>CM077085.1:26724324-28198362 GCA_039513925.1 Platanthera zijinensis
GATAAATATATTATACATATAAATATATCTCTTTTTTATTTATATTGTTTATCTTTCAACTCATATTTCTTTCATTTTAGATTTTATTTTTACTTTTTAAGTCTTAAAAATAAAAGATGAATATTATGTTAAACATGAGTTTTTTTATTTTTTGTATTTATCTTCACTTTGGAACGTTTATATTCCATTATACTATATACTATATATATATACTATATATTATTTATATACTATATACTATATATTATATATATACTATATACTATATACTAGTTTAAAAGTGAAAATGTCATATGAATAAACATCCTGTTTTCCATTTTACTCCATTTTAAAAAAAAAATCAGTTTTTTATTTTAAAAAATCAGACAAAGTTTTCTACCTACAAAAAAATATGTTCTCCCATCTGCTTGATAATCTCCTGTGCACACCAAAATATGAGCGACGAGCGGTGTATAATAATACTCCGGAATTTGCGAGATAAAGTTTAGTCACTAAATTTCTTTTTTTTGTTAACAACAAAAATTTAAATGCAAAAAAAAATTGATTCTATTTATTATTAAAATTTTAGCAACAAAATTTTTTGTTTCTAATTTAGCGACAACAAATTTTGCTTCTAATTGTGTTGAAAATGTCATAATTCATATTCATATTTTATAGCCAATTATCAAGAAAATATTTTTTCTTTCTAAAATTCGATGTTATTCAATGATTTTCTTATAGTGTGCAAGAGGAATACTTTGTTGAACGTCCGCCTCTCAGTTTTGCGCTCTCCAAAACTTCAAGAACTTAATCATTTTTTTCAAAGAGGCACTCTCATCCAAGCTTCGAGGACTTAGCCGATTTCCCACTCCAGGAGAAGACACAAAGGAGCACTCCGGTGAACACTCGTCAAAGCTTCGTGGGCTTAAATTATTTTCATGCTCTTCCTGTACTTAAAGCTTGTAACGAAGAGGTGGGTTGTCACCCTCCGAGAAGTCTTCTAGTACTTGTAATCTCAAAAATATATAGTGAGTTTTGGCTCGACACAAATTCAGTCACGTGACTTTTCACTCTTTTCGGGTTTTTCACAGTAAAAAAGCTTCCTGTCATTACTGCTATTTTCATTAACTGTTTGCACGCCTCGTCCAACTCCGAACTAACGCGATCTGATTCTATGAAACGATGGAAGACGGGGTGACCTGCAACAATTATGTAGGCAAATTTTCTGAGTTGTTTGTCATGTATATTATTAATATATAAAGTATATATATAATAATAACAATAATAATAATAATAATATAAAAAAATATATAAAAAGACAAAACTATGAATATTAAGAGTATATATATATATATATATATATATATATATATATATATATATATCAAAATAACATATATAAGCTCAAGCTTTCTTAAGCCTAAAAAAGTTTGAGTTGGTTCTCCCACAATATATGTTAGAATTAGACAAATAATATATGTATTTTGTAGCCAAGAACGAGATCTAAAACTTTCATGTTGAATATTATTTCAAAATTTTCACGGTTTGGCCGGAATCTCGCTCGAAATGTTGCTTGCTCGAAATGAATATAATAATAATAAATTTCAAAATTCGAGGCAGCAAGCTTTTGGGCCAGATTCCGGTTAAACCGTGGAAATATTGGAAAAATGTTCAACATGAAAGTTGTAGGTCTCGTTCTTGGCTATAAAATGCACATATTATTTTCCTAATTCCAACATGTATTGTGGGAGAACCAGCTCAAGCTTTTTTAGCCTTAAAAAAGCTTGAGCTTATATATTCCAAATATGATATATATATATATATATATATATATATATATATATATATATATATATATACGAGTGACAGGCACGGGCCTACGGCCCGATGGCCACGCACCACAGTACCCGGCCGTCAACGGCGAGCTTCGCTCGCCCGAAGCCTGCCCCAGCCCGCCCGACCCACCCCTCGTACCCCACGCGACAGTATCCGACCGGCGACCTGGAGAGCTCCGCCCGGACCCGGCGTGCTCCGCCCGCCCTCTGACAGTTCTTATAAATTTATAAATACACAATTATTAAAATAATGAAAAGATTAAAATATTTTAACAGTTCGTATAAATTTATAAATGCATGAGAAAATTAAAATATTTTAATAAACAGGTTTTAATAATAAATTATTTTAAAAACAAAAAAAATAGACGGATGACGGATGAAAAATAAATAAAAGACATATCGGCGGGACCCACAAAAATGTTAAATTAATGAAAAATAAAGTGTCTACCTGTTCACCGCATATTTACAATAGTCCCACACTGCCTAATTTCGTTGAAATTTTAAGTATATAAAGCAACAGCGGGTGAAAATTTGAAGTGGAGTGATTAATGGGCTGGCGCCTGCTGGTAACGGGCCTGCTAAGCAGTGGCTTTTGTTCCAGCGGGAGGATGATATTGCTGTCGTGCGGGTCCACAGGCCGGGCTATATGTTATTTCGGGCCGAATTTATTTAATAATTTTAAAAATAGGTTTAGGACCACCTAGAGTAGGTTTATGAGACCTACAAAAAAGCGGTGAGAGATGATGCATTTGATCGGACGGTTGCTGAATAATGCATACAGATCGGACGGCCGAAATCACTCCAATGAGTTTTAAATTCATGCAATTTATATTTCCTTTATAATGGTTTATATATATATATATATATATATATATATATATATATATATATATATATATATATATATATATATATATATATATATATATATATATATCCAACAGCCAGAAAGGCATGCAGCCAATTTGAACACGTACATGAGGCCTTGGGCCCCACAGAGAGCTGTGCACTGCAGGGCCCAACGCATGGCAGATGCCCATATATATTCAGGACTTATGATTTTAGGGTTTAGAATTTTAAGGATCTAATTAGTTTATTTCTAATAGGTGGATTACACTAATCAAAAAGGGAATGCATTCTAATGATCCGTTTGACATGGCGGTGACGGTGGCAACGAATCGTCGTTCTAGGGCTTTGTTTGGTACGGTGGCGGCGGTCATAAATGCAGTGGTCATGAACGCCCGATCTCGCCTAAAAAAATCTTGCATTTTATACTCAAAACTAGTTTATTTTCTTGATAGTTGTAATCTTAACGACATTTTTTTACCAAACTTAGAAGAGCAAATAAGCCGCTCCAAACGAAGCTTGGGTGGATGCATAATCGTTGTTATGTCAAACACATATTCATAACGGTAACGTTTTATTCCAAACTCGCAGGAGCATGCAGACGCGCCAATTGAAAGACCATTTATAACCACCACCACCGTTGGCGGCCAAACGGACCCTAAAAATATAGGGTGGTGTTAAAGGCACACCATCTTCGGCTTTGTGCACACCAATACTATGTGCACCCATTAGAATTTTATGTGCACACCATCTTCGGCTTTGTGCACATCAATACTATGTGCACAGTCTGAGCAAACATAGCTGCAATGTATGTGGACTCGTTTGGCGCCGTTGTCGTCTCCTTCATCAGAGCAAACAGATCGACGGCAAGGCGGTCATGGCCGTGCATCGCGAGCCCTCCGATCATCACGTTCCAAAGCACGACGTCTTTGCTCGAAACCCAGCGGAACACCTCCAAAGCTGCTTCAACGCACCCGCATCTGCAGTACATGTCTACAAGAGCTGTGGGTAGGATGATGTTGCCGTGATAGCATAATTTTTTTAAAAATGAAATACGCCCCTTTTTGAACTGCGTCTTCTACGTGCATTTTTATGAAACGTGTTCAACATGAAAGTTGTAGATCTCGACGATATCTACAACTTTCATGTTGAACACTTTTTGATTTAAAGCCGTTTAGGCCCCCGATTTGGCCCCCGGAAAAAATCACGCGGAACATTCAAATGTCCGCGTGATTTTTTTCGGGGGCCAAATCGGGGACATAAACGACATTAAATCAAAAAGTGTTCAACATGAAAGTTATAGATATCGTCGAGATCTACAACTTTCATGTTGAACACTTTTTGATTTAAAGCCGTTTAGGCCCCCGATTTGTCCCCCGGAAAAAATCACGCGGAACATTTGAATGTTCCGCGTGATTTTTTCCGGGGGCCAAATCGAGGGCCTAAACGGCTTTAAATCAAAAAGTGTTCAATATGAAAGTTGTAGATATCTTCGAGATCTACAACTTTCATGTTGAACACTTCTCCTGAAAATGAACGTAGAAGACGCAGTTCAAAAAACGCGTATCGGGAAGGGGGAGGCGGGCTGCTTCGGCTTTAGTTGGGTGGGGTTTAAAAAACCTAAATTATTAATGATTATATTTTTGATGGGTGTGCACATAGCCGAAAATGGTGTGCCTTTAACACCACCCAAAATATATATGCAGAATGTCCTCAGTGATGCATGGCAACATCACACGTGTCAATTTTCCGAGGCATCTAATTCGGTGGCCAATTCCAGTGTACAAACAATTGCCATCTGCCACCAGTCGCAATTGTGGAGATTATTTCAATTCCCAGATATGAATAGGCTCAAAATTGCAATATACCCTATATCATTATATTTTCTCTCTCTCTCATTCTCCCCTCTCTTGAGAGTTGAAATGCCGGGCCGCCGATCCTTCCGCCCGGCCCGGCCCGGCCCCGACATTCTTTGCTGCAAAGGAAACTTCCGCTGAAGGCGCAGCAGTTGAATCTTTGTTTAAGCAGGGTGTTTGAGCACATCCGGGAAGAAAAGTGAGCCGGAGTACGCATAATCACTTCCAACGGACGTCGAACCTGCAACTTTATTTTCCAAGGATCAATCCGTAAGATACTGTGCTTGACATCATTTCTCGTGGTTCTTTAGAAATTTTGCATAATTTTCCTCAATTATCACGAAAAATACCTTGCTTCGGTGGCCAAGGGCCGAAAAACTTGAAGTAGATAGGTCGCCGGCGGCCGGCCAAGCCTAGATCGTCGGCCAAAGAGAAGGGAGAGATATATGGAATATATAACCGCATTCAAGAAATAACGAAATAAAAATGAATGATAAATTGTCTTAGGCTCCATTTGTTAATGCTCATCTAAAGAATTTCATCCACTTTTATGTTCGAACGGATGATGTTTGCTGGGTGATTTTTAACGAATGATGTTTTAATCCATGCGTTTATGACTGCCACCACAGTGCCAAACGGAGACTTAAATGAAGCATAAATAAAAAATAATTGATTGATTTGAATCAAAATAAATTTAAAAGACCAATTTAAAATGAGACCTAAAGATAAAGAGACTAATATGAATTTAAAAAAACTTAAAAAATCAATTTAAATTGAGATTTAAATTTAAGGGACTGATTTGGAATTTTACCCTTTTTTATATATTTAAATATGTATCGTGTCACTATTGCTACTTTTTTGGGCTGTATGAATAGTACTGTGAGGCCCACAAGCAAATCATTGGCAGGAAAAGAGACACGTTGACTGTTTGCAAGACCACTGTTTTTTTTAAATCAACAATTTATTTTATATTTATAATTACAATTTGTTGGATGCAATTTATATAATAAATTTTTTACTATATTGAAAGAAATAATAAATTAATAATTATTTTAACTTAGGCTCCGTTTGGGAGGACTTATTTTCACCGATCAAGCAGTTACAACTGCATGAACCCGATCTTGATTAAGGCCGAGTTCATGCGGTCGTAACCGCTTGACCGATGAAAGTAAGTCCTCCCAAACGAAGCCTCAGTACCAACTTTAATGTATCATTTCTAAAACCATCATGTACCCTATAATGTTTGCGTGACAGATGGTCTATTCGGAGTTACTTTGACGATCATGAATGTTTGTGCGATCTTTTTGCTCCTTGAACAAATATGTGTTTGGCGTAACAACGGACAACGGTTATGACCGCAACTAGAAAAAAAAAGTTTAATCTTAAACATAAAAGTGAATACGCGCAATTCCTTAGGTGAGGCTGGGTGTTCACGAACGACGATTAATAACCATTGCGTTTACGACCACCACTCTCATACCAAACAGGCCCACAATGCCGCACAATGTATTGAATACAAGCAATAGGGACATTTAGAAGATAACTATAGAGAATATATTTCTACTCCCAGGATCTGCAAAGGGTGTGAAGGAATCAAATATTGAGCAAAAGTCATGGTAGGCATTCATCAAAGGATCAGCGTCGGTGCGATTCATCGCGCACCCACGAAAAGTCTACCCAATAGCATGCAAATGGATTTGGAAGGAATGAGCTAGATAAAGACTGAGGGAAGTAAAGCTGATCGCATTCGTCATTTGGGCGATCCCAAATATTGCGGAGCATATCTAACAAGGTTTGAATCAATATCAACAAAGGGAGCTCTAAGAAGACGACTCTATAGAACAAACTCCATATCTATTGTACCTAAATTTTCTTTAACGATAAGGAGAATTCCATGTTTAATAGGCTATGGACACAAAGGAAGACGAGAAGCTCATCGTAACACCTTAAAGGCAACGGTTAGGGCGCAAAGATATCACTTTAATATCAATAACATAAAAAGACAGTAAAAAACTACGAAGAAACGAATAAAGTAGAATATTTGAGATGATGAAATGGATGTGGAAGAGATCTCCCTGATAGAGCACTTGGGGGTGTGGTTATTGATAGTTTTCTCTCTTCCGCGATAGCCATTTGAATTATGGCGTTGGACCGCAGAATCAGTAACTTTAAGCTGTCTTGATCCGAATTTTGGAGTACGGAATTTTCCCGGCTTCAACATTAACACAGAGTTTTGTGAAAGTTTGTCATGTCTTTAGAGAGTTGGTTTGAAGAGACGCCACTTGATATTGTTACAAAGTGCAAAGAAGTTTTATGGCACGAGTACTAACTAAAGATAAGCATTTTTCTCTTCAAGCAAAAAATGATCTTTCACCCTTGATCCATCTATGTATAACATGAAATTGTCCTTCACCTTGGACATTCTATGTAATTGGGCAGCTTCCATTCCTGCCTTGGTAAAATGATTTTGAGCTTAACATTTTGTTCATCTTTTTTGCTTTCAAATCCTCTCTCACAGCCCTATTTTGTAACATTCTAGGTTTCGTAATTCAATCATTGTTGCGTCGCACAACATTTTGAGGTGACGCAAATGAAAAGATAATCAAGTATTCCAGTTAGTGTCGGATAGACTTGAGGTGTCAATTCTCTCATTTAATGACCAAACTGGTCCCTTTAGTGAGTTTGGCCACATCGGATGAATGATGTCGAACTCGATGAATAATGATTTTGACGGGTTTCCGATCATCACAAATGTTCATAACCGGATGTTGACGAACTATTAAATGTATTATGAATTCATTTAATTTGTCAATCATGTGAATATAATATAGCAGGTAAATTTGACGCATTTAACCTAAATAGTGAAATCGCAACTTCTGATCATTCCGGATATCATAAATGGACAAAATATTTACTTACGGTTATTTCCACAATTTTAGGGCATTTTGATGTGTTTTAACTAATTTTGCATTTTTGGATCGTATTTACTACCCGATCACATATTGTGATTTTCGATTGAAGACGGAAGTCCAAATTAAACTTCGAACACATTATTGATCGAACTATGTCGATTTTATAGTGTAATGTTATCGGGTGCGCGAATGATATTGTAGCAAACCTGAGCTATTTTACTAAATCAGATTGGTGAACCACGACGAATGTTTTTGGTCCAATCCACGAGACATGTGAGTCATTTGTGTCAACATATTTAATGATCCCTTTATGGAATCATTAACTCTTTTGCAGTTTTGTTCATATTGCCAATCTTACCCTTGAACATATATAATGCTTAGAGGAGCCGATTGGGATTACTCTGGCTCCGTTTGGGGGGACTTATTTTCACCGGTCAAACGGTTACGATCGCATGAATCAGACCGTAATTAAGGTCCGGTTCATGCGGTCGTAACCACTTGACCGGTGAAAATAAATTACCCCAAACGGAGCCTCAGTCGCTCGACGATTGCCCGTTCCACAATTGCTCCTTCAAAGATCAAACACAAAGATCGGATGAGAAAAACATAAAGTAGTCATTCGGTATAATCGGACGGCTCTCATCCGCAGACGCCTCGCTTTTAAACTGCATATATAGATTCAATATCTCAGTAAATAATGGAAGCAAATTTAAAAGGCCTATTTGAGTTAATTTAATCAAAGTTTATTTATTAAATAAATTCCAATCATATAAAGTAATTTAAATTTTTAAATTAAATGTGGAATAAAAAGTTAAAGATATTCCTTGGAATGATCAAGAGATACTCTTACGGTCAAATTCAATGGGCCACATGGGCCATGGTCTATTATACTCCAAGCGTTTGAAGTACGCCAAATTTTTTATTATTATTTTGGAAATTTATTAGAAACAGGTGCCACTTGCCCAACAGGAAGCCCAAAGTCACGTGGAAAAAAAAACAGAAAATTGTTATAGACAATTAGACAAATCAGATTTGGTTATATACAAATCAGTTAAAACAAAAAAAAAATTGTTATGCGTGGACAAAATTGTTATATACAGACCCGTTCAAAAATAAAGAATATATATAGTTTTTTGTAAACATTTTATATCATATATATTAGAGCAAAATTAATGCATCAATTTAGTTAAGAATTAAAAAAAGTTTTAAATTCAAGGTATAAAAATGCATTGAAACCCAAAATAATGTTAGCAAGTATGTCATTTTTCGGATCAATAATCGTCAAGATAGTAGATCATGCAATAAAAATATAAAATTAGATACGGTTGAAGAGTGTCCAAATACATTAAAACTTAAATTAATAAAAAAATCTAACCTTTTGAGTTAGAAGACTTCATTATACACTATCTCACTTGTGTTCATTTGTTGAGTTGGAGTTGGTATTCGCGAGATGTATACTTCTTCCCATTTGCTTGCAATCGGATCACAATATCTTCTCATCTGACAGAAATACAAATGCATCGAAAAATGATAGATTTGTGGAAGTGACCCCAACAATCGATAATAAAGGCTTCTAATACCTATTAGTTTTGTAAGTACAATCCAATTAAAATATGAATGAAAATATGCAGCAGAACTTAATAGAAATAGGATGTGCAAAAAGCAAGCTTTCCAATACTGAAACACTTTATATCATATTAGAGCAAAATTAATGCATCAGTTTAGTTGTTAGGCATTACAAAAAGTTTTAAATTCAAGATATAAAGATGCATTGAAATCCAAAAAATGTTAGCAAACATGTCATTTCTTCTGATCAGTAATCCTTAAGATAGTAGATCCTGCAATAAAAATATAAAACTAGATACGGTTGAAGAGTGTCCAAATGCATTAAAACTTAAATTAATAAAAAATTCTAACCTTTGAGCTAGAAAAGTTCATTATACACTATATCACTTGTGTGCATTTGTTGAGTTGGAGTTGGTATTCGTGAGATGTATATTTTTTTTCTCATTTGCTTGCAATCAGATCAACATATCTTCTCATATAATAGAAATACAAATGCACCGAAAAATGATAGATTTGAGGAAGTGACCCCAACAATCGATAATAAAGGCTTCTGATACATATTAGTTTTGCTAGTGCAAACCAATTGAAATATGGATGGAAATATGCGACATAACTTAATAGAAATAGAATGTGCAAAAAACAAGCTTTCCAATAATGAAACACTTTATACCATATTAGAGCAAGATTAATGCATCAATTTATTTGTTAGGTTTTACAAAAAGTTTTAAATTCAAAATATAAAGATGAATTGAAACCCAAAAAATGTTAGCAACTATGTCATTTTTTCGATTAATAATCTTCAAGATAGCAGATCATGCAATAAAAATATAAAATTAGATACGATTGAAGAGTATCCAAATGCATTAAAACTTAAATTAATAAAAAAAAATATAACTTTTTGAGTTAGAAGACTTTCATTATACACTATCTCGTTTGTGTACATTTGTTGAGTTATAGTTGGTATTCGTGAGATGTATATTTCTTCCCATTTACTTGCAATCGGATGACGATATCTTCTCATCTGATAGATATACAAATGCACCGAAAAATGATAGATTTGTGGAAGTGATCCCAACAATCGATAATAAAGGCATCTGATACCTATTAGTTTTGTATGTACAATCCAATTGAAATACAGATGAAAATATGCGGCATAAAATAATATAAATAAGATGTGCAAAAAAACAAGCTTTCCAATACTGAAACATCCTCTTTCACTCGACTATAACATACGTATCTAGCTTCTAACACATTTATAGAGGAATTGAATTGGAGTTTGACATCCCAATTCTTGTTTATGAAGAACCGTTCTATGATTGTAAATAGTTCTAATTGTCGTAGTATTCCTTTGACAATTCTGCTTTAGAGATGAGAGTATTTTGCGGGATTTAACACCGAAAGCAAACATACTCTCAACAAGTTGTTTCTTATTTTTATCCAACAGACCAGTATATGCATGCACCTCTAAATGTACAGAATAATGATTGTGTTTTCCACAGAACACTTCCACTCGCCATTCATTTATATTTCCTCCTGACCTCTCACTTAAAATGGACGCCCACATTTCTTCGAAATTGTCTTACGTATGTTTTTGTTAATTTGTTCGGGATTCTCATGTTTAAAACCGGATCTATCACATTCCAAAAGAACAAGTGATGATATTGGATGTGACGTTTAGCCTTTAATGGTTTCCAAAGGCATAATATTGCGAGATATATATTACAAATATCTCTTGAGGCACCACCCATGTGAGGGTAGTCGTAAGGCCGCGACTTTGTGATTAGGGTTGAGCCCTAATAACCTCCATGAAAATCAAGGGATGTGCATGGCCATTAAAGCGTCCACCGCCATAACTCAAAAAATGACCAATTTAATGTGTGCTTATTTTATCTATTGGTCAAAAGAATATAATTCAAGGCTTCTAACACATTGCATTCTTCAATAGAGATAATAAGTACTTAGTATATGTTCAAGACAAACATTTCACATATACTCATTGCATTAGATACAACTGAATAAAACAAATATTATTTGTTTATTACTAATCTATTATATAATATTATTTGATATTTTTCGCTTTTGTGGGGGATTGTTAGAATTTTTATTCACTTAATGGATAAAAGCTCAAAATAATAATATGAGCATCATAATCTCTCACATATGATAAAATATGTATTATATAATATATTTATCAATAAAAGTTATTTATTTCATTTATGATATATGAATTAAAAACATAAATCTGTATTTACATTCATTTAATATTATAAACGTTTAATGTTATTTATGTTAAATATATAATAAATACTACATTAATTATAAAATTAACTATAACATATATATAATACTATATATTATATTATCAAAGAATGAAATATTTGATGCTACAAACATTAATAATAATAATAATACATAATTAATATTTATCATTAATTATCATAATTTAATACATTTAATATTTTTGTAACTTATGAGATTGATCTTTTAGCTTATAAATAGCTCTCAAAATATGATACATATATACACAATATCTTCTCATCTTTCTCTCTAAACTCTTATACCTCCCACTATATTTTCTTATTATTTTGCGTTTGCTTTATTCAGTAGAAGTTTGAGTGCTCTGTGCTTCTTCGGTGTCCGCGCATATCGAAGTTTCAGTATCTAGCCAGGTGTTGTACCTTAGAGAAGTGAGCTTCAATTCTTTTGGAATCTCGACTATATATTTGGATCTAGTCCATTCTTAAATGTTCTATTTGTAATATTTATTATTTGAATCTAAAAGTTTATATATTAATTCAACATATAGCAATCAATCGTGACATTATTTGCGTCAGCGTTTTGTAAAAAAAATCGTGCTAGAATTATTATTTTTTGAAAGTGTCACGATAGATCATTCAATCGTGACTTTTTTAAAAAAAGTGTCGCGATAGAACAACTGTCAATTATGATGTTTTTTTGGAAAAATGTCACTATAGAGCAATCGCCAAGCATGACATTTTTTGGAAAAAAAGTCACGGTATAGTACATTTCAACCACGACGTTTTTTTTTGAATGCGTCACAATGAGCTACGGTGACGGCCGCAATCGTTACGATTTAGTGACGTTTTTATAAACGTCACGAAAACTATCGCGACGCTTTAAAATCGTCACTAAAGTTATAAAAAAAACGTCATCATATAGCGACTTTGTTGTAGTGGCATCAATTGAAAGTCCTGTCGGAGGGTTGTGAAACTTCTTTAGGGCAGTGATCACACGTCTTACCTAGGCGACTTTCTTATTTATTGTATTTAATTTCATGTCTTTTAAATACTTGTTTTTAATTTAGGAAAAATATTATTAAATTGTAATATTATTTATTTCTAAAGAAAAATTGAAAAATAATTATGATTATAAAAGTTAAATTTCTAACAAAAATGAGTTCTTAACTTACTTTTAATTTTTTTATATGATTTGTGTATAGTATTTCAAAAGGGCCTAAAAAATTCTAAATATTTGTTTATATATAGCCAACTTTAATTTGTCTATAACAACTCCCAAAAAATAACCCAGTCGAAGAAAAAATACTTATATATAATTAAACTGGATGTGCAATTTAATTAAAAAAAATTCAAGAAAATGTGAAAAAACTCATGAATCACCTTACGATCGGAATGACCCTCCTAGAGATTATCCCTAAAAGAGCAAAATAGAAAAGGTTCAAAAAAATATTGAGAACCAAGAATAGGTTCAACCAAATCAAATCAGATGAAGCTTTGTTTAACCTAGATTAAAATATGGCAAATAATCATATTGGTCCTCCAACAACACTATTATTGTCCAAAAGTAAAATAAATAAATAGCAAATCTGATCATCAACAGTACATTACCTAGACATACACTTCAATATATACATACTAGCGGTTATGCACGAATCCACGGTGTGCGATGTGCGATGGTAACCCGATCGTCACTGGAGCAACGACAGACTAGTACAGCCGATGCACCGTACAAATCCAGTGACAATGAGCCGGCAACAAGTATTAAAAAACGACAAATTTCTTCGTATCAAAGAATCAAATTCATTTGGTCATATTTTAGGGGTACGACCACTAGTTCTTCTTTTTAATAACGTGTGGATGTGAGTTAATCATTAATCTTTCAACTTTGACTCAGGTTCTATTTGTTTGGGTGTTTCGCTGTTCTGTTTTGGGCAAACACCGTCGGAAGGAGGGTAAACAAATGAACCTCCGGCGGCGTTTGCTCCGTTTCCACCCGCCCGCCTTGAGAAACTCCCCAAAAAACTCCGTTTGGAGCAGCCATCTCCCCCCACCGGTTCGAACACTCCATTTCTGATGGGATAGCCAATAATTGCAGGAGAAATCACGAACGCAAACAATGACAATTTATAATATAATTTATAAATTAATTACAATGAAGAAACAAGTGGAGAAATAACCGTCCGGTGAAACGCACGCGGATGCGCCGGACACGCACGATCCGCAGGAAATGAAAGATCTGGGACTGAAATCCGACTAACGGACGCACAAAGTTCACCGAACCTTCAACGTCAACTTCCGACATTCAACCGCAACCACCGCCACCACCGGAGAGAAACTCCAAGTTCGGACCCGGACCTTGCCACGAACGAGTAGTCCGTCCTCAACACAAACTTTTTCTCTCCACAGCCTCCACAAATAGCCGAGTTAAAACAGCCCCATCTCCGTCTTCCTTTCACGACAACGGCCGACTGGACTAAGACGGAGACGGCAATGGCGGGCTGCCCTCCTCTTCACGTCAGCGACGGCAAACACCGGCGGCTACCTTCCTCCAGCTGCGACTCCGACAAGAGATCCCAAGGAAGCAGCTTCCTGCACCAAGCCGAGAGAGAGAGAGAGAGAGAGAGAGAGGAGCGGGTGGCTCGGGTTCGGTTCTCTTTGGGAGAGAGCTGCAGCGGCGGTTTTATAATGCGAGAAAGGGGGGCTGCGGTTAACATTCATGGGAGAGAGAGAAAGGAATATAATAATGGGTATATTATATTCTCATTACCACCTCCCAAATAAAACCACCGGACCACATTCCAAATTGAAAACTGTTTTATTTGGACAGATTTCAAAAAATAGCACAAAAAGGTTGCAACCTCAAATACTGCGTTGTAACCTGTTTTCTGCTCCTAATGCACCGGACCCATTTGAACCGGGTATGAGCCAAACCCAACAAACACCACCTTGGCTCATATCCTGGTTCCGCCACCACCTGCACGAAGCATCATCTGTACTGGGCACCAACTGCGCGAAGCAACCGTTCTACACGAAGCACCAGTCTGCACGAAGCACCAGTCTGCACGAAGCACCACCTCAAGAACTTGAGGCGTCAGCCGACCTGCTCCAGTCGACTCATCCCTGCTCGGGCTCAACTCTTGAATGTCAACGCAACTGGATCGCTGAATCTGACTCGCTTAGTCAGACTACTAGAAGGGCGATCCCCTGCACCACCTCGACCATCCACACCGTCGGCCGCAGAAATCATGGGCGCACCACCTCACATCGTGGTCCCCATCAGCCGGTACAGACTATCGCGTTGTATAGCTTGCATGACCACAGTGCGCCCCCGCCTCACCGTCAGAACTCCACCTCTCGATGCAAACCTGCACCCACCGGTGTCCAATCTGCCCAACGAAATCAGATTCCTGCGTAACTTCGGTACCAGGTGTACCTACTCAAGTCTACGCACAGCTCCACCATGCATCCGCAAGTTCACCGCCCTAATCCCTGTGACCTCACATGCTGAGCCGTCACCAAGAAAGACCGACCCAGATGTCACCTCCAGTGAACTGAACATCGCCGCATCTGAGCAAATGTGCTGCGAGACACCAGAATCCAAAATCCAGCTATCAGAGTCACTCTGACTCTCAGTGACGCAATAAAATCCGTCATCTCCTTCCAGGTCGAGTGTCACCATGCCCGCATCTTGGACATCCTTCAAAGTTCCAGAACTTCCTGCACGCTGCGGACAATTTCTCCTAATGTGACCGACCTGTCTGCAGTGGTAACACGTCACTGCCTTCTTTGACGCCGACCGAGCTCGTGCACTGCTCGATCCTCTATTAAAACTCCTCCCGCGTTCATGCGCTACCAAGATCTGGTCACCCCTAGGAGTGGGGTCCTTTAACATCTGACTGGATAACAGCGCTGACGTGACTTCTTCCAGCCCCACCGTATCCTTCCCATACAGGAGCGTAGTCACCATGTGCTTGTATGACGCTGGGAGCGAGGTAAGAAGCAAGAGGGCTTTGTCTTCTTCCTCTACCTTCGAGCCAACCACATGCAATGGGCTATGAAGACCGTTGAACACATTGAAGTGTTCCTGCAGGTTGCCACCTTCCTGCATCTTCAGCGCATAGAGGCGCTGCTTCAGCAACAATCTTGTCATCACGGATTTTGTCAAGTACAGTCGCTCAAGCTTTTCCCAAAGCTCGACTGTCGTCTCTTCAGTCCCGATGTTGAAGAGCACCTGGTCAGCAACACACATCCTGATTGTGCTCGTGGCCTTTTCGTCAAGATCCTTCCATTCCTCATCTTTCACCGCCGTGGATAATTTGTCGCGCCCCCGCAAGACTCGAATTAAACCTTGTTGAACCAACATATCCTTAACTCGAATCTGCCATAGGCTAAAATTCCCACTACCATCGAACTTCTCCACTGAAAATCTGTCCAAAACTGCGTTCTTCCCTATCATGACTGTCCCCGACAAACTAGAAGACCTGATTTGTTCAAAGGTCGGATCTGAAAGAGTGGGAAGAGGACTTAGTCGTTCACCACCGCAGTCAAACTCTTCCTAGAACGTCCAATCACAGTCGTCTACCGAACCTCCCTCTGATACCACTTGATGAGATAGCCAATAATTGCAGGAGAAATCACGAACGCAAACAATTGCAATTTATAATATAATTTATAAATCAATTACAATGAAGAAACAAGTGAAGAAATAACCGTCCGGTGAAACGCACGCGGATGCGCCGGACACGCACGATCCGCAGGAAATGGAAGATCTGAGACTGCAATCCGGCTAACGGACGCACAAGGTTCACCGAACCTTCAACGTCAACTTCCGACGTTCAACCGCAACCACCGCCACCACCGGAGAGAAACTCCAAGTTCGGACTCGGACCTTGCCAAGAACGAGTAGTCCGTCCTCAACACAAACTTTTTCTCTCCACAGCCTCCACAAATAGCCGGGTTAAAATAGCCACGTCTCCGTCTTCCTTCCACGGCAACAGCCGACTGGACTCAGACGATGACGGCGATGGCGGGCTGCCCTCCTCTTCACGTCAGCGACGGCAAACACCGGCGGCTGCCTTTCTCCAGCGGCGACTCCGACAAGAGATCCCAAGGCAGCAGCTTCCTGCACCAAGCCGAGAGAGAGAGAGGGGCGGGTTGCTCGGATTCGGTTCTCTTTGGGAGAGGGCTGCAGCGGCGATTATATAATGCGAGAGAGGAGAGCTGCGGTTATCATTCATGGGAGAGAAAGAAAGGAATATAATAATGGGTATATTATATTCTCATTACCACCTCCCAAATAAAATCACCGGACCACATTCCAAATTGAAAACTGTTTTATTTGGACAGATTTCAAAAAACAGCACAAAAAAGGTTGCAACCTCAAATACTGCGTTGCAACCTGTTTTCTGCTCCTAATGCGTCCGGCCCATTTGAACCGGATATGAGCCAAACCCAACAGTTTCCATCCGCCGGATCGACCCGCCACCGCCAAATCAAATACAGCCTCATTCTTTATTACAACTTAACAACTTTTTATTGTTTAATTTGTGTAATAAATATAGTCTGTGTTTTAAGAAAAATCAATGGAGAAAAACGTTCAAACAACATTAAAAATAAAGCATGCATAATGTCAAATCTATATGCACAAAATTTAATTTAGAAAAAAAATTGAGCATTGAACTTTGAATATGATTTTTATGCATGACACAACATTAAAAGGTTGAACAAACATGAAAAATGCTTTGAATAGGGGTTTGGAACCTTTTTTTTTTCTCCTAGCACTAGCAAAAAAACATGAGAGAGGCAAGAAAGAAAAATCACTAGTGCTTTGTTTTTGTTTATGGAAATATGCAATTCATTCTTTTTCCACCAACTTTCTGCTCTTTAAAGTGTCATGAGGCAACTTTGGATTAAAGTAAATTTTATGTTTTATAATTGATTGTTATATGACCATGAATGTTATAAAGTAGGCCACAAGTCATCAACTTGTCTTTTTATTATTACAATGAAGATCATCAATGTTATAACCTACTACTACATATCATGCTCAATATAAATATATTTAGAAATAATTACCCAAACCTCCCCTGTAAACTAGCATAATTAGTGAGAGCACCCCTCTTATTTTCGAAATTACAAAAAACTCCCCTTAAGTTTTTATTTCATTACCAAAACCTCCCCTGGTCTTTTCATTTCATTGCATCCATGAAGAAAAATACCCCCCCTAGACACTGTTCACCGAGGGGGGTGTTTTTGTGCATGGATGTTATGAAATTAAAACTTCAGGGGAGGTTTTTGTAATGAAATGAAAACTTTAGGGGAAGTTTTTGTAATTTCGAAAATAAGAGGGGTGCTGTCAGTAATTTAGCAAAGTTAGAGGGGAGGTCCCGGTAAATGGCCCAATATATTTATATTAATATTTATAGGTACCTCTCTTACTTTTGAAATTAAAAAAAAAACATCTCCTATAACTCTATAAGTTTACATTTCATAACATCAAAGTATGACACCTCCCTCCTCTAAAAATTTACTCGAAGGGGGTGTTTTTGGACATGAAAGTTACGAAATGTAAACTTATACGAGAGATTTTTGTAATTTCATAAGAATGGTACATGCAATCTATAATTATGCTATATATACTCGTAATTGTTGCCTATCCAAAAATTGAATAATGAGCAAGTTGACAAGCTCATTTTCAGATGTAATTAACTTGGCAAAAACTTATCTAATAATGAGCATGTAATTGACAAATTTTGAGAAGAATAAAGAAAAATAACAGTCCAAACTTATCTAATAAATTGATCTTATTGATTAAAGGTTAATTAATTAATTTCTTTACTAGGCTCCGCTTGGCTCGGAGTCTTGACTCCGGTGAGTTTGGATAAAAATAGCACCGTCATATAATATATGTTTGGCATGAGAATGGTAATGCCCGCCGCCATGCAAAGATAACTATTTTTGAACACGAAAGTGAACGGAGTTCATTATGAGGTCGGGCGTTCACGGACGATTCCTAACCACCACATTCACGACTACTATCACCGTGCCAAACGGAGCCATAGACCTTCTAAAATTATAAGGAGACGAAATGTCTTTCTATGAACTTCAAGGGCTTTTGATGTACTTGACTATAGCAAAATGCGCCGAGAATGGACAGGTGTCATAATTAAATTTCTATTTTATAACAATTTTACCCTTTGTTATAATACTATTATTACATGCTAAGCTTACATAGCAAATAGAAATAGCAAAATCCTTTTTATATATCATTCTTCTTCTTCAACAGGGGATCCTTCGATGCTCCGGTTGTTCGAGTCCTGAAAGCATTTTCTTGCAAAAATGCGTGTTAAAGTTTGTCTACATTTCACCCTTACAGTGAGAGTGTGAGACCCTTCCACGGACCCTCGTTGCGTTGGGATGGCTTTGTGCACCGGGCTGCCCTTTTTTATTCGTCTTCTTCAAGGAAACCCGCATGGTAAGCATTCTCATCACAATAATAAAGAAATAAAAAGAAGATTGTGGATTATTATCTTAATCCATACTTAGAGCACTAAAATGAGTGATGCAATTGTCTGAACTTTTTGTGTGCACTTTAGAATTTTGATAGTGCTCTCGAGTGCTCCCGTGCTCAGCATGAGCCACTTTTCGCGCCACGAGGAGTCCTGCAGAAAATGCGAGGCGCCCGCAATTTGGCGTCCATGTTGGGACGTCGGGCCAAACACAAGAAGAATGAAATCCGCATCAAATCAAAGTTTGCCAGCGGAAAAAGTGATCTTTTTGAAAAAAAAATTATAATTATTTGGGCTCCGAGTAAGCCCCGCGGAGAAAAACCATGCCGCAGTGGCCACCAAACAGTCGATTTCCGCACAACTTCCAATGGTGCAAACAAGCCGAAGCCACCGACCGCGCCGAATCCACCCCGCCAAACACGGCCACGATCTCTCCGGCAGCAAAAAAAATGAATTTTAGAATTGCCCCAATTTTACTGGGCCCGGTTCAACCAGATCCCAGGCAAAAAAAAAGTTAGACAGGAAGCGGTTGAGTTTGAAAAGATGACAACTAATAAAGCATGAAGCTATCAAGCGCATAGTCAGTGAAGCATCAGTGAGTACTAACTTCAACTTAGAATTGTCGGAAATAATATCATGTTACAGCGTTGACTTTCATCGCAATTGTCCATCTTATGTCCCAGAATCTCATTCCCCCCTTTGACTTTATTAGAGCATAACATTTCGATTCCTAAACCCTAAAATTTCGTATAAATGATCACCAACTTTATTGGCTATAAATCGCGCTTCCACGATTTTTTAATCCTTAGTAATTTATGCCTAACTGTCTGCAACAAAGAGGTTTACTTTTGCAGATACTTTTTTTTGATATTGTTTCTTTTATGGAATTGGTTTTGGTTTAAATAATTCTTATGTGACTGTTCGGTTGAGCGGAATTCACGACGGAATTGGTAGAGAAGGTAGACGGAGGAGCGGAAGACGAAAATAAGAGCGGAAGAGATGTAGCGACCGTACCATTGGTTCAAAGAAGGGGAGGCAGGATCTAAGGAGAATGTTAATCTACTAGCAAAGCCACTTTGGTTTGTCTCAGCATACTATCAGTGCCTGCCAACCCAGCAAAATAAAAATATCCCCACACCATCAGCAGCACTCACTTGACAGGTAAACAAATAGGTCCATGCCAACATCACATAAAGGGGATCTGCAAATCTTCAGAGATAGGCCATCTGTAGAAAATCCGTCCCCAACTTAAAAATCGTCTCAAAATCGCTCGATCCAAGTGTAAAGTCTGTTTGATTCCTCCTAAACGCTCAATCCAAGTGTAAAGTCGGTTTTGACTCATAGACGCTTGGATAATCGTAAGGTCAGTTGGACTCAAAATCGCTCGATCCAAGTGTAAAGTATGTTTGATTCCTCCTAAACGATCAATCCAAGTGTAAAGTCGGTTTTGACTCATAGACACTTGGATAATCGTAAGGTCAGTTTGACTCCTAAACGTCCTATCCAACTATAAAGTAGGTTTGACTCGTCACAGACACTTGATCCAACTATAAAGTCGAATAAAAACTCGAAATTTGATAGATTTAAATTTTGTGGTGTGCACATAGGGAAACATGGTGCACGAGTAGCTGATATTAGGTTAAAATCCTTATGTCCCCTTCATTCTCCTCTCCCGATTACGGATCCCCCATATTCCCGTGTTCTCTGTGCATCAACGAGCAAGGAGAAATGAGAAAAAGCGCTGGCAATTGCTCTAACGTGCGTGCACCGGCAACCGAGAGGAGATCCGACCCTAGAAGCTCTGTCGCTGAGAAGACACCGACTTGTCACGGGCTTAGTACTTCAACACTAAGTACGTGCGGCACTTGGCTGGGCTTTCCTAGGGTTTCTCACAAATAGTATAGTTCGTAAATAATTCGGGATTCGATTCACGAAGATTCGATTAAAATTCGTATTTTTCGAATTCGAATCTAGATTCGAATAGTTTTTGAATCTGAATCAAAAAAATTTAATTCAAGCTCGAAGGATTCGCAAATAGTTCGTTATAAGGCTAAATATTATATACAGTTAAAAAAATTAATATATATAATTATATTTAACCATTATATAAAATTAAATATTATAGAGTTTGAATTCGAATTTGAATCCATGTTCGAATCCGAATTCAAATCCAACATTTCATGACGAATCTGAATCTGACACCGAATATTCGAACGAATTCAAATCTGAATCTGAATCTCTGCATTCTATGTCAAATTTGGAATCTATTGAAGAGCTATTCGATTTGATTCGGTTAGTAGAAACCCCCGCTTTTCACTAACCTCCGCCAACCAACCAAGCATTTCTTCAATGATGCAACAAAAATAAAGATATCATTTGATTAACCTTCTGAATGAAGTTACAAGACATTTCGAGAGACAGTTGAACAAGACATACAAAAGATCAAGACATACAATAACACTCAATGCTCACAAGCACTGAACCCTCACAAGAGTAGACTCACTAACACAACAAGCTCCAAATACTAGATGATGAAAATGAGGAGAGGTCTTCCCCTTATATAGGCCTCCTCTTTGCCCTCCAAAACCAAAAAAGAATCTAGATTTCTCCACATAAGGGGGAGACTAGGGCTCCGTTTGGGGGGACTTATTTTCACCGGTCAAGCAGTCATTACGGCATGAACCGGGACTTAATTAAGGTCCGGTTCATGCGGTCATGACCGCTTGACCAGTGAAAATAAGTCCCCCCAAACGGAACCTAGATCATTTCATACTCTTCTACACTATTTCACATCTCTCATGCACGATCTTTCTTCAGCATTCTAAAATATTCTCAACATATGTAGATTTATCATGAACAATGGTCACGGGGTGAGTGAGTTAACCTTGGCACAGTGTCAGACTGCTCTACTCTTGCTGCGCTGGCGACCAAGAATAGGAAGACCCGTTGTCCTCTCTATTGAGCCCTCTTTGGTTGAGCCTTGGTCATTTGAGGCTGATCCCCGTGCCGACCCTACGTTGAAGAAGCATCAGTTCCTTCTCCCTCTTGGCCAAAACCTTGTTGCCTTAGGCCTTACCGACAACATTATCGTGAACCCCCATCATCGTGTTGGAGCTTGCTGAGATTTTGGTCTTTCGCTACAAAGAGGTCTCCTTGTTGAGTCAAGTTGTACCTCTCGACATGGAGAACTTGAGGTGAGAAGGTTGTCGCTAGAAATCGCTGCAGAGAAGTGAATAAGAGCTTGATTCGCCTAGAGAGGTCCAAAATCGTGAAGAGGAAGTCATTTGAAAACATAAATCGTCGAGATAAAATTGTTACAACAGCTGTCATGCCTCCAAGACACGCGTCGAGGGTTACAACTTCTTTCCACGGTCTTAGGACCGTTATTTTTGTGCATGTGATCATTTTCGTGCAATGAGAGTACTCTCACGTCATTTTGATTCAGGATGGGGACTCCGTCAGGGCATGAGATTACGACCCCAGCAAGGTTGTCAGGATCGCGATCCGGATCATAGGATCTTACGATCCTACGATCCAGATTTTGTAAATCGATCCCGATTTTGTAAAGCGATCCTCGATCCGACCTTACTATCTGATCCGATCCTACCTCAAAACGATCTCATCTAGGATCTCGATCCTGACAACCTTGGACCCCAGCGTAAGTTAGTGTGAGTTGCACGTAGAGCCCCTCTCCTGCTACACGGTAGAGAGAACAAACTCCACCAGGGCGTGGGATTGCGACCCCGACGTAGCTTTTCTGCTTTTACATGCATAAGAGGGACACCTGTCCATAATTGGCGACGGTGTGCGATTCTCTTGGTTCATTGCGAACCACCGGATCGATTGTGATCGTTCCCGACATAAAATTGCATTAGTAATTCGACGTGCAAGCCTGGATTTAGACATGCTGTGTGAAGGCTACTCGTGGCGATAAGCTCGAATCGGTGATGTTTATGTTGATGTGCATCGTGATTAGCCCTAGGATGCAAACGAGAATGTCATGTATCACTCATCGTAGTGGTTGTGGGAATTTATGGGTTTTCTTCACGAAGCCCCATTCTTAGTTGGGCCTATTAGAAAAGCGATCTGTGAGGTATTTCGTAAGATGGGAGAATTACCCGTCACTTCATAGTTATGGTTATGAGATGTTTAGGTTATGACATGTTGTCCGTGTACATTAATAACCGTGTCAGGCTACTCTGGGAAATTACTATTTAAAGATCGGAGATGAACTACCATCTCTCGTCACTACGCTTCAAGACAAGAAATGAAACTACACTTCATGTCACTGAGTTTTAGGATATGTGATATGTTCTCCTGTCACACGGCTCAGGATGGAGGGTGAACACCCACCTCTCGTCACTACGTTCGAAGTCATGGGTCAAATTGGTTCTCGGACGCTTTTGATTTGACCGTTGCAGGTTTTGTCCCTCCTGCCGGTACAAGGGAGGATGGAAGGCGCATCACGCCTTACGTCGCGAGTACTAAGGATTGTTTGTCTTTATAAATTAGGTCGTTCTACTTTGGGATATCCACGACATGTGTGCCGATTGTATTGATTATGTGGCGCTTAATGTGTCCTTTTGTGCTTGATTTGCGTGCGTAATTGTAGGAGGCAATGTTGAACCCGGAAACCACGGTTCAATGGGGAGTTCGGACCTGGGGGTAGTCCGTCTTTACTTCCCTCAAGCTAATGCCTCAGTTGTGGACTTAGAGTTCGGAAACTTTTCCATCAGAACAACTTCAAACAGACCCCGAGTCGCAGCAAGGAGGTCTCGCCACACACCCGGGAGATCTTAGATTGCTTCCCCTCCCAAACCAATACTAAACCGAGCACCTTTGGAGAGCCAAGGGAGCTTCTGACCACCCACCCGGAAACTACGGTGAATGATGAGCTGAAGCTCCTACCAACCAAAGCTAGCCAGGGGAGAGGAAAACTAAAGAAGATATCCTCTCCAAAGGTGCCCTTGGGGGTCTATTTATAATTTTCTGGGGATTGTCTGCCAATAGCGAGATCCCGTCTTTTGATAACTGTTAAATGCAGCCCAAAGTGGTCTGCCAATAGCGTAACTCCGCTGTTTGGAGGGGCTAATGGCAGACCAGGATCGAATTATAGACAAACAAAAAAAATGGGAAAGAATATCCTTTAATGGCGAGTCGACGCGCTTCGGCTTACTCGCCTTGGAGGCGAGTGCCCGATGGGACTGGGCACTCGCCACTCGCCCAGCCGGCGAGCACCTGATGAGACTGGGCACTCACCATCTTGCCTCTCGCCCATGGACGAGACTTCGACCCGCCGACTCTGCTCGCTCACCACCATGCTGGTAAACAGCGATCGCGCGGTGAAACTGTGTGCTTGCTCCTTGTCATCGGGTCAGCTGGGTCCACTCTACAAATATGGAGTTGTGCAAGCGATGTACTCACCCCAGAGTCCCTATTTAGGATGGTCGGGGGAGGGGTCATGATGCAATCCGAGTCGCATCATAATTTACTTTTATTTCCTGCATTTTTATTAATGTTGCACGCCTTCACGCATAATGTTTTATTTGAGTTTGTGTGTTTGTGCATCTATATTGTGATTGTTACTCGTGCTTGCTTTGGCATTTAGGGCAACCTTTGAAAAATTATTTAAATTCAAGTGTTTTAATGTTATTGCCTGAAATTATAATTAAATAATAGTTTGATTAGATTTCAGAAAATCATTCTTTTAAATATAAGAGTATCAAGGGGCCAAATTGCCCCTTGACTGTTGGTTACTCCCTCTCTTTTATTATCAATTAGAAGAGGCTATTAAAACAAGCATTTGAAAAAGCTCTGCCTATCTTATACAACAGCCGCCCACCCCTCTTTAGGTCCCCATTTATTTTCAAATAAACCCCCCTTTAATTAAAACCCTAAAGTTTTCTACTAAAGGACCGGTCCCCACATGTATTAGAAAGCATGGACATATTTGAGAACAAAGAATTTATTTCTATGTTTTCCAAAGGTCCAGCCCGACCTTTCTTCTTGCACATCCACCTACACCTAGGGCTGTTAACAAATAATATAGTTTGTGAATAATTCGAGATTCGATTTGTGAAGATTCGATAAATATTCGTAATTTTCGAATTCGAATCCAAGTTCGAATAATTTTCGAATCCGAATCCGAATAAGTTTATCTCTATTCGAAGTATTCGCGAATAGTTTGCGAATAGTAAAATTACTTAAATAAAATTATATATATTTAATAAAATTATATATTTAATTATTCCTAATCGAAAAATTCGAATCCGTGTTCCAATCCGAATTCGAACCCAAATTCGAATCCAACATTTCATATCGAATTCGAATCTGAATCTCTGCATTATATGTGAAATTTGGATTCGATTGAAGAGATATTCGATTCGATTCGGTTCGTGAACAACCCTACCTACACCTATCTCCTCCCTCTGTCACCCTGTCTTCGGCCACCTCCAGTGACTCCACTACCATCAAATTCCGACGAAAACTGCACGCATTTCCGCCAGCTCCTCTGCGTTTCTTCGCCACCCATTCCCAAGTGATTGGATCGAGCAGATCCCAACTTGTTCGACCCAGTGTTTCCCTTCCAGCCGATTGAACTTCCCCCTCCTCCAATTGACCACGAGGCTCCTTTAGCGGCTCCTCCAATCAGCTGTTATCTCCCAAAGCCTGACTTCCACTTTCGTTGTTAATTTGATGAGAATGAACTCGAAGTTTAAGTTTTGAGAGATAAGGGACTCCGTCAAATTTATCGAACACCAGGTCGGCAATTGAGATTGGAAAGCTGTTCTTGATTGTGAATGCGTTTAGTACTTGATAGTCAACACATATGCGCTAAAAGCCATTTCTTTTAAGAAGAAGTGGTAAGGACAAACATATATCGAGCAAGAGTCTGGATGTTCATAACAATGGGGAGGTGGGCCACTATGTAGCTTGGTAAAGACTATCTTGAGGTGGGTGATAACTGAGGCAACATATGCATGAGTGAAGGTGAAAGTAAGAAAATATAATTGCCTAAAGCGATCATTAGGCTGCGTATTATTAATTGGAGGGTCCAGTGGTGGCACATTATATGATGATCATTTGAGATTGATGGAAGAAGCTGGTTATGAGTTTGGAGGTAGTTGAAAGTTACATGGCCGAACAGTTGGAGCCATTATATATTTAGTACAATGTCAACAGAATGGAGGGAGAGTATGTAGAAGTTTAGGTAAAATGCGTGACCTGAAATAGTTAAAGGAGTCTGATGCATACTTAATTATTCGTTGTAGCCCATCATGATAGAGAAAGTGGATGGTTTGATGACGAGACAAAGATGTTTGATTACGCAGGCTTTGGTGAAGTTATGGGTATTTATTTCACCAACTGAGAGTTTAGGGTTTAGTCGGCTATGTAGAGTGTGTATGATGAGAAATAGTTGACATGAGTATAGCGTAGTTGATTGTTCTAGCAATTGATTAGTAAGGAATTTGTCTTGGTGTTGTTCTTCCTGTGTGAAATAATTACCAACAAATGGGAGGAACTTGAGGCCTGGAGCGACTTTGCTGTGGTGAAACAGCGTGACTTTTCTTCGCAGTTGGAGCCGAGTTCTTCCTGGCGATATTTTGCATCTTTGGGGGGTGAACATGGCAGTGAAGTTGGTTATCTAGAGTGGCAATGCAGTGGCTGGTGTCAGAATAAGGCTTCGTTTGGGGGGATTTATTTTCACCGGTCAGGCGGTTACGAACGCATGAATCGGACCTTAATTATGATCCGATTCATGCGGTCGTTACCGCCTGACCGGTGGAAATAAGTCCCCCCAAACAGGCCCTAAGCGAGTTGTTTCAAGAGGTAGTTTTGGATGGGCGGAATGCCATTGTGATAAAGCTCCAATGTATTTTCTTCATGTAGTCAATGTAGGCCCATGGGCCTGGAGAGGGAGACCCATTGTAATGTCTAGACTTTTACGTGGTGGTCGCCAAAGATGTAGACAACTTAGGAGGAAGCTGTCAGGGAGTATTTTGTACATGTTTTGAAAGTGCTTTGGTACTCAAGCACATGCGAGTACTATGCTACTCTTGAAATGTGTGACTTGGTGGTCAGCATAGGTGAAGAAACCAAACTGTGTCTCAAGTGAGTGAAAACGTCATGAGAAGGAAATTGATGAATTTTTGCATCCATTAAAACCAGTCTAAAATCGAGTGATTATATGGAGAGGCTCTATTCGTCAGGTCTTGCATAGCCGGAGAAGAAGCTGGTTGACTTTGAAGAATGAAGATAGGGGTGTGCTACACGCCTATGATGTTGTCAGCTCTTGTGACGGGTTGGAGCCTGGAAATTTGATGGTGGTGTTTGTTAGATACGATGTTCATTATGAGTGGTAGAGTTAGCTTAGTGTCACCTCGGGTGTTTGTGATCACCTTATATTGTAGTTGTATATATATAACCTTTGTTCATAGTAAAGATTATTCAATCCTATTTTTATCATGGTATCAGAGGATCCAGCCAGATTTCTGTTTCCGCATCTTCTCTCCCGTCGTTGTTTTCTCCCGACGCATCCGCCTGAACCGCTGAACCTTCTCTCCGTCGTTGTTCTCTCCCGACGCCGACGCCGGATCCGATGATCCGTCGTTGTTTGTGGTGCAGAAACCAGCAGTCTCTTCACCGACCGACACGTTTGTGTCGCGCGGAGCATCCAACGTCCTCACCTTCCTCTTCGCTGACCGCAAGAAGGAACATCCATCGTTCTTGTCGCCGGCTTAGATTGCATGTTTGGGAGTCGCCCTCCTCCTTCCCCGACAAAGAATCTCATTTCTCGTTTTTCCTCGACGGAATGACGCTGCCTCCTGCAGCCCGACGTTGCCTCCTGCAGCCCGACGCTGCCTCCTGCAACCCAACACCGGCTCATCTACGTTGCATGCTGCTCTCCGCTGCAGTCCGAAGCAAGCCCATCTCCGCTGCAGTCTACAGCCAGCTGCTCCTCGCTGTCTATTGCAGCTCGCCTGATTTTGCCGATTCCGTTGATTTCTGCTTTTCAGCCGATCAACTATGATCCCGATCTCTCATACACAGCATTGAATCGCTTGATCCTTGTGTCGATCCGATTCAACCGATCCGTGGCTTCGACACTTCACGACCTCCTTTGTCGTTGATTCCGCAACACCGGCCTCCTCGATTGATCATCTCGATGGCACTCGGTGTTTGTCCTCCGACACTTTGATCTGCGACTCAATCTGGTGCGCCTCGTTGCCATCCGGTCCGCTGTTACTACTGCCAGTGTCTTGGACACGTCAACTCTGAGTGTCACAAGCTTCAGCGGACTCAGCAGTCCGGTCAGCAATGTACTCCTGGTGCACCTTCCGCTCATTTTTTAGCCACAACGCAGTTTTTCTCTGTATCTGACCTTACTCGGCTGATTGCCCAGCAGTTCTTCCAGCAAACTTCACTGCCTCGCTCCTCTCAGCCGGCTGCCTCCGCCACTGCAGGTATATCCCCCTCTGATTGGTTGTTCGATTCTGGAGCTTCTTTTCACATGACATATGATGCTACCCACCTCTTGTCATGTCAGCACGTCTCCTCTACCCTTAGTATTATGGTTACAGATGGCACCAATCACCCCATCACTAGTCGCGGCCTCCATTATACTAAGTCACTTTCATATTCCCGATGTTGCATACATACCCAAGTTATCCATAAATCTCATATCCGCTAGTCAGCTCATATCTGCTAGCCAGCTCATATCTCACAGTTGTTTTGTTACCTTTGATGAGTTTACATGCTGTGTGCAGGATCGTCTATCTGGGGCACTCCTTGGAGCTGGTCGTCGTCATAGCGGGGTGTACGTCCTTGATCGCCTCCATCTTCCATCCACTACCTTATCACCAACCGCTTCTACTCTTTGTCTTCCTTCGGTGGGCTCCTCTTAGTGGCATCATTGTATTGGTTATCTAGTGGTTCGCGTCTTGCGACTCTCATTAATCATGGCTTCCTTTGTCGTGTTCTCGTTGATCGGTCTCATTCTTGCACGAGTTGTAAATTCGATAAACAGCTACAACTCCCATATCTGTCTAGTGAGTCTAGGTCTTAGCGTCCTTTTGATCTAGCTCACTGTGATGTATGGGGTCTCACACCTTTTGTATCTAAGGGCGGACACCGGTATTATGTTATTTTTATTGATGATTATTCCCGTTATAGTTGGGTGTACTTTATGCATCTTCGCTCTGTGTTCTTTCAGAATTATGTTATCTTTTTTGATATGGTGCGCACACAGTTCTCTGCTTCCATACGTATTTTTCGTTCAGATTCAGGGGAGAGTACCTCTCTCATGCCTTTCGAGATCTACTAACTACCCACGTCACTCTCCCTCAGCTTATCTGTCCCGGTGCTCATGCTTAGAATGACACCGCTGAAAGGAAGCATCGCCACATTATTGAGACAACTCGCACCTTTCTTATCTCCTCTCACGTTCCTCCTCATTTTTGGGTTGAGGTTGTTTTTACCATTGTCTATCTTATTAACCTGCAACCTTCCACTTTCCTTCAGGATCGGTGTCTTTGTGAGTGTTTGTACTCTAGACCCCCGCATTACACTCATCTTCGTGTTTTTGGATGTCAGTGTTGTGTTCTTCTCCCTCCACGTGAGCATATCAAACTCTCTGCTCAATCTGTTCCTTGTGCCTTTCTTGGATACAGTACTGAGCACAAGGGCTATCAGTGTTATGACTCTGTTGCACGTCGACTACGCATCTCACGTGATGTCACTTTTGATGAGTCTCACCCTTTCTTCGTGTCCTCTATTCCCGAGACCACACACTCATTCGTTACTCCCTCTGATGTACAGTTTCTCACTCTTCTTATCTCCCCGCCTCATGTATCCTCCCCTCTAGTATGTCCACCTCCTCTTCCCTTGCCACAGTCTACTCTGTCACCTCCTCCATTGCGCAGTCTACTTCGTCACCTTCTCATTTCTCCCCCTTCGCCACATATATATCCCTCTGATGCGCTCGTCGCTCCCCTTCCATATCACTATACTCGTCCTCCTCCTGCTCCCTCGTCTCCAGTTCCCCCAGAATCAGTGCCTGCCTCCTTCAGCGAGTGTCTTGTGGATGATCCACTAGTGTGTCGCAGCCCACCTCGTGAGCGACATCCTCCCGACTGCCTTTGCCTTGCTACACTACCGCTGGACCTACCAGCCCTTCTTGATACTGTTTGTACTACTCCAGAACCGACTTCCTATCGTGAGGCTATTCAGATACCTGAGTGGCAGGTTGTCATGTCTGCTGAATTGGCGGCGCTTGAGCATACTCGTACATGGGATCTTGTTTCTCTTCCGCATGGTGTTGTTCCTATTACTTGCAAGTGGGTTTTCAAGGTCAAGACTCGCTTTGATGGTTCTGTGGAAAGGTAAAAGGCTCGGCTAATTGCTCATGGTTTCAGTAGGAGCAGGGGAGAGATTATGGCGAAACCTTTGCTCCAGTCATGCATATGACTACGGTTCAGACTCTTATTGCAGTTGCAGTTGTTCGTCTTTGGTCTCTGTCTCAGCTCGACGTGAAGAATGCATTTCTTCACGGTGATCTTCAGCATGAGGTATACATGCTTCCTCCTCCCGGTCTATCCTATCCTCCAGGTTTTGTCTGTTGTTTGAGACGAGCTTTTTGTGGGCTCAAGCAGGTATCCCGTGCGTGGTTTGCACGTTTCAGCTCAGCTGTTACAGCCGCTAATTTCCAGCCCAAGTTCACATGATACAACTCTGTTTGTGCACTCCTCTCATGGTCAGACTTTGTTATTACTTTTTGTGGATGATATGATCATTACCGTTGATGATCCTTCTCATGTGGCCCTCGTCAAGCATCACCTTCAGCAGCAGTTTCAGATGACTGACCTTGCACAGCTGAGCTACTTTTTGGGCCTTGAGGTCAGTTCTACAGACCGTGGTTTTCACCTTTCTCAGCAACGTTACACATCAGATCTGCTAGCTCGGGCTTCTCTTTCTGACTCTCGCACAGTAGACACCCCTATGGAGCTTCACCTTCAGTTACGTTCGGATGATGGGGTTTCACTCTATGATCATACTCGCTACCTCCACCTCGTTGGGAGTCTCGTCTACCTCACCATTACTCGGCCCGACATTGCTCATGTTGTTCATGTGTTGAGCCAGTTCGTTAGTGTGCCCACCTCTGTGCATTACGGTCACCTGCTGTAGCTCCTGCGTTATCTCTGAGCAACAACTTCTTGTGGTCTCTTCTTCTCCAGCAGTAGTTCTCTACAACTCCGTGCTTATTCAGATGCTGCCTGAGCTACTGATCCTGTTGACCGATGCTCTGTCACAGGTTTTTGTCTGTTCTTGGGTTCTTCACTTATTGCATGAAAATCCAAGAAACAGACTCGTGTTTCTTGTTCCAGCACTGAGGCTGAGCTTCGGGCCATGACTAGCACCACTGAGGATATTATTTGGTTCCATTGGCTTCTTGAGGACCTTGGTGTTTCTTCACTTGATCTCACTCCACTCTACTGTGATAACACCGGTGTCATCCAGATTACTTTAAACCCGATGAAGCATTTTCTCTCCAAGCATATCGGGGTGGATTCTTTCTTCCTACGTGAACATTATGGTAATGACTCTCTTGCTCCCTCCTTTATTCCTTCCGAGCAGCAGATTGCAGATTTGATGACAAAGCCAGAGACGAGTACCAAACATGCATATCTATTGTCCAAACTCTCGGTGTATGATCCCTCGTGAGTTTGGGGGGGGGGGGGGAGGTGTTAGATATAATGTTCTTTGCGACTGGGAGAGTTAGCTTAGGCTTTGTTTGGCGCAGCGTTTGGAGCTTTCCGTATGGAACAAACGCTGCCGCACGGCGGGTGATCAAATGGCCGGTGGCAGCGTTAGCTCCGTTTGCACCCGCCGCTGCATGACAAATGGAGGAAAACTGAGGGATTCCAACTGCGGTCTTCCCCCTCCGGTTCCAAAAGCGCTCCTCCTCACGCCGCCTGAGCAAAATGCCAAACCAAACGAAGTCTTAGTGTCACCTCGGGTGTTTGGGATCACCCTATATTGTACTTGTATATATATTACCTTTGTTCATAGTAAAGATTATTCATTCAATCCTATTTCTATCAGTGTTGATATTGGGTTGATACAAAACAGGTTTTGAGTTCTATTTGAGATAAATCATAGTAATGGCATTGGAGGACAATATAAATAGTTCGGTCAGGTGTGAGTTAACATATAAAAACAGAAAATTCTTCCAAGTCTAGTGGCCAGAGGTTTTTTTGTTTTTATACACTTGTCAATACATTTAAACACAAAAAAAAACTTCAAACATGTTAGAAAAGCCCATGTAAAGGACCCATTATAGAGCCCATGGTTTATTGTTCTTCCTTCTTCTTTTCTTTAGTCCCACATCTTGTATAGGATTTCTTCTCTCCTTATCTCTCCTATATATTTGTATTCTCTCATTGTATTTATATACACAAACAAAATATACAAGTTTTGAGCTCTTTCAACATGGTATCAGAATGAGCGGTCCGATCCGAGCGGTTTCCTCGTTTCTAACGGCCCCGATCATCCGCCTTCCTACCCGCCGGCTCTTCCGCGGCCTCTCTCCTCTACTCGCTTCTTGCCGCGAGTTTGCCTTCCCCGACTCTTCTCGTCGGTCTCCCTGCGGTCTCTCTTTTTCTAACCGCCTCCTCTCCCTCTCTCCCGTGGCTCCACCTTTCTCCCCCCTTTCTCTTATAGCCACTCTCTCTCAGTTTCGTGGGACCCATTCCTGGGTTCTCCTCTCTCTATCCGCTGCGGGTTCGGTCTTACCCGTGCGGCTTCTTCTATTCTTTTCCGCGGTCTCTCTCCGCGCGAGCTCTCCTCTTCGCTCGCACTCTCCTCCCTTCTCCTCTCTTCGCGCGGCTTCCTTGCTTACGCCGCGGCTTCCTCTCTTCCTGCGACTTCTCTCCGCGCGGCTTCCTCTACTCCTCTATTCCTGCGGCCTCTCTCTTTTCGTGGCGCTGTCCGCACTTGGTCGTGGCTTCTTCCCCTGCCGCTGGTGTTTTCACTCTGACCGTGCGACCGTCTCTTCTTCCCTTTCTTTTTCTCCCCACACGGTTTCATCTCAAACCGCGCGGTCTGCTTCTTGTTCCCCTTCCCGCACGACTTTTTTTCTCTAACCGTTGCGGCCTCTCTCTTTGTGTTTGAGCCGACCTCTCTGGTCTCTCCCTCTCTCTGGCCGCTAGTGTTTACACTGTGACCATGCGGATTGTTCTTCCGCACTCGGGTCGCGGCCTCCCTCTCCTTCTCGCCTGCCCTTGTCGATGTGACTACCCGTCGCGGCCTCTTCTGTAACCGTGCGGGCTTGTCGAGCGAGGGCAGTCTTCCCGCCAGCTCTCTTCCAGCGGTTTCCTTTTTCTAACCGCAGCGGCTTCTTCGGCCTTCCTGGGTTCTTCTGTGGATTCTACCAACCAGGCGGCTAACAAATCTGTTGACCGCATGGCACCTCCTCCTGAGCTCCGCGATGAACTGCGGATTACTACAATTTCCCTCTCCGGAAAGAAGAACTTCATCCCATGGGTGCACTCGGTTCGTCGAGTTCTACAGGCAAAAAGCCTTGCTCTTCATCTCACTCAGGGACCTCCGTCCCCTCTTACAGACGACTGGATACGCAACGACGGTCGCGTTCAGACTTGGCTACTCAATTCCCTGGAAGGTGAGCCCTACCAGATGGTCATGTACCATGAGACGACCAACGCTATGTGGACGGAGCTTCACTCTTTATACTCCGGCAAGGATAGCCTCCAGCACCTCTATGGTATTATTACCGACCTTCAGGCTCTCGATGTTGGCGGGGCTGCAGATATGACGTCGTTTGTCGCTCGGGTCAAGACTCTTGTGGAAGCCTGGATCCAGCATCAGCCCGCTACTCCTGATCTTGCTGCACAACGGGCCCAAAAGGAAGCCGTCTGCGTTGCTATGATGATGGCTCGTGTTCCGCCACATCTTCAGAGTATCCGGGCTCATGTCCTTGCTTCGGCCACTACTCCTCTCTCTGATGTGTGCTCTATGCTCCTTCGCGTGCCACCGCCCCTGGATACTCCTGGCTCGTCCTCTCCGACCCTTCTTCAGCAGACCTTCCCCCTTGCTTTCCTCCCCGCCTTCTGCTCGCGGTGGACGCTCAGGCTCTCGCAGACGGATACGTGGGGTCGCGGCCGCCCGAAGTGCTCGTATTGCGGCCGGGACGGTCACACTGAGGCAGTGTGCTACAAGAAAAATGGCTACCCTCCTCGCCCGACTGCGAATGTTGCCACTACCGACTCCTCCACAACTGGTGCCGAACTTGAGGTCGTTCGCCTCCAACTACAGCGCCTCCAGGGGCTTCTTATCCCTCCTTCGGCCTCTGTTGCCTCCACTTCCACTACAGGTAGTGCTTGTTTTTCCTCCAGTCCGCGTTGGATCTTGGACTCGGGTGTCACTCATCACATCACTTCGATGAAGCCTCCCCAGTACTCGGATGCTCCTCATCCGAAGTCTATCACGGTTGCTAATGGGGCGATTGTTCTGGTCTCTGGTTGCGCCGACATCTCCCTCGACTCATCCATCTCTCTTCGCTCGGCTCTTTATGTTCCGGGCTCTCCGTTTAACTTGCTTTTTGTTGGTCGTCTTACTCATGATATGAATTGCTCTGTCATATTCACTCCGTCTTCTTTTTTGATACAGGATCGGCAGACGCGGATTACCATTGGTAAGGGTCGACTACAAAACAGGCTTTACCTTCTCGACACCTCTCCTACCGTCCTCTCCTTCATCTCATCCGTAGATTGGCACCGCCGTCTTGGGCATGCCCCTCTGCCCGTCCTCCAGAAGGCGCTTCCTGATGTATCTCTCCCTATATTTCAGTGTGATTCTTGTGTGTACGGCAAGCAGCCGCGTTCTTCCTTTCCCGCTCATTGTACTCGGAGCTCTGCTCCTTTTGATTCACTGCACTCAAATGTTTGGGGTCCTTTCAAAATTACTAGTATATCTGGTTATCGCTATTTTATCACCTTTATTGATGATTATTCTCGCATAACGTGGCTCTACTTACTTCGTGATCGCTCCGAGCTTCCTAGCGTGTTTCACAACTTTATACTAGAGACTCAAACGCAATTCTCCACAACTATTAAAACATTGCGCACTGATAATGCTCGCGAGTACTCAAGCAACGACTTTGCCCATCTTTGTGTCGAGTTCGGTATTATTCATCAAACATCATGTGCCTACACACCCCAACAAAATGGCATTGCCGAACGAAAGAACCGTCACCTCCTTAACGTCGCCCGCTCTCTCATGCTTCAAATGCATGTTCCGAAAATCTACTGGAACTTTGCGGTCTCCGCCGCCTGTTTCCTCATCAACCGTCTCCCTTCCTCGGTCCTCAACTATGTCACTCCGTTCAACCTCCTATTTCCCTCAGCACCAGCCTTCCCTCTAACACCCAGGGTTTTGGCTGCACCTGCTTTGTCCACCTTCTCGGTCCGTCCTCGGATAAGCTGGATTCCCGGGCGGTCAAACATATTTTCGTCGGCTACTCTCGTACTCAGAAGGACTACGTTTTTTACTCTCCTGCTACCCGGAAGGTCACCGTCTCCGCTGATGTTACCTTTCGGGAGGATCAACCTTTCTTCTCTTTCGTTCTAGACACTCCTTCCCCACTGACACCTCCACCACCTCTCCTACCTCGCCCTGTCATTCCCGCTACTACGCATATTTTCCCGGTTCTTTCTGACCCTGCTCCTGCTCCCTCCAAGCCCCCAGTTATCCGTGTCTACACTCGCCGCCAACCTCCTCCTTCCGTTGCCCCTCTGCAGTCGACCTCGACCTCGGCTACTCCGCGCTCTGCTGATCAGGTATCTGCCTCTACTGCTCATCCTCTGGCGAATTGTGTCTCCTTACATCGTCTCTCTCCCCAACTACACACTTTTACTACTTCTCTTTCCTTCATTTCGGTTCCTAACTCTGTGCAGGAGGCGCTACGACATCCTGGCTGGCGAGCCGCCATGGAGGAGGAAATGGCTGCTCTTTGGGCCAATCAGACCTGGACTCTCGTACCACTTCCTCCGGGTCAGACACCGGTTGGGTGTAAGTGGGTCTTTGTCGTCAAACATGTCGCTGATGGAACGATTGATCGGTTGAAAGCTCGACTAGTCTCCCAGGGCTCCACACAACAGCAGGGGTTGGACTATGAAGAAACTTTCTCACCAGTGGCTAAACTCAACACCGTTCGGGTTCTCATCTCCGTCGCTGTACATCGTCGGTATCCCTTGCTCCAACTGGATATTAAGAATGCTTTTTTGAATGGCGACCTACAGGAAACAGTCTATATGAAGCAACCTCCCGGGTTTGAGACCACGGGGGAGTCTCAGGTGTGTCGCCTCATGAAGGCTCTGTAAGGCCTCAAACAATCCCTACGGGCATGGTTTGACAGGTTCAGTAAGGCCCTTCGAGAAGTTGGTTTCACTCGCAGCTCGGCAAACTTCTCGCTGTTCACTCGTCACCGGACAACAGGAACGGTTCTTCTATTAGTCTATGTTGACGATAACATCATTACAGGAGATGACTCGAAAGGAATACAGGAGGTCAAACAACATCTAGGCACTGTTTTTCAAACAAAGGATCTGGGGCCCCTTCGGTACTTTCTGGGTATTGAGATTGCTAGACGGCCAGATGACCTCGTCCTCTCAAAACGGAAGTATTGTCTCGACCTCCTTCATGATGCGGGGTATTCAGGTTGTAAATCGATTAATACCACGATGGATGTTAATTACAAGTTATGCGCTAAGGTTTCGGACTTAGATCTCTTACTCGAGAACCCAGAATACTATCGACGATTAGTGGGAAAATTAATCTACCTCACGGTTACCAGACCAGATATTTCTTTCGTTGTTGGTATTGTCAGCCGGTATATGCATTCCACTCGAAGATCTCATCTTCAGGCCGTTGAACGCATTCTCAGATACCTTAAAACGGCTCTTGGTCAAGGATTGGTATATAAAACCTTATCTTCTGCTCCAACATTAATGGCTTATTCTGATGCTGATTATGCTGGATCTCTTGATGATCGGCGATCAACCAGTGATTTTTGCACATACTTTGGAGGTCATTTGATTATCTGGCAAAGTAAGAAACAAGCGGTTGTTGCTCGATCATCAGCTGAGGCAGAATACCGGGCAATGGCTTCGGTAGTTTCAGAACTAACTTGGCTTGAAAGCCTTCTTACCGATCTGGGTGTAAGGCTCCCCTCCCCAGCTCTTCTCCTCTGTGACAGCCAAGTTGTTATACACATAGCCAAGAACTCGGTCTTCCACGAGAGAACAAAACATATCGAAGTTGATTGTCACTTCATCAGAGAAAAGGTTCAAATGAAGAAAATCGACCTGAAGCATGTTCCAGGGACAGAACAAGTTGCGGATGTCCTCACAAAAGCTCTTTCCAGTACCCTCTTCTATCAGTGCTTGGCCAAGCTTGGTGCATACGATTTGTACGCTCCAGCTTGCGGGGGAGTGTTAGAAAAGCCCATGTAAAGGGCCCATTATTGAGCCAATGGTTTATTGTTCTTCCTTCTTCTTTTCTTTAGTCCCGCATCTTGTATAGGATTTCTTCTCTCCTTCTCTCTCATATATATTTTTATTCTCACATTGTATTTATATTCACAAACAGAATATACAAGTTTTGAGCTCTTTCAACAAAACATATTACACGAGGGAATTGTCGGTGTATCAGCAGTCAGCACGGGTAGTTTGAAGATCCATGGCGAGCTATCTTCCACAATGATGCAATTGGTTTAGATATTCTCGGGATGATGTGATCTTATTCAGTTTAAGAGAGACGCCAAAAGCCCGCTCAATGTCAAAGTTTTCTTTTAGCATCACACATACTACAATCTGTACTTTCCAGGTTTGCAAAATCAGCCCATAAAATGAATGTGTACTGTAGAAGCGAGTGAACCAACTGACAATGGATTTCAATTTCTTCACCAATTACAAATAATTCTAATTCCTTTTCAAGTTACAAATTTTTCATCCGTTCAAGATGTATAGATGAGCTCTAATACTTTCTCTAATTCACCAATTAACATTGTTTTCTTCATCGTTTTTGAAATATCGATTTCAATAGGCGTATGATGATATAAGCTCCGTTTGGGGTGACTTATTTTCATCGGTCAAGCGGTTACGACCGCATGAATCGGACCGTAATTAAGGCCCGGTTCATGCGGTCGTAACCGCTTGACCGGTGAAAATAAGTCCCCCCAAACGGAGCAATAATCTCATTTCGAGCAAGGGAGAAGAAGATTGATGGGGTCCGGCGGGTGAGGGTGCGGGGCGGCGGTACTCAATCCAAAAGAGGGAGGGAGAAAGAGAGAGAGAGAAAGGTTAGGGTTAAAGATTTAGAGGAAAAGAGAAAACATTCATTCATCCGAGATGACGATTACAACGTTTGTGTGCCCTCTTATAGAGACGAGGAGCGAATACAAAAGGAAAACAATACAAAAGGAAAACGGGAAATACTAAAATTGCGACATCCAAATATAGAATAGAATAAATGTTAAACATAGAATAGAATAAACGTTAAATATTCTCCGTGATCTCGGTGGGCCCATGTGATATTCTCGTCTGGCGCGTGTAGACTTGTCATTTGGGCTCGTCCTCATGCAGATCCGTAACAATGTCGTCATCTGGAAAATGTATCTTGTCCTTAAGACAGTAATCGGCGAACTGGCGGCGGAAGTCATCCCGGGGAAGTCACGTTGCGTCTGAGTTTGGGCGACCGGTCCAAGCCACAAGAACTTCCTCTGATGTATGGTCCCCCGAAGTGCGGCATCAGCGATCGAGGATCGAGGCGGGGTAGCAAGGCGCCTCTCTGAAGAGGTCGAGATCGGTCGGGATGTGATCCGTGGTGGCGTGCTCGCCCACCACTCGCCATAACTGCGGGACATGGAAGACCGGATGGATCCGGCTCCCGCTTGGGAGGCGTAGGCGATAAGCGACTGCCCCGATGCGAGCGAGGACCTCAAATGACCCGAAGAATCGGGGGGCCAATTTTGGGCACGATCGGTGGGCCACCGAAAGCTGGCGGTAGGGGTGGAGCTTCACGAAGACCTCTCCTACTTCGAAGGAGAGGTCCCGGTCGCTTACGATCGACCGGGGAAACCTGTGGAGGCGCACAACCCCCTGGATGAAGCTGTCGGCGACTGTGGCAGCGGTGTAAGGATGGCAGAGGCCGGAGGGGAATGAAATGTGCATACTTTGAGAGTCGGTCCACTATGACCAGAATGCAGTCGTACCCCGAGGAGCGGCAGCCTTGTGACGAAGTTCATGGTGATGTCATCCCATACACGGTCGGGGTTCGGGAGAGGCTGAAGTAAACCGCCTGAAAAAACGGCCTCGTACTTGGCCTTCTGGCAGACGAGGCAGGCGACCACGAAGGCTTTGACCTGTCAAAACATGTGAGGCCAATAGAGCGAGACTGCCAGCCGTCGGTATGTTCGGTAAGCACATGTGTGTCCCCCTGTCGGGGAGGCATGAAACTCCACTAATAGTCGGGGAATGCTGGGGGAGGATGGGGCGAGTACGAGGCGGCTATTGAAGAGTAGGCAGCCATCCACCAAGGAGTAAGGTGGGTGGGCGGAGGCGTTTGCAAGGAGTGTTGTTCGGATACCGTTGAGTGTCGGGTCCGCTTCCACTTCCCGTTGGAGGGCGTCCGCATCCTCCCAATCTGGTCGGGAGATGGCTGCAAGTATGGGGCTACGCGAGAGAGCGTCGGTTGCGCGGTTCGCCTTCCCGGGCCGGAACTCGATGCTGAAGTCATAGCCCAGTGGCTTGGCCACCCACACCTGCTGGGCGGGTGTAGCAATCTTCTGCTGCATGAGGTAGCAGAGGCTGTGGTGGTCGGTGCGGACCACGAATTGTCGTCCCAAGAGGTAGGGCCGCCAGTGCTGCACTGCGAGGACGAGGTCCATGAGCTCATTCTCGTACACTGATCGGCCGCGGATGGTATCCGAGAATGCGCGGATAAAATAGGCCACCGGGCGGCCGCCTTGCATGAGTACGGCCCCCACGCCTAACGCGTCACATTCCACGAGGAAGGGCTGGGAGAATTCCGGCATTGCTAACACCGGGGCACGAACCAGAGCTTGCTGAAGAGCGACAAAGGCGGCGGAGGCCGCTGCCGACCACTCGAAGGCGCCCTTGACTGACTTCTTCAAGAGTTGAGTGAGGGGTCGGGCAATCGTGTCGTATCCCTGGATGAACCGTCGGTAGTACCCGGTCAGGCCCAGGAACCCTTGAACATTGCGAAGAGATAATGAGGTTGGCCACTGGAGAACCGCCTTGATCATGTCATTGTCCATCGCGAATCCTGCAGCGGAAATGGTGTGCCCTAAGTAACACACCTCTAGAACCCCAAAAGAGCACTTCGTTGGGTGGAGCTTGAGGTGGCGTTGTCGGAGAGTAGCCAAATGTCTGAAGAACATGCTGTAGATGCTCCTGCCAAGAAGAACTATAGACCAAGATGTCATCAAAAAAACAAGTATATGCTGCGCGAAATACCGACCGAAAGATGTCGTTCATCGTGGCCTGGAAGATGGTCGGCGCATTGGTCAGGCCGAATGACATAACCAAGAACTCGTAGTGGCAATCATGGGTCTGGAAGGCTATCTTGGCGACGTCGGCTGGCCGAAAGCGAATCTGGTGGTAGCCCGCACGGAGGTCCAGCTTGGTGAAAACGGTGGCGCCGTGAAGCTCGTCCATAAGCTCCTGGATCACTGGGATCGGGTACTTGTCTGGGACTGTGGCCTTGTTGAGCTCTCGATAGTCCACGCAGAAGCGCCAGCTGTCGTCCTTCTTCCTGACCAAGAGGATCGGGCTGGAGAAAGGGCTTGCACTGGGGCGGATGAGGCCCCCCATCAACATGTCGTGTACGAGCCTCTCGATCTTGTCCTTTTGCACGTGCCCGTAGCGGTACGGACGGACCGAGACTGCCTCCACGCTGGGCTGAAGAGGGATGGCATGATCGTGTGGTCAGGTCGGCGGTAAGCCGGACGATGCCGTGAAGAGGTCCGCAAACTCGGACAGGAGGTCCTGCATAGCTGGTGGTGGTGACGGGGCCGGTGGCGCCGCGCCCGAGATGGACCAGAGCCATGCCGTAAAATTGATGTCCGTCGTCCTCTAGATCGTGCAGGGGGGAGATGGGGGAGCAGAGTAGCTCAACAACTCCCATTATGCAGCACTCCCGTCCGTCCTGGAGAAACAGCATCGGCGTGGATCCCCAGTTGACCCGAACGTCGCCCAACGTGTTGAGTCATGCTACGCCCAGGATGGCGTCGATCCCGCCAAGGCTGAAAACGTAGAAATCTGTTATCACTGAGTAAGTTCCCACTAAAATCGGAACAGATGAGCAACGACCCTGAATTGAGCGTCGGCGGCCATCGCCCAAGCTGACCGTGAAGTCCGGCGAAGGTTCCATCGGCAGGTGGAGTTGCTGGGCCAACTGAGAGGAGAGGAAGTTATGGTTCGCCCCGCTGTCGACCATGATGACGATGTGGTGGTCTCCCAGCTTGCCCGCTAGCTTCATGGTATGTGGCCCTGAAAGGCCTCCCACGGAAAAGCACGGAAGTTCCAACTGGTGAAGACCCGCGTCAGTAGCGCCCTCGGTGGAGTCCTCGCGGATTTCGAGGTCTTCTAAATCCGCCAAAGTGATCTCCGGTTCGGGGTCACCAATGATGATGCGAAACTCTTTGACCGCGCAGACATGGGTCGGAGAGTAGGGCTGCCGGCAGCGAAAACATATCCCTTTGCGTAGGAGATCGTCGAACTCGCGGTTGGAGAACCACTGAGGGGCGGCCGGCCGGGCTGGCCGAGCGACTGGAGGAGGGCGAGGTGCCTGTGGCTCTAGAATAGCGAGCTGTCATGGTCGGCCCCCTTGCCCCTGCCTGGAGGTGGCGGGTTTCGCGGCGATAAATCTGCCTCCACAAGGCGGGCAATGTCGAGGGCCTCGGACACTGTCTGAGGGAAATGAGTGTGAAGCCGGGAGCATATGTGGGGCAGAAGACCCTACATGAAGAAGCTGAGGTAGTGATCCGGCGGTAAGCCCGGAACATGAGTGACGAGGGCCACAAATTCATCAATGTAGTCATCCAGCGCACTGGTTTAACGTACCCCACATAGTCGTTCGATGGCGGAGCCGGAATAACGGTTGTCGTAGCGGCGAATCATCTCCTGCTTGATCTTCGATCAGGAGATTGTTGGGTTGGACTACCATCGGGCCCAATGTAAGGCGGAGCCGTCGAGTTCAACGATGGCGGTGGAGACTTTGTCCTGCTCGGAAGTGTGATGTAGGTCAAAGTACTACTCTGCCTTTGCGATCCACCCAATCGGGTCCACACCGGAGAAGGTGGGTAGGTCCAAGGCAAGGGCCGAATGTCCAAGGGCAAACGGGGGGGGGGGTCTCCCCGTTGTGTGGGAGAGGGGGCACCCCGAGGATGGATGTATCGTTGGTCGGGCATGCGGTGGTGGGCGGTTGGAGAGCGTCGAATTCGGCATGAAGGGAGAGCAGGTAGGCATGCATGGAGGCCACGAGGGATTCCTGGGCGTCAACACGACACAGGAGGGCCACATTGGCGCTCTCCGGTGGTGCCTCTGTCGTGGATCGGGTCGCCAGGGCCATGGTGTGGCGCGAGTGCGGCGGTGTGCGGACGCGGGCGGCTTCGGCTTGCACTGGGGCGGACGGGCAGGTCGGACCAAATTGATGGGGTCCGGCGGGTGAGGGTGCGGGGCGGCGGTACTCAATCTGGAAGAGGGAGAGAGGGAGAAAAAGAGAGGGGGCTTAGGGTTAAAGATTTAGAGGAAGAGAAAAAACATTTATTCATCTGAGATGACGATTACAACGTTCGTGTGCCCTCTTATAGAGACGAGGAGCGAATACAAAAGGAAAACGGGAAATACTAAAATTGCGACATCCAAATATAGAATAGAATAAATGTTAAACATAGAATAGAATAAACGTTAAATATTCTCCGTGATCTCGGTGAGCCTATGTGATATTCTCGCCCGGCGCGTGTAAACTTGCCACTTGGACTCGTCCTCATGCAGATCCGTAACAAAGATTCATAAGAAGATTTGCACGGGAAATATTAAAAGTTTTTGGACATGAGAATCCTTGTTTTTATAACTTGAAATTTCAAACAAGCAGAGAACGAAGAAAGAGTTAGTCATGGTACAAACAGCATAATTACCCACCATAATGAAATAGTTATAAATAGGTCAGCATTACCTCTGCCAGTCTCTTCATCCCATGCAACATTGCTTAACGCCTTAGCTTCAGTTCGGGAGAGGGGTGCCAGTGGCACAGGTTGAACATGGAGTTCTGGTGAGAAAGGAATTTCAAAATAAAGTTATTTGCCTGTTCCGCTGCACCCGAGCTCCAAAATGAAGATTCAGCAGGATAATCCGAAATGAAGGTTCAACAAACACGCTAATTATTGAATGGGGCACCGAGCAACTCTTCGAAGAGTATACTGGTCGGCCCCGCACTTGGACTGCAGTTCGTACACCCCGACCATCTCTCCGCACCAAGACCGCGCTACTCATCAAGAGTATACTGGCTACCCGGCCCAGTACCGGTATGGTAGATTGTTGAGGTCAGGCTTCAACACTAATTTTTCTTGGTGTTTTTATCCTACCGAAATGGAGTTAAAACGAGGGAGGCCTTAGACTTATATACGATCACCCCCTTCAATTATAAAAGTATAAATTTTAGAAATTCAGTACATATAGACCTGAGTTAAGTGTGAATCAATCAATGGATCCAACCAGGGGCATACCTATTATTGACCGAGTGTGGGCAGCCTCGTTGAACGCCGCTCCTTGCTCCCATGAACGCGATCGGCGACTCCTCCGCAGCTCCGTCTCCGCTCCTCCGCTCACGATCCAGTCTTCCGCTCCTCGCAGGGCTTGACGAACGTCATTCACAATCATTCTGCAACCTCGCCCTTCTCCTCTCCAACAACGGCGCCGCCGCGCCGGAACTGAAGATTGATCCAGTTTTACAGGACATTCTCCTTCCAGTTTCATTATGCAGTCCAATTTGGCAGTAACCCTAACCTTTCCACTGCTTCATTTATCTTTTTTGGTGCACAACTTAAAGTATGAAGTTGGGGGATTTGAGATAGCTCTGAATCAATTTGATTTCTGCATGAAATAAAACAATTAAATTTCAAATCGATTTCAGATTTACATTAAATTAGCATTACCCTTGGATCAATAAATGTCATTGAAAAGGATGACACTTTCAGAGCATAAAGCTGAAGCTAATGATTTGAGAGCATGACGCACTTTCAAAGCATAATGGCTTAAATCATTAAATTCCATTGAAGATGATGACACACTTTCAGAGCATAAAACTGAAGTGCGAGAATTAATGAATTCTATGCAATGTTTTGAATTAGTACTCTTGACCCACTTAGTGATGACTCTTTTAGGGATCACCAATGAGTTGTCACAAGCATTACAAAGGAATGATCAAGATCTTATAAATGTCATGATTCTTGTCAAATTTTCCAAGTTATGATTACAAGATATGAGGAATAATGGATAAGATTCTCTATTTAACGAGGTAACTTGCTTCTGTAACAAACATGAAATTGTTGTTCCGAATATGGAAAACAGATTTGTAGCTCGAGGGAGATCAAGACGTAAATCTGAATAAATTACGAACCTTCATCTTTATTGTGTGGAATTATTTTATGCAGTGTTGGATCAACAACTTGTTGAACTAAATAATTAATTTGATGAGGTGAAGACCAAATTATTTTTATGTATGACAAGTTTAGATCCAAGTAATGGATTTGTTGTATTTGATAAACACAAATTGATTCAATTTGTTGAACATTATCTTGTGAATTTTTTCAAATGAACTTAATGGAGCTTGATATTCAACTTGAAAGTAATATTTGGATGTTTGCTCAAATGATGACTTCTCGAAGTTGATCAGGCTTGGAGGATTAGCTAAAAGACTAGTTGAGTTGAAAAAGGATGTTCTTTATCTACGGATGTTTTTGCTTGTAAAGATCAAATTACTATTACGTATCACAACTACAATTGTAGAAAGAGATTTCTACAATGAAGATTATCAAGCCATAGTTACGTAATCAGATGGGAGATGAATGAATTAATGTTTGTTCAGTGACATATATTGAAAAAGATATATTTCTACCGTCAACAATAAGGTCATCATGAAATACTTTCAAAACATGAAAACTCAAAGAGGAGTCTTGTAAGCAAGTTTATTTGCTTCTTCATTTTTGTATAAATTTTGCAATATCAATGTACCATTGCCATATTTCTAAATTATGGTGCAATTTTTAGTTCCGCCCACACAGGAAAAAAACATGCATCCACCACTGGATCCAACTGTAGGGTTTCTAAAAACATGGGCCGACCAGAAGCGATTCTTTCACTAGAGAAATCCTAATGTGATTACCCTTTATTTTATATAATAAACTTTCATTAGAGTGGCTCAAAAATCTATCAACCTTGACAAAGATCTGTGAATTTGTCTCTGAGAGGGAGAAATGCTTGAAAATAGCTCAGCCTGAACTCAGATCGAAGTGGACGGGCTAAGTGGTGAGTCCGGTTTTTATAAAGCTTGGGTTGAGTCAATCATGATTTGATCAAGCTAGCTTAAAACGATATGGAAATCCATGTTTTGTTCAAATATACATATGTATATATATATATATATATATATATATATATATATGAATTTAGGCACTTACATCCACGTATATAAATCTATAGAATATGACCTGAACATGTATGCTGGACTAAAAGATTTGGATTGAATAAGTTATGTTAGCTCAAATCGAGCTTGAATCAAAGTTAATGTATTGTGCTTGAAACTGGCTTAATTTATCCCATAGCCGGGCCGACTCTTCCCGTGATTGGCATGAACATCAAAGTTCGCTTGATCGGGTTGGTATTAATAAAATGTTAGTGTGAGCAAATCTAAATAACAGGTTTTTTATTCACCAAAAAGTTAATTTATATAGAAATGACCCCCTATTTATAGGGGAGAGGAGATAGAGAGAAAATACAACAGACGATATGGGACTAAAATACAACATGCGGACTAGGCGGATAGACTTTTTCAGACCGCAAGAACTGAGTCGGTTAGACAAGCTATCCGCTTCATATCAAGAACCTGCCGATCTCTACTCTTCAGATAGTTGCTGACCACCAGAAGCTCCATAAGCGATCAGTCGTCTATATTCGCCAGACTTCAGCAGCTCCAGCCACCTGACCGCCAAACCTCAACAACGATTAGATCATCACGCTTCCTCTATCCGCTGCGGCTTCAGCTTCTTGACCGTCAACCTGCAACAGCACAAAAAATAAGCCTCCTTGTCCTATCAAGGAGACGGACTCAATGATCTTCAGGCCAGCTAGACTGTCAGATCAGTCCGCCAGATGTAGACCGCCACACTGCCAGAATAAGTCTGCCAAAGTCGTCTATACATATACCTCCAGATGCAGGCCGCTAAGACTTCAGAACCCGTCAGCTAGAAGAATATCAGACCACCACGGTCATCTGTCCACAAGACAGTCCGCCAGACAGCAAATCCACAATGCAGACCTCCCAGACCAAACCGCCAAGTTCAAGCTGCCAGACTGCCAGTCCGCCAAACCGCTAGACCGCTAAGCTTAAACCGCCAGTCCACCAAGATTAAACCGCCAGTCTGCCAATGTCACAAATTCTAACACTCTCCCTCAAGCTGCAGCATATATGTCAATCATACCCAGTTTGTCACAGACATCTGAAAGAGAAGCAAAAACTGGTTTGGTAAAGATATCTGCAAGTTCTTTGTCAGAAGTGACGAACGAAGTACATATTTGATTCTTCAATATTTCTTTTCTGATGAAATGACAGTCAACTTCAATGTGTTTTGTCCTTTCATAAAAAACTGGATTCTTCGATATATATATATAACAGCTTTGTTGTCACAGAACATAGGTAATGAATGATCATATATTTCTCTCAAGTCAAACATAAGGGCACGCAACCATTTCAACTCACAAGTGGTCGAAGTCATGCTTCTGTATTCAGCTTCAGCACTTGATCGAGACACAACATACTGTTTCTTGCTTTTCCAGCTAATAAGATTTCCTCCCACAAAGGTGCAAAAACCAAACGTAGATTTTCTATCTTCTTTATTGTCAGCATAGCTGACATCAGAATATGCTTCAATCTTCAGATTGTTATGTTTTTGAAACAGTAACCCCTTTACTGAAGACCCTTTCACATACTCCAGAATTTTAATGGTTGAACGAAGATGACACTTTCTAGGAGCTTGCATAAATTGACTGACTTTCCCTACTGCATAACAAATATCTGGTCTGGTAACAGTCAAATAGATGAGTTTTCTCACTAGTCGTTTGTACATAGTACTATCTAGAATAAGAGGTGAATCCTCAGTCCAATTTTTGTCATCACCAACAGTCATCGGACAACGAATCGGTCTCGCCCCAAGAAGATCAGTTTCTTCAAGAGTTCCAACGCATATTTCTATTGTGAGAGCACCACAGGATTGTGTTTTCGCAAGATTTCTATTCCCAAAAATACTTAGAAGATCTCATATCCATTGTAACAAAATGTTGCCGAAAGTGTCTTTACGCTGGATCAATTCTCTCCTTATTATCACCAGTAATGAAGATGTCATTTACATAGATAGGTAATACTACAAGGCCTTTAGTTGTTTTGCGTATGAAAAAAGAGTGATCAGCAGAACTCCGAGTAAAGCAAACAAGAGAGACAATTTTGCTGAACTTGTCGAACCAGGCCCGTGGACTTTGCTTTAGGCCATAAATTTCCTTTCATAATTTGCACACTTGAGGCTCCCCTTGAGCAACATACCCAGGATGTCAGGAGGTTGTTCAATGTATACCACCTCTTGCAGATCACCAAACAGGAAGGCATTCTTGACATCTAACTGAAACATCTTCCATCCTCTATTAACCGCCACAAAGAAAAGAACACGAATTGTGTTAATGTGAGCAACCGGGGAGAAGATATCAAAGAAGTCCACACCATATGTCCGAGTAAAACCTTTGGCAATCAGCCTAGCCTTATAGCGGTCAATAGTTCCATCTGGATGAAACTTGATGGCAAAGACCCACCGACAACCAACCACACCCGCTCCTAGAGGAGTAGGGACAAGTGTCCAAGTACCCATTTCAGTAAAGATTTTCATTTCTTCATCCATGACCTCTTTCCAATGCGAAATAGCAAAAGCTTACTGATAGGTAGCCGGGACAATAGTAGCTGAGAGAGCAAGAGCAAATCTCCTTCCAGCTGGGGAAAGACGAACATAGGTGACAACATCATGAATTAAATGTTTAGTGCACGTTCTAACCCTCTTCCGTAGAGCAATAAGAAGTTCAAGATCTGACCCGTCTTCTGTAGTTGATCCATCCATCAAAGAGATTACTGGCCCGAAAACTGTCAGCAGCGACTCCAAAGGTAGAGTGAGTAGAAGATAGAGGTGGAGACAGAGAAACTTGTATAAGAAGAGAAGAAAGAGGCGTAGGAAAGGAGTAGGCTCAGGTGAAGGCACAAAAATAATAGGTAGAGAAGAAAAGGAATAATCAGGTGGCGAGAGAGCAGAAGCTCGAGAAAAAATAAGGCATATCTTCAAAAAAGGTAACATCAACAGAAACATACTGTTTCCGGAGAAGGGGATCAAAGCATCGATACCCTTTTTGGGTCGGACAGTAGCTCAGAAAGATGCACTTTATCGAGCGAGGAGAAAGTTTGTCACGACCAGGAGAAGAAGTGTGCACAAACGTTGTGCAGCCAAAGACACGGAGAGGTAAAGGAATTGGTTGGACTCCTGGATGTAGGACGAAGAACAAGGTTTTGCCCTGAAAAACCGAAGAGAGAATACAATTGATGAGATAACAAGAGAGAAGCACAGCATGACCCCAATATGACCGGGAAACATTCATCTGTGTTGAGAGCATCCGACCTATCCACCCGGAAGCCACGATGAACCAGGAGCTGGAGTTCTTTACCTGTCCACCCGGAAACCACAGTGAACAAGGAGCTGGAGCTCTCAACCTATCCACCCGGAAACCACGATGAACAAGAGCTGGAGCTCTTGCCAACCAGAGCAAGCCTAAGGAGAGAGAAGCCAAGAAAGAGAGTCCCCTCCAAAGCAGCCCTTGGGGGTCTATTTATAGTTTTTTGAGAATAGTCTGCGGATAGCGAATTTCCGCTTTTTGGTTTTACTAAATGCAGGTCGAACCGGTCTGCCAACAACATAATCGCGTTGTTTGAAGCAGTTAGTGGCATACCTAAATGAGGCATCCTGGGGGCGGCGAGTGCCCGGTGAAGCTGGGGCTCACCACTCACCCTGAGCTTGGGGCGAGTGTGGGCCAGCTTGCCCCACTCGCCCCCTTACTCGCCTGGATCCTGGACTTCGCCCCTGGAGCCTGGATCTCGCCCCAGGAGCCTGGATCTCGCCCCCGAGCCTGGATATCGCCCCTAGAGCCTAGATCTCGCTCCTGAGAGGTAACTTCTTCTGCACTCGCCCTAGGTAGGGGAGATCCTCTAGGCCATCCTTGGTCGTGTCTGATCTCGACGAATTACGGGTTATACAATACATACAAAACATGGACATGTTTCCATATCATTTCGGCTTGATCAAATGAGGGTCGAGTCAACCCAAGTTCTATCCAAATTGGACTCATCACTTAGTCAGTCCACTTCAATCTGAGCTAAGGCGGAGCTAATTTTCAAGCTTTTCTCCATCTCGGAGTCATATTAACAATTTTTTGTTAGCATTGATAGATTTAGGAATGCTTTTATTTGGAAATTCATATAAAATAAAGCAAATTTACATTTGGATTCCTTTGTTTAAAGAATCACTTTCAGATTGGTCCATGGTTTTAGAATCCTAGAACTGGGACACTTAACTTGATTCACACTTCACTCAGGTCTATGTGATAGAATTGTTAGAAATTTTGTGAATTTCTAAAATTTTCTTTTATAATTAAAGAGAGTGATCATACGGTCTAAGATCATTGTTTGTTTGGGCCTTTTAACTATATTCTGGTGGGATAAAAACGTCATAGGAAAAATTGATGTTTGATAAGCTTTATATGGTGTAAACCAAGCTCCTAGTATTTGGTATGAGACTTTTTCTTTCTATTTTCTAGAGAACTCTTTCACTAGAGTAAAGGTTGATAAAATCATATTCCTTAAAGAGCACAAGGGCAAACTCTTAGAAGCGCAAATACAGAGTAAATTTGAAATTAGTAGCATGAGTGAATTATTTACTTTCTTTGTCTCCAAAAGAAGTAATCTGAAGAGAGAATTTTCATCACTCAATCTAAATATGTTAAAGAGACTTATTAAGAAATATAGGATGGAATTTTCTCTTCCATGAAAACACTCATAACCACAAATGTTGTGATAGGTAAGGATGAAAGTGGTGAACTTGTGGATCAAAAGACTTACAGAGGTAATCATTGACTCTCTTCTTTACTAAATAGCTAGCAAAACAAAAAAAAATTGTTTTCAACATGTGTGTTAGATTTCAGGTTTTCATATTTGGCGCGCATGAATTGGCTTTAGCTTCCGAAAAGCCAATTCTCTTGTTCAACGTGCGAGAATTAGAAGGGCATTGGTTTTCCATCTCAAAACCTTTGATTTTCGCTTAAAGCTAAAAAACCGGTCCTCGATAACTTACCCTCCTGCTGTGGTTTTTTTGGATTTCATCCCTATTCGGTGATTTCACCGTTCCGCCTCCGCCTGCACGATGCAATCGCTAACTGTGATCTCCTCGCCAGGTAAGCTTCTGATTCCGACCCTACTTCCTCTTCTTCGGCTTCCCATTCCTCTTCCTCACTGCCCCTCTTTTCAGGTCATCTCACCTCCGCTCCATTTCAGCAGGCGTCGACTGTGAACTCCCGTATGGTAAGCTTCCGATCCTGACCCTACTTCCTCGTTTTACTCTTTGATTGCTTGGTAGGGCTTCAGATCACACAGATCTAGTGATTTCAAAGTTTTTTTCTTTTTTTTTTGGATTTTCGTTTTCTTCTTTGTTTTCTTGTGATTGGTGGAGATGTTCTCCATTTTACACAGATCTAGAGATTTTGGGCTCCATTGCAGCAGCCCCTTAAGCATTTCCTACAAATTATTTGAATGGTAGCACAACACATAAGTTTTCTAGCATTTCTGCCATTATCAACATCAAACTACAACTTAGCAACAATGCACAGCCAGCATTACTGTCATTATCAGCATAATCTTGAAACTTTAGGGGGCTCTCCTTCTCCTTCAAGAAGAAATCTCCTGAAGAAGTTGTGTTGCAATCCCTATTTTGATTAAATAATGGCTCACTACTCAAAATTGATTTTGTTTTCCCTTGCACAATTCCTCCAGAATAAGCGTGACATATTCAAGAGACTTCCTGACAAGTTGAAGGGCACATGGCAGTGAATGCAATTTGATCGCTAGTTTTGTGTTTCTACTTATGAGTTAAGGACTTTCTATCTAGATCATTTGCTACTTTTGTACTTCAATTTATGGACAATGCTTTTGGATTAAATTGTTTGCAATGTTTATGAACTTCAAGTATTATTAGTACTTTGATTTTATGGTTAAATTTTAAAAATTATTAATTCTAAAAATTTCAATTCCAGAAAGTCATTTACTTTGCGCAACCGAACAGCATTTAAGTATCAATTCTAATTCTGTTCATTGAATACCATCCTACAGCCGAATAGAAGAATTTGTTTTCTGCACAAAGTCAATTCCTGCAGATATTGGTTTTCTGACTAAAGCCAATATCTGCAAGAATTGGCTTTGTGCAGAAAACCAAATCTATTGTTCGGCTGCAGGATGGTATTCAGTGAAGAGAATTGGAATTGATGCCTAAACGTTGTTCGGCTGCACAATGTAATTGGTTTTCTGAAATTGAAATTTTTAAAATTGAAACATTAACAAGAAGATCTATTGACTATGACAAATATTGCTATTACTAACAAGAAGACGTAGGTGGACAACATAATTGTTTTAAAAAAATCATTTATAATCTTCTTATAATGTGATGGAAATCAAATCAAAATGGAATGATGGAAATCAACCTGAACTGTAATGCATACAGTAAAAAAAATGGCTGTGGAAAAATAGATCTAAAAAAAGTGGGTAGAACTATGGAAGAAAAGAGTTGTGAAGTAAATATGGGAGCCTTAAAAATCTATACATCAAACATGAAAACTAGAAACGGATCTATACTACCAGATCTATTCAACAAAATTTAAGACATTACCGATCATAATGATTACCGATATATTCAACAAAATACAAGATCTATTCAACTCAAAATCGCAAATAACAGAAGAAGAAGAAGAAAGGGAAGAAGAAGAAGAAGAAGAAAAGGAAGAAAAAGAAGAGGTGGAGGAGAAAGATGATACCTGGAGCCAGAGCTTGTCTGGTTTAGGGTAGGGCGGGCGCAGCGGAAGGGGACGACAAGCTTGTCGCCGACAGAGAGATTGCGATGCCCGTGACGGAGTTGAGGCAGGAGGGAGAAGAGACTGGAAGAGGAGTTACATGGAGCGGTCAGGAGCAGTTGCGGAAATAGTCACCGGAGGAGAAAAATGAGCGCCAAGGAGTATCGTCGTTGGTAGAGAAGAACGAGCGAGGCGGAATCGGAAGCGTGCAAGGCGGAAGCGTGAAATCACAATGGAAACCTGGAAAACCCGCAACAGGAGGTAATTTTTGGGGGACGGTCTTTTTAGGCTTATGGGAAAACCAATGGTTTTCAATTGAAAACCAATGCCCATCTAATTCTAGCACGCCAAACAAGACAATTGGCTTTCTGGAAGGCAAAGCCAATTCCAGAAAACCAATACTTGCGCGTCGAACGGACCATAAAGGATTCTCACTTGACACATGTCAAAAGAATTTTTAGATACCTAAAAAGAACATCTAATCTTGTAATATGGACTATGATATCCTAAGGACTCATTATTTGATCTAACTGGCTACTCAAATGCAGATTATGCAGGATGCAGAATAGACACAGAAAAGACAGGAAAAGCACCAAAGGAATTTGTCAATTCCATGGATCCCGAGTGGTATCATGGTATAGGAAAAAACAAAATTGTCTGTCAATTTCAACAATTGAAGCTGAATACATATCATCAGAGACATGATGTGCTTAGCGACTATGAATGAAGAATTAACTTCTGGATTATGGGTATGAATTTCCAAAACCACTTAGATATTATGATAGCACTAGTGTCATCTCTATTTACTCAAACATGTGCTACACGGTGGAACCAAGTGCATAGATATAAGACATCAAAGATAATATGGAGAGAGAATATTTCATTAGAATATAATACTCCTGACATGTGTTTTTCAACATGTGTGTGTTAGACAGTGTGGAGAAAGAGAATATTTCATTAGAAGATCGATGATAGTCATTCTACAAATGTCGACAAAAATCAGTGTGCCTATGATCAAATCAATAATTGAGCAATACTTGACGATAGTCAAGTAGAACTCAACGGTCATCAATATACTATATTACTATATAGTAGACGCTCATTAATCGTCGATAAAACATCAACGATCGTCATTTCTACGACGTACATATAAGATGACATGTATTCCTATGATACGCACGCAAGGTGTATTCCTATGATCTATCTTTGGATTCTTAGTGTTTGAGCTCTCTTGAAGAGTGAAGTTTCAATGAGCACCCAGTCTCTGGGTGCTTGGCAGGAGCTTGTCTCTCGATTATATCTTTACTTTCATGCAATGCAAGTCGCGTTCTTGTTTTGGATCTTGATACGGCCTCCGCATATCATCCTAAAACCCTACACTTTCTAATCACCAACCCTACCATCTAAACCTTTCATTTTCCCGCTCTTCTATTTGATGCAACCGATTAAACTCAGGTTATGTATTGTATACGTAATCTTTCAATGAATGTGAAGAGAAGTTATGGGGCATTCTCTGAGCCCTAAGGGATGTAGGTTTGATGAAATATTAACGGAAGGATCAAACATACTGGAAGTGGAACTGATGATTTGCACACAAGCAAGCACAAAGATGAAAAGAGTTATATGAAGCTTTGTGAAGAACACAGAGATCGGGATTATAACCGAAGGTCTGCGGAAAAAAGTTTGACCTACCTACTGTTGTTGCCGGTTGAGAGATTTTTAAAGAATTACAAGATGCTCTGAAATCTATGGGATACAGGGGATTTAAGCTCTCAAATCTGAAGAAAGTAGATTTCCCCGAGGACTTCAGATTCATGGTCGAGATAGTAAATAAAATAATTTTTCGCAAAGTGAGCACAAGACTCCATCATCAAAGATGCACTCTTTGTTATTACTGTCATTTATTATAATGTTAAAATTGACTAGGTTAAATATCTACTTAATTTGATCAAAGGTATAATAAATCTGCAACTGATTCCCATTGGTAGGATCTTGAACATACTCCTAACCCAATCCTACCCATCCATTACCTTCTCCAAAGGCATTCCCCTTAAGGGAGAGTTTTGTTTATAAAATTATTCTCCCATTGGAAAAGAGTTATCCAAAGATCAGCAAAAACTCCTACCACCACCCATCCTTCATCTTCTAGACAATTCATTCAAACATCCCCCTTAAAATTAATGCCACAACAGGATATTCATCCCAGCATTCAAACTGAACATCTCAGGACCTCAAGTACACAAGATTCACTACCATCTCCTCATCCAGAATTAGATAATCCACCTCCTCTAACAACACCACATCAACACCCTGATCATGATCAACAACAACACCCAGATTCTTATCAACACCAACACCAATCTTCTCCCCCTCACACATCCACTCAGCAACCTCCTATTGATAAATCCACCCCCAGTCTACACTATTCTAGATCTTCCAGTAGCCATGCTCAAGAGAATACCACCATGGATCTGTTGCACTCCACTCTACCGAAGATCAAAAAGGGAGAGAGAGTGTCTGGTGATCAATTGCAAGTTAATGAGACGGAGGCCATAATGGAAGAGAACACTAAGGAACAGGGGGGTCATAGTGTTATGGACCTACTTCGGGGCTTCGTCGGAGGTGGCGGTGGAGGCGGAGATACAAGGGGAGTCGAGCTCAACCCACGGAGAATGTAAGGGGAGAGGAAGAAGGTGAACCGTGCTCAACCCTAACCCTACACATGTGAGGAGAAGAGAAGCACTACAGAACATTCATATTTCATTCATGACTTCAACATGACCCAAAAGATCTATTTATAGACTTATAAAATGACATGGGTGTAAATACCCAAAAATAAAGAGAACAAGAAACGATAAAACACTACGGACTTGTACATCGACTCAATTAATAAAAGACACCAAACATGAATACATGAAGACACTAATTAACGATGTAGATAACTAGTCGTGTAGGACCGTAACATCCCACCCACCCTTCAAATCGAGTTTGTCCTCAAGCTCAAGAAAATCTTGCGCGTCGTGACCATCTGGCTCCTTAATTTCCTGCCAAAACAACTTCCGATAGCGCTTAGCTGTGGTGGCGGCTACATCGATTGGCGGGCCATCATTGTGCTTACATATGGCATGAGAGACTGCAGGAATTTGGCATGGCAGAGGCGCTTGCGGAAGGAATACCGTCATCTAAAAGCTCTAGAATTGGGGCGAGTATGCCAAGTGAATGCAAACAGACAGTGCGATTGTTGGCAGTTGTTGTTCTTGGCGGCATGGGTTGGTGGAGTCGAACAACTGGAAGGCTGGCGAGATCGAGCAACAGAAGGATGCGGTTGGAACCAAGGTCGAGACCTGAGCGGTTGTTAGACGACGGATGGAACCGAATGAAGAAGGGAGGGAATCGTGCCCTGACAGTCCCTATTGCAGAATGGCGAGGGAGGAATCGTGGCCTTGCAGTTCTTGTTGCAGAATGACGAGTGGCGTTGAGTGGAGGAGGATCATGGTGGCTCTAATACCAAGATATTATGGGTATACTTTGGGGCTTCGTCCGAGGTAGCAGAGATACAACGAAGGAGAAAGACGAGCTCTACACGCGGAAAATGAGGGGAGAGGAAGGAGAGCCTTGCTTAATCTTGTTTTACGATGACTCCCCCCCCTGTTGAGCCTCCTGATGAGCCGCCACATCCTAGTGAGGATGCGATTCGGGTGAGACGCTTGTTTATGAGCTTTGAGTTATTGACGTCTCTTTCGCTATCATCTATAGTCTTGTCCCGGAGAATTGATCATGCATAGAGCATAACGTATGTAGGGTCTTCCTTGAGTACGCTTGAGCATACCCATATTTTGAGGTCCTACCTTATGGCGCATCACACCCTCGATGAATTTTGGGACGCACCACCTGCTGACCCACCAGACGAGCTCTTTCTTTTTAGGAACACGCGCCACACTTGAGAGTCACGTCTTCTAGTCGGTGTACACGACTTTCGCTCAGGTGATCGTCTTATCTGTGATAACTTTTCGTACACACCTCCTGGTGATCCCCCTGATGTGCAACGTTCCCCGGGAAACATTTTGCTCTTTATGAGCTCGTATTTGAGTATAGATGTCTCTCACGGTCATCTGAGCACTCGTCTCACACGGGATGAATTTTCTACACTTCACCGAGAGAGCCCCTTAATCTCCGCCAGCCCTCTTCCTGAAGGTTGCCGCTGCCCAGGAATTTTCCCCCCTAAAACCTCTGCCTCCTCTCCCCTAATTCCTGCAGCCACCGCCCCCCTTCTCACCCTATTTCTTCCTTGCCTCCAGCCCCCCCCCCTAAACGTGGAGCCACAAATCTTAACCCTTACCCTTCAAGATCAGCCCCGATCTGGGATTTTTCAGTACGGATCCGACCTTTTATTGTCGGATATATCCCTCCTCGCCCGGATCTACCCCTTCGTAGTCGGATCTATCCTTTTCCGGCCTTATCCCGCCATCCACCGCGATGGACAGCCACCTACTTCGTTTTCCACACATCCGGTTCCACCTCGCATCATCGTACATGTATCTCTGGCTCTGAATTCTTCAGTGTTTTGGTCAGCCCACTACTTGGTGAGTCTTCGTTGTATCAGATAATTCTTTTCCGCATTTATTTATTGAGTTGTACATTCTATATTTGTTTGGAGAAACATTATCGTAGAGTTTTTGCTCTAGATTATTATTGTGATTTGCAGGGTCTATTCGCCGCGCATTCCTGCTTTGGCCCTCCACGCGGAGGAAAGCCTGAGGTTGTTTTGCACTAGTAATTTATTTTGCTTTACCGTGAATTAACTCTGTGAGATGTTTTAAATTATTATCTAAATGTGGCTTAACCATCGAATTTGTATAGCATGTAGGGTTAGATTGCATATTTCCCGCCGCCTAGAGATTCCTCTTGCGTCAATCTGCTTGCATCAAATAGGAGGAATTTGTTTAGACATTTTTTTGATTTGGTAAATCGGATATCCTTAAAATAATAATTAGTAAAAATCCATTAGTAAAATGAATAGGGGAGGGGCTTCAAGAATCCATGTAATTTTCTCTCTTTAATCAGTCGCCGAGTCTCAGTTGAAGATCAACTGGAAGCTTAACAGAAATCACAGGACAAAGCTAAGACGTTGGGTAACTATCATCAAGCAGCTAACTGAAGTCAACAATCATCGATTTAACCTTAAAAAACTGAAATCAACAGTATCCCTCCAGCCTTCTATCGAAGATTATAACTACAGAAGAAATTGACAATTCTGATTTCTACTATTAAAACATGAAGACTCATCGTCCAATGTCAATCACCATCAGGTGAATGTTGAATATAGTCGTTGCAGAATTGATTTCTTTTCTCTTGGAAAGATCAAATTTTTTTTTGGAAATTGGTGATTCATTGGAAAAGAATTAGATTAGAGGCGGACATTTTTGGAATAAAAATAAATTGAGGCCAGAAATTCAAGGGAGAATTATTCCTTCTTGCCACCAAATAAAAGAAAGACATAGTGACAGAAAAACGACACCTTCAAGAAGTTTGAAATTCTCATTTTTCTGATTGGAAAACAAGTTCCATTCCTGAGAAGAAAACCTACAATACTCTGTGTGAAGACTATTGAAGAAATCCTTTGAGATTTCAAGGAGAGAATCCACCTTGCTTTGCTTATTGGAATCTCAATCAATACCAGAGATTCTCCATTTGTTGAAAAGTTGTAATCACTTATGTAAAAGAGTTCCAAAAGTCCCTCTGCAAGAGGAACAGTGATTGAAGAGTCAATCTTGCTTTATGAAAAAAGAGTCAGACCATGTGATAGGAAGCAGATTTCCAACCGAGGTGAAAATTGGAGTACCGGAGGAAATCAATATAAGCTTCTTTATGTCATCTATATAGCTAGCTTTACTTTGTTATCTTCGTTTTTGTTCATTATACTGTGATTGTGATTGAGAGCTGGAAGAGATTTTTGTGTATCCTCAAGATGTCTTTTTGTACTCCATTCACCACCACCACCATCTCTCTCTTCTAGAGTAGATTGAGTAAAGAATATTCATTATTCTGCACTTTCAAAGGCAGTGAGTTCAGGAGACCAGTAATTTGTAAGGAAATAAAGAAGCGACAACTGAGTTTGTGGGATAAAACATCATGAAATGAAATATTGGCAATACTACTTAAGGAGAAGGAATACTTGGATGTCGGGTTTGAGCTCACAGTTGGTATGGTGTTGTTAAGCATTAGTGTACAACCCCATATTCGCTGGGTAGGACCCAGAAGTGTTGAAGCCAAAAATGACCTCAACGAATGTTCACAAACCAGGGTGCAGCCGACGCCTACTTCTCTCAAACCTCGACCCTTGACTGGCTGCTAAGGTCCTAAGACTGACCCAAAGCCTCAGCAGGGAGGTCCCACCTCACACCCGGAAGATCTCTGAGAGCTTCCCCTCCAATGCCAAATGCTGGGCTGGGAGCTCTTCAGAAAGCACTAGAGTTGGAGAATAATGAAAGCCTGCTTTCCAAAGAGCCCTTATGGGTCTATTTATAGCCTTCCCTTGACCTGAAAATACTGAAATACCCCTGACGGGTCTGCCAATAGCCGAATTCCGCTGTCATCCCAGGGGCATATAGGTAATTTTACCCGAGGATAATGAAATAATAAAATAATCTTTTCCTGGGCGCCAGGCCCTACCACATGGACCCACCTGGCGAGAACTCCGGCCGAGAAGGCTCTCGCCGGGTCCCAATTGAGCTTACCTTGGCGAGAGCTCCGGCCAAGAAGGTTCTCGCCCTCGGTGGTCTTAATGTCATTGTCGCTGAAGGCTCACCCAATGCCCTCTCGCCTACCTCTGGGCGGGAGCTCCCTTAAGGCAGAAGCTCGTCTAGCCTGAAGCCCGAAGCCTGGCGCGAAGGGTCTCGCCTGCAGCTAGGCGGGAGCCCCTTAAGAAGAGGGAACTCTGTTGATTTGCCCTTGGGCTAGCCTGAGGCTAGCCCAACTCAGACCATTGAAGCTTCTGGGTCCTACCCAGCGAATATGGGGTTGTACACAATCCCCGCTCTTTTCGAGCTAGCCCTGCGCTCAACAAGACAAGTCCAACCCCAAAATATTCGTTGGACACGTGCCTGTCAACCAAGAGAATCTTTCGGTGGGCCCTACTGCGGCTATAAATACGCGCTGACAGGCGACCATAAGTCTTGCCTCTGAACTACTGTTTCTTTACTGAGCTCTCGCCTGGGATTTTTTGCGCGAGACCACGATGTATGCTAAACGCGCTGCCAAGCCACTTCCGCAGGACCTTCAAGATCGGTTAATCGCGGCTCAGGCGCGAGCCCTGGCTAACAGTGCTGCGGTAGCACCCTGGCTATCGAGGAAATCTCCAACCGCTGATCCTTCTGAGCCGAAGAAGAAAAAAGAAAAGAGAAAAGCGAAGGTGGTCCGGCGAGACCTTTCTCGCGAAAACAGGGATCCACCTTCTCCTACTCCAAATCCCGCGGGGGACCCCTCCCCACAAAAGGTATGCCTTCCGACCATGCCTACCGAGATGATTGCGTTATAGGACCAATAGCTAACGTGACCTCTCGCAGGAGTCTGTTCCAAATGACAACGTCGAGTCTTCCCCGATTCCCCCAGACTTGTCAGCTCCCCCTCCTCAGGATCAAACGAGGGTCTCGGAGGTAATTCCTTCGGTCGAGACCCGGATGATAGGTACATTTTCTGTCACTTCTCAATACTTTAACCATGTCATTTCTTTTCTGAACTGTCTTCTCGCAGTGCCAGCTTCCGCCGACCCGGGTCTCGTCACCCGGGAAGATGAGGCGAGAACTGTTGAACTGCCTCCCCCAGCGGCTAATCCCGCCCTGCAGGCGGGAAGGGTGGCTTCTGAACCTTCCGCTACTCCCAACTCCCAAGGATGTCGATCATCCCTTGAGAGAAGATAACTCCCCCCATGCTTCCGGCCAGGCCGGGATCATCGTGCGCAAGCCATTCCGCCCGGGGCGAGGCAAGCCTCTTCACCTCCTTTATGGAACCGATGGGGGGGTCGGGCCTTCTCGTCCGACGTCAGTCGACGGTTCTCGCCGGACTGCAGGTATGCGAGACATTCTTGTCAGCTAATCGTTACGCCTTAATAAATCCTTGGGCGCTCTTTTGCAGGGGATCCCAGCTTGCGGTCGGGAGCCAACGAGGGAGAAGAGGAAGAAGAAGAAGAAGAAGAAGAAGATGGCGAGGGCTCCCCCCTCCCTTCGTCTGGCGAGATAGAGGAAACCTTGAACAGCACCGGGAACGCGAAGGGGCGAAGGAGGAAGATCTCGGCCATTTTGTCCAAGCTCATCCAGCGAGACCGTGCTCATACCGCCGCGGCGAAAGTGTTCCGCGAATCCGTGGAGCAAAGGCTGGAAGCTCTGGAGCGAGATTTCTTCTTGGGCGAGACTGATCGACCAGGAGGGCCTACTGCCGAGTCTTCGCCAGGGAGATGCATCGCGCAGATCCGGGATCATGCTCGGCGGATCAACCTAGGGTGTACCACCCTGTCATCCTATTTCAACCCGCTGGTGCCTCCAAGAACTAAGCGGCGGGAACGAGGACGATGGTGCTGGGAACCCTACTAGTCCTCTAGACCTTTAGGGCCTCGTCCCCAGGTAGACCCGCTGCGCAGGCTCCCATCTAGCTGGCAGGTCCGAAGGCTCGCCGGTGGGGCATAGGATTAGTTTGTCGGAAGATGTTTTGACACGGCCTTGGCCTAGATCGGAGACGAGGCCCTAAAGGTCTCGGCCAGTAGAGGTCTCGACCCGAAGGTCTCGGCTAGGGGGACCTCGCCGAAGAAGGCTTCTGGCAGACCTGGGCAGGACGACCTAATCGATAGCGCAAGGCTCCAGCCTAATTGATCTCTAAGGAAGGTTACCCTAAGGAGACTAAGGGTCTCGGCGGAAGCCCGCGCAGAAGTCACTTTGCTGACTAACCTACTCATTCAAGCAAACACATCGACAACGAGAAGTAAAACATCGCATTATATTTAATAATAAATTACAGGAGTTTGGAGTTTCTCGCTCATTACAAAAGAGATTAATAACAAAAGAAAAGACCCTTTAAGGGGGTGCGCTGTAATCACCGCTGGTGCTCTCGCTCGAATCCTCGCCGGATCCCTCACCAGAGCTCGCCTCGGACGTCTCGCCGGCAGCGGTAGAAGGCTTCGGGATGTCCGAGGGCGGGGAGTCGGGCGCGCTGGAGGCTTCGGGATGGGGTCGAAGAGCCATGGAAGGAGTTGGTCGGCAATGATGGTCTCGCCCGCCTCCTGCAGCAGCTTCCCGTCCCGCAACGTCTCGAGGGTGAGCTTGACGGTGGCTTGGGCATTCGCCTGCAGCAGCTTGTCGATGTCGTACTCCGAGAAGTAGCGACTCTTCAGCCTTTCGTCAAGCGTTGGAGGAGGCGGGCCTTTCGCCGCTTCCGCACGCCGGAGTTGGTCCCTCAGCAGGACGTTCTCGCAGCGCACGTCAGCCAGCTCCGCGCGGAGCGCCATGGATGGGACGGAATCCTGTGGAAAAGAGATCAGCTCAGAGAAATGTTGCACAAACGTGGCTTCAAGAAGCGAGAACAGGGGTCCAGGAAGGTCTCGCTTACCTCGGCTGCGGGGCGTAGGGATAGCAGTTGTTGAGTATTCGCCAGTTCCTGCTGAGCACTCGCGAGCTCTTTCTCCAAGGCGCGCGCTTGTGCCACCGCTCCCTCCCTCGCCTTGTACATATCCGTGAAATTCTTATCTATGCTGATGCTCCGGCGAGCGCACATGTGCGCGAGCTCGAACCCGCGCAGCAGGGCCCGGGTGGAGTCGAAGGTCATGAGCCGGGTGGGCATCTGGTCGTAGACGCTGGCGTCCTCTCGGCTGTAGAGGTCGTAGCCTAGCGAGAAGGCCTCGCCAGTGACCTCGTCTCGCTCCGCTCAGCTGGGAAGGAGCGTCGAAACCTTGATCAGGTTGGACGCGGGGTCCCACTGGAGCTGAGGCTTCCCCTCAGCGTCGAGGTACTTGAGTACTTCACGCCGAAACCGTAGTTTCTGTGCCCTTTCGGCACCTCCTTGGGCGGAGTCCGGGCAGAGGTCTCGGCAACGGCCCCTTCTCCCCCAGCCTCGCTTGCGGTCGGTGGGTTCCCGGCGGAAGCCTCGACACGGCTCCTGGCAGCAGCATCCATCTCGCTGGCCCTCTGTAGAAGCCCTTCGAAGGACCTGCCCGGGGGGGAGATTGGACGGGCGAGACTGCCAAGGATTTCCCCTTCTCGGCAGCAGACGGCTTTGGCCTCTTCAACGATCGGAGGGCGGGAATGGTGCCTTTCCGCTTCTTGGCTTTTGGCGGCAAGGGCTGAGCCGGTTCATCCCGGCAGGCGCGAGCGCTAGCTCTCGCGAGAGCGAGAGAATCTCTCGCGGCCCGACTCTCGGCACCCTGTGCCTCAGCGAAAGGTTGGCGCGGGGGGACCTCCCGCTCTCCTGCAAAGTTGCCACTATTCAGCACAAGAAGATCCTGACAAGGAATCAAATCTAGGGCAAGACCATACCTTCGCCCGGGTGGACGGGAGGAAGGGAGTCGACGTCTCGCCGGAGGAAGTGGACGTCGAACTCCTTCGTGCCAAAGAACTCCAGAATTGCGCTCTCGCGCGACCCCAGAGCGGGCGGCTTATAGGCGGCATCCTCGTACTGTACAGGCTGGAGCGGGACGTTTCCAAAGTCGCCGGTGACGTAGACGAACTTCTCGCCCCAGTGGTGATGTTTGTTGGCGAGACCGGTGGTCTTGAGCAGCTGCCCGGAGAAGAAGACCACCCCTCCTTTGGCGCGGAAGTTGAACAGCTTCCGGAAGATTGGCAGGCTGAACTCGATCCTCTCGGATCGCATGTAGCATATGAACGCCACAAGGATCGCGACGGAGTTCGGGTTCAGCTGGGCGGGAACTACCCCGTAGTATCGGAGAGCTTGGCGAATCTCCGGCCAGAGGGGAAGGCGGAAACCTACCTCGAAATGTTCGAGGGGGATGGCAAGCTCTCCCGCCCCCGGGGTATTCACCTTGTCATGATTACCTGGGTTCCTCGCCGAGAAGCCCGCAGGAATGAAGCGGTTGATGATCATGTTGTACTCGTCCATGGTAAGGGTGCAGGAAGGAAAGAGATGCTTTTGGAACGCTTCCGCGCAATGAGCGCGACCCTCGTTCTCGCCCGGCATTTTGGTTTATGGGTAAGAGCGAGAGCTATAGAGAGGTAGAGGCGGAAGCAAGAGTGCGAGAGCAATGAAAGGGAGTTGAGGTTCCGGATCGGAGAAGTAAATGCGGTTGGTGGACTTCCCTATTTATAGGGAACCGTGATCATTACGGCTCCGTCTGATAGAGAGAGAAGATAACGGTGGAGTACAGCTGTCACGATCTGGGCCGGCGACGCCTCGGTTTTCCCCCTCGGGATGACAGCAATCAACACTCGTTTCTAATCAGCGCAAGCATCCTAGTTTTGGCGCAAGTATCCTAGTTTCGGAGCAAACATCCTAGTTCCGGCACATATTCTTAAAATCGCAGCACAATAAAAGAAGAGACGGATAATGGCATGCTCTCGCTGGCGAGAGCTGAATAAAATTGATAATAATAATTGTTATTACAAACAAGCATGAAGGTACATTGGCAGAAGGGGAGGCTACGAAGAGAGAAGAGGCGAGATCTAGAGGACTAGTAGGGTTCTCAGCGCCATCGTCCTCGTTCCCGCCGCCTAGTTCTTGGAGGCACCAGCGGGTTGAAATCGGATGACAGGGTGGTACACCCTAGGTTGATCCGCCGAGCATGATCCCGGATCTGCGTGATGCATCTCCCTGGCGAAGACTCGGCAGTAGGCCCTCCCGGTCGATCAGTCTCGCCCAAGAAGAAATCTCGCTCCAGAGCTTCCAGCCTTTGCTCCACGGATTTGCGGAACACTTTCGCCGCGGCGGTACGAGCACGGTCTCGCTGGATGAGCTTGGACAAAATGGCCGAGATCTTCCTCCTTCGCCCCTTCGCGTTCCCGGTGCTGTTCAAGGTTTCCTCTATCTCGCCAGACGAAGGGAGGGGGGAGCCCTCGCCATCTTCTTCTTCTTCTTCCTCTTCTCCCTCGTTGGCTCCCGACCGCAAGCTGGGATCCCCTGCAAAAAAGCGCCCAAGGATTTGATTAAGGCGTAACGATTAGCTGACAAGAATGTCTCGCATACCTGCAGTCCGGCGAGAACCGTCGACTGACGTCGGACGAGAAGGCCCGACCCCCCCATCGGTTCCATAAAGGAGGTGAAGAGGCTTGCCTCGCCCCGGGCGGAATGGCTTGCGCACGATGATCCCGGTCTGGCCGGAAGCATGGGGGGAGTTATCTTCTCTCAAGGGATGATCGGCATCCTTGGGAGTAGCGGAAGGTTCAGAAGCCACCCTTCCCGCCTGCAGGGCGGGATTAGCCGCTGGGGGAGGCAGTTCAACAGTTCTCGCCTCATCTTCCCGGGTGACGAGACCCGGGTCGGCGGAAGCTGGCACTGCGAGAAGACAGTTCAGAAAAGAAAGGGCATGGTTAAAGTATTGAGAAGTGACAGAAAATGTACCTATCATCCGGGTCTCGACCGAAGGAATTACCTCCGAGACCCTCGTTTGATCCTGAGGAGGGGGAGCTGACAAGTCTGGGGGAATCGGTGAAGACCCGGCGTTGTCATTTGGAACAGACTCCTGCGAGAGGTCACGTTAGCTATTGGTCCTATAACGCAATCATCTCGGTAGGCATGGTCGGAAGGCATACCTTTTGCGGGGAGGGGTCCCCCGCGGGATTTGGAGTAGGAGAAGGTGGATCCCTGTTTTCGCGAGAAAGGTCTCGCCGGACCACCTTCGCTTTTCTCTTTTCTTTTTTCTTCTTCGGCTCAGAAGGATCAGCGGTTGGAGATTTCCTCGATAGCCAGGGTGCTACCGCAGCACTGTTAGCCAGGGCTCGCGCCTGAGCCGCAATTAACCGATCTTGAAGGTCCTGCGGAAGTGGCTTGGCAGCGCATTTAGCATACATCGTGGTCTCGCGCAAAAAATCCCAGGCGAGAGCTCAGTCAAGAAACAGTAGTTCAGAGGCAAGACTTATGGTCGCCTGTCAGCGCGTATTTATAGCCGCAGTAGGGCCCACCGAAAGATTCTCTTGGCTGACAGGCACATGTCCAGCGAATATTTTGGGGTTGGACTTGTCTTGTCGAGCGCAGGGCTAGCTCGAAAAGAGCGGGGATTGTGTACAACCCCATATTCGCTGGGTAGGACCCAGAAGCTTCAGTGGTCTGAGTTGGGCTAGCCTCAGGCTAGCCCAAGGGCAAATCAACAGAGTTCCCGCTTCTTAAGGGGCTCCCGCCTAGCTGTAGGCGAGACCCTTCGCGCCAGGCTTCGGGCTTCAGGCTAGACGATCTTCTGCCTTAAGGGAGCTCCCGCCCAGAGGTAGGCGAGAGGGCATTAGGTGAGCCTTCAGCGACAATGGCATTAAGACCACCGAGGGCGAGAACCTTCTTGGTCGGAGCTCTCGCCAAGGTAAGCTCAATTGGGACCCGGCGAGAGCCTTCTCGGCCGGAGTTCTCGCCAGGTGGGTCCATGTGGTAGGGTCTGGCGCCCAGGAAAAGATTATTTTATTATTTCATTATCCTCGGGTAAAATTACCTATATGCCCCTGGGATGACAGTGGAATTCGGCTACTGGCAGACCCGTCAGGGGTATTTCAGTATTTTCAGGTCAAGGGAAGGCTATAAATAGACCCATAAGGGCTCTTTGGAAAGCAGGCTTTCATTATTCTCCAACTCTAGTGCTTTCTGAAGAGCTCCCAGCCCAGCATTTGGCTTTGAAGGGGAAGCTCTCAGAGATCTTCCGGGTGTGAGGTAGGACCTCCCTGCTGAGGCTTTGGGTCAGTCTTAGGACCTTAGCAGCCAGTCAAGGGTCGAGGTTTGAGAGAAGTAGGCGTCGGCTGCACCCTGATTTGTGAACATTCGTTGAGGTCATTTTTGGCTTCACAATTAGTATTCATGCGTAGATGGGCAAGTTGGAGATTGGCGCTTGGTTAGGTGAGTTTGATAATGTAATCGACAAGATAGTTGCCGATCGTGTGGTCATGTGTTGTCCCAAGGATGTAGTCCTAGATGGCGGGGGCATTGTCTATAAGGCTTTGAAGGAGTCATCCCAACGAATGAGTGATAAATGGTGTCATACACGTATAAAGTGACGTCATTAGTAGGGTTTGGGGAGACAAGGTATGGAGGTATTGTGCCATGTAGCGGTTGACAAATTGTTGTTTGACGGCCATTTTAAGGTGGCGTGTGAGATAGTTTTGAGGCTTGTTCCTTTGAGTTTGAAAATCGCCTTCCATAATGAGCTAAGAAGGATAAAGTCCAGTAGATGATGATGTTGTGCAACAAGCCATGTTGTTTGACGTTGTTGGGTGAAGACATCTACAACTAGCAGAGCAGTGAAGTGGACGGGTAGCAATATAAAATTCGCATCTTTGGAAATGCATTTGACTACCACAAGAACAAGGGATTTGTCGTGGACGAGCTGTACGTGAGTGATGAAGCCCATGGAAAATATCATCCTAATTCCTAAAGACAGAGAAGAATGGGGAGTGATGGAGTAAGTTGGCTGGTGATTGCCCTTGGTCTCTCTTTGTTGATAGATGATGCATCTGGCTACCCACTAGAGAATCATTGTGAAGGTCAATCTAGGAGAATGCGACGTGGATGATATGGAAAGTGTGGAGGAAATAGGAGACTTGCGAAATTGCCTAGTATACAGTTTGGTAAAACAAGTTTGCGGAAAAGAGAGTTGGAATGCAGAAAAGGCGGTTATGGTGGCCGAACTTTTTTTTTTGCAGTGGTATTAGGGGCCCTACAATAATGATAGCCATTAGTAGTTAACCATAGAGGTTATGGGCCTTATGGCAGATAATGAAGTGTTAAGTGTTGATGGACATGATGTTCACGGGGGATATGATAGAGATTGGTATGATGTGTCAATCGAGATACATGAGAGGGAATTAGCTCTTATAAAGTTATCGTCCTCAAAAATTGCCTCTTATAAAATTCTTACCTCTTATAGGATGTCAAAAATCTTACCTCTTAAAAAATTCACACTTGGATAATTCAAGAGAGATTAAGCTTCTAGGATGTCATAAATCTTACCTCTTCTAAAATTCATCCTCAAAAATTGTACCGTTTTATAACTTCTCTAAGACACCTTGAATCCAATTATGTTGTCTCAATGTAATCTATGTTAACTCTCTAGAACTTAGATACAATGATGAGGAAGGCCAAAGAAAGAGTAATAGCATTAACAAGCTCAATTAACATCATAATCTCCATACTATGGAAAAGCTAAAATCTACCAGGGGCTTCAAGTGTAATCCAAAAGAGCTTATTAGGCTATCTCAAAGCTCTGGGTGTCGGGGAGGCATTTCGCACCATACCAACCTTTTGGAGGTGGACCGAAATGGTTGCAGCGAAGGACAACCCAAGGGTAAATTAACTCACTTGGATAGTTCATGAAGTTTTCAGACAAGTATAATCAAGTCGATGAGGACTAATTGTGATTCTCGAAGTGGGAGCTAACACGTGGTGTGAAGACCCTTTTTTCGGGCTTCCCAAAAATGATCGGCATTGATTTCAATAATGGATGGTAAGAAAGAAATACACAGTACAAAAAAAAAAGCAACACAGGACTTTTTTAATCCATTATTTTATTTATTTACAACTATCATACAGTCGTTTATTCCAAGTCTATTAAAAATTTACAATAACTTTCTGTACAGAGTAGTTTATGACTTTCAGAACCTTCTTCGATTCCTTTGTAGACATTTAACCATACTTGATCTAATTCTTCAGGCGCGAACCTCCGCCGTGCACTTGGAGTCATGTCTGTTGCCTAAAAAATTGGATTCATTGAGGGTTAGTTATAAAAATATGACTATGTGAGATAGAAATCTCGTGAAACGGTTATATATGCAAAAAAAGGGAGTATACCAATATGCTTACAGTACATTTAAACCATAATTACTGAAATATGTAACTTGAAATTCGCTGAAGTCTCACACTTTTAGTTTCATATTATGGGAAATACTTAGGTATGCAACTTGAATTGGCCACACCCCCGAAGGGCGTAATTGTAGGCTCACCCCTACTGGTGAATCCATCAGTAGATGCTTTCACATCATCGGATTCGAATCCGTCGTATTTCCCTATGCCGGATTTTACTTAAATTCTTAATTATCAAACTTTAGTTTTTAATAATAATTTCCCCTCAGAAATTTATATTCGCTTAATTGTCCCCTCGCCCACTTTTATTTATTTAGCGATATATTATCGAGTCGAAACTCATATGCACAGGCAGCTTCTTTAAAAGACAATAAATTAGACACTGCAAAATAATTGGATATCCATAATTTCAATAAATAAAATACTTACTCTTTCCTTATCTTTATCTGTATCATTTTCTGCATGAATGTCATGGTTATCATGGGACGCCATCCTCGAGGTTATGGGCCTTGGAAACCACTGAAATAATATGCATCTTAATTTGGGTTGCGTCTCGTTTTACTCGTAGAATAAAGCGTAAAAGATTTAGAAAGATTCGCTAAACATCAGGAAGCTGAAACGGTAAATCGGAAATCTCAATTAAATTTACGAAGGCCAAAATCTGATTTTATACTTTGTCGGACAGCTATAAATATGCCTCGAAATGGGCTAAAACCAGCCCCCAAATGGACATTCATCCCCTCAAAAATTCTGTCCAGCAAAGCCTAGAAAATTGGGTAAACCACCCCTTGAAAATTCAACAGAATGTAGCTCAAAAATAATGAAATCTGCCTCCACAAAAAAAATACATAATTTTCTGCCCTAAAACAGCAAAATAACAGCAAGAAAAGCCAGTAAAATCAACTCTATAGTCTGCAATTCAGAAAGTAGAGAAGGAGAAGAACATCCTTACAGCCAGAAGGAAGAGGAGAGAAAAACACAGAACAGCACAGCAGCTCGGGAGGTAGCCGACTCGGGGCAACAGCAAGGTCAGGCAGCAGCAGTTGCACAGAAAAGGCTCGGGAGCGTCGGTAAGCAGCAACAGAAGAACAGAAGCAGAGGGAAGTAGTAGCAGAAGAATAGAAGCAGCAGTAGAAGAGCAGCAAGCCCTATTTAATACAGCAATGTCGTCGACACAGTAGCCCAGCGGCGTCGGCACAGCAAGATCGATGGCACCGAAAGCTTAGAGGCACAGAGAAAGTGAAGAAGAAGGAGAAGAAAGATGAGAGGCACTTCTCTGTCGAAGTAGAGTAGCCAGAGGAGGAAGAAGACGGGAATCGCAGAAGCAGAAGGTCGACGAAATAGCAGTGCGGGAGAAGCAGCGGCCTGGGCTTGATTTGTAACAGTGAAATCAGGGGCTAAGCGACAAGGTTGTGTCAAAGCACCGCTCCAGATGCCCTTTAACCGAACACAAATGGTTAGCCAGCCAACACCTAAACATTACAGTCAGCCACCATAACCAAACACAGCCAGCAACCACTTTCAACCAGCCCACTATAATTAGTCAGCCCATAAGCACATAGCCGGCCCAATATAAATAGCAAGCCCATAAGAAGTAAAGGGCAACCCCAACCGAAACGCCTATTGGCACTCGTAAAGAAATCCAAACCAAGCAAATTAAAAAAAATAAAAAAATCGTAAAATATGTCTTTTTCATCATCGGGGATAAATAACATTTTAAAATTGCATTACGTTATTTTTAGGTCGCCACAATTCTTCTTCCTTAAAAGAGTTTTTGTCCTCGAAAATAAAAGTTTGATAGAAGTCAACTATTTATTAATTTACAAATATACATAAACAGAAATAGTTATTACAATTTATTTCTTTCGATAAGTTCCAAATTAAAGGCTCGCGGCATAATTAAACGTTCTTCCGGTACTTCAGGAGGAGGAGCTGAAGTGTGGACAGGAGCGGGAGCAGTTATAGATGCAGGTGTTGGTGACGGTGTTGATGCGAATGATTCAGCAAGCATTTGATATAATTGCCGCTGCAGAGGAGGTTGTGAATTGATTTATTTATTCCGGAGCTGTGGGCAATTCCTCTTTGTGTGACCCGGCTCACGACAGTAATAACAAGCGCCAATCAAGCATTCTCCTCGATGATATCTGCCACACTTAGCACATTTCGTCGTGGTTGCTTGAGACGCGTTACTGGTTGACGGGCCAGTCTGGATTAATTTGACATCCTTGCCCTGTACTTCACTTTGAGTTGGGGTTTCCGTGACTTTTCTCTTCTCACTATCTCGACATTTCTGCGTTTTGCCTTGATCGATCTCCACTAATCGCGCTCATTCGACCAACTTCCCATATTCCAGAATATTCAGGGGTACGAGTAGATTGCGGATGTCGTCCTACAGTCCTTGTTGAAACTGTCAACAACGATCTTCCTCGGTAGCCACGAGAGAATCGGCATAATATGTCAACTTGGAGAATTCCGTCTCATAATGCAATACCGACTTTGATCCCTGTACGAGTCGTAAGAATTGATCGTGCAAGACTCGTTTTTCCGATCGGGGTACGAACCAGTTAGTGAATTCCTGAAGAAAATTTTCTCATGTTAAAACTCCACGTCTAGCGAACTTTGTAGTGACTAAGTTGTTCCACCAACGCTTTGCTGCGCCTTCAAGTAAAAATGACGTGAGTTCAACTTTCCGATCCTCTGGGCAGCGCATGACCTGGAGGATGGTTTCGATGCGGAGTATCCAATCTTCTGTTTCCAAGGGAGACAGGCCTCCTACGAAAGTCCGTGGTTTTAACTCCATAAACTGTTTAAGATCATAGTTCATTTGACGGTATTGGATTGCCGGAGCTTCAAATCCTGGAGGGAGATTTGGAGGAGGGTTCATTGGATGTTGATGCGGTTGATGTGGTGGATTAGGATTCTCTTGGGGAAGTGTGGGTCCGAAAGCAGCTAACTTCGGGAAAACTGACTTAAAAGCTTCTGTTATTGATAGCATGAAATCCGAAGGGCGCTGATGGTGTTGATGCACGTTGTCACTTCCCTCGGACCTGGTGGCTGCTTGTTGGTCATGATCTTCTTGATTCTCTCGATGGCGTTAACTGCGATGGCTAGAATAAACTTGGACGGGTTCCTATAAACGAAGTTTATTTAATTATGTTACATATTAAATTTTGTGTTATATTTTCGTACTGCCTACGACCACACATATTGAAAACAAACCTCCCCATGATACCAATTGTGAAGACCCTTTTTCCGGGCTTCCCAAAAATGATCGGCATTGATTTCAATAATGGATCGTAAGAAAGAAATACACAGTACAAAAAAAGAAGCAACACAGAACTTTTTTAATCCATTATTTTATTTATTTACAACTATCATACAGTCGCTTATTTCAAGTCTGTTAAAATTTACAATAACTTTCTGTACATAGTAGCCTATGACTTTCAGAACCTTCTTCGATTCTTTTGTAGACATTTAACCATACATGATCTAATTCTTCAGGCGCGTACTTCCGTCATGCACTTGGAGTCACACATATTGCCTAAAAAATTGGATCCACTGAGGGTTAGTCATAAAAATATGACTATGTGAGACAGAAATCTCGTGAAACGGTTATACATGCAAAAAAATGGAGTATACCAATATGCTTACAGTACATTAAACCATAATTACTGAAATATGTAACTTGAAATTCGTTGTGAAGTCTCACCTTTTTAGTTTCATATCATGGGAAATACTTAGGTATGCAACTTGAATTGGCCACACCCCCGAAGGGCGTAATTGTAGGCTCACCCCGACTGGTGAATCCATCAGTAGATGTTTCCACATCATCGGATTCGAATCCTTCGTATTTCCCTATGCCGGATTTTACTTAAATTCTTAATTATCAAACTTTAGTTTTTAATAATAATTTCCCCTCAGAAATTTGTATCGCTTAATTGTCCTCTCGCCCACTTTTATTTATTTAGCGATATATCATCGAGTCGAAATTCATATGCACAGACAGCTTCTTTAAAAGACAATAAATTAGACACTGCAAAATAATTGGATATCCATAATTTCAAGAAATAAAATACTCACTCTTTCCTTGCCTTTATCCGTATCCTTTTCTGCATGAATGCCACGGTTATCACGGGACGCCATCCTCAAGGTTATGGGCCTTGGAAACCACTGAAATAATATGCATCTTAATTTGAGTTGCGTCTCGTTTTACTCGTAACATAAAGCGTAAAAGATTTAGAAAGATTCGTTAAACATCGGGAAGCTGAAACGGTAAACCGGAAATCTCAATTAAATTTACGAAGGCCAAAATCTGATTTTATACTTTGCCGGACAGCTATAAATATGCCTTGAAATGGGCTAAAACCAGGCCCCAAATGGACATTCGTCCCCTCAAAAATTCTGTCCAGCAAAGCCTAGAAAATTGGGTAAACCACCCCTTGAAAATTCAACAAAATGTAACTCAAAAATAATGAAATCTGCCTCCACAAAAAAAGTACATAATTTTCTGCCCTAAAATAGCAAAATAACAGAAAGAAAAGCCAGTAAAATCAACCCTATAGTCTGCAATTCAGAAAGTAGAGAGGGAGAAGAACATCCTTACAGCCAGAAGGAAGAGGAGAGAAAAGCACAGAACAGCACAGCAGCTCGGGAGGTAGCCGACTCGGGGCAACAGCAAGGTCGGGCAGCAGCAGTTGCACAGAAAAGGCTCGGGAGCGTCGGTAAGCAGCAACAGAAGAACAGAAGCAGAGGGAAGTAGTAGCAGAAGAATAGAAGCAGCAGTAGCAGAGCAGCAAGCCCTATTTGGCACAGCAATGTCGTCGGCACAATAGCCCAGCGGCGTCGGCACAGCAAGATCGATGGCACCGAAAGCTTAGAGGCACAGAGAAAGTGAAGAAGAAGGAGGAGAAGCACTTCTCTGTCGAAGTAGAGTAGCCAGAGAAGGAAGAAGACGTGAATCGCAGAAGCAGAAGGTCGACGAAATAGCAGTGCGGGAGAAGCAGCGGCATGGGCTTGATTTATAACAGTGAAATCAGCGGCTAAGCGGCAAGGTCGTGCCAAAGCACCGCTCCAGATGCCCTTTAACCGAACCCAAATGGCTAGCCAACCAACACCTAAACATTACAGTCAGCCACCAAAACCAAACATAGCCAGCAACCACTTTCAACCAGCCCACTATAATCATTCAGCCCATAAGCACATAGCCAGCCCAATATAAACAGCAAGCCCATAAGAAGTAAAGGGCAACCCCAACCGAAACGGCTATTGGCACTCGTAAAGAAAATCCAAATCAAGCAAATTAAAAAAAAAACTAATCAAAAATAAATCGTAAAATATGTGTCTTTTTCATCATCGGGGATAAATAACATTTTAAAATTGTGTTACGTTATATTTAGGTCGTCACACGTGGGGTTGTGGGTATAGCTGAGGATCTTGTTATGTTTGAAGGATGTGTATTCCCATAAGAGAGGGATTCCTACATTTGTGTAAGTGAGGAGTACCATGTATATGTTTGAGAATATATGAATTTAGATGAATGGAACCATATGGTTGTTCCATGCAATACTATCATAAGATTAAAGTGTCAAAATTCAAACTCATAGCGGTGTGATGAGGATACCAAGGGTGATTAAACTCCCTAAAAATTCAATGGATTAATTAATTGTTGAAGCTAGGGTTTTGATATCTTGTGTGTGGAGTTCTATTCACGAGTCTGACAAGGGCCACCAACCGAAAAAATGGCTATATTGTGCTGAAACTGACTATTCGATAGTCAGTCACCACCATTTAGAGCCATCTGAAGTTGTTACGTTGTAAGAGATCTGATGTAGGGTAGGCTGTGGAGTGAAATCCTAAGACGCCTGCTAGTGACGTGAAGGGGAAAGACTCACCCTAAACAATGACTATATGCAAGATAACAATGATCAGGCGATGAATCAATTTAAGCAGCAAGACAAAATATTAAACATAACATTCATTCTAAACAAGGGAGGCAATTTCAGTTCAACTATTTAGGCAATAGCGCTCCTCCGCGCGGAGGGCTAATTTAAGCGCACGGCGAATTAAGCGTCCTGCAAAGCAAGAGATTCACAGGCAAATATAACGTGCTATAATTCCATTAATCAAAGGTCCACAACGTGCACAATATTTTATACCAAACAACAATAAAAATCCACACCAACAACAAGTACAAAATTCTGAATTAAAGATTAGGGCTGCAGGAACTATATAAGGATCTGAAGTTTCGGAAGGCTAAAAGGGACTTCCGGGTGGTGGCGAGACTAGATCGGGCAAGGGGAAAGGTGGATCCACGTGGGGAAATGATGGTGGTTGTGAGTAGAAGGGACGATGGCGGTTTTGGAGGCTACCGGGCTGGATCTAGCCGGATCTGGCCAGATCTGGGCGGCGGGTGCAGGGAGGCTGAGAGGGGGCTGCGGCTGGGCTGAAACTGGGCTGATGCGGGGGCTGCAGGTTGGGGGCAGAGGGGGCGGCGGAAGGGGCTGTAGGGGGGGGGCTTGGAGGCCGGCGGTGTGGGGCTTGCAAGGGGGAAAGAGGGAGGGGCGGCGGCTGTAGGGAGGAGCCAAGGGTGGCCGGCGGGAGGGGATTGATGGGGGAGAGGGGGCCGGCGGCCAGATCTGGAAAGGAAGAGGGCGGGGCTGCTAGGTAGGGGAAAAGGACACAAGAAAAGATAGGAATCTTACCCAAGGAGTCGGCACCAAGGGGCTCCACGGCGTCGGCACCGCGGAATGATCACCGGAAGCGAGGAAGATGATTTTCTCCTAACTTCAGCAATAGGAATTCCTGCAGCCCTCCTATTCTATTTATAAGAAAGCCAAGTTAGGGCAACCGGAATCGACGGCTATGATCGGCCGGCGGTTCCGTCCCCAAAACTAAATAAAATAATGTCCGAAATATAAAGTGCTATATATGAAAATGAATCTAAACGACGAGCCGGACGCATCCACGGTAACGGATCGCCGGTTCGATCAAGTCCGTCGGCGCGAATATACGAAGGTGGGGTCCGCCTTGCGCCGAAGTGCGCTCGATGGTCCCCCATCAACTCCCCCCGACTGAAAAGCCTTCATCTCCGATGAATGGAGATGGTCGTACTGTAGTCGAAGCCCGGGGGCGAGTCGATCAAGCTCAGCTGCAATAACCCAAGTATCGTCGGATGAAGAATGTCCAAGCCAGCGAACCAAGTAGCGGCACATGGGTCCGTCAGTGGAAGGGACGAACTCATGTGCAATGATCTCTGTAATCTGCTCGACCCTCAGCTCACGGGAGAAGTGGTCCGGTGATGGTGGTGGTGCCACAGGTGAAGCCACTGGTGGGGAACTCCTGGGGAAGTGGGAGTCAAGGGGAGACTGGGTGGTGGGAGAACGGGGTGGTGGTAGAGGCTCGGGAGGGCCGCCAAGGTAGGGATCGGGGTACTCATGGGGTGGAAAGTAAGGTGTCAGGTCCTCAATATTGAACACAGGGTGGATACCCATGCTCGCAGGAATGTCCAGCTCGTAAGCATTCAACCCGATTCGCCTCAAAACAGTGTAGGGCCCAATTCGCCTGGCGCTCAGTTTCTTAGCAGGCCCCTGAGGGAGCCGCTCCGCACGAACTCGCACCATCACCTGTTCGCCAACCAGAAAATGTTTCTCCCGTCTATGTCTGCCTGCCAGTTCTTTGTAATGTTCGTTGCTTAAATTGATTTTACGCCTGATAGACTCATGCAACTCATGCAAATGACGTGTGAAGGACTCAGCAGACTCACTAGGACGTGACTCAGTCGGGACTGGTAATAGATCAATAGGCTTCCTCGGGTCATAACCCGACACTACCTGAAACGGACTCAGACCGGTCGACCTATTGACGGAACTATTGTATGCAAACTCAGCTATAGGGAGCACGGAGTCCCAGCTAGGCGCATGCTCACCAACTAGACACCTCAGTAGGTTACCTAAACTTCTATTTACCACCTCAGTCTGACCGTCCGTCTGAGGGTGGTATGCGGAAGAGAACTTAAGCGTGGTCCCAGTCTTCCGCCACAACGTCTTCCAAAAGTAACTAACAAACCGCACATCCCGATCGGACACAATGGACTTTGGGAGACCGTGTAATCTGAAGACCTCGCTCATAAATAAGACCGTGACGCGGGGGGCATCGGCGGTCTTACTACACGCAATAAAGTGCGCCATCTTAGAGAACCGGTCGACCACAACAAAGATAGAATCATGCTTCCGCAGGGTGCGCGGAAGTCCCAACACGAAGTCCATACTAATGTCCTCTCAAGGACGATGAGGAACGGGTAAAGGAGTGTATAAACCCGTGTTCTGCTTTGTTCCCTTGGCCGTTTGGCACACACGGCAGTGTCGAACGATACGAGTCACATCTCTCTTCAAACTCAGCCAATAGAAACGATCTTCTACTATAGCAATCGACTTATCTCGCCCGAAATGGCCGGCGGCACCCCCGGCGTGTAGTTCCCAAACTAAATAATCACGATATGAGGTATTGGGCACACACAAACGGGAGCCCCGGAACAAATACCTATCAATGATCTGAAACCCCTCAACAGGATCTGGAGGGTCCCTCGATAACGCGGTGTAAATCTCAGCAAAATCTGGACAAGTGGGGTAGTCCAAAATCACCCTCTCAAAACCATCCACCTGGGCCCTCAATGTGTGAAGTAGAGAGACTCGACGACTGAGTGCGTCGGCGGGTTTGTTCTCAACACCGGCGCGATGTTTGAGAACGTAGTGGAAATCCTGTAAATACTCTACCCACTTCGCATGGCGATGGCTCAGCTTCCTCTGAGAGTCGAGATAGCGTAGGGCCTGGTGATCCGAATACAGCACGAACTCCCGGGGAAGGAGGTAGTGTCTCCAATATCGCAGCGACTGGACAATAGCATAAAATTCTCGGTCGTAATTCGAGTATTTTTGCTTGGCTTCATTCAGTTTCTCACTAAAGTAAGAAACCGGGTGTCCCTCCTGACTCAACACTCCTCCAATACCTATGCCCGACGCGTCACACGCGACCTCGAAGGCTCTGCTAAAATCGGGGAGTCGCAAAACGGGGGCGGACGTCAGCTTGTCCTTAATCTCCTCAAATGCTCGAGTGGCCGCGGCGGTCCACTGAAAATCTCCCTTGCGCAGACAACTAGTGAATGGGGCCATAATCGAGCTAAAACCTCTAACAAATCTCCGGTAAAAGGTCGCAAGTCCGTGGAAGCTACGGGCCTCATGAATGGTCGATGGTATGGGCCACTCGCGGATGGACTGGACCTTCTCAGGGTCAACTGACACGCCTGAGGCGGAGATAATAAATCCCAGAAAATGGACAGACTCGGCTAGGAAGGAGCACTTCTTCAGGTTGATAAACAGTTTCTCCTTTCGGAGGATATCAAACAGAAGCCTCAAGTGCTCGAGGTGGTCTGGCTCGGTGTGGCTATAGATCAGAATGTCGTCGATGTAGACGACTAGGAATTTGCCCATGTAGGGCCGTAGGACCTGGGTCATGACACGCATAAACGTACTCGGGGCGTTCGAGAGCCCAAATGGCATGACCAGCCACTCATACAGACCGTCCTTCGTCTTAAACGCCGTCTTCCACTCGTCTCCCTCTCGAACCCTAATCTGGTGGTACCCGCTTCGGAGATCGATCTTCGAGAAGATCTGGGCTCCGGACATCGTGTCTAATAGGTCGTCTAGACGAGGAATTGGGAAACGATACTTCACCGTAATCTTGTTGATAGCTCTACTATCAATGCACATACGCCAGCTGCCGTCCTTCTTAGGAGTAAGAAGGGCGGGTACGGCACACGGACTCAGGCTCTCCCGGATAAACTACTTCCGAAGAAGCTCATCAACCTGCCTCTTGAGCTCAGCGTGCTCAACAGGGTTCATACGATAATGCGGCAGATTGGGGAGCGAGGCCCCCGGGACTAAATCTATAGCATGCTGGATGTCCCGCAAAGGGGGTAACTCGTCAGGGAGCTCCTCTGGCATAATGTCTGCAAACGCATCAAGTAAAGGTCGCACGGTAGGGGGAGCCTCAGATGTGGGGCCATCAGAAGCCATAGTGGCGGCCACCACATACATGATACCAGCATCAGTGCTGTCTCTCAGGAACTCACCACATCGAAGGATATGCACGGGTCTCGAGGCAATCGTGCTAGTGGACGGCTCGACCCGGCCCTTAGGCCTCTCTCTGGGCTGGGTGGGAGTTAACGTGATCTTCCGCCCCTTGTCATAGAAGACACACGTGTTCGATCGACCGAAGCACGTGACATCGCGATCAAATAGCCAAGGGCGGCCTAGCAGAACGTGGGCGACGTCCATAGGGATGACATCGCACCAAACCTGGTCCTCGAAGGATGCGATGGTGATAGGAACGAGGCAGCGCTGGGTAACCTGGATAGTTGTCTTATCAACCCAGATGATACGATAAGGATGTGGGTGGGGCTCCGCCTTCACCTGCATACGGTCTAGACCCTTCTGGGCCACGATGTTCACGCAACTCCCGCTATCAATAGCCAACTTGCAGGGTCCGCCTGCACTCGGGAAATACGTGTAGAAAATGGTGGTACGGCGCCAGTCCTCATCGGTACGGGGGGTGTGTAGGAGGCGTCTGACTACTCCCACCTCTAATGAGCGCTCAGCGTCGCTCTCCCATCCCTCCTCAACGGTGGTGGTGATCTCCTCAGTAACCTCTTCCTCTCCTTCTACTCCGTGCTCCTCATCCTCGATCAACAGACTCCTCGTGGGGGGGCAGTGGGCCGCCACGTGTCCTCTGCCCGAACATCTAAAACACTGAATACCCCCAGGCCTCTGGCCCTCAGTAGCGACAGCTTTGCCCTTCAAGTCAGTAGTGACCCGTGAGGGTAGGGCGGCTGTAGCCGTCTGGGCTGGAGCGGGTTTCCTGAACGTCGATGACTCCGTCCGGGTGGGGAACTGCCTCGTACCAGGTGTACGAAGGTACTGCTCGTACTCGAGGGCGAGCTGGAATATCTGATCCACGGTCTCCAGACGATGGGGAATCAACTCTCTCCGGAGATCCGATCGGAGGCCAGCCTTGAATCGAGAGGCAGTGGCAATAGGCTCCTCCGAAATATCACTCCTAACGACTAGCTCGTCGAATCGAGCCATATACTCGGCTACGGAAAGCGTTCCCTGGCGTAAACTTTGTAGCTGGTCAAGTAGCTGATCACGGTAGGAGGCAGGAAGGTACTTATCCTTAAGCCTCTCTTTCATATCATCCCATCTGGTGATGGGGTAATAACCATCACGCTCTAAGGCTCGCTCCACACTAATCCAATACACCTTGGCTTGCCCGACCAACTTCATCTTGGCAAACCGGACACATCGATCGTCACTCATATCGTACCAATCAAAGTAGTGATCCATGTCTAGGAGCCAATCACTAAAGACCTTCGGGTCTAGGCGGCCATCAAAGGTCGGGGCATCAAGACGAATCCTACGGGTAATATCAAAGGTGCGGTCGCCTCTCCGCGGGTCAGGATAATCGTCAGGATCGTCGTCGCGATCATAATCGTGCCGAGCGGGTGGGGGTCCGCGTTCGCGTCGACCCGGTGGATAATATTCGTCTCGACGCTGGTCATAACGATCGTGTGGAGGTATACGGTTCCTAGGGCCAGGCTGACGTGGTATGCGGTAATCTTCCCGCGGGGGCGGGGGTCGGTCACGTGCCGGCTCTGGGTTCCGCCTCGCAGGCGGGGTGGGGCCTCTCACAGGGATCTCACGACGATAACGGTCTGCCGGAGGCGGGTCATCTCTGACTCGCTGGCCGCGCCGGGGAGAGTCGTCTGGGTCATCTGCGATCTCATCGTCATGTAAGGACGGAGCTTCCCTAGCGTGCTCTAGCCGATCTAGGCGGCGATTCACCGCAGTGATGTCGTGGCGCACGGTCTCAAATTGGGTGCCTAGGGCATCAAAGCGATCCAAGATAAGGCGCTCAAAATCCGTGGTGGCGGCGCTCGAATTCGAGCCGGCCGCTCGCTCGTGGGTGGCTGGCGGATCTACCATGCTTCTAAATGTCCTACCACTACGGAGCATGCACAATGGCCCAACCTTGGGCTCTGATACCAACTGATGTAGGGTAGGCTGTGGAGTGAAATCCTAAGACGCCTGCTAGTGACGTGAAGGGGAAAGACTCACCCTAAACAATGACTATATGCAAGATAACAATGATCAGGCGATGAATCAATTTAAGCAGCAAGACAAAATATTAAACATAACATTCATTCTAAACAAGGGAGGCAATTTCAGTTCAACTATTTAGGCAATAGCGCTCCTCCGCGCGGAGGGCTAATTTAAGCGCACGGCGAATTAAGCGTCCTGCAAAGCAAGAGATTCACAGGCAAATATAACGTGCTATAATTCCATTAATCAAAGGTCCACAACGTGCACAATATTTTATACCAAACAACAATAAAAATCCACACCAACAACAAGTACAAAATTCTGAATTAAAGATTAGGGCTGCAGGAACTATATAAGGATCTGAAGTTTCGGAAGGCTAAAAGGGACTTCCGGGTGGTGGCGAGACTAGATCGGGCAAGGGAAAGGTGGATCCACGTGGGGAAATGATGGTGGCTGTGAGTAGAAGGGACGATGGCGGTTTTGGAGGCTACCGGGCTGGATCTAGCCGGATCTGGCCAGATCTGGGCGGCGGGTGCAGGGAGGCTGAGAGGGGGCTGCGGCTGGGCTGAAACTGGGCTGATGCGGGGGCTGCAGGTTGGGGGCAGAGGGGGCGGCGGAAGGGGCTGTAGGGGGGGGGGGCTTGGAGGCCGGCGGTGTGGGGCTGGCAAGGGGGAAAGAGGGAGGGGCGGCGGCTGTAGGGAGGAGCCAAGGGTGGCCGGCGGGAGGGGATTGATGGGGGAGAGGGGGCCGGCGGCCAGATCTGGAAAGGAAGAGGGCGGGGCTGCTAGGTAGGGGAAAAGGACACAAGAAAAGATAGGAATCTTACCCAAGGAGTCGGCACCAAGGGCTCCACGGCGTCGACACCGCGGAATGATCACCGGAAGCGAGGAAGATGATTTTCTCCTAACTTCAGCAATAGGAATTCCTGCAGCCCTCCTATTCTATTTATAAGAAAGCCAAGTTAGGGCAACCGGAATCGACGGCTATGATCGGCCGGCGGTTCCGTCCCCAAAACTAAATAAAATAATGTCCGAAATATAAAGTGCTATATATGAAAATGAATCTAAACGACGAGCCGGACGCATCCACGGTAACGGATCGCCGGTTCGATCAAGTCCGTCGGCGCGAATATACGAAGGTGGGGTCCGCCTTGCGCCGAAGTGCGCTCGATGGTCCCCCATCAAGATCTTTTTGAGATACTATGAAGGGGATGAAATAAGCATGTCGCAACCCCCCCCCCCCCTCGCACACACACACAACCTAACATTCATTCTCATGTGATTTAACAATCGTATTCACATGGTGTTATGAAAATCAAACTTAATGGACAGATTTATCTTCACTAATTAAGCACAACCATTCCGAATGTTTATTGGAAATCCCGGAAATGGGAATGAGTCAATGAGAGAATCATATATGGATTGGCTTCTCAACTTCATGGAATTTAATATCAAACGACTTCTTAATTTGTCAAATTGCCAGAGAGATGTGAGATCTTATTGAGAAAAATTTCGCCAATATGAAATATCTTACCATGATTTATCAATTGCAATCAAAACGGCTTTCTATGGACCATATACATGATTTTGAAAACTATTATAGTAAATTAACTCATAAATGGGCAAAGATCGATCAATATTCTGATTTCCAGTTAGTGGAAGACAATAGGAAGGATATGCAAAGACAAGTGTTTGAGATGTTTTCAGATTCCTTGTGAACTTCAATTAACTATTTGATAGTCAGCCACCACCATTTATGCCCATCTAAACTTGCAATGGTGTAGCTGATCTTCTCACAAGGCACTATGAAGGGGAATTGTTAAATTTTCGGGAGAATTTTTATATTGATTTGAGATTTTTAATGAAGATAAGCAAGCCACAAATACTCCCCACCCCCCTCAAAAAAATTTTATTCTCATGTGATTCAGCAATCGTATTCACATAGTGGTGGTAAATCAAACTTAACGGACAATTATTTTCACTGAGCACGGTCACTTTGTATTTTAATGGAACTCACGGGAATGGGAATAGGAAAATCTGATATGGATTGGCTTCTCAACTTCATGGAATCTAAAATCATGAACCACTTCTTATTTTGTCAAACAGTCAAAGAGATGTTAGATCTTATTGAGAAAAATTTCGCCAAAAAGAAGTATCTTGCCATGATTTATCAATTGCATTCAGCCGGATTTATCAATTGCAATAATAAGTTAAAATGACCCCAATGTGGAAAAAAGGCATAACAAGGACAAGTGTTGGTGACTTCATCTCAACTTAACTCGTACAGATTGGCTAAGTGGTACTAATGCAAGATATGTTCGACCTCAAATTGCCTTATATAACACCCTTGATGACAAAGGGGGCCTCAAAGCTGAAAAGGACAGTCTAATTAGAGAACTAGCTGCCTTGAAAGCTACTATTGACTGATCTTCCTTGCAAGAAATTATAGGTATACGGTATACCAACTTAAGCTCCCTCCTTATGAAGGTTTAGTGCTCTCCCTCCTTATGAAGGTTTAACCCATAGCTCGTTCCATAGTTCACTAATTGGATAGGTCCAAAAGTGCATGGCTTGGCCTTATCCATAGATTCGAATGCATAGGGTACCTAGTTCAACTATAAAAAGAGTCTTGATTATGCGATGAGAAAGAATTCTTGTTGAAATAATTGACTTATGACTTTTACCAGGAATCACACCTATTTGTTCTCTTTCCCCTCAAGGAAATCGAAATTTGTAGGTAAGAATGTGCAATCTTTGGTAAAAGAATTCCAAGAAATGAAAAGGATTTATGACAGTGAATGAGTGTCCATCTTGATCCTAACTCAGGTTATACTTGTACAACCTCGTATCCGGCGAGTGGGTCAGCAGGAGCCAGACCGGCAAAATCGGGCAGTCTGAGTCCCTGAGCGAGCTCGGCAGGGGGGAGAACTCGGCAGTCTCCGACTCGCCCAGGCGGGGTGAGATGCTTTTGGGAGGCGAGCTTGTACTCGCCAAGCCCCGCTCGCCGAACTCTGGGCTGTTCGCCGAGCTCTGGGCTGCTCGTCGAGCTCTGGGCTGCTCGTCGAGCTCTGGGCTGCTCGTCGAGCTCTGGGCTGCTCGTCGAGCTCTGGGCTGCTCGTCGAGCTCTGGGCTGCTCGTCGAGCTCTGGGCTGCTCGTCGAGCTCTGGGCTGCTCGTCGAGCTCTGGGCTGCTCGTCGAGCTCTGGGCTGCTCGTCGAGCTCTGGGCTGCTCGTCGAGCTCTGGGCTGTTCGTCGAGCTCTGGGCCTTTCGTCGAACTCTGGGCCTTTCGTCGAACTCTGGGCCGCTCGCCGAGTTCTGGGCCGCTCCACGAACTCGCGGCATGCGAGCAGGGCAGACCGGTCCCGTACTCGCCAAAGGCAAGCGGAAGCGGCGAGTATCAGTTCCATCGAGCACTCGCCGCCCTTGCCGAGCAGAGATTGTTGAGGGCTACTCGCTCAATGATCTGTGAGGTATTTTTACCATTTTGCCCTCGCTGGCTTGCCCATAGCCAGTTAGAACAGCGGAGTTGCGTTGTTGCCAGACCCAGTTGGGCTGCACATAGCTGTTCAGAACAGCGGAGGTTGACTATTTGCAAGCCGTTTTCAGAAATCTATAAATATGACCCAAGGGGTACCTCAGAAGGTATGCTCACTTGTCTCCCAGTCTTCCAGCTCTTTCTGTGGTTGCCTTAGCTCGGCTTTTGGCCAGGGAGGGAAAACGCTCTAAGATCTTCCGGGTGTGAGGTGGGACCTCCGCGCCGAGCCCTTGGGTCAGTTCCCTGTTCTTTTTCCTTTGGAGAGAAATAGGTGCGCGATCACCCCTTTCCCAAGGGTGAACTCCACAGAAACCGATTTCTCGGTCTCTACATTTTGGTGCGGTGAGCGTGGAGCGTGATCAGCACAGAAAATCTTCAGCAGGCTCGATGACGGGAGGATCAGGGCAAGGCTCGGACAGGTCTGACTCGCCACCACCACCACCACCACCCCCCCCCCCCCCGCCTCTCGCCACAGTGGAGATGTTCGAAGACTTCAAGCAGGAGGTACTCGGCCTCGTCAGGTTCGCACTCGGCGCGCGTGCCGAGTGCTCGACTCCAGCAGCACCAGTACTCGCGATCCCGGCCCTCAGCGAAGACGCTCCCGGCAGGCAAGCTGGGAAGGAAGTTGTGGAGGAAGGGAGAGGATGCGAGCTCCCCGGGCGAGTGCTCTTAAAGAGCTCGGCGAGTGGTGACAGGTTCGGCAAGATGGGGGTGTGAGACCCTCCAGCTCGCCAAGCAGGGGGAGGCAGCCCCTTCAGCGAGTTGGTCTCTTCCGCCCCGGTTCTAGAGGGGTTCAGGGAGCCCGAGATGTCCTACTACACCGGGAAGGGAGACTCGGTCCAGCACGTCCAGTGGTTTGAGGACGTAGTCTCGATCCGACAAATGTCGGACGGGTTCAAGTGCAGGCTCTTCGCCATCACTCTCAAGGAGAAGGCGAGAGAGTGGTTCCATCAGCTGTCGGCCAACTCCATTTACTGCTTCGAGGACCTACATCGGGGGTTCATGTTGAGGTTCACCACCTCCAAGAGGAGGAAGAAGGAGTCGGAGTCCCTGTTCCACATCAAGCAGGGGGTGAACGAGACTCTGGGGAGCTACGTGGACCGGTTCCAGGAGGAGGTGACCCAGGTCCAGGAGATGTCAGGGCACACACTGATGATGGCATTCACCCTTGGGCTGCAGCAGAGTTTCTTTAGAATGAAGCTGAAGAGGGTGTCGCCCCTCTCCTACGAGGAGCAAATGGAGAGGGCGGCGAGAGAAGTCGGCGGGGAAGCGTCGAACCCGGAGTTTGCTCGGAAACTGGTCAGGTGGGCCACGGAGGAGGAGAGGCCAAGAGGTGGCAGAGGCCAGGAGGAGAGGAAAGTTGAACCCCGACAGAGGGAACAGCAGCAACAGCAGCAGCCCAGGTGGGGGCGCCAGGAGCCGAACCTCGACAGAGGGAACAACAGCAACAGCAGTTCCCGCTGCCAGACTCTCACCTAGCTGGCAGGGTTGGATGTCACTCGAGAGAGTCTACCCGAACCCCGAGCAGATCCCGCTGTCAGGCTCTCACCTAACTGGCAGGTCTGGATGTCACTCGAGAGAGTCTACCCGGACCCCGAGCAGATCCCGCTGTCAGGCTCTCACATAGCTGGCAGGGCAAGATGTCACTCGAGAGAGTTTACCCGGACCCCGAGTAGATCCCGTTGTCAGGCTCTCACCTAGCTGGCAGGGTTGGATGTCACTCGAGAGAGTCTACTCGGACCTCGAGCAGATCCCGCTGACAAGCTCTCACCTAGCTGGCAGGGCTGGATGTCACTCGAGAGAGTCTACCCGAACCCCGAGCAGATCCCGCTGCCAGGCTCTCACCTAGCTGGCAGGGCTGGATGTCACTGTAGAGAGTCTACCCGGACCCCGAGCAGATCCCGCTGCCAGGCTCTCGCCTAGCTGGCAGGGCTGGATGTCACTCAAGAGAGTCTACCCGGACCCCGAGCAGATCCCGCTGCCAGACTCTCACCTAGCTGGCAGGGCTGGATGTCACTCGAGAGAGTCTACCGGGACCCAGAGCAGATCTCGCTGTCAGGCTCTCACCTAACTGGCAGGGCTGGATGTCACTCTAGAGAGTCTACCCGGACCACGAGCAGATCCCGCTGCCAGGCTCTCACCTGGCTGGCAGGGCTGGATGTCACTCGAGAGAGTCCACCCGGACCCCGAGCAGATCCCGTTGTCAGGCTCTCACCTAGTTGGCAGGGCTGGATGTCACTCGAGAGAGTCTACCCGGACCCCGAGCAGATCCCGCTGTCAGGCTCTCACCTAGGTGGCAGGGCTGGATGTCACTCGATGGCGTCTACCCAAACTCCTAGCAGATCCCGCTGTCAGGCTCTCACCTAGCTGGCAGGGCTGGATGTCACTCGCGAGAGTCCCACCCTCCCCGGATGCTACTTGAAAATATCGGCATTTTCCCTAAGGATAGGGGAGAGAAAGTCCCATAGGCGAGTCGGGGCTCGCAGGCTTAGCTCGGCAGAGGGGCGGCGATCCGAGTCCTCGGCATCTGGCGAAGGGGGCGAGTTAAGCAGTGCACTCCGCCCCCTTTGGGTTTTACTTGTAAAATTTCCTGGTTTTGGTCTATGACACGAAAGGCCTGCACGAGCCGGAAGGTGGAGAGCCCAGCGCGGCGAACAGTCCACCTCCGGATTGCAAAGAGTTGGCGGGCCCTCAAGGTCTACTCACAGACGTGAATCCTAACACATGCATTCTAGCGGCGAGTTCTACCCTAGCGGGAGGGGTGCCAGGTGAAAGGCTCGCAGGCGAGTACAGCAGGACCGTTCAAAAAAAAAGATTAGAAAAATTCAAAACCTATGTTAAACTTTGCATTCATTAAGCGTAATGATATTACAATGTGGAACTCGCCTCAGCGAGGTTACAAAAATGAGGGGGAAAAGGATTACAGAAGAGAAAAAAGAGGGAAAAAGAAGGGGGAGTGAGTCCGCTCTCGCCTCCCCCCCCCCCCCCAGACTAGCGGTCATCGCCCTCCCCTCTGAAAACGAGCCGAAGTTGTCTTCCTTCTCGCTGGGCGGAGTGGACGGGAACAGGCTCGGCATGAGGATCCGGGCCGTGATCTCCTCGCAGCCCTCCACCAGCACCCTCGTATCCTTCATAATTTGCAAGGTGCATTCGGCGGACTCGATCGAGTTGACCCGCAGCCGCTCCGCGACCTCAGCCTCGCCGAAAATCCTCGGCCTCTGATAGGGAAAGGGGTGTTCGCGGTTGCCCGGGGAGAGGAAGGCGTCGGCCTTGCGGATGATCTCGTTGTTGATACCTTTGATCTGATCCTTCAGCCTCTCATTGTCCGCCTCCAGTCGGGCGGCGCGAGCCTCCTGCTCGGCGGCGCGAGCACGCAGTTGGGTGTTCTCCTCCTCCAACCCGATGGCGCAAGTCCGCAGCACGCCCGCGGCCTCGGCATCCTGCAAAGCAAAAAGGTCAGCAATATCCATTAAGAAATCCCTAGTAAAAAGAGAGAGGGGGCGCTGGTACTTACCAACCCGCCGGCAGCCTTGTCGAGTAAGTCCTCGGCAATGCCGAGTCGCCTCGCCAGATCGGCCGATTTGTCCTTGGCCAGGTCGCGCTCCTGCTCGGCTTTTAGCAGGAGGTGGCTGAGGTTGAAGCTGCGGCGGATCACCATGTGGTGCAGCTCCAGGGCCCACATCTGGGCTTGCATGCCCTCGTGGCCGAGCTGGCGTAGTGTCGCGCCCTTGTAGGCCTCGACGTACTCGCGCCCATAGAGGCCGAAGCCAAGCGCGTAGGCATGGCTGGAGGAAGGTTGGCGATCTGACCAGGAGGGGTGGAGGGTGGAGAGGGAGACCCTGTGGGTCTGCTCATCTCACCGAACCATCGGCTCGCCGGCCGGGTCCTTCACTTTTCCCCCAAAGCCGAAGAGGGGGTGGCTCTTCAGCGGGCCCAGCTCACGGGCCGCGGCCCCCTCTATAGCAGGAGGAGCGGAGGGCTCGCCACTTCCCTCCCCTTTCTCTGACACCTCCTTCAGCGGGCTCTCCGGCGATCCGTCGGGAGAGGGCTCGGGCAAGCTCATGTATTTTGCTTTTTGTTGTCTCGACCTGGGGGCCATCACCGCCCGTTTCATCTTCTTTGGCAGCGGTGGGCGGCGAGGCGAGCTGGACCCCGCGGGAGCAGGTCGCTTCTTGCCAAACGAGGGCTTGGAGGACGCCGGCTCATCTCGGCAAGCAGCCGCAGCCGCCCTCTCGCGCGCGAGGGGGTTAGGGAATAGTCCCGAGTCCGCGAAGGGCGGGTTCTCGGGGATCAGTCGCTCCCCTGCACAAAAAATTTGGTCAGAAAAATTCTATTGTTTCGACGAGCTCGGAAAGAAGAAAAGATGCGAGGTATACCTTCGTCAGGATGGACGGGAAGGAGCGAGTCGAGGCCCCTTCGGAGGAAGGCGACCTCGAAGTCCTTGTGAAGAAAGAACTTATGGAGCTCGACATCGTTGTCGGACACGCTGGGGGGCGGTACACCTCCTCGCCCTTCTGATGTGGCGAGTAGGGGGCGTTGTCGAGGTCTCCCTTGATGAAGACGATCTTCGTCATCCAGTTATGATGTTTGTTCGTGATCTCGCGAACTCTGATAAAGGAGCCCACGAAGTAGGCGACGTCGTCGGGAGTCGCCTTGTAGGTGAAGAGTTTCCTGAAGACGGTCAGGTTGAACTCTATTCGCTCCCTGCGGAGGAAGCACGCGAACGCCGCCATCATGGCGATGGCGCTCGAGTTGAGTTGCGCGGGCACCGCGCCGTAGTATTTCAGGATCTGGCGGATCTCCGGCCAGAGTGGTAGCGCAACCCCACCTCGAAATGCGAGATGGGAAATGCGAGATCCTGGGGGTAGAACGTGTTGATGGTCTCGCCCTCCCTGGGCCGGCGCGCCTCAAAGCCGGTAGGCACAAAGTCGGCGATGAACTCTGCGAACTCCTCCTCAGTCGTGCTCCCCCCAAGGAAGCAATAGTCGGCGAAGTGTTGAGCGCATTTGGAGCGGCCGTCAGAGTCGGGATTGGTCTTACCCATGCTCGCAGGAGGGTTGGGGCGCGAGTACCGGTAAGAAAGAAAGCGAGAAGAAGGGGGTAGGAAGTAATAAAAGCAGTAAGCCAGGGTTGTTGAGAGGTGCCTATTTATAGGAAAAGGAGTCCAAGGCCGAGCCGACCGATCAGTCTGGCTCGCCTGACTCAGCTCGCCGACCCAGCTCGCCGACTTCCAGGATCTGTCCTATCTCATGCCGAGCTGAAGGATAATATATTTAAATAACAAGCAGTAAAATCTGAAAATATTCTAAGTTATTACAGATAAGAGGTGAGTATTGTCCAGAAAAAATCAGATGCAGAAGAAAAGGAAAAGTTCAGTGCATGTGCGGGCTGAGGGAGCAAGAGGCGAGTGCCGGTAGGCTCAGCAAGGGAGTCATTTCTATCTACCCCGAACTCGCGTCTCCTTCCCCGCAGGTCGCCGTGAATTGTGGAGCTCGCGGATCCGCCCCAAGTTCCTCTGGGCGGTCTGGAGGCTCTCTTCGATCTCGTCCAAGAGCTGAGAAGGGGACGTCGCCTCGCCTGCCGGCCTTCTCACCTCGTCAGCAAGCCGCGCGTAGTCGCGCTGCAACGCCTCGTTGTCCTCCTGCACCTTGCGTAGCCCGCGCACCAACTTCTTGAAGATTCGGACCCCTCGCCTCGTCAGCTCGTCATTCTCCACCGAGGGGCCCAGGTAGGCCTCTATTGAGTTGGGGGAAGGGAGGGGAGAATAGCGAGTTGACTCTGAAGAACCGCCGGCATCAGGCTGGCTGGGGGTATCTGCAGAGGCAACTGATCAACTTTACATGAAGGGCAGGTACTGCCAGGGAATTGGTGAAAGATGGTTTAATGAAAACAGAAATCTACCTTGCGAGCTCGACTCCCCCAGGGTGGTGCGAAGCGGGATCAGCCTCAGGTTCTTGCCACGACCCGGGTGATGAGTTTGTGGGGAAAGAAGGTTGAAGCCTGGAACCGGGATGGTTCTGACGTTTCCCCCCTCAAGCCCGGGGACGGGAGAAGGTTGTCAAGAAGGGCTGCGAGCCGGCGACTTCATCTTCTGCGAGTCTAGCCCCAAGGTCCCGAAGGGGGCGATATATCCCGCAGGTGGGTGTCCGAAGTTTGAGGCCGCGAGTTGCCATGAAGAGTATCTACTCGTGGCAGGGTGGACTCGCCGACATTTCGTTGGCCGTCCAGGTTGGTGCAGAGGTCGATGATTTCTTTCCCTTTTTGCTCAAGGGGGAGCAGAGTAGAGGAGCCGGCCTCGTGCTCCTGGGTGGATTTCAAGTCATGGAGGATAGGCTCGGCAGATTGGGGAAGCGGTCTCGCCCTCTTGACGGAGTTCGGCCCTGCCGGACCGCTCTTAGGGATAGGAGGAACCGCGGTCAAGTTGGCGACGCGAGTAGAGGAAATCTCACGAGCTCAGGCAAGCCTCCCTTGGATCTCCTTGGGGATAGGCATCTCGGCAAGTTTAGAACAAAGGGAATGGCAAAGGTCATCCAGGTACGCAGGCGCATATATATAGCCGCTGGCGGACCCCGCCGAAAGATTCTTTGGCTCCTGCCACACTCGCCGAATCCTGTGGGGTTGGATGTTTCTTTCCGAGCTTGTGTCAATCTCGCAAAGAGCGGGGATTGTGTACAACCCCGTATCCGGCGAGTGGATCAGCAAGAGCCAGACCGGCCAAATCGGGCAGTCTGAGTCCCTAGGCGAGCTCGGCAGGGGGGAGAACTCGGCAGTCTCTGACTCGCCCAGGCGGGGTGAGATGCTTTTGGGAGGCGAGCTTGTACTCGCCAGCCCCGCTCGCCAAACTCTGGGCTGTTCGTCGAGCTCTGGACTGCTCGTCGAACTCTGGATTGTTCATCGAGCTCTGGGCTGCTCGTCGAGCTTTGGGCTGTTCGTCGAGCTCTGGGCCTTTCGTCAAACTCTGGTCGTTCGTCGATCTCTGGGCCGCTCGCCGAGTTCCGACCACTCAACGAACTCGCAGCATGCGAGCAGGGCAGACCGGGTCCGTACTCGTCAAAGGCCGAGCGGAAACGGCGAGTGCCAGCTCCATCGAGCACTCGCCGCCCTTGCCAAGCAGAGATTGTTGAGGGTTACTCGCCCAATGATCTGTGAGGTATTTTTACCATTTTGCCCACGCTGGCCTGCCCATAGCCAGTTAGAACAGCGGAGTTGCGTTGTTGGCAGACCCAATTGGGTTGCACATAGCTGTTTAGAACAACGAAGGTTGTCTATTTGCAGGCCGTTTTCAGAAATCTATAAATAGGACCCAAGGGGTACCTTAGAAGGCATGCTCACTTGTCTCCCAGTCTTCCAGCTCTTTCTGAGGTTGCCTTAGCTCGGCTTTTGGCCAGGGAGGGGAATCACTCTAAGATCTTCCGGGTGTGAGGTGGGACCTCCGCGCCGAGCCCTTGGGTCAGTTCTATGTTCTTTTTCCTTTATCATTTTGCTTGCAGGAGAGAAGTAGGTGTACGATCACCCCTTCCCCAAGGATGAACTCCACAGAGACCGATTTCTCGGTTTCAACAATCCTAGCTCTCACTTCTTAGTTGATTCGATGTGGTGAGTTCTTTTTAAAGCCCATTATTTTTTATTCTCATTGCATGAACTAATATCTTGTTCATGTAGTTTTTGCATTCTACGGGTATTTAAACGAACTCGGTTCTGAATCTCACATGTAATCGATGTTAAGTTCACTCTTGTTGGATTTAAGATGGATCAAAACAATTTCCTCAGTTGTGATGCATCTAATGAGCACATTTTTATTTTAGGCACTATTTTATTGCATAAAGGACGGTGCACATTAATGCCAATGGAGTATGTATCAATATTTTGGCACCATAAATTCGCCTTTCACTTAGGCGTTGAAGACCTATTTTAACACTACATTCACTTTCTTTCAAAAGGCGATACATTCCAAATCCATTTCGCTATACCAGAATTCCTATATCTTCCATTCTCTACCAACCCCTTTAGAACAGCCGTCAGAATTTTGTTTTTTTTTACTAAACCGAGCTATTACAACTAGAAACACGCAACCCTAAACAATTTGATAAAAAGACGGCGAGGGATGGAGAGAGGGCCGAAACCTGTGATTGTGCAACGGTAATGGCATCAGAACGGACTTGATGTGCTCTTGATGCGTTGAAAAATGATCTTCTATGGGAAGAGGATTGCCGGAAAAGCTTGCAGAGGTTGGCGATCTGGGCAGTTCTACGATAACCAGGGCGAGGATTACCTGCGGATCACAAGCCAAGATCAGAGACTCTGTAAGCCGTCGTGCGTCATTTCCAGCACAATAAAAGGCTCGGAATGAGTTCTATTGCCTGACCAAAGCGCCGTGGAGCGCGGCGGACTAGCGCCGGCGACGAAAATCCTACATACTCAGATACACTTATACAAGTCGGGAGATTTTACAGGGCGAAGGCGGGGGGGCTAGCGGCTCCTTGTTACAATTTGCAAAGGGAGAGAGAGGGCTCCGAGCAGGGCTTTAGGAGTGGTTATGGTGAGTTATCTGCAGACTATTACCGTTATACGCTTTATTTGCATGCTCCTAAGTCATATCTTATAATTTATGGTGCATATTTTTTTTAGGTGATTGTTAATCGCAATCCCTTATTGGCTAATCGCATCCCAAAATCTGCTAATTTTTCGCGTCTTTTCGAAATACGTCTTGTACATGCAATTTCAGGAAAAGTGTTCAACACGAAAGTTGTATATCTCGACGAGATCTACAACTTTCGTGTTGAACGTTTTTCCTGAAATTGCATGTACAAGGCGTATTTCTGAAAGGCGTAAAATCTGAGCATATTTCCAAAGTACGCCTTGTACATGCATTTTTAGGAAAAGTGCTCAACACGAAAGTTGTAGATCTCATCGAGATCCACAACTTTCGTGTTGAGCACTTTTCCTAAAAATGCATGTACAAGACGTATTTCGAAAAGGCGCAAAAAATAATGACAAATAGCCTGTTTGCGGTTAACAATCACCTTTTTTTTAGGGTGGTGTTAAAGGCACACCATCTTCGGCTTTGTGCACACCAATACTATGTGCACCCATTGAAATTTTATATGCACACCATCTTCGGCTTTGTGCACACCAATACTATGTGCACAGTCTGAGCAAGCATAGCTGCAATGTATGTGGACTCGTTGGGCGTCGTTGTCGTCTCCTTTATCAGAGCAAACAGATCGACGACAAGGCGGTCATGGCCGTGCATCGCGAGCCCTCCGATCATCACGTTCCAAAGCACGACGTCTTTGCTCGAAACTCGGCGGAACACCTCCAAAGCTGCTTCAACGCACCCGTATCTGCAGTACATGTCCACAAGAGCTGTGGGGAGGATGACGTTGCCGTGATTGCATAGTTTTTTTAAAAATGAAATACACGCCTTTTTGAACCGCGTCTTCTACATGCATTTTTATGTAACGTGTTCAACATGAAAGTTGTAGATCTCGACGATATCTACAACTTTCATGTTGAACACTTTTTGATTTAAAGCCGTTTAGGCCCCCGATTTGGCCCCCGAAAAAAATCACGCGTGATTTTTCAAATCAAAGTGTTCCGCGTGATTTTTTTCGGGGGCCAAATCGGGGGCGTAAACGGCTTTAAATCAAAAAGTATTCAACATGAAAGTTGTAGATATCGTCGAGATCTACAACTTTCATGTTGAACATGTTTCATAAAAATGCACGTAGAAGACGCAGTTCAAAAAGGCGCGTATCGAAAAGGGGGAGGCGGGCTGCTTCGGTTTTAGTTGGGTGGGATTTAGAAAACCTAAATTATTTAAGATTATATTTTTGATGGGTGTGCACATAGCCGAAAATGATGTGCCTTTAACACCACCCTTTTTTTATTAGAATCTTCGTACATTAAATTCAGCTATGCGGTCACCCCCTCGTGACAGGTGGTTAATCTGCTATCAGATCGTGGAGATTTTGTGACGGCCAGCGGTTTGATTGGAGGAGGTTCAATCGGCGGCGAGACCCATGCGGCGGCAAGACCCGTCCGGCGGGAGGTCGGGCGGACGGACAGCCGCACGCCCTCAAAGGAGTGGGCAGCCCAGGGAGAAATGGACGACCGGCCGAGGAGACCGGCCGGAGACGATGCCATGGGCGTGCGATCGGGAGGCGTTGCGGCGGCTGGCCGTGAGTCTGGTGTGCGGTCGCGGGCCCTGGAGACCACGTGCGTGCGACCTCAGGGCGCGGCGGCGGCCGGCTCGAGGGGCAGGTCGCGGCCCCTTGCGACTACGTGTGTGCGGACGTGGTCCCTTGCAGCCGCGTTCATGTGGTTGCGAGGCACGACGACGGACGGCGGGGAGGCCAGTCACCCGTCGCTGCCGCGGTTGACGCGGCGGCCGCCGGCCCGCCGGCCAGGAGACCAGTAATTTGCAACAAAATAATGATTGCGGTTGAGGCGACGACCAGCCGTGGGTCCTTACCGTCGTGTGCCGTAGGCACGCAGTCAGGTGCGGACTGCCGCAAGAGCGGCGGCTCCGCCGTGTGTGACTGTTCGAGGCGATTGGGGAGGTTTCCCACATGGATTAGTGGGATTGACTTGGGTCAACCTCACTTAACCCCAAGACCCCCACTAATTTAGGCTTCGTTTGGGGGGACTTATTTTCACCGGTCAAGCGGTTACGACCCATGAATCGGATCATAATTAAGGTCAGATTCATGCGATCGTAACCGCTTGACTGGTGAAAATAAGTCCTCCCAAACGGAGCCTTAGTGAGAGATTTGGGAATTCCAGTAATTTGCAACAAAATAATGATTGCTAAACATTATAAAAAATGAATAAAATTGAACTTGATATACTAACAAACTCACGTTTTATATCAATCCAAAACTTCAAAAAAATTGGATCCAAAAAAATGCTATTTGGAGAGGAGAGCCCACAAATATGAGACCTTCATTTAGTTGAAGTAAATAACCGGTTGTGATGGTGGATATGTGGGATGTCAATATCGGTCTAATTCATGTCCTCAATGACATGCTCTGAGGTGTGAAATTTTTTTGGGTCAGTAGTCTGATCATGAGCATGGTCCGGAGAGCCAATGAGAAACCCCAAAATACGCGGGCCCCGCGCAAAAGTGTATGGCACAAGCCATAAATGTGTGGGCCCCACCTCCTTTGCAAGCTTCTCATTGGTGCAGGACCATGAGCATTATCAGGCTCCTGACCTGACTATTACTCCCGAGATGGTGTAACACAAGAATTATAAAATAGCAGACGTTCTCGTGAATCTCGTCGAGTAAATCTTTGGACGAGGAGGCTGTGTTGTCTTGACACCGATATATTCGTGTACATCATAAATTTTCTTACATAAGTTGACTTTGGCCAGCCGCATAAAGTGGCCAAAAAAAGTCAATGCTGCACATAATAAGTTAGCTAAGGGAAGGGAACTAGTCTGCGGCACATGGTAACGTGCGGAGATTAGGTTAAAATTTGACTTGGTTATTGTGCGGAGATTTTTACTTGAATTTGTATAAATCCAAAAGGCGCAGAGTTGGTCTTCATCAAAAAAAAAATATATCACAAAATTGTAAAACCGATGTACGTGGGCGAAAATTTGTCATGCTGCACTAAATGTTAGAGTACAATCATGTGTTATGTTATATAAAAAATAAGCTTTGAGAATGAGTATTAGACATGTTGCGGGACAGCCAGTTTTTTCACGGTCTGGAGAATCGGGTCGTCTTAGTTCGGAATTAGACGGGAAGCGCAAACAGTTAATGAAAAATAGTAGCAAATGATAAAAGATTTCTTTGGGCATGGAAAACCTGGAAATGGTGAAAAACACGTGTCTGGATCTGTGTCGGGTCAAAATTCAATATTTTGTTAGAATCTACAAGAGTTGAGATAATTCATCGGAGGGTAATAAACCACTTCTCCATTACAAGTGCATAATATGAAAATAACGGAGAAAAAGTTAAGTCCTTGGAGCCTGGGTGGACACTCTCCGGTGGTAAAAATCTCTAAGTTTTCGGAGTCTCGGACACTCGGCGGAAGCGCTCGTGTTGAGTCGGAGCCTTGATGAGAGTGCTTCTTTTGAAAAGGAAAAGTTGTGTTCTTGAAATCTTGAGACGTCTTCGTGTTATAGAGGGAGTAAAGATCATTCCAAGCGGAGGAACAATATAAGTCTCACGTTCTCGCCAGAAATCTCAAATCTTTTTCTAGCCTCTGCAATTGTCTATCTACAAATGAACGTCTAGGGGTATTTTTATAGTTCTGTGGAGGAATATGTTGGTAATTGCACCGAAGCGAAATCTGTACTGACGAATGACGTCACTCTTTTCATGTCACCAACATCACCAATTTTAGCAAAATGATAAAAGTGCATCACAGGCGGTCCGGACGGCCCGAGCAAGGTGCCCGAGGGAGGCGGGAGCGGCCAATGGCGGCGCTGCAGCCGGCACGCGCTCGCGCATGCCGGGGTGCGGGTGCTCGCGCACTTGCTAGGGCACGGGGCGTGGGGAGCGCGCGCGCCTGCCGGGGCTCAGAGCACGGTGCGCGCGCGCATTCTTATCATGACGTCAAGACGAGCGTCGGCCATCTGGATGCTTAGGCGATGATAAGCCGAGCAAGTTGCAAGACGACAACTTAATATTTTTTAAAAAAACTAAGGAAAACTTTAGACATCAGTTATTATAATAACCGTTGTCTAAATTCTGTCAGGCAGACTATACACTACGGTATTTATAAAACTCGCAGTATATAGTCTGAACGACAACGGTTATTATAATAACCGTTGTCTAAAGTTTCCGTTTTTTTAACTTTGAAAGATAGTTTGCCATGAATCATGATATCTCAATAGTCAATATAGGTGTAATTAAAAAGTAAGCACACAGATCCTGTTATGCTGTTACTTCAGAGTAACTATACACACCACACACTAGCTTCAGACTTCAGAGTAAAAAAAATGAACCAGAAATACAAATTCTTCACCTTCTTCTCAATACAGGCACTTAATTAAGCACACTGGTTTAATTAAGCACACAGATATGAGATATCTCAACACAGGTTCTGTATAATTTACACTATGTATTTTACGAATCATGATATCTCAATACTCAAGAAAAATGAAGCAGAATAGTGAACACAAGAATATCATAGTATATTATCATAGTCAAATCAAAAATGTCATCATCATACATACTAGTTTTTCTCATAATATTATAATCAATTATAGCATGAAACACTAGAAAAGTGAACCGCATGAATAATGTTTTTAATAAAAACTTTAAATAATCACAAATAAATCAAATAGAATCATTATCTGGTAAGTGATCATTGATATTGTTTGTGTTCGATCGATTTGAGGTACTCGTCATTTGTCTATAATTATTATCAATATCTTCATCATCATTGACAAATCCAAAATGTTATAAATCTTCATCCCCTTCAGCTATAAGTTGAAGATTAGATTCAGTTACACTTCGTAAATTTCGAGCATCAGTCCCAATAGCTCTATAGCCTCCCGATCTCGCCGCTTGATCACGCATCCAATCTCGTCGTTGTCGCCCGATCACACCATCGATCGATTTTGTCGCCGTCTCCCAATCTCGTCATTATCGCCTGATCTCGCCGTCATTTCCCGATCATAATTAATTGTCGGTACACTACATGAAGTTGATTATCTGGTATTGTGTTCTTATTTTTGCCAACTTCTACATTTTTTGAGAGATCGTAGAAGAATAATTCCCTTCATCACATGATTTTATTGCAATAACTTCGTCCCGAGTGACACAAGACTCCAACTTCAAATTATCATTGTCGCTCAAACAACTACATTGGAATTCAAACCAATTCCAATCATCACAGGAATTAGAATTGGATGAATTTCAGTAATGCAATTCCAATTCTCGTGATCCGAACGGACCGTTAGAGTTCTCCTTCACTGTTTGAAGATTCGTTCGAAGATCTCCTTAATTTGGCCCATAAAGATCTTCCTCCCCTTCGAAGATCTTGTTCAAATGCAACTCAAAAATCCCACATTGACCCTTGAATATCTTCGTTCCCTTCAAAGATCTCTTTCGAAGACGGTTCAAAGTTTGTATTTCCGTTTTCTATTAAATTCTCTTTGTAATAAGCGGTGACCTATCACGCCCGAGAAATCTACTATTTGTAACACCTACATAAGTAGTGCAATTTGATCGGTATTGATTGGGTCCCGTGTTTTTTCACCATTTTTAAGTTTTCCACGTAAAGAAGTCTCTTTACCAACTGTTTGTGTTCTCTAAGACAGTTTGCGTGCTCGGCTCACTCTCGAGCTGAGACAGTTTAATTCGATAAGCCTAGCTATAAGAGCGACGAGCAACCCTCAACAATGTTTATCTTTTTTATATAATATGTTTATATATATATATATATATATGTCTTATTTTCTTATAATTTTGTTCTGAAATATGTTTCCTTGAAAAAATTTAGGTTACGTTTGATGCAGCTTTACACAACTTATTTGCTCTGGTGAGATTGGACAAAAACGTCATTGTCATAAAATGTATGTTTGGTATGACAAATATTACAACAAAAAAACTATTTTGAGACAAGATTTTGACATAACAATAGAATTTATATCCAACCTTGTCGGAGCAAATAAGCTGTGATAAGCAGCGCGAAACGCAACCTTGATTAAATGATTTTCTCAAACAAAAAATTCTCAAAATTAACGAAGAAACAAACATTGGACCTTTTTTTCTCAAAACAATGAGAGCATAATCATTATGTTCTTTTTTTTTTGAAAGTTTAATGAATTATTACATTATAAACTATTCTAAAAAGATATATGAACAATCACAAAATTATGAAAATAAAAATCCATGTATTTAATCGTAGCAGTTTGTTCATTCATCCCGATTCTCGCTTCCCCTCAAAATCCCATTTGATTTTCAGGGCAGGGGTTTTAAAATCGTTAAACCCTCCGGATCTCGCCCTAGACTTCCCTCTTCTCCGCAGCCAAGAACTTCCCTCTTCCACACAGCCCTTCGCTTCGCTTTTCCGCGTATCTCTACTTCCACGTTTATGGCTCGGCGCTACTATCGGCCATTCAGCCTCCTCCAACGCGACGACACTAAATGGGCCAAAACAATTTCAATTTAATTCTCTTAATGATATTTTTTTCAAAAATTCAGCGTGAGCGAGACCGCCCGCACCGAGTCCTCCGCGGATCCACCCTTTCGGTGCGCCAAACGAACCCTTAATCAGCTCGGGTCTTGGATCTAAGGGCAAGGATTATTCTAATTTATATAGATATATAATTATTTATTATCATCGTTACGCTTTTGACTCTAGTTAGGGACACTCTTGCCGGTCCCGACGGAGATATACGTCCAAAGCTTGTAATCAGAATGGCTGTCCATTTTAACGCTGTGGGGCAGCTGCCAAAATGCTGGTTCGTTTACAGATGATATATATAATATTAAATTTTTAATATTAATTATTATATATTTTTTTGTTCTCAGTGAGTAGATACCGGATCCAATCATCCGATGGCCTTTTTAATCCAATATTATCAATATTATACTAATTTTGTTTTTTCTTTTAATTTGTTTTTGTTTCTTGGGACAAAAAAGAGTCTGGCTTCAACAGCCCACGCGGGATCAGGATCCCCTATATTAGAGATCTCAAATGGAGGATCATTTCATTGTGTTGATTGATTCTCATTTTATCTAAAAGCACATGATTTACGAGTTTAGTGATGTACAACCCGTATTTAGCAGAGAAGTTCTTGGTGGACCCAACCCAAGCAAGCTCAGGCCAGGAGAACTCGCGTAGGCGAGTTCAGGCCTGGCGAGCCCAACCCAGGCGGGTGTTTCGGCCACTCCAGGCCTGGAACTCGCCCAGGTCAGTGGGTTCTAATATGTGCATTCGGCTGTTCGCGGGACGTCAGAGTCTGCTTATAATACTATTGGAAAGGCGGAGGCAGCTATTCGCGAACCGTTTAGGTCTGGCATTAGCATTTTGGTAAAGACAGGATGAGCTATTCGCAAGCCGTAAAATACCGTTTTTCACTCGAAAATTTTTGTCTATAAATAGACCGCAAACACCTCAAAGAAGGCAAACACAGCCTCCTAAAGCTTCCCCGTTTTGAGATTTTTCTCCTTACCGACCGAGGTGTCAAACTCAGCTTTGGCTTTTGAAGGGGAAGTTAAGCGAGTAACTTCCGGGTGTGCGGCGAGACCTTCTCATTGCAGCCCGTGAGTCTGTTTATAGACAATCCACTTTTCACCTGTGAGGGTGATCTCCGGGCTCGGAATATCCCAGTCTAGCTCATTTGACGTCTTGACAAGTAGTAGAATGAGCTACTCATCTTAATTTGAACTCTGTTGAACCGGTACATCAAGTGAACCCGTCTGATCAATCAAAAATTAATTTGGACCGAAAAATGGATACAATCGATTTTGACTCAAATGAACAGAATCCTTCTTGACCTCCAATCCAACGCGGAGGGTTTTGTTAATTTGTAAAACGGCTGGCATTTTCTCCTACTGAAGCAGGCCATCTCGTATAATTTCCACAGAGTTAATCCAAAATTGTCTGCACAAAAAGTTGAGCTAGCTATGTTGTATGAGTCCTCTAAGATATATTTAGGTGCGTGTAACACACAGTGTTCACCGATGATCACCGTGTAAGATAAAATTACAACCATATGATTCAAGATTCAACAGCGAAGACTGTTGCACAAATATAAGAGCAATGCGTTTGTCTTGAAATACTACCGCATTTTAGATCAATACACCACCAACAACAACACTCAAGTCTTTATACCACTATAGTGAGGTCGGTATTTTAAATCAATCACGCACAAAAATTTCCTGATCTGACGGGTTCACTAATCAAATCATTTTTTAAAAAAAATTTAAACAAAAAATTTTGCACGTTCACGTAAACTGAGAATCAATTTTGATCATAAAATAAGGGCAATATTATCTTTAGTCCTACAAGACTATTCACAGTCCTTAAAACTTCTAAAATGATTATTCACACTTAAATTAATTGGATTAGGAATAAAAACAGACTATATTTAGTTATTATGGGACTGCATGTAACATTTGCCCTAAAATAAATCTCCATTTAATATCCCAAAGGAAAGAGAAAATTTTAGGTGAGTTACTCCCACTTAGATTTAGGTGGGAGAATAAATAGCAAGATTTGGACCCACTCCCCAATCCTTCCAAAAATTTGGGTGGGATTTTCAGGCCCAAAATCCCCCCCTCCAGCGGCGACACCCCTCTCCTCTAGCTGCGGCATTCCCCCCTCCTCCCGCGGCGACACCCCTCCTCGTCCTCCATCGGCGACCTTCCCCCTCCTCCCACAGTGACACCCCTCCTCCTTCCGCGACGACCTTTCCTCCTACTCCCGCAGCGAGACCCCCCTGCTCCACCTCTATTGGTGGTATTTATTCCCGCGGTGAGACCCCCCTGCTCCTCCCGTGGCGAAACCTCGACCTCCTGCTCCACCAAAGGCGAAACATCGGCCTCCTAGTATTTTGGTGAAATACTGAGAGCTCTGACAGTATTTGATCAAATACTGTATATTATGACAATATTGTGACAAAAAGTCAATAACAAACACATTGCTGTATAACCTGTAATTCGTCGAGACCAGAAGTACTCGAGCAAATGGCTATTCGCAGACCATTAGGCAAGCTTGGGAGAGCTGTGGCGAGCAGAGGCAAGTTTGGGCGAGTTCGGGCGAGCATCTCGCGAGTATGGGCGAGTAGCCCTAGATACTCGCTTGCAAAGGCTGGATACTCGCCTACCCCCCCCCCCCCCCCAGGATTTCTCTATAAATAGACCCCCAAGGGTACTGGAAAAGGCACTTTTTGGAAGAGGCGAGGTCCCCCCAAATAGATACTCGCCAAGAGGGGAAGCTTCTTCTAATCTTTCGGGTACATGGTAGGACCTCTCCGCTGCAACACTTGGGGTGTGCTTATAGATAGTTTTCTTTCTCTCTCTCGCTAGTTGTACAACCCATATTCGTTGGGTAGGACCCGGAGGCATCAACGGTTAGGGTTGGACTAGCTTCAAACTAGTTCGGGGCCTTGGGGACCAGAGGAGCTCTCGCCTAGGAAGAGCTCTCGGCTTGGAAGAGCTCCCGCATAAGGGCATGGTGAGATCCCTAGTGCCGAGCCACGGGTCGGCGTCCAGATGCGACCGAGGAGGTTGGCGAGAAGGCGCCGAGTCTCACTCAGCACCGCAGGAAGTGCAGACGGAAAGGTTCTCGGCTCAGAGGTTCCCACTTAACGCCACAGGAAGTGCAGGCGAAAAGGTTCTCGGCTCAGGGGTTCTCACTCAGCGTCGCAGGAAGTGCAGGCAGGAAGGTTCAGGTGTTCTCGGCATAGGGTTCTCGCCGAGTGGGGCCCAGAGCCCGGGGTAAAATGACTTAATTACCCTTGGGTAAAATTACCCTCATACCCTCAGGGGCTGCATTTAACACTTCTCAAACAGCGGGATTTGGCTATTGGCAGGCCAGCCAGGGGTATTTCGGTAACTTCAGGTCAGCAAAAGGTTATAAAAAGACCCATATGGGCTCCTTGGAAAGCAAGTCTTCATTGTTCCCCAAAATCAAGAGCGTTTTCTAAGGAGCTCCAAGCCCAGCTTTGGCTTTGGAGGGGAAGCTCTCAGAGATCTTCCGGGTGTGAGATGAGACCTCCCTGCTGAGGCTTTTGGGTCAGTCCTAGGTCCATCGTAACCAGTCGAGAGTTGAGGTTCGAGAGAAGTAGGTGTTGGCTACGCTCTGGGTTTTTGAACATTCGTTGAAGTCAAATTTGGCTTCAACAGTTCTGGTGCGGTGAGCGTGGAAGGTAGCCGATACAAGAAAGCCTTGAGTTTAGACTCATGACTGGGGGTGATGGTGAAGCATCTGGCTCAGGGAGTATCCCCACCCCGAGGGAGGAGGCAACGAGGAATATGTTGGAGGACTTTAGGCGAGAGGTCCTACAGACCATCAGCCTGGCCTTCTCGACAAGGAGTGAGTGGGAGACGCCTCAGGTTCCGGTGGAGGCGGTCCCGCTTCTGGGCGAGAACGCCCCTGGGCAGCGCCCCGGGAAGGAGGTCCCGGCGGAAGTTGGCAAGAGGGACGTGGCCGCGCAGGAACTCTTCCCAGGCCAGCGCCACGAAAAGGAGGTTCCGGCAGAAGTTGGCGAGAGGGAGATGGCAGTGCGAGATCTCTTCCCTGGGCATGGTACCGCGGATCGGGCAAGCCAGCCGAGGCCGCGATACGTGCCCTCTCGCCAGGCGGGAGGCGAGAGTCCCTTTAGCGAGCTTATCATCTCGGCTCCGGTGCCGGAAGGGTTCTGCGAGCTCGATATTTCCTACTACTCAAGAAAAGACGACCCCATACAACATGTGCAGTGGTTTGAAGATGTGGTTTCGATAAGGCAGATGACGGATGCCTTCACGTGTCGGTTGTTTGTCATCACGTTGAAGGACAAGGCCCGAGACTAGTTTCATCAGCTGCCGGCAAGCTCGATCTACAACTTCGAGGACCTGCGACGTGGGTTCTTGCTAAGGTTCTCAACGTCAAAGAAGCGAAAGAAGGAGGCGGAGTGCCTATTTGCGGTGAGGCAGAAGTAGGACGAGACGCTGGGTCATTACATTGACCGATTTCAGGAAGAGATCCTCCTGGTCCAGGAGGTCCCAGGGTACGCGCTAAGTCTCGCCTTCACCTTGGGGTTGAGACCAGGATTCTTTAGCATGGAGCTGAAGAGAGTTCCCCCTCTCTCCTTTGAAGAGCTTATGGAGAGGGCAGCAAAGGAGATCGATTTTGAAAGAGCCAACCCGGCTTTCGCTAGGAAGTTGGCCCGGTTGGCGGAGGACGATGTGAAGGAACCAGCATCAGGAAGGCAGAGGGAGCAGAGGGAGCCGAGGGAGGAAAGGAGAAGGGAAGAACCCCAAAGGCAGGGACAACACCAAGGTTGGGGGGCCCGGGCCAAACAATCGGTTGGGTTGGAGGCCTCATGAGGGTCACCCCCAGGGTCAAGGAGGAGGTTTTCAGGGAAGGGATAACCTTCGGGAGCCGAGGAGGTTCGATCAGCAGGCGTGGAAGCAGGGACCGAGGGATCACTTCCCGCCGCCGCAAGAAGCAATGGAGGTTCGATGAGATGAATGTTGAGGGAAAGAGGGTCCTAGCCTCGGATGGACCGTTGTTTGGGTTCTCGGGTGAGAGAAAAGAAGTTGAAGGGGGAGTAGGGTTTCACGTGTGTTGGTACCCTAGTTTGGATTTGAGTTCAGTCTTCTCTCTTAGTTTCTTGACCTCAGATTTATCTATGGTCAAAGGTTGGTTGTTTAGTTAGTTTGCTCTAGTTATAGAGTTGTCACTTATCCAGATGAAAATTTGGTTAAGTTGTTTTTTGTTCGACTATGGTCGAACGCCGCTCGACTATCGTCTATCGACTGTTCGACGATCGTCTATCAGTTGGTCGACGTTTGTCTGTCAGCAGATCGTCTATCTCTGAGTTAGTTCAACTCTTGTTAGCTCGACGTTCTGTGGAATCTACCTCGCCGATCGTCGAACCCCGCTCGACTTCTTTTGACCAGACAGATTTCTTGATAGTTCAACTATCTGCTTGGATAGTTCAACTATCTGATCGTTCGACTATCTGTTTGATAGGTCGACTATCTGTGTTGCTTGATAGTTCGACTATCTGTCTTGATAGGTCGACTATCTGTTGTGTTTGATAGTTCGACTATCTGCTTGGATAGTTCAACTATCTGATAGTTCGACTATCTGTTTGATAGGTCGACTATCTGTTTTCTTTGATAGTTCGACTATCTGTTTGATAGGTCGACTATCTGTTTTCTGTGATAGTTCGACTATCTGTTTGATAGGTCGACTATCTGTTTTGTTTGATAGTTCGACTATCTGTTTGATAGGTCGACTATCTGTTTTGCTTGATAGTTCGACTATCTGTCTTGAAAGCTCGACTATCTGATAGCTCGACTATCTGTTCTGATAGCTCGACTATCTGCTGTGGTAGTTCGACTATCTGCTTTGATAGTTCGACTATCTGTATCGTTCGACTATCTGTTTGATAGGTCGACGATCTCTGTGCTTCGGTCGACGATCTCCGAGGGTCGTTCGACATTCTGCTGTATGTCTTTAGTAATTTTGTCCTCTTCTATTCTATGATTTATTTCATATTTATTTGACATATTTTATAAAAGATTATTTCAGTAAATTTATGCTATCATTTCTAAGCAATACTTGCTTGCTTCTTTATGCATAAGTTAAGCTTTTCTCTGATAAAGTTGTTTGTCTTATTAGTTGACATATCATGTTGCTTTATCTGTCATGCTGTCCTTTATAGCCATTGGACTCAAAAAGTCTTCTCTGGCCGTAAAAAGTTTCTTCTGATGTGACTTTCTCTAGTATTCTTTTATCAGATTTATTTGCAGCTTCTTAGAAAGCTTTATCCTCGTATAGGATATCTGTCTGCAGGATTTTTTTTTGCTTTATGCTATTTGCAGCCCAGTTTGCAGATTTCAGAAGAAGACAAGATTCAAACTCAAATTAGAGCCATTGAAAAGGCTCATATATAAAGAGCTTCCTTTGAAAGAAGAAAAATAGACACAGACATACAACACTCAAATACAAGAAGTTTTCTCTCAGCAGCATAGAGATCTACAGCTCTCAGAAATTCACATTCAACTGAGAAGATCAAATCTCTTCAGCATTCTTCTTCATCCTGAGTTCATCCTGCTCACAGGAAGACTTTCACTCAGAGGCTTTTAGAAGAAGAAGAAGAAGAAAGGAAGCTGATTTAAGAAGAACACCTTTTCCAAATCAAGAGTCTTCTTCAAGCTTCTCCTTCAGAACTCCAAGACAGTTCTTTATCTTTGTTCAGAAGAGTTCCTGCACCCTGAAGTAAGACTCCTTCCTGGATATTCTCTAAGCCAGGGGAGCCTTGATTCTTTAGAGCTTTCTAGCTCTGTGCAATCCACTAGCTTCTCTAATCTATTTTAACAATAGAGAAGAAACTCTAACTCTCTCAACCTCCTGTACAAAGGGTTATTACTCCCTTCAAAAGTAAACCTTGGTGGCAGGGCACCTGATCAAAAACCTGTGTTGGATTTTGAGCTCCTGATCAAAAGCTCAAAGGGTCTACTTGATCTACCTTAAGCAGATCAGTTGGTGGCAGAGCACCTGAACAAAAACTTGTAGTGGATTCCTACCAGGGTGGTAGAAGAGTGGACGTACCTATTTAGAGGGAACCACTATAAACTTCTTGTGTCGTCTGTGTTGCTGATTTAATTTATTGCACTGTGCCTGTGAGTAGAAATAACTAGGATTGCTAGTTGCTGTGATAGGACCCAAGCCTAACTGTAATTACAGTTAGCTCTCTCTTGTGCACTACACTTTATGTTAGGCTCTAGGGTTTCAAATATCTATAAACTTATTCCGCAAATTAACTCTAAGGGAGTTGAGTATGGTGTTATAATTTTTGAATACTCTATTCACCCCCCCCCCTCTAGAGTTGTATCTATCATCACGTTCAATTGGTATCAGAGGGAGGTTTCAATCCTCCGACCTGTGGGTTATGGGCCCATCTATCTCAAGTCCACTCTCCATCTCATCAGGAGTACACAATCCCTGCTGTTCATCCTTCTACTGTGATTCCCCCACCATCATTTGAAATCACCCCAGCCATCATCTCAAGCATATTGGAGTTAATTACTCCTTCAATCAAAATCATGATTAAAGAAGCAATTGCTCCTCTCATTTCTTCCATCTCTACATTATCATCTTCCATTCTTGCCATCTCAAAATCTGCTGAGCCATCTTCTGTTAGGGGCCTGACTTCAGTTTCTACTGAAATCAGGCAGGGGGAGATGTTCAAGGAAGATGCCTCTGTACTGCCTCTTGTTTCTCGCCCAGCAGAGCCCCAAGTTCAGATTCAAGATGTAGCAGAAGCTCCAATTGTCATTGCAACATCCTCTGCAGTTCCAGCTCCAGCTCTCAAGCCTTCTGATGTTATAATGGAAGCAGAATTTGCATTTAAAGCTTGTCTCGAAGAAGCTTCTACTCCCCTTGTTGCTCGTCTCCTAGAAAGAGTCATTACCTCCTTTCTAGATGACATGTGGGAAATAGAATGCTCTGAAGAGTCTCCTGAAGGTAATTCTTTCACTCATTTTCTAGACTTGATAACTGACATGTTAATATGGGAATACCTAAAAGGAATGATACAATTTCATTTAGCACAGCTGTGTTCCTGATACTACAGATTTAGTGGAAGAAGTTTTAGCTGTCCAAGAACTTGTTCAACAACCTGCTCTAGAAGTTCTAGCTGATCCAGAACCTGCTGTTCAAGATCCCGAGTCTGCTCAACCAGCTCAGAAAGTTGTGCAAGAAGAACTGGTCTCCATGACAGTTACAGTTGAACAAAAGAATATTTCAGATATTCAGGAAGAAAAATCTACAGTCGGGGATGACACCCCAGGACTGGATCTAGACACTCTTCTGGCACAGGATGCCTTGTGTTGAAGCCGAGAAATATCTCAACCTCAGAAATCGGACTAGGCCACCTGAAGGTACTGGTCGAGCGGTCAAAAAGACGGTCTCTGGTCAGGAAACAGAAGCAAACGGTGCGAACGAGACCCCAGGTTACTGCGGCAGGAAGGTCCCACCACGTACCCAGTTGCTTAGAAGAAGCAACCCCTTCTCAACCAAATTGGCCGAGCTAGGTACGAAGGAGACGAGCTCGAGCAATAGCGAGTCGAGGGCAATTGTTGGAACTCGCGAGGACTCAGGATGAGATTTGCTTGTCCTCTCCCTCGTACCCCTGGGGTCCTATTTATAGGGAAATCCAAGGAAGGGGGGTCTTACTTATACCCCCCTGGCGAGTTGGCGACTTCCCTGGGGAGCTCGCCTAGAAGAGGTGAGCATCTGCCATAGTCGCCACCTGGCGAGTTGGCCAGGGGAGCTCGTCATACTCGCCCGAACCTCCTGCGGCCTGGGGTGCTGATCTGGATCCCCATCTTGCCTTGTTGACTTTGACTTCTGATGACTTGGCGGTGGTAGGACCCACCCTCGTCGAATATGGGTTGTATACAATCCCCGCTCTTTTTGGGCGACGTAGGAGCCCGAAAAGAATCATCCAACGCTTATTCGGCGAGTACCTCTGCCGAGTATCTGGACAGCTCACATCGTCGTCTGCTGGTAGAGTAGTCTATAAATAGGGGGGGCTTGATTTTCGAGACGGACCCTGAAGCTCGCCGAAAATGTCGGATGCTGAGAAGTTGCTGATGGACAATCTCGCCGCCCTGTCTGGCCTCCTCGGCATAGCCAGACAGAAAAGGCCGCGCGAGGAAGACGCCACCGCCTCGCCCCCGCTGAAGAAGAAAAAGGCGAAGAAGGTCAAGCAGTCGCCACTACGACGGTCGGCTCGCCTCCACCGCTGAACCAAGTCGCCGCGGCGACTGGAAATCCCGCAGCTTCTTCCAGCACCCAGAAGCTGTTGAGCGATCTCGGGCTTGACGACCTCCCCGGATCGGTTCGGGACAGCCCGCCGGAGGACCCGGGAGTGGCCGAGGAGCTCGTGGCCGCTAAGGAATCCGCAGCGGCTCAGGTCGATGTCGTCACCGTGACAGGTCGCCATCTGGAAATCTTTCCTGCTAGATTGTCGCCGCTTCTTCTTTACTGACTACTTTTCTATGCAGACTTTCCGACTGCCGCGGACGTGACTTGACGTCGTCCCGCTGAGCTCGGCCCCCCTACTCGCCCTGGCGGCCGATAGGCCGTCCAAGACCGCCTACACGGTCCGGATGGGCCTTAGCTCGGGGAAGGCGTCGGGGGCGACGTTGGTGAAGGGCACCCCCCCGGCGAGCAAGGAGCTGCTGGTGAAAGAAACTCCCGCTGGGTTGTCCGGGTCGGCGCGCGAGGATCCTCCGCCGAGCGGGGCGGCCTCCGCCGTTGCGAGTGGCGGGAAAGTAATCTCGGCGAGCGCCTCATTGCCGCCGCCGCCTCCCTTGGTCGCCACTCCTGGCCAGATGCCGGGCATCGTCCTGCCCCCGCCGCCGCCTTTGTCTGCTTCGCAGAGGTCGGATCTTCCGCGACCTCCTCCACCTTCTGCGCCGAAGGCTCCACACCACCCGGCGAGCTCATCTCAAGCTCCGCCGCCGTTGAAGAAGTCGGAGAGGCAGCGGCCGGCCTACTTCCCTCCGCGGGTTGGAGACCCCGACTACGTCGGCCGAGGGTCAGGAGAGCGCGGGCAGGGCAGGCCTGCCGATCTTCCGAGCAGCTCTTCGGGGAGGCGAGATACCTCCGGGCGACCTCCCTCGCCGCGCCGATCCCAATCTCCTTGCCGTGGTAAGCTTTTTTACCACTTCGATTTCTGCTCCACTTTTTCCGACCTGACAATCTATTTCTCTTTCTTGTCAGATCGCCCGGCGACCCCTGGGGCGGCTTTCATCGACGTCATCGGGCTGTCGGGGAGCGAGTATCGCCAAGCCGCTGTTCGCGCCTACATGGAGCTGGAAAGCAAGTTCGACCAGCTCGCTATCTGCGACCCTCACCGACGCATCTCGGCTCTGGAGGCGGGGATGGCCAAGGTCGAAGGGCTCCAGGCGACCTTGGAGAACTATGAAGCTCGCTTCCACATGGTCAAAGAGAATGATCGCCAGCTGCAGTTGAACAACCACCGCCTGCAGCTGGTGCTTGACGAGCTGGCCGGCATCCGGGCGAGCATGGGGTCTGCTGGACGTCTGGCGAGGATGGAGGAGCAGCTCCGGCTCGGTGACGATGTCATGGCGTTGGCGACGGATCATTACCGGCGTGCACGCGAGGTCGGCTGGGCCGGGCGGCATCCTCACCCCCCTGAGCGGCCTAGGGCACCTTAGTAATTTTGTCTTTTGAATGTAGCTCGCCATGCGCGACTTTGTACTTCTTTCGGACATCTATTTTTTATTGATTAATTCGTCTTTGCGTGTATGAGTATTCTCGCCTTCTGATTCTTCGTGTGTGCGCTTTCTTTGTGGTGTGCCGAGCTCTAGGTCTTCTGGCAATGTCGCCTCTTATTCTTCACCGCGCGAGCTCGTTCGATACTCGCCGTGACGGGCAGACCCCCCCCCCCCCTTTGCCTTGCCATATCTATAAATAGGAGGGGTAGGTGGGTCATAAAGCGTACGTTGTAGCGATCTTATCTTCATATCGGCGAGTATCCGAACATCCAGCTCGCCTTCTCTCGCCCTTTTACAGCTCGCAAACATGGTCGGCGACGACGCCAGCGCTCGCCGACAAGCTCACGCCATTAACTTCGCGGATGCGGCATTCAAGAAGTCCATTACCTCAGAGAAGGACCTAGCGGCCTTCAGGGAGCGCCTGCTGCCCGAGGACTACTCGGCGAGGCTTCCTACTCGCGGCGAGCGGCTCAACACATATGTTGAGGGCGCCCTTGTCTTGTCACTGCGGCATTTCGACGCCGGCCTGCGGCTACCCTTCTGGCCGGAGTTCTGCGAGATCCTGCGCTACTTCGGGATCGTCCCCGCGCAGATCAACCCCAATGGCATGGCGATCATCATGGGGTTCCTATGCTTCCTCCGGGAAGAGAGGATCGTCTTCGACCTCTCCGTCTTCCGCCGCATCTTCGCCTTTGCGGCAACCTCGGAGGGAGTCGTCCTTTTTAGCAGCCACGTCTACACCTTGGCCGGGACCGCGAATAAGGTCCACCGCTGGAGCGAGCAGTTGGTGGTCGTCCACGGCGACTTCGACGGGATTCTCGGCAGGCCGCACCAACCGGCCGACGTCGCCTTCCTTCCTCCCATCCTCGAAGGAGCTCGCGAGCAGCTCTTCGAGTACTTCCGGGGTCGGCGATTTGACGTAATTTTCTGGCGTCTAAACGTCAACGTGCTCGAGGCAGTCCACCCCCGTGAGAGTAAGCCGAGCTTAGAATGCGTCCTGGTTACTCGCTCGTTGTCCTTTTTCCGCTGAAGCTAACTTGTCGCGCGTTTTGCAGTTCCCAACGAGCTTCCGAAGAAGCCTCTTCCTTTGGCGAAGGAAGTCGCCACTACGCGCTCGGACGTTCGCCCCCCTGCCGACGTTGGGGAGAAGAAGGCGGCCAAAGGAAAGTCGCGGGTCAGCTCGCCAGGCCCCGCGAGGAAGAGGGCGAAGGCCTTGTCGCCACAATCCATCGATCGCCGGTCGCCGACGGGCGCCCGGTCGCCCCACTTCCACCCCAACTACGGCCTCGGGCAGGGGGTGGTGGATTCCTATGGCCGCCCGCTCGTGACTTGGTCGGCGGAGGACAACTCGGTGTCGCTGAGCACCAACCTCCCGTCCTGGTCAACCGACTGGGAGGACAAGGGGGAGGCTTTCGCCATCCTCCATGCCATATATGGGCGAGTCGACGCGGAGTCCGTCCAGGAGCTGACCCCGTTGGAGCTCGCCCATCAGTCGGCCTGCGCGCTCGCGCGGTCTGCCGAGCTGGGGCACTACTCGGCGAGGAAGCTGCTGGAGACGACCGATGCCCTCAAGGTCGTCTCCAAGAAGGCCATCTACCTCGGCATGCAGTCGGTCCGCTGGAAGGACTTCGAGGTGAGCTGTCCTTGGGTTGGTTGCTCGATTTGTTTCATCGATCGGTCCTGACGTCGGTCATCTCGCAGGCTGCCGAGATAGAAGCAGCGAAGAAGCTCTCTGAGTGCGGGGAGAGGCTCGCCGCCTCCCAGGCCGAGCTGGAGGCGGCCCAACTTCGCGCAGCGGAGATGGAGACGAGGCTGGTCGCTGCTGAAGGACGGTCGAGCTCCTCAACCCCGCTACCCGAAGACCCGGTGCGAGCGGTGAAGCAATCCCGCGTCCTCTGGGAGGAGAGATCCTCTGTTCGTCGCGAGATTGCACGGGCGGCGGGGAACATCATACTCGCGTGCCTCAGGCTCAGGGGCCAGCTCGTCGAGGGGGAGAAGCCGCTCACTGTCGACGAGCTCATTCCCGAGCTACTCGCCGAGGGGACCATCCCGCCGTACCGCGCCTCGCCGCCGACCAGCTTCGGTGATTCCGATGACAGCAGCAGCGGAAGCAGCAGCGGCGGGAGCGAGAGCGATGAATCTGTAGATATCGGTGATATCGGAGACGACGAATATCGGCCAGATACTGGCGACGAGGAGTCCTAGTTGCTCGCCGATATTCCTTTTGTAAATCAATTTTTGACTTGTGATTTATACAAATTTTTGCTCATGCATTTTTCTGACGTGTTGCTCGCTAGGCTCATAGGCTCGGAGAGGAGCGTTCGCTAGATCGCGGGGGGATGGTCCAGACATCGATCATCCGCTCGCCGGGACCTACTCGCCCCTACGCCCGGGTACTCGTGAACCTGCTGGGAGAACCTCGCGCACCGCGCGGGTCGGCGCGTGGGACATACTCGCATGCCCTCTGGGGCTCGCTTACTCGTGCGGTTCCAGCTCGCTTACCCGCGTGGGACCAGCTCGCCTACCCGCGTAGGACCAGCTCGCCTACTCGCGCGAGATCAGCTCGCCCACCTGCGCGTGACGCAAGTCGAACCTGGCTTAGTTGTCGAATCATAACCTGCGGGCCTCTCATTCTCGCAATCGAGGAGATCAGCCGATTCCCGAGGAGAGGAGCTCGTGGGGATACAATCGAGGAGATCGGCCAATTCCCGAGGAGAGGAGCTCGTGGGGATACCGGTCTTACGACGCTGCTCAACTCGAAGTCTCGGATTACAATCGAGGAGATCGGCTGATTCCTGAGGAGAGGAGCTCGTGGGGATACCGGTCTTACGACGCTGCTCAACTCGAAGTCTTGGATTACAATCAAGGAGATCGGCCGATTCCCGAGGAGAGGAGCTCGTGGGGATACCGGTCTTACGACGCTGCTCAACTCGAAGTCTTGGATTACAATCGAGGAGATCGGCCGATTCCCGAGGAGAGGAGCTCGTGGGGATACCGGTCTTACGACGCTGCTCAACTCGAAGCCTTGAATTACAATCGAGGAGATCGGCCGATTCCCGAGTAGAGGAGCTCGTGGGGATACCGGTCTTACGACGCTGCTCAACTCGAAGTCTTGAATTACAATCGAGGAGATCGACCGATTCCCGAGGAGAGGAGCTCGTGGGGATACCGGTCTTACGACGCTGCTCAACTCGAAGTCTTGAATAAAATCCTGCATCCTTACATAGTTTGGAGATTAATCTCAGAGACATCTTGATAAGAAGGAAACTCTCCGGAGAGACACTCGACCCTGCCAAATCGGGGGGTTGGCGTCCAGACCCGTTCCTAAGAATTCCTCCAGTCGGAAGAGAGATGCACTCGGGGAGACCTAGGCCGACATGCAAGGGGGGAGCTGATCTCGGCCGGCAATGCAGAGGCTCGGTCTTACAAGAGCGCTTAAAGTCCTGAAGCATCGTCCTATCATCCGTACTAGGCTATTCAGTAAGAACGGGTTGAAGGCACGTATCTCGATTTGATAGTGAAGATCGCTTCCAGCTACGATTCGAACGGGGGTGGTGTTCATCGAGGGTCCTCTCCGGACGCACTCGGAATCAACACACCCCCCTGGGCTCGTCCACGCCCTCCCTTCAGCAGGTTATCCTGCCTTGTTGCTCACTTGAGATCTTTTCCTTCTGGGTGCTTTACGAGGCCGGCCTCTCCTCGAGTCCGGGGGATCAGGATGCGGATCTGTTCCTCGTAGTTCCTCCAAACGGAAGAGAGATGCACTCGGGGAGACATAAGCCGACATGTAAGGGGGGAGCTGATCTTGGCCGACAATGCAGAGGCCCGGTCTTACAAGAGCGCTTAAAATCCCGAAGCATCGTCCCATCATCCGTACTGGGCTATGTATGAGGAACATACCGTCCACTGCCTCCCGAAGTCGACTACGAGGCGGGCCATGGAAACACTCAGAAGCCTTGAGGCATGTTCAACACAAAAGAGATAAAATCCTGCACCCTTTGTATATTAACTATGTTTACAGAAATAGATACATGGGTTACCGCTATGGGTAGAATCTTTTCAGATCGTCCCCACTCCAGGTCCCAGTCAGCTGCTCTCCCGCTTGATCTTGTAGGTAATAGCCTCCTGTGGACAGGGCTTCTTGGACGATGAAAGGTCCTTCCCAGTTGGGATGCAGCTTGCCTACGGCGGCTCCCCGCCCAGCGGCGTCCACCTTCTTCATGACCAAGTCCCCTGCGAGAAAGTTTTTTAAGCGAACATTTTTGTCGAAATGCCTCGCCATGCGTCTCTTGATTTCTTCCTGGCGTATGGAGGCCAAGTCCCGAAGCTCTTCCACATAATCTAGGGAGAGCCTCTGAGCCTCTTCGTTCTCTAGCCGCCATTCCTCACTTCCGTCTTTGGCTGCGATGACCCTCGGACTATGCACTTCAAATTCGACCGGGATGAGTGCCTCGGACCCGTGTGACAGTTTGAAGGGTGTTTCCCCTGTGGCTGAGTTTGGGGTGGTCCTGAGAGCCCATAGGACGGAAGGGAGTTGTTCGGCCCAATTTCCCTTGAGGTTGGTGATCTTCTTCTTCAGCAAGTTGATGATGAGCTTGTTCGCGGCCTCTACTTGCCCATTACTCTGAGGGTGGTGTACCGAGGCGAACCGAAGGTCGGTTCCCAACTGCTTACAAAAGTCCCCTAGCTCCAAACTGGCGAACTGTGGCCCATTGTCGGTGATGATGGCCAGAGGGATCCCGAATCTGCATGCGATTTCGCCCCAGATGAAGTTCTTGACGATTTGAGACGTGGTCTTGGCCAGAGCCTTGGCCTCGATCCACTTTGTGAAGTAGTCGACCATTACTAGCACAAACTTCCTTTGTCCGCTAGCTTGAGGGAACGGGCCGATTAAGTCCATTCCCCAGATTGCGAAAGGCCACGGAGCGGTGATCGAGCGAAGCTGCTGAGCCGGCTGGAGCGCGAGGGGCGCGAAGAGTTGACATTGGGAGCATTTTCTGGAATAGGCCTCTGCGTCCTTTCGGATGGTTGGCCAAAAGTAACCGTGCCTCAAAATTCTCTGCTCCAGGGTACGGGTCCCGGAGTGGCTGCCGCATTCTCCTGAGTGAATCTCCTCGAGGACCCGGGGAATCTCGAGCTCTGACAAGCATCGGGCCAGAGGGCCTGAGATGGTCTTACGATAGAGCTCGTCGTCTTGCAATAAGTAGTACGCGGCCTTGTACCGGAGCTTTCTCTGATCTTGCCTGTCGGATGGTAGTCGGCCTGTTGTCAGAAACGTGATGAACGGATCCCTCCACGAGGCTCGTTGATCGATCTCCATCAGCTCGCCTTCTTCAACAGATGGTCGAAACAACTCGATGGCGATTCCCCCAGCCCGAGGGCCGTATTTTGCAAGGCCGTCTGCCTCGGAGTTGCGTTCTCGGGGCACGTGCTCGACGTGGAAAGATCGGAATCCCCCGATCAGGCCCTTGACCTTAACCAGATATTGCTGCAAAATGGGATCTCGAACTTCGAACACTCCCTGAATCTGAGATGCGGCCACCATGGAGTCGGTAAAAGCCTGGATGTCTCCGATGGCCAGATCCTTGGCGAGTCCCAAGACAGCCACCATGGCTTCGTACTCCGCCTGATTGTTAGTAACTGGAAAAAGGATCTCGATGGCTTGCTCGATCCTAGTCCCCTGAGGACTAACCAGCACCACCCCGGCTCCTACAGAGTGCCTTCCCGACGCGCCGTCCACAAACATCTTCTAGGGGACTGGCCGAGAGACGCCCATGTCTGCCTCGACCTCGGCCGAGAAGTCGGCCAGGAAATCCGCCACGGCTTGTGCTTTGATAGCGACCCTTGGAGGGTAGGAGATGTCGAACTCACTCAGCTCCACAGCCCACTTGGCTAGTTTGTCGGAGTGCTCCACTCCGTCCAAGATACTCCTCAGGGGGTGGTCGGAGACTACCTTGATAGAGTGGGCTTGGAAATACGGACAGAGTCGCCTGGCCGAAACCACCAAGGCGAAAACCAACTTCTCGAGGATTGGATATCTCGCTTCGGCTTGCCTCAACACCCGGCTCACGTAGTAAATTGGAAGCTGTTTCTTTCCCTCTTCTAGGACCAGCACCGAGCTAACTGCTTCAGCCCCCACCCCTAGGTAGAGCAAGAGATCCTCACCGCCCTGCGGACCCTGAAGGAGAGGAGCTCGGGTCAGCTGTTGTTTGAGCTTTATGAAAGCCTCCTCGCACTCCGGGGTCCACTCGAATTTCTAGTTGCCCCGAAGGGCCTTGAAGAATGGGGAGCACTTCTCTCCGGCCTTGGAGAGAAACCGGCTAAGACCTGCCAGCCTTCCGGTCAACCTTTAAACTTCCTTGGAATCTCTCGGGGACGCCATCTCCACGATGGCTTTCACCTTGTCGGGGTTAGGTTCCACCCCCTGGGTAGTAAGGAGGTGCCCTAGAAACTTCCCCCTTCCCGCGCCGAAAACACACTTGGTCGGGTTGAGCCGCATCTTGTACCTCCTCAGGGTGGCGAAGGTATCTGCCAGATCCGCTACGTGCTCTGCGGCGCTCTTGCTCTTGACGAGCAGGTCATCCACGTAGACCTCCAGATTCCGCCCCTTTTGCTCTCTGAAGACGTGATCCATCATTCTTTGATATGTCGCGCCGGCGTTCTTGAGCCCGAAGGGCATCATCTTGTAGCTATAGCATCCGTCGCTGGTGATGAAGGAAACGTCGCGGCAATCGGGGGGATGCATCCAGATCTGGTGATATCCTGAAAAGGCATCAAGGAAGCTCATTACGGGAAACCCGATGGCGGAATCAACCAGCGCGTCGATTTGAGGCAAGGGATAACAATCCTTGGGGCAAGCTTTATTGAGCATAGAGAAATCGATACATAGTCTCCATCCTCCTCCCGACTTCTTCACCATTACAACATTGGAGACCCAGCCTGGATACTGGATCTCCAAAACAAAACCCACTTCCAGCAGCTTCCCCACTTCCTCCCGGATTGGTCCTGCCAGCGCGGTGGCGCTCTTCCTCTGCTTCTGACGGACTGGGGCCGTCGCTGGATCCAAGTTGAGGCGATGACAGGCAACATCAGCATCAATCCCTGGCATCTCGGCGGCGCTCCACGCGAAGATGTCTGCGTTCTCCTGCAGGCAAGCAGCTATCTCCACCTTCCCTTCCGGGGGCAAGGCTCCTCCGATCTTCAGCAGCTCAGGCTCTCCTCTCGGGGAGATCACCTCCACTTCCTCCAGCTCCTCGGTAGCCTGCAGGCCCTCCTCCTGCTCCATCATCCTCTCCAACCTTTCTGCGTCACCCATCCAGCTGATGGTGCTGACCGCATTCAGGTAGCATTCCCTGGAGGCCTTGGGATCTCCTCTGATCCTGACTTGGACGTCGTCCCGGCAGTACTTCAGGCACTGATGATATGACGACGGAATGGCCTTGAAGTAGTTGATGAGGGGCCGTCCAAAGATGGCGTTGTAACCGCTGGGTGCGTCGACGATGACGAAGCGACATCGGATCGAAGTTCCCCCGAGAGTGACCAGCAGCTCCACCCCTCCTTCCACCTCTTTCTTCTCTCCCGAGAAACCGAAGAGAGGCTCGTCCGCCGCCTGAACCTGGGACGCTTCCACCTGAAGACCGACGAAGGTTTTCTTGAAGATGACATTCACCGAACTACCGTTATCCGCGAGGATTCGGTCGACGGTGAAGTCCTCGATCGCGGCCTGGATCACCAGAGCGTCGTGGAAGGGGTTCTCGTTCCAGAGCATGTCTTCCTCCGAGAAGGTGATCTCGTTCAATGGAGGGGGGTTTGAGACGTCGAGGCGACGCTCTTTTTGTAGATCTGGTGGAGGCTTCCCTTGCGGGAAGCTCCTAACCCATCCCCTCCGTTGATTACTCCGACGTGTCCGCCTCCCGGACCGGGGATAACATTCCCCCTTCCTCCTTGTCGATCCTGTCCTCGTTTCTCCTCCTCTGCGGCACCTGGTAAGCCACCTGCCCAACCTGGGCCTCCTGCTGCGGCTGCTCCCTCTCGGCCACCGTCGCTTCCATCCTCCTCCTTGCTTCCCAGAACTCAGGGCAAGCCAAGGTTCTGTGCCCCTCCACTCGATGGATATCGCAGTAGAGGGGAATCGTCGCTTCCTGCTGCCTTTCCTGCCTCCTCTCCTGCTGCCTCTCCTTTCGTCGGCGCTTAGCGGCTCGCTGGGTGATGGCCATGGTCTCCCTTCTTCCTCCTCCCTGCTCCCGAGGGTTGTAATTCCTCCTCTCCTCCTGATGGACGGGTCGTCTCCACTGGGGGCGATCCCTCGGGTACTGGAATCTTCTCTCCTCGCTCCTCGTATCTCGACCCCCGACGAGCCTCCTATCCTCCTGCCTTCGAGGCCTCTCCTGCCTCTCCGCTTTTCTGAGCTCCCTTCCCCTTTCTCTCTTCTCTTCCTCTTTCCTCTGCGGCCTCTCCTGCTTCCTGTCGCTGCGCCCCTCCGGCGCCCTCTCCTTCTCCAGCAGCCTTCCTCTGTCCTTCCCCAGCGGTCTGTCTCCGTCTAACCGTGCCAGGAATTCCTTGTTCCTCTCCTCTCCTTGGATGAACACATTGGCTCGCTCCACCATTTCTTCGAACGACTTGGGCGGCCTGTGCCCCAGCTCCATGTTGAACAGACCCTGCTTCAGCCCAAACTTGAGGGCCACCATCAAGGTGAAACCGTCTACCTCTTCCACCTCCAGCACCTCCTCCTGGAACAGATCGATATAATGGCCCAAACTCTCGTGCTGCCCCTGCACGATCTTGAAGAGGGCGGTTGCCTCCTTCTTCCTTCGCTTGGACGTCGCAAACCATGCCAACAGACCCCGTCGAAGATCTGAGAAGCAGTAGACTGACCCTGCTGGCAGCTGGTGGAACCAATCTCTTGCGTTACCTTTGAAGGTAATGAAGAAGAGCCAACACTTGAGAGCATCGGACATGTTGCGAATAGACACCACATCTTCGAACCACTGAAGATGTCTCACTGGGTCGTCCTTGCCGGAGTAGTACGAGAGGACCGGCTCTCTGAAGTTGTCGGGGACGAGGGCTGCGAGGATCTCGTCGCAAAAGGGGCTCCTCCCTTCCTGGCGGCGGCGAGTATCCTCCCCTCTCGAGCAGTCATACTCGCTCCATCGGCGAGTATCTCCATACCTCGCCGAGAGTTCCGGATCTCGAAACCGGATTCCCTGACTACTCGCCGGGTGATGTCGCGGCGGGATCACCTGCTCTCCACTCGCCCAAGCGGGCTCCTTCCCTGCTCGCCGAGTTGGTATCTCCTCGCCCGGGGGTGTCCGGCGGCGGGGAGAAGTCGCCGTCACCTCAGGCGGATTGGACAACCCGACGAGTATCGCCTTCTCCACTCTCCTCGCGAACTCTTCAAAAGCCGCCATTGTCACATACTCGCTACCTTCCCCCGGGACTCCAGCTCCCGCCGAGTTACCTCCCAACTCGCCCCGGTCTCCACCATCGGCCATCTTCTAACCATGACTTTCTTCTTCGGTTGCTATCCACGCTCACCGCACCAAGTGTTGAAGCCGAGAAATATCTCAAACTCAGAAATCGGACTAGGCCACCTGAAGTTACTGGTCGAGCGGTCAAAAAGACGGTCTCTGGTCAGGAAACAGAAGCAAACGGTGCGAACGAGACCCCAGGTTACTGCGGCAGGAAGGTCCCACCACGTACCCAGTTGCTTAGAAGAAGCAACCCCTTCTCAAACAAATTGGCCGAGCTAGGTACGAAGGAGACGAACTCGAGCAATAGCGAGTCGAGGGCAATTGTTGGAACTCGCGAGGACTCAGGCCGAGATTTGCTTGTCCTCTCCCTCGTACCTCTGGGGTCCTATTTATAGGGAAATCCAAGGAAGGGGGGTCTTACTTATACCCCCCTGGCGAGTTAGCGACTTCCCTGGGGAGCTCGCCTAGAAGAGGCGAGCATCTGCCATAGTCGCCACCTGGCGAGTTGGCCAGCGGAGCTCGCCATACTCGCCCGAACCTCCTGCAGCCTGGGGTGCTGATCTGGATCCCCATCTTACCTTGTTGACTTTGACTTCTGATGACCTGGCGGTGGTAGGACCCACCCTCGTCGAATATGGGTTATACACCTTGGAAGAATAGAAAGAAAAAACTGCTTTAAAAGAAAAAGAAAAAGCTGTGCAAGAAGCTTTTGATCCCTATGATCATCCTCCATCATCAAACTCTAGGGATGAGGATGATTCCGATGACTCTGAAGAATCTAAGAGAAAGAAATCTGCCAAAAATAAAAGAAAAGCTGTTGCTCCTCCTCCTCCTAACCCTGACAATGATATTTCTTATTATATCTTGAAAGGAATAGATCCCAAGTCCAAAGAGTTTCAGTATTGGATGAGATTCTCAAAGAATCAGCAAAAGTTAAGAAAGAAATCTAAAAGGTATGACAGTCCAGCTCCAAAATGGACCCCTAGAGGTCCTCCTCCTCCACCTCCCAGTGCAGGAGCTTCTGGCAATTTGTCTGCAAATCCTTCTGCCCCGTCTGCTAGGTTTACTCCATCCCAATCTCATCAAAAGAAAAGCAATCAAGGATATCAAAGCAGATCCCAATCTGGATACCAAAGGCATGATGCTGATGCAAGAGAACAAGTGAAGGAGGTAGTTTATTAGAAACCAACCTTTTCTCCTCCTCCTTCCAAAGAAACCAAAAGCATATCTTCTTCAAAGCCAGATCATGCAAAGAAAACTATTTCAAAAGGTAAAAGAGTTATTTTCTCTGAAAAATCGAGTAAGAAATTTGCTGAGTTTGCTCATCCTTCTCTAATTATTCAGGAAAATAAAGAGCTAGTTGAAAGCCTGTTAGATCTTTCTATTAAATTTAAAGATGTGAAACCTGTAGATCCAACCTGTGAAAATGTGTATGAAAGTCAAGAGCTTGATCCTGATTTCAGGATGGCTAGATTTCTTGAACTGGTTGGATCAGCCCAGATTAGAAAAGTCAAAGCTGAAGGAAAAGATACTACATGATTAACGACAATGTCAAAATTCAGAAAAAAGGAGCTTGATAAATTCCAGGTTAGACCTGAGGTCTTTGACCCTTCAAAATATATGGAAAAGCATCCTGAAGCAGTTATTCCAAGGAAATCAGAATCTAGAATTATTGGAGAGCAAGATCTAAAGCTATCGAAGAAAGAAGCTTTAGACCCTTTCAGGAAAATTTCTTTTCTTCCTAGTTCCTCTGTATCTAAACCAGATTCTGAAGCTTCTTAAATTTCATTGATTGACAGTTATTTATTTGTCTGTTTGATTGATGCTCTCTGCTGCTTAAATATTTTCATTCCTGTATTTTATTTTTTTTCTAGCAGTTTGTTTTGTGTGTTTTGTTGTTGAGAGACTTAACTCAAATAGGGGGAGATTGTTGGTACCCTAGTTTGGATTTGAGTTCAGTCTTCTCTCTTAGTTTCTTGACCCCAGATTTATCTATGGTCAAAGGTTAGTTGTTTAGTTAGTTTGCTCTAGTTATAGAGTTGTCACTTATCCAGATGAAAATTTGGTTAAGTTGTTTTTTGTTCGACTATGGTCGAACGCCGCTCGACTATCGTCTATCGACTGTTCGACGATCGTCTATCAGTTGGTCGACGTTTGTCTGTCAGCAGATCGTCTATCTCTGAGTTAGTTCAACTCTTGTTAGCTCGACGTTCTGTGGAATCTACCTCGCCGATCGTCGAACCCCGCTCGACTTCTTTTGACCAGACAGATTTCTTGATAGTTCAACTATCTGCTTGGATAGTTCAACTATCTGATAGTTCGACTATCTGTTTGATAGGTCGACTATCTGTGTTGCTTGATAGTTCGACTATCTGTCTTGATAGGTCGACTATCTGTTGTGTTTGATAGTTCGACTATCTGCTTGGATAGTTCAACTATCTGATAGTTCGACTATCTGTTTGATAGGTCGACTATCTATTTTCTTTGATAGTTCGACTATCTGTTTGATAGGTCGACTATCTGTTTGATAGGTCGACTATCTGTTTTGTTTGATAGTTCGACTATCTGTTTGATAGGTCGACTATCTGTTTTGCTTGATAGTTCGACTATCTGTCTTGATAGGTCGACTATCTGATAGCTCGACTATCTGTTCTGATAGGTCAACTATCTGCTGTGGTATTTCGACCATCTGCTTTGATAGTTCGACTATCTGTATCGTTCGACTATCTGTTTGATAGGTCGACGATCTCTGTGCTTCGGTCGACGATCTCCGAGGGTCGTTCGACGTTCTGCTGTATGTCTTTAATAATTTTGTCCTCTTCTATTCTATGATTTATTTCATATTTATTTGGCATATTTTATAAAAGATTATTTCAGTAAATTTATGCTATCATTTCTAAGCAATACTTGTTTGCTTCTTTATGCATAAGTTAAGCTTTTCTCTGAAAAAGTTGTTTGTCTTATTAGTTGACACATGTTGTTGCTTTATCTGTCATGTTGTCCTTTATAGCCGTTAGACTCAAAAAGTCTTCTCTGGCCGTAAAAAGTTTCTTCTGATGTGACTTTCTCTAGTATTCTTTTATCAGATTTATTTGCAGCTTCTTAGAAAGCTTTATCCTCGTATAGGATATCTGTCTGCAGGATTTTTTTTTGCTTTATGCTATTTGCAACCCAGTTTGCAGATTTCAGAAGAAGACAAGATTCAAACTCAAATTAGAGCCGTTGAAAAGGCTCATATATAAAGAGCTTCCTTTGAAAGAAGAAAAACAGACACAGACATACAACACTCAAATACAAGAAGTTTTCTCTCAGCAGCATAGAGATCTACAGCTCTCAGAAATTCACATTCAACTGAGAAGATCAAATCTCTTCAGCATTCTTCTTCATCCTGAGTTCATCCTGCTCACTGGAAGACTTTCACTCAGAGGCTTTTAGAAGAAGAAGAAGAAAAAAGGAAGCTGATTGAAGAAGAACACCTTTTCCAAATCAAGAGTCTTCTTCAAGCTTCTCCTTCAGAACTCCAAGACAGTTCTTTGTCTTTGTTCAGAAGAGTTCCTGCACCCTGAAGCAAGAATCCTTCCTGGATATTCTCTAAGCCAGGAGGAGCCTTGATTCTTTAGAGCTTTCTAGCTCTGTGCAATCCACTAGCTTCTCTAATCTATTTTAATAATAGAGAAGAAACTTTAACTCTCTCAACCTCCTGTACAAAGGGTTATTACTCCCTTCAAAAGTAAACCTTGGTGGCAGGGCACCTGATCAAAAACCTGTGTTGGATTTTGAGCTCCTGATCAAAAGCTTAAAGGGTCTACTTGATCTACTTGGAGCAGATTAGTTGGTGGCAGGGCACCTGAACAAAAACTTGTAGTGGATTCCTACCAGGGTGGTAGAAGAGTGGACGTACCTATTTAGAGGGAACCACTATAAACTTCTTGTGTCGTCTGTGTTGCTGATTTAATTTTTTGCACTGTGGCTGTGAGTAGAAATAACTAGGATTGCTAGTTGCTGTGATAGGACCCAAGCTTAACTGTAATTACAGTTAGCTCTCTCTTGTGCACTACACTTTGTGTTAGGCTCTAGGGTTTCAAATATCTATAAACTTATTCCGCAAATTAACTCTAAGGGAGTTGAGTAGGGTGTTATAATTTTTGAATACTCTATTCACCCCCCCCCCCCTCTAGAGTTGTATTTATCCTCACTTTCAACGTGAAGTTGGGAGGCGTGTCGCGGAACTGCGAGTTCATGATCGTGGATGCCCCAAGCAGCTACAATGCCATCTTTGGGTGTCCCCTCATCAGCGCCTTTCGCTGCATCCCCTCCTCCTTTCATCAATGTCTCAAGTTTTATAATGGAGGGGTGCATGTCAGGATTAGGGGGGACCCGAAGGTGGCGAGGCAGTGCTATGTAACAACGGTCAACACAGTGTCTTAGATGGCGGAGGCAGAAGAGTTGGAAAGGGAGCTAGCAGAGCAAGGAGAGGATTTCACAGAAGAGGTGGTGAGCCTAGGGGAGGCGATAAGGGATAGCGCGGAGGAGCAGGGAGAAGTTGAGTAAGAGGCCCGGAGGGGCGTGAAGGTCGAGCGGCAGCAGGAGAGCCTGGAGGAGGCAATGGAGGAAGAGGAGGAGCTAGCAGCTGGAGTTGAGCAAGAAGGTCGGGAGAAAGTGATGGATGAAGAGGAGGATCAAGTGGCGAGAGTGGAGCAGGAGGACCCGAGGGGTGTATAGGTTGAGAAGCAGCAGGAGGAGAAGCCGGAGGAGGCAATGGAGGTTGAAGGAGGGGAGGAGTTGGAGTTCGAGGAGGAAGCCAGGATCGGCTGGGAGCAATCGCGATTGGAGCCGGCCGAGGAAGTGGTGGAGATGGAGGTCTTCACCAGAGCAGGGCAGGTGCAGAGGGTGCGAGTCAGCGGGGGCTTAGGTCCTGAGGACCAGGAGCGGGTTTGAGCATGCATCCAGAGCAACGTCGACATCTTCGCTTGGACCGCGACAGACATGCCGGGCATTGACCCGGATATGGCTTGCCACCGTCTGAACTTGGATCCCAGGACTCGCCCCATATGCTAGAAAATGAGGACCATCGCCACCAAGCTGGAGGAGCCCATCTGCGAGGAGGTCAGAAAGCTCCTAGAGGCAGGCTTCATCTCGGAGGTTCAATATCCAGGCTGGATCTCCAATGTTGTAATGGTTAAGAAAGGGGGTGGGAAATGGCGCATGTGTATTGATTTCTCTTTGTTGAATAAATCGTGCCCCAAGGATTGCTATCCCCTGCCTCGAATCGATGCGCTGGTTTATTCAGTCGTCGGTTTTTTCGTTATGAGTTTTCTTGATGCTTTTTCAGGTTATCACCAGATTCACATGCACCCCCCCCCCCCCCGACGTCAAAGATGTCTCTTTCATCAGTAGGGAGGGGTGCTTCAGCTATAAAATGATGCCCTTTGGGTTAAATAATGCAGGAGCTACCTACCAACGCATGATGGATCGCGTCTTCCAAGGATAAAGGGGGAGAAACTTAGAGGTCTATGTCGACGACCTGATGGTGAAGAGCAAGTGTGTGAAATCGCACCTGCAGGACCTAGAAGAGACCTTCGCCACCCTGCGGAGATTCAAGATGAGGCTGAACCCCTTGAAGTGTGTCTTCGGGGCCAGCCGCGGGAAGTTCCTTGGGCATCTCTTGACCCCGGCAGGGGTGGAGCCTAACCTGGACAAGGTGAAGGTCATCCTAGACTTAGAATCACCTCGCGACGCCAAGGAGGTCCAGCGCTTGACAGGCAAGTTGGCCGGTATAAGCAGGTTCCTCTCCAGATCCGGGGATAAGTGTTCATCTTTCTTCAAGGTGTTGAGGGGTAACCAAAGGTTTGAGTAGACCGCAGAATGTGAATAGGCCTTCCAAGGGCTGAAGAGGCAGCTCTCCCAGGCTCCCCTGCTTCAAAGCCCAAAATAAGGAGAGGACTTGGCCCTGTATCTAGGAGTAGGAGCGGAGGCGGTGAGCTCTGTTCTGGCCAGGGAAGAGGGGAAGAGGTAGCTGCCCATCTATTACGTGAGCCGGATTTTGAAGAAGGCAGAGCTCCGTTACCCCATCCTAGAAAAGCTAGCATACGCTCTGGTTGTTTCGGCAAGGAAACTTCGGCCGTACTTTCAAGCACACTCGATTAAGGTGGTGACCTACCATCCTTTTCATAAGATCTTTGAAGGGGTAGAGCACTCGGGGAGACTTGTCAAGTGGTCCATCGAACAAAGTGAGTTCGACATCTCTTTTATTCTGAGGCTATCCATTAAGGCGCAAGCGGTGGCGGATTTCCTAGCGGACTATGTGGTTGAGGTCAATGGGGGGGAACCGCAGCCGCAAGGGGCATGGAGGACGATGGTCGATGGGGCCTCGGGAAAGTTTTCTCTTGGGGGAGGAGTGGTGCTGATAAGCCCCCAGGGGGTCGCCATAGAGCAGGCGGTGGCCTACCACTTCCCGGTAACCAACAACCAAGCAGAATATGAGGTCGTGATAGCCGGCCTTCATTTGGCAAAGAGCTTGAGATCCGAGACGTGGAGGCCTTCACAGACTCGATGGTGGTGGCATCGCAGATTCGAGGAGAGTTTGAAGCTCGGGAGCCTACCCTTATAAAGTACCTATCCAAGGTAAGGGCAATCATCGGAGGTTTCTGATCATTCTCAATCCAGCACGTCCCCCGGGAGGAGAGTATGGCCGCCGACCGATTGGCGAAGTTTGGGCCCCGGGGAGGAGGGACCCTGACTGAATTGTTCCGACCAGCGATCGAGGAAGGGGAGTTGATGGAGGTAGGTCAGCGACCTTCGTGGGTGGATCCGTTGGTAACCTTCCTAACCACGGGCGAGCTGACAGGGGAGGTTAAGGATGCAAAAAGCTTCAGGCGTAAAGAGGCTCACTACCTGATGTTGGAAGGGGGGTTGCATCGTAAGATGTTGTCAGGGCTCTTGGCAAGATGTGCGACTGAAGAAGAGATCCTGAGGATCCTGAGGGAGGTGCACTCGGGAGAGTGCGGCAGGCACTCGGGAGGAAGGACGTTGGAATCAAGGGTGGTAAGGCAGGGGTACTTCTGGCCGACCCTGAGGAAGGACGCAACTGAGTTTGTGAAGAGATGTCAAAAATGTCAGTTGTACGCCCCCCTCCACTCCTTACCCGCTCAAAGACTTAGGAGCATTACGTCACCATGAACTTTCGCCATCTGGGGGATGGACTTGGTCGGGCCCTTTCCTCCGGCTAGTGGGCAGATGAGGTTTCTCCTGGTCATGGTCGATTACTTCTCAAAGTGACTGGAAGTTAAGGCCTTAGCCAAAGTCACCTCACAAGTTATAAGGAACTTCGTCTGGGGAGAGATCATATGCAGGCACGGTCTACCCCAAAATATAGTGACAGATAATGGACCCCAGCTTGCCAGCGAAGAGTTCATCAGCTTATGCGCCCAGCTGGGGATAGATCTCAGGTTCGCCTCTGTCCACCACCCCTGGAGCAATGGCCAGGTGGAAGCAACAAACAAAATCATTGTGAACTTACTCAAGAAGAAAGTGGAAAACTTAAGGGAAAATTGGGTGGAGCAGCTCCCCTCAGTTCTATGGGCCTTGAGGACGACCCCGAACACAGGCACCGGCGAGACCCCCTTCAAGCTTTCTCACGGGTGTGAGGCGGTCCTGCCAGTGGAATTGAGATTTGGTCCCCACGGGTCGTAGTCGCAGGGGAAGGGGATGAGGCCTGGAGGTCGGAAAATGAGGAAGGGTTGCGCCTCTCGCTAGACATGATGGAAGAAGCGCGGGATGTCGTAACCATCAGACAAGAATAGATCAAGCGACGCATGATAAAATACTTCGACAAGCATGTCAGGATCAGGCAGTTCGTCGAAGGAGATCTGGTATTGAAAAAGATTGACGTGGCGGGAAGGTCAGCCCCCGTGGGCAAGCTCAACCCAAACTGGGAAGGGCCTTACATAGTAAAAGAGGTCCTTAGAACGGGAAGTTATTACCTCCAGGATGTGGAAGGGAGGACCTTGAGCCACACTTGGAGCGGTGATGATCTAAGACGCTTCTACCCGTGAGGGGGAGGAGGTGATTGTATTTTTGTTTTCAAATGTTATCATGTGTTATCAAAATATATCTCATACTTTGATTTGCTGTCAACTCTTTTCATTTAAAAGGTTAAGATAAGAACATGGTTTGGTTGTGAAATCTTCATCAACACCCGGAGCTCGGCTCGGCCCCAGGTAGACCCGCTGCTCAGGCTCTCATCTAGCTGGCAGGTCTGAAGGCTCGCCTGTGGGGGAGAGGTTTGGTTGTGAAATCTTCATCAACACCCCGAGCTCGGCTCGGCCCCAGGTAGACCCGCTATGCACACTCTCATTTAGCTGGCAAGTCCAAAGGCTCGTCTGTGGGGGTGAGGTTTGGTTGTGATATCTTCATCAACACCCCGAGCTCGGCTCGGCCCCAGGTAGACCTGCTGTGCATGCTCTCATCTAGCTGGCAGGTCTGAAGGCTCGTGATAGTTTTAACTTCAAAACAACCTAAACACCTAGAGGAGGGGGGGTGAATAGGTTCTTTTCCTTGTTTTAACTTAAGGCAGATTTTAACTCAGTTCTTTAATATAAATCAGATATCTCTACAGTTAACACAACACGTGCAATCACAGAATCTAAAATAATATAAGCATCACATATTGCACAGAGATTTATAGTGGTTCCCCAAGGTCTGAGTACATCCACTTTCCCCCTTCACCTATCTAGCAGCGTGCTAGATTCGACCTAACTTATTCTTTTTCTCAGATCCACAGATCTTACAGCTCAGAACCCTGAAAGGTTCCTACAACTCAGAACTCTATAAGGTTCCTACAACTCAGGCTAACAGCCCTACCTTAGCCTTGTCACAAGGCCTACAACTCAGAGAACCAATTCTCCTACACTCAGGCTCGATCAGCCTTACCTCAGCCTTGTCACAAGGCCTACAACTTAGAGATCAAAATCTCCTACACTCAGGCTCAATCAGCCTTACCTCAGCCTTGCCACAAGGCCTACAACTCAGAGATCAAAATCTCCTACACTCAGCCTTTATAACATATGCTTACAACTCAGATCTTTGAAAAGATCATATAGAATTAGATAAGTAATTTGATGGTCTCTTACCCTTGTTGAGAGAGAAAGAATAAGAGGATTCTTGATCAGCTTCTTGATGAGACTGATGACTGAAATCAACCTGTGCTTAGCTTTTTTCAAAGCTTCTTGAATCTGAACTTAGTTGGGTTGATCTCCTTTGAAGTTGACTAACTGCCAGCTTCCTTCTTGGATTCCAGATATGGATCTGGATCTTCTTAGTAGATAAGTTCTGGATCTACTTCTTAAGAGACTTGTGATTGTCTCCTTCTTGACCTCAAAATAGCTGGAGCTCTCTCTCCCCAATTCCTTTAAAGTTTCTTCTGAATTCTGAATGAATTCACCTTACACAAAATCTGAGTGTATGAGCACTTCAGAATGTCTTCTTAGATCTTCTCACGAAGATCTTCTTCTGTGACTTGCACTTTCTTGATCAGAGATTAATCTCACAATAGTTGTGTTAGTTATGTGTATGATCAACATCTTTCTTCTTCTGAATCCATCTATATATAGACTTCATCCATGATAACCGGCTGATCCGGTTTCTAACTAACTTCTGATAAGTTTGACAGCTTCAGTAAACCTGTTGTAACTCACAGCTGTCAAGTCCTCAAACACTTCTTGAGTCTTTGTCTCTGTCAGCAAAGCGTCGAGATTGACTGTCATAAAGTGTCGAGACAATCTGTCAATATGTGTCGACACAAGTGACTTAAGTGTCGACACAGACTTTGGTGATGTCGACATAGCTGCCTTGATGTCGACACAGCTTCTTGACACTGCATCTTAAGAATGTGTCGACACTGATTATTTGTGTTGACACAATCACTTCTTCATTTTTCAGCACTCGACATTGTTGAAACTCTGCTGAGTGTCGACACAAGTCCTGTGTGTCGACACAATTGATGTAGACTAAGAATTCCGTGTGTCGACACTGTCTTCAGGTGTCGACACGGTTGATGTCGACTCTGCTTCTGTGTGTCGACACTGCCTCCCGGTGTCGACACATTTGATGTCGACTATAATCTTCTGTGTGTCGACACAGTTTCTTCTGGTGTCGACACTGCTTCCCCAAGTGTCGACACAGGCTTGCTTAAGTGTCGACACATGGATTTAGAAACTTTTCTCTGCATTTTAGCCAATACTTAACCTGCACATATAAACTCAAAATAAGATCAACACCCCGAGCTCGGCTCGGCCCAGGTAGACCCGCTGCGCATGCTCTCAACTAGCTGACAGGTCCGAAGGCTCGCTTGTGGGGGAGAGGTTTGGTTATGAATTCTTCATCAACACCCCGAACTCGGCTCGACCCCAGGTAGACCCGTTGCGCAGGCTCTCACCTAGCTGGCAGGTCCGAGGGTTCGTCTGTGGGGGATAGGTTTGGTGTTTTGAAATGTTTCGACACGGATGTTCTAGGCTAGACAAAAGACACACCCTGAAGGTGGACCCATAAGGATCCCGACCAGGAGGTCTCAGCTGGGGGATCTCCCCAAATTAAGTTCCCGACGGGTCTAGGCAAGGAGACCCGATCGATCGCGCAAGGTAAAGAGGGGGGACCTCCCTTAAAAGGCCTATGAACGACACCCACGACGAATGGATCTCGGCAGAACGTGAGAATGACGTATGTTAGCCTAGAGCTCTCGGCAAGTTCCCGCCTGCTGACCATAAGGGAGACTATCCTAGAGGAGGGGTCAGGGGGCCTCGGCGGAAGCTTGACTGAGCAGCATTCGCTATCAACAAAAAAGAGGAGTACAAATACTAAAAATTTATATATGCAAACATGGTTACAAAAATCAGACCGTCTCGCTCATTACAAAAGAAAAAGAAGAAAAGAAGAGAAGAAAAGGAAACCCCTCAAGGAGAAGCGTTGTATCCGCTCGAGCTCCCGCTCGAGCTCCCGCTTGAGCTTCTGCGGGAGCTCTCGCCCGAGCTCTCCCCGGATGTCTCGCCAACAGTCGTGGGGGATCTTGGGACATCCGGGGGCGGAGAGTCGGGTGCGCCTGGGGACTTCGGGATAGGCTTGAAGAGCCAGGGAACAAGTTGGGGAGCGGTTAGGGTCTCGCCACCCTCGTCCAGGCATCCCACTCCCGCAGCGTCTTGATCATCAGTCTGGCCGTTGCCGGGGAGTTGACCTGCAAGAGCTTGTCGATATCATACTCAGAATAACTCCGGCTCTTCAGTCTTTCATCCAGCGTGGGAGGGGGCGGGACCGCAGCTGCCGCTGTCTACAGGCGCTTGACTTGGTGCTTCAGCAGATCGTTCTCGCACTCCACCCCGGCCAGCTGCGCACGAAGCACCATGACCTGCGGAGAGTCTGCATAAAAGCATTCTATCAGCAGCGAGAACGAGAGTATGGATCTCATAGGCGAGAACGAATGTCAGAAAGGGTCTCGCTTACCTCCTCCATCGGGCGCTGGGACAGAAGGCGCTGGGCGTTCTCTAGCTCAGTCTTCAGAGCCGCCGCCCGAGCCACCGGTTCCTCTCTCATCTTGTACATGTCGAGGAAGTTCTGATCGATGGTGATGCTTCGGCGAGCACACATGTGCGCAAGCTCGAGCCCACGCATCAGATCCTGGATGGAGTCGAAAGCGAGGAGGCGAGTGGGCAGTTGGTCGTACAGGCCCGCGAACTCCTGGCTATAGAGGCCATAGCCCAGCGCGAAGGCCTCGCCGGTGACCTCGTCACGCTCTGCCCAGCTTGGGAGCAGCGTCGAGAGAGATATTCGGTTGGCCTCCGGGTCCCATTGTAGCAGGGGGTTCCCTTCTGCATCAAGGCTCTTCACGTCTAAACCAAAGTTCCTATGCCCCTTCGGCACAGGCTTGGGCGGGTGCTTGGCAGAGCTCTCGGGAGCCACTGGCTCAGAGCCCACCTCACCACCCACCTCGATCGCGGTCGGAGGGTTCTCGATAGGGGCCCCAACATTGCTCTTGGTGACGTCCCTTATCTCGCTGACCGTCGCTAAAATCTCGGCGAAGGACCGGCCCGGCGGGAGAGATCGGGCGGGCGAAGGCACCTTAGACTTCCCCTTCTTGGCAGCGGATGGCTTCGGCCTCTTCATTTGTTGAGACGAAAATTCACTGGGTTTTCTCTTCTCGACACCAGACGGCGGAGGCGGAGCTTGCTCGTCCCGGCAAGCGCGGGCCGCAGACTTCGCGAGAGTCAACGGATCTCTCGCAGTCTGGCCCTCGGCAGCTTGCGTCTCGGGGAAGAGCTGGCGCAAAGGGATCTCCCGCTCTCCTGCAAAGGCAACACGGTAACACTCAGCATTGAGGTAGGACGTGTAAATACCGGACAAAAGAAATAAAAGATGAGATCTTACCTTCTCCAGGAAGAACGGGGGGAAGAGAGTCGACATCCCGCCTAAGGAAGATGACGTCAAACTCCTTGGTCCCAAAGAATTCGAGGAGCGCGCTCTCATGGGACCCCAGGGCTGGCAGCTTGTAAGCGGCATCCTCATACTGGATCGGCGCAAGCGGAATGTTCCCGAAGTCACCAGAGACGAAGACAAACTTCTCGCCCCAGTGATGATGCTTGTTGGCGAGACCGGTTGTCTTGAGCAGCTGCCTGGAGAAGAAGACGGCTCCTCCCTTCGCGCGGAAGGTAAACAGCTTCTGGAAGATTGAAAGGTTGAACTCTATCCTCTCGGATCGCATGTAGCAGATGAACGCTACAAGGATGGCGACCGAGTTTAAGTTCAGCTGCGCGGGAACGACTCCGCAGTAGCGGAGGGCCAGACACATCTCCGGCCAAAGAGGGAGGCGGAAGCCCACCTCGAAGTACTCGAGGGGGATCGCGAGCACCCCCTCTCGCGTGGTGTTCACCCTGTCGTTATTGCTTGGGTTTCTCACGGCGAAGCTGGCAGGAATATATCGGGAGGTAATCAGCTGATACTCCTCCAGGGTCAGACGACACGACAAAAATTGGTGCTTCCGGAAAGCTTCCGCGCAATTAGAACGTCCCTCATTCTCGCCCGGCATTGTGTCTAAAGTATTCAAAGGCGAAGTCGCAAGAGAGGAGGCGAGAGGGAGAGACCAGCTGAGAAACAAGGGAAGGGAGGCGAAAGCAAGGTGTTCCCGGCAGAGGGCGAGAGCAAAAAGAAGAAAAGTGAAGGTTCCGGACCGGGGAAATAAATGTGATGGGTGGATCCACCAATTTATAGGAAGCCGTGATAAATGATGATTTTCTCAGAAAGGGTGGCAGAGGTACAAATGTCACGCCCTGGGTCAACGACGCCTCGGTTCCCCTCCCGAATTGACAATGACAGATCGACAACCCTAGTTTGCGCAAACTAGCTATTAGAATCACATGGCATGACAGACGCGGAAGCAAAGAACGTTCTCGCCTGACGAGATCTACGGTAATAGCAGTAACAATAACAGTTAACTAATGAAAGCAGTTCACAAGATGACAAACAGTCCAAGGTTCAGATTAAAATTAAAAAGATAGGGTACATTGCGAGAAGGGAAGGCCAGAGGTAAGAAGGAGCGAGATATCAGGAATCAATAAGGCTCCCAGCGCCAGCGTCCTAGCTCTCGTTGTCGGGTCCTCCGAGGCGCCAGCGGGTTGAAGTAGGAGGAGAAAACAGTGCACCCTAGATTGATCCGGCGAGCTTGGTCTCGTATCCGCGCGAGGCACCTCCCGGGAGAAGATCCCGCAGTAGGGCCGCCCGACCGATCCGTTTCGCTTAGGAAGTAATCTCGTTCCAGGGCCTCCAACCTTTGCTCCACCGACTTGCGAAACTCTCTCGCCATGTAGGTCTGGGCCCGCTCTCGCCACACGAGTTTGGAGAGGATGGTCGCAATCCTTTTACCCCGCCTTCTCGCGCTTCCCGCGCCTATCAGGATTCCTTCCATTTCGTCAGAATAGGGGAAGGGGGAGCTGTCGTCGTCCTCCTCCTCCCGATCTCCGACATCATCCTCATCCTTGTTAGCTTCCGATCGCAGGTCCGGATCTCCTGAGAAGACAATCTGGCGGTCAGTGCGAGAGCAGGGTAAAAGCAGTAGCGGTATGTTGCATACCTGCAGCATGGCGAGAGCCGTCGGCCGGTGGAAGGCGAGAACGCCCGGGCTCTCCCCCGGCGTCCTTCCCGAACAGGAGATGGAGTGGATTTCCACGGCCCGGACGGAAGATCTCGCGCGCCGTAACCTCAGCCGGGCCCGAATTCTGGGGAGGGTCGCGCTCCCTCGCGGAATGGCCGGCCTCCGACGTCAAGGATAGGTCGACAAGCGCCTCCCCTGCGGATGTGTGGGGATTGTCTGCTGGATCATCACGGGGGGCAGCCCTTACGTCAGTTCCCTGCGAGGTAAGACCCGGGAGGGCGGAAGCAGGCCCTGCGAGAGTCCAGCCCAAGAGTTAGAGTGATCAAAAAACGGGCAAAAGAGAGGAGGGGCTACCCGGAGGTCCCGAACCGTCGGCAGGAGCCCCTTTCGGATCTTGTGGCTGATCCTCAGGTGGGAGAGACGTCAATGGGTCCGGTGGCACCGACGGAAGCCCAGCATCACCTTCCGGGACCACCTGCCAAAAAAGGTTCAGTGACCAACTCTTCAGTACAGCAGTCCGCTGGTCGGCGAAACATACCCTCTACAGCAGAAGAGGATCGGCCGCACGGCTTGGGGATGGAGTGGGAGAGACTCGGTGTTCTCGGGAGAGGTCCCGATCGATCTTCTTCGCCTTCTTCTTCTTCTTCTCTTTTGATGGCGGCGGAGGCTCCACGGTGGGTGCCTCTCTTGCCAGCCAAGGAGCCACTAGGGCGCTATTGGCGAGGGCTCGCGCATGCGCCGCGTCTATGCGGTGCTGAAGGCTCTGCGAGAGTGGCTTGCCAGCTTGTTTTGGGCGCATCGCGAGGTCACGCGAAATCCCAGGAGAGCAACAACGATCAGGGGCAGATTTACGACCGTCTATCAGCACGTATATATAACCATGGCAGGGCCCACCAATAGATTCTCTTTGCAAGAAGTGACACGTGCCCAACAAATATTTATGGGTTGGACGTGTCTTTTCGAGCGCAGAGCTAGCTCAAAAAGAGCGGGAATTGTGTACAACCCATATTCGCTGGGTAGGACCCGGAGGCATCAACGGTCTGGGTTGGACTAGCTTCAAACTAGTTCGGGGCCTTGGGGACCAGAGGAGCTCTCGCCTAGGAAGAGCTCCCGCATAAGGGCATGGCAAGATCCCTAGTGCCGAGCCACGGGCCGGCGTCCAGATGCGACCGAGGAGGTTGGCGAGAAGGCGCCAAGTCTCATTCAGCGCCGTAGGAAGTGCAGGCGGAAAGGTTCTCGGCTCAGGGGTTCCCACTCAACGCCGCAGGAAGTGCAGGCGAAAAGGTTCTCGGCTTAGGGGTTCTCACTCAGCGCCGCAGGAAGTGTAGGCGGGAAGGTTCAGATGTTCTCGGCATAGGGTTCTCGCCGAGTGGGGACCAGAGCCCGGGGTAAAATGACTTAATTACCCTCGGGTAAAATTACCCTCATACCCCCAGGGGCTGCATTTAACACTTCTCAAACAGCGGGATTTGGCTATTGGCATGCCAGTCAGGGGTATTTCGGTAACTTCAGGTCAGCAAAAGGTTATAAAAAGACCCATATGAGCTCCTTGGAAAGCAAGTCTTCATTGTTCCCCAAAATCAAGAGCGCTTTCTGAGGAGCTCCAAACCCAGCTTTGGCTTTGGAGGGGAAGCTCTCAGAGATCTTCCGCGTGTGAGGTGAGACCTCCCCACTGAGGCTTTTGGGTCAGTCCTAGGTCCATCGTAACCAGTCGAGAGTTTAGGTTTGAGAGAAGTAGGTGCTGGCTATGCCCTAGATTTTTGAACATTCGTTGAGGTCTTGGCTTCAACACTAGCCACTTGAATCGTGACGTCGGATCATATAATCAGTAACCTTAGGCTGCCTTGATCCTATTTCTGAGGTCGGGAATTTTCCTGGCTTCAACAATTGTAATCTATCAAAACGGTATAATGTTACATTATGTAATTGTATTAACATTGTACAACCCATATTCGACGAGGGAGGGCCCTACTACCGCCAGGTCATCAAAGGTCAAGGGCAACAAGACAAGCTGGGGATCCAGACTAGCACCCCGGGCCGCGGAAGGTTCGGGCGAGTATGGCGAGCTCCCCAGGCCAACTCGCCAGGTGGCGACTATGGCCAGATACTCGCCTCTTCCAGGCGAGCTCCCCAGGGAAGTCGCCAACTCGCCAGGGTGGGGGTATAAGTAAGACCCCCCCCTCTCGTTGGTTTTCCCTATAAATAGGACCCCAGGGGTACGAAGGAGGGACAAGCAATTCTCGGCCTGAGCCTTCGCGAGTTCCAGCAACTGCCCTTGACTCGTTATTGCTCAAGCTCGCCTCCTTCGTACCTAGCTCGGCCAATCTGGTTGAGAAGGGGTTGCTTCTCCTAAGCAACTGGGTACGTGGTGGGACCTTCCCACCGTAGCAACCCGGGGTCTTGTTTGCGGAATTCGTTCCTGTTTCCTGACCAGAGATCATCTTCCCGACTGGCCGACCAGTAACTTCAGGTTGCCTAGTCCGATTTCTGAGGTTGAGAAATTTCTCGGCTTCAACACTTGGTGCGGTGAGCGTGGATAGCGACCGAAGAAGAAAGTCGTGGTGGGAAGATGGCCGATGGTGGAGACCGGGGCGAGTTGGGAGGTAACTCGGGGGGAGCTGGAATCCCGGGGCAAGGTAGCGAGTATGTGACAGTGGCGGCTTTTGCAGAGTTCGCGAGGAGAGTGGAGAAGGCGATACTCGACGGGTTATCCAATCCGCCTGAGGTGACGGCGACTTCCCCCCACAGCCGGACACCCCCGGGCGAGGAGATACCAACTCGGAGAGCAGGGAAGGAGCCCGCTTGGGCGAGTGGAGAGCAGGTGATCCCGCCGCGACATCACCCGGCGAGTAGTCAGGGAATCCGGTTTCGAGATCCAGAACTCTCGGTGAAGTATGGAGATACTCGCCGATGAAGCGAGTATGACTGCTCGAGCGGGGAGGATACTCGCCGCCGCCAGGAAGGGAGGAGCCCCTTTTGCGACGAGATCCTCGCAGCCCTCGTCCCCGACAACTTCAGAGAGCCAGTCCTCTCGTACTACTCCGGCAAGGACGACCCGGTGGGACATCTTCAGTGGTTTGAGGATGTGGTCTCCATTCGCAACATGTCCGATGCTCTCAAGTGCCGGCTCTTCTCCATTACCTTCAAGGGTAGCGCGAGAGATTGGTTCCACCAGCTGCCAGCCGGGTCAGTCTACTGCTTCTCAGATCTTTGAAGGGGCCTTTTAGCAAGGTTTGCGACGTCCAAGCGGAGGAAGAAGGAGGCAACCGCCCTCTTCAAGATCGTGCAGGGGCAGCACGAGAGTTTGGGCCGATACATCGATCGATTCCAGGAGGAAGTGCTGGAGGTGGAAGAGGTAGACGGGTTCACCCTGATGGTGGCCCTCAAGTTTGGGCTGAAGCAGGGCCTGTTCAACATGGAGTTGGGACACAGGCTGCCCAAATCGTTCGAGGAGATGGTGGAGAGAGCCAATGTGTTCATCCAGGGAGAGGAGAGGAATAAGGAGTTCCTGGCACGGCTCGATGGAGACCGACCGCTTGGGCAAGACAAGGGAAGACTGCTGGAGAGGGAGAGGGCACCGGAGGGGCGCAACGACAGGAAGCAGGAGAGGCCACAGGGGAAAGGGGAGAAGGGAGAAAGGGGAAGGGAGATCAGAAAGGCGGAGAGGCAGGAGAGGCGGGAGAGGCCTCGAAGGCAGGAGGATAGGAGGCCCGTCGGAGGTCAAGAGGCGAGGAGCGAGGAGAGAAGATTCCAGTACCCGAGGGATCGCCCCCAGTGGAGGCGGCCCATCCGTCAGGAGGAAAGGAGGGCTTACAACCCTCGGGAGCAGGGAAGAGGAAGAAGGGAAACCATGGCCATCACGCAGCGAGCCGCTAAGCGTCGGCGGAAGGAGAGGCAGCAGGAGAGGAGGCAGGAACGGCAGCAGGAAGCGGCGATTCCCCTCTACTGCGATATCCATCGAGTGGAGGGGCACGGAACCTTAGCTTGCCCTGAGTTCTGGGAAACAAGGAGGAGGATGGAAGCAACGGCGGCCGAGAGGGAGCAGCCGCAGCAGGAGGCCCAGGTTGAGCAGGTGGCTTACCAGGCACCGCAGAGGAGGAGAAACGAAGACAGGATCGACCAAGGAGGAAGGGGGAATGTCATTCCCGGTCCGGGAGGCGGGCACGTCGGAGTAATCAACGGAGGGGCTGGGCTAGGAGCTTCCCGCAAGGGAAGTCTCCACCAAATCTACAAAAGGAGCATCGCCTCGACGTCTCAGACCCCCCTCCCTTGAACGAGATCACCTTCTCGGAGGAAGACATGCTCTGGAACGAGAACCCCTTTCATGACGCCCTGGTGATTCAAGCAGCAATCGAGGACTTCACCGTCGACCGAATCCTCGCGGATAACGGGAGCTCGGTGAATGTCATCTTCAAGAGAACCTTCGTCGGCCTTCAGGTGGAAGCGTCCCGGGTTCAGGCAGCGGATGGGCCTCTCTTCGGCTTCTCCGGGGAGAAGAAAGAGGTGGAAGGAGGAGTTGAGTTGCTGGTCACCCTCGGGGGAACTTCGATCCGATGCCGCTTCGTCATCGTCGACGCACCCAGCGGCTACAACGCCATCTTCGGACGGCCCCTCATCAACTACTTCAAGGCCTTCCCCTCGTCATATCATCAATGCCTGAAGTATTGTAGGGACGACGTCCAAGTCAGGATCAGGGGAGATCCCCGGGCCTCCAGGGAATGCTACCTGAACGCGGTCAGCACCATCAGCTGGATGGGCGACGCAGAAAGGTTGGAAAGGATGATGGAGCAGGAAGAGGGCCTGCAAGCTGCTGAGGAGCTGGAAGAAGTAGAGGTGATCTCCCTGAGAGGAGAGCCGGAGCTGCTGAAGATCGGAGGAGCCTTACCCCCGGAAGGGAAGGTGGAGATAGCTGCCTGCCTACAGGAAAACGCGGACGTCTTCGCATGGAGCGCCGCCGAGATGCCAGGGATTGATGCTGATGTTGCCTGTCATCGCCTCAACCTGGATACAGCGACGGCCCCAGTCCGTCAGAAGCAAAGGAAGAGCGCCACCACTCTAGCGGGACCCATCCGGGAGGAAGTAGGGAAGCTGCTGGAAGCAGGTTTTGTTTCGGAGATCCAGTATCCAGGCTGGGTCTCCAATGTTGTAATGGTAAAGAAGTCCGGAGGGGGCTGGAGATTATGTATCGACTTTTCAATGTTTAATAAAGCTTGCCCGAAGGATTGTTATCCCCTGCCTCAGATCGACGCGCTGGTTGATTCCGCCGTCGGGTTTCCTGTGATGAGTTTCCTTGATGCTTTTTCAGGATACCATCAGATCCGGATGCATCCCCCCGATTGTCGCGACGTTTCCTTCATCACCAGCGACGGATGCTATAGCTACAAGATGATGCCCTTCGAGCTCAAGAACACCGGCGCGACATATCAAAGAATGATGGATCACATCTTTAGAGAGCAAAAGGGGCGGAATCTGGAAGTCTACGTGGATGACCTGCTCGTTAAGAGTAAGAGCGCCTCAGAGCACGTGGCGGATCTGACAGAGACCTTCGCCACCCTGAGGAGGTACAAGATGCGGCTCAACCCGGCCAAGTGTGTTTTCGGCGCGGGAAGGGGGAAGTTTCTAGGGCACCTCCTTACTCCCCTAGGGGTGGAGCCTAACCCCGACAAGGTAAAGGCCATCGTAGAGATGGCGTCCCCGAGGGATTCCAAGGAAGTTCAAAGGTTGACCGGAAGGCTGGCAGGACTTAGTCGGTTTCTCTCCAGGGCCGGAGAGAAGTGCTCCCCATTCTTCAAAGCCCTTCGGGGGAACCAGAAATTCGAGTGGACCCCGGAGTGCGAGGAGGCCTTCATGAAGCTCAAACAACAGCTGACTCGAGCTCCTCTCCTTCAGGGTCCGCAGGGCGGCGAGGACCTCTTGCTCTACCTAGGGGTAGGGGCTGAAGCAGTCAACTCGGTGTTGGTCCGAGAGGAGGGAAAGAAGCAGCTTCCAATCTACTACGTGAGCCGGGTGCTAAGGCAAGCCGAAACGCGGTACCCCATCCTGGAGAAGTTAGTCTTTGCCCTGGTAGTTTCGGCCAGGCGACTTCGTCCATATTTCCAAGCCCACTCTATTAAGGTAGTCTCCGAACACCCCTTGAGGAGTATCTTGGACGGAGTGGAGCACTCCGGCAGGCTCGCCAAGTGGGCTGTGGAGCTGAGCAAGTTCGACATCTCCTACCCCCCGAGGGTCGCGATCAAAGCACAAGCCGTGGCGGATTTCCTGGCCGACTTCTCGGCCGAGGTCGAGGCAGACACGGATGTCTCTCGGCCGGTCCCCTGGAAGATGTTCGTAGATGGCGCGTCAGGGAGACACTCCGTGGGAGCCGGGGTGGTGCTGGTTAGTCCTCAGGGGACCAGGATTGAGCAAGCCGTCAAGATCCATTTCTCGGTCACTAACAATCAGGCGGAGTACGAAGCCATGGTGGCTGGTTTGCGACTCGCCAAGGAACTGGCAATCAGAGATATCAGGGCTTTTACCGATTCCATGTTGGCGGCATCTCAGATTCGGGGAGAGTTCGAGGTCCGAGATCCCATCTTGCAGCAATATCTGGTTAAGGTCAAAGGCCTGATCGGGGGGTTCCGATCCTTTCACGTTGAGCACGTGCCCCGAGAACGCAACTCCGAGGCAGACAATCTTGTGAAATACGGCCCTCGGGCTGGGGGAACCGCCATCGAGTTGTTTCGACCATCCATCGAAGAAGGCGAGTTGATGGAGATCGATCAGCGGGCCTCGTGGAGAGATCCGTTCATCGCGTTCCTGGCGACAGGCCGACTACCATCTGACGGGCAAGATCAAAGAAAGTTTCGGTATAAGGCCGCGTACTACTTGCTGCAGGACGTCGAACTCTATCGCAAGACCATTTCAGGCCCTCTGGCCCGATGCTTGTCAGAACTCGAGATTCCCCGGGTCCTCGAGGAGATTCACTCAGGAGAGTGCGGCAGTCACTCCGGGACCCGCACCCTGGAGCAAAGGATTCTGAGGCACAGTTACTTCTGGCCGACCATCCGAAAGGACGCAGAGGCCCATTCCAGAAAGTGCTCCCAATGTCAACTCTTCGCGCCCCTCGCGCTCCAGCCGGCTCAGCAGCTTCGCTCGATTACCGCTCTGTGGCCCTTCGCAATTTGGGGAATGGATTTGATCGGCCCGTTCCCTCAAGCTAGCGGGCAAAGGAAGTTTGCTCTGGTAATGGTTGACTACTTCACGAAATGGATCGAGGCTAAGGCTCTGGCCAGGACCACGTCTCAAATCGTCAAGAACTTCATCTGGGGGAAATTGCATGCAGGTTCGGGATCCCTCTGGCCATCATCACCGACAATGGGCCGCAGTTCGCCAGCCTGGAACTGGGAGACTTTTGTAAACAGTTGGGAACCGACCTTCGGTTCGCCTCGGTACATCACCCTCGGAGCAATGGGCAAGTAGAAGCCGCGAACAAGCTTATCATCAACTTGCTAAAGAAGAAGATCACCAATCTCAAGGGGAATTGGGCCGAACAGCTCCCTTCCGTCCTCTGGGCCCTCAGGACCACCCCAAACTCGGCCACAGGGGAAACACCCTTCAAACTGTCACACGGGTCCGAGGTGCTTATCCCGGTCGAATTTGAGGTGCACAGTCCAAGGGTCATCGCAGCCGAAGACGGAAGCGAAGAATGACGGCTAGAGAATGAAGAGGCTCAGAGGCTCTCCCTAGATTATGTGGAAGAGCTTCGGGACTTAGCCTCCATGCGCCAGGAAGAAACCAAGAGGCGCATGACGAGACACTTCGACAAAAACGTCCGCTTGAGGAACTACCTCGCGGGGGACTTGGTCATGAAGAAGGTGGACGCCGCTGGGCGGGGAGCCGCCGTAGGCAAGCTCCATCCCAACTGGGAAGGACCTTTCATCGTCCAAGAAGCCTTGACCACAGGAGGCTATTACCTACAAGACCAAGCGGGAGAGCAGCTGCCTGGAACCTGGAGCGGGGATGATTTGAAAAGATTTTACCCGTAGCGGTAACTCATGTATCTATTTCTGTAAACATTCTTAATGAACAAAGGATGCGGGATATCATCTTTTTGTGTTAAATGTGCCTCGAGGCTTCTGAGTGTTTCCATGGTCCGCCTCGTAGTCGACCTCGGGAGGCAGCGGTCGGTTTGTTCCTCATACATAGCCCAGTACGGATGATGGGACGATGCTTCAGGATTTTAAGCGCTTTTGTAAGACCGAGCCTCTGCATTGTCGGCCGAGATCAGCTCCCCCCTTGCATGTCGGCCTATATCTCCCCGAGTGCATCTCTCTTCCGTCTGGAGGACCTGCGAGGAACAGATCTGCACCCTGATCTCCCGGACTTGAGGAGAGGCCGGCCTCGTAAAACACCCAGAAGGGGAAGATCTCAAGCGAGCAGCAAGACAGGATAACCTGCCAAAGAAAGGGTATGGACGAGCCCGGAGGGAGGTGTGTGAATTCCGAGCGCGTTCGAAAAAGGACCCTCGATGAACACCACCCCCGTCCTAATCGTACCTGGAAGCGACCTTCACTGTCAAATCGGGATGCGGGACTCCAACCCATTCTCACTGAATAGCCTAGTTCGGACGATGGGACGAGGTTTCGGGACTTTAAGCACTCTTGTAAGACCGAGCCTCTACATTGTCGGCCGAGATCAGCTCCCCCCTTGCATGTCGGCCTAGGTCTCCCCGAATGCATCTCTTTTCCAACTAGAGGAATTCTGAGGGACGGGTCTGGACACCAATCCCCCGATTCGGCAGGATCAAGAGCGTCTCTCCGGGGGGAGTTTCTTTCCTTGCCAAAATGTCTCTGGGATTAATCTCCAAAATGTGTAAGGACGCAGGATTTTATTCAAGACTTCGAGTTGAGCAGCGTCGTAAGACCGGTATCCACACGAGCTCCTCTCCTCGGGAATCGGCCGATCTCCTCGATTGTAATTCAAGACTTCGAGTTGAGCAGCGTCGTAAGACCGGTATCCCCACGAGCTCCTCTCCTCGGGAATCGGCCGATCTCCTCGATTGTAATTCAAGACTTCGAGTTGAGCAGCGTCGTAAGACCGGTATCCCCACGAGCTCCTCTCCTCGGGAATCGGCCGATCTCCTCGATTGTAATTCAAGACTTCGAGTTGAGCAGCGTCGTAAGAACGGTATCCCCACGAGCTCCTCTCCTCGGGAATCGGCCGATCTCCTCGATTGTAATTCAAGACTTCGAGTTGAGCAGCGTCGTAAGACCGGTATCCCCACGAGCTCCTCTCCTCGGGAATCGGCCGATCTCCTCGATTGTAATTCAAGACTTCGAGTTGAGCAGCGTCGTAAGACCGGTATCCCCACGAGCTCCTCTCCTCGGGAATCGGCCGATCTCCTCGATTGTAATTCAAGACTTCGAGTTGAGCAGCGTCGTAAGACCGGTACCCCCCACGAGCTCCTCTCCTCGGGAATCGGCCGATCTACTCGATGACGAGAATGAGGGGCCCGCAGGCTATGTTCGACGACTAAGCCCGATTCAATTTTCGTCATGCGCGAGCAGGCGAGCAGGCCTCGCGCGAGCAGGCGAGCAGGCCTCGCGCGAGCAGGCGAGCAGGCCTCGCGCGAGCAGGCGAGCTGATCTCGTGCGAGTAGGCGAGCAGATCCCATGCGGGGAAGCGAGCTGGAACCGCGCGAGTAAGTGAGCCCCGGGGGGCATGCAAGTATGTCCCACACGCCACCCGCGCGGTTATCTCAGCAGGTTCACGAGTATCCGGGTGCAGGGGCGAGTAGGTCCCGGCGAGCGGATGGTCGATGTCGGGACCATCCCCCTGCGACCTAGCGAGCGTTCCTCTCCGAGCCTATGAGCCTAGCGAGTAACATCCAGTCAGGGAGAAAAAAACCGAAACTTTGTATAAATCATTAAGTCAAAAAATTGGTTTACAAAAAGAATATCGGCGAGCAACTAGGACTCGTCGTCGCCAGTATCAGGCCGATATTCATCATCCCCGATATCGCCGATATCTGCAAAGTCGTCGCTCTCTGCGCTCTCGCCGCTGCTGCTTCCGCTGCCGCTGCTGCTTCCGCTGCCGCTGCTCCTTCCGCTACCGCTGCTGTCAGAATCACCGGAGCTGATCGGCGACGACGCGCTATACGGCGGGACAGTCCCCTCGGCGAGCAGCTCGGGAATGAGTTCGTCGACAGTGAGCGGCTTCTCCCCCTCGACGAGCTGACCCCCGAGCCTAAGGCGCGCGAGTATGACATTCCCCGCCGCCCGCGCAATCTCGCGGCGAACGGAGGATCTCTCCTCCCAGAGGACGCGTGATTGCTTCACCACTCGCGCCAGGTCCTCGGGTAGCGGGGTTGAGGAGCTCGGCCGTCCTTCAGCAGCGACCAGCCTCGTCTCCATCACCGCTGCGCGAGTTTGGGCCGCCTCCAGCTCGGCCTGGGAGGCGGCGAGCTTCTCCTCGCACTCGGAGAGCTTCTTCGCCGCTTCTATCTCGGCAGCCTGCGAGATGATCGACGTCAGGACCTGTCAAACGACACAAATCGAGCAACCCACCCAAGGACAGCTCACCTCGAAGTCCTTCCAGCGGGCTGACTGCATGCCGAGGTCGATGGCCTTCTTGGAGACGACCTTGAGGGCGTCGGTCATCTCCAACTGCTTCCTCGCCGAGTAATGCCCCAGTTCGGCAGACCGCGCGAGCGCGCAGGCCGACTGATGGGCGAGCTCCGTCGGGGTCAGCTCCATGACGGACTCCGCGTCGGCCCGACCGTAGATGGCGTGGAGGACGGCGAACGCCTCCCCATTGTCCTCCCAGTCAGTCGACCAGGACGGGAGGTTGGTGTTCAGCGACACCGAGTTTTCCCCCGCCGACCAGGTCACGAGCGGGCGACCGAAGGCGTCCACCACCCCCTGCCCGAGGCCGCAGTTGGGGTGGAAATGGGGCGACTGGGCGCCCGTCGGCGACCGGCAATCGACGGATCGTGGCGACGAGGTCTTCGCCCTCTTCCTCGCGGGACCCTGCGAGCTGGCCCGCGACTTTCCCTTAACCGCCTTCTTCTCCCCAACGTCGGCAGGAGGGCGAGCATCCGACTGCGTGGCGGCGACTTCCTTCGCCAAAGGAAGCGGCTTCTCCGGAAGCTCGTTGGAAACTGCAAAACGCACGACAAAGTTAGCTTCAACAACAAAAGGGCGAGCGAGTAACCTGGGCGCATTTCGAGTTCGGCTTACTTTCGTTAGGGTGGACTGGCTCGAGCACGTTGACGTTTAGTCGCCAGAAAATGACGTCAAAGCGCCGACCGCGAAAGTATTCGAAGAGCTGCTCGCGAGCTCCTTCGAGGATGGGAGGAAGAAAGGCGACTCGGCTGGTTGGTGCGGCCTGCCGAGAATACCGCCGAAGTCGCCATGAACGACAATCAGCTGCTCGCTCCAGCGATGGACCTTATTCGCGGTCCCAACCAAGGTGCAGACATGGCTGCTAAAAAAGATGACCCCCTCCGAGGTCGCCGCAAAGGCGAAGATGCGGCGGAAGACGGAGAGGTCGAAAGCGATCCTCTCTTCCCGAAGGAAGCATAGGAATCCCATGATGATCGCCACGCCGTTGGGATTGATCTGCGCGGGGACAATCCCGAAGTAGCGCAGGATCTCGCAGAACTCCGGCCAGAAGGGCAGCCGGAGGCCTGCGTCGAAGTGACGCAGCGACATTACAAGCGAACCCTCAATATGGGTATTGAGGCGCTCGCTGCGAGTGGGGAGTCTGGCCGAGTATCCTTCAGGCAGGGAGCGTTCCTTGAAGGTCGTCAGTTCCTTCTCGGTGGTTATGGACTTCTTAAAAGCCGCGTCTACGAAGTTAATTGCGTGGGCCTGTCGGCGAGCGCTGGCGTCGTCACCGACCATGTTGGCGAGATCCGAAAGCAATGAGAGCGGCGAGTTGATTGCTCAGATACTCGTCAGGAGGAAAGAAGGTCGCTACAGCAATACGCTTTATGACCCACCTACCCCTCCTATTTATAGATATGACAAACCCAAAGGGGGGGGGGGGGGTCAGCCGTCCCAGCAAGTATCTAACGAGCTCGCGCGATGAAGATAAACCTGCGACATTATCAGGTGAACTAAAGCTCGGCACATCAAGAAATAAAGCGCGTACACAGATGCGAGAATATTCGCGCACACGAATTAATCAAATTAGAAATAGATGTCCGGAAGTACAAGTCGCGCGAGGCGAGTTACATTCGAAAAACAAAGAAAAACTATGGCGCCCTCGGCCGCTCAGGAGGGTGCGGATGTCGCCCAGCCCAGCCAATCTCGCGTGCACGCCGGTAATGCTCCGTCGCCAGCGCTGTCGCGTCGTCGCCAAGCCTGAGCTGCTCCTCCATCCTCGCCAAACGTCCAGCAGACCCCATGCTCGCCCGAATGCCGGCCAGCTCGTCAAGCACCAGCTGCAGGCGGTGGTTGTTCAACTGCAGCTGGCGGTCATTCTCTTTAACCACGTGGAAGCGAGCTTCATAGTTCTCCAAAGTCGCTTGGAGCCCTTCGACCTTGGTCATCCTCGCCTCCAGAGCCGAGATGCGTCGGTGAGGATCGCAGATAGCAAGCTGGTCGAACTTGCTCTCCAGCTCCATGTGGGCGCGAATGGCGGCCTGGCGATACTCGCTCCCGGACAGCCCGAGAGCGTCGATGAAAGCCGCCCCAGAGGTCGCCGGGCGATCTGACAAGGCAGGAAGATGGGTCATCAGGTCAGAAAAAGCAGAGCGGTAGTCAAAGTAGTAGGAGGCTCACCACGGCGAGGAGATCGGGATCGGCGCGGCGAAGGAGGTCGCCCGGAGGTATCTCGCCTCCCCGAAGAGCTACTCGGAAGATCGGCAGGCCTGCCCTGCCCGCGCTCTCCAGACCCTTGGCCGACGTAGTCAGGGTCTCCAACCCGCGGAGGAAAGTAGGGTGGCCGCGGCCTCTCCGGCTTCATCACCAGCGGCGGAGCTTGAGATGAGCTCGCAGAGTGGTGCGGAGCCCTCGGCGCAGGAGGCGGAGGAGGTCGCGGATGGTCCTTCGGCAGGGCAGACAGGGGCGGCGGAGGGGGCAAGCCGGTGCTCGGCGTCTGGCCAGGAGTGGCGACCGCGGGCGGCGGCGGCGGCAATGGAGCGCTCACCGGGGGTATCTTCCCGCCGCTCGCAACAACACCAGCCGCCGTACTCGCCGGAGGAACCTCGCGCGCCGGCCCAGATGACCCGGCAGGAGTGGCTTTCGCCGGCCGCTCCTTACTCGCAGGCGGGGGGCCCTTCACCAATGCCGCCCCAGACGCCTTCCCCGAGCCGAGGCCTATCCTGACCGTGTAGGCGGTCTTGGACGGCCTGTCGGCCGCCAGGGCGAGTAAGGGCGCCGAGCTGAGGGGGACGACATCAAGTGCCGCGTCCGCGGCAATCGGAGAATCTGCATAAGAAAAGAAGTCAGCAAAGGAGCAACGACAACCCAGCAGGGAAGAGTTCGAGGTAGCGACCTGTCACGGTGACGACCTCGGCCTGAGACGCCGCGGACTCCTTCACGGCCGCGAGCTCCTCGGTCACCCCCGGGTTCTCCAGCGGGCTTCCTCGGGTCGACCCAGGGAGGTCATCGAGCCCTAGGTCGTTCAACACCCTCTGGGTGCTGGACGACACTACGGGATTTTCAGTCGCCGCGGCAACCTGATGCGGCAGTGGAGGCGAGCTGACCACCGTAGTGGCGGGCTGCTTGACCTTTTTCGCCTTCTTCTTCTTCGGCGGGGGCAAGGCAGTAGGGTCATCCTCTCGCGATCTTTTCGACCTGGCTATGCCGAGGAGGCCAGACAGGGCGGCGAGATTGTCCTTCAACAATTGCTCAGCGTCCGACATCTTCGGCGAGCTCTAGGGACCGTCTCAAAAACGAAGCCCCCCCTATTTATAGACTACTCTACCAGCAGACGACGATGCGAGCTGATCATATACCCGGCAGGGATGCTCGCCGAATAAGTGTTGGATGAATCTTTCCGGGCTCCTATGTCGCCCAAAAAGAGCGGGGATTGTGTACAACCCATATTCGACGAGGGAGGGCCCTACTACCGCCAGGTCATCAAAGGTCAAGGGCAACAAGACAAGCTGGGGATCCAGACCAGCACCCCGGGCCGCGGAAGGTTCGGGCGAGTATGGCGAGCTCTCCAGGCCAACTCGCCAGGTGGCGACTATGGCCAGATACTCGCCTCTTCCAGGCGAGCTCCCCAGGGAAGTCGCCAACTCGCCAGGGTGGGGGTATAAGTAAGACCCCCCCTCTCTTTGGTTTTCCCTATAAATAGGACCCCAGGGGTACGAAGGAGGGACAAGCAATTCTCGGCCTGAGCCTTCGCGAGTTCCAACAACTGCCCTTGACTCGTTATTGCTCAAGCTCGCCTCCTTCGTACCTAGCTCTGCCAATCTGGTTGAGAAGGGGTTGCTTCTCCTAAGCAACTGGGTACGTGGTGGGACCTTCCCGCCGTAGCAACCCGGGGTCTTGTTTGCGGAATTCGTTCCTGTTTCCTGACCAGAGATCATCTTCCCGACTGGCCGACCAGTAACTTCAGGTTGCCTAGTCCGATTTCTGAGGTTGAGAAATTTCTCGGCTTCAACAAACATCTTCTCCCACTATTATATTTATTATGATATAAAATATTTAATTTATGAATTGTATTATGCACGATATTGAACAATATATTGACAGTATTTTGGTGAAATACTGAGAGTTCTGATGATATTTGATCAAATACTATTTGAACTCGGAGATCAGGGTTTTGCTGTCGGAGGAGGCCAGGGTTTCACCGCTGGAGGAGGAGGCAGGGTTTTCACTGCGGGAGGAGTAGGAGGTCGGGGTTTCGCCGAAGGAGGAGGTCGGGTTTTCGCCGCGGGAGGAGGAGGAGGCCGGGGTTCGCTGCGGGAGGAGGAGGCCGGGGTTCGCCGAGATCGGGGGGGGTGCAAGAAATTTTTTTAAGGAAGAAGACAGGCGGGACACACTTCCAAATATTGCTATTTATTCTTCCACCTAATTCTAAGTGGGAGTAACTCACCTAAAATTTTCTGGGAAAGAAGAGAATACTGATCAAATAACAGGTGCAGCTAGTCCGTACAGAAGAATCGTCTTGTCAACAGGTCCGGGTAGAGCTCGTTGGAGATGGTCAAAGAAAAAATTTAATATAATAAGATTAATAGGGTATTTCTGTAATTTAATATAATATCCCTTCAATCTCCTGCAACTTTCTTTGCCACGCGTCGCCGATTCATTGCCCAAGTCTCTCTCTCTCTCTCTCCCACTCTCACTCACTTGTGTCTTCAGCGCCTTCATAATTAATTTAATTTTTTTAAAAGAGGCAACAGGCAGCCTAATTGCTTTCTCTGGGCCAGCATAGAAAATCAGAAACCCTGAAGCCGGAGAAGAACGGCAACTAGTGCGAGGAGCAGAGGAGGATCCAAAGCTATGTTTGACAATAACGGCGGCGACTGACGCCGGAGGCAGCAGCGCAGGTGTAGAGAATGCGACGTCAGAGGATTGTTGATGAGGGCACCGCCGGCATCGGACGCTGCAACGGAGAGTCGGGCTTCGTTGATTTTATGGTCGACCGGGCGGAGGGGCCGGTAAATCAGGCGGCCGCATCAAGGTACAGATCGGCGGGTGGCGTATGCGGCAGGGGAAAGAGAGAGACAACGACGATTGCGAATGCGGCGAGCGGTGTGACGGTGAATGTAGAAAAGGTCCTTCAAAACGGCGATCTATACTGCGGAGGGTTCTCCGGGAACGTGCCGCATGGCCGCGGGAAATATCTGTGGGCCGATGGGTGTATGTACGAGGGGGAGTGGCGTAGGGGTAAAGCTGCCGGAAAGGGGAAGTTCTCGTGGACGTCAGGGGCGACTTTTGAGGGCGAGTTCAAAGGCGGGAGGATGGAAGGGATCGGAACCTTCATCGGAGCCGATGGAGATACCTACTGTGGATCGTGGATGGCTGATCAGAAGCATGGAAGCGGGCGCAAATCCTTCTCTAACGGGGATTTCTACGAGGGACAGTGGAGGCGCAACGTCCAAGAGGGTCATGGACGCTACTTATGGCGCAATGGCAACCAATTCATCGGAGAGTGGCGCAGCGGTGTTATCGCCGGCCGAGGGGTTCTCATCTGGGCTAATGGAAACCGTTACGAAGGTCAGTGGGAGAATGGCGTCCCCAAAGGGAGCGGCGTATTCACCTGGCCCGATGGCAGCTGCTATATTGGTAGCTGGAGTAAAGACCCCATGAGCCAGCAACAGTTCAATCTCAAATTTTACCCTATTTCCGTCGCCGGAAGCACCGGTAGTAGATTCTCCTTGTCTTCTCTAGGAGATAGCGTTCATCCCTTTCTGCCAACAAAGAAGCGGCCATCTGTAGACAGCTCTCTCGCGAGGGGCAGTTTCGCAGAGAAGAACTTCCATCGGATCTGCATCTGGGATTCCGATAATGACGCCGGTGACATCACCTGCGACATTATCGACACTCTCGAGGCCTCCATACTTTACAAGGATGGCTACGAGTTTGGCCAGGGAACAGAAGCTACTGGGCAGATCCGAGGTTGGAATCATTGCTGTTTTGAAGCAGGGGAGACGAAGAGGTTGGGTCAGACAATATCCAAGGGGCATAAGAACTACGATCTGATGATTAACCTCCAATTAGGCATCAGGTATTGAGGTCAATTGAATTCCTCCATTCTTCTTCATCATATTCAACCATGATCACTGATTTGTTTTGAGTAGCAGTTACGCAGTTGGTAAACCAGGATCTGTGCAGCCTAGGGAGCTCAAACCTAGAGATTTTGATCCGATGGAGAAATTTTGGACTAGGTTTCCTCCAGAGGGATCAAAGATTACGCCGCCACACCAGTCTGTGGATTTCAAGTGGAAGGATTACTGTCCTCTTGTCTTCAGGTACCGATCCAATCTGTGTATTTCACTTCATATATCCATTTTTAAGGGATGAATGCCATTAATGGGTATTTTGGTGCAGACACCTGAGGAAATTGTTTCAGGTTGATCCAGCGAACTATATGATTTCTATTTGCGGTAATGAGGCATTAAGAGAGCTATCTTCCCCTGGGAAAAGTGGGAGTTTATTTTACCTGACCCAGGATGATCGCTTCATCATTAAAACAGTAAAGAAGTGCGAAGTAAAGGTGGGCATTAAGTTTTATTGCTACATTTGTCAAAACAATATCTGTCAGTTGCAAAAGGAAGAAATATCTGGTACATTTTATACCAATACTGCTTATTCCTCCACACCGCATGGCTGCTAAAAAAGTTCTGGTGTTCCTGGTCCAAATTAGTAAGGGGATCATCTAATTTTGAAAGTTGTATATAAGAATAGCTTTTATTCAAGAAAACTCAACGGTAATTACCAAACAAATTGTTTGTTAGCTAGGTGAATTTTATACAAGATGAATAAAAAAACACCAGAATTCGAGGCATATTAGGTTATTGGAATCTTAAATTGATGAGGATCTCAATCCATTTTGTTCCCTTTATATTGATACTGAATCTTGTTTGTTGTTAATGGCTCCGTTTGGCACGGTGGTGGCGGTCATGAGCATTGGAGTTAAATTGTCATTCGTTAACACCCACCTAAGAAACTTCATCCACTTTTATATTCAAACGGATGATGTTTTATGCAAGTGCTTATTGTTAGGAATAGGATTCAGCTCGTGAAAAATGAGATGAATGTCTTATTTGACAGTAAAATAATCACCTCATCTACTTTTATCTCGAGCCAATTTCCATCATGTTATCAAAGGTATTTTGTAAATGGACGGAGCGTTATATAAATTAGGAAATCTTCCCACTTTCTCTATCAACCCCTTTTCCTGATCTAGTGAAAAACGGGCAGTTGCTGCATGTGGATTCCATTTCCACCAAACTCTCGGATAGAAATCTCCTTTCTGTTAATTGTATGCCTCGAATCCAACCCAAAGACGATGATCTGACATGAAGACAATCTTTCTACACAGAGAACTAAAACAGTCTCCAAGGCAGTGGTACAAGATATTTGACTCATTCATGTTGACACATGACTACTGCAAGAGCCCTTACGATTGTTGACATGTTGTGTGTATCACAAAAGAGTTCAGGATGATACATTCATCTACTTACTCCTTTATGTAGATGATATGCTTTTTGCGGCCTGAGACATATCCAAAATTGTAAAGTTGAAAAAGACTCTTAGTGCAGAGTTTGACATGAAGGATCTTGGTGCGACACAAAAAATTCTAGGAATGGAGATGATATGCCTATTGCGGCTCGGGACATATCCGAAATTGTAAAGTTGAAAAAGACTCTTAGTGCAGAGTTTGACACGAAGGATCTTGGCGCGACACAAAAAATTCTCAGAAGAATTACATTTAGAAAGTTCTATCCAGGTTTGACATGTCTATTGCTAAATCTTTAAATACTATATTACCTTCAAATTTTCGATTGTCTATTACTCATGCACCTCAAGTAGAACAATAGTCAGAATACATGTCTAAGGTTCCTAATGCTAGTGTTGTGGGGAGCCTGATGCATGTCACGGTGCGAACGAGACTTGATATTGCGCACACAGTTAGTATTGTGAGTCGATATATGGCTCATCTTGGGAAGGAGCATTGACAAGCCGTGAAGCACATTTTTTGATACCGCAGAGGGACATTAGATGTTGGTCTTATCTATGGAGGTAACATTGATTATTTTGTTGTTGGATACTCAGATTCAAACTATGATGCGGATATGGGTGGCAGAAGATCAGCTACAGGGTATGTCTTTACCCTTGGTAACTTAGTGGTCAGTCGGATGACTACTTTGTAGTCATCAGTTGCGTTATCCACGATAAAAGTAAAGTATATGACATTGACAGAAGCAACCAAGTAAGGTATTTGGTTGAAAGGCCTTCTAAGTTATTTTGATTTTCATTAGGATCAAGCTATTATATTTTGCGATAGCTTGAGTGTCATATATTTGGCAAAGGATCGTGTACATCATGACAGGACCATGCACATTGATGTGCGATATCACTTTATCCGGTCCGAAAAAAGGATCAAAGTGAAGAAGGTTGGCACAACAGATAATCTAGCGAATATGCTCACTAAATCAGTTCAAAAGAGAAAATTTATGCACTGCTTAGACTTGCTCAACATTAACAGTTGGAAATAGCACCAGGTGGGGCCGGTAGCTGCAGACTTATGTTGTGTTACTTCTGTTCTGATATGATTCAATGCATGGTGAAGATTGTTAATTGTATGACTCGAATCCTAACCCAAAGACGACGATCGATGTTGAACATGACCGCTGGGTCTGGGGCCGCATCCCTAGCTAAAAATTTTCTGGCACACGGGCGTGTGTGGTTGGGACCGTTCCAGAAGTCAGTGACACATCCATAAGGCGAAGACACGGCGTTTTGGGGCACACGACCCGAGGCACACGAGTGTGTGCCCAATGATGTGCCATTCTGACGGGTCCATGATAGTTGTTATACATCTGTTGATGCAAAGACACGTTATTTGGGCCACACGCTTGAGGCACACAGGTGTGTGCCAAGGGCATGTCAATCCTTTTTTTCGAAACTGTATTAGTACAAAGTGCTATATAAATTTCTGATCGTTCTAGGCTTTGGGTATTCTGAATTCGGAAATCCGCCCACTCTCTGTAACCTTCTATGTTCTTCATAGCGAATATCTGACTGTTGTTGTCAGTGGTCGTAGCCCATTTTGGGGTGAACCATGTAAATCTGTCTACTGCGATTGTTTATTTTTGTTTCGTTCTTCATTCTTCTCGTATTTCCGCAACACCTTCATTTGCTTATTGAGCACACCTCACCTCACCTCACACGGTCACACCATCTCATGAATGACCCATTCATAATACTTCAGTCTTTGTCCTTGTGACAGTAACACCATAATTTCTTCCATGTCTGTGTTGCCAAATATTCTCTTCGATATACAATCCTCATCTTTTATCATGGTCAGAAGCCCCCAAAATGCATTTGTGTCAATATCTATGTGCAAGTACTCCTAGCAATCTTTGTTTACACATTTTTTCAGTATCCATACATCCTTCTTCATTCAGTATGAATTGTCCTAGGTATGCAATAGATAAAACAACTTAGCCTCGCCACTTTTGACTATTCGAATCTTATAATCTACTTCTCCCACTAATCCCAACATATTTCCCCATCCAGCCTGCATGACTAATATGCAACCCGACTAGTTCGATCAAGTACTTATTCATCCTTGTCGACAACAATCTAATCCATCCCACCGGATAACAAAATTTTAATCCTGGAGTCACCCCTTACCTTCAAAATTCCAGCCTATTTTTACCGAATGGCATGGCCTTCCACCCCCCTCAACACTATGACTTCTGCATCCACCTCAATCATAACTCATCAACACTCGCTCTGCTGCTACACCGACTTCCAAATAGCAGGAGTCAAGCAACATGTTAATTTGATCACCATCAAATACCACTTCCCCCATCCCAACAACCGACAAATTGCTTGACAATATCTGCAGCATTGCATGCTTTTCAAAACTTGACTTTCGCTCTGTACTCCATCAAATACTCATTCGCACTGGTCACATACATATGTCTGCTGTCCGCACCCAACTGGGTCACCACAATTTACTCGCCATACTCTTTGGAATGATTAACACATTTTTGACACTTCAAGGATAAGTGAATAAGATTTTTTTGCCCGATTCAATTTGTCCTCGTCTTCTTCAATGAATTTTTGGTCTGCACCTCCTGTATTACACACTTTGACAACCTCACCTGGGTCATCCAACTACTCCTTGATGCAATCCACTGCATCAAACCTTCCAAGTGTCTTTGCCCCAAAATCAACTTGAATACCTTGACAACCTAATATCACTTGACAACATCTTATGCCAACCCTCTAAATTGCTGCCATGTTCGCCAAACCCCATTCCAACGAACGCGCACTGTACGACTTCCTTAACCCCATGCAGTTCCATCAAATGATTTGTCCAACACCATGCCCATGTAGTCGCCCCACCACTTATCGAGCTCCTTGACGACTTCTCTGCACTTGCCTTCCACACAATCAAACATGCGCGAACCAAAACACTACTATTAAATCTCTTGGACTTCACTACACTTTTGTTATTGACATTACCACCTTCAGAATGGATATTTTGTTCTCTCATAACATGGACACCCCCTTTGCTTCTACAATCACAAACTCTTGATGTTCGTACAATTTGTCTCAACTAATACTCGCAAGATGTCATTACCAAGTCCCCGATGACCTTTTGCTATAATATTGCCAACTCCTTACATGTCACAAATATCTTTTCACTCCATTTTCATTTCTTTGACCAACTCCATATCAGTCTCTCCAAGGATCTTACTGGCCACAAACTTACATCTGATATTCTTTGTTGCCCCAGCTTGGTTTCCTCATTATCGGGCTAATCGAATCCTCTACTACCACAGTCACCTCTTCATCCACCCCCAAGTCAAGATATATTCATTGACTCCACAACAACTGCATCATCTGTCATTTTGGATTTTTATGCACATTCTCTTGCATTCGTCCATCCTTCTTCTAGGTTGGACTTTGCCGAGATACCCGCTAATGTGTCAACAAAAACCTATTTTATGAACAAATCAAAGTAGCGACTCAGTCGCCAACCAAGGGATTGAACCCTTACATGTTTCAACGCATGGGCCTACCGCTTCGTCACCAAACTCCACATCTCACTTGGTAAGACATAAATGTTTACGTTGACACCTCTTCAAATACACCCAATTCATACCACTGACATTACATTACAGGATAGACACGATTGCCGACCACTTGACTTACTCAGTCATGAAACTACATCACATACCATAAACCATAGTGATGCGGAACGGGCATCAACACCTGCCCGCCACTTTGGCATCAGCACTAGGGGGACCCACCTTGACATCCCGTCAAGGCGGCTTTATCAGGTCCGCGGACCGTACACCCCAACCCGTCTCCGGTCCCACCAAAGGAGCCGAAAGGTTGTTGAGGCCGATGCTAGATTCCCCGACTTCCTTGATAAGGAGTCCTCATGCGGAACAAGCATCAACACCTGCCCGTCACCCTGACTAAGAATTTACATGTTGAGATTTTCTGTGAAGTAAATTTATCGAACGCTGATGGTGGAGACCAACCTAGGTCAGGTCGACGAAAAATGCCCGACGCCGCACCCCACCGCATCTCTTTCAACCTGAAGTGTTTTATCGCATTTTAATTTTAATTTGCAATTTTTGTTTTGCAAAATTTCAGTTTGGACTGTGTGTAATGCACGTCTGCGCGCGTAACCGTTGAAGTTGTATGTTACTCTATTAGTATTATATATATATAAATACATATATATATATATATATATATATATTTGTTTAAGTGGGTTAAAGGAGAATCCGGTTTAGGTCAACATGTCGGTTCACTGTTCAGCTTCTCCCTTCCCGATCCAGAGCTGCAGAGCACGGTAGCACCTCTCCCGACTTTGGCGCTGCACCAGGCACGGGCTACCCACGTCGCGTCATCCCTCTGCCCACGTCCAGCTCGCCTGCTTCGTTCGCGCGTCCAGAAGCCTCGCCAAACCTACGATGCCGACTCTTACAATCACCCTCAACCACGATGCCGCAGGTTCACCTCCAGCAAACCTTCCGCCCCATGCCCGCCTGCTGTTGAAGCTCTATAAATGGCAGAGAAGATGAGCCGTGAAAGGGGTGATTGATGAAAATATTGAAATTGAATTTGCTTGGAGTTATTTTCTCCCGTGTAAGGTTGTTGTGTGCTTCCCGATAGAATTAGGCGTGAGGATTTCTGTGTGAATTCCTGTTACAGTTAGGTGTTAGGCGTGCTGTAGACGTTCTTATTTAGGTGTTGATTAATGTTAATGAATATTGTGAAGGATTGTTGCCTTGCTTTTGCTTGATTCCCGTTGAGTTGTCTACTGCTGTTGCTTCCTGTAAAGTTTAGGTTGTTAATGAAATTTAGGGGTCGACTCCTGGTTTGATTCTGTGTGAGAGATGATAAATAGTGAAGTGTGAGATTAAATTTTGCTGTCTGAGTCCGTAGAGTCCTGTTAGTGAGGAGTGAAATCTCTCTGTTGATTGTAGCCTGGTTAATGTTTGAGCTTGAAGAACAGTAAAATTTAATTTACTGTGCTTTAGTCAGTGAAGTGCGGAATTTTACCTCCATGAACAGTTAGAAAATTGAAAGCTTGTTGTGGTATAGGAGATAGGAAATTTGTGTTTAGAGATTTCATGGATCCACCGTGAGTGATAGAGATTTCGTGGAGCCTCTAGTGTGAGAACGAGTGAATCTTAGGTTTGTTAGTTTGTGACCTTCTTTACTTTGTTGAGTGATTCCGTGGAACCACTTCGTGTGAGGGAGTGAATTAATTACTTGGTGCCCGTGTGCGATAGCGGCCGACCTCAGAGTGGAAGATCGAAGGTGACGAGGAGTTCCTCGCATGATCGCCATCGACTTCGAATACGGAAGACGCCTCTTCCGTGGGTAATTGTTTCTTTCTTTTCCTTTGTGTGCGCCTCTATATTTTCTCTTAGGATTATAGGCTCATAGCTGGGTTTTCGCCAGAGTTTTGTCAGCAAACGCTACGTCGAAAACTCCAAACGGAAACGTATTTGAAGTTTACGATTTCCGTTTTGCTATGACAAAGGGAACATAACGAAAGTTGCGAACTTCTTTCCCCGGATTAAAATTTGAACCATTTTATTTAAGAAAATCATTTTAAAACAAATAGCAGTTTTGTGCGTTACAAGGAAATTAGTTGCTTCATTTCTTAAAGTTCATGTAAATTTCGCTCAAAAAAATTGTTCAAAATTAATTTAATCATTGCATGCATTTAGGGTTTCCTCGAAAAATTGACAGGTGTGCAAACCCTACGCGTCGTCCTGCATCAGCTGAGCTCCCTTTTGCCAACTAGAATATATGCGTTTGTTGTTTATGATAATTGTATTTTACTTTCACATATCTTTGTAAAATTCATCATAGATCCTATATAAATATAGATCCTCCCAAACAAGCGGCAACGAACAAAAAATCAAATATCTCTTTTTTTTTTCTAATTTCTATCTCTCATTCTAGGAACTATACTTTTACTCGAAACGAGATCCTTTCACATTACGTATTATTTCCACATACAAATTATTATAGGGTGTGTTGTTTTAATCCAAGTCCAAATAATTGCTATTTTCAATCTCACGAAAGGGATTTAGATCCCACACTTAAGATATAGCTTCATTTAACTTGGTTTCATGTAATTTTCACATATGATTTAGCTTCTAAAATAGCTGTCTCATATAATTTTGCTGGTGATCAAAGCTGTGCAACTTCAGTATTGAGCATTGTTTTTCTGAATTTTTGCTTCCTATAATTCATTTCTCTTTTTCCTAAAATTATTATTCTTCCGCAGGTTCTTGTTAAGATGTTGCCAAGCTATTACCAACATGTTAGCAAGTATATGAACTCACTACTCACAAAGTTCTACGGCGTGCATTGTGTGAAACCAGTTGGCGGCATGAAGGTGCAGGGATATTCTAAATTACTCTCAGACTTCTACTCTTTTTCTGCACGTGATTCACTACATTATTTTCTCTCCTTACAGAGTTGAAATGGTTTATATTCAGGTCCGTTTCATCGTGATTGGCAACCTGTTCTGCTCGGAGTTCAGAATTCACCGGCGATTTGACCTAAAAGGCTCGTCCCATGGCCGTACTATTAATAAAGCCGAGGGAGATATTGATGAGATCACTACCATGAAGGATTTGGATCTTAATTTCGTATTCCACATCCCGAGGTCTTGGTTCAACAAACTTATATGGTACAGTACGAAATCTTCGATTTGGAATCTTATGGCTTAGTTTCTGAGGTTCTAACGATTTATATTGGTAGGCAAATCGAGCGAGATTGTGAGTTTCTCGAAGCAGAGGGCATCATGGATTACAGCCTTTTATTGGGAGTTCATTTCAGAGACAATGAGGATGATGTTTCGCCCAAGATCGGCATGTTTGCTCCTTCACAAAGTAAGTTACCTTTGCTACATGTACAGCTGTTTCTGCTCCTCATTTGAATCTAAATCTATTCCCTGAAATTATTATTGAATAGAGATATGCATTATGAAGGAATACTTAAGTGACGAGGAACCGTTCACAGCCAAAGTTGATAGCCGGTATGTTATAGCCCTAACTTCTTAATTGCTCTATTTTGGGTAAATTGTCTTGTGAAGTAAGACCACTTCCTTTCTAATCATAGCCATTTACCGGGACCGCCCCCACTAAGATTGCTAAATTATAGGTTCCACCCCTCTTATTTTTGAAATTACAAAACCACCCCTAAAGTTTACATTTCATAACACTAACCTCTCGTGAAGTTTATATTTCATAACATCTATGCACAAAAATACCCTCTTGAAGATTTACTCTACGGGAGTCTTTTTGAACATGGATGTTTTGAAATGTAAACTTCAGGGAGGCTTTTGTAATTTCAAAAGAGGGGTGCAATCTGTAATTATGCTGACTTCCAGGGGAAGTTTTGGTAATTATATGTAGATATTGTCCATTACATCGTATATAATATATCTCATGTTGTTTCAACGACTGTTAGAGTTGACACTTGTCTTCTTAACATTCAATCGTGCTTTAATATGCAAGATAATTATTTAATTAAAACATGAATGAAGGTGCATGGAAATTCCTTTAAAGTACCAATTTATCTTCAGGGCAAGTTCCTTTGATTAGGGGTTTAATTAAACTGCATTTATACATTATTTAGTTTTAGTTTACTCTGTATGTAAGTTTAAGAATCTGCTCAAATATATTAATGTAGATTCATAGAAGTTTTATGCATCTACTGTTAAATGCTAAAACTTGAATCAACATCTGAAAGTTTGGATCCAATAAAATAAATTTATTTTTTTATCAATAGGAAATATAACTAAAAGTTTTATATAAAACTCATATGATGTGTTTATTTTTAGTCGCTAGTAATTGAAATAAATTAAAATAAACATTATTCTATTCTGTAACATGTTGGAGTTTGACTAATTATTCTATGCTAGAATTAGAAGTGCCATCTCTTTTGAATCGACAAGTGTGTTGTTTTGGTAAGGTCAAACTTAGGGTGTGTTCCGCCTCCCGTGGGAAAGAAGAAAATCTCCAGCGGGGCTCCATTCCATTGCCGATCGGAGAGGACCTCCGTTCTCCGTTGGAATGTGTTACGCCCCCGGACGGATCCGAAGGCAACAACGGGGCTGAACCAACTGGTTCAGCCCCCACTCTATAGATGGCGGCCCTCGGGGGGGCTGAACCCACCCGGTTCAGCCCCAATTGGGGCCGGCCGGCCCCCTTGGCCGGCCGGCCTTGGTCCGGGTATAAATATACCCGGATCCTCCTTGGGGGGATCAAGCAAGATATTTACAAGGTATTCCTTCCTCCTCTTAACCCTAGCCGTCTTCCTCTCTAGATCTCCCTTCTTTCTAGTAGATTCATAACATTTAGTATCAGAGGATTCTTCCTCCCAAATTTTTTTTTCGATCCGGACCGATTTCGCATCCAGCCCGTCGCTGCTGCTTCCGCTCGACGACTCCAGCACGCCCGGCGCTCGACGGGTCCCGCCTCCCGCGTCGATCTTTCTAGTAGATTCATAACAGAATGTAGCCCCACTAGTGCCCCAAATGCACCCTTATGTTCTGTTTTGGATAATTGTGGCATTTGAGTGTTGACATTGTGAAATTATGATAGCAAACACATTGACGATGTTTACCTGTATTTGAAACTTCCGTTGGAACTTTTGTGGTTTCAAAATTAATTTTTTGTGGTAGATGCTATCGAAAAGGGCAGCCCGGTGCACAAAGCATCCCTGCGGAGCGGGGTAGGATCCCATCACAAGTGTGAAATGTAGGCAAACCTTACCCCGCATTTTTGCACGAGTTTACTTCCAAGACTCGAACCTGTGACCTCAAAGTCGCACTGCAACACCTCAACCGGTGCCCCAAGATTCCCCTTGAGGTAGATGCTATCTGACGGCCTATATTTGACAACAATTGGATGACTGTGGTGGCATTATGGACAAAACCCCATTTTGAAAAATAAATTAAAAATATTACCTATCAATTTTACCTATAAATTAATTGGTAATATTACCTATTAATTTTCACTATTTCATTAACCACCACCCTTGCTATCCCAAATAGGACCTTAATCATTCTACATTCACAAAACCCTTTGTAGTATGGTCAAAATAGTCATTTTCTATTGTGCAAATTGGCAACAAGTTCCCGTGTAATATCACATAACTCTTATTTTAATTAATTTATGTCGTCACCATAAATACATTCTTCCCAGTTTCCATGTTACTCTTCAGTCTCCTTCTGCCAAATGTATCAAGGAAACATTATTCTGATTTTATTATAATAATGTTTTGATGTGAGTCCATTTGGAGGGATGAAGTAGTTCAGTTATTTTATTTATGGCAAAAATACTAAATCAATCCTTAAACTTTAGGGTCCTTTCTTTTGCCCTGTTTTGACGTTTTGTTTTCATTTTGAGATTTTGAAAACCAAATTTTGGTGTTCGTTAGACTACGTTTTCCATGGTTTTGGTTGTGCTGAAAATGCTCGGTTTTCATTTCCTTCTATTTTTTCCCCGCCTCAAAACAGACCTAGCGAGGCCTTTTTTGCGCGGTTTTGAGAATATTTAAGCAGCGGAAAATCTTTATCTCTTCTTCGCTTCTTCCTTGGCGGGAAATTTTCCGCTTCTTCCTCCAAAGAATAGGCGAGTCCTCACGATACCCCTCCGACAACTCTTCCTCAACTCTTCCGGCCACTCTTCCGCGACCAGTCGACTTTATTTCTCAAAGCACTCCTGTAGCAGATGCACCAACAACATCAAAACCTCTCACCAAAACCTTCCTGATGCCCATTGTTGCAAGCCTGCAAATCCCTGATTGTCTCTGCAACTCCCAATTCCCATTAAACGCCCGGTAAGCCACCTTCTACCCCCCAAAAAAGGTAACCTAGCTTCGCCCCACTTCAAGGATTTTTTTGGTCCGGTGTTGTTTTTTTATCGTTTGTCAGGGCATCCAGTGTTTCTGATTCCTAAATTTGATGTCCAGGAGGGTTTGGAGAAGCTGTGAATGCACAAACAAACACACGTTTTCGTTTTGGCCTAAAATGGACTTGAAAAACATTCTGCAAATGCACATAAGTTTTCGTTTTGCCCCAAAAAAAACAAAAACGTACGATTTTTTTGTTTTGGGCAAAAACGAAAACCTTCCAATGAAAACACTGCAAACGAACGGAGCCTTAGCGTCTTTTTAAAATTAATCCCAAAACTTTGAATTGTTTAAAATCGGTCTTTAAACTTTAGTGTTTTTTATAAATCGGTCCCTAAACTTTAGCGTATTTGTAAACGAGTCCCTAATTCTTTTTTCTTCATGAAATTAGTTCCTAAATTTTTTAAAGTATTTGAAATTAGTCCTAAATTTTAATCATATATAAATTAATAGAAAATTACTTGACATTACACTTATAAAGCTATGTTTGGCGTGACGTTTTTGCTCCAATGAGTTTGAACAAAAATGACATCATCATAGAATGCATGTTCGGCATGGCAATGGTTATGACCTCCGTGAAAAAAAGAAAACTAGTTTTAAATATAAAAGTTAATTAAGTGAACAATGGTTCGTAACCACGGCTTTCACGATCACCACCAACGCGCCAAATGGTGTCTAAATTTGTTTTTTCAATTAATCACATCTTTTAGATACTGTTCTAACATTTTTTTAGAATGTTGACAACTTTAATGTGACTAAAATAAAAATATATTTGAAATAATTATATTTTTATCGAAATAATATTCATTGCGCCCACAACATATAATTACATCAAATAAAATTTTATTTATTGCACAACAAAGCCATTAGAATTAAAAAAAAAAATTTAAAGGGTAGTAAAAAAGGGAATTGTTATCTACACCCCACAATTGGATATTCATATCCAGAATAATACAAAATTTAGCATTTTCCCCCTAAACCTACCTGATATTTGTACCCAACACAAACTTCGTTTCTATTCTCTCAAGCTCTAAACTCCCGCAGCCGAACCTTCGCCTCTCTGCTCGCAGACTCTCTTCGACGGTTCAATAATGTCTCGCCGCCTGTCGCGCCCTCTATTCCATCGCGCCTTCCGCCCATCTCCTCGTCGGCGCTTCTTTTCTCCTTCGACGCCCGACGCCCCCTATATTTGCCACAACCCTCCAACCATTCCTGACTCCCAATGAACATGTGAAAATAGAGAGAAATACAAAGCACCCGTGTTTGGTAGGAGTGCAGTGATTATTGTCACGAAAACAAGCAAACAGTTCTCATGTGTGCTAAAATAGTTATTTTTACTATCACAATGCTCTGAGAATAGTCGCACGACGAGCAACTCATATGGCCCTGTGCAATGAATACAAAGCTTGATCGGTCAACCTTTAAATAGGTCGTTTTAGGTCGTTTGTGTATGTTCTAGCATAACAACAGATTAGGCTAGGTCCAATAACCCACTCACAAGTCGATGAGTTAGAAGCCGAAGACACATGATACCAGTTGGCGCGGTGGTGGCGATGGCGGTTGACGCGGCGGCGAAGGCGGTTTCGGTGCGACGTCGGCGATGTCGGTTTGCAGCAACGACGATGATGGTTACGTCGGGGGAGGTTCGGATATCCACACCCCATGCATGTGGTGCGGCTAACACCTCTCAGGAGACCCCATCGGTTTTCCTAATATTATTATGTATGGGTACAAATATCAATTATGGGTACAAATATCAATGGGTTACAAATATCCATTTATGGGGTGTCAATAACATTTCCCTAAAAAAAGGCTCTATAAATAAAAAAAATGACATTATTAGAATTAATTTTGCTAATAAGGTAAAAAAGTAATTTTATGTTAATTAGTAAATAAATTATAGTTTATGACTGATTTCAACTAATTTAAGCAGTTTAGGAATTGATTTCATATCAAACAAAGTTTAGGAATTGATTTCATATCAAGCAAAGTTTAGGGACTGATTTTAAAAAGTCATTAAAGTTTAGGGACCGATTCCAAACAACTTAACCGATTTCAAAAGGCTCTAAAGTTTAGAGACTGATTTTCTATTTTTGCCTTTATTTATTTATATATATTTATGTATTTGTAAAAAAATATTTGATATGAGCCATTGGCTCATCGGTTGAGGTGTTGACATTTGACTTTGAGGTCACGGGTTCAAGTTCTTGAAGTAGCCTATTGCAAAAATACAGGCTAACGCTCGCCTACACACCCTTGCGGTGGGTGTGAGGCCCCAGTTCAGCCCCCACAAAAATTCTGTATCTAAGCTACTTTCAAGTTATTCGCGCAAGATGAAGTATATGTAGTTTTAGTACAAAATAAAACACAATAAAAACTTAACTTATTCATTGGGTCTTTTCACGTTCTTCCTTGATTAACTAAGGTTTTTCTTTGCGCACACAGGTTCGCCGTAGCAACCTAAACAAAATGACAATGAGCTTAGTCATAAAAATATGACTAAGTTAGGAACATGCCTCTTTAACTGCTGTACATGCAACCAAAAGATTTCCAATAGCAATATGCATATATTTTTTAGTTTCTCAATTCATTATAAAAATGCAATATAAAAAACAATCAATATAACATTTGTTCTTTTTCGAATAATGATATTCCATTTATTCTCACATTTACTTGATGTTAAATTCTCAAGTTATCTCATTCAATGTTGGGTTCAATCATTCCTCTCATTTAGAATCAATTATTTCAAACATATCGTTCAAACATTAGTTTAATTATTTATCTAGGAAATGATAGGCATGCAACAAACATGGGCCCCACCCCTTATGGAAAAAATGTAGGCAAAACCAACCCCCTTTTTGAGAAATCCATCAGGAGGGAACACCTACATCATAAGATTTAATCTAATCCTTAATATTTTCCTATGCAGAGTTTTAAACATCTTTTATCTTTTCTTATCACGTTACAAACTATCATATTTCGTTCAGCCGCGTATTCTTATTCCATTTTCCATATCAGAAAGTTTATGAAGTTCTCATATCATGCATTCTTTAATCATCTTGTCTTGTATTTCCATATTTCAAATCTAAATTTTTTTCAGTTTCAACATCTTTTCTCATTTTTTCATTTTCATTCAATTCATGTTAATGCACAGACATGGAATACATTTCTATAAAAAAAGATTATACAATTTTATATTCTAAAAGTACATTAATCTAAGTATTATTAAAGCGATAAATACTCATATTAGTTTACTCTTTTCCCTTCAATTACTTTGAATCATCATCATGAAACGTCATCCACGTAAATATCTGTAATTTTGAAATATCTTTTAATTGTATTGCATTTCTTAAATAGTTAAAATCGAACTCCTAAGACGGTCAAAATCAACTCCATGACTCATTTTTTTATGTCCTAAAGCTCATACATAAACTATACTAGTCGGCCAAAAGTAAACCCACAACAGCTCGTCATAGTCAATTTTGGTCAGCCCACAACACTAAACAGTCAAATATAAATTTATATTTGCCGTCCCCACTTATCCCCTATTTTAAATTTGCTCAAATGTCATGCCTCAACCCAAAAACAGCCCTACCACTGTAGTAATAAGGTGACCAGTCATAAAACAGCCCCAAACATGGCTGTCCAGCACAAAATCAGCTACAAAACATTGCTGCCCAGCCATTAATAAAAGTCTAGGACAGCAATATTTAAAGTGTCCGGCCAGATTAGGGCAAAAGTAAAGCTATCATTATTCACAACACAATTAACGCCTAATTCATTATAAGGCTGTTAAAATTGTTAACCTAGCTGGCCATATTAACTACAAAAACCCAACAACAAGCCAATATGCATAGAAAAGTGGCCAGCCAAAACAGTGCAATAACAATCCCAACAGCAAAACAGTAGACTACTACTAAAAAAATAGAAGAGAAGGAGCATCTTACAGTGGGAGAGTGAGGAAGGAAGTGTTGCACAACTTAGGCTCTGTTTGGGACAGCTCTGGCGGATTGAAAAGCTGCTGTTCGGATAGAGTTGTTTTAAAATAGATCTCTGGGGAGCAGTTTTGAAAAACTGCAGAGTGTTTGGGTGTTCTGTGCAGAAGTGCGCTCGGAATCGCCGGAGAAAGGCCGCCAGAGGCTCGGAATCGCCAGAGGAAGGCCGTCCGGGGCTCGGAATCGCCGGAGGAAGGCCGTCCGGCCTCTGAGCATGTTCCAACTGAAGAAACCATTAGATTTCCAAAACCAGTGAGAGAGAAAGCTATTTTGCGGAAGTTGAAGCTGGGGGGGGGAGATTTCTGAAGAGCTGCAAAACAGCTCCAGATTTCTGAAAAGCTGCAGTTAAGGAGCTGTCCCAAACAGTTAAAAAACAGCTATGACGGCTGGAATAGACTCCAGCCGCCAGAGCTGCGCCAAACAGACCCTTATGCTTATCGGACACACATAGGTTCTGCGAAGGCCTGCCTGAAACTCCAAAATGGGCACTGAAGTAGCCAAGTAACAGAGGAGGAGTTGGCGACCTAGCAGAAGCAACGACAGGAACTTCAATCTGGCGGCAAGAAATGCCTAAATCAGCGGCGCAGTGAGCAACGACACGACACAGGAAGCAGCGGGACGACACAAACATCAGAGAAATGAAAGAGAGGAGAAGAGCAATAAAGAGCTTGTAGGAGAAGAGTAGAAGAGTCCGGGAAAAAACGACAGAAGGCGCACGCAGGGTCGGAAGCGGAGCAGGAATCGAGAGGAAAATGTGGAAGACGGGAGGGCTCGGTCTCTTTTATTAACGGGGATAAGCGGCAATCGGTGAGAGCAGTCCAAAGAAAATTAAAAGTCTAAATCAGCCACATCATAAACATCCACATGCCACCACTACAAGCCACAAGATAATATAATCCCTTGTAATAGCTAATAGCAGCTCGCAAGATCACATAATCAAATAAATGTTACCACTCACATAATCACATGCGCTTAGCTATTAACACCCCAAATTTCATCAATTCTCCTACTATTAGCACACCAATTTCATCACTTGTACCTATTTTTACTATTGGCACCCCCAATTTTAATAAATTAAATGCACACAAAAATGTTCATAAACTACTGTATATTATATTTTCATCTGATTACATCAAAAATTTATCACTATTGTGTAACTTGAACTGTAATTAATTTTTATTTTACTTCATTGGGTCCTTACAGTGGGACCCTTCCCCGGATCCTTGGAGCATGGGAAATCTGTGTACTACCCATTTTTATTATTTTCTCCTAGAAGATGCTTTTTTAAGTTCATTCAATTTGTTTGTACAAAACGTGTCATTGACTAATCTGCTTTTTGTTTCCAGGGATTAATATCATTGCATCGTAAATAATAACCATAAATTGTCATCATTATCCAATAATGACTAATTCTTTTATTTTTAATTTTTTGAATAAAATATATTTAATATTCTTGATATGTATAGATCAAGATATCTGACCCCTTGCAGTTAGAAAATAATCTTAAACAACATTACTTTAGCAGTAAATTGAAGAACATAGTGAATGTTTATACTACAAATTATTTATATTCTATTAAGATTTAATAAAATAAGAGCAATTGCTTTTTTCAAACTATAATTCAGTGCAACGTTTTAAAATTTTCTGGAGTGATGAATTTTAGGCTTGATTTTTTTGTTTGTTCAGGAAGTCGCCGGTTCAGTTAGGCGCAAACGTGCCAGCGAGGGCGGAGCACGTTTTTCATATGAACGACCCTGACAGCGGACGAATCTATCAAGTGATCCTCTATTTCGGAATAATTGACATACTTCAAGACTACGATATCGGCAAGAAGCTTGAGCGGGCGTACAAGTCCCTGCAAGTTGATTCTACCTCCATCTCCGCCGTGGACCCGAGGCTTTATTCACGGAGATTTCGTGATTTCATGGGCAGAGTGTTTGTCGAAGGTGATTGATCGTTCAGACCGCGGAAACATTGGATTCTTTTTGAAGTCGGCAGTGGAGCTGAGGCGGGTCGAGCTGAGCTGACTCGGTCCTCGCAATCAAAGAAAAAATTGATGACATGGATGGCTCTGCATCCAACCGCTGTTCTCGTCTTTTTTGAGCAAGTAGAGAAGTCTGCATCAATGCTGAAATATTTTTTGAAGGTGAAATTGTACATTTTTTGTCAATTTGATGGGGTCCTGGGGATTTCAATATTTTTTTTTTATTTTTTTATTTTTTATTTTTATTTCCTTTTTTTAGTTTTGAGTTTCTCAAAATAGGGGAAGGAAAAACAAATAATGTTTTTTAGCTGCTTCCTGAAGGAGGGATGGTAGGAGTTTTTCTTGTGCTTGCCAGTTGGAATAAATCAAATGTATATATAGACAATCATATATTATGATTATGTGGAATGGGTGAGGATGGTTATTACATTTTAGTGTATTGTATTTAGCTTTTCTTTTGGATTTTTTTTAGGGGATTGTTAACCGCAGATCAAATATGGCTATTTGCAGATTATTACTATTCGCAGACCCAAAGACTATTAAATTTGTTATTCGCAGAAATCATTGTTATTCGCAGACTAACATTAAAAGTAAAAAAATATGGTCAAGATGTGCACTAGCACCACAAGTACCATCAAAATTGGAGTCTACATAAAAGTATACATAACCTGCATCAAAAAATATGAAGCACTGATACCACAAGTGCACAAAAAATATCAAGTCTATCAGAAGAAGAAGAAGAAGAAAGTACCAGGAGCACGGTTAGGGCAAAATCAAGATTCAGAGCAGCGATCAGCGGCAGAGGCGGACATTTCCTGGGAGATAGATCTACTAGACGGGGCCGGAGAGAAAAGAGCACACCGCCTTCGTCGCCGCGCTTCCCCGTTACATGCTCGGAAATGCCCTAACTCCTGGCGCCTTAAGCTAGGTCCGCCCTTGCACACAGCGGCGAGCGACGGGGCGATCGACTCTTCTTCGCCGGCGAGCGGGGCGAGCGGCAGATGGCGAGCGGAGCGATCGGCGGATCGCCTCCGTCCAGAGAGAGCAAGTATCGGGGGAGAAAAACTAGGGCTTTGATTTTGGTTTGAGAATAAAAAAATTGGAACAAAAAAAAAACGTTTTTTTCGGTCTGCGAATAGCCATTCGCGGTCTGCGAATAGCCATTCGCGGTCTGCGAATAACAATCCCCTTTTTTTTTATTATGGGTGTATTTAGGGAAATTTATTTGTTTTTTTTGTGAAATAATATATATATAAGCTTTATCTATTGTGAGGCTTTGGTATGAGTGAAATTTTTTGGTACGGGTGACGATGGAAGCCATCCAGCCTAAATAAATAGGCTCCCATCTTATTTTCCCCTTCGCTTTTTTTCTCATCTTTTGTTGAATCGCTCCTGCCTCTTCCGCCCGAAGACCTAGCGAGTTCCTCACTCGTCGGAAAATCAATCGCTATTTCTCCCGTCGGCATTAAACTTATCCCAGCCATAATTATTGTAACTCCATCTTCATCCGGCGGTAATCTATTCTTATTTGTCGATAGCTTCTCCAACATTGCGACTCACACAGCTCCTCTAGGGATTCTCGTCCAGACAGAGGAGACATTTGGCGTCCCTTCGCTTAGGTATGCTTTTTTTTTTCTCATTTCATAAGGTTGTTTTCAAGTTTATGAACTCTTTAATTGGATTGATCGCTTATTCTAAGAAACCTAAAAAAAATTGTCAAATTTTTTTGGTGTTTTCATTTTGTGTTGTCTTTGTAGATGCTTACACCTTATTTTACAGTTTTAAGTTTTATGGGTGATATATAGTTTGTTAGTTACATTAAAAAAAAAATTTGTTTAACATTTGTAAGTTCTCTATTTTTTATGGGTTCTCTTGTGTACAATATTATTCCTAAATGTTAGTTTCAAGCCCATACTCTTATCTTAGCTTTTTACAGTAACGCTATTGTTAAAACCGAGAATTCGGTCTCGATGGAGTTCATCCATGAAAAAGGGGTGATTGCGCATCTACTTCTCTCATGCAAGAAAAATGACAAAAGAAAAAGAACAGGGGACTGACCCAAGGGCCTGATGCGGAGGACCCACCACACACCCAGAAGATCTCTGAGCGCTTCCCTCTTTAGCCAAATGTCGGGCTAAGGTACATCAGAAAGCGCTAGAAGGCTGAGAGACAAGTGAGCATGCCCTCTGAGGTACTCATTTGGGTCCTATTTATAGATTTCTGAAAATGGTCTGCAAATAGCCAACCTCCGCTGTTCTGAATAGCTATGTGCAGTCCAACTGGGTCTGCCAACAACGTAACTCCGCTGTTCTAACTGGCTATGGGCAGGCCAGGGAGAGCAAAATGGTAAAAACACCTCGCAGATCACTGGGCGAGTAGCCCTCAACAACCCCTGCTCGGCAAGGGCGGCGAGTGTTCGATAGAGTTGGCACTCGCCGCCTATCTTTGACCTTGGGCGAGTGCGGGCCCGGCCTGCCCTGCTCGCATTCCGCGGGTTTGTTGAACGGTCCGAACTCGGCGATCGACCCAGAGCTCGACGAAAGCCCAGAGCTCGACGAAAAGCCCAGAGCTCGACGAATAGCCTAGAGCTCGACGAAAAGGGCTTGGCGAGTACGAGCTCGCCTCCCAAAAGTATCTCACCCCGCCTGGGCGAGCCGGAGACTGTCGAGCTGTCCGTCCTGCCGAGCTCGCCCAGGGACTCAGACTGCCCGATTTGGGCGGTCTGGCTCATGCTGACCCACTCACCGGATACGGGGTTGTACAGCTATAACTTATTTTTGCAGTTGTAAGTTCTTCTGAATTGTAAATGTTATTTCCAACCATTTTTTTTAGTTGTTGCAATTGACTTGTGATTGCTTATTTGTAGCTTCTTACAGTTAGTTTTTTAGGTATAATTATAATTGTAAATTATAATTACAGTCATTTTTTTAGATATAATTATAGTTGTAATTACAGTTCAAATTGTAACTTGTAACTTACAGTGGTAGATATAATTACAGTTGTAGATATAATTACAATTGTAATTACAGCTCAAAGTTTGTGTGAAGTTTTTTTCTGTTTTGTTAGTTTAGTTGCCTATAGTTAATTTCTAAAGTATAATTAGAGTTCAATTTTTACCTAGTAATTTTTTTTACATTTCAATTCAATATTCCAATTGCAATTTCTCTGTTTCTTATGGTCTTTGTTTGTTATGGCTATATTTTGTAATATATTTTGTCCATATGTGACATCCAAATAAAATTTATGATTTTTTTTAGAGCTCTTTTTGTCCGAGTACAAGTAAGATTAATTAAGAATGCTTGTTATTTTGTTTGTATTTATATATGCTAATTTCTAATTATTTTAATAGTGTCTTGAAATAACTAGTGACCACATTTAAATTGAAGGTTCGCCCTTTGTTGGACGCTTTAGAGGAGAAATCCAAGACAATTTTGAGTGAAGCTGGGTTCTTCAGATTTTTTAAATATCCAATTTATCTCAAAATATCCCCTTTCTTTATGTTCTTGTACGGGTTTTTAATAGGGATAAACAAACATATATGCTAGGAAATTACTACTTGTCATTTACAGTTAACGATGTTGCCTTGATTTTGGGTCTATCAAATTATAGTCTTGACTTTACGTTTGTTAGACTACCATGCACAGATTTAACCCATAAAGATAGGATTGAGGAAATGAATAATCTCGCTATAGATGATTTGTCTCCAACGTTCGAGAGTAGGAGAATGGATGCCCTCATGAGGTATTTTGGTCATTGTTTTCTTCTTTTCATTGAAAGGAGTGAAAATCTCAGGGCTCTTATATAAAATTCATGGTTTACCGACCTTCAAAAAGTACAACTGAACGAAGACAATTCATTGTTTTCTACTATCGCAAGTTCATGTTTTAAGCCAACTTAGTGCAGTAAAAAAAGTTTGTGTAAGTCTGGGATATCTTGAGGGATGCACTACTATATTATTGGTAAGAAGGATAAATTTCAATGCATATTATTTATATTAATCATTTTGTATTAATATCTTTTTTGCTTGTAGGTGTGGCTATATGAGTTCACAAACGTGCAGGCGGTTGTGAATGAATTAGCAAGACCTAAAATTTCTAGGTGGTCGGCTAAAATAAGTTACCAAGCTCATTTTTATTTCAATCTTCTTATGCAACTACGGATGACAAAAGAGTTCAGTACGACTTAAATAATTGTAACTGTATTATGATTTATTATAGTGCCGTTGAAACATGTTTTTTTGTTGTGTTGTAAGTTAAACTAAAGTTCTTGAAAATTCTGAACAATGAGGAATCTTTACTCGGGAAAGAAGAGAAAGATTCTGACTTTCAACAAGCGAAGAGGAATAAGGGGACGGAAGTTAAGGAATTTGATGAACAAGCTGATTTAGAGTTAAAATCCGAGATATAAAATTATTTAAGGAGTACTGAATAACAACGGCTTACTGCTAAAAATGATTAGAAATTGTTAACGAAAGCAAGGAGAGATATTGAGAAGGGGAAGGTACGGAAAGAAGAGAGAAGGCAAGCTGAAGAACTATTATTCGATGAGGGGTGATGGGGACTAGAGACCAGTCTCCGATCCTTCATTAAAGCAGAAGATTGGAAGGAGGTGGAAACAATAAAAGATCTTTGTGAATCATGAGTTAGAAGGTTGGAAGCCAAATCCTATAGGGTACCACAACCCCCGCAACATACACCCCCTCCCCGCCCGTTTCCTCTCCAAAACAAATTCTTCGTGTAGCAAAAATAGAATTGAAAAATGATAAGAATAATATTCTTATTAGTAGATTAGTTAGAAATGTCAAAAGTAGATATTTTAGAAAGCAAAAAAACATTAGATATCCCTTTTGATGGCGCCGACCTGGTTCCACTCGACGACGCACCACGCGGCTATGACCTTCACCACAACACGAGGAAATTTTACCGCGACTTGAGCCGCAAAAAAATTACTTAGTTTGCATGTTAATTTGTTCAAACATTTTATGCGTATTTTACTTTACTCGTTCGCGCCCAATCGACCAAAATGTTAGGCGGTCACGAGTTGTCTTCTATTTTCTGCATTTTCTTTTAGGCTAAAACTTTGGATGATTTGAATTAACTAATGGCAATGTGTGGTTGGGAGTGCTCCTCATGAGGAGTATATATACTCCCATTTTGTGGCTTTAAGCCTAATGAGATATTTGATAAATAAAAGATTTCTCCTTCTTTCTCCCGTGAACAGGAGCCGCCGGCCCTAAGCCGAGCTTCCCTCACGAACCCCGTTCGGTCGCCCCTCCGCCGGCGCGACACCGACCCCGACTCATCTATCTTCGACGAGATACCGGTGCGACACCACCACTCCCGTACCTCCAGCTCCAGCGACTCCCGTCGACCTAGACCGGCCTTCCTCCATTTGGCGTCGGAGACGGTCGGATTCTCCACCTGGGCAAACCAGTGGCCAGCCCAAGTTTTTGCCTGGTGATGCCGAGGACCTCTCGGTTGGGTAACGACGTTCCTCCACTTTCTCCTTGTGCGATTCTTCTATTTTTGTGTTGTTCTTGTGGTGGTAAATGCTATTGTGTGCTATTGGACAACGAAAAACAAATCGGAGCGAGTCTCGCTCGACGCCACGTCCCCGTTCAATTGATCGGAAAGGAAACGCGCGTGGTTGAAACTTTCGTTGGGACTTTTCCTCACCCGGAAGAATCTCCTCGCTCAAACGTTGTGTCCGCGAGTTTGCCGCGAAAACACTGGTATTCACTTATGATGGTGAGTTTTCGTAGGCGGTTCAATTGAGTGCATGCTATGTGTTGTGCTTCAAATTTTCTTGTGCGTGCGTTGGAACCGTGTGCGACCCTATGGGTTGTTTGGCTTAATTGCGCAATTCTCGAATTTATTTTCGCCGCATTTGTTTGGGGTCCGGACCGGGTAGGTCCTTTTCGCTTGATCGAACATTAGCCTTATAGCCCTTGGGAGATCTAAAGAGGCCTATCGAACCTTCGTTTGGGCAAGTGTGTCTCTCTTGTCAGTTCATTTCGTTGTGTTGACGTTTGCGCGCACATATAGTTAATTGTGACGGTCATCGTCTTGGGAATCCGACCTCCACGGGTACATTGAAAGGAGTGTGCTGCATCAATTTGGTATCAGACTTCGGCGCAAAGGTTTTTTAATCTTTGTCGGTCCTCCCGTTTTCAATTTTATGCACACACGCTCGGGGAACGAATACCCCCTGCACTCGTCCGCGTCCACTAATATGGGCGACAATCCGGATAATCGTGAAGTAACGCAAGCGCAACTAGCGGCCGTTCAACGTGATTTCACCGAGCAAATCACTCAACTCATTGCGGCCTTCACACATTTGATTCAAACCCTCCAAAATGGTTTTTCACCGCAAAACCCACCTAATAACCCTCCACCTCTCAATCCTCCACACCGCCAACAATGTCCACACAATGACAATGACGACGTGGATCACAATGGGCTTGGCACAAAGACCTGACCCACAAAATTAAAATCGATGCCCCATCATTTGACGGTTACAATAATGGTGCTCCGTTCGTTTCACAGGATTTGAGATGTAAGAATTGAAATTGACTTCAATTCCAATTCTCATAGAAATTGGAATTGAAGTCAATTCCAATTCTGTCGTTCTGCTAAATCCAGGAATTCTGTCACGGGAATTGAAATTAGTATTTCCATTGTTCCGCTTTATATTAGAATTTTTCCATTCGAGCAAGCATTTTTTGGCCGGGCGTGTATTTTTTAGTCTGGACGGATATTTTTTTGCCCGGACGAGCATTTTTCGCAGAGTGCGCAGTTTTCGCCCGAACATGCATTTTTTCGCCAGGACACACATTTTTCGCTAGAGTGTGCATTTTTTCGTCCGGGCGCGCAATTCTGTCGTTCGACAAAAATGAGCGCCACTGCAAAAAAATCTGCGTACCCGGGCGAATTCTGTCGCTCGAGTGTGCAATTTTTCAGCCGGGCGAAAAATGCGCACCCAGGCGAAAAATGCGCGGTGGCCGAAAAATGCGCGCCCGGCTGAAAAATTCGCGCTCAGGCAAAAAATGCGCGCCCTGGCGAAAAATGCGCGCTCGGGCGAAAAATGGGCGTCCGGGCGATTAAATTCGCATCCGGGCGAAAAATTTGCGTCTAGGTGAAAAATTTGCGCGCTGGCGAAAAATTCGGGGTCGGGGGAAGTATTTGCGCCCTGACAAAAAATACGCACACGGGCCGAAAAAACCGCGCCCGATCGAAAAATTCACGTCAGGGCGAAAAATTTCCGTCCTGGCAAAATATGATCGCCTGGGCGAAAAATGAGCGTTCGGACAAAAAATACGCTCCCGAGCGAAAAATACACCCTGACCGAAAAATACGTCCCTGGCCGAAAAATGCTCCCCCAGCCGAAAATGCGTGCCCGGGCGAAAAATTCACGCCCGGGAAAAAAATTCGCGTCCGGGCAGAAAAATTCGCTCCCGGGCGAAAAATGGGCGCCCGAGATGAAAATTTCGCGGCATAGGCGAAAAATACGTGCACTAGCGAAAAAATGCGCGTCTGGACGAAAAATACGCCCTGGGGGAAAAATTCGTGCCCGGGCGGAAAATGCGCGTCCGGGCGAAAAATATGCGCCCAGACAAAAATGCGCGATCGGGCGAAAAATTCGCGTCCGGGCCAAAAATTCACATTCGGGCGAAAAAATCACGTCCTGGTGAAAAATTTGCGCCCGAGCAAAAAATTCGCTACCGGGCGAAAAAATCGCCCCTAGGCGAAAAATGCGCACTTGTGCGAAAATGGTTGCCCGGGCAAAAAATGGTCGCCCGGGCAGAAAAATGTGTGTCCGCCCTAAAAATGCGAGGTCGGACGAAAAATAAGCGCCCGAGCGAAAAATGCGATCCCGGGCAAACAAATGTGCACCCCATCGAAAAATTCGCTCTTCGATGAAAAATGAGTTCTTGTGCGAACAACGGAATTTGCGTTTATATTTTTTTGAGAGAGTCGGAGACGCGCTGGTAGGGGTTAGAATCACGAATGAAGACCCCGCGAGGTAAGAATTGAGGGAGCCGTGTTTCTTCTATAATCAATTCCCATGAGAATTGAAATGAATTCTAATTCCAAGATAATTTTATGGCCGCCGAACAGTCACAATTGGAATTGACAATTGAATGTCAATTCCAAAGCCCCAATTCCATCGAAACGAACGGAGCCAGTGTTATTTTCAATGACACAACCTTGACGACCACCAAATGGTGGGTCGCACGCATCAAGTTAGAGGGTCGAACCCAAGTGTTTTGACTAAATGAAGAGCGTCGTGTTGATGATATTCCACACACATGGCCGCAAATGCACAACATCCTCACTAATCACTTTGTTCCCGTCTACCACCGAACAAATATGTTCGACGAATTCACCTCTTTACTGGGCACTAAATCGGTGAGTGAGTACATGAGCGAGTTAAATGAGTTAATGATCCGTTATGATATTCAAGAGATGCCTGAGCTTACCGTGTCACGATTCCGTAAGGGTCTTCGCTCAGAAATTCAAAGTCAAATCCGGCGTTATGATCACCATGATTTAAGCTCTGCGATGAATTCTGCCCTTGACATTGAAAAGCATTTTTTAGTGAACACAACTCCACGCACATCTTCCTCCAAAACCTTTTTCCACTCCAAAATGTCTTCCACACACCCTCCTAACTCACGCGGGAAAAATGTTGTAGGTGACACCTCCAAATCCGTTTTAATCACCGCTCGGAAAGAAAATGACCCAACAGGCGTCCGCATCCCTATAAGCAAAACTAACAAGGCCAACGTCACGTGTTACGCTTGTAACCAACCCGGTCACTATGTGGTTGAATGTCCTACACGCAAAAAGTTGGTGACGTTAATTGAACCCACGACGGATGACGACGATTTCGTCTATGAGGAACATAGTGATGTTGAGGAACCCGACATTCCTAGAGATATGGACGATGATTATGCCTCCCACAACCTCTCGGTCATGCGTTGCATCTTGACTATCCCACGTAGTAGCCATGAGTGGAAGCGTTCTAGTATCTTTTCCTTGTATTTTAGGAGCGGGGAGAAGTCTTGCAAACTCATCATCGATAGTGGGAGTTGCATGAACGTGGTTTCCGAAGCCGTGGTTCTTCGAATGAATCTCACCCCCAAACCACACCCCACTCCTTACCAAGTCGCTTGGGTCAATAAGACCTCTATTCCCGTTACCAAACATTGCCTAGTGCCCCTTGTCATTAAGGACTATGTCGACCAAGTTTGGTGCGACGTCATTTCCATGGACGCATGTCATGTCCTCCTAGGCCTCCCTTGGCTCTACGACTACAATGTCACTCATTTCGGTCGTGCTAACACATATGAATTCAAATTCAAAGGCAAACACATTACTTTGCGCCCCACCGCACCTAAGGACCTTAAAGCCAAGGACACGACCGTTCCCACCATCAAGCAACACTCACTTTAATGCATCCTAAAGAATTTTAAAAGACTGGCTTTTCTGGTGGTATGCTCTATGTGTTAGTGTTACTTCAAGCCAACGACATTCACCTCTTCACGTCACCCTTAGCCGCCGATATTTTGACTTTACTTGAGGAGTTTAAGGATGTCCACCCCGAGGAACTCCCCTCCGAATTACCATCCCTTTGGAGTATCCAACACGTCATTGATTTTATTTCGGGCTCCTCCCTTCCCAACTTACCGCACTATCGTCTTAATTCTAGTGCCCATGCGGAGCTCCAAGCTCAAATCTCGGACTTGCTCTCCAAAGGCCTCATCCGGCATAGCTTAAGCCCATGTACCGTGTCGGTACTTCTTGCCCCAAAAAAGGATGGCTCTTGGAGGATGTGTATCGATAGCCGGGAAATAAATAAAATCACGAATAAATGCCGCTTTCCTATCCCCTGATTGAACGATTTACTAGACATGTTTAGTGGCGGCACAATCTTTTCCAAACTTGATCTTCGAAGTGGCTACCACCAAATCCGAATTAGAGATGAGGATGAGTGAAAAACGACTTTCAAATCTAAAGAAGGTTTATATGAATGGTTAGTGATGCCCTTCGGGCAATTCAACGCCCCAAACACATTTTCTCGCATGATGACGCAAATCTTCAATTGTTTTATGAGAATTTTTTTGGTGATCTATTTCGATGACTTACTCGTTTATAGCACGCTCGCACATGCACACCTATCTCATTTAAGACAAATCTTTGAGGTTTTACGGACGAAAAAATTATATATAAATTTGAATAAATGTGTCTTTATGGATTCTTCCGTCTCCTTTTTGGGGTATATTGTTAGTGCGGACAGTATTAAGGTTGATCCCGCAAAAATTCAAGCGATTATAAATTGGTCGGAACCTAAATCTATCTGTGACGTTCGTAGCTTTCATGGCTTAGCCACCTTTTATTGCCGCTTCATTCGCCACTTTAGCGTCATTATGGCTTCAATTACCGAATGGATGAAACTTGGTGATTTTACTTGGCCTAAATCCGCTTCTTGTGCCTTCAATAAGATTGAAACTTTACTTACTGAGGCACCGGTTCTCGGGTTACCCAATTTTACTAAAATTTTTGAGGTCTCTTAGGACGCCTCGGGTGCAGGCATAGGTGGAGTTTTAAGTCAAGAAGGTCATCCCGTTGGATTTTTTAGTGAAAAATTGAGCGATCCGAAATTAAATTACTCTAATTATGAACGCAAATTTTATGCGTTTGTCCAAAGCCTACGTCGTTGGCGTCACTATCTTTTGCCTAAATAATTCATCCTCCTTTCAGATAATGACGTCTTACGCTACATTAACTCTCAACATAAGCTTAGCCCGCGACAAGTCAAATGAGTCTTTTTCGTGCAAGAATACACATTTGTGATTAAACATTGCAAAGAAAAACATCACCGTGTTGCCGATGCGCTTAACCGCTTTAGTCTACTGTTGACTACCCTTGACGTGAGAGTCCTAAGCTTTGAACGTATACGTCGCGAGTATGCCGAGTGCAAGGACTTTAAAGAAATCTTTCAATCCCTTCAAACACCCACCCCTCATACTATTTCCGAATACTTCCTTCGTGATGGGTATTTATTCAAGGGTGTCCGTTTGTGCATTCCGGATTCCTCCCTCCACCTCTTTATTATTTGGGAGATGCACAGTGGCGGTATGGGTGGTCACTTTGGCCGCGACAAAACCATATCTTTGGTTGAGGACAAGTTCTTTTTGCCCGGTTTGAAACGCATGGTTAATCGCATCGTGAGTAGTTGCAACACATGCCAACTTGCGAAAGACACCAAGCAAAACACGGTTTTATACACACCGCTCCCCATTCTTTCCGTCCCTTGGGCCGACGTTAGCCTAGATTTTATCTTGGGTCTCCCACTGACACAACACCGCAACGATTCTATTTTGGTAGTTGTCGATCGTTTTTCTAAAATGGGGTATTTTATTCCATGCAACCACACCAACAACGTGTCGCATATTGCAAAACTTTATTTTAAAGTTGTTAGTCATCGAGGACTCCCTAAAACAATTGTTTTCAATAGGAATGTCAAATTTACGTCTTATTTTTGGAAAACATTGTGAATTTTGGTGGGCACCAAACTCCTATTTTTCGCGGCATACCACCCCCAAACGGATGGTCAAACCGAAGTGGTCAATCGAAATTTGAGTAACTTGCTCCGTTGCCTCGTGGGCGAAGGGGACTTAGGATCTCACCCTCCCCCATGCGTAACTTGCGTATAATAATTCCAAGAATCGCTCCACGGGCCTCTCCCCAAATGAAATCGTGCATGGTTACAACGCCCGTGTGCTGCTTGACTTGATTCCGTTACCACCCACATATAAAACAAGTCAATTTGCACATGATTTTGTTCATCACCTTCATGATTTGCATAAAGAGATCTATCAACAATTAATCACTACTTACACGGTTTATCAATCAGACGCGAACGTCCATAAACGAGCACAACTCTTTGACGTCGGAGATTTAGTCTTGGTCAAGTTAATTTCCGAGCGGCTTCCCACAGGTGCCGTAAAGAAATTGGCCAACCGGCGTGCCAGACCATTCAAGATTTTAAAGAAATTGGGTGATAACGCGTACGTGTTTGACTTGCCTCACGATTGGGGTATACACCCAATGTTTAATGTTTTCGATCTTACACATTTTCATGAAGCACCGCAAGAACTTTTTGCCCTTTCCTCTTCTTCGTCTCCTCGCGGCCATTCTCTTGGGTTTGGGAGTGACACCACATCTTCTTATATTTCTAACTTGGAGATACCCCCCTCACCTACTAGTGAGACTCTGTGTGATGCTTTGCCCCCTGCTAATGTTTTTTCCAGATATCTGAAGGTTATTTTGATTCCAGATCAGATTTTGGATGACGACATCATTGCTTCCACCGATGGCGGCGTGCATCGCTACTTGGTTCGTTGGAAGGACCGCCCCGCTTACGACGCCACGTGGGTGACCACCGAGGAGATGGAGTGCCTTCATGATGACATGCTCCACCGCTACCGTTTAGACCACTCACCGGTGACGAGTGGTTTTAAGCGGGGGAGGATTGATGGCGCCGACCCGGTTCCACTCTACGACGCGCCGCGCGGCTACGACCTTCACCCCAACACGGGGAAATCTTACCGCGACTTGAGCCGCGGAAAAATTACTTAGTTTGCATGTTAATTTATTCGAATATTTTATGCGTATTTTACTTTACTCGTTCGCGCCCGATCGACCAAAATGTTAGACGGTCACGGGTTGCCTTCTATTTTCTGCATTTTATTTTAGGCTAAAATTTTGGATGGCTTGGATTAACTAATGACAATGTGTGGTTGGGAGTGCTCCTCATGAGGAGTATATATACTCCCATTTTGTGGCTTTAAGCCTAATGAGATATTTGATAAAAAAAGGATTTCTCCTTCTTTCTCCCATGAACAGGAGCCGCTGGCCCTAAGCCGAGCTTCCCTCGTGAACCCCGTTCGGCGCGACACCATTCAGCCTCCCCTCCGCCGGTGCGACACCGGCCCCAACTCCTCTACCTCCGACGAGATACTTGTGCGACACCACCACTCCCGTACCTCCAGCTCCAGCGACTCCCGTCGACCTAGACCGGCCTTCCTCCATTTGGCGCCAACGACGGTCGGATTCTCCACCTGAGCAAACCAGTGGCCAGCCCAAGGTTTCGCCTGGAGACGCCGAGAACCTCTCGGTTGGGTAACGACGTTCCTCCACTTTTCCCTTGTGCGATTCATCTATTTTTGTGTTGTTCTTGTGGTGGTAAATGCTATTGTGTGCGATCGGACGACGTAAAACAAATCAGAGCGAGTCCCGCTCGACATCGCGTCCCCGTTCAAATGATCGGAAAGGAAATGCGCGTGGGTGAAACTTTCGTTGGGATTTTTCTTCACCCGGAAGAAAATCCTCGCTCAAACGTTGTGTCCGCGAGTTCATCGCAAAACATTGGTATTCGCTTATGATGGTGAGTTTTCGTAGGCGGTTCAATTGAGTGCATGCTAAGTGTTGTCCTTCAAATTTTCTTGTGCGTGCGTTGGAATCGTGTGCGACCCTAGGGGTTGTTTGGCTTAATTGCACAATTCTCAGATTAATTTTCGCCGCATTTCTTTGGTCGTCGGGACCGGATAGGTCCTTTTCGCTTGATTGAACATTGACTTTATAGCCCTTGGTAGATCTAAAGAGACCTAGCGAACCTTCATTTGGGCAAGTATGTCTCTCTTGTCAGTTCATTTCGTTGTGTTGACGTGTGCGCGCACATAGAGTTAATTATGACGATCATTGTCTTGGGAACCCGACCTCCACGAGTACATTGAAAGGAGTGTGCTACGTCACCTTTGAAAGACATAGTTAAGGTAAAAGAGGAGTATAGTTACATTGGCAGACCATACATATCGACTTCGTCGCGTAAGGTTATAGATCTTATGCTGAAAAAATCCCCAGAAAGCTAATATCGCTCTTGTATATAATATATATTTTTAAATAAATTTATGTTGCATAGTAATGTTTTTTTTCTATTTTCAGTAGTACACTATCATATCGTTATAACTTTATTATACATTGTGTTGATGTTTATTAAGCTTGCTTCACAGTACTATAGGAGAAGCAGTACGCAAAACACTAATTGGTGTGTCGCTTAAAGGATTGTAAATGGAAGTTTTATGACTCAATGAAAAGAAAGCGTCACCTTTCAGGCCTATCCAATTTGGTGAGATTTTAAAAAAACAATGAACCAAAGTTATTATTTGTAAATATTTATTGATTTTGTGAGCTCTCTTGCAGGTAAAAATACTCCATGAAGAGGCAATCGAAGCACTGCTAGTCAACATTAAGAAGCAATCGGTTGATTGTCACTTAGTCCTCATGTACTTGAAAGCTTCCCCGGGATGAGGGTTGGTATACAAGCCAACCTCCTCTTTATCTCTTATCGCGTACACTGATGCTGATTATGCGGGCTCGCTTGATGATCGACGATCCACCACTGGTTTCTGTACTTACTTTGGAGGAAATCTCATCACATGGCATAGCAAGAAGCAATCGGTTGTTGCTTTCTCTTCTGCTGAAGCCGAGTATCGTGCAACGACTGCTGTCGTTTCTGAACTTACATGGTTGGAGTGCCTTCTTTGTGATTTGGGTGTCAAACTCTCCTCACCGGCAACTCTGTTCTGCGATAGTCAGGATGCTATACATATTGCAAAGACCCCTGTATTTCATGAGTGAACAAAACACATCGAGGTTGATTGTCACTTAGTCTGGGAGAAGATCCAACTGAAGAAACTTGAATTGGAACATGTTCCAGTCTCCGAGCAAGTGACCGACATCTTTACTAAGGCTCTACTTCGACCATTGTATCAACAGTTCCTATCCAAGCCTTGTGCCTACGATTTGTATGCTCCAGCTTGCGGGGGAATGTTAGAAGATAGTAAAACCATGTGTAAAAGCCCCATTGTAATTGTGACCCATTTATAAGTCCATATGTGCCTTTTTTTGTTTTGTCCCACATTGTATTCTTTGGGGCTTCTTTCTTTCTCTCTTCATATATATATATACTCATACTTGAAGGTTAATACAAGTAATACAGCCCACAGATTTCATTGCTCTACTTTTCTACAATATCATATGCATTTTCTCAAAATAATTTAGGATGCAAACCTCGTGCCCATCTCTTCTCATAGTCTCCAGCTCCAGGAATGTAATGCCAACTATATTCTGAGGTGCTTCTTAGCTGAATATTTCCATGTGATGCTGATGAGAAACCATGATGATGGGTGTGAAATTTCAAGAATCATATTCAGGCACGTCATTCAACCAGATAACAGTAGAGCCGTCACGGTTCTGGTTCTACTAAAATCATAAACCGAACCACTAAGGTAACGATTCTTCAAATTAGAAGCAAAACCTTATTTGGTTTAACCGGTTCTGGTTCTGGTTCCAGTTCCTGTTTAATTTTTGGAACCGTCGTGTCAATGATTCCGGTTACGGTTTAACAAGAACTAAAATCAAACCGGCCACTAACGATTCGACCCGGTTCCATGCTGTTCAGTCCGGTTTCAATCGGTTCCAATTAAAACCAAAATCAAATTTGGTGAAATGAAATAAAAGCGGGTTGCAAATAGTAAAACTCAAATCAACATCGAAATAGAAATAATTATGTTGCGCACTTTTCGACGGTCTTTTCAACGATCGGTGGGATAGTATTAATCGCCTTCCTACGCGTGTAGACTTGCCATGACTTCTAGTTGGCTTGTGCATGTCTCGTTGGTATGCTCAATAGTAACAACCGACTACAATTAGTTGTCTTTCATGATTACTAATAAATAGTAGTTGTATATCTTCTATATTTTTTAAATAAAATATTTCAAAAAAATATGTAAGTAAAATTGAAAGTATATTATATAACTGTATAAAAATCAAGAGTGCACTGCAAAAATTGACTCCAAACCGCACCAATGTCAAACCATAACACACGGTTTTTATGCGGTGAAGTTTTGTTCGGTCCAAAATCCACCCCCTTTAGTGCGATTGCGGTTTGAGTTCAAACTGCATCAGTTTCACTAGTGATAGTAAGTATAAATATTATAGATAAATTATAAAATAATAACAATATAATAATAATAATAAACGAGTTGCGCTTCGGTTATACTTCGCTCCGGTTCAGATCGGGTCTAAAAATCTTGAAACCGCTTGAGACTTGTATGTTGCGGTTCCGGTTCCGATCCGGATAATAAAATGTAAGAATCACACCCGGACTAATGTTGTTCACGGTTTCATAATTGAAACCGGAACCCGAATAATTTGCGAACGGTTCGGTCTAGTTCTTTGCGGTTCCGGTTCGGTTTGCGATTTTCGGTTTTAAGCGACAACTCTAGATAACAGTTTTGACCCAATTATCCTTCGTCAAAAGACCCTAGGTTGCAAAGTGCCAAAAAAAATCAAAATGGGAGGGGAGGAGGGGGCAGTTAGGTTGCAAAGTGCCAAAAAAAATCAAAATAGGAGGGGAGGAGGCGGCAGTGAAAAGTGCAATATTTAGTAATTGAGGGTGCAAAGTGCCGAAGAGAGAAACTCGGTGATGTAAAGTGCAAAAAGCCTTGTTTTTCTACACCACCTTCGTCCTCGCTCCACAGCCCGCGTCCACGTAACTATTTTCCTCAACCTCCTCCCTCCCATCTCCAGATTTGGAGAAACAATATTTCGGTGGGAAGTGTCCATTCTTCTTCTTCCAAGTTCTTGCATCCACTTTTTCGATTGATTGTCGGAGCTTACCCTCCCTCTTTACGCCTCATTGTCCCTCTACTTCGTCGGCAGCATCGCGCTTATGCTTCTTCTTCCTGATTCTGACCAATCTCCCATATATCGACCTTGGCTCATCTGATGACCTCCACAGCAAAATCTCTATCATCATCTTCATCAGCAGCCCGCGCGAAGTCGCAACCCTAGTCGAGAGCTCTCAGCAGCCCGGCGGAAGACGAGGGCCGTCAGTGAAGACCTAGCTATCTTGATCTCCCATCTCGAATACCCCTACAAACGATTAGCCGCGCTGTTTGCTTCTCTCTTCAACTCAGAGCTCGGGAGGAGGCCGGCCCATGGAGAGGTTACGCTGTCATCTTCCGGCAGAGAATCCCCCAAGCCGCTCTGTGTTATCTCGGTATTGTTCGCTTTCCTTTTATTTGACCTTTATTCACTTCTACTACTCTGCTCCTATCTCATTTTCCGTCATTTTTCAGACGTTATTGAGCGATAGAATGAAAGATTTATACTCTTTTTAGCTATTTCGATTTTCATGAACACATTGGTTGCGTGGGTTTGATCTAAAATACAGTAGCTGAATAATTTGTTAGTGAAAGGGAGTAAAGATGACTTTGATTTGAAGGCAATTAAGGAGGCAATGTTGTAAGGTGGATTAAATTTAGCCAGATTCAGCAACAACTAGATGGGATTTAACTTGGTTCAGGGTAATGTCAAGCAGGATGCTTCACATAAGATTTGGATGGCTCAAAGAGGATTTAGATTTAAATCAAGCAGGATGCTTGTATCGTAGATTTTGAGAACTGAAATATTTTATGAGTTAGAAAAATAGATCTACAAAATTTGGGGAAGTTCGGTTGAAGGTAGCAAGTAATTGGATGATGGCTGTGTATGTATTCATACTTGGATGAAATTGCGTGCTTACGTTTATGTGCTTGTGTGTATGTGTGCATATGTGCATGCGTGTATGTGTCTGTTTATGTGTGGATGGGCAAAATAATCAAACAACAACATTATCATTCTCTGTCTGAATTTTTATAAGTGAATTTTTACATGCAGACGAACAACAAAATTGCTAATTTAATTTCTGTGATTGAGTTCCTGTATTCAGGAGAACATCAAAATTGGAATTGATGTCAGTACCGGAATTGAGCCAATTCCAAGTCTCACATCTGAATTCCTTCCAAACGAACAAACCCCAAATGTATTTTTTTTAGTTTTCTCTGGAGTGTTCATGCTTGTGCTCTATGTGGGTTGGTGACAATGAATGAATATTGATTTCCCTTCCCTTCTTGCTTGATGGAAAGGGTAGGATTTCAGCTTGATTTAATTTATTTATGTCAACTATCTACTGTTTTAGTTTGACTAAGCCATGATACGTGCAGTGCTGGGAGCATAAAATACTGTAGCTATGTTATTTTAACTGTTAAGATGCGCATCAAGCTTTGGGTTGATGGCATTTGATATACAACTTAGTTTTCTTTGTTCAAGTGAATAAATGGAACTATATTATTTATGCTTCTGCCAATTTTTTTCTTCATGACTGCTTCTGTCTAATAGTTGAAAATTATGAAGAAATATGGTTAAATTCTATCCTCTTGTTTTATTTTATGAATCTCGTACAATTAAGTTTTTTTCTTCTTCCAAACTCTTGATTTTTCCTTGATCTTGATGGGTTTGTTAGTGAAACAGTTAAATATCACATATATCTAACAATATCAACTGTAAACCTGTCACTAGAAATTGAGCATCCACTTCCACATCCAATGTTTCATTGTTTTAAAAATACACCTCGTATTGTCTTCCACCTACCCCGTATTTGACTATTGAATTTCTCATTTATGTTGGATTTGTTGGAACAGAACACATGCTTAGCGAAATTCATGCTTAAACTGAGTAAATTTGTGACGATCATATAGCATGCATTATGCCAAACACCACTTGCAAAAGAAGTAATATGCTTTGTATTTAAATTTTTTGATTATGCATAAACTGAAACTTTTGGATATATCATCCACTGAACATCATATCATCCAATTGAAGATAGCTTGATATGATTCCCCTTAACCCGGATCGAACCCTGGCCATCCATATTCTCGTCTAAGACTCGACTAAACTCTTCCTCCTTGATTCATCGAATAAACAAGACATCTTCGAGCTTCTAACTTCCATCACCATATTGGATTTATCCACCTCGGAAGGGAACTAACCTGCAATATGCAACGAACAGACAAACACAACATGCAAAAGAAGTAATAATCTGTGCATTCAAAAATTATGCTTAAGCATATACTGAAATCTGTGGATATATCATCCACTAAACATTGTATCATCCAATCAAAGATAGCTTGGTCTGACTCCCCTTAACCCGGATCTAACCATGGCCATCCATCTTCTCGTCTAAGACTCAACTAAACTCATCCTCCTAGATTCATCGAATAAATATGACATCTTCGAGCTTCTAACTCACCATGTTGGATTTCTCCACCTTGGAAGGGAACCAACCTATTAATTCACTGACCTTCTTAAGTAAGTGGTGGATCACACTTTTGTGGCATTCTTGCTGTGGAACCCAAATTTGTCTCTTTGCAAAACCTCCGCCAACTTTGTCTAAGTGAAGACAATTGACAATGAAATGACTCCTTACATGTTTTTAGCTGTATAATGGGAACACTTCTCCAACCTGGTCACCTTCGACCTTGGAAGCACCTGTCTTCTAGCAAAGTAACACATATCCTTTTTCTTGATGTGACTGAGCTGCCTGCATCATAAGAATGGACCCACAATCTTTGAATACATGCACCACCTTTGCACCTAAATAAGTTTCACCATGCAACAAATACATGATCACTTGCTACCTCTAGCAATAATAATAGCCAACATGGTCAACCTCCAGCGATCATTCTCAAATAGGTTAGGTACAGTACATCATCCAACCTTCCAACTTATACTAGTGGAGAAAAATGATGGCTTGTTAATTAATCAAGAGAGCCATTGCTCATACATATACTTGAGTAAGAGAAAATCTAAAATGGGAAAATACCAAACTACCCCAGCCCGGGATTAATATAAAAAAGACGACTTGGAATAAACAAAACATATTACAACTCTGCCGCTCAAGTCGGACGGAAGATGTTGGTCATCCCAAGCTTTTGAATATTGTCAGTGAACACGTCACACCCCAAATTTTTGGTAAACACATCAGCCAATTGATCTTTGGAATGAACAAACAGAGTGACAATTATCTTTTTATCCAAGTGATCTTTGATAAAGTGTCGATCAACCTCAACATGCTTTGTCCTGTCATGTTGGACTGGATTATGAGTGATGTTAATAGCTGATTTATTGTTACAAAACAAGGAGAAAGGGGCTGTCACAGGGAAACCCAAATCTTGTAACACATTACTCTGCCATAGCCCCTCACATAGGCCTTGGGACATGACACGATATTCTGCCTCGACACTCGATCTAGCCACAACATTCTGCTTCTTGCTATGCCGCGTCACAAGGTTTCCACCAAAAAAGGAGAAGTATCCTGTTGTGAACTTTCTGTCATCACGACATCTAGCCCACAGCACCAGTAAAAACCTTAATCCTCAAGTTGTTGTTTCTGTAGAATAAGAGACCACGACCAGGGGCTTTCTTCAAATATCGCAGCAAGCAATACACAACTCTTGATGTCTGATCCTGAGAGAATGCATATATCTGTTAAGGATACCAACCACATATGTAATGTCAGGGCATGTGTGAGATATATATAAGTTTTTAAACAAATCTTTTATAACGTGATATATCAGTGTGATCACCATCACCATTTTCATCAATCCTGTGATTTTCCTCCATAGGGGTGTTCGTAGAAAAACAACCAAGCATACCAGTTTTCTTTAGGAGATCCAAAATGTACTTCCGTTGGGGGTATAAAGATACCCTGCTCAGATCTAACCACTTCGATACCAGGAAGTACCGTAATTTTCCCAAGTTTTTCACTTCGAATTCAATCAATAGGAGGGGGTCTTAACATTGAAAATCTCCTCTGTGTCGTTTCTGGTAATCACAATGTCATGCACGTAGACAATGAGAACCGCAATCCCCTGTTCATATCTCCGAATAAACATGGTATTATCAGATTAGACTTGCTTGTACCCAAACTTGAGCATCGTCGTGAGAAATCTCTCGAACCAAGCCCTAGGTGATTGCTTCAGGCCATATAAGGATTTCCTTAAACGACAGACAAGCCCTTCAACTCCTTTCTTCATAAAGCCTGGAGGGAACTTCATGTACACCTCCTCAAGCTCACCATAAAAGAACACATTCTTCACGTCCAGTTGATTGAGGACCCAGTCCAGGCAAGCAACACACGATAGCAATACCCGAATAGAATCCATCTTTGTTACAGGAGCAAAGGTCTCCTGATAATCAACTTCCTGAGTTTGGGTGTATCCCTGAGCGACCAGACGAGCTTTATACCGTTCCACCTTGCCATCTTGGTTCTGCTTAACAGAGAAGACCCACCAAGAATCTATAGCTTTCTTTCCAGAAGAGAGAGGAAACATCCCATATATTATTTTTGTCCAAGGTAGACATCTCATCCTGCATAGCCTGTGCCCAAGCAGGTATCTCCAAAGCTTCCTGCCATGTCTTAGGAATAACGAGTAGGAAAAGAGACGAAACAAAAGCTCGATGAATCAGAGTAAGATGATGGTAAGACACATGATTAGAAATAGGATGTTGCGTACAAGTAACTTTACCTTTCTTTAGCAATGCAAGAGGGATATGCAGATCAGCATCATCAGAATCTGAGTCTGAAGTCGACATTGGTAGAGGTGGAGCTGCGGTAGCCTGTGTACTTGAACGACGATGGTATATGTAGGGAAAAGGAGAAATCATAATAGAGGAGTTCGGTACCGAGATAGGAGCTATGGGTACTAGAGTGGAATAAGTGAAAGGAGTGGAAGTAAGAGAAGGAAGAAGAGGAAGAGGAGCTGGAGTAACATCCGTATCACCACTACTCTTCCCCTGACAAAAAAGGTGAATTGAAGGCAGAAAATAGGATTCCCCCTCACGAAAGGTGACATACATGGTACATAACATATGCTGGGAGGGGGGGTGATAACAACGATATCCTTTGGTTGTAGAAGAATAACCAAGGAAGACACAACGTAAGTTTGTCACGATGGGGTTGATGCACATACACGAAATAGACACATCCAAAGACACGAGGTGCCAAGTGGGAAGTATGAACCACGCCGGATGTGGAAAGACGAGCTAGGGGAGTAGTAAAAGAAAGGACACAAGAAAGAAGACGGTTGATAAGGTGAGCAGCTGTAAGTACCGCACCACCCCAATAGGATTTAGGAAGGTGCATAATGGCTAGTGGACAACGAGCAACCTCGAGGAGGTGCTGATTTTTTCGTTCGGCCACCCCGTTCTGAGTAGAGGTGTCAACACACATTTTCTGGTGGATGATACCGTGAGAGGTGGGGTAAGAGCCAAAAAGACCACGATCATCATACTCCCCCCATTGTCACTTCGAAGAATGCGAATAGAGGCATTAAATTGAGTTTGTTCCATTTTATGAAAAGATTGAAAGTAAGGAAAAATTTCATTTTTCATTTTCAACAGATAAACCCATGTAGTGCGCGAGAAACGATCAATAAAAGTGACAAACCATCAAAAACTAGTTAAAAATAAAGTGGGGGATGACCCCCAATCATCAGAATGTATAACATCAAAAAGAATGCTAGTAGGAGAGGAAAGATGTGAAGAAGTATGCCGTACATGTTTAGACCTATCACATACATCACAATCAAAGTTTTGAAGAAAAGGTAAAAAAAAGGAAATAATTTTTGAAGATAAACGGGAGACGGATGTCCCTGACGTAGATGCCAGTGGCGAACATCCTCTGTAGTAATAGTGGAACTGAAAAGAGCCTGAGAGAGGATGAGAGTTCAGGTAGTACAAGCCGCCACGGTTCCTACCACTGACAATGCTCCGCTTCGTACCCAGTTCCTGAAAAACACAAGAATCAGGAAAGAAAGTTGTCGAGCAGTTAAAAGATTTTGTAATATTGCTGATGGAGAGTAGATTGCGAGGAAAAGAGGGAACATGAATAACAAGAAGGGATATGGACGGAGAACAAGAGATGCTGCCTTTGCCCGCAATAGAGGACAACGAACCGTTAGCAAAAATAACTTTGTCCTTACCAGACAAAGGAGTATAAGAGAGAAAACCTGAGGAAGACCCAGTCATGTGGTGAGTAGCACCAGAGTCGAGTATCCATTCAAAAGGTGAGGTGGAGACAACATGAGCACTTGACATAGCAATGATGGCAAGAGAAGTAAAACCTCTGGTGACAGAATCAGACTGAGAGTGAAGCAGATGACAAAAGACATTCAATTCCTGTGCAGTAAAAGAGGAAGAGGCGGACGACTGAGACTCATCATACATCCGTAGTGTAAACAACATCATGAGAACGATAACCACTGTGTCTATGGCCCCCCACAACCTGGTTTACGGCCACGCCCACGCCCACCTCCACGCCCAAAGGGTGCTAGATGCGGATGAAGTTTGGAACATGCTTCCCGAGAGTGCCCCCCTACGACCACAGTAATCATAAGTAGGCACAGAAGATCTAGGAGTGGGAATAAGACCATGACCAACACTAGTCAAGGCGGAACGATTAGGAGGAACCATATCATTGAGGGACTTGCGGCGGTCTTCATCACCCAGAATCATACTGAATGCCTCCCGAAGAGAGGGAAGAGGGGAGCGGTGGAGAACATGTGTCCGTACCATATCAAATTCCATATTCAAGCCCATCAAGAAGACATGAAGACGGAAGCGGTCCTCCATTTGCTTTAACTGGACGACATTAGGAGTACACACACGAGTGAAATGCGCAAAGTAGTCCAACTCTTGATAAAGGAGCTCAAACTCCGAGAAGAATGATGAAATAGTCATCGATCCTTGCCGTAACTCCAAAATGCGGCGAGTGAGCTCATAAACTTAGGTGTAACCGCCAATCCAAGAGTACGATTCGCAAGCACGGGTCCAGATCTCGAAAGCCGAGTCCATCAACATATAGCTTCGATAGACCTTTGGAGACATCGAATGCAGGAGCCAGAAAACAATTAGAGAGTTGTCAGAATACCAACGCTTCTAGGAGGGATCAGTCATGGGGGGCTCTTTAATCGTCCCATCGATATGCCCAAACATCTGTTGGCTGCGGATGACATGTTGGGCATCATGAGACCATTCAAGATAATTCGAGTCATCCAAGGGAACCGTGGTAATCTTCAACGAACTTGAGTGGCCATGAGGCCGCTAAGGGTCACTCATCTGAGGCTGGATCACACCCGGAGAGGATTCTGAAGAATCGGGATCACCTATATCGACGAGAAAGGGAAAGAAAAAAGGTCACGCAGAAGGACCGAGTAGCAGCATGGAGCAGCTGTGGAGATCAGCAACTCTGGAGATCAACAACTCTGGAGATCAACAACTCTGGAGATCAGCAACTCTGGAAGCTTTGGAGATCAGCAGGGATCAACGGTGGAGATCAACAAGGAACAACATCACTGTAGCAGCGGCTGGGAGCAGCAGAGAGCGGTGGCTGGAGCAGCAGGGAGTGGTTGGAGTGGCGGTGGAGAACATCATCGCAGGTGTCGACATTCGGCAGAGAAGGAAAAAAGGGCGAACTGGCGACAACTTCACTGGAGACGGTGACATTGGTCTCCTCAGCATCTGAGGCGGCCTTGGTTCCGCTGGAAGGCCACATCAGTAGGACGCGCCTAGGAAGACGCTCAAAACCGTGATCGGGAACGGACGGGAAGACGAGAATCGCGAGGGGCGCATGTGATCGGGAAGAACCAGAGTGACGGCGCACACAAGTAGGGTTTCGGCTCCCTATGATACCGAGTGGAGAAAAATAATGCCTTGTTAATTAATTAAGAGAGCTCTTACTCATACATGTATTTGAGTAAGGGAAAACCTAAAACGGGAAAATAGCAAACTACCACAACCCGGGGTTAATACAAAAAAGACGACTTGGAATAAACAAAACATATTACAACTATACTAAGTTGAAACATATGTTTGGAGATGACAAAATTCTGAAGTCTAATGTAATACCTGTGCTATTACTCAAATGCACATCTCCCTGACAATAACCTACACACATCTCGATCACTCATCTTCAACACTCTGCCATCCCCAACAGTTAAGTGGAAAATAGTGCTGGAAACAAGCTGTTGTGGCCTGTGGGCTGTAGGTTTGGGAACTGCTCCCTTTGGATCCAGAGTTCCTCCCTTACAGCCGGCACCACAACATGAGTCCGCGGGACCCATACGCACCCCAACCCATCTTCGCGGATCAGTTGGTGAAGTGAGCCCTCGCCTCAACACCCCGCCGCATCGAGAACAGGTGTGGAGATGAGTTGGGGTGCGTATGAGCCCCGCGGACCCATGTTGTGGCGCCGGCTGTAAGGGAGGGACTCTGGATCCAAAGGGTGCAATTCCCAGGCCTCCGGCCCACAACACAAGCTTGGAAGCACCCGAGTCCAGCAACCAACCACCGTCTTCACGAGAGAGGTTCTCTGTTAAGTGTCACCTTATCACTTACAACGATCACATCTCCCCAGGATCTATGAACTGATGTTGTATTGCCCCCACTTCACTATTTCTCATTCTGCTTTTGAATCCTCTTAAATGCAAAACAATTCTTTTTAATTTGGCCCTACTCACAGAGTGATAATATTCACATCTCTCGTGCCAAGCATTAAACTTGTCTCTTGCCTTTCCTCTACTTTTTTCTCACTTCTTCCCCTACTTTCAATATCTAAATCCGTAACACCCGTAAATTGACGCAAAAATGAAATTAAATCGCATGGTCGGATCTCGAGTGAATTTGATCGAGACAACTTTCTCTCGAGGAATTTAGTATGGTTAAATCTTGTACGTTAAGTAATGAATTAATTTTTGCCACTGAGTATGCGTATCATCTTAATTATTAATACTAGGGCGTAGCGTATAAATGCTAAGTGATGAAGGGTAGTGACAACAATGTTAATAAACAAAAATTTTTAATTCATTCTGTATGGGTGTGCCGGTTCGTTTTCTTTGCGGTTTTCGTAACCGCCCTAGTCCCGCCGCTCGCCTAAAACCCGTAAACCCCTCCTCAAGCCCCGCTGTTATCAATTTTCGCTCGGCGCCCTCTTTCTTGTTTGCGATCGCAATGAGCGGTTGGGTTTCTTCCCCTCCCATCAATTCTTTCTGCCAACAACGCCAGCAACCCCGATCCAGTTCGTCGTCGACGTTAGGGGGCACGCGATTAGTTCTTCCCTCTGGCGACAACTTTAGTCACCGCAACCCCATCTTCCTTTGTCGACAGTAGTCGTCGACAACTTCAGGAGAGGTCCTTCCATTTTTTTTTCTAATCTCCGTTGTGCTCTGAACTTCGATCTGGAGCCCTCTCCTTTTCTCAGCCGAGCTCTTCCAGGTAGTGGTTAAGAAACCTCTTTCCTCACTTAATTTTTATGTATGCCTCTTGTTTTCCCATTTTTAGTTTCAGGAAGTAGAACTGCAGATTTATCTTCTCCATTCTCAGATTTTGGGATTTGAGGTTTCCTTCTTGCTTTTTGCAACAACCCTAGTTGAGGCTGAGTTTTCTGGTCGTGTTCTCCTTTCCTCTGGCACACTTTCCTGCAGGTAATATCAAAACCCTCTGTTAGAAATTTCAGATTTCATGTGTGTTTGGGGTGTCAAGAGTATTTTTTGGTGAAACCCCTAGATTGGGGAAATTGATTTGCTTAGTGAGTAAAATTATTTTAGAACTTAAATGTATCACAGGTGCGGGTTAGGGTGAACATTCTACCAGGGCCCAATACTAGACTTTACTTAAAGGAAACTATGCTGCCGCTTCAGGTGTACAAGTGCCGCAATACCGCGGTAAGAAATTCTTGTTCTTTCTGGCTAGAACCATCTGATAGCTTGTATTGTAGTGTTCATTATAATTCAGTGAAATTAAATGGTTGTATGAAACTGCTTCTTTCGTTAGAGATTTGTAGTTCAATTATCACTTAGCTAGTATATACAGTATGTAATTAATTTCTAAACATTCCAAACAATTAGAGCAGACGAACCTTATATATATTCGTATAGATTTACGAACATGAAATACTAATTTCAGGAATCAGGAGGATAATTTCTAGTTGATTAATTTAATATGATGAACTGCCCATATCACACACATATGTTTGCAAGCAGAGTAACACTAGATAGAAGATGTTTAGTTGACACAGTTGAGACCTCCTCCCGTTTTGATAGATGTGCACTATCTTTCTCATGGGTCGTGGTGTACCTTATGAGTTTTAGCGTTTGGGAGATGTTATCCCATTTTAGTAGATTAGTAGATTCGAGTCTGTGTCTGTGAGACACTAGAACACCTGAGTTCGTTAGTAGGACTCGGATCGTTAGACTAGAATTGCGCGATAGAAGTTACTCTGCTTAGAATTTAAAAGGACAAGCATGACCCACCTAGAACTCAAGCATTGACCGAACGTCAAAGAATATTTTAGACAACCAACTTTCAGAACTTGAGTAAATATGTAAGAAATTTGTAAATTTAGAACAAACATTTTATGTTGCCAGTATTACTTTTCCAGAGCATGCAAGCATAAAGCTTTCCTGTAGTATAAAATTTATTTTTTTAACGCATGCATACTTTTATTTTCAAATAAATTTTGATGTCACTAGGAGGAAGAATTTTTCTTACTCTCCCTTTGGGCTAACCCATGTTTGGACATGTTTTTATAGGGGACTCAGGTGGGAAATTGCGCCTAGGATGAACGTGATTGTGAAGTTACTCTAGTTTTTTTCCCTTTAGTTATTTTTCCTCTAGTACTGTACTGTTTTAGTTTTTGGACACTGTGTAATTGTGATGTTTAAGAATTTTCTTGTACCAGATTTTTTATGGTATTTCAGATATTCAGTTGTTTGGTTCTTGTCTTTTCTAGTTCTAGTGGCTCTGTGAAATCAACTTATTGAGGTACACTTTTACCTTTAGTTGTACTTTCTACTTCTGCTGTAAGTTAAATTTCAGTTCTTTTCATTTATGTCTACCTTTTAATATTTTAATACTGTTTTTTAGTTTATTATTTTAATATTATTTCTTAGTTTACTATTTTAATACTGTTTTTTAGTCTATTATTTATCGCTGGACCCGGCCGGGCTGTTGATTTGTGATTAAACTAGGATGAGGTGTTACAAATGGAGATAGTTGACACCGACCCATCCCAAGATTTACTTACCTCCGAATTCATGATCACATTCTTTGCTCTCTCCTTCGGGAGGCCTAGTTGATCAGATATACTCATACCATCTCCCACGTTTCAGGTAATGAATTCAACAACCAGAGACCATGAAACTCATCATTGAAGGTCATCTTCATAGCAACTAATCGATCCAACACTCCTTGGAACTTGTTTGCATGTTCCAATATCAGTGTGCCCTCCTTGGATTTCATCTCTTGCAATTATCAAAGAAAATACAGTTTGTTAATGCTTGTGTTCTGAGCATATAATGAGTTCAGTGTCTTCCAGAACACATCTGCATCCCCTATGATAGCTTTGTGATTATAGTCATTATCATTCACAAACTGCCTATTGAAACCACTCACTTCTCTGTACTTGATGGCAGCCATCTCTTTACATCCTCCTATTTCTTTTCTCGGTTCATGCTTATTATCTGCACTGATTTTACATCCATCTATTTACTCATCAATCTGTTAAATTTGACTTCTGAATATTTGGAATTGATAATTTTGTGGATCCAGGTATAAGATTATTTAGAATTACACAAATTGTCTTCATGTGATCAAATGATCGGAAATACTAATTTGTTCACCACAACTTGACTTTAATATTGCTTGTTAGGAATTGAAAGATCATGCAATGAATACTCAATTTTTTTTGACCTAGTAAACTTGCGAGGATTGAATAACCTACAGCGAGCAACATAAAACACCACACACAATATTGTTATATAGAAATAGACACATTCACAACCACAAAAAGTGTAATGTAGAAACTCAAATTGGGGAAAATTTCTCGGGATGAAAAGTCTTAGTAATGTTACTGATAGATTTACCAATTATATTTTTATGGCTTTTTTCCTTTATTGTATTCCCCTCATATATAGGAGGGGAACCCCTCTTTATGAAATAATACTTACAATTCTCTCGGTCAACATGGTGTCAGAGGGAAAACCCTAGTTTCGCTCGATCCCGATCTCGTCGTCTCCCGCTCCGTCCCGTCTCGCCGATCCCGTCCCGCCGTTTCCCGCAACTCCGCACCGTCTCCCGCGGCTCCACTCCCGCGCCTCGCCTCTTCTCCCGCGACCCTTCTTCCGCGACTCCGCTTCTTCTCCCGCGGCTCCACTTCTTCTCCCGTGGCTCCACTCCCGTCCGCTTCTTCTTCTTCTTCTTATGGCTGTTTGAGTTCTTCGATGCCAGATTGATGCAATGTTCGCTTCTCCGACGTCTATTTCCTTTTCTTGTAGGGATGTCTCTTCTTCTCTTGGCGTGATTGATCTCCTCCGGGCCTCTCCTCTTTCTATGAGTGAGATATTTCTCCAGGGCACCTCAGTGGTACTACCAGGGCACCTTCGCCTACCTCTCCCGATTTGCCACAATGGGATTCCGAGAACTCTTTGGTTATGTCTTGGCTCACCAACTCCATGCAGGAGTCTATTGCCCGCAATTATCTCTTCCTGGATACTGCAGTTGATATTTGGAAGCGTGCCAAAATTACTTATTCATGTTGTGGTAGTGCGGCTCAGATCTTTTAGTTGCGACAACGGATTTTTCTTTTACTCCAAGGGGATCGTCCTCCCGCTGCCTACTACCTGGAGTTTACCCAGCTTTATCAAGAGTATGATCATTTCGACGCGCTTACTCTTGTCTCTCCTCAGGATGAGGTGCTGGTTCGTGCCCGGGAGGAACGCAACCAGATCTTTGAGTTTCTTCATGGTCTCCATCGTGACCTTGATCCCATCAATGTTCAGATTCTTGTCCGCTCTCCCCTATCTTCCTTACCTGAGGTGTTATAGTTTGGTTTAACAAGAATATGATCGCCGACAGATTCACCTGCCTGACACTGTTACTGAGGGCTCCGCTCTTGCTGCTCGGTTTGGTCCCGGAGGTCGCTCTTTTCGTGACACTAAGGGCAAACCTGTGGACAAAGATCAAGTGACGTGTGATTATTGTGGGAAAGCCCGACATACTCGTTACACTTGATTGACTTTCCTTTCTCTCGCGGGGGTCTTGCTCCTCGTGGCGGACGTGGCTCCGGTCGCAGTTCAAGCCGACCTCCTCCCTCTCGCTCGGCTCATCTCTCCGATGCCGATGATGATCCTGCTTCTTATGGTGGACCTGCTGCACCCGAGGTTCCTTCTGCCCTTTCCGCTGAGGAGATTCTCGCCTTCCGCCGCTTCATGCTTGACCACTCCTCCGAGTCTGCTACTGCTAGTTCCTCTTATGCCCATCAGGGAGTTCCTGGTGCTCACTTTGCCACTGCCCGCTCTTCTTCCCAATGGATCATTGATTTAGGTTCCACCGATCACATGACAGGTTCTGCTACAGGTTGTCTCTTATTCTCCTTTGTCTGGTCGGGACAAAATGAGCATTGCTGATGGATCCCTGTCTCCCATTGCTGGGAAAGGGCCCATTCCTTGCTCCTCTCTTACTCTCACTTCGGTGCTCCATGTGCCTAAATTTACCCGTAACCTACTTTCTATTAGTCACCTTACTAATTCTATGAATTGCTCGGTAACGTTTTTTCCTACCTTGTGTGTTTTTCAGGACCTGAAGACGGGGATGATGATTGGCTCTGGTAGAATGCGGGATGACCTCTATCTGTTTGACCCCTCCAGCTCCGTTGCTGCTCCACGTGCTCTTTCTGCTACCCAACTCTCTCTGGACTCCTGACACTGTCGCCTTGGCCATCCATCTCCTTCTACTATGCATTTTTTTATTTCCGTAATTGTCAAATGTATCTTTGCAAGATTTTAAATGTGATGTGTGTGCTCGTGCTAAACACCAGCGTGCTTCTTTTACTCATGTATATACTCCTAGTGCTACTCCTTTTACTATTGTTTATACTGATGTTTGGGGTCCCTGTCCTGTAGCCTATATTTCGGGTTTTCACTGGTTTGTTACTTTTATCGATTGTTTCTCTCGTTGTATGCGGGTTTACTTGATGAAATATAAAAACGAGATTTTTCCATTATTTCAACGGTTTCATAAAATGGATGCCACTATCAATGTTTTGCGGAGTGATAATGGTCGGGAGTACGTTGACTCTTCCTTTGCGTTTCCTTAATGATCTTGGCATTATCCATCAAACATCTTGTGTCTCTATCCCGACTCAAAATGGGGTGGCCGAGCCAAGAACCGTCATCTCTTGGAGGTCGCTCGCTGTCTCCTCCCGAAGATGCATCTCCTTAAGTTCTTTTGGGGTGATGCGGTTCTCACTGCGGCGTACCTCATTAATCGGTTGCCGACTCGCGTCCTTGGCCACAAATCACCTCTCCAAACCCTTTCTGTATCCCCCTCTACCCTTCCACCCCGAATATTTGGATGTGTGTGTTTCTTCCATGTCTATCCCACCTCCAAACTTGATCCTCGTGCCCTAAAGTGTATCTTTATTGAGTATTCTTTAACCCATAAAGGATACACATGTTTTCATCTAGTGTCAAAAAAGATCTTCGTTATTATGAACGTCACCTTTCGGGAATCCAAAGCCTACTATGAGTCCTCACTTCAGGGGGAGTTTCACCCAATGGAAGTGAGTTCTCTTCCTCTTCCTATTCCTCATATCACGACTATTTCCACTTCTACCTCTCCTCCGGTGACCGCTGTTGTGCCCACTCCTCCTGTGACATCTCTTGTGATGGATCCTCCTTTACAGGTGTATACTCGGCGAAAAAAAGGTCCAGGTACATCGTCATCTCTCAGGCTACCCGCGCCAACATCGGATCCTTCTTTGGGCTCCTAAGGTATCTCTACCCAACATCCGATGTCCCACTTTGCATCCTACAACTCATTATCTCCTTCACACAAGCTCTTTGTTGCCTCTCTCTCCTCTATTTCTATCCCCTCAACTTGACAGGATGCTATTGCTCACCCAAAGTGGCAGGATGCTTTGCATGAGGAGATGCGGGCCCTACAAAAGAATTATGCTTGGTATTTGATTCCCTTGCCACCTGACAAGACTGTGGTTGGATGTAAATGGGTGTTCTCTGTCAAGCAGAACTATGAAGGTGTTGTTGAGCGGTACAAAGCTCGGTTGGTAGCCAGGGGCTACACCCAGACCATGAGGATTGACTACTAAGAAATCTTTGCTCCTGTGGCAAAGATGAATTCTATAAGAGTTTTGCTCTTATGTGTTGTCTGCAAATGATGACCTCTAACTCAATTGGATGCGAAAAATGCGTTTCTTCACGGGGACCTGAAAGAAGAAGTTTATATGTCTTTACCGCCTGGTCTTACCTTGGCAGGATCTGGGGGAAAGGTATGCAGGTTGAAGAAAGCCATATATGACCTAAAACAATCTCCTCGAGCTTGGTTTAAGAGATTGCATAGAGTTATGGTCGCATTTGGATACTCCCAAAGCGACGCTGATCACACTTTATTTGTAAGGCGCATGCATGAGAGACTTACTGTCCTTATTGTCTACGTGGATGATATTATTATCACATGTGATGATATTGAGGAAATCCAGTCTCTGAAATAGAGTTTGGCAAAGGAGTTTGAAGTGAAAGACCTAGGAAATCTCAAGTACTTACTTGAAATTGAGGTCGCTCGATCGAAACATGGTATATTCATATCCCAGAGGAAGTATATCCTTGACTTGCTTCAGTCGTGTGGGTTGAGTGGGTGCAGATCTGCTGACACTGCAATTGAAGTCAATCACAGACTCAGTAGAGATGATGAAGAAGCGGTTACTGATGTTGCTGGATTTCAAAGACTGGCAGGCCGCCTTATTTATTTATCACATATTCGTCAGGATATTTCATATGCTGTGGGTTTCATTAGTCAGTTCATGCATTCACCTATAGCACGTCATGTAGAAGCGACCTATCGTATCCTACGGTATCTCAAGTCCTCTCCTGGAAGGGGTATCCTGTTCTCTCCTGACAAAGAATTGACAGTTGAAGTCTATACAGATGCTGATTGTGCAGGTTCTGTTGATGACAGGAGGTACACTTCTTGTTATTGCTCTTTTGTTGGTGGTAACTTGGTAACGTGGAGAAGTAAAAAAACATGTGGTTGCCAGGTCAAGTGCAGAGGCAGAATTTAGAGCTATGACTCATGGGATCTGCGAAGGAATGTGGATTAAATCCTTGTTGAATGATCTTGGTATGAGGAATAAAAACCCCATAAGACTCTACTGCGATAGCAAAGCCGCCATCAACATAGCTCACAATCTCCAACATGACCGCACAAAGCATGTTGAAGTTGATCGCCACTTCATCAAAGAAAATATAGAAAGATGAGTTGTGAGCACACCATTTGTTCCCTCAGATCAGCAGCTTGTGGATGTTCTCACCAAGGGTTTAAGTCAGACCGCGTTCAAAAAAATTATGTGCAAGTTGGGCATGCACAATGTCACACGCCCAACTTGAGGGGGAGTGTTAGATTTACCAATTATATTTTTATGGCTTTTTTCCTTTATTGTATTACCCTCATATATAGGAGGGGAACCCTCCTTATGAAATAATACTTACAATTCTCTCAGTCAATAGTTACCAAAACAAAGAAAAAATGAAGACAATTTGTGTCATTCTAATGCATATTTTCTTACTTTGCGATGAATAAAAAGACAACAAAGAAAAAAAATAAAGTTTCCGAAACAAAAATGCTGATACGAGTCGATGCATCTCTGTCTAAATTCATTTTTTAACACTTTCCATTATCTTGTTTCTAATTCTCTTACAAATATCTCCTCTTTCATGAAGATTCACACACTTAGCCACCAATGCTATTTTGTGAAAGCTTCACTCGCAATATTCTCTCCCTTCACTTGCAGAAAATGTGAGAAAGAAACATAAAATAAGAGTAAATAGATTTCTTTACTATGTTATGCAATTACGACAATCCACGATGATGTTTAGATTAGGGCTGTTGTATGCATATATAGTTATGATATTTTGTATTAAAGCTGACTCTCCTTTTTGAATATATAAATGATATTTGGTGTACGTGCTGTCCGAAATAACGGATACATGCATAAAATAATTAGTAGGATGGCTAACTATGAGATGTATCATATTCCTCACATTCTCGTAATTCACAATCGACCATTTGATATGTTAATATGTGTAGAGAATGACCCAAAAGCTTGTATGTATTACTTCAGTATTCAAATACAAGGGGAGAATACAAATATATAGGAAAGAAGAGAGAAGAATAAATCCTATACATGATGTGAGACTAAAGAAGGAGGAGAGAGAAATAAAGAAAGAGGGCCCAATAATGGGCCCTTTACATGGGCTTTTCCAATACTCCCCCGCAAGCTGGAGCGTACAAGTCGTATGCGCCAAGCTTGGATAGGCACTGATAGAAGATGGTACTTGGTAGAGCTTTTGTGAGGACGTCCGCGACCTGTTCAGTACCCGGAACATGCTTGAGCTCGATCTTCTTCATGTGGACTTTCTCTCGGATGAAATGACAATCTACCTCAATATGCTTCGTTCTTTCGTGAAAGACTAGGTTCTTGGCAATATGTATAGCAGCTTGACTGTCACATAGGAGGAGAGCTGGTGAAGATAACCTTACACCAAGGTCGGCAAGGAGACTCTCAATCCATGTGAGTTTCGAGACCACAGAAGCCATTGCCCGATATTCTGCTTCTGCTGAGGATCGAGCAACCACTGCCTGTTTCTTGCTCCGCCAAGTAATCAGATGTCCTCCAAAGTATGTGCAGAACCCGCTAGTGGATCGTCGATCATCAAGAGAGCTAGCGTAGTCGGCATCAGAGTATGCCACCAATGTTGGGATTGAAGATGAGGTTTTGTATACAAGTCCTTGGCAAGGAGCTGTCTTGAGATATCTGAGAATTCATTCCACTGCCTGAAGATGAGAGTTTCGAGGAGAGTGCATATACCGACTAACAAGCCCCACAACGAAGGATATATTAGGTCTTGTTACCGTTAGGTAGATTAGTTTCCCAACTAGATGACGATAATATTCTGGATTTTGTAGAAGAGTATTAGAATCCGAGGCCTGAGCACATAGTTTGTGATTTACATCCATGAGAGTGTTCACAGATTTGCAGCCGGAGTAGCCTGCATCATGAAGAAGATCTAGACAGTATTTTCGCTGAGAGAGAACCAGACCATCTGATCGTCTAGCAACCTCCAGACCTAAGAAGTACCGAAGATGTCCCAGATCTTTATTTTGGAAGACGGAGCTCAGATGTTGCTTAACAGCCTGTATGCCGTTCGAGTCGTCTCCAACAATGATGATGTCGTCAACATATACCAATAGGAGAACCGTACCCGTTGCCTGGTGGCGAGTAAAAAATGAGAAGTCAGCCGAGCTCCAAGTGAAGCCAATTTCCCGGAGAGCTTTGCTGAACTTGTCGAACCATGCCCGAGGGGATTGTTTGAGACCATAGAGCGATTTGAGAAGGTGACATACCCGAGACTCCCCCGTGGTCTCAAAACCGGGAGGTTGCTGCATGTAAACTGTTTCGTGGAGGTCGCCATTCAGAAAAGCATTCTTGACGTCTAGTTGAAGTAAGGGCCATTGGCGATGGACAACCACCGAGATAAGAACGCGGGCTGTGTTGAGCTTAGCGACCTGAGAGAAAGTCTCGTCATAGTCGAGACCTTGTTGTTGGGTGAAGCCACGAGCTACCAGACGAGCTTTGAGTCTGTCAATGGTCCCATCAGGAGCATGTATGATGACAAAGACCCATTTGCACCCAACTGGTTTCTGTCCGGGAGGAAGGGACACCAGGGTCCAAGTTTGGTTTGCCCAAAGAGCAGCCATTTCTTCTTCCATGGCAGCGCGCCACCCGGGATGTTGAAGAGCCTCCTGTACGGAGTTAGGAATAGAGACCGAGGATAGTGAAGTAGCCAATGTCTGAAGAGGTGGAGAGAGACGATGTAGGGAAACATAGTTGGCCATCAGATGAGCTGTAGAGGCCGGTACCAGAGCAGCAGAACACGGAGAAGCCGAGGTCGAAGCCGACTGCATAGGGGCAACGAAAGGAAGAGGGCGGCGAGTATAGACCCGAATGACGGGCGGCGAGTATAGACCCGAATGACGGGCGGCTTAGGAGGAGCAATAGTGGGAGTGGGCTGAGGTTGGGTTGAAGGCGAGTTGACGGGGATAACCGGTCGTGGAATGGAAGGTGGTAGGGTGGTTGGTGGTAGAAGAGGTGGTAAAGGAGGAGGGAAGAAGGGTTGGTCCTCCCAGAAAGTAACATCATCAGACACAGAGACCTTCCGGGTAGCCGGAGTATAACACACAGCCCTTTTGGGTGCGGGAGTAGCCGACGAAAATGTGTTTCGCTGCTCGGGGATCCATTTTGTTTATAGTAAGACCCAGGGTATGGACAAAACAAGTAGTGGAGACCGCAAAGTTCCAGTATACTTTGGGAACATGCATGTGAAGCATGAGAGTTGATTCATGAGAAAACACGCAGTGGAGACCGCAAAGTTCCAGTATACTTTGGGAACATGCATGTGAAGCATGAGGGATAGAGCAACATCAAGAAGGTGGCGGTTCTTTCGTTCTGCGACCCTGTTTTGTTGAGGGGTGTAGGGACAAGATGTCTGATGAACAATACCGAAGTCTGCGCACAGATTTGCAAACTCGTGGCCAGTGTACTCACGGGCATTATCAGAGCGGAATGTTTTGATAGTAGTAGAGAATGACGTACAGGTTTCTAACACAAACGCCCGAAAGACACGAGGAAGCTCTGAGCGATCACGAAGTAAATACAACCATGTGGTGGGAGAGTAATCGTCAATAAACGTGATAAAATAACGATAACCAGAGATACTTGTAACCTTGTGTGGACCCCAAATATCATAATGTTTTAAATCAAAAGGAGCAGAGCTCCGAGTACAATGTGCAGGAAAAGAAGAACGTGGCTCTTTGCCAATAATACATGAATCACATTTAAAAGCAGGAAGGGATGCGTCAGGAAGCGCCTTCTGGAGGATAGGTAGAGGATCATGACCAAAACGACAATGCCAGTCAGTAGATGAGACTGAGGAAAGGGCGGTAGAAGAGACATCAAGGAGGTAGAGCCCGTTCTGCAGTCGACCCCTACCAATGGTAATCCACGTCTGCCGATCCTGTATCAAAAAACCAGAAGAAGTGAAGGTGATATAGCAGTTCATATCAGTAGTAAGACGACCAACAGATAGTAAATTAAATGGTGATGCCGACACATAAAGAGTGAAGCGAAGAGAGATGAAGGGGTGGATCATAAGATCAGCACATCCGGAGACCGGAACAATCGCACCGTTGGCCACAATAATAGACATGGGATGAGGAGCATCTGAGAACCTTGGCGGCAGCAGTGAGGTGATGTGGTGGTTGGCTCCTGAGTCCAGGATCCAACGGGAACTGGAGGAAAGACAGGCAGTGCCTGTAGTGGAGGTGGATGCAATACCTGCAGTAGAGGTGGAGGCCACCGAAGCAGACAGAGGGTTGAGTAGCTCCTGGAGTTGTTGCAGCTGAAGGCGAAGAGCCTCAAGGTCCGTACCAATGGGTGGAGAGCTATCAGCGGTTGCAGCAGTAGGCGGGCGAGGAGGGTAGCCATGTTTCTTGTGACAGACTGCTTCAGTGTGTCCATCCCGGCCGCAGTATGAGCACTTTGGGCGACCTCGACCACCACGGCCCCTTCCGCGGGAGCCCGCACGACCATCCCGAGTAGAAGATGGTGGGGGAAGTAAGGGAGGAAGGGCCTGCTGAAGAAGGGCCGGCGATGGTGGTGCAGACGTCTCCAGGAGAGGTGGTACTCGAAGTAACATAGAGCAAACATCTGAGGAGGGGGTAGCAGGGGATGCCAGAACCTGGGCCCGGATACTGTGAAGGTGTGGCGGGACTCGCGCCATAATCATAGCAATACAGACCGTCTCTTTCTGGGAACGCTGAGCAGCGAGATCAGTAGTAGATGGCTGGTGCTGAATCCAGGCCTCCGTGAGAGTCTTAGCACGAGCCACAAAGGAGGTCATGTTCATAACTTTGCCAACATCCAAAGTTTGAAGATCGGTGATGATGTCAAAGAGGTGCTGGAGGCTGTCCTTGCCCGAGCACAAGAAGTGGAGTTCATCCCACATTGCTTTAGCGGTCTCATGATACATGATCATCTGGTAGGGCTCACCCTCCAGAGAGTTCAGGATCCAGGTCTGGACGCGACTGTCATTTCGTAGCCATTCATCAGTAGTAGGAGAAGGAGGTCCCTAGGTAAGGTGACGCGCAAGGCCCTTGGCTTGCAGGACCCTCCGAACGGAGTGAACCCACGGGATGAAGTTCGACTTCCCAAAGAGGAAAAAAGAATAGTAATCCGAAGCTCATCGCGGAGTTCAGGAGCAGGAGCCACGCGGTCTGTCGTGGGGGTAGCTGTAGTGGAGTCGCTAGAAGACAAGCGACCTTGAGGAGAGAAACGAGCAGAAAGCAGGCCGCGACAAGTACAAACACGCTAGGCAAGGCGCGAGCTATAGGAGGCCGTGGCGGACAGGAGCAGTCCGCGGTGAGTAGAGCACAACAGCGCGAGCGGAGGGAGGCCGCTGCGGACAGGAGCAATCCGCGGCGAGTAGAACACAACAGCTCGCCGAGAAGAGAGGGCAAGGCGCGGCGAGATGGAGAAAGGAGAAGACAAGCGGGAAGAGCTCGACAAGTTGCGGCGATGTGCGGTGACTAGAGAGCGAGCACAGCGGGCTGGACCAGTCCGCAAGATGGAAACGCAGAGAGGAGCGAATCCGCGGCGGGCAGGGAAAAAAACTTTGCCTGCCAGAAGAGGGAGGAAAATAGCAGCGGACAGAGAAAGCAGCGCGAACAGACGAGAGCTCGCAATAGCAACAGGCAATGGAGAGGAGACCGCCGAGCTCGCATTGGAACAAAGAGAGCAAGAAGAGGAAGCGAGTTCGCCGAGCTCGCAGCGGACAGAAGTAGACCGCCGAGCTAGGGAGCGAGTTCGCCGAGCAAGAAGAGGAAGCGAGTTCGCCGAGCTTGCAGCGGACAGAAGGAGACCGCAGAGCTAGGGAGCGAGTTCGCCGAGCTCGCAGCGGACAGAGAGAGGCCGCAACTTTAATATACATCTTTGATGGTATAAATAAAATATGCTCAATTTTTGAACCACTCCCTCTACCATGATATAAAAGCATCTCTAACCTAGGTGCTACTCCTTCCTAACGAACTATAAGAAACCTTTGATCTAATTTGTTCTTGTTTGATCTTGTTTATTGCCATCTGAGAGTTTATGTTGTTATGGCTAGACCTACGCCGACTATTCTGGTCCAACATCATCCCACTACTTCCCACCTTTGACAATATCTTCTTGGTTAAAAGAGGCATGCTTTGCACATGCGCTATATGCACACCACTCAGGAATGCCAAGTTCTTGTTCAGCATACAGCCTAAGAGGTGCCTTTGGCTGTCCTTATGTACATACTCAATTCAATCAGGCTACGATTAGTGACACTATACCTACATTTAATTCTTCTTAGTTCGCCTGATCTGATTAAACAGATTACGAGCATGCTCAACTCGCAGGAAGCTAGGCGAGCTCAACTCGCAGGAAGCTAGGCGAGCTCAACTCGCAGGAAGCTAGGCGAGCACAAATCGCAGGAAGCTAGGAGAGCTCAAATCGCAAGAAGCTAGGCAAGCTCAACTCGTAGGAAGCTACACGAGCTCAACTCGCAGGAAGCTACACGAGCTGAACTCGCTGGATGCTACACGAGCTCAACTCGCAGGAAGCTACACGAGCTCGCCTAATAACTTGCCAAGACCAATTCAGGGCGATCTAATGCAGACATTCTCATACCGACAAGCTCATGCAGGCGAGCTCACTTAGGCGATCTCACTTAGGCGATCTCATGCAGTCAATCTCATACTGGAGAGCTCATGCGAGCTCTGGCATGCGAGTTCACCCGGTTATTCATGACGAGTTCACCATGATGATTCATACTCGTCATGACCTTATTCAACTTCTTATATTTTACGAGAGCTCAGAAGGAGAACTCAGGAACACTTGGAGTGGAGATGAATTAAAGCGGTTCTACCCGCGAACTCCTGATCCCAAAGAAGCGGTAGATACTCGTCAGGTTATGTTGTTTCAAATGTTTACTCATTTATTAATTAATGCTAACCTGAGAAAGTTTTGAAAGATTGAGCTTGATGTCATATTGAGGCAAAATCCATCTCTGCAAGTGGTTTGGAAGATGAACCTCCATCTCACTCCCTAAAACCCTAAGTTGAGTGATAAGATAGAACCTCGGGTTTATAACACATTATCCTAAGTCCAAACATCTACATGGACGACTGAGATCAACTCCACACTTTGATGTTGACCAACGATCCCTCAAGTGCCCTTCTCACCCATTTGGCGGGTTACTAGGAGAGAGAGTCAAGAGTCATAATCTAAAATATCTTATACGTGACAACCCGTTTATCAACTGCAATTCACCTAACCTCCATGGCTAGATCAACTTCAGAAGAGATCAACTTGATGAAGTTTCTAAACATTGGGACCTTCTTCACGAGTGTTTTAGAACTTGAACCTTCGCCTGACTCATTGACTCAGTTGAGTGATGGGACAGTGCCTCAGGTACATAATTCTTCCTTCTAAGTCCAATCCTCTGCATTGTCAGCCGCGATTAACGCCCTTTTTGCATGTTGGCCGACGAACCCTCGAGTGCTCTTCTCATCCATCTCTTGGGTTAGTAGGAGAGAGTCTAGAGTCATAATCTAAAGTACCTTATAAAGATGAATCCTCTATCGGCTGCAAACATCTCATCTCTTGTAGCTAGATTGACTTCAGAAGTAATCAACTTAACGAATTTTTAGGCTAAATTAAAAGTAAAGAAATTATTCATCTATTTATGTGTTATGTGCCCTCTAAAAACGGGTGGAACTAGCCCCTTCAGCCTTTTAAGTAGTGGGTAGAAGCTCCTCAGTACTGGGATCATGGTCCGGTGATGGGACGACGCCTTGACTATATAGCGCTTCCTCTTAGTTAGATAATCTCGGCGGTAGAGTTTTTAATCCCGTAGCTCCAAAAGGGTGAGTTGCGAAGAGAAGCCGGGTGAGACAGGTGGTGAAAGGCTAGATGACAAAAGAAGGCTTACATTTCTCTCGCAGGGAAGCATTTAGTTTCAACATTTTGAGCGGAGAGGTGATCTCGGGGGGCAGTCTCATCATTCCCGGCCCCGTGCGAGTGCGGTTCGGCACTCGCTTCCCCATTTTCTTTTTTCCTTAGACGGAATCTACAGGCAGAGCGTCAACATCTATTTTTACCCAAGCAAGGAGTATAAAGCGAGTGAACATACCAGAGGAATCCCAAAATGGGAAGGATCCTGCGAGACTGACTCATCTCCGGTCAGGTCGCGCCTGACCACTTTGGTTTTCTTCATCTTCGGGGACGATCCGAGGACTTTGCGCGTAAGGCAGGGGGCGAATGAGCCCATCAAAGCTATGTCCTTAGCGCGGGCAGCATTGAGGCAATCTAGAGCTTCCTTCGAGAGCAAAATTGTAGTGCAGGCGAGAACCGGGAAAGTAAAGAAGGGCAAAAAAGCCTCGACCCCCGTTAAGAAGTAGTTCTAGGCACACCAGACTTTGGATGCAAGCTCATATACTTGTCAACATTAAATAAGCTTTTCTTCTGATATTTATTCAACTACTGTTGCCTGTAAGAAGACATTGTAGTAAATTGTGAGGTGTCCTTACCTTCTGTCCTTGCTTTCTTTATCTGAGAAAGAACAACTTGCTCATTGAACCTTGCCATCCTGTAAACTGGATCTAACTCTAGTTCAAACACTGGAGAAGCTGGCCTGTCTTGGCTTGAATGTTGTTACTGCCCTGACTGCTATAAGACTCAGACCTCGTAGGTCTGTCTTGCCTTCCCTGAGTTGATCTAGAATAATGTGAAGTAGGCCTCTAAGAAGAAGATACACTTCCTGCTGATCCTGCTGCTGGAGGAGGATAGGTTTGGACACTTACGGGATTAAAAACTCTACATGCAAGTGGGGATCCGATCTCGGCCTACAATGTAGAGGTTTGGACTTAAGAGGAAGCGCTATATAGTCAAGGCGTCGTCCCATCACCGGACCATGATCTACTGAGGAGCTTTTACCCACTACTTAAAAGGCTGAAGGGGCTAGTTCCACCCGTTTTTAGAGGGCACATAATACATAAATAGATGAATAATTTCTTTACTTTTAATTTAGCCTAAAAATTCGTTAAGTTGATTACTTCTGAAGTCAATCTAGCTGCAAGAGATAAGCAGGTTGCAGCCGATAGAGGATTCATCTTTATAAGGTACTTTAGATTATGACTCTAGGCTCTCTCCTAGTAACCCAAGAGATGGATGAGAAGAGCACTCGAGGGTTCGTCGGCCAACATGCAAAAATGGCGTTAATCGCGGCTGACAATGCAGAGGATTGGACTTAGAAGGAAGAATTATGCACCTGAGGCACTGTCCCATCACTCAACTGAGTCAAGGAGTCAGGCGAAGGTTCAAGTTCTAAAACACTCGTGGAGAAGGTCCCAATGTTTAAAAGCCTGTGGACTTAGCCACATTTTTGTCTGTTTCTTCTTAGACTTTCACTGCCTTAGCCTGTCCCACAGCTTTTTGTTGTATGTCGTTGAGTGAGTAGACTTCACTCAACGCCTGTGGACTTAGCCACATTTTCAGCTTGCCAAAATCCTTTCTTACCTCTAGCGTTGAGTGAGCTTGCTCCACTCAACACCTGTGGACTTATTTGCTTTTCAAACTCTGTCAACTACTCCTTGACATCTGGCGTTGAGTGAGCTTGCTTTACTCAACGCTTGTGGACTTAGGCAAATTCCTGCCTTTCCAGCCAGCTTCTTTGAGTCCACCTTTCTACCTTGTGACCACCTGTCACAAACTCTTAGACAATCTGTCTAAACTTGTTCCATGGAAGTGTATCTTCTTCTCAGAGGCCTACTTCACGGGGGTCGAGGCTTTTTTGCCCTTCTTTACTTTCTCGGTTCTCGCCTGCACTACAATTCTGCTCTTGAAGGAAGCTCTAGATTGCCTCAATGCTGCCCGCGCTAAGGACATAGCTTTGATGGGCTCATTCACCCCCTGCCTTACGCGCAAAGTCCTCAGATCGTCCCCGAAGATGAAGAAAACCATAGTGGTCAGGCGCGACCTGACCGGAGATGAGTCAGTCTCGCAGGATCCTTCCCATTTTAGGATTCCTCCGGTATGTTCACTCACTTTATACTCCTTGCTTGGGTAAAAATAGATGCTGACGCTCTGCCTGTAGATTCCGTCCAAGGAAAAATAAAATGGGGAAGCGAGTGCCGAACCGCACTCGTACGGGTCTGGGAATGATGAGACTGCCCCCTGAGATCACCTCTCCGCTCAAAATGTTGAAACTAAATGCTTCCCTGCGAGAGAAATGTAAGCCTTCTTTTGTCATCTAGCCTTTCACCACCTGTCTCACCCGACTTCTCTTCGCAACTCCCCCTTTTGGAGCTACGGGATTAAAAACTCTACCGCCGAGATTTTCTAACTAAGAGGAAGCGCTGTATCTTCTTCTTAGACAATTTGAGAAGAAGATACACTTCCTGCTGACCTCTACATTGTAGCGCTTCCTCTTAAGTCCAAACCTCTACATTGTAGGCCGAGTAGTTCAGTTCGTCGAACTAAGTTCAGGATTCTGGTTAAGGCAAAAAGCGTTGAGTGAGACGTGCTTACTCAACGCTCTCAACGCCCTTATGCAGAAACAAGTTCCAGAAAATAGCGTTGAGTGAGACATGCTCACTCAACGCTCTCAACGTTTAAGTTGCTGAAGAAGCAGAAATATGGCTAAGGCAGATGACGTTGAGTGAGGGATGTTCACTCAACGCTCTCAACGCCTATGAACATATTTATATTTTAAGCAGTTTGGCGTTGAGTGAAAGTTACTCACTCAACGCCAAGAGACAGTAAATCTGTCTAAGTGTTTTGGCGTTGAGTGATGCTTACTCACTCAACGTCTATGTTAATGTTGCTTGACTTTTGGCTAAGTCCACAGCTGGTGACGTCAGCAAGTTAACATATTTCAAATAAGTGGCGGGATGGCTACAACACGCGACAAATGTTGCCGCAGACCTACTGTACGACAATTGACTTTAAAGCTAAATGCAGCCAACATTTAAAGTGTGAGACCCACTGCTAAAAGAGTCGTTGGGTTTCAATAAATAAAAGGAAATGCTCTTTACAGGAAGAGATAACTGCGACAAAAGTTCTTCTTCTCCGCCATTGTTGTGGAGCTGAAGAACAGGAAGCTCAAGTCAGCAAGAAAAAGAGCAAGCTAGCTGTTGAGATCAACATCTTCAACGGCAAGATTGCTGGTGCCATCTTCATCTGCATCAGCTAACAAGCTCAGGGTGATTCTCTGAGAAAGAGAAAGCAGCAAGAGCCAACCCTTGCTGTAGAAGCTTCACAGATCCAGCCAATATATTCCAAAGAATACTCTCTTGAGGAGCTGTGAAGAAGAAGTTAGAGCTGAGCAGTTAGCTCACTTCAGAAAAGAGTAGAGTAGCTGATCTGCCAGTTGCTTCCATCATAAGCCAAAGCTTCTACATCATTGTTACTGTGAAGAGGAGAGAGCTGAATCTTTGGGTCAGTTCAGAAAGGGGCAGAATAGTATTCTGCAAGTCTCTTCCAGCTCAAGTGGATAAACTTGTTGCTGTGAAGTAGTTAGGACTAAGGTGCTATTAGTCCAGTAACGTTGACACAGGAAAACTTTCCTGGTGTCATAGGGGGGGGGGCTAAGTCTAACTCACCCAAGGTTGATTGTCACAGAGGAATTCCTCTTGTGTTCAATCAAGAAGCTCATCAACCCATTTCCGTCTTGTAGGATCCTTCTGGATCTGAGTTGAGGAGTGCTGCAACACTCTGAGAGTAGGGCCTTGTGCCTGATTTGTAGGGCTGAAAAGCCTGACCTGTAGACCTTAGAGATAAGACTGAGGTAGGTGGTTTGAGGACCACTGAGCTGTAGGAGCACTGCAGGGCTCTGAGGTAGGAACCTTTGTGGTTCTGAGGTAGGGTTCTGAAGAGAACCTGAGTGTAAGACTGAGAGCCTGAGGTGTAAGCTCTTTGGAGCATTTGGAGAAGTGCCTAGTCTAACAAGACAGTTTGATAGGTGGGAGGGAAAGTGGATGTACCCAGTTGGGGAAACACTATAAATATCTGTGTGCTTTGCTGTGTTATTTTCTTTGTGCAGAGTAACTCATCTTGAAAGCAGAAATTAAGCAACCACTAAAGCAACAAACTAAAAGAAAAGAACTTATAAAGAGACCAATAACCTATTCACCCCCCTCTAGGTGATTTAACTATCCTTTAAATTAAAGACTTTCAAACATTGCTTTTGAATCCGTTATTGCAATAAAATTGATGATTGACCTTCTTTGTAGATTGCTTCATTCGTCGCTTACAATGCTAACTCTCTTGTCGACCCACATCCCTCTTAAAGAAGCTAATCTTCTTTCAATTTCTCTCTTTTCCTTCAACAAGGTGATTCTTAATGAATTATAGCCGGGTGGTACATATCCCGCAAGGTTACGACTAGCGGAAAAGGAATATGATTCTTTCTAATACAGATTTCTTGCTAGATTGAAAGGCAACCCCGACCGAATAAAATGCCTTAGCAATTAAGGAATCCAAATGAGCTCTATCCTCATTATTGAATGCATCAGAAATTGGATTTTTTTCGCTACCATTTGGATCATTATTTCTTCTTCACTTATCACTAACACTTCCACTATTTCCAGCTCCACTTGAAGTACTTGGAGCTACCAATACATTTTGGAAGTCGTCGCTCAATAAGCTATTGATCATCTTTATCTTCCTTCAACATATCCTTGTATGTGGTAGCCTGAACATTGTTACATGCTCCGATTGCGCTACTCTTGATCCTCAATAAATGACCTTCACGCGAGTGTATGAGCTTTTGTAAGGCTTACCGCAGAAATTACATGTCCAACTTATACTTCCACCTCTTTCAGTTAACTTATTCCCTCTTGTCATATATTTTCAAAGAGGCTTTTCGTCATTTCAATATCACCGTCCACAATTTGAATCCATGTTACATAAGATGAGACCTAATTTAGACAACAAATAAAATTATGCAAACTATACATCTACAATAACAAAGATATACAAAATCATACAAAAGTTGCAATTTGAATCTCTACAACAAGATTATCCTTATTGTTGGTTTCATTCAAAATAAATCAGGATAGCTGTCTGGATAGCTACAACAAGAATATGATTTGAACGTGAATAACACACCAAATCCATATCAATATGATATCATTCCGCTAAACTTATTGTGAATGTATTTAGTAGATCACATAAAAGCATGACTAAGTAACACCTTGGCACTGTCCAATGGAAGCCCACTCCAGAAAATGAGGATAATCGGCTGTATAGCTGCTGCCTGCTGGTGGAAAATCAAGAGGATAGTTTCTGCCAGCTGGTGGAAAATGAGGGAGCCGGCTGATTTAAGAACACTCCAGAAAATGGAATTGCAAAGATGAATGGAGGATGGACCGAGATTCCTTCTACTCACCGCCTGGAAAACATCTGAGAGCAGATTTCTGAAGCTAAAAACTTATGGAGTAGAGAGCTTTGACGGTCGTGCACGAAAGGCTTCGGTGGAGAAGAGCGCTTCAACAGAGTTGAGAGCTTTAGCGTATAACAAGGCTTCGACGGGCGCACAAAGGGTTTCGGCGGAGAGGAGAGATTTCGACGGGCTTCAACGGAGAGGGTTTTGGTGGAGAGTATAGCTTTTGAAAGGAGGAGAGTTCGTAACCTAATTAGTCTCCGCGTCCCGTGAAATTAATAGCGGGAATTGCGTATATAGCAAGTGGGATATGCGGTTCCCTATTTTTTATATTTAATTTATAAAATATGTTTTCAAGAGTTTCGGAAACGCGTTTCCGTGCGTTTCTCAGCGTTTCGCGTTTCCCCGCGTTTCTCAGCATTTCGTGTTTCCGATACACGTTTGAGCCGATACGCGGACATTTTTTAGTATCCGTGCTTCATAGGTTGCAGGTCCTCTAGATTTTTTTGTTCATGTGTGCTGTAAACTTGGGTGATTTTGGTTATTTTGAAAGATAGTGGGGAGGTCCATCTAATTATTCAAAATTAGATGAGATTTTTTTTAAATTATTCCTTAATATTAATTACTTAACAGGTGTTTAACTTTATAATTATTTTTTCCATTTTCTTTTATGCTATCTTACTTTCAACTTCTTTACTGAACTTGGTGTTAGATGGTACATTTTTATCAGAATGCATGGAGACGTAAGTTTCACAAGACATTTTTGAAACAATGCTATGGTTGATGATCTGTATTGCGCTTACTTCATCTTTGACATGCATCCCAGTGAACATTCAATGAATTATGTAGTCTTTTTTGAAACCATTGCCTTGCTGTTTTTTAATTGGAACCTTGATAACCTGTTATAAAATTTATTATTATTATTCTACACCTGTGAGCACACATTGTTTATCCCTGTAAGCATGTCTGGTGTCCCAGGTGAACTAGTGATGCAAATGTCTTCCTTTAGTTCCTCCGAAGATGATCCTGCTATACTGAAGTTGGCTCAATGGGACCGCTTGCCATATAATTTAAAGCCATCAGAATTATCTGAAGCTTCTCTTTCTCCAGCAAGGAAGCTTTTGCTGTTGCTTTCATATCAGTATGAAGCTTTATTGCTTCCACTAACTGCTGGTACTTTTCTAGTTTTGTTACCTCCTTTGAGTTTAGGTGTTTTCATTTATATTATCTTATGATAATATTTGTTGCTTTCAGGATGTTCTTCCTCTACCTTTAAGCATGCCTCAGACAGATTTTCTCATCCAGATCAACATCCTTTTCCTATCCATTCTACAGGATTTCCAACATCGGCTCCAGTTTCAGTACAAAAGTCCACAGAAACAATTGAAGATCCCTGTGAAGTTAGTTCTGGAGCTTTTGGTTCTTGTGCTTTCATCTCTAATGTGAGGTCATTTGCATGGGGACATTTTGTGGATACATACGGTCAGTTCCAGCAATCTGATTTTACAGAATTTCTGACTGTTTGCACTGATAATGGCATTATTTTTCATGCCTTCCGTTTTCCCAATGGAAACTATCAAGTGGCCAACTATTTCAAGGAAAATGGCCATTTCGATGGCAACTGGGTGGAGTGGGGACCTTCTCCTGATGTTCACACAGAAGAGCAACTTTTGCATTCCCATGAATGTGAAGATCATTTTGGAGATACTAAATGTTCTAAAACTATTTTGGAACCCAAAAACTGGTTTTGCACTTTCCTTAAAAAACTGGATGCTTCTTGGTGTGGTAGCAAGTACTTAGCTAGGTTTCCTACCAAGTCCTTGTATCCAGAGTCTGCCGCTGTTCTGTCATTTGAGATCAGTAACCCTACTCTAGAATTTTTGGAATCCTGTAATGCAACTCATCCATTTGATGATACAAAGCAGGATCCTGAGACTCTTGTGAGTGTAATGTGTAATCCACTATTATCTATTAATCAAGCCAATCTTCAGTCAAGAGCTGGTCCTATAGGCAGTAAATTTAAGTGCACAAAAGTGTTTTCTGGTTCCTTACACAACTTACTTGGCCTTGTGTTAACTAGTAGAGACAATGTATCTGCTGAAAATGAACTTCAAAAAGTTGAAAATGTTTTTGTTGTGGTCATTATGCTATACCACTGGGGAATGGAGTGGATGTGTTCAATAAATCTTGAAAAGCCATATCATGGACCCGGTTCAGGTTCAAAATGGGCAGACTTCCAATTTCTAGACAGCTTACTTGTTTGTCTTAGCACATCAGGTTTAACCTGCATTTGGTGTGCTAAAACTGGTAAACCCATTGCAAGTTTTGATGTTGCCAGAAGCTGCACTGTTAATACAAGTGGTCTATCCCGGTTAAATCAGCTGAAAACACCAGAGGCAGTCCGTTCAAGTAGTGAAAGCACGAGGTCTTTCAAGAGTTTTATGGTGGCTCCATATTCTTCTCTATTAGCATTTGCTGATGACCATAGTGTGATCTATGTGGTTGATGCAGATGATTATATCTCAGGACATCTTCATGTGCAAAACAAAACTATTTCTCTCTCTGTAGATTCTGATCTGGCCATGTTGGCTAACTGGAATGTTGCAGGCAAGCAGATAGGTTGTCAAAAGGTATTTTCTGATATCTCCAACAATCGACGATTGTATGCGTTAGATTCCTTGAAGGGTGATTTAACAAGCGACAACCACGATATTTTTTTCCGACCTGGTAAAAGGGTAAAAAAGTATATCATTGATAAAGAAAATTGTTTGGATGGTTATAGAAGTGGTTCTAATATTCTTTCACACAGAAAGACCGCCTTAGAAACTCCTCACTTAAACAAGGAAGCATTCTCAACTCCTATGAGGAGAGTGCATTTGCCGCCAGATCATAGTATCAACGAGGCTACTATTTGCTTTTCACCTTTCGGAGTAACTAGATTGATTAGATACAATGGTACAAGGGGGGTGAAACATTGCAATTTTTTTCATACAGATTTACATGTCTCCTCAATTGTTGACGACAGAAATTCAGACAATTGCAGGGTGCACAAAAGGTATTATTTTAATAAGGATGTTTTTGTTGGAGAATCAATAGGATTTTCCTTCAAGGGGCTCTTGTATGTGGTGACTCAAGAAGGCCTCTTTGTTATTCTTCCATCAATTTCATTTCCATGTAGTACATCCTCGGTTGAATCTACAAGGCACTGGAAACCAAGTAATACTGCATGCAACACATATGAGATGAATGCTTTATTGGTTGTAAATTATCCGAAGGAGCTTTGGAGACCTTGGCAGATGGAAGTTTTCGATAGAACTCTTTTTTATGAAGGGCCTGATGAAGCAGAAGCCATTTGTTTATACAACAGTGAGAATAGTTCCTTACTGGCTAATCTACAATTTGAATCTTATTCTCCTCAAAACAATTTAAATCTTATTCTCCTGTAAACAATTTGAATCTTATTCCCCTCTCTCTCTACTTACATATATGCATTATCTCATCTTTTGATGGTTGGATTATGAACCCTCATTTTTCATTTATTCTCTTTGAGCGACATATGAGGTGTTTAACTCTATTGTCAAAATCTTTTGACGCTAGTTATAACCATGTAACTTATGGTCTATTCATTTTTTTTAATCCTTCACATTTTGTCTACTATTTTATTCATGCTTCTTCTCTATTCATCTTCTACCTTCTTAAGATATCTGCTGCCCCATTGTCTTGGCATGTAATAATTCCTTAATTTGTCCTCCATAGTTTTATCGTGCATCCACAATAACAATCTCATTTCTGTCACACCAACTTACCTATTACTGATAACTTTGTTGTCATGAAATAGCTAATTAAAATCTAGCAGTTGGTATAATTGCATTGTTATGAAATTTATCTTTAATTATACATGATATTATTATATCCAATATTATTCCCAAAGAATTCGTAACCTCTTAACTTGAAAGCTTTTGTCCTCATCTATATCCTTTTTTTTGTAGATTTAGATACTAGAATCTGTCACACTATCAACTTGATCTTTGACAATATTGACCAATGATCATCGATTGCCCACCTATTAGAATTTCATGTCGTATATAAATTTTTTAATTCTATATTAATCTCAATCTCTTTATATTCTAATTACTTCTTCAGTTATTCTAACTAGTCACTTATTTTATCATAAATCTCACCTATGAAGTGTTTATTTATAAGTAACATGAACAAGACACCTTATTTGAACATCTTCTGTAGGATTTTTACACCAGAATAAAATTCTCTTGATGGCTGTGTTTTTCAAATTTTATGCATGTCCTTATAGTATACTATTAGGATTTTCACCAATTCTAAAATGATTTTTAATGCATTTAATTTGATAAAAATGCCATGGCAGGATGGGATTTTCGAGTTGCTCGATTGCGTCGATTGCAATTAGGGTTGCACTACCTGAAGATTGATGCGATAAAAGAGTAAGATTATAATATTACTTGTGGAACTGCATCATTTCTATCGATTATGATAGGTGTTTGGGTACTTACCTAAGTAAAATTGACCTAGTTTTTATTATGATTGAATCATCCATCCAGTGTATTTGAAATTACAATTACATACTGAGCCATTACTTCTTTCTGGAACTTGCAATGAAGATCTTTCTTGCTACTTTTTTCTATGAATGTACTTATCAATGATGAGCTAGGCATCAAATGCATTTATTGCAGTAGACAGTAGTCTTGGATATCTTGATTTGTTAATAAAAAGAAGATTAGGGAAAAATTGCTCTCTTTATTTAGGATGCCAAAGTAGTGCCATATCATTATTTTTCATAATAAACCATTTTATTACAATCCTTTGTCTCATACAATATATAGTAGTAGCAATAATCCATCGACAATGCCATCTAATAGCATGTCGCAAAATGTAAGCAATGGCGCCGACAAAACATATATGATGAGGATCATGACACACAATGGTCCACACGACAAATAGAGCCATTCATTTTGTGCGGATCGACGATCTAAAAATTTTAGTAGTTTTTGTATATTTTTATAATTTTATTTTAAGCATATTTGTACAATCGTCGTGATCGAAAGATCACGTGTAACATCCTAAATTTTTATCGCGAAATCTATTTAAATTGTAGGGTGCAGTCGCGACGAATATTGATCGAGACAGCGTATCGTCAAGGTACAACGTTACTTTGCTCAGGGTTGCGTCCATTAATTGGTAACAAATGTTAGCTATTATATTAATGTGACGCACATTAAGTTTATGTAGCGTTGCTTAGCGAAATTGTCTTAGAATTTAAGGAGTTGTGTGGCGTGGTTTGCGAATAGCAACTAAATGAATGCCTTGGGTGTGCCAAGAGTAATTCTCCTTTCTCTTATTACGGCTAATAAGTATAAAACCGCTCACCCCTCTATTAGAAATCCCGCACCTCTTCTATCGGGAGAAACCGCAAGCCGTTTTCGCGTGTCCGTCTCCTGTAAGCAGCGCCCGACGATTTCCGCCAGAACCGACGACTCCCGCGCCCTATCCGGCGGCCGATCCCCCTCCAGAAGCCATTTCCGACTTCTCCTCCCTCCTCTGCAGGCGCTGGGGAGTATTCCTTTTCCTTCCTTGGCCTTGGAAGTACCGGGTTTCAACCCTAACCGGAGGAGTTGAGTTTTGTTTTGGTTCCGGTGAGTCGTTTCCTCCCTTACCTCGATTTCCTCTTGAAGATTCCTCGTCTTAGAGGATTAGACTAAATAATATTTTGTTCCTTTTGCCCTATTCTAGGTTTGGTGGTCGTGATCCTCCGCGGGTTTTGTGTGAGACGCTTTGAGAGCCCCAATCTCTCCGCATATAGGTAATATGCACAGCTAGCACTTATATTTTTGCAACCTAAGATGATTTGGATTTTTCCATCGGAAATCCTTAGGGGAAATGTTGAGTTTAGGTTTGCCTTGAATTGCAGGACTTTGGTAGGTTCGAGGCAGCATTCTGAAGGTCCCCAGTAGTAGGATTTGCCTTCGGAAATAGAAGATGTCGCCGCGCCGAGTCTACGAGCGCCGCACCACCGCTGTAAGGAAATTTAAATTCCTTTTAGTTAGATATATCAAGTATTGTATTTTTTATACACATAAATAGATTTATTTCAAGTATCATGACCATGCATAGAAAGGTGTGGTGATAGGAAAACGGTTACGAAAAATATGTAGGGTGACACGATTTCCCTAAGACCCAAGTAGTCGGATCATGAACAGAAACATAGAGTACGAAAGCGTTAACCGTCTAAGTAGGTTTGGAAATTGTCCAACCAAGGGCGTGAATGTCCCTTCAAGTCGACCGCCAGGAAGTCAAGGGTCGCTTAACAGTACACCAGAAAAGTTATCCCTTGCAGAGTAGCGTCAGACCAAAAAGGTCAGCCAGCACACAGAGGTCCTTCGTGCTAGGTAGAGGCGCACTACCTTTCTCATAAGGCACATGGAACCTTATGAGTAGTACAGACTTGGGAAGTGTCTTCCCTTGAGCCAGCTAGTAGATTCGAGACCGTGTCCGCGTGACACTAGAACAATTGGGTTCGTAAGATGGTCTCGGATCGTCAGTTTCAGTTGCGCGTTAGGAGCTACTCTGCCTAGAGCCTTCCTAGTAGATGAGCAGGTTAGAAGCCACCTAGAACTCAAGTATAGACCTGTCATGAGACAGTACGCTAGTTAGTGAACGCCAGGACTTGAGTTAATAAAATAAAAGTCACGTGCTTAGTACGAGTAGATGTGTGACCAGAGAATAGTGCGAAGCCATGCATAGCACATAGCATAAAAGATTTTAATGCATAAAATTATTTTTCAAAGGCATACATGCATTCATATGTAAAACTGGGTTTTAGTGTCACTAGGAGGAGTTATTTTTCCTTACTCTGACCCTTCGTGGGCACTGTTTTTCAGGTGACCCAGGTGGGAAACTGCGTCTAGGATGAGCTTTATGGTGGCGTCAGTTTGTATTGTTTGTCTTATTCAGTTTACTCTATTTTCAGCATGTACTTGTAGATGAGAACATTGTAACAGATTAATGTTTCTATCTAATTTGTATCAGACTATTTATGATTAACCAGATTTTCAGTTAATTCAGTTCTTTATCCTGTTTAGTGGCTCTGTGAATCCAGATATCAGGTATGTGGTTACCCTTAGTTTACTTTATTCAAACTTCCGCTGTAAGTCTTAAATTGCTTAGTATAGAATTTATTACCTGCTGCTACTAGTTTTAATACTGTTTCCTAGTTTTCTTTATATCGCTGACCCGGCCGGAGGGCTGATTTCTGAAATACTGGGAAGGGGTGTTACAAATTGGTATCAGAGGCAGGTTTAGGATCCCTGGACCCTAGAAAGAATTCACAGAGCCATAGGAGCGTTTAAGAGTAAACTCTTGTTAGTAAAGTACTTTAAGTTGCGATTAAGCCTTAGTGTTCGCTAGAGTACAAATAAGTTGCTAGACCAGATTTCTTAGATTTTTGATAAATAATCAGATTTCCTTTATATATTCTATCAGGCACCACGAGTTAGTGAACCAGGTGAATCTTCACGCCAGAACCCGATTCCTAGTGCAACCATGGGAGACGCTGCCGTGCCACAGGTACCACCAGTTTCAGCAGCTCCAGAGGGCACTGACATAGCGTCTCAGATTGCCAAGGCGGTTACTGTTGCCTTGATGGAGTTTCAGAGAGGACTGGCTGCAGGGTTTCCAGCTCCAGTTCAAGTACCAGTCCCTGCGCCAGCTCCTGCAGCAGCACCTGTGGAGATGACCCTGGAGCGCTATTTGAGAAATTTTAGAGAACTTCAGCCTTCGAACTACAGTGGGGATGAAACCCCGATGGATACAGATGATTGGATAGCTAACACCAGAGACCTACTGAATGTTTTAGAGTGCCCGGAGAATAAGAAAGTTCCTCTGGCAGCTTTCCTCCTCCGAGGAGAGGCAAAAGTCTGGTGGGACAAATACCGGACAGATGATCCTGCAGGTAAAGTGTTATGATCAATTCCTTTATTTTAGGAAGTAATGTGTTAATTTTAATATGGTATGATCGTATTTTTGTTTGGCCAGGCCGTACCCCAGACATGTTTACTTGGGGCGAGTTCTCTAGAGCTCTTGCTAGTTGGTTCGTGCCTCCTTCCGCACGACGAGGTCTCCAGGAGAAGTATCTGAGGCTTTTCCAGGGGGACAGGACAGTTACTGAGTATGAGCGAGAGCTGACTCATCTTGCTCGATATGCGGGCGTGATGCAGGGGGATCAGACTGAGAAGTGCAGTCGCTTTGTGGATGGTTTGCGTGACTCGTTGAGACAGCCGCTGATGACTATGGTCAACGCTGATTACAAGAGCTTAGTGGATACGGCTCGCAGACTGGAGGCTGACCAGCAGAGAGTTCAGAAGCGAAGTAGTTTCCGTGCGAAGCGATCTCAGGATTCGCATCAGCAGCAGCAGAGCAGAAATGACCAAGGAAAGAACTGGAACAAGAAGCCGAAGCCTGATGCTAAGAAGAATGGCCAATCTGGTGACCGGAGCAAGGACTATCCCACGTGTCCCAAGTGTCAGCGTCGTCATTCAGGAGAGTGTTTGGCCAGTGCAGGCGTATGTTACAAGTGCCGACAACCTGGACACATAGCTCACTTCTGTCAGGAAGCTGGGACAAATCAGGTATTCGAGGTCCTTTTGTATTGATTACATTTATGTAATTACGATAGATTGTTAATGAAATTTATTCCTGCAGTCGAAGTTCGAGGTTGGTGGCTCTAGCAGGGTAGATAAGGGCAAAGCCTTGATGATTACTGATGGGAGACCACAGCAGAGACGAGACTTAGTGCAGCCCATAGCTTATGGGCTGGGTCAGCAGGAGGCGAAGGATCAGGAGGATGTTGTGACAGGTAAGTGTTGTTTGCTTAACAAGTTGGTTTTAAATCCTCCGTAGTGACACATTGAATTTTTCATCCTTCATAAATCATTCATGTAGGCATCCTTATGATTCGTAACTTACCCTCTAAGATTCTGTTTGATACGGGTGCCTCGCACTCGTTTATCGCGGAATCTCTAGTGCGTAAGTTGGATTTAGAAGTCTTCCCGGAGTCAGTACCGCTGGAAGTCATGATGCCGAATGGATCCCTTCTGCAGACCAGAGACAAGTGCAGGGTACCAGTGCAGTTTAGTGATGTTGAGATTATCGTGGAAGCTTTGCTGCTACCTATAGCAGGATTTGACTTGATCTTTGGAATGGACTGACTTTCAGCAGTCAACGCCAGGATTGACTGTAGGGCGAAACAGATTCAGTTCGATGGCCCCAACCAGACATCTTTCTCTTTTCAGGGATTGAAGGGAGTAGTGAAGATGATCATATCTGCAGTCCAAGCGAGAAAGTGCATTAGTCAGGGTTGTGAAACCTTCGTAGTACTGATGAACGCGGAGTCTAAGGCTGATTTGTTAGAGGTACCAGTGGTGCAGGAGTTTCCAGATGTTTTCCCGGAAGAGCTCCCTGGTGCCCCTCCAGATAGAGAGATTGAGTTCCCGATAGACTTGCAGCCTGGGGCTACACCGGTAGCCAAATCTCCCTATCGGATGGCTCCAAGGGAACTAGCAGAGTTGAAGAGCCAGTTGCAGGAGCTGCTTGATTTGAGTTTTATACGCCCTAGTACTTCGCCTTGGAGTGCTCCAGTGCTTTTTGTGAAGAAGAAGGATGGTAGTCTGAGATTGTGCATAGACTACCGTGAATTGAATAAGCTGACAGTTAAGAACAAGTACCCGATTCCTAGGATTGATGATTTGTTCGGCCAGTTGGTGGGAGCAAGCACTTTCTCCAAGTTAGATCTGAGGTCGGGCTATCATCAGCTGAGGATTCGTGACGTGGATATACAGAAGACTGCATTCAGTACCAGATATGGACACTTCGAGTTCGTGGTCATGCCGTTCGGGCTGACCAATGCCCCTTCAGTATTTATGGACCTGATGAATAGGGTTTTTCGGGAGTACTTGGATCGTTTTGTCATCGTCTTCATAGATGATATTTTGGTGTTCTCTAAAAGTGCAGAGGATCATGCAACACACCTCAGGATGGTTTTGAGCACACTCAGGAAGAACCAGTTGTTTGCTAAGTTTTCTAAGTGTGAGTTTTGGCTTTCAGAGATTGCATTTTTAGGCCACATCATCAGTCAGAAAGGGGTTAGTGTTGATCCGAAGAAGATAGAGGCTATTAAGAGTTGGCCAAGACCGTCGACAGTTTCAGAGGTTCGCAGTTTTTTGGGTCTTGCTGGATACTACAGGAGATTCATCAGGGATTTCTCGAAGATAGCCTTACCACTGACTTCCCTCACTAGGAAGGGAAAAGGCTTAGATTGGACAATTGAGTGTGAGTTGGCTTTTGAGGACTTGAAAGACAGATTGATGACCGCACTGATTTTGAGTTTGCCTTCAGGGCCAGACGGATTTCAGATTTATAGTGATGCTTCAGGTCAGGGTTTGGGTTGTGTTCTCATGCAGCATGGAAAGGTCGTAGCCTATGCCTCGAGACAGTTAAAGGTTCATGAGAGGAACTATTCCGTACATGACTTGGAGCTTGCAGCAGTCATTCATGCTCTGAAGATATGAAGACACTACCTCTATGGAGTGCGTTGTGAGATCTTCACTGATCACAAGAGCCTCAAGTATATCTTTGATCAGCGAGAGCTCAATTTGAGACAGCGCAGATGGTTGGAGTTTCTAGCAGACTACGATGTAGACATTCAGTACCATCCAGGAAAGGCGAACGTGGTAGCTGATGCCCTTAGCAGGAGAGGCTCGTGTTTTTATCTTCTCACTCAGCAGGAGGAGTTAGTACGAGAGCTGGAGAGACTGGATATTGTCGTTGTGCCCCGTTGCAGTTTTGGTTCAGCTTGGTTGAGTTGGATGGAGATTTCGTGCGATATTAGAGATAGGATCAGGACAGCTATACCGTTGGATCCAAAGATGGCAGAGATCTGGATATCAGTGCAGTCAGGTCAGAAAGAGAGGTTCTCTATTCAGGATGAGTTACTATTGCATGATGGCAGAGTGTGCATCCCAGATGTTAGTCACCTTCGTGAGGACATTTTGTTCGAGGCACACAATTCCAGATATTCTATACATCCTGATAGCACGAAGATGTATGCAGATCTTAAGAAGGTAGTCTGGTGGCCAGGTTTGAAGAGTGATGTTGCAGTTTATGTAGGGAAGTGTGAGACTTGCAAGTTGGTTAAGGCCGAGTGTCAGAGGCCCGGAGGCAAGATGCAGCCACTTCCCATTCCAGAGTGGACATTTGAGGATATATCCATGGACTTCATTCATGGTTTGCCGAGATCGCAGAGTGGGAATGATTCCTTGTGGGTTATAGTAGATCGACTTTCTAAGGTTGCCCATTTCATTCCTCTTAGGAAGACGGATCAAGGTCCGAAGCTGGCCCAGTTGTATATAGACGAGATAGTTCGACTTCACGGTGTTCCCAAGACTATAGTTTCAGACCGAGATGGCAGATTTACCTCCAGGGAGTGGCGATATATTCAGGAGCGGTTGGGTACCAGGTTACATTTCAGTACCACATTCCATCCCCAGACAGATGGACAGACTGAGCGCACAAATAGGACTTTGGAGGATCTGCTACGGATGTGCATACTAGATTTTGGAGGAAAGTGGGAGAAGTATGTTACTCTTGTGGAGTTCTCCTACAACAACAGTTTTCAGGCTAGTATTGAGATGACACCGTTCGAGGCCCTATATGGTAGACGTTGTCGGACACCGTTATGTTGGGCAGAGAGTGAGGAAAGATCTTCTATCAGAGAGTCATGGATTGATAAGACCACTGATAGGATTAAGCTCATTCAGGAGCGTATGAGGACAGCTCAGGATCGCCAGGCCAAGTATCATGATCAGAAGCACAGGTCAGTAGAGTTCAGTGTTGGAGACTACGTTTATCTGAAGGTCAGACCAGTCAGAGGAGTCTCTAGAATAAAGCGGATGAAGAAACTGAGCCCCAGATTCGTTGGTCCTTTTGAGGTACTGGAAAGAGTTGGTGAGGTTGCATACAGGTTGGCCTTACCTGAGGAAATGAGTGGTGTACATGTATTCCACGTCTCCTATCTGAGGAGAGCAGTCAGAGATCCCAGTCAGATCATCAGTACCGAGGAAGCACCAATTGAGACAGATCTTAGTATTGGAGTTAGACCAGTCAAGATAGTGGACTCAAGGATTCAGAAGCTCAGAAATAGAGAGATTCGCATGGTCAAAGTCCTTTGGATGAACTGTGGCCGTCCAGAGTATACTTGGGAGCGAGAAGATGAGCTTAAGAGCAATGCAGACTATTCTTTTCTCTTCGATTCAGGTATGGTTTCAATTTTCGAGGACGAAATTTTTTGTTAGGAGGGGAGATTTGTAACATCCTAAATTTTTATCGCGAAATCTATTTAAATTGTAGGGTGCAGTCGCGACGAATATTGATCGAGACAGCGTATCGTCAAGGTACAACGTTACTTTGCTCAGGGTTGCGTCCATTAATTGGTAACAAATGTTAGCTATTATATTAATGTGACGCACATTAAGTTTATGTAGCGTTGCTTAGCGAAATTGTCTTAGAATTTAAGGAGTTGTGTGGCGTGGTTTGCGAATAGCAACTAAATGAATGCCTTGGGTGTGCCAAGAGTAATTCTCCTTTCTCTTATTACGGCTAATAAGTATAAAACCGCTCACCCCTCTATTAGAAATCCCGCACCTCTTCTATCGGGAGAAACCACAAGCCGTTTTCGCGTGTCCGTCTCCCGTAAGCAGCGCCTGACGATTTCCGCCAGAACCGACGACTCCCGCGCCCTATCCGGCGGCCGATCCCCCTCCAGAAGCCATTTCCGACTTCTCCTCCCTCCTCTGCAGGCGCTGGGGAGTATTCCTTTTCCTTCCTTGGCCTTGGAAGTACCGGGTTTCAACCCTAACCGGAGGAGTTGAGTTTTGTTTTGGTTCCGGTGAGTCGTTTCCTCCCTTACCTCGATTTCCTCTTGAAGATTCCTCGTCTTAGAGGATTAGACTAAATAATATTTTGTTCCTTTTGCCCTATTCTAGGTTTGGTGGTCGTGATCCTCCGCGGGTTTTGTGTGGGACGCTTTGAGAGCCCCAATCTCTCCGTATATAGGTAATATGCACAGCTAGCACTTATATTTTTGCAACCTAAGATGATTTGGATTTTTCCATCGGAAATCCTTAGGGGAAATGTTGAGTTTAGGTTTGCCTTGAATTGCAGGACTTTGGTAGGTTCGAGGCAGCATTCTGAAGGTCCCCAGTAGTAGGATTTGCCTTCGGAAATAGAAGATGTCGCCGCGCCGAGTCTACGAGCGCCGCACCACCGCTGTAAGGAAATTTAAATTCCTTTTAGTTAGATATATCAAGTATTGTATTTTTTATACACATAAATAGATTTATTTCAAGTATCATGACCATGCATAGAAAGGTGTGGTGATAGGAAAACGGTTACGAAAAATATGTAGGGTGACACGATTTCCCTAAGACCCAAGTAGTCGGATCATGAACAGAAACATAGAGTACGAAAGCGTTAACCGTCTAAGTAGGTTTGGAAATTGTCCAACCAAGGGCGTGAATGTCCCTTCAAGTCGACCGCCAGGAAGTCAAGGGTCGCTTAACAGTACACCAGAAAAGTTATCCCTTGCAGAGTAGCGTCAGACCAAAAAGGTCAGCCAGCACACAGAGGTCCTTCGTGCTAGGTAGAGGCGCACTACCTTTCTCATAAGGCACATGAAACCTTATGAGTAGTACAGACTTGGGAAGTGTCTTCCCTTGAGCCAGCTAGTAGATTCGAGACCGTGCCCGCGTGACACTAGAACAATTGGGTTCGTAAGATGGTCTCGGGTCGTCAGTTTCAGTTGCGCGTTAGGAGCTACTCTGCCTAGAGCCTTCCTAGTAGATGAGCAGGTTAGAAGCCACCTAGAACTCAAGTATAGACCTGTCATGAGACAGTACGCTAGTTAGTGAACGCCAGGACTTGAGTTAATAAAATAAAAGTCACGTGCTTAGTACGAGTAGATGTGTGACCAGAGAATAGTGCGAAGCCATGCATAACACATAGCATAAAAGATTTTAATGCATAAAATTATTTTTCAAAGGCATACATGCATTCATATATAAAACTGGGTTTTAGTGTCACTAGGAGGAGTTATTTTTCCTTACTCTGACCCTTCGTGGGCACTGTTTTTCAGGTGACCCAGGTGGGAAACTGCGTCTAGGATGAGCTTTATGGTGGCGTCAGTTTGTATTGTTTGTCTTATTCAGTTTACTCTATTTTCAGCATGTACTTGTAGATGAGAACATTGTAACAGATTAATGTTTCTATCTAATTTGTATCAGACTATTTATGATTAACCAGATTTTCAGTTAATTCAGTTCTTTATCCTGTTTAGTGGCTCTGTGAATCCAGATATCAGGTATGTGGTTACCCTTAGTTTACTTTATTCAAACTTCCGCTGTAAGTCTTAAATTGCTTAGTATAGAATTTATTACTTGCTGCTACTAGTTTTAATACTATTTCCTAGTTTTCTTTATATCGCTGACCCGGCCGGACGGCTGATTTCTGAAATACTGGGAAGGGGTGTTACATCACGGCCATTCACCACGGTTCCGAACTCTATAAATAGGATTGGAAGACTCCATTTTTGGGATCAAAACTTTGAGAGAAGAATTTCTTCCTTTCATCACCCGGTGCCGAAGCTGGATCATATGCGTGAAGCCTAGAAAAGCCTTACCTCCTGCTTTGCAGGACATTCTTCCCCTACCTCTAACTCACCTCACTCTCTAACAACCTAATAACTACCCCACTACTTATTAACTATCATGATTACCTTACAACTACCCCTTATTACCCAATATCTACCCCCAATAACCCATAACTACCCACTAACTACTATCAATCCATTAACTGCTAACTACCCACTAACTCCACAAACAACTCCTTAAATTATTACCCGGTGCTCAAAACCACCTTAAAAAGTTGACCCCTCCATCTACAAGCAACCAATTCCCCATTACCCCACCAATTGCTTGCAACTTCCCGGAAACTATTAAAATTGTACATAATTCCTCTCCCAGGGCCAGTTCGACAGACCAAAACTACTATATACCCCACAACAGTGAACATGCTCTAGACCCACTATCCCAACGCCACCAACTTCTAGAAATTTCCGAAATCCCTCTCCCACCTCTTGAGGTCCTCTCCAACAGGGTTCCAATGCCCTCAATGCCTCGTTTGTTCCTAGAATCTACCCGATTTCAAGTCCCTTCCCAAGCTCCCATCTACCTTCCTTAGAGCCGTTGAGCCTCTTCCTGTGTTATTGTAGTTGCAACAAACAACATTGAGCGTATGAGGTTGGCTTTTGAACCTCACCCACACCCTTATAAACGTGGTTTGAGTCGATAAGACAACATTACAAGTTCCCCAACAATGCTTTGTAACAATTTTGTGACCATGTATAATGCGATGTTCTCCCCATGAATGTTGCCAACATATTATTGGGACTAACTTGGGTATACAATCTCGACGTCACAAGATTCAGATGATCGAACATGTATGTGTTTTATGATAAAGGTCATAAAATCACTTTGTTCCTGATTCCTAAATATAACCATAAGAACAAGGGTCAAAAGACATACACATCCTCGGGACCTAGACTCCCAAATCCATTGCATAATATATGCACTAGTCATTCTTTGAGCGAGGACCTCGAGTCTTGGGAAATTAGTTTTTGCATACCCCTCTATTAGCTGCGGGCACCATTTTCATTGATAACACTTGTCTGGAGGATTATTTCACCGTTGACGCATTCCCCAAGGAACCACCTCTTCTTAGAAATGTACCCTCCGACAGTGAGTTGTCATCCATTGAGTTGGCAGAGACCGGGCACATCCTCGATACTTTTGGGGTCATTCTGTCACTCCTACCCACAGTGACATTTTACATGCCATAGAGCCACATCCCACTGTCAATGTCTCGGAGGATCCTTTGATTGATCATTACACTTGCTATGAATTTTTCTGGACCCCACCGCTCGCCTCTTGACCATGCACTCCTATGGGGAAATATCTGGAACGTTGTAGAGCCAATATGTAGGTGCTCCGTATAGTTTGTTGACCATTTATCTCTGTTATGTGGCGTGTATGAGTCTAACCGACATATAGTTACTTGCAATAGTGAAATATATGAATCTTATGCAGATAGCCACAAAAGTACACATATCATCAAAAAGGTGACCATATTATGGTTCGTTGAATGCTGAAAAGTTCCCTTGGGGAACGGCCAAAAAAATTCAATTGCGAGTCGAAACATGTACCGATATACAATCATTTGGACAATTCAGCTAAATGCTCATGAGCTTCATATCCCTATGAACGTGAAAGTTCCTCAGATAATCAACACCGACCTCATTATTATCATTTCCAACATCATCACTGGCCTCAACATTACTGTACCCAACATCATCAACATTGGCCTCAACATTACCTACTCTGACATAATCAACATCTTCAACACCATTTCCCGCGATAACACTATCGTCAACACCATCATAGACATCAACTTCAATGTTATTGTCGTGAACATTCACAAGAGTAGTACCTACAAATCCATATGATGATGTGTAGAGTCCCTAGCTCACGAGATTACGACGATGCCAGAAGGAACTAGAGCTAGAGTGATTTTCCCCACTCTCAGATGAGAGGATCATTTTCATCGAATAAAGATGAATGTTTTCAAAGCAAGGGTAATTGATGTAGACAAAGTCACATATGGGTCCATACGATGACCAAAACCGTTCATTTTGTGCGGATTTACAATCTAGGGTTTATAGTTAATTTTTGTGTATTTTTATAAATTTTTTAAGTGTATTTGTACGACGATCATGATTGGAAGATCATATTCGTTTATTATGGATTTAGAATCTAAAAATAGGACTACAAACCTTCATTTTCAGGATCAAATGTGTGAAAGAAGGATTTCCCATTTGGTCACTCTGTGCCAGTATAGTGGATATCGTCCGACATGAAGGTTTGAGAGGTAAAACACCACAAAATCGTTTTATTTTTTGTTCGTGGCGTTTTGAAAAAAAAAACAGATCGATATATCGGTTTTAACCGATATATCAGTTCATTTTTTATTTTATTATTATTATTTTTGTATAATCGTCTACTTGCGGGAATTAATTCCCCCGACCCCCACCCCACCCCCACCCCCACCCCACCCCCACCCCCACCCTCACCCTCCCCCACCCCACCCCCTGCACGGTTCATTTCACTCCTTCCCTAGCTCTTCCTCGCGCTCTCCGCTGGTTCCTTCCCTCTCTTGCGCGCTCTTGGCACTCTAGCTCTCTGATTCTTCTCCCTGCTCACTGGTACTCTCACGCTGGTTGTTCTCTCGCGCTCTCGACACTCTATTTCTTTGGTTTTTTTTCTCCCTGCATGACTGGTGCTCTCACTTTGGTTATTTTTTCTCGCGCTCTCGACACTCTACCTCACTGGTGCTCTCACTCTGGTTGTTCTCTCTTCTCTCCGGTGCTCCCAATATCGCGAGCTCTCAATCTGCTGGTGCTTTCAATCTCGGTAATCTCTTGGCTGGTGTATTCTTCTCCCTACCTTCCCCTCTCATTCCCTCGCTCTGTATTTTTAGTTTTCTCTTGCTTTGTCGGTTGCCTTGCTGGTTGTGGTTGTCGTGCTGGTTGTTGATGCATTAATTCCCTGTTGACTGCTACCTTGTTGCTGCAACGCCCTAACCTAGTTTAACAACTAATCGACCGTCCGACCGGATCCAACGATAAGAAGTAAACTAAGAAACAATATTAAAACTGGCACATAACATGCATAAATGAAAAGAACTGAAATGAAAGCTTACAAAAGAAGTTAAAAAAATGAAACTAAGGGTAAAAGTGTACCTCATCAAGCTGAATTTCATAGAGCCACTAGAAAGATAAGAATCAAATCACAAAAAGTCTGAAATACTACACAGTCTGGAACAAACACCAATTCTTAAACATTATTATTACATGTTTCAAAAACTAAACATTATTGTACTAAAAGTAAAATAACAACTGAAAGGAAACAAACTATAAGACGATTCCTAAAAAAAACACGCTCATCATAGGCGTAGTTTTCCACCTGGGTCCCCTGTAAAAACAAGCCCAAACATGGGTCAAACCAAAGGGAGAGTAAGAAAAATTATTCTTCATAGTGACACTAAAATTTATTTTGAAGGAAATTATGCATGCTTTAAAAATAGTTTTTGTGCTATAGAAAAATTGCATGCTAGTGTACTATGCATGATTTTCTAAAATAAAACTAATAAAATAAATGACTGTTCCAATTACTCATAATGTATGAAGTTTACTCAAGTTCTGAATAATTTGGTTAATTAGGAGTTTCTAGGGTTCGGTCTAAACTTGAGTTCTAATTTCACTTATTGATGTTATTCGACAAAGTTCTAGGCAGAGTAGCTTCTATCGCATAACACTAGTCTAATGATCCGAGTCCTACTAACGAATTCAAGTGTTTTAGTGTCTCACGGACATAGACTCGAATCTATTAATCTTCTAAATCGGGGTATATCTTTCAAACCTTGTGACTCATAGGGTTCACTACATCTCACGAGAAAGATAGTGCGCCTCTATCAAACACGGGAGGAAATCTCCAGCGTGCCACTGGACATCTTCTAACTAGTGCTACTTAGCTTGCGAACATATGTGCGTAGTAAAGACAACTCATCATATTGATTTACTCGATTAGAAAACATATTCTTGAAGTCAATATCTCATGTTCGTAAATATATAAGAGTATTTTGCATGTGATTCGTATGGACTAACTGTTTGAGTTGTTTATAATTTAATTATGAACATCATTTACTAGCGAAGTGGTAATAGAGTTACAAATCTCTAACAATAGTAGCGGTTCTACACGACAATATTAATTTTACTGAGTTTAATATACGCTACTAAACAAGCTATCTGATATGTCTAGCCAGAAAGAATAAGGATTTCTTACAGCGGTGCTGCGACGTTTGTACACCTGACGAGGCGGCATACTGCTCTAAAAGAAATGTCTGAAATAATAATTTGGTCTCCAGGTTACCTAGAAGGCTTATTTCCTCAAGGACCTACAAGGGCATCAACACTATAACATATTTCTCGAGGGTTTAGGAGATAATAATTTATAACGAAGGGAGAATTCTTACCACTTCTCCGATAGGGGAGTTACTATTTCTGAAACCAAGACAAAACATCCTCGGCTAAGCTTGGTATTTTTGAACCGCACCCTAAAATGTTCCACACATACTATAATTTTTTTTTAAAATACAAACTGACTAAAACTAAGGAGAAACAATTCATAACCCGAGCGAAAACGAAAACGGAGGGTCGAAGGACCACTTGTTTCGCTTGGGGAGCCTTGTTGAAGGCTTCAGAAATTTCTGTAGAAGATAAACCACCCACACACCACGTCACTAATATGAAATTTCAACACTAGGATGACGAAAAAAGTCATCCCACTCTGGGAGCAACAACAAAAGGTAACATTAGGGTTACCTGCTAGCAAGGATCCTCAATTTCTTACTCAGAGGAGGAAGAGGAAGGGTCGAACAAGGTTAGGAAAACAGAGGAGCACATTGGAGGAAACTCCCGGCTGCAGCAGACCCGCCGATAATGGCGCCTGGACCGTCGGAAAACTGCGCTAAACTCGTCGACGAGGACTGGTATCTGCTTCGACGTCGCCGGAGGAAGGAAGAATAGCGATCGGGAGACGGATCTAGGGCTTTGTCTGGAAGTTCTCGCACTAGAACCCGTCGAGCCTCCGATCCAAAGAACGAGAAAGTGTGCGTTAAAAGAGGCCGCTGCGGGAAATGAGAAGAGAAACAGTGGTTTATCGTGAAACTAGGGCTATGGGAAATGGGGTTTACGAGATTGTAAGCAATGAGCGGTCCGCAATTGTTCAGTTTTAGTAATTACCGGGGAAGTGGGAAGAACCACACCCCATCAAATTTTATTAATGGGAAATGAATTAATCATTTCTAATTTATTATCTAAAAGCCATTTCTTTTCCATCAAAAGAATATAAAGGTTAATGTCGTCGCGCTAACATCAAAAACGGCGAAAACACTTTTTTTTAAACGACTACAATTGATTGATAAATACACAATACAAATTAACCATACTATAATCGTACCTCAGTGAAACGCTGTCTCGATCAAAATCGCTCGTGATCGGAACCTGCAATTTAATTTTATTGTCGTGTCAACCAAGGTTGTCAGGATCGAGATCCTAGATGAGATTATTTCGAGGTAGGATCAGATCGGATAGTATGGTCGGATCGAAGACCGCTTTACAAAACCAGGATTGATTTATAAAATCTGGATCGTAAGTTCCTAGGATCCGGATCGCGATCCTGACAACCATGGAGTCAACTTACGGATGTTACAGTTACCTTGCTACCTGCTGCCTTATTGGCCGTTGCCCTGCTGCCTTATTGGCCGCTGCCCTGCTGCCTTGCTCCCTGATGCCTTTATTGGTCGGCTGCCCAGCTGCCTTGCTCCTTGTTACCTTATTGGCCGACTGCCTTACTGGTTGTGTAGCATGGTGGCTGTCTTGCTGGTTGCTGCCTTATTGGCCTGCTGCCTTGTGAGTTGCTGTCTTATTGGTTGCTCCCTGCTCTAATAATGTTCAGAGACATCTTTAGATCCATTAGCAGCTAAGAATGTTGATTCTGGAATGATACAAGAGTGGATGGTTGATCCCGAGGAGGATGAAAATGAAGATGTCGATGATGAAGTCTTTCCTGGAGAGGGGTTGACATGGGCGCAAATTGGCAATATAGTTGTTATGGTCCTCTGTCAGTTATCTTATTATCTTATGTATTGAGTCATATTAGTAATTAGTGGGCTTGTCGCAATGTTTTAGTGTTTTAATATTTTATGCATCTTATGTAATTACGGGTATGCCACCCGGGGTCTTATAAATAAGCCTTGTCTTGTATTTTGAAAGGTAAGCAATGAAGAAATGAATTTCCTTTCCTCTTTCTAAACATCTCTCTCTCTAAGTTCTTCTCTCCTTCCTCCACCCTCTAGGGTTTCTTCTTCTCTCCTCTCCTCCTCCGCCATTCTAGGGCTTGCCCCCTTGTATCTTCGCCTCCAACAATCTTCAACGAAGCAAGCCCGTAACAACTTTGTATCAAAGGACTTTCCTCCTCTCCGATCCACGTTTCTGTCGTTCCTTCTTTTCCTCCGCTCGCTGTCGCCCCTGTCCAAGAAGCGCTCGACTGTGCCGAAGATCCATCCCGCTGCTCTGTTTCCGCAATTACTGCAACATATCCATCGTTTCTTCCTCCCGTGCCCTGTTCTCCTTCACGCCAGAAAACAAGGCCGACGCGATCTCTGCTCGCAGCCTCCAGTCTGAGGACTACCAGCGTCCACGACCTCTGTCGTGGCCATCCACAACCCCCGCCGCCGCCGGCCGAGGATGTAACCACTTCTGTCGACACAGCATACAATCGCCGCCTTCTTCCGCCAAGCAGCACCCGCCTCAGTCGTCACCGATTTCCCACAACAGCGCTCAATACTCCATCGAAGCCGCCTGCTGCGCTTCTTCGAAACCCGCACCTTTCCCTTTCAGCACACCTTCAACCTCCCATCTTCTAAATCTGCATTTTCCCCATCCCATCCTTTTTTTATTTTCTTTAAAATTCCCTCCGAATAACCCCTCTTGCACGTTTCCTCCCCTGCACACCTTTATTTTCATTTAATTCTCCTGCTCCTCATATGCCACCCGCAACCCATCATTTTATTTTATTTAAAAAGTCCCTCCCAATACCCTCTTTTGCACTCAACCCTCCAGCTGTCCAGCACATTTTTTTAAAATTAATTTTTTGTTTTCCTTTCCGTGGAACCCACCTCCACCACTCTCCCCACTTCTTTTTTTCTTTCTTCTTTTTAATTTCATTTTAATGGACATCCAAAAATTAGTGCCGCGGAAGCGGCCACCCTTCACTCGATGCTGTTAAAGTGGTCGGCGTCATTCCAAGTCTCTATGTCTCGCTTCGACGCCAAGCTTGATCAATTGGAGAGATCGGGCTACTTTGAAGCTCTACCCCGTTCGGTTCCACCGACACCGCCGCCACCTTCGCCACCAGTCTTTGCTCTGCAGGCACCTACTCTGCCGGTTTCCGCTCGGCCACCTCCGACCACATCGATAACTCTACTGCAGGCCCCTTAGACCGCATTGCCGTTGCTGCCTCGCACCGCACCGCCGTCTACGCCGGACCCGTTCCCGCCGCCGACTAAAGAGGCCTTGCCGACCAACATTTTGTCGTTGTTCGCCGCCGCTTCGCTGGTCCCGCCGGACCCCTTCCTTCAGTCAGTCGCTATTCCCTCGGCCATCTTGCCATTTTTTCCTCCAGCCGCTCCGCCGGACCAGCCGGCCCCATTGCTTCAGCCGATGTTTTTTTTTGACGGCGCCGCTGCTACACCTTGCGGCCAATTCCCCCGCGACATGCTACAAGGCACTATTTTGGCGCGAGATCAAGAAGCCCGAGGAGCCGAACATCCTATTGGAGTTTGAGCTCGAGGACAAGCTCACATTGAAGGACTGGTGGAGTGTTATGGTCCTGTTATGGTCCTCCGCTAGTTATTTTATTATCTTATGTATTGAGTCATATTAGTAATTAGTGGACTCGTCGTAATGTTTTAGTGTTTTAATATTTTATGCATCTTATGTAATTATGGGTATGCCACCCGGGGTTTTATAAATAAGCCTTGTCTTGTATTTGGAAAGGTAAGCAATGAAGAAATGAATTTCCCTTCCTCTTTCTAAATTCATTTCTCTCACTCTAAGTTCTTCTCTCCTTCCTCCACCCTCTAGGGTTTCTTCTTCTCTCCTCTCCTCCTCCGCCATTCTAGGGCTTGCCCCCTTGTATCTCCGCCTCCAACAATCTTCAACGAAGCAAGCCCATAACAATAGTCGACACTGATCATGATGAAAGGATGCCTCCAAGACTAGGTACAATTACAAGCAAAGAAGTTACAATAGTTATCAAAGAAAGAGAAAGAGAAAACATCTGAGGTGGACGAGGCAAATCTAGAGGGTTCATTCGATGAAGATCATATTTTATCTACTTTGCCGACTATAGATGAGTCTATAAGTGATGAAGAATGATGTATGTTTGAAATTTATTTTTCACAAATTTGATCTCATGAAAATAATATATAGTTGGAAGTTTTTTAAAATTACTAGTTTACAAATTTTCTATCATTAAAGTATTGTACGTTAAATGTTACATATAACTTTTAATATTTAGAAGTTCAATCGGTTGTAAAATAGTTAGTTCTGTGATATGTATAAAAACAACATTTAATTACATATATAATTAATTAAATATGAAAACTCGATATATGAAATATCCCTGATATATCCCCCGATATATAAAAAACCAACATGAAAACTCAAACAGACATGTCCCCGACATCCGTCATCTGCAACCTTGCTCTGTGCTAAAACCCGATCTTGGTGTGAAGCCTAGGAAGCCTCCCCTCCTCGGTTGGCTATTCTTCACTCCATCTCCATCTCACTCACTCTCCAACAACCACAATATAACTATCCCTACTACTTTCTAACTGTTGTAACTAACTTACGACTTCCCACATTACCCAATAACTACCTCACTACCTTATAACTACTCTGTAACTTCACAAATAACTCCCCAAAACTAATACCTGCCACCCAAAAAACACCTTAGACAGTGGAGACCTCCCCTCTATAATCCACATACTCCCCCATTACACCACCAACTGCTTGTAACTGCCCTGGAGAGCACTGGAATTCACCAAAATCTTTCTGTTACGCTCCGGGCCGAGTCGCGACTATTTGGAAGACAATACAAGCGTCGGGAGCGGCGGGAGGATCATAACAACGGGGCTGAACCATCCGGTTCAGCCCCCACTCTCTGATTTCGCGGTTTTGGGGCTGAACCGGTTCGGTTCAGCCCCTATGGGGGCCGGCCAGCCCTTTGGTCCGGCCCCTCCTTGGTTCCGGGTATATATTACCCGGAACCCCTCTTGGATGAGCATGCAAGATATTATGAGGTATTTTCTTTAGTTTTAACCTAGCCGTCTTCTTCTTCTCTAGATCTCCTTCTTCCTACTAGTTTCCTAACATTTGGTATCAGAGGACTTTCTTCTCCCATGGTGAACACGCGTACGCAAGAGGAGGCCGGCCGGTTGGAGGCTCTAGAAGAAAACTTCGTAGGGTTGAAGGATTCGGTGGCCGAAATGAAGGAGAACATGACAACATCGACGCATCGATTGGAAGAACGAATGGATGCTCGCATGGAAGAACTCAAGTTGCTGTTGAAGGGCAAATCACCGATCGCGGACGAACAGGCGGGTTCGGGGTCCGACGCATCGGAGTCACGACACCTAGCCCCGCCCGATGCGCGCGACGCGGGACCTGGCGCGGGTTGGGCCGGCGCGATCAGCGACCGCTGGCGCCAGCCGATGACGGGAGCAGGGTCGACGGGGCCTCCTGCACCATCTGCGGGCAACGGCAACTCCGGCGCGGGTCGTCCTCCTTGGCGGCGGCCCGGGGAAGAACAGCAGGGCTTCCAGCGGCCTGCTGCAGCGGCGGCGCATCTTCCAGGCAATCCGGGAGGGATTCTTCCCCTTCCACGGCATGGGGGACCACCGGGAGGGTTCGGCTAGGGAGCTCCTTGGGCAGGCCAGCCACCACCTCCACCCTGGGGAGCACGACAACATCAAGGGCCTGTTTTTCCGGAGCCAGTTGAACGGGGAAGGCGGGATGGCTACGGGTATGGTCAAGGGTTTCCAGATCCAGTTGAACAAGGAAGGCGGGATGGCTATGGATATGGTCAAGGGTGGCTCGGGCAAGGGGCACAGCGGCCCTACTTGGCTCCTAAATTGACTCGCATGAATTTCCCAAAATATCACGGTGGGGACGCTCTGGAGTGGGTCCAAAAGGCGGAATTGTTCTTCCGTTACCAAGATGTACCCGACGGTCAGTGGGTACAATTGGCTTCTTTCCATTTGGAGGAGGATGCGTTTCAGTGGACGCAATGGTTCATGTGCGGGCGGGAGCACATTTTGTGGGAAGAGTTTGTGGAAGGGTTTACAGCTCGATTCGGGCCGCTAGAGTACGAGGACTTCGAAGCTCTTTTGCAGAAACTGAAACAGAAGGGCTCTGTGATGGAGTATCGCACTGAATTCGAGAAACTGGCAAACCGGGTTCATTGGGAAGACAGGACGCTCTTGAGTTGCTTTGTCTCGGGACTCAAGGAGCACATTCGGGATGAGGTACAGGCGCACATGCCACGAACCTTAAATCACGCCATCACATTGGCGCGTATTCAGGAGGAACGCATCAACAGGCAGAGGGCAAGAGCCACGGGAAAGCCACCTGCGGCTTCCACACGACTATAGCCAGGAGCCGGTAGCAAGCCCACAGTGACACGGCTATCATGGGGTGAGCTGGCGGCCAGGAAGGAGAAGGGTCTGTGTTTCAACTGTGATGAAAAATTTACACCGGGCCACAAGTGTCAGAAATTACAAGTTTTCATGTTGCTGGAGGACGGGGAGGAGGACGTGGCACAGGCGGAATCGGATGAGGGGTTGGACTTGAGCGACCTCGAGGTGTCTCTACATGCTTTGGAAGGGTGCAGTCCCCCACTCACCATGAGACTTACAGGTTGGCTGAATCAGGTGAAAGTCACGATTTTGGTGGATAGTGGGAGTACCCACAACTTCATTCATCCGGCGGTGGCACGGCGCGTCGGACACACGGTGGATACGGGATCGGCCTTCCCGGTTATGGTAGCGGATGGCAGCAAACTACAGTGTGAGGGGGTACTCAAGGGTGTGGCACTACGGATGCAGGCATATACGGGGCACACCGACATATATCTGTTGCCTATCCGGGGCTCGGACTTGGTCTTGGGGGTGCAGTGGCTCCGACAGTTGCGTCGTGTGACATTTGATTGGGACCACATGACCATGGAGTTTCACCAGGGTGAGACACAGTTCTGCCTACGGGGTCTTAAATCATCACCTATAAAGGAAATTTCGGTGAAGAGCATGCAGCGGTTGGGCGAGGAAGGCAGTATGATGGCAATCCTCATGGAGGTTCAGGCATCGCCTACCAGTGAGTCAGAGGTACCGGTTCAGTTACTTACCCTTTTGGAGCAATATGTTGACGTTTTTCAGGAACCCCGCACGCTACCCCCCTCGCGGTTTCGTGATCATCAGATTCAGCTTAAAACGGGGACAGAGCCGCTTAACGTCCGACCGTATCGTTATCCACATGTTCAGAAGGCAGAGATCGAACGTAGTGTCCGCGAGATGTTGGATGCGGGCATTATCCGACCCAGTACTAGTTCGTTTTCAGCACCGATCATCCTGGTGAAAAAGAAAGATGGTTCCTGGCGATTCTGTGTTGACTATCGAGCTTTGAATAGCGCCACGGTGAAGGATAATTTTCCAATTCCGGTAGTGGATGAGTTACTTGATGAGTTACATGGGGCGTTCATTTTTACCAAGTTGGACTTGCGCTCCGGGTATTACCAGATTTTGATGAAAGAGGAGGATATCCACAAGACCGCATTTCGGACACATGACGGCCACTACGAGTTTCTCGTCATGGCCAATGGGTTGACCGGGGGCCCCTCTACCTTCCAGGCCAACATGAATGAGATCTTTCGTGAACTTCTCCGCAAATTCGTGCTTATTTTCCTTGATGACATCCTTATTTACAGTGCCACTTGGGCGGACCACGTGAGGCATGTGGAGCAAGTTCTTAGCCTTCTCCGACGGCACCAACTTTACGCCAAGCGCTCAAAATGCTCATTTGGTCAACATGAAGTGGAATATCTGGGACATTTGGTTTCCGGTCTCGGCGTTCGAGCTGACCCCCAGAAGATTCAGAGTATGAGATCCTGGCCCCAGCCACTTACGGTGCGAGCACTTAGAGGATTCCTCGGCTTGACGGGGTATTACCGGCGGTTTGTGAAGGACTATGGGAAGATTGCTCGCCCTTTGACTCAGTTGCTGCAGAAGGATGCCTTCTCTTGGACTGAGGAGGCTGAGGAGGCATTTCAGGCTCTTAAGCGAGCCGTGACTACCACACCTGTTCTTGCTTTGCCGGATTTCTCGAAGGACTTTGTGCTTGAGACAGACGCCTCCGGTGTGGGCATCGGGGCGGTTTTGATGCAGGATGGGCGACCGTTGGCTTTCTACAGCAAGGCTCTAGCCCCACGAACCTTGGGTCTGTCTACGTATGAGAAGGAAATGTTGGCTATTATCCACGCCGTGGCAATGTGACGGCCATACCTTCTGGGCCGACACTTCCAGATTCGCACGGATCACCAGAGCCTCAAGCATTTCTTGGACCAGCGGGTCTCTTCCCCTCTTCAACAGAAATGGGTTACTAAGCTCTTGGGATATGATTATGAGATCACCTATCGACAGGGAAAAGGAAATGTGGTTGCGGATGCTCTCTCGCGCATCCCTGAATCTACTTTGGCCCACATCACGGGGCCACTTGTGGACTCTCTGGATGAAATACAGGAGGAGGTCATGCGTACTCCTACGCTCCGTGCTCTAGTTGAGGCCTTGCAGCGCGGAGAGGTCGTGGCAGCCGGCTACCACCTTTTGAATGGTCGGCTTTATCACCAGGGCAAGGTGGTGGTTCCTCCTTCTTCTGCATGGAAGACGATTATGCTGCATGAGTTCCATTCTTCACCTACGGGCGGCCATGCGGGGGTGCTTCGTACTATCCAAAGGGCCCGCGCCAATGTTTTCTGGACGGGGATGCGGCGAGACATCCAACAGTTTGTACGCCAGTGTGACATCTGCCAGCGGCAGAAGTACGAGACGACGTCTCCGGCTGGATTGCTTGTCCCCTTGGAGATTCCACAGCAGATTTGGGACACCGTATCCATGGATTTTATTGACGGGTTGCCCAAATCCCAGGGCAAATCAGTGATTTTGGTGGTGGTGGACAAGCTGTCTAAATATGGGCATTTCATTGCGTTGCATCATCCATATACTGGTGAATCGGTGGCTGCACTTTTCGCTCGGGAGATTATTCGCTTGCACGGTCTTCCTCGTGCTATCATTTCTGATCGGGATCCTACCTTTCTGAGTAAATTTTGGCAGGAGCTGTTTCGCCTGCAAGGAACGTGTTTACGTTTCAGTACCTCCCACCACCCTCAGACCGATGGACAAACGGAGGTTTTAAACCGGGGTCTCGAGACTTACTTGCGTTGCTATGTGATGGATGAGCCTCGCACTTGGCCGGATTGGTTGCATTGGGCGGAATATTGTTACAACACGTCTTATCATTCGGCCAGTAAGATGACCCCCTTTGCGGTGGTTTATGGCCGCCCTCCACCGACCTTGAGCAGCTACGAGCCGGGAAGCACGACTTTACCCGCCGTTGATCGTGCTCTGCGCGATAGAGACCGCATGCTGATTACACTGCGTGACAACCTCCGCATCGCCCAGGACCGTATGAAGCTCCAAGCCGACAAGCATCGCAAGGAAAGGGAGTTCGCAGTCGGTGATGAAGTCTTCCTCAAGCTCCAACCGTACCGGCAATTGTCGGTCGCTCGTCGATTCAACCAGAAGTTATCTCCTCGCTATTACGGCCCCTTTCGGATACTCAGCAGGGTGGGGCCGGTCGCTTACAAGTTGGATCTTCCTCCGGGTTCTCGCATCCACCCAACGTTTCATGTTTCCTTGCTCAAACAAAAGTTGGGTGCCACGGTGCAACCGAATGCTCTTTTACCTGAAGTCACCGGCGCGGGCGAGCTTCGCCCCCTTCCGGAAGATGTCTTATTGCTTAAGTGGAAGCGACGGGGTGCCGAGTACCGGCCTGAGCTGTTGGTCAAATGGAAGAACTCGTCCGAGGCACATAATTCTTGGGTTGATCTGCTAGATTTCAAAGAGCTTTATCCTGACTACCACCTTGAGGACAAGCTGGTTGTTGATGGGGCAGGGAATGTTACGCTCCGGGCCGAGTCGCGACTATTTGGAAGACAATACAAGCGTCGGGAGCGGCGGGAGGATCATAACAACGGGGCTGAACCATCCGGTTCAGCCCCCACTCTCTGATTTCGCGGTTTTGGGGCTGAACCGGTTCGGTTCAGCCCCTATGGGGGCCGGCCAGCCCTTTGGTCCGGCCCCTCCTTGGTTCCGGGTATATATTACCCGGAACCCCTCTTGGATGGGCATGCAAGATATTATGAGGTATTTTCTTTAGTTTTAACCTAGCCGTCTTCTTCTTTTCTAGATCTCCTTCTTCCTACTAGTTTCCTAACACTTTCTCTAAGGTTCTATCCACCACACCAAAAATTGCTCCAGCATTGCAGGCTGCCAATTCTCTATCCCAACCCATTGTCGTCTTCCAGAATTTAAAGACATCATAATAAAATCTAACGAAACCTAAAGACACGGACTATGACATAAAAACAATATAACGTAACGGACTATGACATAAAAGACAATTTAATAACTAAATACACCTCAAAATAACTAGACACAAAGTACATAGCAGATTGACTCTGTTTGTTGTGTTTGTTTAGTTGTTTTGGTACTTAATTCCGAATTTGGGAATGGTATTTACTAAAATAAATTCAGTTCCCGAGCAAGTTCTTTTACCAAAGAATACATCAAATTGTTTTGAGCTTTTATATATTTCTCCTTATTGATCATTGAGGTAATATGGTTGAAAGAAACAAACACATTATAACTATTGCTAACTGTTGGATATTACATTTAATATTGCATTACTATTAAATGAATATTACAATATATTCTCCCATCCTGAATATATTGCAATATATTGCATTAATATTAAATGAATATTGCAATATATTTATATCCTAAATATATTGCAATATATTGCATTAATATTTACATTGATTTTGTATCCTAAATAAGACGATTCCTATTTAGGAATTATGGAAACACACGGATCAATGACGTGTCATATTGTTGTAATAGTATAAATACCCCTATGTGGATGAATAAAATCAATCAACCTTTGATCTCCAACATGGTATCAGAGCCTTAGGGCTAAAATACCTCTCCCGCTCCCCGCTCCCGTTAGTCTTCCTCTTTCCCCCGCACGAACAACCACCGACCCCCCCCCCCCCACCAATCCGCCGCACCCCACTCCCACCTCCGCTCGGTGTACGCACGCCGCGCCCATGCCTCGCCTCCCGTACCACCAACAGACGGGCATCGACCCTCTTCCAGCGGCCCCCGGCCACCGCCGACACTTCCGGCCCCTCTCCGGCATCGTCCACTTGATACCGCACATGCGGTGCTCCTCCTATGCTCTTTCCGGTACCTACACCATTTCGTTTTGGCTCCTTTCCTCTTTATATGAGGCCGACCTAGTTTCTCTCTAGGCCGATCGTTGTTCTCCCGGGGGATCTGGATTTATATTCTTGATCGCCATGGCCGGGACCGGTGGCTCACATACCGAATCTTCCACAACAAGTACACCTTCAACTACAGTGCCGTCCAGCGACTTCTCTCGCCCGGGACATGACCACAATACGCCTCAAATCACAACGATTCGTCTAGACGACACCAACTATCTCCCGTGGTCTCGGGCTGTTACACTTGCTTTGAAGAATCAGCGACTGTTTGGTTATGTCATGGGCACTACACCCACACCTCGTTCAGATTCACCAGATTGGGTGCAATGGGAGTCGGAGAACTCCCTCGTCATGTCCTGGCTGACTAACTCCATGATCGAATCCATCGCTCGCAACTATCTCTTTCTAGATACGGCTGCGGACATTTGGCGAAGGGCAGAAACCACCTATTCCTGCCGCGGCAACGCAGCCCAGATCTTCCAGTTACGGCGAAAAATCTTCCTTCTTCGCCAAGGAGATTGCCCACCGTCTGCCTACTACCTCGAGTTCACACAACTATATCAGGAGTACGATCACTTCGACTCCATCACATTGGCGTCGCCTGAGGACGAGATTCTTGTTCGCGCACGGGAAGATCGCAACCGAGTTTTCGAGTTCCTTCATGGGCTCCATAGGGACTTCGACCAAATCAGCGTGCAGATACTTGGCCGCTCCCCCTTACCCTTCTCTTCCAGAGGTTTTCAGTCTCGTTCTGCAGGAATTCGATCGGAGGCAAACTTGGACTCCAGAGCCTCCTTCAGATGGTTCGGCCCTGGCAGCCCATGCGGGCCTACGTACGGCTCGAGATTATCGGCCGAGGTCCACTGACAAGGATCACCTGCTCTGTGACTATTGCGGAAAGAACCGTCATACCCGGGAGACTTGCTTTCGGCTTCATGGGTTCCCTACGCCCCGGGGTGGCTCTTCCTCTCGTGGCGGTCGCGGTCCTGCCCGCACTTCGGGTCGCTCTACCCAGCCTCGCTCCGCGCACCTGTCTGATGTTTTCGACGAGCCACAGCCTCCGCCAACTCCGTCAACAACCACTTTGACTCTGACGCCTGATGAGGTTCTTGCTTTCCGTCGACTGATGCAGGGTCCAGAGCCACATGCCTCTTCATCCTCATATGCCCATCAGGGGCCTTCCGGTGCCCATGCTGCCGCCACCCGTCCCTCTACTCACTGGATCATTGATTCTGGAGCAACGGACCATATGACCGGCTCCTCCTCAGGTTTTGTGTCCTACCTTCCGTTGTCCGGCCGGGACAAAGTGAGCATCGCTGATGGTTCCCTCTCTCCCATTGCCGGAAAGGGCTCCATCCCATGCTCCTCCCTAACTCTTTTCTCTGTCCTTCATGTTCCGAACTTTACCCGAAATCTTCTTTCTATTAGTCATATAACCAATTCTATGAACTGCTCAGTAACTTTCTTTCTTTCTTCATGCATTTTTCAGGACCTGAAGACAGGAACGGTGATTGGAACTGGTAGCCTGGTGGACGGGCTCTATGTGTTCGATTCTTCCACCACTGTCTCTCCTCCTCGAGCCCTCCATGTGGATCAGACAGCTATTTTGGAGTCCTGGCACTGCCGGCTAGGACATCCGTCTACCAATTCTATGAAACGTTTATTTCCTACTTTTTCGTCTGCATTAGTTGATAACTTTCGCTGTGATACATGTGATCGGGGTAAAAATCATCGTAACTCTTTTAATCACATTTCTTCTCCTAGTACTGCTCCTTTCCATTTAATTCATAGTGATGTTTGGGGCCCTTGCCGGGTTGCATCGATTTCGGGTGTTTTTTGGTTTGTAACTTTTATAGACTGTTTTTCACGTACCACCTGGGTCTACCTTATGAAAGCAAAAAATGAAGTTTTTCCCTTGTTCCAGCGGTTCTACAACATGGTCTCTACCCAGTTCTCGACCCCCATCAAAATTCTCCGCACCGATAATGGCTGAGAATTCATTGATTTCACTTTCGAGCAATACCTCGCCGATCGTGGAATTATCCATCAGACATTTTGCGCCTACTCACCTGCCCAAAATGGGGTGGCTGAGCGAAAAAACTGCCACCTATTGGAAGTCACTCGGTGCCTCCTCCTCCACATGCAACTCCCTAAATACTACTGGGGGGACGCTGTACTCACCGCAGCTTACCTTATAAACCGTATGCCATCCCGTGTTCTCGGTTTCAAAACTCCCCTCACCACACTTGGGGTGCCACCTACCACTCTCCAACCACGTGTTTTTGGGTGTGTTTGTTTCGTCCATATCCACCACCGCCCGAAACTTGATGCTCGTGCGCACAAGTGCGTATTCATTGGCTACTCCCCCACTCAGAAGGGATATAAATGTTTTGACCCAGTCAACAAGAAGGTTTACGTTACCATGGACGTTACCTTCCGGGAATTTGAGGGCTACTACGGGTCCTCACTTCAGGCGGGGGCTCTCCCCACAACGGAAGTAAGTCCCCTACCTTAATCTGACACCCCTTTACCTATTCCTCCGGTATACCATCTCTCTCAGTCTACACCCCCTACTCCTTGCGCCCCTTCTGTCAAGGACCCAGTCCCTAAACCTGTGCATGTTTATTCTCGTCGACCCAAGGGATCGAACACGCGGCCCGCCATCTGGATATCAGACCGCCCACCTGACCCGTCGTCAGGATCCATCATCCCTACGGAAAGTACCTCCACTCAATATCCATTATCTCAGTTTGTTTCTTACTCATCCCTGGCAGCTTCCCATGGAGCATTTGTTTCCTCTTTGTCCACTGTCTCTATCCCCACTTCATGGCAGGCTGCCCTTTCCGACGACAGGTGGAGGTTAGCAATGCTCGAAGAAATGAGTGCCCTGAAAAAAAAACGGCACATGGGACCTGGTCCAATTACCACCAGGAAAGAAGGCTGTTGGATGCAAGTGGGTATTCGCCGTCAAACAGAACCCCTCGGGCATTGTAGAAAGATACAAGGCACAACTAGTGGCAAGAGGCTTTACTCAGACAGAGGGCATAGACTACCAGGAGACCTTCGCTCCTGTTGCAAAAATGAATTCGATCAGAATCCTCATGTCTTGTGCTGTTTGCAAGGATTGGCAACTCTGCCAATTGGATGTGAAGAATGCTTATCTTCACGGCGACCTGAAAGAAGAAATCTATATGGCTCTCCCTCCGGGACTCACCCCCAGTGGATCAAAAGGGAAAGTGTGCAGATTACGGAGGTCACTCTATGGCCTGAAACAATCAGCCAGGGCCTGGTTTGGAAGATTTCACAAAGCCATGCACAGGTTTGGGTACCGCCAGAGCAATGCCGACCACACCCTCTTTATCAGAATCAATAAGGGGAAGTTAACCTTCCTGATTGTCTACGTTGATGATATCATAATCACTGGGGATGACAAGGAGGAGATTCAGGCACTGAAGGAGAGGTTGGCAAAAGAATTCGAAGTAAAAGATTTGGGAAACCTCAAATACTTTCTCGGCATTGAAGTTGCACGGTCAAAGCATGACATTTTCCTATCACAAAGGAAGTATGTCCTCGACCTCCTTGAAGCCACTGGGATGAGCGGATGTCGACCTGCCGACACCCCAATCGAAGCCAATCACAAGCTCGGCAGAGAAGATGGTGATGTGATCGACGACATTCCCAGTTACCAGAGGCTGGTAGGGAAGTTAATCTATTTATCTCACACTCGTCCAGATATCTCTTATGCCGTGGGAGTTCTCAGCCGTTTCATGCACTCTCCAAAGGCCCGTCATATCGATGCCGCACATCGTGTCCTCCGCTACCTCAAGTCCTCACCAGGGAAGGGAATCCTGTTCTCACCAAATAAAGAGTTGACTATTGAAGTTTACACTGACGCAGACTGGGCTGGATCACCTACCGATAGGCGCTCTACAACCAGATATTGTTCCATGGTTGGTGGAAATGTGGTCAGCTGGAGAAGCAAGAAACAACATGTGGTTGCTAGATCCAGTGCTGAGGCCAAGTTCAGAGCGGTCGCACATGACATTTGTGAAGGATTATGGGTCTCCACAATCCTGAAGGAACTTGGGCTTAAAGGAAGTGAGCCTATCAGATTGTATTGTGATAATAAGGCTGCAATATCCATTGCCCACAATCCGGTGCAGCATGATCGTACAAAACACATTGAGATTGACAGACATTTCATCAAGGAAAATATCGACCGAGGAACTGTTGTTATTCCTTTCATACCGTCTGACCAACAGTTGACCGATGTTCTCACAAAGGGTCTAAGTTCCAGTATGTTCGCATATATTATTGGCAAGTTCGGCATGGCTGACATCACACGCCCAACTTGAGGGGGGGTGTTGGATATTACATTTAATATTGCATTAATATTAAATGAATATTGCAATATATTCTCCCATCTTGAATATATTGCAATATATTGCATTAATATAAAATGAATATTGCAATATATTTATATCCTAAATATATTGCAATATATTGCATTAATATTTACATTGATTTTGTATCCTAAATAGGACGATTCCTATTTAGGAATTATGGAAGCACACGGATCAATGACGTGTCATATTGTTGTAATAGTATAAATACCCCTATGTGGATGAATAAAATCAATCAACCTTTGTCCTCCAACACTAACTATTATTAGGGCATTATGCTTTATAATCTTGAAATATTGGATCTTTTTTTATGAGAATGTCTCTTATAAACATATTAGAATACCTTTCAAAAACATAGCACCTAAAAGCTTGTGTTGTGAAGATAACACAACCTTTCCTTTAAGATCTAGAAGTGCCATCTCTTTGGCATATCATACTTCACTGTGATGAAAGATATTCAAGTGCAGTTTGAATCTACATTTTTGTTCAGTTTATTCTGTGGTTATCTGAATTCTGTTGTAGTACCGCTGTATTTTGAATTATAATAATTCTGTTCATCATTTAACGTGATAACCACCTTATTATTTGTAAAGCTCAGTCATCATTTCTTTTGAAATGCACAAACTTATAAATTATATATATATTTAATATCCATTACATTCGCATGCTTAATGATGGACAGATCCTTGGATATGCTTGTGGATGCAAATCTTTCTGAAGAAGGCATCCTGAACTTGCTGTTTACTTCTGTTTATTTGTTATTCTGTAAAATTGGAAATGACAATGAGGTATCATTGGCATCTAGGTATGCATGAATCACTCTGTTTTTTTTCTGGTGGTGTACATCGCTATGTTTTCTGGCAATGTGTTTAAGGGTTGAAACTGGTTGTTGGTATTAAAGCATTTAATAAAAATTGTTGTAAAAAACAGGAACCATTAAGAGCACTATATATATTGTTTACGTGTGCTACTAATCCTCATCATTTACATCATAGACAGGTTTATTATGGCCCGCCTTTTGTTTGTATTCCAATAGTTGGATAGTTTTGGTTTGCCTGTACATTATCAGGGCTAGCTTGACCTGAATTTGCTCTTTATTTTCATTATATCATTAGGGTTGTTGTCAAAAGCTCACCAAATTACGCTTTAACTTATGTTTTTGATTTAGTGATTTAACTATTGGTGCAGGTTGAGTTGAGTCGACTCGTGAGTTTGTTTCACACATGCGAGATGGATCCTTTTATTTGTATGATCATTATGTATTTTTTATTTCTGCATGGGTCATTATGTAATTTTATTTAGTAGTGACATTGTGGTAATTTGTAAGTATTAGGGGTGCTTTGTAATGGGGGACCCTTCCTCGGACCCTCGCTATGTGGGGATGCTTTGTGCACCGGGCTGCCCTATTCTGGTAATTTGTAAGTGAGTCCCCCCTCCCTAAATAAGGAGGAGACTTGTGAATTTGGGATCTTTGATAATTTAGGATTTTGGGATCTCTCTTTGTGAGAGGGACTTCTTGGAGGAACCATCCTCTTGAGGTTAGACACTAGTATCCCTCTTGATTTTTATCTTGTTTTCTAGTTCTATTATAATCAATTTTTGGTGTTCATAACATTGGTCCGACTATGCCGTTTCCGCCCGCTCTTAGCCTCTCGATCCCGACCCTTTTGGTCCGTTCTTACAGTGCTACACTTGTGCGACCTCAGTTCGCATACCGATCCTTCGTATCAACCCGCGTCAAACGATTCTGCAGCGCCAACCCTCGACACTCCTGTCCTGGTCTCGCTCAAGCTCTTCTAGCTAGTCCTGCATCGGATTGTTCGATCATGGCTCGCAGTGTCCCTTCGACGCTCAGCGACACTGACTTTGCGCTCGTCCAACGCCGCAACGACCGCTTCTGCTTTGTTTACTTCTGTACATCTCCTCCTGCTGCTTCTACGTCCTCCCTCCTCGACCACTCTCAGGTGGTCCAGCGCCGTCTCGTTTGCTCCCGCCTCACAACTCCTCTTCGACACTTCACACCACCGAATCCCGCGTTACCAGCTCTCCATACCGCGATAGCCGCCGCCACATCGACGCAACGACATCTTCAACTAGGGGTGCAAGTTGAGTTGAGTCGGCTCGAAAGCTCGACGAGTCGGCTCGAAAAAAGCCCAACTCGAGCTGAATTACAAGTCGAGCTCGAGCTCACATAATATTGTACATGAGCTCGCGAGTTTTTTATTTCTACTTTTAAAAAAAATAAAAAATACGAAGAAAATAAGGCTCATGAGCTAAAAAGTTCGTTCGAGCTCGCGAGCTCGATAAGTAGGCATTGAGCTCGAGCTCGAGCCAAGATAAAATGAGCTCGTCGAGCTCGAGCTTGGAAATTTTGCCAAACTCGATTCGTTTGCACCCCTATCTTCAGCCCTCTTCGTTGCTTTTGTTCATTCCATCTCTGCCTGCTACCCAATTTGAAGCGGTGCCCCTCTCCACCGCCCAAGTGCTAGTTCTTCCTCTCCCTCAATAACACCGCTAGCCCTACAGTGTACTCTGTACGCCATCTTCTGCTTATGCCCAGTAGCTGACAATCAATGGAAAGGCGTGTGGAGGCCCTGAAATGCCCTCCACACCATAAACACTTGCCTCGAGGCTCAAGCTAAGCAATTCACGTCGATTATTGCAATGATTTGCAACATAAACCTGATCAGCAGTCCGAGACTCACCCGCTCTGGCATGATTACACTCTCCACCTTTTTCCCACCTTGACATCCCGACCTTCAACGGAATAGACCCCCAGGTTGGATTGCCCACATTGAGTAGTTGACATCCATCAAACCGCTCATACACAAAAGGTCTTCATTGCCCTTTTTGGTATGGACGGGTCCGTATTCCACTGGGTTTGTTGCCTCTGCCAGTCCTCGCCCGATCTCACTTAGACAGCTCTCACAAAGACACGTATTCAGTGCTACGATCACCGCTACTCCGACAGTGCGTTTGAACGCCTTTGCGGGGTACGCCAGACGGGCTCCATCGATGGTTACTTGGATGAATTTATCCAGTTGATCACATGTTCTGTGCCTTCCTCCCGACCACTACTTGGGCTATTCTATGCATGGCCTACAACCACATATTTGAGCCTGCCTCCGAACCCTCCGTCCATTCACCGTCAACCAAACCCTGTACCTCTCCTACTCGTGGAGGGCTAATTCCTTGCGATCCTCATTGTCCCTCTCCTTCCTCAAATCCCTCTACCAACCATACTTTATCCATACTCCTAAACCTCCAACAACACCCTACCTCTACCTCGCCCACCCATTGTGCGTGTGCGTCCACACAACAACCGTACAATCACTACTCACCGCCATTCCAACCATGAGTATCACGACTTGCAGAGTAAGGGTGTGTGCTTCCGTTGCAAGCAACCCTATTCTCCTACTCATGATTATCTTGTAAAAGAGTTTTGCGCCCTCATCAATGATGACTTGGAGAAAATCGATATAGCGAACTTTGACACCCTTGAGATCTCCGAGGCACCACCACACAACGCCCGAGCACCTTTGTGGCACCCAACCCGCCCGCGTATCACTATTAGACAGCGAGTGACGCTTTGACTTTGGGGTTAAAGTTGATTTTCAGGTGTGATATATTGTTACGCACATGCGGCGACATCGATATGGATCCTCTTATTTTGCATGATCATTATGTATTTTTATTTCTGTAGGGGTCATTATGTAATCTTATTTAGTGGGGGTATTGTGAGTCCCCCTACCTATTTAGGAGGAGACTTGGGAGTATCATGGATCTTTTATCATTTAGGGTTTTGGGATCTCTCTTTGTGAGAAGGAATGAGCCTTTTGAGGTTAGGCACGAGCATCCCTCGTGATTTGTATCAGATTTTCTAGTTCTAGCATGACATTTTTCGGTGTTCATAACAGAGTTTGATTAGTCGGCTCGAAAAAAGCTCCACTAAAGTTCGAGTCAGTGGAGCTCGAGCTCGGTTACGAGTCGAGGCCGAGCTCATATGTTCTTGTTCATCAGCTCGCGATCCGGCTCGCAAGCTTTTTCTTCTAAACATTGTTAAAAAATATAAATATTAAGAAAATATGGCTCATGAGACTCGAGCTCAACTCGTGTTTGCGAGTTGGAGAGCTCGACCTCTAGTTATAGGTCTTGAGCTAGAGCCATGCACAATCACATTCTACATTGTAGGTCGCTACCCCTTAATTCCATCAATGCGTGTCTAAGAAAAACTTTACAAGATCAATTACCCAAGCAGTATAATACATTAAAATATCATCTTCTACGGGTCAATCACAACATTTTACCGCTAGCATGGCACTACTTCAATAATTTCTTTTTTTACACTTTATTGCCTTTCATAACCATTAGTTTTTGTAGAGAAGAACAACAACAATGAAGGAAAAACACTAAACCTCGTATATCCTTATTGATTATGTAAATACAATATATGAGTACATATATATAGGAAGAGGAAGGAGAGAACAATCTCATTTACAAGGTGTGAGACTAATACAAAGAGAGAAGGAGAAACAAAATGGGCCATTATGTGGGCCTTTACATAGTCTTTTTTAACACTCCCCCACAAGCTGAAGCGTACAAGTCATAGACACCCAGCTTGGACAAGAACTTGTAAAATAGAGCACTTGGTAGGGCCTTAGTGAGAAGATCAGCAACTTGTTCAGTAGCCGGAACATGTCTCAATTCCAGCTTCTTCATTTGAACTTTCTCCCGAATGAAGTGACAATCAACTTCAATGTATTTCGTTCTTTCGTGAAAGACCATATTCTTAGCTGTGTATAGCCGCTTGACTGTCACAGAGTAAGGTAGCTGGTGAGGAGAGTTTTACTCTCATATCATTTAGGAGACTTTCCAGCCATGTAAGCTCAGATACAACAGACGCCATCGAATGGTATTCAACTTCAGCTTAAGATCGAGCAACGACAACTTGTTTCTTACTGCGTCGGGTAACAAGATGACCTCCGAAGTAGGTACAAAATTCGCTGGTAGAACTCCGATCATCCAGGGAACCAACATAATCTGCATCAGAATACGTAACCAATGTTGGAATAGAAGAAGAGGTTTTGTATACCAGCCCTTGACCTGGGGTTATTTTTAGATATCTCAAGATGCTTTCGACGGCCTGTAGATGAGATATCCGAGGAGAATGCATAAACCGACTGATAACCCCAACACCAAAGGATATGTCTGGTCTCGTGACAGTTAGGTAAATTAGTTTTCCAACGAGACGTCAATAGTATTCTGGATTTGGAAGTAGATCTATATCTGAGGCATGTGCACACAGCTTATGATTGATATCCATATGAGTATTGGTCGGCTTGCATCCTAAGTAGCCAACATCCTGAAGTAGGTCGAGACAGTACTTGCGTTGAGATAGGACATGACCATCATGACGTCTTGCAATCTCAAGACCAAGAAAGTATCAGAGGTTCCCCAGATCTTTTGTTTGAAAGACAGAACTCAGGTGCCGTTTGATCATTTTTATGCTCTTTGAGTCATCACCAGTGATTAGTATGTCATCAACATACACTAAAAAGAGAACGGTGCCTGTTTTGTGATGTCGAGTAAACTGAGAGAAATCTGCCGAGCTCCGAGTGAAACCAACTTCTCGCATAGCCCTGCTGAACTTGTCGAACCATGCCCGAGGAAATTGTTTAAGACCATAGATCGACTTCTTGAGGTGTCAAACCCGGGACTCCCTCGTGGTCTCAAACCCCAGAGGTTGTCGCATGTAGACAGTTTCTTGAAGATCGCCATTTAGAAACGCATTCTTGAAATCCAGTTGATGTAAGGGCCATTGACGATGCACAACCACCTAAAGGAGAACATGAACCGTGTTGAGCTTGGCCACTGGATAGAAGGTTTCCTCATAATCAAAACCTTGTTTTTGGGTGAAACCACGAACCACCAGTCAGGCCTTAAGACGGTCAATCATCCCATCAAGAGCATGCTTGATGCCAAAGACCCATTTACAACCAACGGTGGTCTGGCCTGGGGGAAGAGGAACCAGATCCCATGTCTGATTAGCCCAAAGGGTTATCATTTCTTCGTCTATGGTTTCCCGTTAGCCCGGATGTTGGAGAGCCTCCTGCACTGAGTTAGAGACAGAAATAGAGGATAATGAAGTATCAAAGTTGTGAAGCGTCGGGGACAGGTGATGCAAAAATACATAATTTGCCATGAGATGAGCGGTGGAGGCCGGTGTCGGATCAGCAGGATGCAGAGTGTCCGAGGTCGAAGCCGACTGCATCGGGGCGGCGGAGCGAGGAGGGCGACGAGTATAAACATGGATAAGGGGTTGCTTAGGGAGAACGAGAGCCGGGTCAAGCGGGAGTGGTGGTGGAGGAGAGGTAATTGGGATGACAGGTTTTGGTAAAGATTGTGTTGGAATAAAAGGGTTTGGAGTGGAGAAGAACAATTGATCTTCTCGAAAAGTAATATCGGCTGAAACAGTCACTTTGCGGGTAGTAGCCGAGTAGCAAACATAGCCTTTCTGGGTACGAAAATAATCGACGAACATGTGTTTGACAGCCCGAGGATCCAACTTGTCTGTGGACGTACCAAGTAAGTGAAGATAACATGTACAACCAAATATGCGAGGTGTGAGAGAGAATGACGGAGTAGAGGGGAAGAGGAGACTAAACAGAGTCGCATTTCAGAGGACTGAGGAAGAGAGACGATCAATGAGATAACATGCCATTGAAAGCGCAAAGTTCCAATAAGTCTTGGGTACCTGCATTTGGATCATGAGAGAGTGAACAACATCAAAAAGATGTCTATTTTTACGTTCAGCCACTCCGTTTTGTTGGGGGGTATGGTCACACGACGTCTGGTGAATTATTCCAAATTCAGAGCAGAGATTAACAAATTCATGACTAGTATATTCACGAGCATTATCTGTTTGGAGAGTTTTAATTTTGTCAGAGAACTGTGTGCGAGTCTCAAGAACGAAAGCTCGAAGCACACTGAAAAGTTCGGAGCGATCACGAAGTAAGTACAATCATGTCGTTCAAGAATAATCATCAATAAAGGTGATAAAATAACGATAACCAGACACACTAGTGTTATTTTATACGGGCCCCAAACATCAGAGTGCACTAAAACAAAAGGAGCAAAACTCCGAGTACAATGAGGAGGAAAAAATAAGCAATGTTGTTTTCCCAAGATACATGAATCACACGTAAAAGGTGGAAGAGAGATATCAGGAAAAACCTTCTTGAGGACTGGAAGAGGAGCATGCTCAAGGCGCTGATCTCAGTCAATGGAGGAGACCGAGGAGAGGATGGTAGGAGAGACATCAAGAAGGTAGAGCCCGTTTTGCAGTTGTCCTTTACCAATGATACTCTGCGTCTGCCGATCCTGCATCAGAAAAAAGGAAGAGGTGAATGTGATAGAACAATTCAAATCGACAGTAAGACGACAAAAAAAAATAAATTAAACAGGGAACTCGGGACATGGAGAGCCGAGCGGAGAGAGAGAGAGGAATTGAGAGGTATATCAGCAGAGCCAAAGACAGGAACTGTGTCGCCATTGGCCATTGTGATAAACTTAGGATGTGAAGAATCCTAGTATTGAGGTGGCCTCTTCGAGGTGATACAGTGAGTATCACCTGAATCCACTATCCAACGCGGTCTAGTGGAGAGAAAAACGATACCTTCATTAGAGAAGGAGGCCACAGAGGCAGGCGGGTGGCTGAGCATCCCGTGAAGTTGCTGGAGCTGGAGGCGAACGTCTTCAAGATCAGCACGAGTGACAGAAGGACTGTGGGCAGCAATAGAAGTAGTCGGACGAGGAGCAAGACCATGTTTGCGGTAGCGGGCCGCCTCAAGGTGTCCATCCCTATCGCAGAAAGAACACTTAGGCCGCGTCCGACCACCTCGACCCCTTCCCCGAGAGCTTGAACGTCCTCCACGAGTAGGGAGAGGGAGATGTAGTAATGGTGCAAAAGATTGCTAGAGAAGGGCCGGTGATGGAGGGCTAGTAGCATCAGGAGGCGGTGAAACCTTTAGTAGCATGGAGCACACATCAGAGAATGAGAGAGTCGCAACCAACGAGAGGATCTGAGCCCGGACACTCTAAAGATGAGGCGGGACACGAGCCATCATCATGACAATACCAATGACTTCTTTTTGAGCGCGCTGCACAGCGAGATCCATGGTGGGGGGCTGATGCTGAATCCAAGCTTCAACCAGTGTCTTGGATCGAGCAACAAATGAGGTTAAGTCGGCAACACCACCAGTGTCAAAAGTCTGAAGATCGGTGATGATGTCATACAAATGCTGGAGATTATCCTTGCCTGAGTAAAGAGAATGAAGCTCATCCCACATCGCCTTGGCCATCTCGTGATACATGGCCATGCGGTAAGGTTCTCCATCAAGGGAGTTGAGAAGCCATGTCTGAACACAACCATCATTACGAATCCAGTCATCAGTAGTGTAGAGGGAACAACCAGAGTCAAATGATGCAAAAATCCTTTTGACTGAAGGACACGGCGAACAGAATGCACCCACCCAACGAAGTTCTTCTTCCAAGTTAGAAAAATTGTAGTGATGCGTAACTCGTCACGGAGTTCCGGAACAGGGACAAACGCCGCAGCAGGAGAGGAAGTAGCAGTAGACGTATCCATGACCGAAAGGGCAGGCGGTTACACAGGGCGGCTAAAGCACAACAGGCAGGAAGGTGCAAGCAAAAGGCTTAGCACGGAGCCACAGACAAGTACAAGCAGAGGTCGCAACAACTAGAGGAGCAGGAAGTGAGAAGGAAGATGAGTTGCGACAAGAGGACACAACGGGCAGGTACAGGAAACAACAGCCAAAAAATGGCGGACTGGCACTAGACCGACGCAAGACCACTCAGCGACTAAGCCAGGCTGCAAAGAATAGATAACACCACGGTGCGGTTTGAAGAGGATAACCGGTAAGACCACGTTGGTTTGAGCAGCGAACTGAGCTACGGACTGAGGATAAATCGCGGTAAACTGAGGCAAGACCGCACGATCCCGTAGTGAGTATAGATTGCGGCGGACTGAGGAGAGGCCGCAGTTAGTAGAGATCGCGGTGGACTGAGGAGAGGCCGCAACGAGCTGAGAGAGGATGACAATACCGCGCGACAAGAAACCCTCGTGGCAAGAGCAAACCGCATGAACCTGCAGAGATGAGGCAAATTGCGCGATGAGAACAAGGCGGCAAAAGCAGTTTGCGCGACAAGCAACCCGAACGATAACAAAAATAGAGCGGAGCGGCTTGAAGAAGAGAGGACCGCAACGACAAGAGGAGGAGATTGTGCGGTAAGATTGAAAAGAAGGTGGGTCCCACAGAGCAGACTTGAGAGATTATAAAAGGTGAGAGAGGAGAAGAAGGGGGGGGGGTGGTTCCACGGAGCAGACTTGCGGTTAGAGGAAAGGAGACCGCGAGACTGAGAAGCCGCAGAGAGAAGTGCAGGTAGAAAAGCAGAGACCGCAGAGAAGGTTGCAGATAGGAAACCGCAGAGAGGATTGCGGGTAAAAATCAGAGACCGTCCAGGATTGTTGGCTCTGATACCATGTAGAGAAGAACAATAACAATGAAGGAAAAACACTAAACCTTGTATATCCTTATTGAATATGTAAATACAATGTATGAGTACATATATATAGGAAGAGGAAGGAGAGAAGAATCCCATTTACAAGGTGTGAGACTAATACAAATAGAGAAGGAGAAACAAAATGGGCCATTATGAGGGACTTTACATAGTCTTTTCTAACAGTTTTCAACAGATCATTTGCCTTCTGCATGCCAGTTATCTTTTACAGGCCTTTTCCCTTCTACATTCCCAATCAACAATCATCAATCAACACCGAATTGAACTCGTACATGGTATTTCAATCAACATTAGAGTTTTAGTAGAAAACCCCTCCAATTTTGTACTGTAAATTGTAACTATTTACAACTGTGAATGCGATTGAGTGGATGAATCTTAGCCTATAGGCTACAATAAATTAATAATAGGTTAAATTTTTTCAAAGTTTATACATCAATTTAGTTAGGTTTGGAGTTAGGACTTAGGAGGATTAATTAAAAGGAAAATTATAAAAAATATTTTATAATATATAAACAATAACACTCAAGCCTTTAACCCACTATAGTGGGGTCGGATATATGGATCCTTTGTCGCCATTGTGCCCTATATTATAATATTTTTATTATAATATTATATAATAAAAATATATTACAATAGAATAATAATAATCAATGGGTGGCGGTTCAGTTCTGCTTTTGTGCGGTTTAGATCTAGAAATTTTGAAATCGCTCGAGACTTGTATGTTTCGGTTCCGGTCCTGATATTAAAATGAAGGAACCTCACCCGAACCATTGTTGTTCATGGGTCCACAATTCAACTAGAACCAAACAATTCACAAGCGGGTTGGTTCGTTTCTCTGCGGTTTCAGTTCTTTGACGGTTTCTGTTTTATGTGACAACTCTAAGCACCAACCTTGACTCCATACTAAAATATATCATCTTGTGGTCGACCTGTTCATTCTAGGATGTCATCCGCGCAATGCGTTAGTCTAAGTGTTCATAATCTTGTTCACACTTCATCTTAGTTCTATTTTAACTCATTGGATAAATCTAATATATTATCATTGAAAATTATAGTTATTTTCTAGCATACTTTAATAATAATTTTTTTTTGCATAAATATACACTTAAAATTTCATGCAATTCACAGTCGTATAAGATAACATGAATCTGTAATATTAAAGCCATGAAATTCGTGATATGCCTAACTGAGATGAAAAGAAATCTTTCCATCGACGTACGTCTGTTCATAGACGTGGTGCAGAAGCATGACTTCTCTAGGTTTCTTTAAAATTCATGCAAAAACTCCAATCCACCATCATAGCAAAAGCTCTTTTTGATGGGGACTGATCACACATCATTTGAGCGATTTACAAGATCAATGACTTTTGGATCATCAGATTGACGATGAGATTCCATCATTGTCTTCATCACATTTTTCATATTTTAATGTATTTTTTGTATTTTTCCGGCTCATGGTATGAAAGTTAGGGTAAATGATCTGACTTGACGACTTTAGCCTTTTGGTCCTCCCCTTGGTGCGACGTTGAGGCCTCCGTGTGGTGCTGATGTCGCTAGTCCCAACTTCCAGAGGTGCCGACGCCCTTGTATGTGGCCTCCCTCGCCTCCGGCGAACCATTTCTTCCTCCAGATGCCACTCCCGTCCATCCTCCTCTCTCCCATGCCACCAACCACGCCTCTCACAAGCAACCACCCACTCTAATTCGTCGTTGCCTTCACCCTAGCCAACCTCCCTAAATCTACATTCAACAACCCCAAATCCTCCATCCAACCCTAAACCAACCCATCCTCAAGCTTCAATGCTTCGGTCGACCCACTCTCCTCCAGTACTGCCCCCTCCATGGTCGATATTCACTGATGCCCCCGTTCAACGCTCCTAGGCCTGCTGTTGGACATTTTCCTGAAACCCTACAACCCATCGCCAACCATATACTCCGACTCATAGGGCCGTCCGACCCCCTTCAAGCCTCCAAGAGCTTAGTCAGCCCTCCCTCATACTCCCTTCTAAGTCTCAGGCCTCCTATAGCCCCAACCAACCATGCCAACCCCAAAATAATCACCCTCTCTCCTTCGGCAATCCCCGTCCAACAACCATTACTCCTCCGGAGTATCTGCACATCTGGAACCACCAGATTTTTGCACCTATGCTGACGCTCCTTTTACTGGTGAGCTTCACATTTATTTTCTTGTCATCACATTGTATGGATGCACTTTTATATTTCTTGCAATATTGAACTTAATTAATATTGACTAGATTTCTTTCATTAGACGTGTCTTTCTATGCGCCACATTAATTAATTCATATGCAATTTCAATTATCTCACAATTTTCACTTGTTTGCTTAATTTAGAATATTTGTGATTAATTGTGAGTTTGTGACACTAGTGCAAGTTTTTAACATTAACAATGTTTAATTTAATGCACGTCAGAGATGAATTGCATGCTCTAGTCATTTGCATCACACTAGGGGCAGATCTTACATAGCGATTGCATTGCATGTCGGTTTACATGCTCGCATCATTCCACATTTTCAGTTAGTCCTCCCGTGTTCTCATTTGCAATAATAATGCGATTGTTAGCATTCATCTAGAGTTATGACAACTTGTCTGACACCTATATATTCGTCCAACGTCACTTTCCTTCTAAGGTTTACTGAAATCATAGGAAGAAATTCTCAAGTGAGGGTGCACAAAAAACTAGAAAAAAGAGAGGATGCCTAGATAAGTAGCGAGATTCAACAACTCTAGAAATCAACTTCGGTTATCAACCACCACATCTAGTGAGGTTGTCAATCACAACTGTTGGACAACAGAGAGTGAGGTAGATAAAATTCACGAAAACCGCATGAATTTGATCAACCACCACTAAGTTTCTATTGCCAGAAGGGTAATGTTTCTTCCTTCCTATCTTTTCCCCTCATTTTCTGTCCTTTACTTACAGATTTCTTCCAATGATTTCAATGAACCTTAGAAGGAAAGAGGGGGACTACGGTTGTAGATTGGAGAAAGAGTTTTTGCTTGGATTTTGAAATTACCTTGAGAAGTCATGCCTCCGTGCCACATCTATGAATAGAGAAACGTCGATGTAAGAGTTTCTGTTCCTCTTGTTCAGGCATATCGTGAATTCCATAACTTTTATTTTATAGATTCATGTGATTTTATATGGCTACGAATGCATAAAAATTCCAAGTGTAAGTTTATGCAGAAAATCTTATATGAAAGTATATTAGAAAAATGCAATAATTATTGTTTTCATTGATAGTATATTAGATTTATCCATTGAATTAAAACAAGCCTAAATTGATCGATTATGAACTCTTAGACTTGTTGGTTATGCATATGACATCTTAGAATGAACAAGCCGACTATTAGATGATAGATTTTTTAGGGGGCATGTAAATCGTTTTTTTCATGAATGGTGGACGCACACCCAAGATTGTAAATTTAGGATGTTAGTGACATATGAAATTGAGTTTTTATATGTCGGATATTGGATACCCCTCCGCAATATTTTATAACATCTAATTTTCAACACAAAGAAGCTTCCTATATAATCATTCCTGCATCAGTAACCCAAGTAAATGTGTGCAAACAAAATCAATTCACCAGAGAAGTATGGAGAGAAAGCTGCTCTGAGTAATGGCTAGAGTTCTGTTATTTTCTGCAGAACACGGGAGATGGCAACAGCAAGAGAAAATTGCAATGATTCAGAAAAGAAATTGAATATATCTCCAATATTAATAAGAAGTTAAATGATTCACATAAGTAAAACCAACCTACTTACAAAATTGTCGCATCCTACATGGAGGCGCAATAACCATTCATCTATATCATTTATCGAAGAGTAAGGATTTTTAACAATACATTTAATATGTTATTTTCAAATCTTGCCATGTCTCATCATATAGTTTACTAAATCTTGCTAAATATTTGGAAAGAAGCTAATGTAAGGTGCGGTAAATACTGTTAAGATGGTAAATTCTGTAGTTAGCTTCCTTAAAAAAAGTTTGCTTAACATAGTCGTGTGATTGGCGTGAATTAAAGTGCTGTATTTTTTTCCTACTTTGGCGGTTCTTTTAGATATACCATGATATTTTTCTTCGTGATTCTTCTTTCTAAAGGTTGGTTGTGCTATGAAATATCATGAAAATATTAGGCAAATTGAAGCAATTTTTTTTGAGAGTGCACGGGCCCTCGCGATAGTATCCCGACCACGACAGTGCAGGCGGCATCATTAATCATACTACCAATTGCTGTCATTTTTAAATCATCCACAATTACTTTTGAGAAAGGACACAGATTTGGGAAGACAGTTCAATATATGTTAAGATATTGAATAATTGAAATAAATACAAAAATAGGCAATTGTGATATGCAGTTATGAGTTTTAATTTCTTGGACAAAAGCAATTGGAACTTTAGCATGATTTAGTATGAATTTTATTGAATCAGCACCTGCTATCGGGAAATGGTCAGAAGAGAGTAGAGCTTTGTGGCATAGTTTTTTTTGTAAATCATTGGAAGGATGCGATAGGTCAACCAGTAGACTCATCTCCATCTACCTTCCCAATGCCCTAGCCCTCCCCATTTCCCCCTTTCGCGTTTCCATTTCATCTTGACTGATCACATCAAAAAATGGAGGAGAATATATAGTATGTTTGGACATACGTCACATACCTATAGGATGTAATCATGGTGAGGTGTTGCCGTAAGTGACGCGAAGACTGAGGTGATGCCCTAAGCAACGCGAAGAAGACGCATGGAGGAACGCTTTGTCGAAGCTAAGTTGCCGATGGGATTGGATGCCGTTGGTGGAGTCTCATCAGGATCGCTGGGAGGATGGGAAACTATTGAGGTGAGAACGATGGCAAACAGCTATCGGGGTGGGATTCATGGGAGGGAGAGAGGAAATAAGGATTTCCTACTTTCTTAAGTATGGGGGGAGGATGCGATGGACGGTCGATTTTAATATGGACGCATAGGATGCGATGGTCGACCGGGTTACACCATAAGTGGATATCTTAAGCCTAGCTTGACCACATCAAAAACATTTTTCATGATGCCCTGGCATTGTCACCATCTTTTCAGGTAGTTGGCAGTTAAATAACAAAACAAAAGCATCATCTCAAAAGAATTATATATTTGCTCGAATAAAGGGCAAAATTACAATAGACTATCCTAAGAACTCAAATGAAGATCAAAGTATCATTAGATGGTAACCCTCAGAAAAACAACCAACACCAAGAAAATATACAAACGGATTGATCCCAAACTGTATATAAAAATGAATCAATTTAAATTTTATAAAACTAAACACGGGAGGGATTCTTAATCAATGGATAAAATGAGTCTTGCAATCCTAGGTCCAGGGTAGCATCTCCACCCTAAACCCTAGAAAAAATTTGAGTGGAATTTTCAGGAGTTGCAGAAGTTAGTATTGGTGCATTTGAAATTAACAGAGCAGTTTAAGAAAAAGAAGGGCAAAAGTGTTAGTATGAGAAAGTGAGAGAACTCAAATATGTGAACAGGAAACTGGGAGCCATGGCATTCTTCCATACCCTCACCAGATTGCATTAATACCTACACTCACCAGATTGCATTTTTTAATGCAAAGGGAAGGTATCATAATTTAGAGATGAAAGAAATGATGAAGAGTTGATTCTTGTGGACTGAGAGATAGAGAATGAAGAATGAGCATAAGATTTTAGGGCATGGATGCTTCAGCAATAAAAAGAATATAACTTGAATGAAGTAGTGAAACAAGTTACCTTGGAACCGAATTGTGTGGGTGGAGAAGGAAATACAACAACACTCATGCCGTTATCCCATTATAATGGGGTCGGCTATATGGATCCTTTGTCGCCATTGTGCCATATCTTTTGTCATAATCTCATTAATGCCTAAGTACATCTTGTCATTCCTTACAGTTTCATTACAAGTCTTTATTGGTCTACCCCTCCCTCGTTTAACATGCCTAGTGACTAGACTCTCACGACGCCTAACAGGTGCCTCTAATGGTCTCCTTTGTACGTGTCCAAACCATCTTAGACAAACTTCTCGCATCTTCTCTGCAATTGGTGCTACTCTTGTCTTATCCCTGATACTTTCATTCCTAATTTTATCCAATCTCGTGTGTCCACACATCCACCTAATCATTCTCATTTCCGCAACCCCCATTTTTTGCTCATGTACACAATTCACTGCCCAACACTCAGAACCATAGAGCATCACAGGTCTAATTACAGTACGGTAAACCTTGCCCTTAAGTTTTAGTGGTACTTTACGATCACATAAGATCCCTGACGCGCCTCTCCACTTCAACCAACCCGCTTGGATTCTATGTGTCACATCTCTATCAATATCTCCGTCCTTTTGAACTATCGATCCAAGATATTTAAAACACTTACTACGAGAAATATCTTGATCACCCAACTTTATAACGAAGTCATCTGTCATTCTTGTACTGCTAAATTTAAGCTACATATACTTCGTCTTTGCCCCGATCAACCTAAAACCCTTCTTTTTTAAAGTATCTCGCCAAGATTGAAGTTTTGCGTTTACACCCTCACGCGTCTCATCAACCAAAATGATATCATCTGCAAACAATAAACACCAAGGTATTGCTTGTTGGATATGTTTGATGAGCTCATCTAAGATAAAGGTAAAGAGATAAGGGCTTAAAGCTGAACCTTGATGTAAGCCAACAGTGATAGAGAATTCCTGTGTTAATCCTCCAGAAGTCCTCAGCCTTGTCACTGAATTTGTATACATATTTTTTATTGTGTCAATATATGATATATTTACACATTTCTTTTCTAGGACTCTCCATAAGATCTCTCTTGGAACTCTATCATAAGCCTTCTCAAGATCAATAAACAACATATGCCAATCTTGTTTTCTTTATCGATAGTTGTCAATGAGTCTCCTCAAGAAATGTATAACTTCAATGGTCAACCTCCCTGGCATGAATCCAAATTGATTCTCCGAGATGTTAGTCTCTTGTCTTAATCTTCTTTCTATTACTCGTTCTCATAGTTTGATGGTATGACTCATAAATTTAATTCCTCTGTAATTAACACAATTTTGTATATCCCCTTTATTCTTATACAAAGATACCAAGATACTTTCTCTTCATTGGTCTGACATCCTCTTTGACTTCAGTATCTTATTGAAAAAACATGTAAGACATAAAATTTCTTCATTTCCTAGACATTTCCATACTTCGATGAGTATATCGTCCGACCCAACCACCTTTTCATTTTTCATCTTATTTAGAGCATCTTTTACCTCTGATACATGAATTTTACGATAAAACAAAAGCGTCATCTCAAAAAAATTATAGATGGACGGTAAGTGATGAACAAACCATAGATGGGTGCATTTGGCTATGATTTAGAGAGGAGTGGATTAGAGTTGTCGATGATTACCCAACGATTCAGAGGAGTTCCTGTCAATTTTCAATGGATGTTGTGAGAAGGTAATGGTGGTGCTCCAATGTCAGATGATTTAGAGTGATGGAGGAAGGTCGATGTCGTTTGAGGAAACATGAGCGAGGAGGATTGGCCTTGACTTAGGGAAACAACTGCTGAGAGGAAACACGAGCTCCAACGAACCCTTGGAACGTCGCTGATGCAAAGCTCTAGCGCGCAGAAAGTGAGGGTCGTGGAGGAGCGGGGCAGGGTTAGGCCATGCTAGGTGGGATAGGAGCGGGATTATGGTTACCATCGGATGGTGGCACTCAACATTTGGTGTGATCCGACGGTTGGGATGGTTTTAATGGGCTTTAGGAGTACTATATGGTCTCATAAGTTTTTTTATAATATAAATATATATTAAGTATATTTGTATGCTATAAAAGTAAATAATAATAATATGATAACCAATGAACCATATATATCCCAATATAAAATCAAATATTAGTAACACACTACGACTATTGCTAACAAGTATTCAGAACAAGCACAAATAAATATATTATGAAATGTATTTAATTGTATACCATTTTTATTTAGATAACACAGTTTTATATTAAGTAAAATAGATTTAAAATTTAAATGTCTTTGATTGATAGTAAGCCTTCTTATGCTTAATAAAATTCTGTTAAAAATATCAGAATCATTAACTAATAATGTGTAGAATATTTAATATTTTTTATTGTAAGTTAATAAATATTTGGTATGATATGATTATAAACTTTATTGTAAGACATACCTATGAAAGAGAATGAAGCAATATTCCCAATCGACGCATGCATATATAATGCAATACATAGATATGATTTAGGCATGCATACTGATAACATAATTTAAACTAAAATAACAAATGATCTGATGCGGAGCAGAGACGAGGACGCGTTTTGGGCCCGTTCGGGGCTGATTTGGCAACTTTCCATATATGGCGTGCCCGGATCGACGATCGGGCTCTGCGATTGCGTCCGGAGCATCGCCACGAGTCAAAACGCTATATTACTTTATATTTTTTGAGTTTATTTTGATGTATTTAAGGGCTAACCCACCGGCCAATCATAGCCGTTGATGGGGATTCCGTAGTTTGTGTTTTCTTATAAATAGGATGCTAGGGGGCTGATTTGAGACCATTGCAGAATTTGGAGAAGAAGTATTCCCGGATTCCAGCGATCCCTCTCCGGTGCCGACGCCGTGGAACCCTAGGTGACGACTCCTAGGCCGCCAAACTCCTCCCCAAGGTAATCCCTACCCCCACCTTCATTTTCCACGCCTCAAACCTTCATTCCGACCCGCTGCAGCCCTCCATTCCAGCCCCCAAAAATAGCCGATTGCTGCCCAGGTTTCAAGCCACTGTTCATATTGTAGTCACTATTCATTTATGTGATTCACTGTTCACCTTTTCCCCATTTCATCTGCTGGCCTGCAGGATTCCAGCAAGCCGACACCCCTCTTTCCTTCTTCCGCCCCCTCTCCCTCCAGTCAAGCCACTGGCCCCCTAGCCCTCACCCCAGCCCACCGCCTCTTCCTTAGCCCTAGCCGACCACCCCCCCTCCCCTTCCCCTTCGTGGATCCACCTCCCACCTCTCCGAAAATCCTAGATCTATTTTGATCTAGTGCCACCACCCTCCGATCCATCATTTTCATCCGTATTCCTCTTCCCGTAGCCCGGATCCGCTGTAAAACACCGGATCTATCCACCTACACCCGGATCTATTCCCTAGTGGCCGGATCTTTCTATTTCCGGCCCATTTCTCCTATTTTCCGCCTTAGACAGCCACCTCACCGCCACCGCTCCCCCGGTTGCACCTCCGATCGCCGATCTACGCATCCGGACCCTCCGATTCTCCAGTGCCTCGGTTCAGCCCTCTACGTTGTGAGCATTTATGGTATTGTGTTCTGTGACTAGACATTTTCATTTGGTTGTTTATCTATATTGTGCTGCGATTACGGTTGTGTGGTAGTTATTTCCTTTTATGCTATTAATTGTTTGTGGATTTATTCGCCGTGCGCTTGCTTAGGCCCTCCGAGCAGAGGAAGCCGTTGTCAAATTGCTGAAATTAATTTAATTGCTTCTTTATTTTGATTAACTGCAAGGTGTTGTTAATTCTCATTGCTTAAATTAATTGTCGTTGCTATCCGACTGTTTCATTGCATGTAACATTGCATTCGCATATCCCCTCACACGTGCACGTAAAGTCCTAGCTTCCGAGCACCACTAGCCTACCCCTACATCATGATCATGTTGGCCAATATATCGGAAAAATTGGATATGTCGGCTTATATTTTACTAAATGGACAACCTATTTTTCAAAAATTTTTAATCGTTTTACCTCTATAATCTATGTGCCGGAAGAAATTTAAAACACTGAGCACATCACCATACTCATAGCCGCATCGGACATAATAGACCGTATGGGTCTCAAATGGAGAATTATTATCCTTTCTAGTCACATGTTTAATACATTTGGTTGCGATTTTGCTTGCTTTGCGGCGTGCCCTAGAGCAGATAAATCAGGCCTTCATGACTCAAATCTTGTGGCATCCCTAGTAAGAAGGAAATTTAAGATAAGAAAATTATGAAAGTAGAACTCTATCTGTATCAAGTAGACCTCAGAACATAGGAAATTCTGCACTTATTTAAAGGTCAAGCTTAGAATGCTAGAAATATGAAAGATTAGCGTTCATGTTTGTCTTTAACATGTTTCTATTACCCGTTCATGCAATAAAAATGGTTGTGGTCGTCAACCACAACCAATCAGGTAGATGAAATTCACGTGAACTCTTTTTTTCTAAGGTTCACTTTGTAAATCATGTCCGATGAGAAATAGCGAGATTCAACAACTCAAGATATCAACTTCATGAAATTGAGATATTCAGTCCATCATGAATCGGAAGCCTGGTAGGTTTAGTGGGACCCCGATGAACTCTGAATTAATTACTTTCTCTTTCGGGACCCTGACAAAGCCCCTACCTGACCTTAATAGACATCTGCTACAATAGACATGAATCTTTGTCTGAATTGAAGTTCTGATATCAGGATATCAGGCCCTGAAACGCCCATCAAAATGTGTCTCAAAACTTGTCTCAATCTGTCTTTAGTAGAGGCTATGAGGCCCGTATAAGAGCTATCTGATCACCAATAAGAGCAATCGGGTCCCTGACATGAGTTATTGGTCTCCTGATAGGGACAGAAGTTTTGTTTCAGGTTTTGTGGTGTTACATGACACCTCTAATAATTAAATAATAGACTTTTAACAAATTTTGAGATTTACTAAGTATTGTTTTTGGATTTGTTACATGTGCAATAGACAGTAATCATATTTTAAGGGTACCATAGAAGCTTTGTCTTTTAAATATTTTCTTTGTTAAACGGTTCTTGTACATTATCTGCGAGTACAGGCTGCTGGCTCTGGCTTCCCGCTTTGCAGCTAAATCTATTCAAAAATATGGGTTAATTGAGAATAAAAGAGACCTGTTCCTTTCTCTTCAGAAGGATTTTAGGAACGCATATGTTTGGCAAGTTGAGCATATCCAAAAGCCATGTGAAACAAGTAACTCTCGAAGGCTTTCTGAGATGTCCCTTTTTTTGGAGGTTATTAGAAATCTTCAAAGCAAACTAAGTTCAAAGGATAGAAGGCTGCTTCTAGATGTACGGTGCTCTATTTATAATGTTGATATATTGGTCATGGTTATGGAAAAAAACTGTTTAAACAATGTTTAATTTTCTGCAGAAGACAAATGGAAGAGCCTCGAGAGACGTGGTTGATGGAGAAACCTTGCCGGATGATTCAGCACTTCCAGTTGCAGCAAATGAGCTAGTTTCATTAAGCACGTTGGATTCCATTACCATAGCATCTCAGGCTCAGACATCGTCCTTACCATTCAATGGAATTGAGGATGTGGCCATCTATTCAACAAAACCTTCTTCTAGTCAAGTGAACTTGAATGAAATTTGTGTTTCTGAAGCAGACCCCAATGCATTGAAGCAGCTACTTCCTTCGGAAAATCCCAAGGAAACAATCACACGATGGAAAGTAGATAGTCTTGACCTTAAGACTGTTGTTCAAGAAGCTTTATATTCTGGCCGCCTCCCATTAGCAGTGCTTCAGCTACATCTTCAACGTCAAGGGAATCATATGGATGAAAAAGAGCACCATGATAACTTCACTGAAGTGTGTTTCATTGGTCGAGCTATTGCTTATGATCTGTTTTTAAAGGTAGAACGTTATTTTAGCTTCTTAAAATGAGATTGTTCAAACTTCTCTTTATGAACAATATAAATTTGCTTTTGCGCAGGGAGAAAGCACACTAGCTATGGAGACATTGCTAAAACTTGGGGAAAATGTAGAACTCATCCTTAGGCAATTGTTACTTGGGACAGTGAGAAGATCACTTCGAAAGCAAATTGCCAAAGAAATGGAATTGTATGGATACCTAAGAAGACACGAGGGAGAAATTTTGGAGAAACTTTCTCTTATTGAGGTTCTTCTTTCCTGCCTTCTCTTGTTGATTTTATATTGGATGTATGATGCATTTTACTAAGTTTAATATATCAGTTGCATTCAATTTATGTCACCCATAAATCTTTTTATTTCTATGTTTAGAGGCTGTATCCTAGCAGTAAATTCTGGTCAACATATCACGGGAAGCAAAAAGATAGTTCTGTATCAAGCATCAATTTGGAGCTTTCAAAAATAGATTTGAAATTTCATGTGCATGATAGTTTTCTCATTGAGTGTGGAGATGTTGATGGGGTCGTTCTAGGATCATGGGTTAATTCTGATGATGTTCCCGCCCCTTCTACGATTGATGAAGAATGTGCACATACTGGATATTGGGCTTGTGCTGCTGCTTGGGCCGATGCTTGGGATCCGAGAACAATTGACCGTGTATGTTATGAGCTTCAATATGCAATTACCTTTTTTATGCTTATATCAGTTTATTTTTAGTTTGTTATTGGCTTTGAGTATAATTATTGTTCTTCTTTCTTCTGAAAGTAACAAACATATAACAAGAATTCATGCTATTAAGTGTGTTTGTTTGACCCATAAGGCTGTAACCCATAAGTCCATCCCTTTACAAGTTCTAATGGGTAGGCTTAATTTGTACATTATGAACTTCGGTAATTGCAGGGGTCTAACAATTATTATTCCAAGTATGTAATTGAAATTTTTTATCATCACTATATTTTCAGTTTGGGCTTGGCCTTGAGTTTTATCATGTCTCTATTTTCCTTAAAAAACACTCATAGATAAAAATAATTAGGTTTATTAAGTGCGCTAGGATGTTTGAAAAGCCCGACCCTTTACAAACCCAAATCGGTTTGTTCTAGTGGGCACTGGATTTAATGTGACAATTCTAATGATCTTAAGTCTAACCCATAAGTTCATATATCTTTTAAATACAACTACTATCTCTTGCATCCATTACCACTTGTAACCTTAGTTATTAAAGGCGTAAGGCGTTCGAAGGTGCAAATGGGGTATTGGAGCCTAGGTGGAAGACTCAAGGCGCCTGCACGCGTCGGAGGACTTAAAACCGTACTACAAGCATCACAAGCATGTGGACTCATTTCGTGGAGATCCTCTTGAGCTTATACCCCTACATCCTTTGGATCCTACACCTCCACATCCTCAGTCCTGCACCCAGTCCACTTCTGAGCCACACCTGCCTTTGGGTTAGTTGCCTATGGCTTCACAGTCTGAACCAGTGATTGCACCGGGACTTTCAACACATCGGTGGATTATTGATATCGTGGCTCATGCATGCATAGCCGCGCCAGTCAGTCAGACACATGAGTACCATTGGTGATGATTACTTTACCATCGACGATACTTGGACGACCTCTGGTGGACCTCATCGAGTCTTACCTAGCATACACCGAGAGAATTCCAATCTCTATTCATTAGGAGATGAATTCTTTCAAGCCGGGGAGAATGATTGGGAATGGAGATGCAAACCCGTAACGAAGGACGAGTTTTGGGCCCGTTCGGGGCTGATTGGCTACTTACCATATATGGCGTATCCGGATCGCTGATCCGACTTCATGGATGCATCCGGCCCGTCGTTTGCACACGATTTCATATATTATATTTTTATTTTAGATTTTATTTTGATGTAACTGGGCTACCCTATCTCCGGACAATCATAGCCGTTGATTGTAGGATGCGCTAGTATCTCTTTATTATAAATAGAGGTGTAGTACGCTATTTGAAGACATTGCAGATTTTGGAGAAGAAGAAATCCCGAAATCCGGCGATCCCTCTACGGTGCCGACTACGTGGAACCCTAGGTGATGACTCTTAGGCCCTGTCCCACTCCCCAAAAATAACCCTAACCCATAGCCACCTTCCTCCACCTTCAAAACCCCCCTTACCGCTTCCTTGTTTGTGAAACCTGTTGTTGGCGTTCCTCCCCAGCGCAATTGCCTGTTTCTGCGACTTCCCAATCGCGAATCGCTGTTCCTGGCTTCACACTCCCCTTCTACCGCCATTTCCCCCTCTTTCCATTTCCAGCTACCACTGTTCCCCCCTTTTTTCATTTTCTTCTACCACCAACACTCCCTGCTGTTGTACCCTTATTACCACCCCTACTAGTTCTTACCATCACCAACCCACCCAACCCCCAACTCCCGCTGTGGATACACCACCAGTACGCTCCACATCCAGATTTGTCTCCCACAACCCAGATTCACCTTCCTATAGCCGGATCCACCCTCCCACAACCCGGATCCGCCTCCACACAGCCGGATCAACCTTCTCCGTCTCCATACGGCCGAATCTACCTACCCCATCCCGATCCCGCTGTAACACCCCATCCAAGTTTAACAGGAATCAGCTGTCCGGCCGGGCCCGCGAAAACAAGTAAACTAAGTAACGGTATATAAACTGATATAAAACAAGTAAACTAAGTAACGGTATATAAACTGATATAAAACAGGTAAAAGTAATGAAAGTGCTAAATAAAAGACTTACAACGAAAAAGTGAAGTAATTCTAGGGTTAAAGAGTACCTTGCTAATCGGAATTCACAGAGTCAACTAAAACAGAAAATGTATCATTAAGGAAATTAAATTACTTTCAAACTGAAATAACTGATATATCAAAACACAGGTGATGTACAACAATTTCAAATGTCTGCAAATAGAAGAAAAACAAAGTACAACAGCAGTACAACTGAACAAACTGAAGACTGAGCCGCCTATCCTAAGCGGATCCCCTGACCTGAGCCCCCTGTAAAAACAAGTTCCAAATGGGTTAGGCCCACTGAAGATTAAGAAAAATTATTCTCTCCAGCTACACTTAAAGAAAACAGTTTAGGTGAGTAATACATGAATTTAAAAGTTTGTAAAAATATTCTAATATTAAATGTGGCACTTGAAATCATAGTCTGACATGAATTCAACCTATCGTGCGATCTAACACACTCTTTCTTATCTGTATAAATCGTTGATTTCAGAAGTTATATCCGTTGAAAGTTTCGACCTGTTTCACTGACTTCTTATTAACTCGTGTCACTAAGGACGACTGTGCACAACTAGAAACTGCATTCTGAGTGGCAAGTAGGGGTGAGGAACGAAAACCGAAAACCGACAAAACCGATTGAACCGACCAAACCGCACCGATTTTGAAACCGAGCCGCCCGGTTCGGTGTCGGTTCGGTTTGAAGTTTGTGAAAACCGAAGCTATATCGGTTCAGATCGGTTTTCAAGTTGTAAAAACCGACCAAACCGAACCGAACCGACGTTAGTAATTGATATTACAATAATTATAAATTATGCATATATTAATTTCTATTTTATAATAATTTTAAAGAATGTATAGGGCGTATATGACTATATGAACTCGTCGCATTCATTTGTTGATCATAAGTTATTCTGTAGATATTTTCAATAATTTCATTATTTTGATAATAAATTATTCTGTAGATATTTTTAATAACTTCGTTATTTTGGTTAAATATCTATCTGTTCTTAAGGTTTGACACTGTTGTTCTTCAATCATTTGTTGTTATCTTAGTTTCAAAATTTCATTGAAAAACTTGTTGACGTAAGCCAATGATGTGTAAATAGACTTGTAGTTGATGCATGTATGTGGAATGACCAATAAAGCTTAACAAATAATATTTGAACGCATAAAACCTAGACAGTAAATAATTAAAACACACAATAAATGCTGAGATAGTACTGTTTAATAGACGTTAATTTTGATCATCACAAATTCTACAAGTGAGCAGTCTTTAATTATTTGACCGTAAAAAACCGACACCGAACCGTAAAAAACCGACTAAAAACCGAACCGACTTTGAACCGAACCGACCGGGTTCGGTTTGGGTCGGTTTAAACAAACTAAAAACCGAGGCATGTCGGTTCGGTTTCGGTTTCGGTCCAAACCGACCCAAACCGAACCACTCGCAGGCCTAGTGGCAAGCCTGATGGTGCCCTGAACTGAGTGTTCCTCAAATGGAACACAGACTCCTATCTAAGGAGTTCCAAATCTGAGACAAGGGATTTAGGAGGTGCGGGTTTTTATTATTCAAGCGGCTGGAGCGGTTTTGGAAATCGTCAGGTGAGTAAAAGTAAAGGGGGGGGGGGGAATGAACCGACACCCCTATAATTGAGAAGGATTTGAAATTGCACCTCAAAAATAAAAACGCCATTTCCTCTTAATCCTTGAAGGAAATCTAAATGACTCACTCTCACTCTATCAAATAAAATCGCGTCGAGTACAAACTCAACGCTAAACTAATCCACTAATTAATTTTCAAAATTTTCTCATATTACATCGTACCTCGACGACATACTGGCTCGATCAAAAGCATTAGCGATTTGACCCTGCAATAAAATTAAATTTGTCGTAAACACTTGGATGTTACAAATATCTCCTCCTAATAAAATTTTCGTCCTCGAAAATTACAACATACCTGATTCAAAAAGGAAAGCAAACTCTTCCATCTTCCGAAGCTCATCTTCTCTTTCCCAAGTATACTTTGGCCGACCACAATTCATCCAAAGGACTTTCACAAACGGAATCTCTCTGCTTCCGAGCTTCTGAATTCTTGAGTCCACTATTCTGACTGGTTTAACACTGATGCTAAGATCTGATTCGATGGGTGACTTTTCGGTACTGATGATCTGACTGGGATCTCTAACTGCTCTCCTCAGGTAGGAGACGTGGAATACATCATGTAGACCACTCATTTCCTCAGGCAAGACTAACCTATATGCAACCTCAGCAATGCGTTCTTGTTTCTCAAAGGGACCAACGAATCTGAGACTCAAATTCTTCAACCGCTTAATATGAGAGACTCCTCTAACTTGTCTGACCTTCAGATAAACGTAATCTCCAACACTGAATTCAACTGACTTGTGCTTTTGGTCATAATACTTGGCTTGTCTGTCCTGAGCAATCCTCATATGCTCCCGAATGAGTCTGACTCGGTCCGTGATCTTATCTATCCATGATTCTTCAATGGAAGCTCTCTCTTCGCTTTCTGCCCAACATAAAGGTGTACGACAACGTCTGCTTTACAACGCCTCGAATGGTGCCATGCCGATACTCGCCTGGAAGCTATTGTTATAGGAGAATTCTACTAAGGTAACATACTTCTCCCATTTGTCGCCAAAGTCCAAAACACACATGCGAAACATGTCTTCCATGGTCCTGTTAGTACGCTCTGTCTGACCATCGGTCTGGGGGTGGAAAGCTGTGCTAAACTTCAACTGAGTACCCAGACGCTCTTGTACATAACTCTAGTACTTGACGGTGAATCTACCATCTCTATCAGACACTATGGACTTCGACACACCATGAAGTCGGACTATCTCATCCACATACATCTAGGCTAACTTTGGACCCTGATCGGTCCTCTTAGTGGGAATAAAATGTGCAACCTTTGACAAACGATCCACGATCACCCAAATCGAGTCATTCCCGCTCTGAGATCTAGGGAGGTCATGCAAAAAATCCACAGAGATGTCTTCGAAATTCCACTCTGGGATAGGAAGAGGCTGCAGCTTGCCTCCACGTCTCTGATACTCCGCCTTAACCAACAAGCAAGTCTCACACCTCCCTACAAAGTCTGCGATATCTCCCTTAAGTCCTGACCACCAAACTGACTTCTCGAGGTCTGCATACATCTTTGTGCTGCCCGGATGAATGGAGTATCTGGAGTTGTGAGCTTCATATAGTACGTCCTCCCGAAGATGTCTAACATCCGGGATGCACACCCTACCATCAAACAATAGTAAATCCTCCCGAATACCGAATTTCTCCTTCTGACCTGCCTGAGTCAAAGCCCAAATCTTTGACATCTTTGAATCCAAAGGTAGAGCTGCCCTGATCCTATCCTTCATATCACAAGTAATTTCTATCCAACCCAAACTTGTAGACCCAAAGCTAGAGCGTGGTACTACACTGATCTCTAACCTTTCCAACTCTTGCACCAACTCCTTCTGTTGAGTAAGGAGAGAGTAACTCGATCCTCTACGGCTAAGTGCATCAGCTACTACATTCGCCTTTCCTGGGTGGTACTGAATGGTCACATCATAGTCAGCCAAAAACTCGAGCCACCCACACTGCCTCAAGTTAAGCGTCCGCTGCTCAAAAATGTACTTGTGGCTCTTATGATCTGTGAAGGCCTCACACTGTACACCGTAGAGGTAGTGCCTCCAAATCTTCATAGCGTGGATGATAGCTGCTAACTCAAAGTCATGCACTGGATAATTTCTCTCGTGATTCTTCAATTGTCTGAAGGCAAAAGCTATAACCTTCCCACGCTGCATGAGAACACATCCCAGACCCTGGCCTGAAGCATCACTAAAAATCTGAAAGTCATCTACGCCTAAAGGAAGACACAATACCAGTGCATCCGATAACATGGTCTTCAGCTCCCCAAAAGAGGACTCGCACTCTGAGGTCCAACTAAAAGCTCTTCCCTTCCTAGTAAGCGTAGTCAAAGGTAGGGCTATCTTCGAAAAATCCTGAATAAACCTCCGGTAGTAGCCTGCCAAGTCGAGAAAGTTTCGGATCTCAGCTACTCACTTCAGTCATGGCCAATCTCTGATCGCCTCAATCTTCTTTGTATAAACGACAAGACCCTCTCTACTAATCACGTGACCCAAGAATGCCACTTCTGGAAGCCAGAACTCGCACTTAGAAAACTTGGCATATAACTGATTCTGCCTAAAGGTGCCCAAGACTGCCCTAAGGTGCGTGGTATGCTCTTCTTCGCTCCTGAAATACACTAGGATATCATCAATAAAAACAATAACAAATCGATCCAAGAACTCCCCTAACACCTTGTTCATCAAATCCATAAATGCAGACGGAGCATTGGTCAACCCAAATGACATGACCGCAAACTCAAAGTGCCCGTATTTGGTGCTAAATGCTGTCTTCTGGATGTCCTGCTCTCGAATCCTTAACTGATGGTATCCCGACCTCAGATCTAACTTGGAATACGTGCAAGACCCCTCGAGTTGATCGAACAAGTCATCTATCCTTGGAAGAGGATACTTGTTCTTAATAATAAGTTTATTCAACTCTCGGTAGTCGATGCACGGTCTCAAACTGCCGTCCTTTTTCTTCACAAACAGGACTGGAGCCCTCCAAGGCGACGTACTAGGTCTGATGAATCCCTGATCAAGTAACTTCTACAACTGAATCTTTAACTCAACCAACTCTGAGAGCCATGCGATAAGGAGCCTTGGCCACTGGTGCAGATCCAGGAATAAGGTCAATCTGAAAATCAATTTCTCTGGAGGGAGGAGCACCAGGTAGCTCCTCTGGGAACACATCTGGAAACTCACACACCACTGATACTTCTTGCAAAATAGCTTTGGCTTCCGCAAGCAATAATACTCAAAAGGTGGGACACCCTTTACTGACATGCCTCCTAGCTTTTACCGAAGAGATGATCAGCTTGGAGACTCTTTTCAAACCTCGGAAGGTAATCAGAGACTGATCAGGTCCTTCTAGCTGAATCTCCTTACTTCTGCAATCTATCTTGACATTCACGTCTGTCAGCCAATCCATGCCCCAAATTAGATCAAACTCGACAATAGGTAAAAGGGACGCCTCCACCACAATTTCTACTTCTCCGAAAAGAACTTGCGCCTTACACTTGCGACTGGTTTGCTGCACTGAACCTTATATGCATCATAACATTTAACGGAATCTGGTCGCTGAGGGCTTCTACGCCAAGCTTGCGAGCAAAAGGTTCCGCCATGAACGAGTGTGATGCACTCGTATCAAAGAGGACCTTAGACGACACACCATTAACTATGAGGATACCTAAATGCAAGTGTATATTATTATCTCATTTTAAGAGTTGCTGGGAGGTGGAATAGATATTAGACAAACTATTTACTAAAGTTCCAAACCTGTCACAACATCCCCCCTGCTCCTTGGCCTCCTGCTGGTCAAGACCATAAGCTCGAAGCTGAACTAAACCACGTCCTGCAGTTGGCTTCGGATCAGCCACCACCACAGCCTTCCCTTTATCGATCCCACTTGAACTACCACGCTCGTAATTCGACCGAAATTCAAGTTACAGTACACAATTTAAATTTTCCAAAGAGAAATCCTGAATGAGAGAAAATTACCCAGCGTATGATCATATTACCCGATTACCCGCATACTGTGAGCAATTCCGAGCAATGTGTCAAACTCTCTGACACTTGAAGCAGACACCTGAAGAAGCCAAACATTCTCCATTGTGGTGGCGATTGCATTTGGAACAAAGGGGATAGTCTCTGGGCTTGCCCCCAGACTGATTTCCCTGCTTGTAATCGGACTTCCGCTTTTTGTTCCAACGGTCCTTTGACTGATTCTTATCCTGCTGAGCCGATGGTCCACCTTGAGGCCGCTTGGTGCGGAAATTATCGCGCCTCTGCACACGCTGCTGATCTGCTTCTAACCTTCGTGCCGTATCCACCAAACTCCTATAATCAACGTTGACCATGGTCATCAACGATTGCCTCAATGAGTCTCGTAGGCTATCCACAAAACGGCTGCACCTCTCAACCTCATCTCCCAGCATCACACCCGCATAACGAGATAAGTGAGTAAGTTCTCGCTCATACTCGACCACTGACTTATCCCCTTGGAAGTTCCTGAGATACTTCTCTTGGAGACCTCGTCGAGCAGAAGGTGGCACGAACCAGCTCGCAAGAGCCCTAGAAAAATCACCCCATGTAAACATATCTGCTGTACGACCTGGCAAGGAAAAAGTCACACTATGCCATACTATAAGTTAAAACTTTCTTAAAAACGAGGGAATTTAACTTGAAGTCTTACCTGCAGGGTCATCTGCCAGATACTTCTCCCACCAAACCTTTGCCTCACCCCGGAGAAGGAAAACTGCCAGCTGAACCTTTTTATTTTCTGGACATGCCATGACATTCAACAAATCTCTGGTGTTCGCGATCCAGTCGTCGGTGTTCATCGGGGTTCCATCTCCACTATAGTTGGAAGGGTGGAGGTCTCTAAAATCCCTCAAGTAACGGTCCAGACCGACCTCCACAGCTACAGGTGCAGGGACTGGTGCTGGAGTGGGAACCGGAATCCCTGCAGCCATCCCTCTCTGAAACTCCAATAATGCAACCGCTACTGCCTTGACAATCTGGGCTGCCAAATCAGTAGGTTCTACTGCTGCTGGTGCGGGTGGCGCATTAGCATCACCCATGGCTTAATCAGGAGCAGTACTCTGACGTGAGGGTTCTCCTGGTTCGCTCTCTCGAGGTGCCTAAAGGACATAGAAAAGAAATTATTAATACCCATGATATATCTGAAAACAAATCTAACACTGAAGGTATTAACGTGCATCCGTGAAAACTAAGAGTTAGACAAACTCGATGACTCTACTAACGTGAGATTTCTTCTGACACAATCCTATGACTCTGTGAATTTTCTAGGTCCCGGGATCCTATGCCTCTGATACCAATTTGTAACACCCAAACCAAGTTTAACAGGAATCAGCTGTCCGGTCGGGTCCGCGAAAACAAGTAAACTAAGTAACAAAATATAAACTGGTATAAAGCAGGTAAAAGTAATGAAAGTGCTAAAGAAAAGACTTACAACGGAAAAGTGAAGTAATTCTAGAGTTAAAAGAGTACCTTGCTAATCTCAATTCACAGAGCCAACTAAAACAAAAAATGTATCATTAAGGGAATTAAATTACTGTCAAACCGAAATAACTGATATATCAAAACACATGTGATGTACAACAATTTCAAATGTCTGCAAATAGAAGAAAAACAAAGTACAACAGTAGTACAACTGAACAAACTGAAGACTGAGCCGCCTATCCTAAGCGGATCCCCTGACCTGAGCCCCCTGTAAAAACAAGTTTCAAATGAGTCAGGCCCACTAAAGAGTAAGAAAAACTACTCTCTCCAGCTACACTTAAAGAAAATTGTTTAGGTGAGTAATACATGAATTTAAAAGTTTGTAAAAATATTCTAATATTAAATGTGGCACTTGAAATCATAGTCTGACATGAATTCAACCAATGGTACGATCTGACACACTCTTTCTTATCTGTATAAATCGTTGATTTCAGAAGTTATTTCCGTTGAAAGTTTCGACCTGTTTCACTGACTTCTTATTAACTCGTGTCACTAAGGACGACTGTGCACAACTAGAAACTGCATTCTGAGTGGCAAGCCTGATGATGCCCTGAACTGAGTGTTCCTCAAATGGAACACATACTCCTATCTGAGGAGTTCCAAATCTGAGACAAGGGTCATCGACCCTAAGCTTGAAATACGAGTGGTGGCCTACTGACCCTGGAAATACGGTGGTGTGCCTCCACCAAAATCGCAAGGTTAACCCTTTCTTGCCACTCCTTCCTGAATTTCACTTAGACTAATGTTCAGTGAGTCTAACACGGAATAGGACTCTAGTTAAATACACTGGCTTAGGATTTTCATGATACTGATTTTGCTAAACTAAGCCTAAGCGTATCCTATCCCGATGGCCTGAATCTAACTATAGGAACTTGTAAATCTAAGTGCATATACCAACATAGTTAATACATGAATTAAACATGATCTGAACTATTAGACTGAAGGAGTCGAGTTTCTTACAGCAGTGTTACGACGTTCGTACACGCGACGAGATGACATGAATCTTCTTTCAAAAGGTCTGCTCTCCTCCAATTAGAGACAAAATATCCCCTATCCAAAAGTTACGAGGACCACGAATCGGTGGTAAAATTTGCGAAGTTTCCCCAATTCGCAGCACCCACACTTCAACAAATCTGAAATTAAGTGGAAATCTTTATGAAATTAGATCCCACAAAAATTTAGGGTTACACTAAAACTTGTCGAAGTGAGCGAGACATAACTGATTCGAAAGGAAAACCCAAAGAAAGTTCATTGCCTTAATCTCACGGCAAGGGTTTACACCAATATCGAACAAGCCTTAACACCCGAAAATGTCAACCCCTTAAATTTCTGAAATCACCAAAGCATTAGGGTAAAATCGAAGTTACACAAGTGAAGAAAACTTAGAATAGGAGGAGAAAGGGCAAAACACACTCACCTGAACCAAAAACGGTGAAAGAGGAACTTCTAGCATTGGTTAGGGTTAAAAACGGAGCCTCCCACGACACCGGAAGGGAGAAGGAAGGTCGCCGGAGTCTGGAGAGGGAGGCGGAGGAGCCGATGCTGGATTCCGGCGCGACGGGAGCGGTTGCTTAGGGCCTGGTCGCCGATTTCTCCGTGCAGTTACGGGAGGTGGACCGCGGCTTGCGGGAAAGAAAAAAATTGGGGTTTACGGGATTTAGGAGGTGCGGGTTTTTATTATTCAAGCGGCTTGAGCGGTTTTGGAAACCGTCGGGTGAGTAAAAGTAAAGGGGGGGGGGGAATGAACCGACACCCCTATAATTGAGAAGGATTTGAAATTGCACCTCAAAAACAAAAACACCATTTCCTCTTAATCCTTAAAGGAAATCTAAATGGCCCACTCTCACTCTATCAAATAAAACCGCCTCAAGTACAAACTCAACGCTAAACTAATCCACTAATTAATTCTCAAAATTTTCTCATATTACATCGTACCTCGACGACGCACTGACTCGATCAAAATCATTTGCGATTTGACCCTGCAATAAAATTAAATTTGTCGTAAACACTTCGATGTTACACCCGCTTCCTACAATCAGATTCAACCGACTCTCGCATCTTCTAGCCTCCGGTTCCACCTCAGATCGTCGTCAAAGCGCATCCTTCCTCAGAATCTCCATTTCCTTTGGGCAGCTCCCATATCTTGTTAGTGTTATTGTTGTATGAATATTTGTTCTCATTATTATTATATGGTGTTGCGATTTCATGTTGGCTTGGATCTCTTGAATATTAGTTGTTTGTTTTGGATATTCTCGTGATTTGCAGGATCAATTTTCCGAGCATTCTTGCTTTGGCATTCCACACGGAGGAAAATCATTGCTTGTTTGCTTAAAGAAATTATTTGTCTCGCTAAAATTATCTACGTGTGATTTGATTATTTATTGCTTAATTTGAATTCGCCATCGAATCTCGCATAATACATAATCTTTTAGGTTTGTTGAGTTGTTTCCCCGACACGTCACTTAGGATTGTATTCCAGTAGGCACAAATCAAGTATCTAAACCTTCATTAGCCGGTGTAGGTTCATTACATTTGTCTTATGCTCATTTGCATTTCATGCAGGGTTATGACATCGTTAATCCGCTACCTATAGATTTGTCCAGCGTCAAGATAGTTTCAAGCAAATAACCCTCCCTCAGAAATTTGCTCAAATAGGATCACTGAAGGCTAAAAAATTGAGTAAGTTTCTATTGGATAGACGCATTATTTTTTAAGTGGGACTAAACCGTCCTAACTAAGCTTTTTATATAAATTTGTGCTAGCTCAAGCCCAGGATGGGATTTTTCGAACCTAGTTAAATGACTTGAACAAACTTAGGTAGCCATTTAATACCCTACCATGTATGCTTGTTTACGTCCTTATAAGCTTGCATTTTCTTGCAAGATTTATTCCCAAATCTGTTTTTATTAGCTTCGTCTTATTGTTATTTATCTTGCGGGAAAACTAAAACTTGTGTAGGCTCCTTGATTAGTATGGATTTCTTATTCTATACTCATTACTTATTGCTGATTATTCGAGTCTCAGTGCTAATTGTTGAAAGATGGAAAATAAGGCTTCATTACTTCAATACGAGCCAATATCCCCTCTGACGGATAATACAATGAGAAATACTCATAAAAAATAACAACACAAATACTATTACATATTACAACAGTCCCTTTCAAGTTGGACGTGAGATGTTAGTTATGCCCAACTTATCAACAATCCTTCCAAATATACTCCCCCTCAACCCTTTTGTGAGATTGTCAACAAGTTGTTTGTCATAGGGAACAAAAGGAGTACACCCAACTCCCTTTTCAACGTTCTCTTTGATAGTGTCGATCTACTTCAATGTGTTTCGTGCGGTCATGTTGGACAGAGTTGTGGGTGATATTGATAGCAGGCTTATTGTCACAATACAATCAGATGAGTTCGACTTCAGTAAGGCCTCGACTTTTGTGTCGAATCATGCCACTACTTGTTGTTTCTTGCTCTTCCAAGTAACGAGGTTACCCCCCAACAAGAGTATAATATCCCGAGGTTGATCGTGAGTAAGGAGGGTGTAACTCGAATCTCTTCGGCTAAGCGCATCAGCTACCATGCTTGCTTTCCCCATGTGGTACCAGATATTCACACCATAGTCTGACAAAAACTTTATTCATCTGCGCTGCCTCATATTGAGCTCTTGCTGATAAAAATGTATTTGAGAATTTTATGATCAGTGAAAATCTCACAACAAACTCCATAAAGATAGTGCCTCTAAATCTTCAAAGCGTGGATGACGGCTGCTAGCTTCAAGTCATGCACATGGTAGTTCTTCTTATGAACCTTTGACTGTCTGGAGGCAAAGACTATGACATTTCCATGTTGTATAAGCTCGCATCCCAAACCTTGACCAGAGGCTTCACTATAAATCTAAAATCCATCTGACCATGACAGTAAACTCAAAATCGGGGCGGTCATTAGCCTGGTATTCAACTCTTCAAAAGCCAACTCACACTTAACTGTCCATCAAAACGCTTTACCTTTCTTAGTGAGAAAAGTCAACAATAAAGCTGTCCTCGAGAAGTCCTTAATGAACCTTCTATTGAATCCTGCTAAACCAATGAAACTGCGGACTTCAGTATCTACCTTTGGTCTCGGCCAATCCTTTATTGCTTCTATTTTCTTCGGATCGGCAGAGCGACCTTTCTGACTGATAACATGACTAAAAAAGGCAACCTCTGAAAGCCAGAACTTGCACTTAGAAAAATTTGCATATAACTGATTCTTCCGGAGCATACCCAAAACAGTCCTGAGGTGAGAGGTGTGATCTGCCACACTTTTAGGATACACCATACTGTCGTCTATGAAGACGATAATGAAACCATCCAAGAATTCCCGAAAAACTAGGGGTGTTCAAAAGGAACCGAAGAGCCGAGAACCGGATCGAAACCGAACCGATTTAGGCGGTTCGGGTCAGTTCCAGTTACATTCAGTTCGGATCTGGATCTTTTTTTTAGAGAAGCGACGGTTCAGATCGGTTCTCGGTTCCCATACTCGATACCCGAGAACCGACCCGAATTATTAATGTAAAATTTAAAATAATATATTATTATCTCAATTCTTATATTCTCAGTTCTTAAATTCAGCGGTTCAACGGGAACTCGGTAAGTGTTCAACTTCAGCGCCGGTTCATCTCAAGTCTCCACTTAAAGCTTTGTCCCTAGTTATTTCTTTCGCTTACCCTGAGTTGCCCTAGCTCATCATTCCAGATTTCCAACCGCTTCCTCCTCTCCCTCATTCTTCCTCCTCCATCTCTCCCTCTCTGATTCCTCTTCGCCGATCGAGATCGAAACCCTCTGTTGAAAGCTCTCCCGACATTTTCGCCTAGCCTGCTTCCATCCATTACCGTCTTCCATCTTCGTCATCTTTGCTTTTCTCCTCGCTATCTGGAGTAGCAGACGAAGGATCCTTCCAGTGAGATTATTCGGGCTTGCTGTTTCGACGAGATCTTAACATTTTTGGTTACGAACATGAAAATATTTGTCTACTCTAATCTATTTGCCAACAGTTTCTTGAAATCTAAAATTATTGTCAGATTATTTTATTTTTATCTTCATCCTTTTCAAAATTTTGAAACTCTATGACGCGCTTGAATTATTATCTAAAAGTAATGTTTGAGGTTTCACAACCTTTACTGATGCATCTGACAGCCTTGACGAGCCTTTAGGCGTTCAACTGTCTCGTATGAAGCATGTTTTATCACAAAAACCCTTTTACATCCGACAAAAGTCTGTCTCAAAGGAAGAGAGACAAAATTCCAAGTCTGATTAGCCCAGAGGGCAATCATTTCTTCATCCATGTCCGCACGCCACCCCAGATGTTGGAGAGCCTCCTGCAAAGAGTTAAGTATTGAAATGGAGGATAAAAAAGTTGCAAATTTGACAAGTGTCGGGGACATGCGATGCAAGGATACATAATTTGCCAGGAGATGAGCCGTGGATACAAGTGTCGGATCTTGAGGCCGCAAGGAATCACTAGTAGAGGGTAACTGATATGGGGCATTGGAGTGAGGATAACGACGAGTGTATACACGAAGAAGAGGTGGTTTGGATGATACAAGAACTAGAGTTTGAAGGAGTGGAGGTGTAACACCCCAACCAAATTTAACAGGAATCTGTAGTCCAGCCGGGTCTGTGAAAACAAGTAAACAAAGTAACGGTATGTAAATTGGTATAAAGCAGGTAAACAAAAAAAAGAAAGTGCTAAAGAGAAGACTTGCAGCGAATAAGCGAAGTAATTCTAAGGTTAAAAGTGTACCTGGCAAGCTAAATTCACAGAGCCAACTAAAACTGAAAATATAACACTAAGGGATTAATTACTGTAAAACTTAAATAACTGATTTAACAAAACACGGGTGAAGTACTACAATACAATTGTCTGTAAACGAAAGTGAAGTACAACAACAGTGGTACAACTGAGCAAACTGAAGACTGAGCCGCCTATCCTAAGCGGATCCCCTGACCTGAGCCCCCTGTAAAACAAGTTCCAAATGGGTCAGGCCCACTGAAGAGTAAGAAAAACTACTCTCCAACAACACTTAAAGAAAATAATTTTTTGGTGAGTAACTCATGAATATTAAAGTCTGTATAAATATTCTAATATTAAATGTGACACTTGAGATCATGGCCTGGCATGAATTCAACCTATCGTGTGATCTGACACGCTCTTTCTTATCTGGATTGATCGTTGAATTCTGAAGTTCTGGAGTTATATCTGTGGTAAGTTTCAACCTGTTTCACTGACTTCTTATTAACTTGTGTCACTAAGGACGACTGTGCACAACTAGAGACTGCATTCTGAGTGGCAAGCCTGATGGTGCCCTGAACTGAGTGCTCCTCAAGTGGAACACAGACTCCTATCTGAGGAGTTTCATATCTGAAACAGGGGTCATCGACCCTGAGCTTGAAATGCGACTGTTGGCCTATTGGACCTGGAAATACGGTGGTGTGCCTCCACTAGGATCGCGAGGGAAAACCCTTCCTCGCCAGTTTTCCTGATTTTCACTTATACTGATGTTCAGTGAGTCTAACACAGAATAGGACTCTAGTTAAATACACTGGCTTACGATTTTCATGATACTGATTCTGTTAAATTATGCCTAAGTGTATCCTACACCGTTGACCTGGTTCTAACTTTAAGAACTTGTAGATTAAGTATGTATACCACATTTTTAGTACATGAAATAAATTAATTTGAACTGCTGGACTAAAATGAGTCGAATTTCTTACCGCGGTGCTACGACGCTCGTAAATGCGGCGAGGTGACATGGTGCTCTTTCCCAAAGAATCTGACTCCTAAGTGCTGCTCCAACTAGAGGTGAAAACACCCTTTCCGGGCGCTAGAAAAACCTTAATACACAATCCATACGATACTTAAAATTATAAGCGATTTCCAATAGGAAATAATTCATTGGTTGGAAACAACACAATTGAAAAGGAATTCAAAGACAAAGATCTCATCTTGGATCAGAGTAAAATGTGTAGCTTCCCCAATTCCTCTGTCCCAACAACTAACAAAAATCTGAAATGCAAACAATAACCCCACATAAACGTTTTTCTCTCTTTAGGGTTTCCGTGGTTTAACCTAAAATGACCAAGGAATCTAATTGACAACTTATGAACATCGTAAAAGATGCATTACCTCGATCTAACCACAGTTAGATCCAAAAGGACGCTGAAATCGGATTGGGAAAAACCGAAATCCCTGATTCCTGAAATTAGAGCGCGAAAGACGAATGGTAGTCAAACATTGGTGTCTAACTTTGTTGATTTCCACTAGAAAATGAAAGATAGCGGAAACAATCCTTGCCGGAACCGAAATCAACGAAATAAAGAACACCTTCACCGGTTACTCGACTAGGGTTGGAAATGAAAATTTTCTACTGCTCTGGAATGGAGGAGAGTGAGTGTCGGACCTGTAAAGGGAGGAGGAGGGTGGTCGACACTTGATTCCGGCGAAGGAGGAGTGGGCGATTAGGGCTTCGCCTTCCTCCTTGCGTGCGGCTACGAGAGACGGAACGAACTACCTTCCTGGAATGCGGAATGTTTCCGCTCGGCTAGAGGAGTGCGGGTTATCGGTATCTGGGGGGGGGTGCGGTTTTAGTAACCGAACCGGTGCCCCCCCTTTTTTTTAATCTATTTATTTAAAATGCTCCCAATTCATAAATGTCACTCATGACATCCTAATTTGAGCATACTAATACTCCCGAAATCTCAAAGTCGGCCTGGTCGACACAAATTTTTTTTAATTGCGAGCCGTCTATCCAATATCTGATAATCTTGCATAATAATTTAATTAAACATAATAGATTGTTACCTTATAGGTCATCGACACGATTAATTTTGTTTGTGATCAAGCCCTGAAATTTATTTAAATGCGACGTCAAAATCTGGGATGTTACAGGAGGAAGAGGAGATGTAACAGGAACGTTAGGCCGTGGTAATAACGGAGGTGCAAGAGGAGCTGAATGAAGAGAATAAAAAAGTTGGTCTTCTATGAAATTGCCATCGACTGACACGACAACCTTGCGATTATTAGGAGAGTAACACACATACCCTTTTTGAGTACGAGAATAACCAACGAATATATATTTTGTATCCCGAGGAGCAAGTTTGTATGTGGGAGGACCAAGAGAATGAACAAAATTGGTATAACCAAAGACCCGAGGTATGCTGGAAAAGGGCGGCGTGGAGGGAAATAGAAGACTGAACGGAGTTGCATAGCTAAGAATGAAGGGAAGGCGATTGATGAGATAACATGCTGTAAATACTGTAAAGTGCCAATAAGATTTGGGTATTTGCATTTGAAACATAAGTGAGCAAGCAACATCAAGAAGGTGATGATTCTTATGCTCAACCACACCATTATGTTGGGGGTTATAATCACATAAGTACGAGAATAACCAACGAACATATATTTTGTAGCCCGATGATCAAGTTTGTTTGTGGGAGGACCAAGAGAATGGACAAAACTTGTACAACCAAAGACCCGAGGTGTGATGGAAAAGGGCGACGTGGAGGGAAATAGAAAACTAAACGGAGTTGCATAGTTAAGAATGGAGGAGGGCGGATGATTGATGAGATATTATGCCGTAAATACTGCAAAGTACCAATAAGACTTGGGTATTTGAATTTGAAACATAAGTGAGCGAGCAACATCAAGAAGATGACGATTCTTACGCTCAGCTAACACCATTCTGTTGGAGGTATAAACACATGAGATGCGGTGGATGATCCCAAATTCACTACGGAGATTGTCAAATGCATGACTAGTATATTCACGTGCATTGTCTGTACGAATGGTTTTAATTGATCTGAAAAATTAAGTACGAATCTCATTAATAAAGACACAAAACACACGAGTTAAATTTGACCGATCGTGAAGTATACCCACGTCATGCAAGAATAATCATTAATAAAAGTAATGAAATAACGATAACCCGAAATACTAGCAATTTTATACGGTCCCCAAACATCATAATGTACTAAATCAAAATGTGCATCGCTCTGAGTACAATGAGAAAGAAAAGAGGAACGATCGATGTTGTTTGCCGAAGATACGTGACTCGTAGGTAAAGTCAGGAAAAGGTAGATCAGGAAGAGCATTCTTGAGAATTGGAAGAGGTGCATGCCCAAGTTGCCAGTGCCAATCAATAAAGGTGACATAAGAGAGAATGGTGGGAGAAACGTCTAGAAGGTAGAGCTCGTTGCACAGTCGTCCTTTATCAATGATATTCTGCGTTCGTCAATCCCGCACAATAAAAGAAGAAGACGTGAAAGTTATAGAGCAGTCAGGGTCTTGAGTAAAGTGACTAACATAAAGAAGATAAAAAGGAGAGCCTAGGGCATGAAGGACCGAACGAAGAGAGATAGAGGGGCTGAAAGGCATATTTGTGGCGCCGGAGACAGGGGCGGTGTCACCGTTGGCTACAGTGATAAACTTGGGATGCAGAGAGTTCAAGTACCGAGGTGGTTTCTGCGGAGTGATATGGTGGGTGACACCGGAGTCCACAATTCACTGTGGACTATGGGAGAGACGTGATACCTTCATTTGAGATAAAAGCAATGGAGCCAGACGAACGATTGAGTGACCCCTGGATAGCTGGAGCTGGAGGCGCATAACATCAATGTCGGCGCAAGTGACAGAAGATGTATCAACAGCAACAGAGACATGGGGCGGAGGAGGCATTCCATGTTTACGATAACAAGTTGCATCAAGATGTCCATCCCTGATGCAGTGAGTACACTTGAGTCTAGGCTGACCGTTGCGACCTTTACCCCTGTAACCTATGCGACCTCCATGAGATGATGGAGGAGGGTGAGATATAGATGAGTGCTGGAGGAGGGCCGAATATGGAGGTCCAGGAGCATCTGGGGGTGGTCTCACCTTTAACAACATGGAACAAACATTGGAGAGAGAGGGAATGGTGGAGGACGACAGTATCCGCGCCCATACACTGTAGAGATGAGGCGGAACACGACTCATCATCATGACAATACCAACAACCTCTTTTTGAGCACGTTGGACAACAAGATCTGTAGGAGGTTGATGCTGAATCAGGCCTCGACTAAGGTTTTGGACTGCGCAACAAAGGAGGTTAAGTCCCCATCCTCTCCTGAGTCAAGAGATTAAAGGTCTGTGATGATGTCATACAGATGTTGGAGGCTGCCCTTGCCGGAATAGAGGGAATGCCGTTCATCCCACATTGCCTTGGTTGTCTCATGATATATGGTCATACAATAAGGTTCACCATCCATGGTGTTGAGGATCCATGTTTGGACACGACCATCATTACGAATCCAGTCGTCAGTGGGCGCAGAAGGGGGTGTCCTTTGTTAGATAATGTAAAAGTCTCTTCGTCTGAAGGACACAACGGATGAGGAATGTTCCCACTTAATGAAATTCTTTTTTCCACTAAGAGAAATGATGGTGATCCGAAGCTCATCACGAACTTCAGGAAGAGGTGTCGCATCACGAGTAGGAAGGGATGAAGCATCAATCAACTCCATAAAGCTTAAACAGACGGCTAGGAGAACTGACATGAGAATTTGCGAAAAACAACAAAGATTGGGTGCGGTTAGGTGGCAAGGATTGGCGAGCGGCGAGTAGAAACTGCTACAAAGCAAGAGAAGAGAAGCAACAACAGTCAAACTCTAGTGGCACTTTGCTGCAACTAGACAGGAGAGAAGTAACAGGCTGGCTCCTGCGGCCAGAAGACCCCGGAGGTTAAGCTATTGCGGCAAGAACACTGCGACAAGGAAGGTAGTGGCGGCAAGGATCTGCGGCAAGAGAATTGCGGCAAGAGAAATGCTGCTAGGAGTTTTGGCAAGGAATGTAAAGGCAACAAGCAATGCTAGGAGGAGCTGTGCTAGCGGTCAGGCGTCAGGAGTAGGCAACCAAGATGGCAAGCGGTCTGCCTTTTGATGAGCAGGCGACCAAGCGATAAGCGTAGATAGACCACCGTCGTGTTTCCGATGGTAGGAGCAGAAGCTCTGCGATCACTACTCGAGAAGCCACGACGACTAGGAGGAACAGAGCATGTTGCAAAGAGGTCTAAGGAAATTAGCGACCGGGAGAGGAGAGAAGAAGGCCCGACGGTCAGCCAGAATGCGACAAGAAGAGGCAGTCAAATGGGACCCAAAGAGGAAAAACTATAAACCAGATGGGGGGGGGAGGAATCGAAAGGAGCAAGGGACACGAAGGAGCTGCGGTTTAAAAAAGAAAACCCCGCCCAGATGGGCGAGAGCAGGATCCAAAAAAGGAAAATAAAGGACCGCTGGCTCTGCTATCATGTAGAAATACATGAAAAATGGAAAGAAATTGAATATGTTTTTATTAATTTCTTAATTGATACATACATACATACATGTATTTGTACATTTATATAGGAAGAAAGAGAGGAGAAGAAATCCCAACTTAAGATGTGGGACTAAAAACTAAAGAGGAAGAGGGCCCAAGATGAGGCTTACATTTAGCCTTTACATATCTTTCATTCCACAAAGGTCATCATTAGAATCTAGAGCAGAAGCAAATACTTGCAAAGGTTGAATATCCGGGGACTGTACGTGCTCAACTTTACGGGACTTGCGAGAGTATGTATACAACAAAGGAAGCAGTAGTCACGGAGATGGAACGTGAGTAAGAGGAACATTAGTAGAAAGGATAGGAGGGAAAGAAGCAACTATCAAAAAGGAAACGATTGAAAGAGGAATGTTCGAGGCCTTCTCATCAACACTACTCGTCTCCCTTTGATGAGGACCAAAGCAAGACCCCCCTCATGAAAGGTAACATCAACACTACAAAAGTAGTGATGAATAGGAGGGTGATAACAATGATAGCCTTTGGCGGTGGAAGAGTACCCCACAAAAACACATTTAGGAGAACAAGCATCTAGTTTGTCATGATGAGGAGTAAGGACATGAATAATACTAGTATTGTAGATGTCGTATATAAATGTTTGACACCCAAACAACATGTTTCCGTTTTATTTTCATCTCATAACGGTTTGGAAAAAATGGCGATATATCAGCCCGTACCAATATATCGGCCTAGGAAACGACCGATATATTGCCCGTTTCGTTCTTTATTTATAGGCTGACAGGCTGATGTTTCTTTCCGTCATTTTAACGTTCCCAGTTAATTATGCCCTTTGTCATGCTCATTCTTCTCATGTCTTATTCCATCTGCGTTTGTTTTCTCCAATTCTCTCGCGACCGTCTCCCTAGTTTCTAGGGCTTCTCTGCTTATTCTCCCTTGTTCGACAACTCATTCATTGGTATTTAATATACTACTGCTTCTTCTCTCTCACTCCATGAATCTTCTATTTTATCAAAGGTACGGTAAGTTTCTTTCTTCTCCCCCGTTTCTACGTTTTTTTGGTTTCTATGGCTTCTTCACCCTGATTCTCCCGTTTCTTCTCTTCTCTCTAAAATTTCCTTTGATTTTTGGTTGCAAAACTTTTTTAGGGCATCAGGGCTACTTCTACTTCTGATTTCTAATTTTTGATGCTATTTATCTATTATATTGTTTATCTATTTTTATTTTTTGGCTCTCATTCTAGGTCTGCTATCTTATCTATGATGCTAATATTGTTTGTGCTTTGATTTAGGGTATGTCGATATGGTTGCAATGTTGCATGTTATGCTTTGATCTCTTCTCTCTGCTCCCTGCTTCTCAGATAAAAATGGAATTGATGTTGTCTTATGACTTGTTTATCGCCCCCCTCCTCTCTTCTTTCTGCTTATATCTTAAATCTCGACCCTCTCCTCTTTTCTTTCTGTTACTATCATATCTCTCGGCCCTCTCCTCTCTTCTCTCTACTCCTATTTTATCTATGATGCTTAATTGCTAATATGGTTTGAGCTCTGGTCTAGGGTATGCAGGTATGGTTACAATGATGCATGCTATGATTTGAACTCTCCTCTCCTCTTCTTGGATAAAAATGGAATTGATGATTCAATGCTATCTTATGACTTATCTCTCGGTCTTCACCAATCTTCTCTCTGCTAACAATCAAATAGAATGTGCGCACTTTTGTAAATGTTTGTTTCATTTCATATATTTCATTTCAAATATTTTTTCCTAATATTCAAATGGTTTTGATTTATTTTTTCATAAAATTAGAATGACTTCTTCTGATAGATCTAATGAGGTGCCTCTTTCAATGATACCTACTGGTAGCAGAGGCGGATCCAGAGGGGGGACCCAAGGGATACTGGTCCCCCATTATTTTTCAAAATGGTTAGTGAATTTGGATTGCTCTCGTCGGGACAATAAATTTTGACTACTTATACGTCAAAAACGGTGACCAGATGAGAGAGAAACATCTCCGATAAGATGGAAGCGTTCAATTTTTTTTGTTCAAAGATTTTCTGAGAAAAGTGCTTCTTCAATTTAAAAAGATATAATAAATGTTTGTGTTATTCATTTTAAAAAATTTTTGGGCATCCCCATTATCAATTTCTTGGATCCACCGTTGACTGGTAGAGATCCGTTCTGGGTATTTGGTGAAAAGTTTGTTGCAAATGATACCAATCAAATCAAATGCAACTACTGCAAGCAGACGGTGAATGATGATATTACCTATTTCAAACATCACCTGTCTGGATGGAAGGGTAATGTCAAGTCATACCCTCAAGTTCTCACGGAAGTGAAGGCGAAGACTGAGTCGACCCTCAATTCAAACTTGGAGAACAAGAGATTAAATTGTATAAAGTTACAAGCTAGCTTGAATGAGGTGGTAGTTGGAGGAGCATAAGATGATGAAGTAGATAAGTCTGCTACCCCTTGGAGTTTGCATCAAGCTTCTAATGGACCAATTTTTTCATGTTGTTGTGGATTCGAGCAAGGAAAAATATTCACATCAGAGGTCCATTGAGAGCAAGTATAAAAAGAAAGCCAGAGATGGTGCATGATTGTACATTGGTAGATGGGTTTATGAAAATGGTATCCGGTTTGATGCCATATGCAACACCTCTTTCTAGCAAATGACACATGCTATTGGTTTATGTGGACCTAATTTGAAGATCCTTAAATTTTATAAGTTGAGAGAGAATTTTGCAGATGGAGGTGGAGAGGACAAAGGAGATGTTAGGCATATTCATCCAGACTTGTAGATTGAATGAGTGCACTATCATGACTGATGCAGTTTTGGAGTGGCATGATTTTCGAAGAATATCTCCTCCACACACGATTAAAAATTCATATTTGACTTCTTGAATGAGGCGATTGATTGCCCCGAGAGCCCAGAAGCGGAAAATATATTGCAGATTATGACGAACAGTGCACCCAATAATCTGACTGCATCAAAGCTTATGGATTTGAAGAGGCCCTAGATTTTTTTGAGCTAGCTGTGCAGCTCATACGATCAATCTTCTGTTGCAAGATGTAGGAAAGTTGAAAATGATAAAGTGTGTTATCTCCTTGGGCCGCCAATTCTCTTTCTTTATCTATGGTCACACCATATCTTTCGACATGTTTAGAGAGTTAACGAAAGAACTGAACTCTCACGAGCTTGTTCAACTAGGTGTGTCTAGATTCTCTACAACATTTCTATCTTTAAAAAGAATCTTGGAGAAGAAGTAGTTGAGGGGTCTATTCACATCTGCAAAGTGGTAAACAACGTTGTTAACCAGTAGTGCTGGGGGAAGGTGCACGAGTGTATGGTGAATGTTAATGATGACGATGATGATAATGTTGATGGCGACGATGAAGTCTTTCCTGGAGAGGGGTTGACGTGTGCATAACTTGGAGATATTGTCGACACCGATCTGAATGCAAGGAGGCCTTTCAGAATAATGAAGAGCAAAGACGTGATCATGAGTGAAAAAAGGAAAGGAAAAAAGTGTCTGAGAGGGACGAGGCTGATCCTGAGGCGCCAGGTTCGTCAGATGATTAACATATTCTATCTACAATTCTGGTGTTGATGATTATGTGACAGATGCTGAATAAGGTATGTTTGATTTTTAATTTTTAAAATTTTGATGCTATAAAATATAAATACAATTGCAAACATCTTAAATTTGCTAGTTTTACAATGTTTGTATAATTGTATGTTCAATGTTTTACTTATTGCATTATGTCGTTCTTATTTCTGTAACAATAAATGTTTCATAGTGGTTTGTAAGATTTAGAAGTTCGCTAGATGTTAAATAGTTAATATAACAACATATATAAAATGAAAAATAGACTATTAACATATACTTATATATAATTAATTAAATATTAAAATCTAATATATTCCCCGATATATACAAATTGACATAAAAAATTCAAACCAACGTGTTTCCGACATCTACAACCTTGAAAAAACAGATAGACCCGAATATACGAAGAGAGATGTGGAAGTATGAACAATGTGTTCAGAGAAAAGACGACAAAGAGGAGTAGCGTAGTGTAGAGAGCGGGAGGGAAGACGATTAATGAGATAGGTCGTAGTCAAAACAACATCACCCAGTAAGACTTGGGAAGGTGCATGTTAGCTAACAGGTAACGAGCAACCTTCAACTTGTGTATATTTTTTCATTTCACAACTCCATTTTGAGTAGAGATGCGAACACAAATGGTTTGGTGAAGAATACCATTATCGACAAGAGATGTTCTGATGCAGGACAAGCATCGCACCTGCCCACCACCCTGGAGTCCCACCAGGGGGCCCACCTGGAGTCAGCACCAAGCAGCTTTTATCAGGGCCGCGGCCCGTACACCCCAACCAGCTCTCCGTCATGGAGTCACCACCATGCAGCAGGTTGTTGAGGCCGGGGCTCGATCCCCAGACCTCCTAGATAAGAGACCTTCACCAGCGCTCTCATCACCAACTGAACCGCACTTTTATGATGCGGGACAGACATCACACCTGCCCGCCACCCTGGAGTCCCACCAGGGGGCCCACCCGGAGTCAGCATCAGACGACTTTCATCAGGTCCACGACCCGTACACCCCAACCAACTCTCTGTAATGGAGTCACCACCATGCGACAGGTTGTTGAAGCCGGAGCTCGATCCCCAGACCTCCTAGATAAGAGTCCTTCACCAACGCTCTCATCACCAATTGATTCACACCCAGGTGGGCCCCCTGGTGGGACTCCAGGGTGGCGGGCAGGTGTGACGCCTGTCTCGCATCATGTTCTAAACAATCCCTGATCATTGTACTTGCCACCATTGTCACTACGCAACACTCATTAACTCCACCAAACTGTGTCATAATTATTTTATGATAGGCGCGAAAGCAACTAAACACTTCACTCTTCCTTTTTAACAAATAAGCCCACACAGTACGAAAAAATAATCAATAAAAGTCATAAATCAATTATAGACAGATAACGATAACATAAGGAAGGACCACAAACATTTGAGTGGATCACATCAAAAGAAGTAGGAAGAGATACACGACTTGAGACGTGACCAACATGTTTCGACAGTTTAAAAGCATCATAAAAGAAGACTTAAGCAAACAACTGAAATCAGGAAAAATTGATATGATATAACAAGGATGGGTTCCCAAGATGTTGATGCCATCGTTGGATGGTATGGATAGTGGGAGGACTATTGGTGGAGAACGCACTAGGGGGCAACATCTGGTCCAACAAGTACAGTCCGCCAACATTTCTACCACTGTCAATGTTCTGCTTCGTAGACAAATCCCGAAAAACGTAAACATCAGGAAAGAAAATTATTGAATTAGTTAAGTGACTAATGGATAGAAGATTGTGTGGGAATGAAAGTATATACAACACATAAGAGAGGAAAATGTTAGGGGAACAAGGAACTATTCCTCTGCTAGTAATAGGTAAAAGAGAAACATTAGCCGTAATAATTTTATCACGACCCAAGAGAGTGGTGTAGAAGGTAAAACCCGATGAGAATTTAGTTATATGATCTATAACCCTCGAGTCAATGATCCACTTGGATTAAGATGAAGACGCAGTATGGGCACTCGAGATAACTGAAGTGTCTATGGCAGCGCAAAATCAGTGGGCGCAGAATCAGACTGTGAACGCAATAGGCGGCGAAATGACTCCTGGTCCTCAGCAGAAAAACCCCCTGAGGAAAGACCGTCCGCATAAGCTTCACTAGTATGGGCAGAGTACTGTGAGTGCACACCAGACAGTCGACCACCACCATGGTTACTGTTCTAACTTCTAACCACGACCATCTGTTCCCTAACCAGTAGGAAATATGAGGATGCATGCGGTAACATGTCTCCTTAGTTCAATAATGGTTCCTTCAATATGTCTATACAAGCACTATTTTAAAGATCTTCCGACATGTCATTTTTGATGGCAAAACAATATTTTTTTCTAAAAAAGTCAATTATGTTTTTTTGTAAAATATAGACCGATATATCCGGTTTTTCTGATATATGGGCCGACACGTCTTTTGAACTTACCGCCTGCTATTTTTTTTATGTTAATAGTCCAACATTACATGTCTAAACCACATATATAAACTATATTATGTATATTTAAATCAATTAGACTTATTGTTTTGTTCTTTTAATGTGTTATTCTTATAATAAATTTTGTATAGTTATTTCACACTATATTTTTCTTGCTTCATATTATAAAAAATGCGAAAAAGTTTTACACATTTATTAGTTGTTATTTATATGATTTTAACATAAACTTATTAAGCATGAAAAAACTTATAATCAATCAAAAATATTTAAGTTTTAAATTTTCTTCATTTCCTATAAAATTTAGTCCTAAGGAAATAAAATTATTATATAATACTAAATATATTTTACATTGAACTGATTTGTTCTTACTATAATATTTTACTTCAGATATTTTTCGAATTTATTTAGGGATATACATGACTCATTGTTTGTTTACTTGTTGTGTTATTTTTTTTCCTTTTAGATCTTATAACTATACTTAATATACATAAAAGTTATTTTTTATTTAAAAGATATAGAAATCCAATGTTTAAAAATATCTTTGACATGTCTCTACTTCTGACATTTAAAAATTCAACCTGACATCTCACCGACATTCGATATTTTCAATCTTGCATACAACTGGTGACTACAGATAACATGTGTACAACATTGGACCATTCGAGGTAATTCGTGTCATCCTAAGCCACTGTACTGATCATCAATGATCCAGATTGCCCGTGGCTCCGTGAGGGGTCACTTGTAGGAACAATCCGAGAAGTGAATGAGATATCAGAAGAATCACCCATGTTGCCCCACTAAAAATAATCAATCGAAAAAGGATAGTACGAAGGATCATCACATCCTATGATCCTCCCTTAGATCCACTGGAGAAGACACCATAGGATGTGACCATGATGCCTTTGACGTCTGTCATTGAGGACAAAACGGTCGGAGGCCAACGTCCTCCACTGGATGTGTGGCGAGAAATTGGTTGTGGGCCTGAACCGAAGGAACGACGCTAGGGAGAAGAAAAAGATGTCGAAACTTGAAGAGAAGTGGCTGATGTGTTGGAGAGAGGCCACTGTAGCCCTGGACTGGCAATAGGTAGCGGGAAAGAGCGGAGGAGAACGATTGCGCGTTGGAAGTCCTAAGGAAATAAAATTATACTAAATATATTTTAAATTGAACTGATTTGTTCTTACTATAATATTTTACTTCAGATATTTTGTTTACTTGTTGTGTTATTTTTTTCCTTTTAGATCTTATAACTATACTTAATATACATAAAAGTTATTTTTTATTTAAAAGATATAGAAATCCAATGTTTAAAAATATCTTTGACATGTCTCTACTTCTGACATTTAAAAATTCAACCTGACATCTCACCGACATTCGATATTTTCAATCTTGCATACAACTGGTGACTACAGATAACATGTGTACAACATTGGACCATTCGAGGTAATTCGTGTCATCCTAAGCCACTGTACTGATCATCAATGATCCAAATTGCCCGTGGCTCCGTGAGGGGTCACTTGTAGGAACAATCCGAGAAGTGAATGAGATATCAGAAGAATCACCCATGTTGCCCTACTAAAAATAATCAATCGAAAAAGGATAGTACGAAGGATCATCACATCCTATGAGCCTCTCTTAGATCCACTGGAGAAGACACCATAGGATGTGACCATGATGTCTTCGACGTCTGTCATTGAGGACAAAACGGTCGGAGGCCAATGTCCTCCACTGGATGTGTGGCGAGAAATTAGTTGGGGGCCTGAACCGAAGGAACGACGCTAGGGAGCAAAAAAAAGATGTCGAAACTTGAAGAGAAGTGGCTGATGTGTTGGAGAGAGGCCACTGTAGCCCTGGACTGGCAATAGGTAGCGGGAAAGAGCGGAGGAGAACGATTGCGCTTTGGAAGCGATGTGCTGGAACCGACGAGCGGGCCACATGGCTAATTGGAAGCAACGAGCGGAGGTAACGATGAGGGAAGCGACTGGAGAACGGCTCATGCTAGCTGATTTGTGCGGTGAGGATCACCGAAGCAAGCGTCGACGACGCTGGAGCGGGAGGGGCTGACTCGGGACTTGTCGCTCTGATACCAAGTCGAGCGAAACGTTCAAATGAAAAGTTTTATTATGCTAAAAACTTTACACCACACAAGTGACCTAATACAATATATAAGCTGACAAACAACCCACACAAGACACATGCCATATCACGTGTAACTCGAAAATATCACATATTCAACTGCATTTTATATGAAATTTGGGTGGTTTCATGACTTTCTATTACAACATTACTCTTGCTGGCAGCAATGAATTCATCACATGGCGCACTTACTAAATGTAGAAGGATCTTGATGTTAGGCTTGTTATCTATGAAGCACCAGCACGGGTACAAGTGCCGGGTACGGTATGTATCCTGTACGGTGGTATGTGGAGATAAAAAAATAAGGATACAAGTACTTTCAGGGCACGATGTTAATAAAATTGATTTATATGTATGTATATATGCACATGTATATATATGCCACTTTTTTAAGAAGGGGAGAATATAAAACATAGAAAAATTCATATTGAGCAAATAGAAAAAACATTTAATCATCAAATACATAGCAAATTAACAAAATAATCAAATTTAAATTAAATTCTTTGTAGTTCTAATGATAAAAAGAAATTTAAGTCAGGTTCACATTTTGTTACTATAATAAACAAACACCGCTAGCTATATTTACGAGTCATTTTTTCTTTTCTAAATCATGAAAAAGTTTTTTTGTTTGCTTTAGAAAAACATAGTCAAATCACAAAATGTAGAACGATCTATCAAATTCATGCTTATCCTCATATTAGAATAGCAGGTGTATCCGTTGAGTATCGGGTACGTACCGGTACCGGAAACGTACCCGGTACGGGTACACGGCCCTCTGGAAAGTATCTGTGCTTCATGGCTTGTTATCCTTGGTTAAGACTAGCATTCTTTCTTCTTTAATGGTTTTTTGACTTCTAAACTGTTGACGTATATATTATCTTTAAAGCCTTTATGATCTATCATTTTCCGTATTTATCTTTAATGCTTTACAACTTGTGATTTCACGGTTCATACAATTTTCTTTGTATTTTTTAAAAGTTTCAATCTTTTGCATGCGCATTGGACTGCATAGTTTCATTCTCAAAATATCTTCAAAATTTGTTTGGACAATGATTTCATAGTACTTTCTGTTATGCTCTTGTTTCTTCATTTTTGTTGTTGCCAATTTATTTAACAGATCCATGCATTATGCCTTTTTGATTGCAGGTGGTTCTAGATCAGCCTGTCAATAATGAAATTGCTGTATCATGGGAGTCTCAGTTGGAGTTCCATTTATCACACAACAATCTGGAGGAGGTCCTCAAGCTCTTTAACACAATACCTCTATCTTTATTGTCTGAGGAAACCCTTAAAATTAATCTTGGTCATTCAATTTCTAATGATGGAAATGACGCAAAGGTTCTGGGCTATTCACTGTATATTTGTTCTTCGGAAGAATTGGAGCCTGTTTGTTTGATTTTTCCAAATATCAAAGTTTTCAGATTTTCTGGTGTTTATATGTGTTCCACTTGGATAAAGATCCTCATAGAACAGGAGTTGGCCAGGAAATATATCTTTATAAAAGATTATTGGGAAAGTACAGCTGAGCTTATACCTCTTCTTGCCCGTGCCGGTTTAGTTTTTGATGCATCTAGAATTTCATTTAGTTCCCAATTGTCTGATAGCACTTTGGATTTGGATGATGGGAAAGCCAATGAACAGCCTCACAATTACACTCCAGAAGCATTACACAAGCTAATTTTACACTACTGTACTCGATATAACTTGCCATACTTTCTGGATCTATATCTTGACCATCACGATCTGGTTTTAGATGCTGATACTCTCTGTTCTCTCCGTGAAGTTGCAGTAAGTTATCCAGTAAATATTTTCATGTGAGATGTTGCCTGCAAAACTTTACTGTTATTTCCTTGTTTTTACATATATTCATGCATAATCTTGATTATGGTTTATGCTATCCTTCATTTCTGACATCATGTTCTGAATTGCATTTAGACTGACCGTTAAGTCTCTGTTAAAATACTAGATGTCATTTTGTATTAGATTTACTGACGCAAGGAGAATATAAAGAGTGATGTGCAATTAAGATCTAATGGGAACACTAATGATTTTGTGTAGTGTATTGTTGTGGAGAATTTAAATGATGTGATGCACGTGCAATAGTCCAACAAATAATCACAATAATTTCTGAAATTATTAATAGAGTCCACATACATTCACATTAGAGATTAGACTTTAGAAACTCAAGGAAGGTCTAATTAGATTTGTTGAAGGAATATATAAAGGTCCATTAGTGAAGGCCCATTTAGTCACTTAGCTAGAAAGTTTAGTCCCACATCTTGGATTGATATTCTTCTCCTCTCTCTTCCTATATGTATGTGTACACTCTCAAGTTGTAAAGTAATTTTTGGATTAATAAAATTTCTACTTATTCTCCCACTTCTTTCTACATGGTATCAGAGCGTCTCGGTCCGACTCTGCGGTTAGACCTTTTTTTTAACCGACTATGCTCTGCTTCCTGCGGCCTCTAACCACTGCTTTCTTTCCGCTCCTCTATCCGCTGCCCCGCCTTTTTTTTAACAGCACCCCCTGTGCGGTTATCGCAAACCTTGCGTGGTTAGGGTTTTCTCCTCCCTCCCTCCCGTTTAATTCTCTCCCTTTTATAAGGGATTCCTCTGGGGACCACACTGCTTAACCCGCTCCGGCCTCGTTCTCTGCTTCTCGCGACCTTCCTCTTGTCGCGTGGTCTGATCTTGACCGGGCTGGTTCTCCTCTAAACTGCCGCTGACCCTTCTCTGCTTGTTGTGCGGTTTGGTCTTCTGCTCCTCTAAACTGCCTCTTGTCTGTGGCTTCCTCCCCCCTCCTCTCTTTTGTTCGCCGCGGGTTCTCGGTCACTCTTGTACCCGTTGCGGGCTCCTACGGACAGCTTGCCGCGCGGTCTGATCTTGACCGGGCTGGTTCTCCTCTAAACTGCCGCTGACCCTTCTCTGCTTGTTGTGCGGTTTGGTCTTCTGCTCCTCTACCCATTGTGCTTCTCTTCTAGTTGAAGCTGGTCTACCCGCCGCATGCTTGCTTCTCTACCCGCTGCGGGCTTGCCTCTGTTCTAGCTGCTGCCGGCTTGGTTCTGCTGACCGACAGCTCTTCTGCTCTTCTTCTCTACCCGCTGCCAGCTTGCCTCGATTTCTCTTCTGCTCTTCTAGCTGCTGGTCTGGTTTTGCTGTTCGACAGCTTCTTCTCCTCTAGCCGCTACCGACCCCTTCTCTGGTAGTCGTCGACCTCCTCTCCTATAGTCTCTGCGGATTCTCAGTTCGCCCGGGTTTATTCACCAATCCGCGGCTCCGAGTTAGTCCTACCTGCAACCTTCCTTGCTTGCCGTGTCTTAATCGACTGGGTTGCGGTCTGCTCTCCGCCTGCTGTGCCTTAGCTGCTTACCCGGCGGTTGCGGTTGTGGTTTGCTTTTGTTCGCTCGCGGATTCTTCGCTTACAGCCGGTCCACTAGTTCATCTCTGTTTGCTTGATGCTGTTCTTGTTGCCTGCTTCTTGCCGCTTGCTGGCCGTGTGCTTCCCAGGTCGCTTTTGGCCAGACCGCAGGTTCCTGACCAGCTCGCCAGCTTTTGCTCGCTGCCAGGCCGCTCGATCGACTTTAGCATCCTTTTCGTCAGTTCGCCCGGTTCTTCTTTGCCAGCCCGTTGGAATCTTGCTGCTGTCCTCAACTATCTTGCTCTTTGTCGCAGGAGCCTTGTCACCTCTCAATTCTAGCCGCCTCAAGCTTTCTTGCCGTCGCTCTCTTGCCTGGTTTCTTGCAAGATGATCAGTTGTTCTCCGGGCTCCGTGGTGTCTATTTCCGATGGTGGTACCTCCTGTCTTGCTCATAGCTCATCCTGGATTTTGGATTTAGGGGCCTCACACCACCTTACCTCACGAAAACCATCACAATACTTGGACTCTGTGCATCCAAAGTTCATCACTGTTGCTAGTGGGGACACCATTCTCGTTTCTGGCTTGGAAGACATTCACATTACTCCCTCCATCACTCTTCACTCGGCTTTTCATGTTCTGGGCTCTCTTTCAACCTTCTTTTTATTGGTCGTCTCACTACAGATCTTGATTGCTACGTAACATTTTCTTCCAACTCTTGTGTTGTGCAGGATCGCAAGACGCATTTTATCATCGGAAAATAACATCTGTCGAATGGTCTCTACATCCTTGACTCCTCTCCTCCGACGTTGTCCTCTATTAGCTCTGTTGAATGGCATCGACGTCTTGGCCACTCCCCTCTAAGCATACTCTGGAAAGCTCGTCCCGATGTTTCCCTCCACGATTTCACGTGTGAGTCTTGTATCTATGACAAACATCATCGGTCTACGTTCTCACCACATCCTACTCAGAGTCCTCCTTTTGATCTTGTTCACTCTGATATTTGGGGACCCTACAGAATCGCTAGTGTTTTTGGATATCGTTACTTTGTTATATTTGTAGATGATTACTCTCGGGTGACATGGTTGCATCTTCTTCATGATCGCTCTGAACTGCCTGGTGTATTTCGTACTTTTATCATTGAAAATCGCAACCAATTTTCTACTACAATTAAAACTCTTGGTACCGACAATGCCCGTGAATACACTAGTCATGCGTTTGCAAACCTATGTGCTGAGTTTGGGATCATCCATCAAACCTCGTGTGCCTATACCCTCAACAAAATGACATTGCTGAATGCAAGAATCGTCACCTGCTTGAGGTCACCCACTCTCTTATGATTCAAATGAATGTTCCCAAACAGTATTGGAATTTCGCGGTTTCTACCGCCTGCACTCTTATTAACCACATGTCTTCCTCTATTCTCAATTTTGCGGTTCATTTCAATCTTCTTTTTCTCTCCAAACCTTTATTTTCCATCATCCCTCGCGTGTTTGGCTGCGCGTGCTTTGTTCATAATCTTGGTCCGTCTATTGACAAACTTGCTCCACGTGCCACTAAATATATGTTTGTTGGTTACTCCCGTACTCAGAAGGGCTACATTTGCTTCTCTCCTAATGATCGAAAGGTTGTTACTTCTGCTGACTAAGTTATCAAAGGCGCAAGGCGCACTGAGGCGCAAAGGGCCCCTGGAGCCTAGGAGCAAGGCACAAGGCGCAGGCGCGCGCCTGAGGCGTACAAATGAGGAAAAAAGAAATAGAGCGAATTGGACGCCCAATTCGCTGAAATCGAATTGGGCGCCCAATTCGATTTCAGCGAATTGGGCGCCCAATTCGCTGAAATTCAACGAATTCACCCAATTTCAGCTAATTGGGAGCCCAATTCGCTCAATTTCATCGAATTGAGCGACCAAGTTGAGCAAATTGGGCGCTCAAGTGTGCATAGGGGTGCCTCAGGTGCGTCTGAGATCATGTTTTTGCCCATCTCAATTTTTTTTTAAAAAAACACCTTGAAAGGCCCAGACGTGCCTGGGAGCCTGTAAGGCGCGCGCGCCTGGGCTTGCCTGAGGCGCGTTTGGGCGCGCCTGGGGCACATCACCCGCCTCAGCCGTGCTGAAGCGCGACGGGCTGCGCTCGGCGCCTCAAGCGCGCGCCTTGACAACTAAGTCTGTTGATGTCACCTTTCTCGAAGATCAACCATATTATTCTCAACCAGCTGATTTTCCTCTTCCGCCAACTCTTCCGCTGCCTGCTATCCCTGTTACTTCAAATCTTCCACCTCTCCTTCCCATGCCACTCCCAACAACCCCACCTCTCCTTCCCACATCAATCCCACCCAAACCACCTCTCATCCGTGTGTATACTCGTCGTCCTTCTTCGTCTACTACCCTACGGGAGATGCCCTTCTCTAATGATATGTTGCTGCCTGCAGATCCGACAATAGGTTCTACTGCTCACTCAATGGAAAATCGTGTCTCTTTACACCGCCTCTCTCCGGAACTCCGCCAAAGTGCACTTTCTTTATCCTCTATTACCACACCTAATTCTGATGCAAGAGGCTCTCCAACATCCAGGGTGGCGGGCTGCTATGGACGAGGAAATGTCTGCTCTTTGGGCAAATCACACTTGGGATCTGGTCCCCCTTCCTCCTAGACAGACTTGCGTGGGGTGTAAGTGAGTCTTTGCCATCAAACAGGGACCGGATGAGGCGATTCAACGTTTGAAAGCTTGTCTAGTAGCTCGTAGTTTTACTCAACAAGATCTAGATTATGATGAGAGCTTCTCTCCGGTCGCTAAACTCAATACTGTTCGTGTTTTGATCTCCCTCGTTGTTCATCGCCACTGGCCGTTGCACCAATTGGATGTCAAAAATGCTTTTCTTAATGACGATTTGCATGATATCGTTTACATGCAACAACCTCCCGGGATTGAGACCACGGGGGAGTCTCTTGTCTGTTGTCTCAAGAAGTTACTTTATGGTCTCAAACAGTCTCATCAGACATGGTTTGAAAAATTCAGTCAGACCGCTAGTGTTGTTGGGTTCACTCGGAGTTCAGCCGACTTCTCTTTATTCACTCGTCATTGTCCAACATGCACAGTAATTCTCTTGGTATATGTGGATGTTATTTTGATTACAGGAAACGATCTTACAGGAATACATATGATTAAACAACATCTGGCGGGTGTGTTTCAACTTTCAAACAAAGGACCTGGGAAGCCTTCAATACTTTCTTGGTCTTGAGGTGGCTCGGAGACCTGATGGACTTGTGTTATCTCAAAGAAAGTACTGTTTTGACTTACTTCATGATGCAGGTTACTCTGGATGCTAGCCTGTCGACACTCCTATGGATATCAATCACAAGCTCTGCGCTCATGCCTCAGACTCTGATTTGCCCCTTCCAAACCCAGAGTATTATCTTCGTCTTGTGGGAAAGCTGATATATCTCACTGTTAATAGACCTGATATATCATTTGCTGTTGGAGTTGTCAGCTGATTCATGTATGAGCCACATATTTCTCATCTCTAGGAAGTCGAGCACATTCTTCGATTTTTGAAGACTGCTCCTGGATAGATACTTGTATACGAGCCCTCTTTATCTCTCTTATCTCTGAGTGCATATTCAGACGCTGATTATGCTGGTTCTTTGGATGATCGTCATTCCACAAGTGGATACTGCACTTACTTTGGAGGACATCTCATTACATGGCGCAACAAGAAACAGTCTGTAGTTGCTTGCTCATCTGCTGAGGCCGAGTATTGTTCAATGACATCGGTTTTGTCTGAGCTTACATGGCTTGAGGGTCTCCTTGATGATTTAGGAGTCAAGCTTTCCTCACCCGCCACTTTATTTTGCGACAGTCAAGTTGCCATACACATTGCCAAGAATCTTGTCTTCCATGAACGGACGAAACACATTGAAGTTGATTGTCATTTCATTCGGGAGAAGGTTCAGTTGAAGAAGATAGAGTTAATGCATGTTCCCGCTGCTGAGCAAGTTGCTGACATCCTCACCAAGGCCTTACCACGACCTCTCTACTATAAGTTCTTGCCCAGCTTGTTGCCTATGATTTGTACGCTCCAGCTTGCGGGGGAGTGTTGAAGGAAATATGTAAAGGCCCATTTAGTCACTTAGCTAGAAAGTTTAGTCCCACATCTTGGATTGAGATTCTTCTCCTCTCTCTTTTCCTATATATATGTGTACACTCTCAAGTTGTATAGTAATTTTTGGATTAATAAAATTTCTACTTATTCTCCCACTTCTTTCTACAAGATTAAATAACCTGCACAAGTAATAGGAGCCCGGATGGCTTGAACTTTGGCTGTTTTTGGATTGGACAGCAACTCGAGGGTAATTCCATGCAGATTTCAGGGCCCTAGAGAGGGGAAGATGACGTGTACTGTTGGGGGGGGGGGAATTGGAATCTGTAGAGTGGAGAGTGGGGCTTCAGTAGGTTTCTAATGGTTGGTTAGTGAGTTGGAGGTTGGACGGTTCTTGGACAGTTGGGCGAGCCCTTGCTGAAGGGGTGGGGATGGCTGTTGGGTTACTGGGATATGAAGTGAGTGGATGGATGATTACTGTGAGGTGAAAGGAGGGGCATGGTAGTGGCTGTTTTGGGGAGGAGGTTGTAGGAGGAAGCAGTTTGATGTGGTTGTTGGGGGGAAGGGAATTGGAATCTGTAGAGTGGAGAGTGGGGCTTCTGTAGGTTTCTAATGTTTGGTTAGTTAGTTGGAGGTTGGACGGTCCTTGAATAGTTGGGCAAGCCCTTGCTTGAGGGATGGGGAAGGCTGTGGAGTTACTGGGAGATGAAGTGAGTGTCTGGATGGTTAATGTGAGGTGAAAGGAGGGGCATGGTAGTGGCTGTTTTGGGGAGGAGGTTGTAGGAGGAAGCAGTTTGATGCGGTTGTTCCAGTCCAGGACAAGGGCTTGGGTTCAATCAGGTGAATGTGGGATAAAAACTGCTAACAGTGAAGATTCCTGGGTAATGGGCCTTTCGTCTGGGCTGATGGAGGGATGCAGATTGCTCGGAAGTGGGGCTTCAAGGAAGGGCAAGGCTGTTAATTTCTCTGAGATGGCAGTTACTGGATTTAGACTACACAGCTGGGCAGTTACAGCTGTAGGGGGTGGTTATTAGTAGTTGTGGGTAATTTCTTTGTAGTTATGAGAGTGGAGTGGTGGGGGAAGGGGAAAGGATTGATGATTACAAGTAGTGGGGGGTTGGTTACGTGGTAGTTATGGAAGACGGGTAATTACCTCGGCTTTGACATCAAGGTTGCCGGGAATCAACATCATCGGATGACCATGGGAGTCTGCAATTTCTGTCCAAAATCTGCGATGTCTGAAATTAGCCCAATATATGATATACCCATATTTATAGATTTTGAACTCACTACAGACGTCCGCCACCTTCGTCCGCAACATAAAAAAATTAAATTTACATGAAAAAAGTACATAAAAATGTCTTCGTCGTTCGACCACTCAGATCGTCCATCCGACGATTCTAATATCATCTCCCATGTAAGTAGACTCTGACGGGTTCAATGGAGGACGGCCCACTTGTAAAATATGATCCCCATCATTTACTCTTTTCGTTTGACTATTATCATACTTGATATAAATCCATAGGTTATATGACATAGGGTAGGTTCTAGTGAAGCATCAGAAGACTTATTTAAATACTTCTATGAACTTATGCTTTTCAGACAATTAAACTTGCAATGATGAGAATTATAAATTTTACTACACAGTAAATCACATTCAAGTTGAACTCCAAATAAAGAAACAAATATAAGAGTGTACGAGTGAGAGTGTTAAATACAAGAACAAACAAAGCCCGACATTCACAAGATGCCTTGGACCAAAAATTACAAGACAATATCCCCACAAACTGAGAATAATTACAGGTTTCAATAATGAAAATCTTTCAACCAATAAATGAACTTACAATCACTTCCGGGTAGAAGGATCGGAGGATGTATGATGAGTGGCCGATGACCGGAGAAGCGAAATTGGATTGAATCTGGACCTTTGTATGGGGAGCCAAGAGCTGGACAGAACTATTTGAGTGTTGAATTATGATTTCAGCGGGCTGGATGGAGGTGGAAAGGGCTAGGAAGCAAGCATGAGGCAGACTGGTCACTGGACAGAGGTTACAGAACCACTAATTGATCTTTCAGATTAGTGGATGGAGATTACTGGGCCTTGAATTGAGTATTCTGGTGGTCCTGGACAGGAGTAGGCAATGGAATGCATATCCTGCAAGTTCTATGGTATTCAGGAGGCTTTCTGTTAGGGGACTAAGTGCTGGAACAGATTCCGGGGGCTGGAATAGGCTTCAGATTTTAATTCTGGGCTGGGACAGAAATGCAACAATCGGCTGTTTGGAGTGATCCTGGAAGTAGGGGATGCTCGGCTGAGTAAATGGGAGTGGAAGTGATTTTGGTTGATTGCTTGGAGGGAAGGGAATTTGAGTAGGAGTGATGGCGAAGTTGAATAACTGTTATGGAACGTGGGAGGTCTGTAGGAGGATTTCAGCTAGGGGTATTCACAGATATGCTGGTTAGGAGAGAAAGGGTAAGTTGGGAGGAGTTATTAATGGTGGGCTATGGTAGTTATGAGCTAGTGGTTGTTATTGGTAGAGGGAAGATAGTTAATTGATAGTTACCGTTAATGAGTAGTGGGAAGTGATTGTGGTGGAAGGGTGGCCAACCAAGTGGTAGTGGCGGACAAGTAGAATTGAATGATTGTTTGTGTGTGTATGTGCACGTGTGTGTTGGGGTGCGGGGCTCAGCCAAGGAGTGGAAGGGGGAGGGGTTTAGACGTTGCACCTAGTTTCGGCTTCGACATCAGGCAACCAAATGCTAAATTTTCCTCACGCTTCTTAAACCCGTAAATGGAGCCCTATATTCTAATCTATTGACTTATGAACCACCATGGACGGTCATAACACGATGGCCTGCAAAATAACATAAAAAAGACATAAAATCACTAAAATTCCCACATTGACAATCAACTCCAAATAAACGGTCTCAATCGTCACTTACAGTCGCTAGTTGACCATTGCGGTCGTGTGACATGATCCCCATCATTATATATACTTAATTTCTTGCACCAAGTTATTTACCTTGTAAAATAACAGTCATTTGTATACTAAATTAATGACTTGTCTATTCTATGCATTGCGCGGAACTATGTTTACTCTGGAATACTATTTCAAAACATAACAATCAAGATGTGGTTTCTAAACAAATTGATATATGTTGCCATTTCATTGATTGATCTAATTCTTTATTTACTGTTATTTTCCCAGATTTGAGTTGCCATGAGAAGTGCACATGCATGCCTAGGATGTCTTTTTAGTACGGTGCAAATTTATCAAATTATGATATGAATTAAACAAATGTTGGCTGAGATGTCTTGCGCAATCAACTCCATTTTCAAACCAATTTTATTCGAAAGGTTAAATGTTAGATTTAAGTATAAACTAAAATTGATTTATTTCATAAAATTTATGGTTTTGTATGGAAAAATTAGAGAATTTGAAGTATAGTAGTCAAGAGAAGAATGAATGTATATGGTTCTGCAGAAAGCTAAATTGAAGAGGAAATCCAAAACTAGAGGGTATATGACACAATACGGATCTAGGGAGTGTGCAGATGTTCCCTAACAGAAATCTAATATACAATTGCAAGTGTAGCGTTGTGGATAGATCTAAATGATGCAATGTTCATACAATTATTTGGCAAGTATTTACATTAAATTTTCAAATTAATAGAAAAATGCGCAAACATGCGCGAAGAGATTAAATTTTAAAACAAAAGAAAAATCCAATTAAAGTTAAAGAGAGAGTATTTTGACTAATTACCCAGTGAATGGATCTTTCAAGTGGAATTAAAACTAGGAAAACTCTTACAAATTAAGATCCTAAATCATATGTATTTTCACCAAATAATCAACACAGTAATTTAGACTTCAAATTTGAACTTAATGAACAACAGGGGCCGAGGGAGGTGTATGCTTGCTGAATCTGGTTTTGGCAGCAGAATTGATGTAGTTCTGGCACTGAAATCTGATTCCTACACATCTGCAGACTCCTAGGGTGAATGGTTGTAATATGCGAGGCTGTGTGATGAGGATCACGGCACACATCGGCCTACATTTTATGAGAATCATGACCTTCCATGATGGTCCCGTAGTCTATAAATAGAAATATAGTTCAATTGGAAAATATTGAAAATTAAAGTAAAGAAAAAAATTGCCCTTTTGGATCCCGATGACGAAGCCAAAAATCCGAATGCCGAAGCTTGGAAGTTATCTCCTCCCCATCCCCTTCACACCTTCTAGCCGGCCATCCCTCCACCTTCATTGGCCGGCCCCTTCTTCCCCACCTCCACTAGCCGACAACTGCTACTACCTCAAACTCCCCTCCAAAATCCTTCCACCACCTCCCCCGTCCAATTTCATCTATCTTCAGTTTTCTGGTGATCGCCGGAAAACATTTCCAGCCACCTACGTCAGGCCACCATCACCTCCACAAAATTCCTTACATTTTCTGTTTTCCGGTGATCTCCGAAAATCACCTCCAGTGGACATCTCCGATCAACCCCACCCCCACCCCACCCCACCCCACCCCACCCCACCCCCCACCCAAAAAAAAAACACATAACCTCCATAACTACCTCCCTCAACCCCATTATCCCCTCTTCCTAAAGTTTAGGGCTACTACCCCTAAATTTCTCTTCCTCCTCTCATTACCCCACTCTCCCACTTATCCCTGATTCCCTCACGTGGAACCAGATTTTCAGCCTCTAATTGAACCCCCTCTCCTCTCACGCGCATCCCCATTCTCAGCCCAAACCAAGCCCCTACTTCCAAAACCGCAAGCGTCCTACTTTCTTCACCACCTGTCAACTTGCAGCCGTAAGAACCTGTCCGAGAAGGCTCCAAAGAGCTGGTTGCTGCTGGAAACACCGTCCAGCAGCCATTTTCAGTCCCCCTCCCCTCTGAAAACTGCTGGAAAGACCTCCAACTGCTTTCCAGCTTCCATCCAGAGAAGCCACCTACTTATTTATTGCTGTCCACGGCTCCTACCCTACCGGCCTCGATTGATTGCTGCCAGAATCAATCCAGGGTTGCAGAGACTTGATTCCAGGTTCTGGAATTGCATTCCAGCAGCCCAGGAATCCCTTCAGAACAGGCCATGCTGCTGGAAAATCACCCAGCAGCCTGAAAATTGTTGCTCCATACTGTGTACAGCCCCTCCAGCCTCCCACTGCCTTCCTGTCAGCCTCCGGTCCCTCCCAAACTGCCCCCTGCTTTTCCCAGCGGCTGTTCTCCCAGCGGCTGTTCTCCCTTCACACAGCCCTGCAGCAGCGCAATCCAGCAGTCTTGGGTTCCCGAGAGTCCAAATCCAGTCCCATTCTCCCATCCCGGCCACCGGAGACTCGCCGGCGATCCACCAAGCCCTCTATTTCCTAGTTGTGTAAGTTTCCAGCTTGAAGTAATTTTTGTTTGTTTGTTTGTTGAATTGTGTGTTAAATCCCTACTTCAGGGGATATTAGTTTGTAATCGTTGTTTCTAAACTTTAATTCGTACATTTTAATTTGCTTAGTCATTTGATTTAAAGCTCTCTTACATTTATACGACATCACATGTTCCTTTGTTTGCTATCTTTTATTTTAATTTATAAAGCAAATTATTATTGTAAGTTAAAATTCATTGGAATCATGTTATTGCATGTAAAGTTCACCCATTATTTCACCTTATAGGACCGTTCTGCGTCACTGTGGGGATGCAATGGTGGTGCTGGTGGTCAGATTAGTGAACTAGTGGCTGAAATTGAGTAGGTGAGTCGGCTGGCAGGTTCTGGAATCACAGAGCAGTGACTGGCTGGCAGGTTCTGGAATCACAGAGCAGTGACTGCAGCTGCAGCAGTTTTACGGCCTGGAAATGACTGTGTGGCAAGAGAGAAGGGGACATATGAAGGTAGAGTTGTTGTCCAAGGCTAGAGAGGTGAGGAGCGCTCACTTTGGGGCTGGAATTTCAAGCAAGCTGCCAATAACCACCAAAGCTGTGGGCGGTTACAGCAGTTAGAGGATGTTATTTGTGGAATTCAGAAGTAGTTGTTATAGGTAGTTTTTTGTGTGGTGGATGAAGGAGAAATGGGCATGGTGTCTGGCCGGCCCTTTTGGGTTTTTTTCCTGGTGGGTGGGTCTGGGTGGGAGTAGGGGAATGGCCAGCCAAATGATGGACGATCAAGGTCTAAACTTTGACACCTAGATTCCACGGCTTCAGCACCGTGGAGAGATCGTGAGAACCTGAAAATCTTGACCAAATTATGCAATAGCCCTAATAATTAGCCCATACTCCTATTTGTCAGGCATGCATTCCGATATGGACGACCACAATCATCTGATACAGTAATACATAGAACGTGTAAATAAAAATGCGAAAAATAGAAATATAGAATATATCGTTTTCGCCTTGAACACGACTATGGGTTTGGATCATCCATATGACGATCCTAACTCTGTCTCCCGTGTATGTAGACTCTGACAGATTCCGATACGTTTTGATCTCCATCAGAATCATTATAAGCTTTTATACGAGAAAAATAAGATTGTAGCAGGGTTAATATTAGATTGAGAATTGATAGAAAATTTAGGGATTATTGTTAATATAGGATAATTTCTTTTACGTTAATAATTGAGGACTATATATTTGATTATTGCTTTTGCTCATTAATTTGGATATGAAGAAAGTTTGAATATTTTACTTTCGGAAGGTACGGAAGGATCACTATAATGTATTTGTGAGGCGGCGAGAATCACTAAACTTACCTATGTAGTAAATTTTCTTAGCATGAGATAAAATTGACTCTCTAAAGTGACGTAGTATATTTTAAGCTGATTTTTTCATATTCTTTATTGTTAATTATGTGTCTCAAATCCTAATCCTAGGCTTTTGCCGAGGCTGTGTAGTTGTTAAGACCATTCCAGAAGTCAGTGGACGCATCCAGAAGGAGTGACAACCACCGGTTTATGGTTGATGTTGGAAAGTCTCAACTTGACGAAGTTTCTGACTAACAAATTGTTGTTGAAACATCGTCTGTTCACTCTCCGAATGAATAAATGTGTGATTCTAAAAGAGCATCTTGACAATTTGAACTCTATACTTATGAATCTGGAAAAACGTGGATGCGAAAGTCAAAGATGAAAGATACAACCCTAATTCTGTTAGTATCTCTATATCCGTCATATGAAAAAAATTTCAATTCCTTTGTCACTGGTAGAGACACTATCTCTCTCGATGAGTCTCCATTCGTGAGAACTTCGACATAAGGATTCTGGAAATAGTATAGAAGTTGGATTGTCGGTCGCACATTTTGACGAGTCATTGGGTCGGCAAGAAAATAAAAGATCCAAATTCAGAGATCAAGTTCCACATATGAATCCATGTGATATTTGTAATTACTATAAAGAACTGGGTCATTGAAAGGATGAATGTTTTAAGAAAAAAGGAAAAGCTCTGGTGGTTGATGTTGTAAAAGATGACTCAGGCTCTGAAACAGATCTGGTACTCTCTATAGTTGATTGAGTACGCTCAGTGGATCAATGGATTTTTGATTCAGGTTGTTCTTTTCTCATGTGCCCAAACATGGACTGATTTTGTACATATGAAAAAGTTGATGGTGGACATGTCCTAATGGGAAATAACATTGTGGTGGATGTACTTTTGTACATTACTAAATGTTCTTCTCTTTTATTAAGTTTTCTTTATTTCTTCGAGTACGATTTCTCGTTCACTAAGGCCTGCATGAGTCTACTCATGATAGAGGCGTTAACCACTTTTTCATCTGGACAATCTGAGTCCCCAATTTTGTTTAGTGCGACGTTGACATAATTTTTATGAATTTTTGTTTTATTTTGAAAGATCCGACAACCATCATGAATGCACAATCTACGCCTTTCAAGATGGTTGCCCTAGGAGTGTTTGCTTTTTTAAATAAATGTAGGGGCTTCTTGGATTCGACAATCTTCTCACGGTGCTAACTCCTCAAAACCCTAGATGTTGACGCCGAATTATTATCCTTCTTGTTTCCTTCTTGTTCCTTGCATTAACACCCATCGAAGCCCTAATATATCAGCTGACTACCAAAAACTGCAGCCGCACCCTTGCCAAATCCACCTTAGAGCCACACCATCTCACCTCATCACCAAAAATTCATCGCCGAACCTTCCTAAGCCTTCTCCATGTAGCACCCACCGTTCTCTCTTGCCTATAATCCCTGGACGAACACTCTAAAGTCTCGTTAACTCTAAATTGTGACTCTCCCAGGCCAGTCCAAGCCTGGTCAGTCCTTCTCCCGCTCTCCCCAAGCCTCACAAATAGTTTGTCTGTTCTTCTAACTATAGTTGATCCTTCCTCTGCATCCCCCTTTTCATACACTGCGTCATATTTGATATTAGAGCTCAATGTTTGAGCCACATTTAGGGTCCGTTTGGTAGGGAGGAAATGATTTTCAACATTAATAATTCTTTTCAGGTGTTCGGCTGCATGGAATTAGCCATGAAATTGGAATTCACGAAAACCTCAAGTTTTTATTTTAGGCATGCCGCAAATCTTGTCTCCGTGCGTCGGTTTCCACGGTTTTCAGTTTGCACTGCGCTGGTACTCATCTACTCTCGTCGTCTAGTCAACTGCTAGCCAGATTTCTCTTCCTCCTCCATTCTCCAGAGTTAGAGGAACTCGCCCGCGTGCGGCGACTGAAGACGGGGACCCGTTGACGGAGCTTGGTGAACTGAAGACAGGGGCCGTCGACGTCGGAGGGATGAGAGAGGGTGAATGACTCGCCGGCGTGCGATGACTTCTTGTTCTTGTCCGACACATGTTGAGTTTTCGAAACCCGACGAAGCGGCATCGACTTGTGCGAATAACTGGGGTTTCCGGGTATCACAGAGAACGAACTTAGGTTTCATTCTCTGTAATAAATTTTTTCCAGTCCCCTCTTCTTCTTTTCAGAAAAGCCTAAATTATATCCCAATTTGGTGGATTACTAGCATATTCATAAATTTAAATCTATATAAATGCAAATAGTGAAATAATAGCTTAAATTATGTAGGATAAACAATGTATTTCTCAATCCAACACACATAGAGCAAGCAATTGAGAATATTTGTGATCCATCATATGCATCTTCATTTCCAATTCCTATAGGTTTTGGCCAATTCCATCTTGCTGCCAAACATCATCATTGGAATTCAGCAAAACTTAGGGAATTGGAAATGCTGAATTCCAATTTCGTCGAACCGAACGGACCCTTATGTTTTGTAGTGAATTGGCACATAAATTGTCTATTTTTTGGCCCAACGTCACTGAAATCGAAAGATTAGTTCGAATATGAACAATGTTACCTGTGAATTTCTCGAATAATATTCTACATCATTTTGATTAGTTAAATGCTAACTTCGATGAACTTCAAAACGAGCTAACAATGACAAACACAAAGATAGAAACCCTAGAGAACCCAAGAGGATCAGGTTAGACCACCTCTCGTCCAAGAGAGGCTCTTAAACACCATTTTACTCGTCTTGAAGAGACCCGTGTTACTCCAACTCCTTGTAGCGCTGAAGATCTTCTTCCTCGGGACCCCATCCCTCCAATGAGAAGTGAACTCGATCTTGCCTATGATCATCACCCGGAGCCTATTCCTGATAAACCCCGCCGCCACTAGGAGGATTTTCGTCAACCTCAACAACAGTAGGGATTATCTTCTTGATTAGCTGCATGCCTTATGGTAGGGCTCCCTCTCTGTGATGGAGTACATGTCACACTTTGTTGAGTTTGTTGTGTAGAGCAACATTCGTAAGTAGACCGTCTGACTGCATCCCACTTTTGGGCATGTCTTAGATTAGATATTCGTAAGAAATTGATTTCCCATTGTCTAGAGACAGTCGAGCAAATATATCAGCGTACCCTAGAATACTAGTAGTGTTTGCGCTCCTCATGTCTGATGCATGTCACCTCTCGATTCATTAGCTTGACCTATAGGGGGCCTACCTAGACTCTGACTCCTGCTACGCCTAATTGTGCCTTTGTCATCACGAAGGGCAACGCAGTTATTCTTGGAGCTCCTAAACCTAGGGAAGTCAGTTATAGATGTCTTGGTAGAAACCGCGTGGTTGTGTAACGTCGCACAAAGAATTTTCTCATAGATGAAGAGGCCGAGCCTAGTGCTGAGTTGGACTCGACACCTGTGGAGCTGACTATTGCAGCTGAAGATAATGTCTAGGAGAATGATGCTGAGAGATTGTGAAGCTGGGTAGGCTGTGAGAGGGTGCCGACACTAATGCATTCCTGTGTGAGTGGTGTCGAGTTGACTCAAACAAATCTAAACTGTATGATGTGCGCTTTACTTGATTTGATCCAGAAGTAATTTTAGCAAATAAAATTATAGAAGTTTTGCAAACTAACACAACTTTCGCCACAACTTCAAATAAGCAAGCAAACCCTAAGATATCACAATGTCGCTCCTCGATTTGATTGTCAGCTTTAGAATCTCTAACAAAGCTAACAATGCCTCAAACTGAAAGTCCTCGCCCTTATTATAGAGAAATGAGAGATCAGAGCTTCCAACATGAATGACTATAATTGGTTGCTACGCCTGATATCCAAATCACACTAAATAATATCCAAAACAAAAAAAATATATATATATGTAGAAATTATGCTCTAGATGGGCTTTTGGTCTCGGATCTGCTGTCAGATCTATGCCTCCTGCACTAGTACACAAATGCGGGCCCCACTGAGTAAACCGAAGCCCAGTGCTGATCTTGTGGCTGATCACCATCATATTGCTAGAAATTGGAGTCATTAAGTGCCTTATGCATCCTAACTTGCAAATATATTTTATACATATTTTCTTAATGTTGGGGGTGCCTACAAGATCTCCCTCGCTAATGGGAGTTGCATGAACTTCGTGGCCCGGACGGTTCTGAGCGGATGAAAGTGAGTTGAGCCGCACCCATATCCTTACCATGTCATTTGGGTCGTCAAGAATGGTATCCAAGCCACTCTCCGGTGTCTTTTGCTGGTCAATTTTCCTTCTTTCGAGGATCATGTGTGGTGCGATGTTCTCCCCACGGGCATAACCCATGTGTTGTGTTAGGTTAACATTGGCTCTACTACCGCGATTTTAGATAATCCATGAGGTGTTAGGTTGACATTGGCTCTACTACCGTGATGTCGTGTGCTTCGGTCGATCAAAAACGCGTGTATTCTACGACAAGGGTTCTCAGCTCACCCTCTCATCAACTCAACCAAAAGATTAGTACATGGGCAGGGTTGAGCCTTCTATTAACACGGGGTCTTTAAGACCCCTTAATTTCTTAAGGAGTGAGTTTATGAGAGAGAGTCGAGAAGCAAGCCTTATTTATGTAGTGGCTGCCATGCAGATTGCTAAGGACACTACTATGTTGCCCCCATTTCAACCGAATGTTCACCACATCCTTGAGGAGTTTACTGCTATCATACTTGACGAGCTCTCTAACGAGCTATCACCTCTGCAGGATATCAATTTGTCATCGATCTTATCACGTGATCTTTGCTTTTGTATTATCGTTTGAAACTAAATGAGCATGCTAAGCTTAAGCAACAAATTGACTATCTGCTGATGGAAAAAATTATTCGCGAGAGTCTGAGTCATTGTGATGTTCACGGCTTTCTTATCCCTAAAAAGGATTATAGTTGGTACATGTGTATTAATAGCAAACTATTAATCAAATTTTGATGAAGTATCACTTCCGTATCCCGTGATTTGACAACCTTCTTTACACAATGACAAGTGCCTAGAGCTTCTCGAAGATCATCCTTCAAGCAGGGTACCATCAGACACGTGTCCAAGAAGGGGGTGAGTGGAAGACTACAATTAAAGCAAATGATTAATTCTACGAGTGGCTAGTTAAGTCAAGGCTATATGTTCATTTGAAGAAGTGTCGTTTATGTTAGAGTTTGTTTATTTCTTGGGTTTTATTATAAATGTCTCTGGAGTTTCTTTTGACTCTGACGAGGTCAAGTCCTTTCGTGAGTAGTTCATTCCTACTACACATGCAACCCGAAGTTTCCATGGACTTGCTGTCTTTTATTGGAAGTTTGCCAAAGGATTTAGTATGATCACGACCCTCTTTATGAGGAACCTTCATAAAGGCAAATTTAGTGGACCACGCCGACCATAAGGTTATTCAAATTAATTAAAGAGAAATTGACATCTGCTCTTGTACTGAGATTCCTGAACTTCAACAGGGCATTTGAGGTTTCATGTGATGCTTCTGGTGTCGACATTGATGGAGTATTAAATTAGGAAGGTCATCTAGTTTTTTACTTTAGTGAGAAGTTGATTGAGGCCTACCAGAAATAATTTAATTACGATAGAAAATTTTATGTGAACTTTCAATCTTTACGTTATTGAAGACAATATCTCCCACTCAAGGAGTTTGTTTTTTATTCTGATCATTGGGCCCTACGGTATATCGATTCATAGAGGAAGTTGGAGCACCTGCATGTCAAGTAGGTCAACTATATGCAGAACTTACACTATGTTCTCAAACACCGTGGCGACGTTGAAAACATGTTTGTAAATGTTGAGTCACTGGTTCGCCTGTTATAGATGTTGAGTGCGCAAGTGGATGAACTTTAGAAATTGATTACCGAATATTCCACTTTCCCCGACTTCAATGAGATTTGTACTTGTTGAGAGATCCCTGAAATCTGTTGTTGAGTTCTTAATTGCAGAGTGTTATTTATATTTGGGCTATCGCCCGTGCATCTCTCGGATCTCCTAACGAGATTTTTTTGTTTGGGAGATGCATGTTGGTGGCGCTGAATCACACTTTGATAGGGATAAGTGATGCAGGGTAGACAGTGTGACGTGGTTGTGCCGACGTTAATATAACCTTAGGTGAATAATGACCCAACATCCTAAACCAAAATGATGCATTCACAATTTTAATTTGATTCAGGAATACAATTTTGCAATAACAATTTTGTAAACATAGAAAATTTCTTCACAATGTGATTTTCATTTCAAGTACTCAAGAAAAATCATGCCTACTAACACTAGGGCTGCTTTCCACTACCACTTCACAAATAACAACTTATATGAATTAAAAAAAGTAGACAATAGCACAACAAAGTTGATTCCCAAGCAAATAAAAGTACTTATCCAATATTCAATAAAGAAAGAGTAACACGCTATAATAATACTCACAAGCATGAGGAATTGGTTGATGGTGAAAAGTGTGGCTCCACGAGATGAGTGCAATAGCTGTGATGGAAAGAAGTGCTAAACAAATCTCAGCGGGAAAGATTGTCAGCTTGTTGAATCAAAAAGGAAAAGGTTACTGACTGCTGGAGATGTTGAGCAAAAGGTTGTGGAAGGGTGGCATAATAAGAGGGGTTGTTGTTTGTGACTTGCTGGAGGATCCACAACAAGGAACATGGCGGGAGGAAGAAGCACAGTGGAGGAATGAGGTTGGAGCTGTTGTTCTCGGCTTGCTGGAGGATCCACGACAGAGAATAAGGCGGGAGGAAGAAGCACAGTGGAGGAATGAGGTTGGGGCTGCTGGTTGTGGCTTGCTGGAGGATCCATGACCGCGAATGGGGCGGGGGAAGAAGTACAATGGAGGGAGGACGGGTCTGCGGTTTGCAGAATGGAGGGAGACCAACGATTCTGTGAAAGAGGCGATGAACTGTTGGAGGAATGAGTTGTTAACAGTTGACGAGGAAGAAGAAGAACGGTGGCTTTGAAAATGGCGATGTTGTCGTGCGGAAGAGAAGAGCTGGTCGTTGCTAGTGACGGCGTGAGCAGTGAGAGGAAGGAGATGAGCAGTGGCAGTTTTCTGTAAATGAGAAGTGGAATTGTGGGATGAGCGGCTAGATGAAGAAAAGATCGTGGGTTAAATGATGGGATTCACGGGAGGATAAACAGATAACAAAAAGGATAAAGACGGGGGCGTCGCACCCCAGGTTCTACGACGTTGCACCGTGATTGATTGCCAGATCTGGATTCACTCACAAATTCAACAATAATGAAAAATGAAGCATCCACCCCTATTTATAACAGGATGAGACGGTTGAGCATCATGCGTGAATAACTATGATTGGCCGTTACGTCCAATGCCCTAAATCACAAAATACACTTTCAAGAAAATAAATTGAAATACACCTAAATAATAAAACGACGATCCGGACGCGCTCGCTGTTTCGGATCATCGATCCGATCAATGCTTCCTGCACGGATATATGAATGTGGGCCCCACCGAATGGTGACCCGTAGTCTGGTGTTGATCTCCATCAATAAGACTATGATGTTTGTTGAGGTCAATTTCAATTGGTCGTCTGAATAAGGATGTGGCTTGCATCATTTGTCATTATAGTATCTGCAGACTGCCGAAGGGTCGCGATAGAATACTAGAATATCGCACACCTACTGATCCCTCACCAATCATGAGGTCGACATCAGTATGAACTTTGTCCTTGAGCTTCCTCACACTTTTAGGAATCATGATTCCGTGCACTTCGTCATAAACCACTTTTCAAAGATGACACATGTCATTGTCCGTAGAAAATCTGATTGTGCATCCCATGTTGTGTCCCTTTTTGTGAGAGATGTCTTTATGCTACATGGTTTGTCTAAAACCATAGTGTCTTAGCAAAATGTGAGGTTTATGAGTTATTTTTGGATTACACTATGAGGTAAGACTGACGCGACACTGGATTTTTCATCAGTATACCACCCTCAGACTAATGGGTAAATCGAGAAAACCAATAGAAGTTTGAGGAATCTATTTAAGTGTCTAATTGATGAGCATACTGCAAGTTGGGACTCTGTTTCACCGATAATAGAATTTGCATGTAATGACTCAGTCAATAGCTTTACTGAGTTGAGTTCATTCAATGTAATATCAGGTTATGAGTTTAGGAGGCATATTGATCTCAATTCGATTCTCATAGTCACGTCCTATTGAATCTACTGAGTTTTTGTTCATCATCTACATGAGTTACTTGAATCGATTCGACGAAAAAATATTAGTAATGAATCATATAAAGCTTATCCATAAAGTCTAAGACAGGAGCAAATTTTTCGAGAGGGCGAGTTGGTGATTGTTCACATTTGTGCGGAGAAACTCTCTAAGGGACCAACTAAAAAATTAAATGTCAAGTGAATGGACCCTTACATGATCTTGAGAAGGATTAACACAAATGTCTATGGGCTCAACATCTCTAAGAGTATGAGTATCCACTCCTTATTCAATGTTGAGTATTTGACTCCTTCCTTTGAGCCTCGTGATTACACAGATTGATATCTTGAGCCCATCCTTGACCTTCACATACCTCAGCATATGCCCCATCCTTAGCTTACACCGCAAGCACGTATGATTATGCTTGCATCTCCAATGGCTCTATCAGTACCACTAGCATGACATTTGACTTTTGAGAGTGCTACTCATTCAACAAAGAGCATCACATACATTGTGGCTCATACCCAACGGATTGACATAGAGATATTTTGTTCATTGGAGAGGGCATCCTTTCATCGATGGCACATGGTTGACATTCACATAGTTGGATCAGCATGCCCTGGGTTTACAATGCCACTATGATCATCTTTATTCAGCGAAGATGAATGTTTTTGAGTCAGGAGGAGTTGATGGGAATCAAACTTTAAGTACAGGGTGTCTCCCACTAGGGCCTGCACTAGTCTATTCACACAAGATGTGTTGATCGGATCATCAATAAGAACTGAGTCATGCAAGATGTCTTTTTTTTTTTTGCATTTTATCAAAATAGCTGACCCCGCTATAGTGGGATAAAAGCTTGTGTGTTGTTACATTTTATCAAAATGCGTTTACATATACCTATGTACTTTTGTTTACCACCATCATGAACGCGCCATCTAAGCTGTTCATGGTTTTCCTTGGAGTGTTTGTGTATTTAAACAAATGTAGGGGCTGGTTTAGGTCTCGTCATAGATTTTGGAGAGCTTCTTCCTTGAATCTGACAATCTTCTCGCCATGCTGACTCCACAAAATCTTAGGTGCTGACTCCTCAGTATATCCTTCATGTTTCATTGTTTGTTCCTTGCATTACTGCCTGATGGGAATTATGCCACATTTGGGATCAATGGGACAATCGAGACTGTTCAATTCAAGCGGATTGTTGATCTAGTATTTTATGTATTTTCGTGATTTAGGGTTCTGCAACTAGCATTCAGTGCCACTAAAACAATCAACTCACATGCATGTGATCCCAACAAACACACACTTGATAGATGTTAAATCTAGTTTTCCTTTGTTTGATTATGGATATAGACGAAAGTCATACTGCCAAATATTTATGGAATGAGATTATTTATGATGTATTGGTTACGAAAAAACCAGGGGCATGCTCATAAAACTTTTGAAACCCAACAAAACCATAGAGGGTAGTTGATTCATTAAGTGTGTAGACATGGGACAATTGCTTCACCCAATAAGATATAGGCACTTTATGTTGATTGTGTAGACGGGCTCAAGTGAAATTTAGCGACCAACTTTTTTTCCCCGAGCAACACTATTTTCTTGAGTACGAACATGAAATGACTTGTGTATTCCTTTTTTGGGGGGAAGTATGTAGTCAAATGTCAGGCTTAAACATTTTGATTTTAATGCCATATTTACTTTGTATCATGTCCTGAAAATTTTGAAAATATTTTCTCATATCATATATGTCTTGAAATAAAAGAACTTCAAAAGATTCCAATGCAATCATCACAAAAGGATAAAAACCACCTTTCTTTGTAAATATTTGTAACATTGAAAGGCCCCAAAATGTCATTATGGGTTAAATGGAGTGGAAGCAGACTTCTTCTATTACTAAAAAGAAAGGTAACACATCGTTGTTTTTTCTAAGTCATACATATCACCATAAAAGCTCCATACTTATCACCCTAATACTCTGTTCACACTTCTCACATCCCCCCTCGTATATTTAGGTGCATATATTCTGTTTATGTTTGTACTCCACATTATGACAAATTTGATGCTCACTCTCTCAAATGTGTCTTTGTTGGGTACTCTTCCACCACCAAGAATTATCAATGTTATCACCCTCCTGTCGTTTCTTCTGTACCATTGATGTTATCTTTTGTGAGGGAATATCTTACTTTGGTCCTCGCCATGGGAGACGAGCAGTGCTGATGAAGCGGCCTTTGGCATTTCCATTCATATCATCCTTTTCACACATCCCTCTTTCCATCCTTCCTACTCTTGCTCCTCCTTCGTGCCTGATGTCTCTCATATTGCATACGTACTCTCACAAGCCACGTGATGATGAGCACGTACAGTTCGCCGATGTTCAACCTCTGCAAGTGCCTGCTTCAGCTCCAAATTCTGAGGATGACTTCCATATTCCCATTCCTATCTCAAAGATAACACGTGTTGCACCAAACATCCCATAACCAATTATATCTCGTATCATCTCTCTTCTATTCACAAAGTTGTTATATCATCTCTTTCCTCCATTGCGATTCCCAAAAACTGGAAGGAAGCTATTAAGATACCTGAATGGAGAAAAGCCATGAAAGAAGAAATGTGTGCTTTAGATAAAAATGAAACATGACAACTTGCACATCTTTCTCTTGAAAAAATAATGGTTGAGTCACGTTGGATTTTTTTAGTTAAGCAGAATCAAGAAGGGATTGTGGAGCGATAATGATTAGCTATGAAGCACGGATACTTCCCCGAAGGCAGTGTACCCGTACCGGATACGTATCCGGTACCGGTACGTACCCGATACTCGACGGATACACCTATGTGGACACACTTGGACTTAGCACATCATTTTGCATATTGATATAAGAGTCTCTTTTTCTAGAGTAAACAAAATTTGGCTCTATGCTAGGAAGTGTTGGTACGTCCAATTAAGTAGTGTGTCTGTACTAAGTATGTTCCTGGTACTGGTATGCTTTTGTTACAAGTATGTGTATTGAACGTGTTGAAACAACGCAAGTTATTAACAGAATGACTAACTTGTCTCTAGACTAACCGGAGGTTGAAGCTGTTGATCTCCAACAATAAAGAAGAAGAAAAAAAAGACTGATGTGTAGACTTAAGTTTAATTTTATCTCTTTTGATTAAACATATAAGATGTTAAATTTTGTAATATTTATGAATGCTTAATGTTTGAAAACTTCATGTTATTTAGCATTGATTTGTGGACTTGTACTTCAAGTTATGATTTATGTTTTATGTTTCGATGTTTTGAGAACTGTTTATTGCATTTGTAATTTATATAAATTATATTTGTTATAACGTATCATGTCGTACCCGTATCCTTGTTTTTTAAATTTTGGCGTACCGCCGTACCGGATACGTATCGTACCCGATACCCGTACCCGTACTGGTGCTTCCTAGATGATTAGTTAGTTACTCATATGTACATCCACACCCAAGGAATTAACTATCAAGAAACCTTTACCTTTGTTGCAAAAATGGACTATATTCGGGTGCTCATTTCATGTGTTGAATATCTTGGGCAGGACCTACAAAGCTAGATATTAAAAATGTTTTCCTGTATGGTGGGTTAAAAAAAGAAGTCTACATGAAGCTTTCCCTTGGTTTTCCCAAGAATGTCTACTAGGTAAGTTTGTCATCTAAAAAAAATCCTATATGGACTAAAGTAATCCCCCAGAGCTTGGTTTGGGTGGTTTCATAAACCATGGTACCACTAAGCTATGATCAAATTCATGTTGATCACACCCTCTTTGTTAAGAAGAGATGAACCAAAGTGTCTGTGCCTAGTATATGATGCGGAGCAGAGACGAGCACGAGCTTTGGGACCGTTCGGGAACAATTTGACGACTTACCATATATGACGTGCTTGGATCGACGACCGGACTCTGCAGATGTGTCCGGATCCGTGCCGCGAGTCAAAAACATATATTAGTTTATTATTTTTGGTTCATTAATCATGTATTTTAGTGGTTTCTCCCACCGACCAATCATAGTCATTGATTGGGATGCCCTAGTGCTTCTTTTTATTATAAATATTGGTCTAAGAGGCTGAATCAAGTCATTGCAGAATTTGGAGAACACTCATTGCCGGATTCCAACGATCCCTCCCCGGTGCCGACGTCGTGGAACCCTAGGTGACGACTCCTAGGCCTCCGAACTCCTCCCCAAGGTAACCCCTGCCCCCATCTTCATTTTCCACCCCTCAAATCCCGTTTCTAGCCACCAGAAATCATCCTAAACCTCGCTCTCCCGCTGCCAACCTGCTGTATTCAAGCAGCCGACCGCCACCACTAAACCCTCCCTTATGCCGCCTCCCAGCCCTCCTTCCCCCTCTTCCCCGGGTTCCGCCGCCCCCTCCCTCTTCATCCCAGGATGCCGGCCTCTGTACCAAAACCCCAGCCCACTGCCGGCTCCCTTACCAAAACCGTCCACCACCAAAGGTCCATTTGCACTAGCCGGCCACCCCTCACCTCCCCCTTCGTTGAACCACCTCCAAACAATCCTAATTCTCTAGATCCATTCAGATTTGAGAATTTCGCTCCCGATCCGTTATTTCCACCGCTCATACTTTTCATTTTTGCCCGGATCCGACCCTAAATAGCGGATCTACCCCTCCCCGGCCCGGATCTACTTGTATGTGGCCGGATCTACTCATTTCCCACCCGATCTCATCCTTTAACGCCAAGGACAACCACCACCCTCGTTTTCACGCTTCCGGTTCCATCTCCGATGGCCAATCTACACATCCGGCCCTCCAAATCTTCAGTGCCTCGGTTCAGCTCTCTACTTTGTGAGCGTTTGTAGTATTGTACTATTTGATTCAACATTTTCATTTGGTGATTTGTTATGTTCTGCTGCGATTCCTTTTTATAGAACTTTGTTTTGGTGCCCAAATAACTTGCAGGAGGAGACATTTGTCGCGCGCTTCGCTTTGGCCATCCGAGCGGAGGAAAGCCATTATAATATTGCCAAAATAAATATTTGTTTTTTTTTCTATTTTAATATTTGTGTGGTGTTGAATTTTCATTGCTTAAATTTATTCGTTAAAATATCGATCATTGCATTGCATGTAGGCTTGGATTAGCGTGTCACCCTTGCACTAGCGTTTTAGGTTTTGTGCACCCATAGCCTACCCCTACATCGGTATATATGGATGACATCAAGTCACATGGAATGATTTGGAGGAAATCATACACTTGAAAGAGCAATTGTGCATATAATTTGAAGTTAAATCTGGGGAAGTTGAAATATTTCATGGGATTGAAGTGGTAAGGTCTAGCCGTGGGATTTTCATATCCAAGAGAAAATATGCCCTTGCCCTCTTGGAAGAAACATGTATGTTTGGATGTGCTCATGTGGATGCCCTTATTTGAAAGAAGACCGTGTTTACTCATCTAGCTATCTGAGATGGCTTGGTAGACTCATATACTTATCTCATCCTCATCCTGATATTACTTATATCATAGACATTTTGAGTAGATTCATGCATCTCCCAGGGCACGTCATCTAGAGGCGCCTTACTGGGTCTTAGGGTGCCTAAGAAGTCTCAGGGATGTGAGATTCTGTTCTCAATTTATCCGCCTTTGAAAATTGATGTTTTTACAGATGTTGATTGGATAGTTAGCCAAAAAGACCAAAAATCTACTACAAGATATTGTTCCTTTGTAAGTGAGAATCTTCAAATTTGGAGGAGTAAGAAACAAAATGTTGTAGCACGATCTAGTGCTGAGGTAGAATACATAGTTATGTCGTATGTGAGGGATTATAGTTGCAATCAATTCTTCGGGATCTGGGTATCTTTTGTGTACAATACTATTACTCTCCATTGAGGTAACAAATCGACTATTAATATTGCTCACAACTCAGTTCAACATGATCATACAAACATATTTGTAGACAAGTAGAAAAGCAACCTTGTAAATATGTTCACTTGTATTGAATACAAAGAATGAGTACAAATATATAGATGAGAGAAAGAGAGAGCAAGGTCCTATACACAATGTGAGACTAAAGAGGAGAGAGAAATAACAACAAAAGAAACTAAATGGGCCTAGTTAAGTGGGCTTCTCTAACATTCCCCCGCAAGCTGGAGCGTATAGATCATATGCACCAAGCTTGGACAAACACTGGTAGAACAAAGTGCTTGATAGGGCCTTCGTGAGAATATCAACAACTTGATCAGTTCCCGGAACATGCTTTAACTCAAGTTTCTTCATTTGAACTTTTTCTCGTATGAAGTGACAATCGACCTCGATATGCTTCGTACGCTCGTGAAACACCGGATTCTTTGCTATGTGTATGTCCGCTTGACTATCTCAAAAGAGAACATCAGATGAAGGAAGTTTTACTCCCAAGTCAGCAAGAAGGCTTTCAAGCCATGTGAGTTCAGAAACAACCGATGTCATAGATCGGTATTCAGCTTCCGCGGACGATCGAGCGACCACGACTTGTTTTTTACTTTTCCAAGTAATGAGATGACCTCTAAAGTAAGTACAGAATCCACTGGTCGACCGCCGATCGTCCAGGGAACCGGCATAATCGGCATCAGAGTAAGCAACCAATGCTGGAGTCGAGGTGGAGGTTTTGTAAACAAGCCCTTGACCCAGAGCTGCCTTAAGGTACCGGAGAATCCGTTCAACGGCTTGGAGATGAGAAACCCGGGGAGCATGCATGAACCGACTGACAACCCCAACAACAAATGATATATCAGGCCTCGTGACTGTTAGGTAGATCAACTTTCCGACAAGGCGTCTATAGTACTCCGGGTTCTAGAGAAGTAGATCCTCATCAGAGGCATGTGCACAGAGCTTGTGCTTTGCCTCCATCGGTGTATTAGCTGGCTTTCAACCTGACTGGCCAACATCTTTGAGGAGATCGAGACAGTACTTCCATTGGGAGAGGACAAGCCCATCCGGTCGTCGTGCGGCCTCAAGACCGAGGAAGTAGCGAAGATGCCCTAGGTATTTGGTCTGAAAAGCGGTGCTCAGATGTTGTTTGACCGCTTGGATCCCCTGTGAGTCATCCCCAGTAAGTAGGATGTTGTCAACATAAACCAACAGAATGACGGTTCCCGTTGCCCGGTGTCGGGTGAAAAGAGAGAAGTCAACAGAGCTCCGAGTGAAACCCATATCCTGAACCACCTTGCTGAATTTTTCGAACCACGCCCGGGGGGATGGTTTGAGACCATAAATGGACTTCTTTAGAAGACACACATGAGACTCCCCCGTGGTCTCAAATCCGGGCGGTTGGCGCATGTAGACGGTTTCGTGAAGATCACTATTCAGAAAGGCATTCTTGATATCGGGCTGATGAAGCGGCCAGTGGCGGTGTACAGCCACGGAGAGAAGCACACGAACCGAGTTGAACTTGGCCACCAGAGAGAAAGTTTCCTCATAATCGAGGCCTTGCTGTTGAGTGAAACCACGGGCCACCAGTCTGGCCTTCAGTCGGGCAATAGTGCCATCCGGAGCATGTTTGATGACAAAAACCCATTTACACCCAACCGGGTGCTGACCGGGAGGCAGAGGTACCAGGGTCCAGGTCTGGTTTGCCCAAAGGGCCGTCATTTCTTCCTCCATAACAGCCCGCCAGCCATGATGTTGATGCGCCTCCTGTACAGAGTTAGGAAGAAAAACATAGGATAATGACGTGGCAAAGTGGCGAAGTGGTGGTGAAAGGCGATGGAGAGATACATAGTTTGCCATCGGATGAGCGGGTGAGGCAGGAACCGGAGCAGCAGGTGGCGGAGCATCAGAGGGCGAGGCCGACTGCAGTGGGGCAACAGGAGGAGAAGAGCGACGAGAATAGACCCGAATAACAGGTGGAGTCGGACGGACCGGAGCCGGGTCAGGAGGAGGAGAGGATAATGAGCAGGGAACTGGGATGATAGGACGAACGACGGGCTCTGGAAAGGGAACGACATCCGGAGCAGAAAAGAAGGGAAGATCTTCCCGGAAAGTAACGTCCGCAGAGACAGTAACCTTGCGGGTAGTAGGGGAATAACACATATACCCCTTCTGAGTGCGCGAGTAACCGACAAAGATATGTTTGGCCGCACGGGGATCCAATTTGTCGGTAGAAGGGCCGAGATGGTGAACATAGCAAGCACACCCAAAGATACGAGGAGTAACAGGGAAAGGCGGAGTGGACAGAAAGAGGAGGCTGAACAGAGTAACATTCTGAAGAACGGAGGATGGTAGACGGTTGATAAGAAAGCAGGCGGTGGAGAGCGCAAAATTCCAGTTTGGTTTGGGAACCCGCATTTGAAGCATAAGGGATCGAGCCACATCAAGAAGGTGTCGATTCTTGCGTTCGGCGACACCATTCTGTTGCGGAGTATACACACATGAGGTTTGGTGAATAATGCCGTTCTCAGAGCAGAGGGTCGCGAAGTCATGACCAGTGTATTCTCGCGCATTGTCGGTACGAATAGTGCGAATAAGCGCAGAGAATTGAGTGCGAGTCTCAAGAATGAACGCCTAGAAGACGCGGGGAAGCTCAGAACGATCGCGAAGAAGATACAACCACGTCATGCGCGAATAATCATCAATAAAGGTAACGAAATACCGATAGCCAGAAATACGAGTAAATTTGTATGGACCCCATATATCAGAGTGTACTAAGATAAAAGGAGTGGAGCTCCGAGTACAATGAGAAGGAAAAGATGAACGTGGCTGCTTGCCAAAAATACATGTTTCACATTGAAAAACAGGAAGAGATACATCCGGGAGAGCCTTCTGGAGGACAGGTAGAGGAGCATGACCAAGACGTCGATGCCAATCGGAAGAGGAGACAGATGCGAGGAGAGTAGGAGAGTCGTCAAGAAGGTAGAGCCCGTTCTGCAGTCGCCCCTTACCAATGATAGTCCGCGTCTGCTGATCCTGTATCAGAAAAGAAGAAGTAAAAGTCTCTGAGCAATGTAAATCAGAAGTAAGGCGACCAACAGAAAGTAAATTAAAAGGAGAGCTCAAAACATGAAGAGCCGAGCGCAGTTGAAGAGAAAAGGTGAGAGGAATATCAGCACAGCCAAAAACAGGGACAGAGGCGCCATTGGCCACAGTAATGTACTTCAGGTTAGGGGAAGACAAGTATTGAGGCGGCCGAACAGAGGTGATGTGGTGAGTGGCACCAGAGTCGAGGATCCATCGCGGGCCAGAGGAAAGGCAGGTGATACCTTCATTGGAGATGGAGGCAGCGGAGGCAACAGAGGCGGGCGGGCGGCTGAGCAGGCCATGAAGATGCTGAAGCTGAAGGCAGACCGTGTCGAGATCAGTACGAGTGGGAGAGGAGTCGGTAGCAGCAGCAGACGCCTGCGGACGAGGTGGGCGACCATGCTTACGATAACACGTGGCTTCAAGATGCCCATCTTTGCCGCAGAACGAGCACTTAGGCCGAGACCGGCCACCCCGCCCACGTCCTCGCGAGTCAGAGCGGCCTCCACGGACAGAAGATGGTAAAGGCAGTAAAGGAGCAGGAACCTGCTGGACAAGAGCTGGAGAAGGAGGGCCCGACACATCCGGAGGCGGGGTAACTTTGAGAAGCATTGAGCACACATCTGAGAAGGACGGGGTAATAGTAGAAGAGAGGATGTGGGCCCGTACACTATGAAGGTGATGGGGTAGCCGAGCCATCATCATGGCTATACCCACAACCTCCTTTTGAGCACGTTGGGCAACAAGGTCCACTGTAGGAGGCTGATGTTGGATCCATGCCTCGACCAAGGACCGAGACTGAGCCACACAAGAAGTCAGATCGGTCGCACCACTGCTATCAAGGGCCTGAAGAGCAGTGATTATGTCATACAAATGGTGGAGATTATCTTTTCCGGAGTAATGGGTATGAAGCTCATCCCACATGCCTTTGGCCGTCTCGTGGTACATAGCCAGGCGATAGGATTCGCTATCAAGAGAATTAAGGATCCATGTTTGCACACAACCATCATTGCGTAACCATTCGTCAGTCGGAGTCCCGGTAACCACCTGGGTCAAGTGATGAAGAAACCCCTTAGATTGCAGGACCCGGCGAACAGAATGCGCCCATTCGACAAAATTCTTCTTGCCGACCAGAGCGATAGTAGTGATACGGAGTTCATCCCGTATTTCTGGAATAGAGGTCGGGCGGTCTGCAGGAGGAACCGCCGTGCTAGTCGAATCAGCAGAAGAACCCATGGAGGAGAGGCGACTAGGAGAGCAGACCGGCAGCAGAGGAGTCCGCGCGAATAGAATAGAGACCGCCCGGATAGGAGGAGAAGAGAGTCCGCGCGACTAGAACGGAGACCGCCCGGTCACGATGTAAAGATACCAGCGGCAGGAGGCCGCGACCAGAGGCGGATAGAGAGCCGGCGGACAGAGACCAATCCGCACGGAGAGGAGGAGAAGACCGCGACCTAAATGCGGGAGAAAACAGTCCGCACGATCAGGCTGAACCCAGCAGCGGTCAGAGACGATGGCTACGAGCGGGCAGAGAGAAGAAACTGCGAGTAAGGAACACTCAAGCGGATAGAGAGAGGCCGCAACGAGCAACAGGACGAGGCGAGCAAAGAAAGAACTCGGCAGAAAAGGCGGATAGAGACCGCGCGAGAATGCACGAGAAGGGAGACCGGCGGAAAGACCAGGCCGCGCGAGAAGGGAGACCGGCAGAAAGACCAGGCCGCGCGAGAAGGGAGCCGCGACAAGGCGAAGAAATGCGATCAGGAACAGGCCGCAGGAGGTCGCACCGGATAGCGGGAGAGAGCTGCGGATAGCGAGAAGCCGGGGAGCAGGAGACCGCGGCGGAGAGCACAAGGGAGACCGCGACGAATAGCACAAGTGAGACCGCGCGAGAAGAGAGAGGCGGGCCCCACAGGAATGCTATAAGAGGCGGGAGGGGGGGAGTGGAACCACGGAGTGGAGAGGGGAGAAGAGAGGCGAAGCGGATAGGAAGAAGCAGACCGTCAGAGACCGAGCGAGAAGAGCGGGAAGCGAACAGAGAGGGCAGTCCGCAGCTAGCCGCACGCCGAGGCGAGAACACAGGAAGAGAGGCGGTTAAGTAGAGGGTAGCCGCCCAAGGAGGATCGGTTGCTCTGATACCATGTAGACAAGTAGAAAAGCAACCTTGTAAATATGTTCACTTGTATTGAATACAAAGAATGAGTACAAATATATAGATGAGAGAAAGAGAGACCAATGCCCTATACACAATGTGGGACTAAAGAGGAGAGAGAAATAACAACAAAAGAAACTAAATGGGCCTAGTTAAGTGGGCTTCTCTAACAATATTGAAGTGGATATATACTTCATCAATGATTAAGTCAACAAGGGCAATATATGTACACCCTTTATGAACTCCTAAGATCAACTTGCCGACATCTTTACCAATGGGTTATGTTATGACAGCTTCACTAACAACACTATACTCCCAACTTAAGGGACATAGTTGACTATGTGTAATATTCTAATATCATCACGTGGTATTTCCTATGTTGGATTGTTTGTCCGGATATAAGGACTTAGGTCTCTTGCATGTAGATCTAATTTTGAACCAGTTATTTTCTTTCCTCTCTGAACTTACATTTGTTGCTTAGTAAATAAAATTCTAGTAACTGGATAAATATTTATTTACGTTTTCACATACAGGTTATAACAAATAATAAATTTTAAATTGTGGGTGGTATGATAAAATATTCTTCATACAATGAGAGAGCCACAACGAGAGTTCAGATTGTCGCCTGACCTTCCAAACGTTGTATGCGATGAAAAACTATTTTGTATGACGCACATCGAGCGACGACTAGTTAATGTCGTTGTTGCATATTGCTTATGGGGAACCCCGTGTACTCCCCGCTAGTTGTGTGTATATATATATATATATATATATGAGAGAGAGAGAGAGAGAGAGAGAGAGAGAGAGAGAGAGAGAGAGAGAGAGAGAGAGAGAGAGAGAGAGAGAGAGAGAGAGAGAGAGAGAGAGAGAGAGAGATGCTTTTTCAAACACACAAATGAATACACAACAATATAATGTACATTTGTATTCTAGAAATAATAAACTTGTTTAATCTAATTTAATCAGTTTCTACTTTCTAATCCTTTTTTCATTTACTTTATAATCTATTTGCATGTGAGGTGCAGAATAATTTTATCAGACCTTGGAACATATGAGCTTTATTAAGATGGTTAAGAATATTTTATTTTTACTCTCTTCTTTTTACATGCAAAACAAGCCATAGATGTATATTTCAACTATCATTGCCTTCTTATTACTTATTCCTTGATGCTGTCCTTTATCAGAATAAATCATATTTCTTCTTTGAGTCCGAGTTCTTTATCACTCTATGATTCACCTTTTTTCTATCTTCCATTTTCATTTTTTCTCAATGAATTGTATTTCTTCTTTGAGTCTGTGTTCCTTGTCACTCTATGTCACACCGTTCATCTTTCTTCCATTTTTTTATTTTCCACGTTGAAGATTTACTCTGAAAGATATTTCTCCGGCTAGCTCATCCACTTTGCGTGGCATGTGCTGCCACACACGTGTTTATATTTATAATACTGATCCCAAAATACTTATTTTCTTTGTTAAGTAGGTTGACGTGCCTTCTAATTTGGTTTGTTGATTCTTATGAGGTTTATAATTTGCGTTTTCCGAATCAGTATACTGATAAAAGTAGGTCCTACTGAATTTTCTTTGATTATATAATTTTGCATCTTCAGCATCTTATAATGCTCTGTAACTATATAGCTTCGTAAACTAATTTTGTTGAGTATGCTTACATCTACCAGGGGGATTGTCAATGGGCAAAATGGCTGCTATTTTTGAGGGTCAAGGGCTGTGAATATGAAGCATCATTCTTTAATGCCCGTTCAAATTTGTCTAAACAAATGGCTCATGCTAGCAAGCTCAATGCCCTAGAAGTTGATGAGATAATACATACTGTGGATGATATGGCTGAGGGGGGAGGAGAAATAGCTGCTTTGGCTACGCTGATGTATGAATCTGCCCCATTGCAGAAAATTCTGTGTATTGGAAGTGTAAGTAGGCGTTGCTCTTCATCCTCTCAATGCACATTGGAAAACTTAAAACCTGGTCTTGAGAAGTTCCCTACATTGTGGAGGGCTCTTGTTTCAGCTTGTTTTGGAATGGATTCAGTTGGTGTTGCTAGTAAATGTTAGTTGATGAACTTAAAGTTTTCCCTTTTTAGGTTTAAATTGGCATTCCGTCTATTCTTCCTACCCTTTTTGTTTACTGCATCTTACAAACATATTATAATTGATTATGCTAAAATTTGAACTTGTACTTCCAGCTTCTGGAAAGTCCGCATTTTCAGACTACTTGAAGGCACGAGATAGTGTGTTTTCTTCTGCTGGAGGCGACACTTCATTGCTGCAAATGCTTCCCTGCTGGTTTCCAAAGTCTATACGGAAATTGGTTAGGTTATTTGTGCAGGTTTATCATCTTTCCATCAATGCACATGATTTCATCCATAAGTGTGTTTTGGGACAAATAAGTTTTCTATTTTCTATTTCATTAGTTAACTCCTTTTGTACTTTGTTACGATCACAGATAAATTTCAGGAGGAATCCGACAAGAGACGAGGCCGGCGGTGGTGAGCAAAAAGAAGAGAGGAAAAATATGAGAGGAACTTAGGGAGCCACCCTAAATTTTTTCATACATCCATCATGCCATCACACGTAAACCCCTCCTCCTTATATAGATGAGGGAGGGCAACCAAACAATGAAAAACAATCAAACAAGGAAATTCAAAATACTTAATTGATTAATATTAATTAATATTCATATGCGCGCTCCATGGTGGCTTCCATATGCGCGCTCCATAAATTATGACGAGGGAGATCCACTTGAGTGAATGTGCCCACGACCACGGCGACTTCCATATGCGTGCTCCACAACCAAGGCGACTTCTATATGCGTGCTCCATAAATTTTGACGAGTGAGGTCCACTTGAGTGAATGCGCCTGCGACACTTGGGCCCGTAGCATTCCATCTGTCCTTCAAAATGAGCTTTCCCTAAAGCTCGTGTACCAAGCGGGTGGTCGGATCATCTAGTAACTTGACCTCCCGCAAGAACAAGGCCAGGTAGTGCGTAGCAACGACGACAGTGTTGGCGAGTAGCGGCGGCGCCAACGAAAAGACAGACGGCGGAAGTAATGGCTTCCGCAAGGTCGGTGGAGCGGTAGTGAGCAGCAACCACAAGGATGTCGGAGACGCGACGACCGGCAGCAGGAACGGATCCGGCGGGGATGGCAGGGCACAGGGCGACAGAAGAGCCGGCGACGCAGCCGGTGGAAGCGACAAGGCAGGAACAACCACCGTGGAGGGAGGTGGTACCTCAACGGTCGATTCTCCTTTGACGGGAGGATTGACTGCGGGGCGGATGAGCAGGTTGGTGTCGTAGAGGAATGTTGGGGCCGACATGGCAGGATAACTCTCGCATGGTGCAGGAGACAGCCATGGAGGAGCCGACTTAGGGAAGGGAACCTCGTGGGGGATTGCGGAAGCCCGTCTGTTGAACGCGAGGAGACTATCGACTTTGGCATGGAGGGCGAGGAGGGAGACATGCATGGAAGCAACAAGTTGCTCTTGAGCGTCAACGCACCGGCTCAAGGCGTTGACAACGACACCAGAAGGAGGGTCACCGGTGCAGCGGGTGTTGGGAGCCATGGGCTGGAGAGGACGAACGACGGCCGGAAGGGCGGCTCTGGCTGAGATCGGTGGAAATAGAGGACCCGCGGCTGCGTCGCATCCGACGGAGAGGAGCGGATCAATGGCGGTCCTGCGGCATATTGGCAGAAAGGAGGAGGATCGGCGGCTTCCGCAACTGATCGGGTGCGGAAAGAGCAGGCGCGGGTCACGTATGCCGGCGTAGGCAGCCTTGTAGCGACGGATCGGCGATGACGCCACGTGGATGTCATAAGATGATGGATCGACACAGCACGATAGTAGATTGAGCGGAGCAACAGCTTGTGTGGTAGGAGGCGAGGCGGAGTCGCCGGCTGGAGGAACGTCGGTGGTCGACGCAACTGGACGACACCGCGATGCGGGGAGTAGGCGGGCGAGGTAATGCGGGATTGCGCGATGCAGGGCTCAAAATCGCGAACCGGGTGAACCCGCGATGCAGATGGCAAACGTACGTGAGATGCGATTTCGTGAACAGGCGCGCGGGCAGGTATTTGACGGCCGATGGCTATCAAGCGGGCGGCATGGCAGGTCGAACCACTTGTTACGATCATAGAAAAATTTCAGGAGGAATCCGGCAAGAGAAGGGGCCGACGGTGGTGAGCGAGAAGAAGAGAGGAAGAATAAGAGAGGAAGTTAAGGAGCAAACCTAAAATCTTTCATACATCCATCATGTCAACACACATAACCCCCCTAGATGAGGGAGGGCAACCAAACAAGGAAAAACAATCAAACAAGGAAATACATAATACTTAATTGATTGATATTAATTAAAATTCATATGCGCGCTCCATGGTGGCTTCCATATGCGCGCTCCATAAATTATGACGAGGGGGTCCACTTGAGTGAATGTGCCCACGAGCACAACGACTTTCATATGCGCGCTCCATAAATTATGACGAGAGGGGTCCACTTGAGTGAATGCGCCCGCGACGTGCCCGTAACATACTTTGTATCCCACTGAATATTTTTTTGGGAACTTCATATTAAATCTTTTAGTGTATGCTCAAGAGTGGTATTACATTATAGGTATTTGAGAGTTCATGGTGGAACCGGGCAACACAATCTGTAATCTGACTATAATCAATGATTCCATTGTTTTCATTTCTTTCCCTTAGTTTTTTTTAATTGTTTTTTAATGTATATGTATTGTATATTATAGAAAATTTTCTATTGCCTATCTCGCCATTATATTATACTCATTTTCAAACTTTATCAGGGTTCTCTTGGATGGCAATCACACTCAAGTCCTTTTGCCTGCGGTGCTTCCTTTCCCTACCGTGAAAATAATTATATTTTTAATGCACAAATTGATGGGATAAATCCTGTAAGTTGGGAAGCAGCTATCCAGAAAGATGTTGAGGAGCTATATTCTTCACTTGAAGTAAGTCCGCCCATTAAATTGTACGAGCATAGATACTCCTAAAGGACATTTCATGTGCCTCACCGTATATTGTACATCTCTTTAGGAGAAATTTATTTATATTCTGTTATTTGCATGTTTTTACTTTTTTGTCTCATCATCTCCCTATCATGAAGAAAGATCTGATCTACAAAAGTACACTTTTATTGGTTATGTTGTATAGTTCCCAGTGTTGGAAACAAATAAATTGCTGACACCAAAATTGAATGCAACTTCGTTGAGAATATAAATTTGTAGAAATTGTAAACTGCTCACTCAGATTGTTTAGATTATGTCAAAAACACATTTTTGTAGGAAGGAATACCGCATACAAATAGGTATAAAAATGAGAACAAAAGTAAAATTCATGTACACAAAATATAGCACACTGCATAATAACACTCTACACTCCCTCGAAAGCTGGACCGTACATGTCACATGAACCACATTTGAAAAGAAATCAAAGAAATTATGGACATGGTAGAGGTTTGGTACAGATGTCGACAATCTGAGAGACTACCTGAACATGTTGCAGTTAAAATTCTCAAAGTTTGACCTTGTCATTGATGAATTGATGATCATGTTTGATATGCTTTGTACGCTTATGAAGTAATGAATTCTAAGAAATATAAATAGCGGTCTGGTTATCACAATAAAGTGTTGCGGGAGAAGACTGATACACTAAGGTTGCCCAAGTGTCTCTTATGACAAGTGAGCTCCAAAACCACTTGTTTTTTGGCCTTAACCATTGAGTTAGTGATGTAGGGTAAGTTGAACAAAGTAATATGATTGTATTCGTAAAAGAGGCCCTTTACTCATGCATATACTTAAGTAAGAGGAGCATTAAAGATGCTAATAACCATGAGAAGGTATTACAGAATAAAGACGACTTGAATTATCTATATTAATTACAACTCCCCTCCTCAAGTCAGACGTAAGATTTTAGTCATCTCGAGCTTATGGATATCATCAATAAACACATCACATCTTTAGTGAAGACATCAGCTAGTTGATCTTGGAATGAACAAAAGGAGTGACCAAGTTTCCTTCATCCAGATGGTATTTGATAAAGTGTCGATCTACCTCAACAAGTTGGGTTATGAGCTATAGTAATAACTGCCTTCTTGTCAAAGTATAAGGAGAGGGGAACATTCTCCTGAGGTCACAGATATTGTAACATAGTACGCAACCATAAACCTTCACAAAGACCTTGAGACATTGACCGATACTCAGCCTTTGCATTAGATTTGACCACAACATTCTGCTTCTTGCAACGTTATGTCACCAAACTTCCACCAAAAAGTGTAGTACCCCGTTTTGGATTTTTTGTTGTCACGACTTCCAGCCCAATCAACATCAGTGAAGACTTCAATCTTCAAATGGTTGTTCTTGGAGAACACGAGGCCACGACCAGGGGCCTTCTTTAAGTACCATAACACACGATATGTGACCTCTTTATGTCTAATTCCGTGAGCATGCATGTATATATTCAAGATACCTACAACATATGTAATGTTTGGATGTGTTTGAGGCATCTGCGCGGTCACCATCACTATCTTCATCAATCTTATGATTCTCCTCCATAGGAGTGCTAGCTGGAACACAACCAAACATCCCAGTCTCTTTTACCAGATCCAAAACATACTTTCATTGAGAGATGAAGATACTTTGATTTGACCTAGTCACTTCAATGCACATGAAGCATCATAATTTCCCTAAATCCTTTACTTCAAACTCTGATGACAAGAGTGTCGTGAGATTTGCAATTTTCGTCTATGTCATCATACGTCATCACAATGTCATTCACGTAGACAATCAGTACCGCAATTTTTTGTTCACGTCTTCAAATAAACATGGTGTGATTTGACTGTTCCTTTTTGTAGACAAACTTGAGCATGACCTTGAGAAACCTACCAAACCATGCTCTGGGAGACTGCTTCAGGCCGTACAATGAATTACTTAAGTTACAAACAAGCCCTTCTTATCCCTTTTTCACAAATCCAGGAGTGAATTTCATGTACACTTCTTCATTAAGCTTACTATGGAGGAAAACATTTTTTACATCCAGTTGATGAAGATCAAATCCCAAGCAAGCAACACATGACAAAAGAACCCAAATGGAATCCATCTTTGCTATCAGAGCAAAGGTCTCCTGGTAGTCCACTCCTTGAGTCTAGGTGTATCCTTGAGCCATTATTCCAGCCTTGTGACACTCAAACTTACCATTTTGTTTTCACTTAACAGAGAAAACCCACCTTGAACCAATGACTTTCTTCTTAGGAGGAAGGGCAGAGACATCCCATGTGTGATTGTTCTCCAAGTCATACATTTCCTTCTCCATAGCCCGTGTCTATCCAGGAATACTAAGCTTTCTGCCACGTCTTGAGAATAATAATCAAGGACAATGAAGAGATAATGTTCCGATAAGCATGTGTTAGATGATGACAAACAACATGGTTGGAAATAGGTTGTTGTGTATATATAGCTTTACCTTTCAGCAATGCAAGGGGAACATGTAGATCATCACTAGAATCCGAGTCCAAAGCAAACATGGGTGTCGGTGGAATGATAATGACTTGTTTACCTATTTTACAACGATGGTATGCAAGAACAAGAGGAGAAATCAGAGACGAACACAGAGGAAACTGGGTAGGGTACATATGGGGCGTTGCTAGAGTAGAAGGGATGGTATGAGCATGAGGAATTAGAGGGAGAAGAACAAAATTAATGTCACCAATCTCCCCCTAACGAATGGAGTGAGTGGAATCCATGTAATAGGATTCCTCCTCGCAGTAAGTGACATTCATGGTACAAAAACACGTAAGGATGGAGGGTGGTAACACAGATACCCTTTCGTGGTGGCAGAATAGCATGTAAAGGCACATCAGTGAGTTCGACAATCAAGTTTTTCACGATGAGGCTGATCACTGATGTACGTGAAGAAAACATACACACCCAAAGACCCGGGGTGGCAGATGAGATGTATAATCAACATACATAGTGGAGAGACGAGCTAGAGATGTAGCATAGTCTAAAATATGTGAATGAAGACGATTGATAAGATGAGCAGTGATTATGACAACATCACCCCAATAGGATTTAGAAAGATGCATAGTGGTGAGAAGGCAGTGGGCAACATCAAGGAGATACCGGGTTTTCCATTCAGCAACGCCATTTTGGGTAGAGGTGTGAACGCAAGTGGTTTGATGTAAAATACCATGACTAGTGAGATAAGAACCAAACAAGCCACAATCATCATATCCTCCGTCCCCCCATTATCACTGTGAAGGACACAAATATTATTGTTGAACTGGGTTTGCACTATTTTATGAAAAGCTTGAAAACAAGGAAAAATTTCATTTTTTCTTTAAAAGGTACAACCAAGTGGTTCGAGAAAAATAGTCAATAAAGGTGGAAAAACTAACAAAAATCAGATAAAGATAAAATAGAGGATGACCACTAAGCATCAGAATGTATTACAACAAAAGAGGTGCTATTAGGAGAAGATAAATGCGATGAGTAATATCTAACATGTTTAGATATTTCACAAACATCACAAACCAAAGTTTTAATAAAAGGCAACAAAGCAGGAAACATTTTATGAAGGCAAAGTGGCAAACATAAGAGGGATGTCCAAGACGCAAATGTCATCGTCAAACATCAACGACAATAACGGTAGAAGAGGAGAGAGACTGAGATGGTGGCTGAGAATCTAGGTAGTGCAAGCCACCACGATTCCTATTAGTGCCAATGATCCGCTTCATACTCAATTCCTAAAAAATACACGAATCATGAAAAAAGTTAAAAAAATAGTTAAGAGATCGAGTGATATTCCTAATAGAAAGTATACTATGGGGAAAAGTGACAATATGCATGACAAAAAGAGAAATGGACGGAGAACATGAGATGTGTATGTAGCCCACGAAGGGGGACAAAGGGATGTCCAAGACACAAATGTCATCGTCAAACATCAACGCCAATAATGGTAGAAGAGGAGAGAGACTGAGATGGTTGCTAAGAATCTAGGTAGTGCAAGACAGAATAGTTAAGAGATCGAGTGATATTGTTAATTGAAAGTAAACTACCGGGAAAAGTGGCAACATGCATGACAGAAGAAAGAGAAATGGACGGAGAACATGAGATGTGTCCTTAGCCCACAAAGGGGGACAATGTCATTTGCCGAGATAATCTTGTGCTTACGAGACAAGTTATGTAGGAAACAAAACCTGAGGAGGATATAGTAGCAAAGGAAGTGGAAGCACCAGAGACTGCGTCGGGATGGGAGTGATGTAGACGACGAAGAACATCTAATTCATGTGTTGCAAAATGTCTAGAAGGAGGGCAAGTAGGCTCTGCATAGACTTTCATAGAATAGACAACATCATGAGATTTTGAACCAATCTATCGAGACCCTCAAGGCCAGGTGAACGACCATGTCCTGGTGGAGCAATGAGGATAGATTTTTATGCACACATTTTGAGTATGTCCTTTGCGTCCACTGTAATCACAATTAGGTACAATGTTGTTGGGATTGCTAGCGTTGCCCCGACCAACACTTGTCAATATAGAGTGATCCGGAGGAGCAATCTTGGCATACTGAATGCCTCCCGAAAGGATGAGAGGGGAGAGCGGTGGAGAATATGAGTCTGAATTGTATCCAACTCCATGTTTAAACCCATCAAGAAGACATGAAGACAGTAACGTTCTTCCTTTTGCTGCAACTGAACCACATTGACAGTGCAAGCAGGAGTAAAATGTTCAAAGTAATCCAATTCCTGATAAAGTCACTTGAACTCCGAGAAGTATGAGGACATTGTCATAGATCTATGTCTCAACTCCAAAATTCATCGGGTAAGCTCATAAATCTCGGTGGAATTGTCAATCTGAGAGTTGGTTTCACATGCCTGAGGCCATATCTCAGAAGCAGAGTCCATCATCATATAACTCTGGTATACCTTAGTTGACATAGAATGCATAAGTCAAGAGACGACAAGGGAGTTTTCTGTATCCTAACGCTTCCAAGAAGAATTGTCCTTGGGTGGTTCCACGATCGTCCCATCAATGCATTCGAACATCTAATGGCTGCAAATTACATGTTGAGCAGCACAGAACCATTCAAGTTAATTTGTTCCATCCAGAGGCATAATGATGATCTTCAATGAGTCAGTTTGACCATGAGTCCGCTGAGGGTCACTCATTTGGAGCATCAACACACTTGGCAAAGAGTCAGAAGAATCACCCAAGTAGGCACAATGAATAGGAAACAAAGAAGACAACCCTTGGCCACTCGATAGGAAATAGTATCATCATTGGCAAAAACTTCAGGAAATCAACAACAGAGATGAAGCAGCAACTTCAGAGCAGTAACAACTTCAGGCAGTGGAAGACAACTTCTACTTCAGGTAGTGGACGACAGCTTTAGCTTCAGGAAGCATAATCCACTTCCGTAAGCAGCATAGGTGCAAGAAGAGACATCTGAAAATGTCGTCGAATTCATTTTAGGAGGAGACAATAGAAGATGTTGGTAGGAGGAGACAACGAAAGATGTTGTCGAAGTCATTGTAGGGAGCATTGATATTTACGAGGCCAACGGAAGATGTTGTCGGCGACTGGATCTTTGAACGGGACAACGGAGCTAGTGAGAAGCAATGGGAGGCGTTGGCGGCAAGGCAGTCGATATTACAAGGAGAGTCGGTGGACTCATTCAACAAACACAGTTTTAGCCGACCCAATTATTAACCACACGAGATCAGCATGTGAGGAGCCCACAAAATATCAGGAAGAGGAAGACGAGTGGCGACTACTTGCGATATCTTGTGAGGTGAGCGTTGCAGGAAGGAGGTGGATGCGGAGATAAAGCGACTCTGGATTAGGGCAACCTACCTCGTATACCAAGTTGAACAAAGTAATATGATTGTATTCGTAAAAGAGACCCTTTACTCGTACATATACTTTAGTAAGAGGAGGATAAAAGACACTAATAACCCTAAGAGGGTATTACAGAATAAAGACGACTTGAATTACTATATTAATTACAACTGTGTAGGCTAAATGGGTGCGACACTAACATGCAATCCTAAGTGAGGTACAAGGAGATAATTTAACTACCATGCAATACTATATGTAACACATGCAAGATCTGGCGGCAAATTCAAGGCAATGATAAATGTTGAAACCACATAATCTAAAGCAAGATAAAATCATTTCTTTAAACAAAAAAAGTGTCTTTCCTTTGAGTGGAGGGCCAAAACAAGAGCGCGCGACAAATAATTCCTGCAAATCACAAAATATCCCCAAAACATACGACAATGATTTTTCCGGTCTAATCAAATATAAAATCACATTATCATATATTAAAATTGAAGAAATTGTTCCATACAATGTTGAACCAATACTCATGACGTAGGGGGAGCCCTTAGTGTTGAGATACGGTGATTTGTGAGTGCTTGGTGGCTGTCCGGGAGGAGTCTGCTGCTGTACGATGCTGTATGGTTGCTGGAAACAGGTTATCGGGGTGGGGGAATGGCTGAATCTTGGGCTGATAATGGGGATATGAGTGGGGGCTATTTGGACAAGGATGTAGGCTGTTGGAGGGGATAGATTTGGGTGTTCCTGGGGGTTTTGTGCTGTAAATTTGTGGGTGGAAGCAAGGGGTGTTGAGCGGTGGCAAGGGGGCTGTGGGGTGGCTGCGGGGCAACAGATCAGGGTGGTTGTTGGCTGTTGCTGGGCGGGATTTGGCGGAGGCGGTTGGTAGCGGAAAACAGGGAAAGAAGGGACAGCAGGGCTGGCAGAAGGTTGGGATGTTCGGCTGGTATTTTGGAGGAGTTGGGGGGTGCGGCTAGGGTTTGGGAGGGGGAAGATGGAGGCTATGGAAGGGGGATACCTTAGGGATGTTGAAAACCACCTAGGGCCTTCACGGAGTCGTCACCGTGTGAGGATCACCAGATTCCGAGAATAAGCTTACCTGAAATCTGCAATAGCCATGACGGTTTCTCCTGTCCTCTTATTTATAATAAAATATGCCCTAGGACAACCATTTTGAACAACTATGATTGGTCATAATGATGGTTTTCCCATTACAGTAAATAAAACACACAAAACAAAACAAATGCATGAAAATATCGAAATGTCGATCTGAACGCATCCACAAAGTTCGATCGTCGATCTGGAGACGCAATATATGACATGTGGCCAATCGGCCCCGAACATGTCTAAAACTCGCGCTCCACCGCAGGTCCGTGTCGCTGATCCCCATTAGTTAGCAGTAATTTACTGATTTTCATGTGGTTAGATTGCCACCATAATACATGCAAAAGTCATTGGTGTATCAGTGGGTAGACATGCCCCACATAATCCACATTCGAATAGTTCACAAAAGAGAGAGTAGATGAGACCTTGGCCAGGAGTCCATTTTACATACCGAGGAATGTGCTCAATTTTTCTTATATGTTAAACTTTCGAAGTGTACATGAACTGACTCACCTTGCCCGTAAAAAATGAGATATCTAGGCATGTGACGGTCAATTGATAGTTTCTAATAGGTTGTTATGAATGCTTTTCTTACAGGTTATTTGATTGCACAATCTACATGTCTCTACGTGTTAGTTGTGATGCAGGATAGGCATCACATCTGCCTGCCACTCTGGCATCGCACCGGGGGCCATCATGGAGTCACATCACTGGCGGCTTTATCAGGGACTACAACCCGTAAACGCAAACCCGTGTTCGGTCTCACCACACACTGACGGGTCTATGTAGAGACACGCCCGGGCACGTGCCTGGGCGTGATTTTGGGAAAGTTTCATCTGGCGCTCTCTGAAGCTTCAGCCGCATTCTTCTTTTAGCCCCGTCCTTGTCGTCTATCGACCTTCTTCAACACCGTAATTCTGCAAGACAGTCTCCCCCCGCTCTCTCTCCCCCGCTCTCTCTCTCCAGCGCTCTCTGTCTCTCCAGCGCTCTCTGTCTCTCCCGCTCTCCCCCCGCTCTCTCTCTCTCTCTCGCTCTGTCCCCGCTTTCTATCTCCCTCTCTCTCTCTCACACACACAACATGAAAGCCTAGTTCACGGACAAAAAAGTAATTAGGAGTGGAACCGACCTGGCAGGTAAGCTATTTTGATGTTCAGTTTTCCCCCTTTCTGGTTTTTTCTATATTTTCATGAATAATTGCAAATTACTTTTTTCTAAAGCTTCCTATTTCTGCTTTATAATTTTAGACATTACACCAAATTTTGTCAACTTCTTCAACTATTTTGACATATTTGACTGTTTAATATGCCTTTATTGTTTGTGATTTTGATGGAAATGGGATGAGAATACTTTTGGAGAAGATTGTTGTAGTTTGCATTTTAGGGGTTTGATAAAATGCTAGATTTAGTGAGCATTGTGTTGTATAATGGAGACTTGATCCTGCTCTTGAATCCTGACTTCATTTGAACTAGTTGCGATCTAGTATCCGACATTGTGTTGAGCCGGGCTATCAGACACCTGATTCTCTTGAGCTAAATCAGATTGAAGAATTTTAATTTTTTACTTGGTGCCCGAGCCGAGGTAAAATCCTAGTTCCTCCACTGCCGCTATAGGGCACATTGAGTTGTTGAGGCAGAGAATCAAACACCTGATCTCCTTGATAAAGTGTCTTCAGGCAAACTCTCATCACCAATTGAGCTGCACTTTTATGATGCAGCACATACGTCACACCTGACGTCACACCAGGGATCCACCATTGTGTCACATCACTAGCGGTTTTATCAGGGACTGTAACCCGTACATCCCAACCTGTCTCTGGTCCCACCACAGGGTACAACGAGTTGTTGAGGCCGGGGATTGAACACCCGATCTCCTTGATAAAGAGCCTTTAGGAAAACTCTCATCACCAACTGAGCTGCACTTTTATGATGCAGGACAAGCGTCACATCTGCCTGCCACCCTAGAGTCGCACCAGGGGTCTACCATAGCGTCACACCACTAGCGGCTTTATCAGGAACTACAGCATGTACACCCCAACCTGTCTCCAATCTCACCACAGGGCACCGTGGGTTATTGAGGTCGGGGATTGGACACCCGACCTTCTTGATAAAGAGTCTTCAGGCAGACTCTCATCACCAACTGAGCTGCAACTCAGTTGGTGATGAGAGTCTTCTTGAAGACTCTTTATCAAGGAGGTCAGGTGTTTGATCTCTGGAGAAAGACTCTTTATCAAGGAGGTCAGGTGTTCGATCCCCAACCTCAATAACCTGATGTGCCCTGTGGTGGGACCGGAGAACGTTGGGGTGTATGGGCTGCAGTCCTTGATAAAGTCGCTAGTGGTGTGATGTCATGGTGGACCCCTCGTGCGCCAGGGTAGTAGGCAGGTGTGATGCTTGTCCTACATCAAGTTGGCTGGCGATGAAAAGCATGTTCCTTTCTCAAATCTTTTATAGACTTGAACATTTGTCCTGACCATTGTTCCAACTTCTTAATTTGGTTGTGTGTGATATATAATTCACTTAATTGCAGTATAACAACAACAACACTCAAGCCTTTATCCCACTATAGTGGGGTCAGCGATATGGATCCTTTGTCGTCATTGTGCCCTATCTTTTGTCATGATCTCACTAATGCCTAAGTACATCATGTCCTTACAGTTTCATTCCAAGTCTTTATTGGTCTACCCCTCCCTCGTTTAACATGCCTTGTGATTAAACTCTCACAATGCCTAATAGGTGCCTCTAATGGTCTCCTTTGTACGTGTCCAAACCATCTTAGACGAGTTTCTCGCATCTTCTCTACAATTGGTGCTACCCTTGTTTTATCCCTGATACTTTCACTCCTAATTTTATCCAATCTCGTGTGTCCACACATCCACCTGAACATTCTCATCTCCACAACTCCCATTTTTTGCTCATGTACACAATTACAGTACGGTAAAACTTGCCCTTAAGTTTAGTGGTACTTTACGATCACATAAGATCCCTGGCGTGCCTCTCCACTTCAACCAACCCGCTTGGATTCTATATGTCACATCTTTATCAATACCTCTGTTTTTTTGTATTATCGATCCAAGATATTTAAAACACTCACTACGGGAAATATCTTTATCACCCAACTTAATAACGAAGTCATCTGTCCTTCTTGTATTGCTAAATTTAAGCTCCATATACTCCGTCTTTGCCCTGCTCAACCTAAAACCCTTTTTTCTAAAGTATCTCACCAAGATTCAAGTTTTGCGTTTACACCCTCGCGCGTCTCATCAACCAAAACGATATCATCCACAAACAATAAATACCATTGTATTGCTTGTTAGATATGTCTGGTGAGCTCATCTAAGATAAGGGTAAAGAGATAAGGGCTTAAAGCTGAACCTTGATGTAAGCCAACAGTGATAGGGAATTCTTGTGTTAATCCTCCAGATGTCCTCACCCTTATCACTGAATTTGTATACATATCTTTGATTGTGTCAATATATGATATATTTACACCTTTATTTTTTAAGATTCCATAAGATTTCTCTTGGAACTCTATCATAAGCTTTCTCAAGATCAATAAACAACATATGAAAATCTTGTTTTCTTTCTCGATAGTTGTCTATGAGTCTCCTCAAGAGATGTATAGCTTCCATGGTCGACCTCCCTGGCATGAATCCAAATTGATTCTCCGAGATATTAGTCTCTCGTCTTAATCTTTTTTCTATTACTCGTTCTCATAGTTTCATGGTATGACTCATCAATTTAATTCCTCTGTAATTAACACAATTTTGTAAATCACTTTTATTCTTATACAAATGTAGCAAGATACTTTCTCTCTATTGGTCTGACATCCTCTTTGACTTCAGTATTTTATTGAAAAAACATGTAAGCTATAAAATTCCTTCATTTTGTAGACATTTTCATACTTCGATGAGTATATCGTTTGACCCAACTGCTTTTCCATTTTTCATCTTATTTAGAGCATCTTTTACCTCTGATACTTGAATTTTATGATAAAACGTTATGTTCTTATACTTCTTTGATTTACTTAACTCTTCCAAGTTCAATTCATTGTCCTTTGTTTCATTATAGAGTTGATAAAACTATCTTTTTCATCGCTTTTTTATATTCATATCAACCGTCAAAACTGTATCTGTCTCATCCTTTATGCACTTTACTTGATTTAAATCTCGTCTTTCTTTCTCTAGCTCGAGCAATTTTATATATGTCACGCTCTCCATCTTTGGTATCTATTCGCTTATAAAATTCTTTATAAGCTTGACTTCTTGCTTTACTTACTACTTGTTTAGCTTCTTTTTTGGCGACTTTATACCTGGCTAAATTTTCATCATTCTTACAAGCGTAGAGTGATTTATAGCTGACCCTTTTTGCCCTCACTTTGTCTTGCACTTCCTCTTTTCACCACCAAGATTCTTTATTTGGGGCCGCACGACCTTTTGATATTTCAAGTACGTTCTTTCCACTTATCCTTAAATGTGAAGTCATAACTTCCCATGAGACATTAGAATCAACATAAGAGTCATCAACTAGTTGTTCCATAACTGTCTTCTTGAAAGCAACCTGTTTTTCATTTTCAAGTTCCACCACTGAATTTTTTGCAACATTTTTTTTCTTATCTTAAATTTATTATATTTAATTTGTACATCGAACACCTCTAACCTATGTTGTGTTGTCAAACTTTCTCCTGGTATGTCTTTACAATCCTTACAAATCATTTTATCCATTTTGCGAGTCATGAAATAATCAATTTCTGATTTACTTAATTGCAGTATGCTTATACTAATTTTGTATAGGCGTGCGCGTGCACACACATATATCTAAATTTGTAGAGGTACTATTCTACTATTTTTTGTTGATGCTATTATTTTGGTACGTGATGGTCAGATGTTATAGAGCTCTAGAACATTCTAAGGGAACTTCGTGTATTAATATAAATATGCTTTGGACATTTTTATGAAATTATATTTGGATGCAAACCCTCACAGACGATTATTTTTGATTTTGATACCTTTTGACTGATGATAAGACCTTTTGAGTGATGGCCATATAATGTTGGTTAAACTCTGATTTAATTGATGATTACTCATCTGATATTGTGTTTGTTGTGAGTGTGGTGTCACAATCTATGCATGCTCCTCACTCTTTAACCATTTGTCGCTACTTCTAGTATGGAAAAATACATATGGCATCATTGTCTCACCTAACCCATTGATCGTAAATTCACGTGTGTCTGAAAACATGCCCCGGTTGACCTTTCTCAATAGCTGAATATCATCTTCATAGATGCTCTAATATTTTTCTGCTTGAATATACCATCTAATGTGGGTCTCGCTTAACTTTAATAATATCATGTTCAGCACCCCTTCAAAAGCTAATTTTGGAGAAACCATGAAGACCCAACTTGGCACTTTTGTCTTGTAACCCTCTTCTAGATAGAGGTTTATTAAACATGTCGGCAAGTTGATTAATTGAAGCAATTAACGTACATATGATTCTGGCTTGTACTCTTTTCTTCAAGAAATTTTAAAAATCACCTCATTATGCTTGTTCTTTCATGAAAATGAGATTATTAGCAATATGGATAGCAGATTGATTGTCACAATATAAAGACATGGCTCCCTGGACCTCAATTCTCATTCCTTTAGTTATGGATTTAAGCCACATTATTTCACAGATGGCAGTGGCCATAACTCTATATTTTGTTTCAACTAATGATCATCCCTACATTTTGTTTCTTGCTTATCTAGGAAACAAGATTCCCCTCCAAAAACATACAATATAGTAGCCAGATATATTTAAGTTCCCTTGATTTCTATATAATATTCCTTTCCATGGTGGTTTTAAGAACTGCCTCATAATGATGTACTCTCTGCTCATGCTTGAATTAACTTATACCATGGATGCATCCAATGCAATATCGAGTTTTGTTATAGTCGAGGAGATTAGTTTCAAGTTTTGTGTATGTCATATTTCAAGTCAATAGGATTCTCCATAGGTTTAGCACCAAAATACCTTGTTTCTTCAAGGAGGTCTATAACACATTTTCTTTGGGAAATAAAGATCCCCTCATAGACCGAGCCACTTTAATCCTCGTTATAGAGAAATCAACACTTATACAGAAGACATGAGTCACAATTTTCTTTTTTTGGTAGAGATATCTTGATCCATTCAATCCCACAGCAAGAGCCAAAAACCACAAGAATAAATTCCACACACAAGTAGAGAGACGGGCCAACAAAAAGCGAGAACTTGTACAGCTATAAGCAAAAAAAGTCCCTGCAAAGGCAAAGAAAGAGCAGGCCATTTGTAGAAGCAAGCCAAGAGAAAGGGTCGAAAGCACCTCTGGACGTATCACCTGTTCTGGAAACCGTAGCGGAACTTCTGGAAGCCTTTGTCGATTCCAGAACACGCATTACACTGAGCATTGATGCTGGTAAGATCGTCGATCCCAGAAGAGAAGTGGTTGAAGCCCTTCTTTGGACAAAAAGACACTGATCACCCTGTGTGAACTCAGAAGCAGAGGCAGGAGAGAGATCGTTCCCAGAGAGGATCAAAAACAGTGGGCAATGCTGAAACTCGGAAACCTGCAGAAGAATCAGACGATTGATCCAGCAGCAACAACAGCTAGACAAGAATGAATGCACATGAGCGCTTGCGATTCACAAGGAAGAAGAGTTAGAAACCTGTGCACCTTTTCTCTTGATGAAGTGTGTGATCAGCTTGACCTTGGGTGTATCCTAGCTGAATCATGGTCTTGTTAAACCGTCCAAACCACGCTCTCGGAGACTATTTCAGGCCATACAAAGATTTCTGCAGACGACAAACCTTCCCATTGGATTCTTCGGTAACAAATCCCGGGGGAATATTCATGTAGACCTCCTCTTCCAGATCACCATGCAAGAACGCATTCTTGACATCGAGCTATTGTAGCTCCCATACACAACTCGCAGCACAGGAGAGAAGCACTCGAATTGAGTTCATCTTAGCAACATGAGCAAAGGTCTCTTGGTAGTCAATGCCTTGAGCCTGGGTATACCCGAGCCACTAAGCGAGCTTTGTACCGCTCCACCACCCCATCTTGATTCTGTTTCACTGTGAAGACCTATCGGGACCCGATCGTTCGCTTCCCAAGAGGAAGGCTAGTAAGCCGCCATGTTTCATTTTGTTTCAAGGCATGTAGTTCCTCCATTGTCTGCTTTCACACAGGTATTTGAACAGCCTCCTGCCATATCTCAGGAATCATAATAGATGAAAGAGATGAGATAAAAGCTTTGTGGGCCTGAGAGAGGCGAGTATAGCAAATGTAGTTGACAATGAGGTGTTTGGTTCCACCCCTTTTATCTATAAGACGAGCAAGAGGAACATGAAGGTCATCATCAGAATCTGGAGCGGAGACAGTCACCGACACTGGCGGAACATCAACAGTCTGCACTTGCTCAACAACCTTGGGACGATGGGAATATGTGTATATAGGTGAAGCGGAAGGGGAAGAAGCAAGGGCAGTAGTCGGACCATTGTAAGGGGAAATATGAGGAGTGATAATAATCGGAAAAGGAGAGTCGACAATCGGAAGAGGAGAGTCGATGGTCTCGTCACTGTTACTACTTGTCTTCCCCGGAGGAGGACCAAAGTATGACTCCCCCTCACGGAATGTAACATCAACAGTGCAATCGTAGCAACGAGTCGGAGGATGATAACACCGATATCCTTTTGTGGTGAGGAGAGTACCCAACGAAAACACATCGAATGGAATGCGCATCCAGTTTATTACGGTGCGGGGTATGAACGTGGACAAAACAGACGGAACCAAAGATACGAGGAGCAATATGAGGGGTGTGGACGATGTGGTTCTTGGCGAGACGGGAGAGGGGCGTATCATAGGAGAGGGAACGAGACGGAAGACGGTTGATGAGATGCGCAGCCATGAGAACTGCATCACCCCAGTAGGATTTGGGAAGGTGCATTACAAGAAGTAAACACCGAGCCACCTCCAGCAAGTGTCCATTCTTCCGTTCGACGACCCCATTTTGAGTGGAAGTGTGGACACGTGTGGTTTGATGAATGATGCCATGATTGGCAAGATAAGCCCCAAACGCCCCCCGGTCATCATATTCCCCACCATTATCACTACGAAACACACAAATTATGCCACCAAATTGTTGCACCATCTTATGAAAGGACTGAAAACAAGAGAGCACGCCACTTTTCTTTTTAAGCAGATAAAGCCACGTAGTGTGGGAGTGACAATCAATAAACGTAACAAACCATTTATAGCCAAATAAAGATAACACCGGGGATGGACCCCAAACATCAGAATGAATAACATCAAATGAACATAAACTAGGAGCAGACAGATGGCTAATACTTTGACGAACTTGCTTAGATTTCTCATATGTGTAACAAGAAAACGACTGAATTAAATGATGAAAAACAGGAAATAATTTAGTAAGATATAAAGCAGAAGGGTGGCCAAGGTGCTGATGCCAGCGCCGGATGCCATGAAGAGTCAGAGATCTGGTAGATGAAAGGGCACTGGTAGAGGTTTTGTCCAGCAAGTACAGTCCGCCAACGTTCCTACCACTGCAAAGCGTCTGCCTCGCATCAAGATCCCGAAACACACAAACATCAGAGTAAAAGGTTACAGAGCAGTTTAAAGAGATAGTCAAGTGACTAACGGAAAGCAGATTTCGAGGAAAAAACGGGACATGCAAAACAGAGGATAGTGATAGGTCAGGATAACAAGTGACAGTTCCTTTACCAGCAATGGTTGAGAGAGCCATTAGCAGCAATAACCTTATCACGCCCAGAAATATGAGTATAAGAGGTAAAACCTGAGGCAGAGCCAGTCATGTGGTCTATCGCACCCGAGTCGATAATCCGCTCGGAAAGAGAAGATGACACAGCATGAGCACTGGACAGACCTGAAGTATCAAGTAGCAACAGCAGCATGAGAACCAGCAGGGGTAGAGTCTGTGTGGGAGCGCAACAGACGACGGAAAGCCTCTAATTCAACAGCAGACAGGCCCTGGGAGATGTGCTCTAGAATTTCAGTAGAGTGCGCAGAAGACTGAGAGCGATCGCCAGAGTGACGGCCACCACCACGGTATCCACCTCGACCACGAGAACCAGAGCCCTGACAACCAGGGGCAAGGTGCAGGTGCAGACGAAAGCAAGAGTCTTTGGTATGGCCCTTCTTCCCACAATGACTACAAACATGAGGTGGTCCGCGAGACAGCCCAGCGAGCGCAGAGTGATCAGTAGGGGGCCAAGAGTGCGACGACGATTCTCATCACTGAGGAGCATGCCGAAGGTCTCCCGAAGAGAGGGAAGTGACTCACGATGGAGGACATGCAAGCGAACAGCGTCAAACTCCATGTTGAGCCCCATAAGGAGGACATGAACCCGGAATCGATCTTTATCCTTCTGAAGGGCCACCGCATCAGCAGTGCAAGCCGTAGTAAATGTGTTGAAGAAATTCAGCTCCTGATAGAGGCGCTCTAACTCAGAATAGTAGGCAGCAACAGCCATATTTCCTTGCTTCAGCTCCAGAACACGGTGAGTGAGCTCATACACTTGCATCAAACTGCCGGCCTGAGAGTAAGTATCACGGGCCCTTGTCCAAATATCATAAGCAGAGTCCAACAACATATAACTGCGATACACCTGAGGGTACATCGAATACAGTAACCACGAGACAACTAACGTATTGTCTGAATCCCATTTTCTCCATGAATGATCGGCACGGGGTGGCTCAACGGTGGTACCATCAATGAGTCCATATAGCTGGTGACTGCGAATAGCATGTTGGGCCGCACTGGACCATTCCAGATAATTTGTGTTATCCAAGGCAACAATAGTAATCTTCAACGAGCCAGAGTGTCCATGACACCGTGGAGGATCGCCAGAGGAACCGGTAAGAGTACTAGATTGAGTATTAGGGGAGATGTCAGATTGATCCTCCATCGGAGAGAATGCAGATCTCACATCAAACGAAAGCACATCCTACGGGTGTCCCTTAGATCTAGACGCCGAAAGGAATACCGGAGGATGTGAGCACGGTGTCTCGGGCAGCCCTCATGGAGGACAAAACAGCCGGCCGGAGATGCAAGGTCGGAATAAGAGAGACGCGGTGGCGGCTGGTGCGGGTGACGGCTGGATCGGGCTATGGAGCCAGCGACTGGTGCGCGAGCGGGATCTGTCGGGATCGGGCTAAGGAGCCAGCGACGGATCGGGCTACGGAGCCAGCGACGGATTGGGCGGGAGCGGCTGGTGCGCGAGCGGGATCGGGCTACGCCAGCAACGGAGCAGAGGAATCGGGCTACGCCAGCGAGCGCGAGCGACGGGACGAGCGCCGGAGCAGGATCGGGTTGTCGGCGGAATCAACCTCCCTCTGATACCAAGTGGAAAGATGTTTTTGTATTCAGATGCCCTAGAAACGAGCAATAACATACATATATATATGACCACAACACGTGACATATCACGTGGATTACATAAGTGCGATAGTGGAAAAGAAACGTAAAAAAATAATGCGTATATTCAACTCTTAATTCTTAGTTCTATGTTCCGTTTTTTAAATTACATTAGTCCTGGCAGTTAGGAAAACATCATTGAGCTATTTATCCTAGTTGAAAAGTAGCTATCTTTTTTTATCATTCTATTGAACGGAATTCCATAAATTATCTAGCATTAATAGTTTAAAGTATTTTTTGGCAGTTAGGAAAACATCATTCTAATGAACTTAATTCTCGTATGTCTTGAATGTTTTTGATTAAAAATAGATCTGATTTGTTTCCATCTGTTAACAATTTCTTAAAGATAAGTAAACTTAGTTCAAAACAATTCCCAAAATAATTTGATATAATACTGTAAAGAATATGTAAGTCATGAGTTTGAGGTAGTCCACATCAAGAATATTATCTTCCTATTACAACGAAAGTATGGCCTTGATATGCTGGAGAGAGTGTATTATTGTGCTAACGATTTAGTGAAACTCATACAAATCCTCAGGTGAATTTGTTTACATATACTATTGATCCACCTATTTTCAGATTCTAGCAGATGCAAGCAACTCATAGGTAGACCCATCGCCATGTCAGTTGCCAGACCAGGCAACTAATATGTTGTTAGTTGTGTCAGTCGATCCATGTTGGCTCTTATCAACATCATTGAGAAGTTGTCTTTCGTATTCCGCGTTATTTGAAGAGAGCACTTGGGCATGGTCTATTTTTAAAACATTGAAATTCCTTGACCTTGCGGAGATACGTTGCTGTTGATTGGGTGGGATATATATCAGGTCAACATTATTGTTCTAGTTGTTGCTTGCTAGAAGAATATTGAGCCATTGACATATTATTCCAGAGGTTTTATAATTCTGTTTCCGCCCATGTATTCTTAGAATTATTACACCCTCTCCAGCTTCCCTCTTGTAATCAAGTTATTATGCACATTGTTTGAAAACCCAATGTTTCATGAACGGGCTAAGCATATCAAGGTTCAGTGTTACTGATGCAGGGTAGGGTGTGTAGTGGACTCCTAGAATGCACGCTAGTGGTGAGTGAGGGTTGACTCCCAACTTCCCAATGACTCAACACATGCAATACGTGCAGTAAAACACTAACAACTAACACAAAAAATTAATTAATATGACCAACATAGCATTAATTCATAGGTAAGAGAAGTATTTTCTTTAAAGCGAAAGGCAGTGGCTTTCCTCCGCACGTAGGGCCAAAAATACAAGCACGCAACGATTCAATCCTTCCTGCAATTAGAGATTTTCATGTAGCAAATATTTTAACAAACTATAATCTCAAGCAAGCAGATAATATGTAAATCATAACAATATTTACAACCAAAAACCAATACAAAATAATAACACAAATATTAGGGTTGCTGTACTAAAAATAGATCTGAACGTTGGAGGGCTAAAAGGGAGGGGGGTTCTGATGGTGGATGGACTGAATCAGGTACGGGGAAGGACGATTGGGGATTGGGAGGGTTGGATCGGGGCAGAGGTTGGCTGGATTCGGTCTGAATTGCTCAGATCTGGGCAGATCTAATGGTGGGAGCAGGTTTGGAGGTGGTTCCACATGATGGGGGGTGATGGCAGCAAATAAAGAAAGGGGAAGGAGAATGTATCTTGGCTGTAGTTCCCAGATCTGGGGTTTATCGATGGGGAAGTTAGGTTAGGGTGGTTTCCTTGCTGGTGGGGGCGGTGGAAACAAGGAAGGAGGGCGGACGTCTGTTCTGGGAGGGGGAAATCAGCGCGGCAGCTGTTGGACATAGGGGTGGCCAGTGGAGGAGGGGCAGCCGACAATTCTGGGAGGGGAAAATAGATGTGGCGGTGGCTTATGGAGAGGGTGGCTGGAAGGAGTTGTGATGGTGGTTGGCTAGCTGGATAGTAAGGAGGGGGATTTTGAGGGAGCGGCGACGGCTGTACAACAAGGTGGAGGGTGGAGATTGAAGGGGAAATCAAAGATACAAGAAGCTTACCCAAGGAGTCGACACCAAGGGGTTCCACAGAGTCGGCACCGCGGAGAGGATCACCGGAAATGAGGAAAAACTCTCCAAATTTCAGTTATGAAAAATAGTGCAGCCCTAAACATCTTATTTATAAGAAACTGAAATTAGGGCACCCAGAATCAACGACTATGATTGGACGATGGTTTCGGGGCCAAAAATACATGAAATAATATCCAAAAAATATAAAGCTATAAATGAAAAAACTTCGGAACGCAGATCCAGACGAATCCGCGGAGTCAGATCATGATCATCGATCCGGGCACACCATATATGGTAAGTCGCCAATCCGCATTATTCTTCCCGACTTGAAAGAATTCATTTCTCTATGAATATGGATCAGAATTCTCTCGTTGTATGCCAGATAAGACTCTATGAGGTCCATTAGAAGTCGCCCAAATGTTGTCGCTGGGAAAGTATCCTCGCCAATCAACTTCTCCGACTGAAAAGCTTCCATCCCCGATGAATGGAGATGGTTGTACTGAAGTCAAAGTCTTAGGGGAATCGATCAAGCTCTGTTGATAGCATCCAGATGTCGTCGGTGAAGGGTTGTTCGTGTCAGCGAACTAGGTAGTGACACACTAGACCGTTCATGAAGGGGACAGACTCATGCGTACTGATCTCAGTGATAAGCTCGTCTCTCAACACACTAGTAGAAGGATTCAGTGGGATTTGTTGTGCCAATGGTGAAACCGATGGAGACAGAATACAGGGTAGGTGAGGGTCAGATGAGGGCTGAGCAAGGGGCAGTGAATGTGGTGGCAAAGGCTCGGACGAGGGCTGAGTGATTGGGGTGAAAACGGAGGTAGTGGCTTGGGAGGGTAGCCCAAGTGTGGGTCTGAATACTTGTGACGTACACAGTATGGCGTCAGGTCTTCGACACGAGATGAATACTCATACTTGCAGGGAAGTCCGGCTCATAAACATTCATCTTGATGCATCTTAGGACTGTGTAGGGACCGATCCGCCTAGCGCTTAGTTTCTTAGCAGGCCCCTGAGGGAGCATCTCAGTGCAGGCTCTTACCATCACCTGTTCACCTAATAGAAAGATTCTTTCTCGCCTATGCTTATCTGCATGTTCCTTATAGTATTCATTACTTGTATTAATTTTGCGTCTGACTAACTCATGCAACTCATGCAAATGACAAGCAAATGACTCAACAGACACATACAGATGATGCAAATGATGCAAATAAAACACGACAGACGCAACACACTCTCTATGGGGCAGTCTGTCAATGACTCGAAATTCTATAAAATGAGATGGCCTATCAGGGGGATCTTTCGGTGAAGTGTAGAAAAATTCATCCAGTGTGTGACTAGTGTCCAGGTGACCATGTGAGACATCAATACTCAAATATGGCTCGTAAGGAGACAAAGGTCTCTCAGGGAATGTGACATATCAGGGGGCTCACCAGGAGGTATATATGAAAAGTTATCGCGACTACGACGATCACCTGAGTGGGAATCATGTACACGACTAGAAGATGTCTCTAGATTGTGATGAGTGTCCTTGAAAAGAAAGGACTTGTCTAGTGGGTCAGTTGGTGGTACGTCCTAAAATCATCAAGAGTACGATGCTGCACAAGATAGGACCCCACAATATCAGGAGTATACTCACGTTTACTAGGGGAAGTCCTAAATATTTGATGTTGCTCTCAATATCCATCCACTAGGGCAAGGTCAGGAATGATAATGGAAGAAGCATTAGTAATTTGATATTCATACATGAGTGGCTCATCCGAATCTCATGCTCACCGGGAAGCATTCCTCTCGGCGAAAAGAGAGTTCTCGACCTATGCGCAGTTCATCAGGAGGCTCAACGGAGTAATCGTCATAGAACTCGTCACTAGGGTCATGTTCCTCCAGATGAGTACCATTGTAAGGGGCATTGTCCCCGTGAATGAGTGAAATAGCCACTACGAGATCAACACCGGGCTCTGGGGTCTTAGTGGTGATGTGACTCGGAGCAATGGCAAGGAAAGAACGATATAGACCTACACTCAAGAATGAGTTTGTCGGCGCGGTGTCGCGAAATGAGTCTATGATAGGGGTGCCACCTAACCCAAAACATGACATAAGAGGAGGTGTAGGTGATGGGAACATCATTATAGGTCGCTTAGGCTCACTCTCAGTTGGTGTCAGTGGAGAAGAGTCAGAATCACAAGACAGACTAGACTACTCACTAGACTAAGTACCTCACTGGGGTGAGAGAAATCCATATCGGGTATCATTTTTGTCGTGTCTGACAGGCCAATAGTAGGCATCGTGGTGACCTCGGTATGGGAGGGACTCGTACTACGGTTGTCAAGGTGTGAACCCAATCAACCAGCTCTTGCGGATTTTAAGGATTGCTTATGATGAAGGGCGAGCTGATATGTATGCTCAAGGGACTTCAAGCTATGATAAGCCAACTCAGTACGTATGTCAGAACAATGTTCAGACCAAAATCAAAAAGTGGTCATGACTGGCTCCAATCGGATATCACTCCTCACAACTAACTTATTAAAACGATCCCTATACTCAGCGACAGACATAAATCCCTGCTGAAGAGAAAATAATTGCTCAAGCAAGTGATTCCGATACGATGGAGGCAAATGCCTTTGACACAACATACGCTTCATATCCACCCAACTAGTAATGCGATGAATACAATTTCGCTCGCTGGTCCTCTCAATGTTAGACCAATATGCTGTCGCCTGATCTAGAAACCTAAGTTTCGCAAACTTGATGCGTCGCTCACCGAATAACTCAAAATGATCAACAAAATACTCCATATCAACGAGTCAATAACTGAAGGACTCGAGACTCGATGAGCCGTCAAATGAAGGGGCATCAGTATGAAACTGTCACTCGAGATCGCTCTCAGAATATTCACCCTTAAGGTAGTCGAGTCGTGTTGAATGTTCAACACGATCCGCTCGCGTGCATGGATGTGAATGACGGCAATCATCATACTGATCGTCTCTAGCATAGTGAGATTGTGTCGTTGGATCAACACAATTTCTAGAAGTGATGTACTGTGATCGAGAGTAATCATTGTAATAACGTGAGGGTTTTTTTGAAGGGGCTCGATGAGATCAGGTATAAGTAGACTCGAGATCCCCAAATAAAGGAGAGGAACACCAGAGATAACTAGTTATAGATGAACCTAAACTCTACATGACCTACCACTACACATATAAACGTGGCCCAAACCTTGCTGTGATACCAACTGATGTAGGGTAGGGTGTGTAGTGGACTCCTAGAATGCACGCTATTGGTGAGTGTGGGTTAACTCCCGATTTCACAATGACTCGACGCTTGCAATACGTGCAGCTAAGCGCTAACAATTAATGCAAGCAATTAATTAATATAACTAACATAACGTCAATTCATAGGTAAGAGAAGTATTTTCTTGAGTAAGTCAGTGGCTTTCCTCCGCACGGAGGACCAAAAATACAAGCGCGCGGAGATTCAATCCTTCCTGCAGCTAAAGATTTTTGTGGAGCAAATATTTTAACAAACTATAATCTCAAGCAAACATATAATATTCAAACTATAACAATGTTTACAACCAAAAACCAATACAAAAATAGAACACAAATATTAGGGTTGTTGTAATAAAAAAAATAGATCTGAACGTTGGAGGTCTAAAGGGGGGATTCCGGTGGTGGATGAATTGAATCTGACAGAGAGAAGGCCAATTGGGGATTGGGAGGGCTGGATCGGGGCGTAGGTTGGCTGGATCCGGGTTGAAATGCCCAAATCTAGGCAGATCTAGAATGATGAAGCGTGATCATTTTCTGACCATGTGCAGTTTTTTTTGTGCTTTTGTATCACAATAGCAATTGTCTGTGATCAGTAAATGATTGTGCGTGATCACGCGCAACCATTAGACATGTCCAGGACTAGATTCTGAATTTTCCCGTGAGGATTATAGATTTTCTTCATCCTCAAAATAATTTAAAGAAATCCTTGCCCTAACGACCCTAATATCCCTTCAATATTGTTCTGCATTCCTTTCATGAAATTTGGACTAAGCACTTTATTTTATGTACAAAACATTTTTTTGTCTTCTGTCTACCCTTTTAAGTTTGAATTTTTGCTATTTCAGGAGGATGGATCTGGTATGGAGCAGCATCTGCGTCGTGGCAGGCCATTGGCAGCGTTCAACCGTCTGCTCAGTTTAAGAGCTTCAAAATTTATAGATGCTACTGAACATCAAGAACCTTTGCGGCAAACCAATATTCAATCAGATGTCCAAGCAATATTATCACCTTTAAGCCAAAAAGAATGGTCCCTTCTTCCATCTGTATGATTTCTTCTTTATACTTAACACCTGGTGTTTATGAATTTTATTGAAACTCTGTTCTTTTTAAAAAAACAAATTATGCATACCGTAGACGTGTTGCCACTTTTTGCATCTTCAAAATAAACTTATTATTGAATCAGGTGGGTAATTCTGGCTTGAATTTGAGATTTTAAATGAATCTTGAGATCCTTAAACTTTTACTAATAAATAGTTCATTTCATATCAGTAACAGTGGTTATTTGTCTACATGCCTGCTGCTGCATTATCCTTTTTAGTTTCCTTTTTAATTATGATTTCCACTCATTTCAGGTCGTCCAATTGGCTCTTATGCACTTTGATGATCCTGTACTAGTTACTTCATGCACATTCCTGCTGGAGTTATGTGGGTTATCAGCTAGCATTCTTCGTATTGATATTGCCGCGTTGCTGCGTATTTCTGGTTATTACACCTCAAACAGGCAAAATTCCTTCTGTGATGTGAAATCAAAAGACACTGCTCTTCATGCTGAATCACATGAGAGTGACATTGCCTATTCTCTTGCGCGAGCACTAGCTGATAATTACATTCACCAAGACAATCTGATGCAACTGAGACAGAACGAGGTTCATAGGGTTTCTAGAGGCAAACAACTGTTGCAACCACTCATGATTGTCTTACAGCATCTTGAAAAAGCAAGTTTGCCATCACTAGAAGAGGGGAAGACATGTGGATATTGGCTTTCCAGCGGTATTGGTGATGGATTTGAATTCCGATCACTGCAAAAAGATGCAAGCCGTCACTGGAAATTAGTTACAGAATTTTGTCAGATTCATCAGCTTCCTTTCAGCACGCAGTATCTTGCTTTACTTGCAAATGACAATGACTGGGTACTCGTGAAATTCTTTAATTTTCCTTCTTTCATTTACCAGGTGTTGTAGGACTACCTGATAATCTAATTTACATGGTTATGCTAGGTTGGCTTTCTAATGGAAGCTCAAATTGGATTGTTTCCAGCAGATACAGTTATCAAAGTGGTAAATTGATGCATTGTGCAGAACAATGCCATTTCCACTAAAGTTCTTTTTTTACTAGCAAGTCTAGGATGGTTGAATCTGACTGTTGTTTTCATTTGATCTCTTTAGGCAGCTAAGGGGTTTAGCAATCCACAACTGAAGACGCATGTTTTAACAGTACTGAAAAGTATGATGTCGATGAGGAAAAAACACATCTCTTCATTAAGCACATCCTCAGGGAGCAGTTATATAGTCTCTATGGATGATAGTGACTCGATGGTTCCTGTAGAACTTTTTGGACTAATTGCAATGTGTGAGATGCAAAAGAATCCTGGCGAGACTCTTCTTGTAAAAGCGAAAGATTTAAGGTGGTCTTTGTTGGCTATGATTGCTTCATGCTTTCCGGATGTCTCTCCACTTTCATGCTTAACTGTCTGGCTTGAGATTACAGCAGCAAGGTTGGGAATGATTTTCCTGTGTGCGATTTTGTTTTATGAAAGTTTTTATTATTTTTAATGTCTTTTAAGGCTCTACATTGTTCTTTATGCCAATTTTTCCAGATTGATGTTCTTTATTTTTATTTAGAAGTATACTTGTTTAAAAAATCCTGTTTTAAAGGGAGACATCATCAATCAAGGTGAATGATATTTCTTCCAAAGTGGCAGAAAGTGTAAAAGCTGCTGTAGAGGTTACAAATGCATTGCTACCAGGATGTAAAACTCTTTCATTTCATTACAATAGGAGAATCCCTAAGAGGAGGCGGCTTCTAGAGCCTGCATCAGATGGTTCCTCATCTGGCTCCTCTAACACTATTCCTCGTCCAATGGTTTCTACAAAAGTTTCAGTCTCGAAAGATACTGTTTTGAATATGTTTGAAACGAGCAAAATTCTTGAACAATCAAAGGTCTCTACTGATCCCGATGAAGCTCTTACTTCCCTGTCAAATATGGTAGCTGTTCTTTGTGAACAGCATCTATTTCTTCCTTTGCTAAGAGCTTTTGAAATGTTTCTTCCTTCATGCTCCCTTCTTCCTTTTATACGCGCCCTTCAGGTATTTATCCTGTCCAGTAGGCTTGCCCTCAACTGTGATTTGTTTTGATATTGCATTATTTGTTCATCCCTGACCTTTTTTCATTGAATTTTGATATGTTTTCTTTCTTTAATTTCAAGGCATTTTCTCAAATGAGACTTTCTGAAGCTTCTGTGCACCTAACATCCTTTTCTGCACGTGTAAAAGATGAATCATTTTATATGCTGACAAACATACAACGAGATGGAATATTAAAGGCAGGATGGATTAGTTCAACAGCTGTAAAAGCTGCAGAAGCAATGTTGTTAATGTGTCCATCAGCCTATGAAAAGAGGTGTTTGCTGCATCTTCTTTCAGTGACTGACTTTGGCGACGGAGGATCTACTTCCACATATTTTCAGAGACTTTACTGGAAAATTAATTTAGCTGAACCTTTACTTCGCAAGGATGATGAATCCTATTTAGGCAATGAGACCCTGGATGATGAATCTCTTTTAGCTGCTTTGGAAAATAATGGGCGATGGGACCAAGCAAGAAATTGGGCTAGGCAGCTTGAATCTACTGGTTCATCTTGGAAATATGTTGTTCACCATGTCACTGAAACTCAGGTACTGCTGATTTATTTTTTCCCCATTTTTACACTTCAATTGTTTGATGTATCTAGATTTTAGTCTCTATAATTTATTGGGAAACAATCGAAGTTGCTAAGGTGGAACTTATAATTTATAAACTCAGTCTATCTCAAATATCAGTAGCTATACTCCGATCTTGCTAGTGCTTATAAAGCCGTTATGCGACTAAGATGCATAACATTGGTGTCTTGGCTGTGTGGTTAATTTTCTGTTTGGCTTATATAAATAATTGCAATAGCATATCACCTATCTTTGTTCGGTTTGCTTCTGGCTTTTAGTTTTTCATAACTTGTGCTCTATTGAAGGCTGAGGCAATGGTAGGAGAGTGGAAGGAGTTCCTCTGGGATGTCCCAGAAGAGAGAGCTGCTTTATGGACCCATTGTCATACTCTTTTTGTTAGATACTCATTTCCAGCAGTGCAGGTTGTTAACCTTTTTTTTCCCTTCAGATCTGATATAGTCTTTGATTGTTTCATCTTTGGTGTTCTTTTTTCTTTTTCCATTTTCATTTTTTATTTTCCTTTGTTGAACAGGCAGGGTTATTTTTTCTCAGACATGCTGATGCTGCTGACAAAGAGATTCCAGCTAGAGAACTACATGAAATGCTCTTATTTGCACTTCAGTGGTTAAGCGGATATATTACACAAATCCACCCGTAAGATATTCTCTGGGTGAATTGTCATTAGTAATTCTCCTCGAATTGAATTGATTAGCTGTTTTTTTACAGAGTTTACCCTCTTTACCTTCTACGGGAGATTGAAACAAGAGTATGGCTTCTAGCCGTGGAATCAGAAGCTCAGGCCAAGACAGAAAGTGATTACAATCGTCCCTCTTCTATTCAAAATCTTGTTGGTGGAAACAGTGATGGTATTATAGATCAAACTGCAACTATTATAGAGAAAATTGATAACCATTTAAATGCAAAACATTCGGTTTCTGAGAGGATTAGCTCAAGAGAAAGCGTCGTGCAGCCTAGCCGTCTTAATCTGGCCTCAGATTGCACCAATCCGGATACTATGTCATTCAACACAAAAATCAAGAGGAGGCCCAAGAATTATCTGGCACTAAAACGGCCTACTGACATGGACAACAACAATGATTCTGATGATTCTCCTAAATCTCCACAAAATCAAAGGAGCATTAGTGAAATATCTAAATATTCTCCAGTACAAGAAGGAAATATGAAACTTGATACATCTGTCTCAGGATGGGAGGAAAAAGTGAGGCCTGTGGATATGGAAAAGGCTGTTCTTTCCCTTTTGGAATTTGGACAAATAACAGCTGCTAAGCAACTCCAACATAAACTATCCCCAGCACATGTGCCTTCAGAGCTAGCAATTATTGATACTGCATTGAAGGTTGCTTCCCTTTCATCTTCAAGTTGTCATGAAGGAATAAGAGAGTCTGTGATGGATGCTGAAGTTCTTTCTTTTATTCATTCCCTCAATATTCATTTCAGCAACCTTGTGAGCAACTCATTGCAGGTTTGGTTCTTCCACCTGGAATTAAATCCGATTCATTTTATATAGGTCACTATTAATACTTAGGATATGCAGCTTATTTATAAAAAATAGTAATATGACGCCTTCTTGAAAATATTATTTTACACCCTTTCTTGTGGAAATAACAGCATAGCAATATTGCATTAAGATTTGCTAAATAGATAGTGGAGTTATTCTTTAGGCTTCATTTGGTTCTGCGTTTTCGAGTGGCGTTTGGAGCAAACACTGCCGGACGACGGGTAACCAAACAAATCCCCCTCTCCGTTTGCACCGTTTGCGCCCGCAGCAAGGAGGAAACGGCCCCGATCCGCTCCGTTTTGACCCCCGCCTCTCCCCCTCCGGTTCCAAAGTCTCGTTTCGACCCGCCGGCTGCACCCACCACAGACGAACCAAATATAGCCTTGGTTATGACTAGCAGCCGTGCACGTGGCTGCATGATTGCTCTTGAGGTGGAGCCCATGTGAATATTTTGGGAAAAAAGCTAAAAAAGGAGGGAAAAAAACTCAAATAAGATTATTAATGAGAGATCGTCAAATGCATTGAAAAAAAATACAAAAAAGTTATAATTTCATTATTAAGATCATATCTTGCCAAAGTAGATTAATCCAACTCCAGAATATTTAAAACCTACAGTACTTGAAGGCAGGCAAGCCAAGTCCCCACATGTCCCCCTCTTGGCGGCTTACAGCCCCTCCCCATCTGGTGGTGTTATAAAAAAAATGCAAGCGGTCCACATCGCACCCCTGTCCATTGCAGGCAGGCATGGGTGTTTTACACACGCGCGACGACAATTCCTTAGAGCATCTTATTTTGTACTTTTGATCAACATGTATTTTTATTTTTTAAGGTCATTACGATAATGTGTAAGTGACCCCCCACCCTATATAAGGAGGAGGCTTAGGAGTTTTAGGTGTCTTTTGCTTAGGGTGTTGAGATCTCTCATTGTGAGAGGGATCAAGGAGGAACTAGCCTCCTGAGGTTAGGCGCGTGTATTTCACGTGATTGTATCCAATTTCTCAAGTATTATTGCAAGTTATTTTTTGTCTTGATAACATTGGTCTGACCTGCAACCATGTCTGCTACTTCCATAGCCCTCAGGATTTCTTCTACGACCCCCGTTTGCGCACGACTATCATCCCCGACCCCACTTGCATGCCAGCGCCTTCGTTCGCGCATGACGATCGTCCCCGACCCCGCTCGCATACCCGCGCCTACCAACAATCATTTGATCGGTTACGCATGCGTCTTGCTCGTCCTACGCGAGGTCCAGTCCCTCACAACGACTCGCTCATCCGCCTTTTCCAGCATTCCAATCCGCTTGATCGGCCTCTCCCGCCTCTTCCAGCATTCCAAGCTCTCTCGTCGGCCTTTCGCGCATCCAACATTGGTTACTTCTGCCCATCCAACATCGTCTACTTCCAGCATTCCAGCATTCTAGGCCACTCCATTGGTTTCTTCCGCCTGGTCCGCACTCAACCCTGTTTGGCAATGATTCCGCGCATCTATGCCTTAGCTCTTGTGCTCCCTCGACCCTTCGGCTCCTGTGTCATCTTTCGCCTCTTCCACATTGATCGGCCTCTAGCTCCTGCTGCCGTCGCAACTCCAGCTCCTGCGGCACCCTTTCGGCAGGTGGGCTTCTCCCACTGTTGTTACCTTCTCTCTCCTTCTCTCTAGACATCTTCTGCTTCTGTTGGTCGTTCCTCCCACCGGTTGCGCCTCATCCGTGCCTTTCTTATTTAACACCACTCGTGTCCTCTCCTTATGCCAAAGGCCCATCCCTTGATGGAATCCCGCGTGGAAGCTCTTGAACACGCCTTCACCTCCATCAATTCTCTCCTCCAGGTCGCTCCTTTGGCTGCTTATGCCTGTTCCGCACTCAACCCCCCTCGACGGTGATTCCGCGCATCCAGGCCCTATCTCCAATGCTTTCTCGACTCTCTGGCTTTTGCTCCCTCTTCGCATCTTCCGCATCGATCGGCTTCTAGCTCTTGCAACCGTCGCAACTCTAGCTCATGTGGTGCTCTTTTTTTTTGGGGGGGGGGGCTTCTACCACTATTGTGCCCTTCTTCTCGCTCCTCTCTAGACATCTCCTACTTCCATTAGTTGTTCGTCCCGCCGGTTGCGCCTCATCCGCTCTCTTCTCCAATGCCACTCATGCCCTCTCCTTCTTATGCCAAAGATTCGTCCCTCGATGGAATCCCGTGTGGAAGCCCTCGAACACACTTTCACCACCATCAACTCTCTCATCAAGGCCTAAGTGGAGCAGTTCGCTTCAATTATGGCCCCGCTCCACAACATGCAACCCGGTCAACACTTTGGGCCTAACACAGCCTATGCCTTAGGATCCCACAACACATACTCTCCCGAAGAACCCGCTTTTGCAGGATTGCCTCCTTTGCATTTCCCCACATTGACATTCCTACATTCAACTAGACCAACCCTCTGATGCAGGACCAGGGGTCCACCTGCCTGCCACGTGGGACTAGGAGTCCACCTGCCCAGGGATCCCACCGGGAGTCCACCCGATAGACTTAATCGAAGGATCTCCATGAGGGAATAGAGATAAGGGAGGAATCGACTCACCAGAACCAAAATCGCTTCCACTACCACCGACTAGGGTTGAATCTGGCTCTTCCACGGCCAAGGAAGGAAAAGGGACACCCACCGACGCTCGTAGAGGAAGGAGGAGAAGCCGGAGTGGACTTCTGGAGGAGGATCGGGCGGCGGCTCGGGCAGCGGAGGCGCGCGGCTTGGCGTCGTCGCGGATCGGCGGGAGACGGAACTGTAGGTCGCGGTTTTCCTTTTCTCCCGTGAGCAGAGACGTGTGGGCTTTCTCCCGAATTAAAGTTGCGGGCTAAAGAACTATCGGTATGCGGTTTACTTATTAACCGTATGAGGAGAGGAGGAAAACTGCTATTGGCACCCCCAATCCAATTCCTTTGAATATTAACCCATTTTCACCGCGCGCGTCACATCTAATATAAAATATGTTACGCATTATTATTAACGCACTTAATAAACTAACGGACACTATCATTAGGAATAGTAACATTATACCTTGACGACGTGCTGCCTTGTTCAAAACCCGTCGCGACTTGACCCTATAATTTTAAATAAATTTCGCGTCAGATTTAAGATGTTTCAAATCTCCCCTCCTAATAAAAATTTGTCCTCAAAAATTGAAACCATACCTGAATCGAAGAGAAAAGAATAGTCTGCATTGCTCTTAAGCTCATCCTCTCGTTCCCAAGTATATTCTGGACGGCCACAGTTCATCCAAAGGACTTTGACCATGTGAATCTCTCTATTCCCGAGCTTCTGAATTCTTGAATCCACGATTCTGACTGGTCTAACCCCAATACTAAGATCTGTCTCGATTGGTGCTTCCTCGGTACTGATGATCTGACTGGAATCTCTGACTGCTCTCCTCAGATAAGAGACGTGGAATACATCAAGTACACCACTCATTTCCTCAGGTAAGGTCAACCTATATGCAACCTCACCAACTCTTTCCAGCACCTAAAAGGACCAACGAATTTGGGTCTCAGTTTCTTCATCCTCTTTATTCTAGATACTCCTCTGACTGGTCTGACCTTCAGATAAACGTAGTCTCCAACACTGAACTGTACTGATCTGTGCTTCTGATCATGATACTTGGTCTGGCGATCCTGAGCTGTCTTCATACGCTCCTGAATGAGCTTGATCCTATCAGTGGTCTTATCAATACATGACTCTCTGATGGTAGATCTTTCTTCACTTTCAGCCCAACATAACGGTGTACGACAACGTCTACCATAGAGGGCCCCGAACGGTGTCATCTCAATACTCGACTGAAAACTATTGTTGTAGGAGAACTACACAAGAGTAACATATTTCTCCCACTTTCCTCCAAAGTCCAAAATGCACATCCGTAGCAGATCCTCCAAAGTCCTATTTGTGCGCTCAGTCTGTCCATTGTCTGGGGATGGAATGTGGTGCTGAAATGTAATCTGGTACCCAACCTCTCCTATACGTAACGCCACTCCCTGGAGGTAAACCTGTCATCTTGGTCTGTAACAATAGTCTTGGGAACACCGTGAAGTCGAACTATCTCGTCTAAATATTGTGCCAGCTTCGGACCTTGATCCGTCTTCCTAAGAGGAATGAAATGAGCGACCTTAGAAAGTCGATCAACTATAACCCATAAGGAATCATTCCCACTCTGCGATCTCGACAAACCATGAATTAAGTCCATGGTTATATCCTCAAATGTCCACTCAGGAATGGGAAGTGGCTGTAACTTTCCTCCAGGCCTTTGACACTCGGCCTTAACTAACTTACATGTCTCGCACTTCCCTACATAATCTGCAACATCTCTTTTCAAGCCTGGCCACCAGACTAGCTTCTTGAGATCTGCACACATCTTTGTGCTGCCCGGATGTATAGAATATCTGGAATTGTGTGTCTCAAAAAGAATGTCCTTGCGAAGGTGACTAACATTGGGGATACACACCCTGCCACAATGTTCTAAATGTCGGATGTCGGGTACATATCGGATTGGTTTTTTAAATGTCGGATGTCGGAGACATGTCGGGGACATTTGAAAATATCACATTTCAAAATTAAAATATATATTATTAGACGTATGCATAATATAACTATGCATCTATCATGTTGTTATATATCTAAGATAACTATGCTTAGGTGCTGCATATTCTTTTAACAGTTGACATGTCTAAATAATCATTCAAAGTGGTCTATACATAATAAGTAGCATCATTAAATCATAATTACAAAATAACAATAGAATAGACTGTATAGACTATAGTATGACAAATATGAAGGGTGAAGTAACATACTATCCGGATACAAATAAGATAAACTGTACTTGATTCTTTTGTTGAAGCTGCAGACGACATCAGGAGTATTCTAAATAAACTACATTTACCAAAAACAAAAGAAATAGAAGTACAAATAAGATAAACTGTATATTAGACTAGTGAAGCACCTAAAGAAAAATAAATATCTGCTTAATTAACTTTGTATTTGGCATTCCATCCTCATTATTGTAGCATATCTATTGCAGATAATGTAGTTACAGGGCTTTTTAGACAATTTGCTCTCAAATTGAATGCTTAATTTTTTGTCATGACAATTTTAAATATAGTATTCAAATTTTATTTAAACCAAGAAATATATTCAGTTATACCTAATTAATTAACTTTCCACCCCAGTCTAGATATCTAAAATGACAATTGGATACATGGTGCACATCATTTGTATTTAAGATCACGCATCTTTACTTGAAAAGTTGATGGTTTTGTTGACCTATTTGTATGCAAAAACAAAATCATCACATGGAAGGCGTTTTTGTAATTAAAAAAGATATTAATACCTCACTATATATAATCAAATGACGAAACTTTCTAAACTCGTCATGATCAAATCATAAAGTCTAAGTTCAAGAACCAAATGGGGCACACTAAACGCTACTTGGTACTCCATTTTTGCTGCTAGGGTGACATTCTTCATTCATATTCAGATATTCTATATGAAATGAAAATTTAAACCCTATTCTAAAAAGCTCAAAGAAGAAACATATTTTCCATGGTCCAGGTTCTAAAACTCACCAGCGACGGAGGAGGGAGGAGCAATTTTTCTGAAAAAACAAGGTCGGGCCTGATTAGCCTGGAAAATTAAGATCTGGGCCTTATTTTTCAGAAGTCGGCGGAGGAGGGAGATCCGGCGAGAGATAGAGAATGTCGCGCGAGGAGGGGAAGTGATCACCGGCGACGGAGGACTGGAGCAGTGATCACCGGCGACGGAGGAGGGATGACTGGAGGAGCGCTTCGTTCCTTCCTCAGCGCTGCACAGCCGCACGCCACGAAATAAACAGGAAAGAAACCGTGGATGAAGGGTTTAAGGTATACATTTTTTTATTAAATAAAAAACCAAATTGTTCGGGTATTTGCCGTCCGATATATTGCAAGTCGGTTTCGGACGAAATTTCGGGTAAAACCCGAAATTTCGGCCGATTTTTATGAAAACAACATATTAGCCTAAGTTTTAAAAAACAAATCGTTTCCCCTTCAATTCCGACATGTCGGACATGTTGGCCGAAATTTAGAACATTGTCCTGCCATCGTACAATAATAAATCATCCTGAATAGTGAATCTCTCCTTCTGACCCATCTGCACTGAGGTCCAAATCTCTGCCATTTTTGGATCCAAAGGTAGAGCTGTCCTGATTCTATCCTTAATGTCGCAAGTAATCTCCATCCAACTCAACCTTGCAGAACCAAAACTACAACGGGGCACAACGATGATGTCCAGTCTCTCCAGTTCCCGAACCAACTCCTTCTGCTGAGTGAGAAGGGAAAAACACGAACCTCTCCGGCTAAGGGCGTCAGCTACAACATTCGCTTTTCCTGGATGGTACTGAATGTCTACGTCGTAATCTGATAAAAACTCTAACCATCTACGCTGCCTCAAATTTAGCTCTCGCTGATCAAAAATATACTTGAGGCTCTTATGATCAGTGAAGATCTCGCAACGCACTCCATAGAGATAGTGCCTCCAAATCTTCAGAGCATGTATGACTGCTGCAAGCTCCAAGTCATGCACGGGATACTTTCTCTCATGAACCTTTAACTGTCTCGAGGCATAGGCTGCGACCTTTCCATGCTGCATGAGAACACAGCCCAAATCCTGAACTGACGCATCGCTATAAATCTGAAACCCGTCAGGCCCTGAAGGTAAACTCAAGATCGGTGCGGTCATCAACCTGACCTTCAAGTCCTCAAAAGTCAACTCGCACTCAACTGTCCAGACCAAGCTCTTACCCTTCCTAGTGAGGGAAGTCATTGGTAAGGCTATCTTTGAGAAATCCCTGATGAATCTTCTGTAGTAACCAGTTAAACTCAAAAAGCTTCGAACTTCTGAAACTGTCGTCGGCCTTGGCCAATTCTTAATGGCCTCTATCTTCTTCGGATCAACACTAACCCCTTTCTGACTGATGATGTGACCTAAGAATACAATCTCTGAAATCCAGAACTCACACTTTGAAAACTTGGCATACAACTGGTTCTTCCTGAGGGTTCTCAAAACAGTCCTGAGGTGTGCGACATGATCTTCTGCACTTTTAGAGAATACCAAGATATCATTTATGAAGACGATAACAAAACGATTTAAGTACTCCCGAAATACCATGTTCATCAGGTCCATAAATATTGAAGGGGCATTGGTCAGCCCGAACGACATGACCACAGACTCAAAGTGTCCATATCTGGTACTGAAAGTCGTCTTCTCTATATCCACGTCTTGAATCTTTAACTGATGATAGCCCGACCTCAAATCTAACTTGGAAAAGGTGCTCGATCCCACCAACTGGTCGAACAAATCATCAATCCTGGGAATCGGGTATTTATTCTTTACTGTCAGCTTGTTCAATTCACGGTAGTCTATGAACAGTCTCAGACTACCATCCTTCTTCGCAAACAGTACTGGAGCACTCCAAGGTGAAGTACTGGGACGTATAAAGCCCAAATCAAGCAACTCCTGCAACTGGCTCTTCAACTCTGCTAGTTCCCTTGAAGTCATCCGATAGGGGGATTTGGCTACCGGTGTAGCCCCAGGCTGCAAGTCTATCGGGAACTCAATCTCTCTATCTGGAGGGGCACCATGGAGCTCTTCCGGGAAAACATCAGGGAACTCCTGCACCACTGGTACCTGTGCCAAGTCAGCCTTAACCTCCGCGCTCAACAGTACTACGAAGGTTTCACAACCCTTACTGATGCACCTTCTCGCTTGGACTACAGAGATGATCATCTTCACTACTCCCTTCAAGCCCTGAAAAGAAAATGAAGTCTGGTTCGGGCCATCAAACTGTATTTGTTTCGCCCTACAGTCAATCCTGGCGTTGACTGTCGAAAGTCAGTCCATTCCAAAGATCAGGTCGAATCCTGTTATAGGTAGCTGCAAAGCTTCCACGATAATCTCGGTATCACCAAACTGCACAGGTACCCTGCACTTATCACTGGTATGCAGAAGGGATCCATTCGGCATCATGACTTCCAACGATACTGCCTCTGGAAAGACTTCTAAATTCAGCTTACGCACTAGAGATTCCGCGATAAACGAGTGCAAAGTGCCCGTATCAAACAGAATCTTGGAGGGTAAATTATGAATCATAAGGATGCATACATGAATGATTTTCAAAGATGAAAAGAGTGTCACTACGGAGGATTCAATAAACTTGTTAAGCAAATAAAGCACTTACCAGTCACTACATCCTCCTGATCCTTTGCCTCCTGCTGACCAAGCCCATACACTCTGGGCTGCACTAAGTCTCGACCCTGCTGAGGTCTCCCATTAGTGATCATCAACGCTTTGCCCTTATCTACCCTGCTAGAGCCACCAATCTCGTACTTCGACTGCAGGAACAAATTACATTAAAAATCTACTGTAATTACATAAATGTAATGAATACAAAAAAACTTTAATTACCTGATCTGCACCAACTTCCGTACAGAAGCGAGCTATGTGTCCAGGTTGTCGGCGCTCGTAACACACGCCAGCGCTGACCAAGCACTCTCCTGGATGGCGACGCTGACACTTAGGACAAGTGGGGTAGTCCTTGCTCCTATCACCAGACTGACCACTCTTCTTAGCCTCAGGCTTCGGCTTCTTGTTCCAGTTCTTCCCTTGGTCATTCCTGCTCTGCCGCGGCTGGTGCGAATCCTGAGCTCGCTTCGCACAGAAAATACTTCGCTTCTTAACCTTCTGCTGGTCAGCCTCCAGCCTGCGAGCCGTATCCACTAAGCTCCTGTAATAAGCGTTGACCATAGTCATCAACGGCTGCCTCAATGAGTCACGCAAGCCATCCACGAAGCGGCTGCACTTCTTAGCCTGATCTCCCTGCATCACCCCCGCATATCGAGCCAAATGGGTCAGCTCTCGCTCGTACTTTGTAACAGTCCTGTCCCCCTAGAAAAGCCTAAGATACTTCTCCTGAAGACCTCGTCGTGCGGAAGGAGACACGAACCAACTCGCAAGGGCTCTGGAAAACTCGCCCCACGCAAACATGTCTGACGTACGACCTGGTCAAAAGTATGGTCATACTATTTTAAAATGAACGTATCACTTCCTAACATAAGAGGAAATTTCATAACACTTTACCTGCAAGATCATCTGCCCGGTACTTGTCCCACCAGACCTTTGCCTTACCTCGGAGGAGGAAAACTGCCAGAGGAACCTTCTTGTTCTCCGGGCACTCCAAAACATTCAACAGGTCTCTGGTGTTTTCTATCCAATCATCTGTGTCCATCGGGGTCTCATCCCCACAGTAGTTCGAGGGTTGAAGCTCTCTAAAGTTCCTCAAATAGCGTTCCAAGGTCATCTCCATGGGTGCTGGGGCAGGAGCTGGTGCAGGGGCTGGTACTTGTACTGGAGCTGGAAACCCTGCAGCCAGTCCTCTCTGAAACTCCATCAAGGTAACGGTGACCGCCCTGACAATCTGAGACGCTATGTCAGTGCCCTCTGGAGCTGCTGGAACTGGTGGTACCTGTGGCACGACAACGTCTCCCATGGTCGCGTTAGGCATATGGTCCTGACGTGAAGATTCACCCGGTTCACTAACTTGTGGTGCCTGATACAACATATAAAAGAAATCTGATTATTTATCATGCATCTGTGGAATTGGCTTAACACTTTTATTTCGTAATCTTGCGAACACTAGGGCTTAATCGCAACTTAAATACTCTACTAACAAAAGTTTACTCTTACACATTCTTATGGCTCTGTGAAAACCTTCTAGGGTCCAGGGATCCTAAACCTCCCTCTGATACCAATTTGTAACACTCATTCCCAGTATTTCAGAAATCAGCCGTCCGGCCGGGTCAGCGATATAAATAAAACTATGAAGCAGTATTAAAACTAATGTGCATCAGGTAAAAAGAAAAACTAATAAGGATTTAACAACTTACAACGGAAGCTAAGAAAGTAAACTAAGGGTAACCACATACCTCAAAATCTGGATTCACAGAGCCACTAAACATGAATAGGAGTGAAATAACTGAAAATCTGTAATATCATAATAAGTCTGATACAAGACATAATAAACATTAACAAGGTATATTGTTCACATTTACAATTGTAAGCTGAAAGTAAGAAAACTGAATGATAAATCACTACTAACTGATGTCACATAACGCTCATCCTAGGCGTAGTTTCTCACCTGGGTCACCTGAAAAACATTGCTCACGAGGGGTCAGAGTAAAGAAAAATAACTCCACCTAGTGACACTAAAATCATTTTCTCATATGATAAATGCATGTCTTTAGAAAATATTTTTGTGCATTAAAACATTTATGTTGTATGTTATGCATGACTTCGCACTACTTCCTTGTCAAAACATCTATTTGTTCTATGTACGTGACTTTTAGTTCACTAATCCAAGTCCTGACGTTCATTAACTAGTGTACTGTCTCACGTCAGGTCTATACTTGAGTTATAGGTGGCTTCTAACCTGCACATCTACTTGGAAGGCTCTAGACAGGGTGGCTCCTAACGCGCAACTGAAACTGACGACCCGAGACAATCTTACGAACTCAATTGTTCTAGTGTCGCGCGGACACGGTCTCGAATCTACTAACTGTCTCAAAGGGAAGTAAACTCTCAGGACTATACTGCTCACAAGATACCATATGCCTTATGAGAAAGGTAGTGCGCCTCTACCGAGCACGAAAAGACTTGTGTGCTTATTGACCTTTTTGGTCTGATGCTACTCTGCTTGGGATATCTCTTTTGGTGGACTACTGAGCGACCCTTAACTTTCTCGTGGTCAACTAAAGGGACATTCACGCCCTTGGTTGGACAAATTCTAAGCTTACGTACACGGGTAAAGGTTTCATACCTAACGTTACCATTTCTGATCTGACTACCTGGGTCTTGGAGAAGGGTGTCATCCTACACATTTTCCGCGGCCGTTTTTCTATCACCACATCTTTCTATGTATAGTCATGATACTTGTACAAAGCCTACTCATGCTTATACAAAAAAAATATATTTATTGCTATGTCTAATTAGCAGAAATTAAGTTTCCTTATCGTGGTGCTGCGGCACTCGTACACTCGGCGCGACGTCATTTGATTTTCCCAAGGAATTCCGACTGCTAGGGACTTTCAGAATCTTGTCCCAAGGCCACCAAAATCCTGAAATCCAAAATAACCCTACTTTACATGTTTTCCCCCTAGGGTTTCTGTTGGAAAAATTCTAATAACTAGGGTAACCAAAAATCAATTGCTAAACTTCAGATATTACCTTTACGTGGAGTGATTGAGACTCTCAAAGAGCCCAACCCAAATTCCGCGGAGGATCACGAACTCCAAAACCTATTTAGGGCATTAGGAACAAAAATTAGTTTAGCCTAATCTCCTAATCGAAGGATCTCCATGAGGGAATAGAGATAAGGGAGGAATCGACTCACTGGAACCAAAATCGCTTCCACTACCACCGGCTAGGGTTGAATCCATCTCTTCCACGGCCAAGGAAGGAAAAGGGAAACCCACCAGCACTCGTAGAGGAAGGAGGAGAAGCCGAAGTGGACTTCTGGAGGAGGATCGGGCGGCGGCTAGGGCAGCGGAGGCGCGCGGCTTGGCGTCGTCGCGGATCGGCGGGAGACGGAACTGCGGGCTGCGGTTTTCCTTTTCTCCCGTGAGCAGAGATGTGCGGGCTTTCTCCCGAATTAAAGTTGCGGGCTAAAGAACTATCGGTATGCGGTTTACTTATTAACCGTATGAGGAGGGGGAAAACTGCTATTGGCACCCCCAATCCAATTCATTTGAATATTAACCCATTTTCACCGCGCGCGTCACATCTAATATAAAATGCATTACGCACTATTATTAACGCACTTAATAAACTAACGGACACTATCATTAGGAATAGTAACATTATACCTTGACGACGTGCTGCCTTGTTCAAAACCCGTCGCGACTTGACCCTACAATTTTAAATAAATTTCGTGTCAGATTTATGATGTTACAGGCTCCACCACAGGGCCGATAGGTTGTTGAGGCCGGGGTTCGATCCCCCGACCTCCTTGATAAGAGGCCTTTAGTGGCAGTCTTATCACCAACTGAGTCGCGGCTTAGTTTGTGATAATCCTTCCGCTGAAGGATGTTTATCAGGGAGGCCGGGGGATCGAGTCCTGACCTCAACAACCTATCGTCCCTGTGGTGCGACCAGGGATGGGTTGGGGTAAACGGTCCGCGGTCCGGATACCGCCTATCGGGTGGACTCCCGGTGGGACCCTGGGCAGGTGGACTCCTAGTCCCAGGGTGCCAAACAGGTGGACTCCTGGCACTGCATCACCCTCTGGGTTGGATTGCCCGTGTCGAGCAGTATTTTGAAATTAACCAGACTCATCAGCCTACAATGTCTCCACGACTCTTATCGGCATGGAAGGGTCCGCCCTCCATTGGGTTCGTTGGCTCCTCCAACCCTCTCTCGACCTCACCTGGGCAGCTCTCATTGAGGCACTCATTCAACGATATGATCACCTCTACTCTAATAACATGATTGAACGCCTTTGCGGGGTCCATCAGACAGGCTACATCAATTGCGCGGATGAATTTTTCGAGTTGGTCATCCACGTCCCAGGTCTTCTACCCAACCACTACTTAGATTGTTTCATGCATGACTTACAACCTCATATACGTGCTCGCCTCCGCAGCCTCCATCCGTCCACTGCCAACCAAGCCATGGACCTCTCCCTATTTATGGAGGCCGAATTCCTCGCGACGTCCGGAGAACCTTATTCTACATCATTTCCTTCTAAACGCCCTACCAACCATACTTTGACCCCCTCCTAAACCACTGCCACCTCTTCTGCCTCGCCCAACCATTATGCCTCCATGCAATAACCGTTCTATCTTTACCCTACAAAGCATGCATACTTTAAAATGTTTCGCGTACCGACTTGAACGCGTATTAGATACAGGAAACGCGCTGAAACGTGTTTCCAAAACGTAGGAAATGCGATATTTAAATTAAAAATAAAATTTAATTGGGAAACACTTATTTTCCGCTTCTCTCATTCACGCGTCACGCGGGGCGTTCAAGACTCGAGACTCACGCCTTCAGGGTTCACAACTCAAGCGCACGATCCCCACAGCTCTCCTCGCTTTGCGTCGTTCTCCTACGACCCCCGCATTTGAATCTTTGCGTCAAAAGCCAGGCGCATCTCTCTTCGCTTTGCATTGTTCTCTCTCGAAGCATTTCTAGGTTGTTCTCTCCCGTAGCCGAAGCTATGCGTCAAAAGCCCTTCGGCAGGTGAGTGCGGCTCCTAAACCTCTTTCTGTGTTCTTCCTCTGCCAGAGTTATCATCTCTCGCACTATTCTGACCTACATTTCGCAGCGGTCTCACGAAGTAAGACTCTACCTTCTGCGACGACCCCAGGCAAGTGCGACACCGACTCCGGCTGCTCCTCTGCATGTTTAGTCCCTAGGTGACTGCGACTTCGAATCCGACTCCGACTACACCATTACAGCTCCGGTAAGTATAGTTCACGACAAATATATAAGCACAGCTAGGGGATTTTCTTGTTTCGTGCATCTACCCACATCTTCCAGACGCCAAGCTGTCGTTGCATTTTCTTGCTATATCTGCGGTGAGACACCTATAGATGCAATTTTTTTTCTTGCTATATTACTCCATCATTATGTCAAATAACCTGACTTCTCAAAGCAAACAAGATGATTATTACATGTATTAGTCAAATAACAATTGATGATTTATTCGTTTCCTGCATAGAAATACAAATCTATGTTGAAAAATACTTAAACAAACTCAGTTGATTTTGATTATTTTTATGTGTCATTAGGATTTCCGCTCTACATAATTTAAGGATTACATCCACTGAACCAAACTCAGTTCTCTCACTAAACCAAACTCGGTAAAAACTAAAAATGATGTTATGGAAGCCTATGTTATTAAAGGCGCGCCTCGAGCGCGCCTAAGGCTTCCAGGCTCACCGAGCTCAGAGATTTGTGTCTCTGTGCGCCTTATTTGCGCCTTTAGAATATAAAAGATTCTTCTAAGTGAGATTTTTGTTGTAAATATCTTTCTTCAAAAATTAAGAAAAAAATAATTTAAGAACTCAATAATTTTTATTGATTTTTTGTTCGTGAAAGATAATTGTGCGTTAATACTTAGATATGATGCAAGTGACCACATTGATTCTATTTTTTAAAAGATTCAAATGATAGTAATGAATGATTAATTAGTAAACTAGACGAAGAATTTAACCGAGAAGCTGAAATGATGTTTGATGCTGATTATTTTAAATGGATGTGGTTGCACTTTGCCTTCGTCAGGTGCGCGTCTGCGCCTTGAGCCTTGCGCCTAGGCTCCAAGACTCATTTGCGCCTTGGTGCGCCTTGCGCCTTTAATAACTAAGATGAAAGCATACTAGAATGTCTTATAATTAATTATATTGTCACTGTAATCATCCATATCCAGTCTGCTTGTTTACGTTTTATTATATATCATCATAGTAAGGGTCTTGTTTACGTTATTTGCTAGTTTATATTTTTATGCTTCAAACATGAGTGTGTAATTAGTTTACATTTTTATATTAATTAATATTTATATTAAAATAATCAAAAAAATTAATAATGTTTCCCGTATCCTTAGATTTTTAAAAATCACGTTTCCCGTATCCGTTTCGTATCGTATCTCATATCCCGTTTTCGTCTCTGTGCCTCATAGTCCTTACCACCTCTCCAACAAAGAGTGACATGACTTGTGGAGTAAGGGCATGTGCTTCTATTGCAAGTAATCATACTCTCCTACTCATGATTGTTCTGTCAAGGAGTTTCGCGCCCTCATCGATGATGATTGGGAGGAGATCGGTGTAACTGACTTTGACGCCTTTGCGATCACAGTTGTATCGTTAGACGGAGCCCCAGACACCTCGGCGATAGCCAACCCACGGGTGTTTCATTACTAGACGGCAGGTGGCACCTCAACCTTGGGGGCAAGGTCGGTTTTCTCACAGAACCTATTGTTGTGCACGCAAGACGGCGACAATTCCTTGGAACATCTTATTTTGTATTTTTGATCAGCATGTCTTTTTATTTTGTATTTTTAATTTGTAATGTCATTATGGTAATGTGTAAGTGACCCCCCCCCCCCCATATAAGGAAGAGGCTTATGAGTTTTAGGTTTTTTTTGCTTAGGGTTGTGAGATCTCCTTGTGAGAGGGACTTCAAGGAAGAATCAACCTCCTAAGGTTTGGCACAAGTATTGCTTGTGATTGTATCCAATTTCTCAAGTATTATTGCAAGTTAATTTTTGTCTTGGTAATAATGTGTCATGTGGCTCCTCATTGGGTTTGCATTATATGGTGGAGATTGAATGGATATATATAGGGTTATTTACCGGGACCTCCCCTCGTAGTTTGCATAATTATAACTTGCACCCCTCTAACTTTCAAAATTACAATTAACTCTCCTCAATGTTTATATTTCATAACATTCCTGCACAAAAAGACCCCCCCTTAAGATTTACTCCAAGGGGGTACTTTTGTGCATGGATGTTATGAAATGTAAACATTGAGGGGAGTTTTTTGTAATTTCAAAAGTTAGAGGGGTGCAAGCTGTAATTATGCAAACTTCGAGGGGAGGTCCTGGTAAATAACTCTCTCTGTATACACACACACACACACACACACACACACACACACACACACGAGTGACAGTGCGCAGAGGGGCCCCCGTGCCCCGCCCGACAGTACCCGGTTTGCGGCGGTGGGCTTCGCCCGCCCCTGACGGTTCTTAATATTTTTTTATCATGTTATTTTTTTTATTATAATTTTTTGTTTTTTTAATTATTAATTTAACTTTTTTATATTTATATATCTGACCCCACTATATTGGGATCCATATAGCCGACTCCACTATAGTTGGATAAAGGCTTGAGTGTTGTTGTATATTTATTTATCTGTTTATATTGCAAGTTTATAATAAAAAAACATTTTTATTATAAACGCAAAAGCGTTTGTGGCCTAGTGGATAAGGCACCTGATTTCTAATCAGGCGATCGGCTGTTCGTTGCCCCAGCTGGCGCGCTTTTTTATTTTGTTTTAAATTTTATGGATTCTTTCTAATTTTTAGTCTCACGTTGTCGGTTTCACATGCTTATTCAGGTTTAAATAATAGGAGAGGAAATCAACGTTTGAAATTTGGCATAGAGCGGGCAGGTTATGTGGAGCGGGCATGGCTAGACTGGGCGGGCTATATGCAATGCGGGCGGGCTTGGCCGAGTCCTCTATATGCAGATCGTTCTTTGCTTTAATCTCAACCGATTTGATTTTTTCCCAATCTGAAGGGTAAAATGGTAATTTTCCATTGTAGGGTAGGAGTCCCACAAAAAATATAGGTTTAGGAGACCTACGAACATGTGGAGAGAGAGGCAGCAAGTTTATTTAGATCCGACGGCTTATATTATTTGCAGGAATTTTAAACTCATGCTATTCGCAGATCATACTATTTCTTTATATATGGTGTGTGTGTGTGTGCAGCATGTCCTGTTCCTTGGTCTTGAAGAATAGTTTGACTTGTAAAATCTATAGGTATTGGAGTCTTTGGCTGCCAAGTGTGGGGAAGGCTCTGGTCGCGGATTATGTTGGAGAATAATTGCTGTGGTAAAAGCTGCTAAAATTTTGGGACTTACATTTTATGAAGCATTTGAAATACGACCTATAGAATTGCTCCAACTACTCTCTTTAAAAGCACAAGACTCTCTCGAGGAAGCTAGGCTCTTGGTACAGACCCATTTCATGCCCTCAGCAAGTATTGCAAGAATTCTGGCTGACTCATTCCTAAAGGCATGTTTTGAATATCTTAAATTTGTTTGTAAGGGAGTGCTCCATAGTTGACACTTGTGCTCGTTAAAATTATTTAACCATGATATTTGGGTGTCTTTATGTTTTTAATGTTTATTTTATGCTTATACACAGGGTTTGTTAGCTGCACATCGTGGGGGTTATATAGATTCTCAAAAAGATGAAGGTCCTGCTCCACTTTTATGGAGATTTTCTGATTTTCTGAAGTGGGCTGAACTTTGTCCTACTGAACCCGAAATTGGCCATGCACTGATGCGCTTAGTGATGACTGGTCAAGAAATACCACATGCTTGTGAGGTATTTTATTATTTACACAATACAATTTTGTCAAATACAGTTATTTTGTCTAAATGTTTGTGTAGCATTTTTAACAGTTGTATTTTCTTGATCTTTAAAGTAATATTTATGGTCCTGTATATGGATGAGTTTTTTCAGCGTTAGTGTGAGTACTGATTTGGGGCAGTGGACTAAGTGTAAACTTATGCTACTATGTAGTTATGCTTGCAGAATATATAAAATGTTGTTATTGTATTTTTGGTAGTTATTCGTCAGCTGTTATTTTTTGCTTTATTTCATTGTTCACTGTTGTGTGCCTTTGCTACCTTGGTAATTGTTACTGTTAGCCTGTTGGCTCTTACTACTATCCTGAGGGAAAAAGCTGTTAGCATGTTGTTTGTTACTCTGTTAGCCTATTAACTGTTACTACTTTCATATTTGTATATATGTTAGCTGCCCGAGCTTCCTGTGGTTGTGATTATATGTTTCCTTGTTGCCTAATGCCATGCCATGCTATGCTAACCACTAACTGTTACTGTTAGCTTTCGCTAGACTGGTTTCTGTCTGCCTTACTTTCGTTCCTTCACTCACTATCTTGACGTTTTAGTTGTTAGCCCGTTAGATGTTACTCAATTGCTAACTATTACTACTTTTCACATCCTATATCTGATATTTGCCCTAGCTTCTTGTGGTTGTGATTATTTGGTTCTTTTTGTGGTCAAACTTTGATAGTTTTTTACTAAATATTCTCTAATGCATCTAATGTTATATCAGTTGTGCCTAGTTTTGTTCCTTGTTATTGTAACGGCCCAAAAATCCGCCACAATTTAATTCATTCTTTCTGAGAGGGTTTTTCATATAACTATACGCAGCAGTATAAAAAAAGAGGTGTACCGGTGAAAACATAACATCACATATCATTAATATACAGAATATACACACTATCTAAATGTCAGGTACGAAAGTGTCTACATCTAGTACATTCCAACTAGCTATTAATAGTACAAGGAAAAACTCAAGCTAACCCGTGGACGAGCCACGTCTTCAACTGGTCTTCGGTCTACATCTGCCTGAGCCCGCCTAGCGGGGTCTAGTACGCTGGTACTCGGCTCCTGAAAGAAAATTAGGAACCAATTAGTTTTGAAAACTAAGTGGATTCCTTACCCTTACTCATATCTTCACACTGCAATCAAACAAGAGAGTCAGCAGCAATAAATCTATATGAACATGTTTCTGAACTAGTGACATGAAAAATCAACAATTCTATTCTGATATCAATTCATATTTCATTTATTCTGTTTCTATCAAATTTCCATTTATTCGTAATGCATTTCTCGAAATACTAAGGGTCATTCAAATATCTCAATCATCCGGGCCCGTCGACCCTTCACATCAATATCCGCTTTAGGGCGCTCAAACGCGCAGCAGGCTTCCACGCCTCCTAAATTGGATTCTCATCATATTCTGTAGGAGTTCGACCCCTCCTACGAGGTGTGAGAGTTCTACCCCTCTCACGAGGTGTAGGAGTCTGAATCATTCCCCCCCTACTAGGCCGACCCTTAGCTTTTCGATGCGTCGACGCGATCTCAATTTCAATTCAAATTCTATCTTTTCGATTCATTTCATTTTCTTAACAAAATAGGATTTATTTGTATGTTTTCCCCTCAGAAATGTATCGCTCGCTAAGTCACGTTAGCGTTTTCGGCGATTCATATATTTCAGTGATATCAAATAACAGGAAAGTAACTAGCTTAACAAGTTCACCAGAAAGTAGTAGGGACTCACCCCAAGTTTTCCTTTGCCCTTGTCCTTCAAAGGGTTCACGTCACGTCTATCGCCGGACGCCATCCTCTGCAGCATCAAAATATCATTTACTTTAGGGTTGCGCCATAAATTGTTATGAGTGAACTTCTACGGCGGTCACAACTACGACCTCTAGGAGTTGTCTAGGGAAGGACTAACATGAGTGATCAAAAAGAGGGTACACCATGTAGCATATCTCTATCCAAGGTGCTCCAATACACAGCCGCAAGGGTTGCTTCAATTACAACGCCAAGGGCTGCGTATAGCAGCTTAACAAAGTGTAAATTCCAGTTTAAGACAACCTCCATCAACAAAGTCAGCCAGCACACATGACTCCTACAAAAGAGCAGTTGGAAAGCACAAAATAAACCCCCAAACTAACAGCAGCCGGCCAGCACAACTGCAGCCCTCGCAGCCGGCAACAGGAGCTCAAAGTCAAGATTCAGGGCTTGGAAAATTATAAAACCAACTTTAGGTTGAAAAGGAATGAAGCAAAACCAAAACCCCCAAACCCTAGGGTTTTCATCCATCACAATTCCGTATACAAACTTCATGATCAACACAAAAGGAGTGAAGGGAAGGAGATTACCTTCCTAAAGGAGAAGAAATCGTACGAATCGGAGGAGATTTGAGGCGGCTAGAGGGATCGGCGCAGGAGCGGCTCCGTCTGGTTTCGTTCCGTCGAAATGAAGAAATGAAGAAGAAAAGAATAAGTGTAGGGATATATCACGGGAGCCTCACCGCCTAACCCAAACAGCCGGTCAAAATTACCGGTTCAACAGTGCACAACCACAGTATCAAACATCCAACCGGTCAACACTACCGGGTCAACAGTGCACAGCCACAATGAACACATGAATTTCAAGTAAAACAGCCAAGTAACAGCCGGTCCAACTCAAGAACCCCCAACATAGATTCAGTTTATATCAATTCCGGCTAACTCAAACCATTTAAATGAAAACGAAGCGGCTGTCGCAAGTAACAAAAAAAAATGAAATATCAAGTGGAAACAAATATCCAAACATCCAAATTACTGTGCACATTGCATCGGCATTGATATCAAATTTCATCATCGGGGATATTATTTTCACAGCGTTAGATTACAAAATAAATACATCTTCGAACGTTTCTTACGGTTATGGCTTCCATTTTGCACATAGTTATTAACTTTTTGCAACATATTATGTTACTCACGTATGCGGTATTCAAGTATCAAACATAATTTTGCATCGTATGATATCTGATTGGGTCAACCCCAATTTATAGGCAAACTGGGATGCACGTAACCGAACCGCCCTCTCCCCTCACTAAAATCGTGGGAGTTACGCAAGTAACCGCCTCACATGGGATCCGCGCGCTCGATCCACGCAGTAACTACCGCGCGCCGGATCGCGCGCGCAACTCACCCACCGCCACCCCGCAGTTTTGGCCGGCCCCGGCCTCGGACCGGCCGCCCCCTCTAACCGCCCGGAGACGGGCGGTCCCGGCACGGACGACCTCCGCAAAGGCCTGCCAAGGCCGTCCACCCTCGGGCGGCCTCGCCGCGGCCGACCCTAGCAAGGGGCCGGCCAAGGTTGCCCGATCCCGGGCGGCTTCGCGGCGACCGGCCAAGCCCGCCCGACTCCAGGCGGCCTCTCCGCGGCCGACCCTCAGAAGGGACGACCAAGGCCGCCCAAATCCGGGCGGCCTTGCCGCGGCCGGTCCCGTGAGGGCCGGCGAAGGCCGCCCGTTCCCGGGCAGCCGGCCCTCGCAGGGACATGCCATGGCCGCCCGGATCCAGCCGACCTCGACCCAGCCGACCTCTGTGAGGGCCGCCCGAGGCCGCCCACCCCCGAGCGGCCACTCCGCGGCCGGTCTCCCCTCGCGGTCTCCCTTCGTATAGAGGGGAGACGGCCGCCCGCGCCGGCGTTGTCGGGTCGCCATTCCTAGCAGGCGGGCCTTCCATCGACCCGGGGGCAAGGCGGTCATTTTCTAAGAGCGGTGATCCGCGTGATCATTTCTGAGCGATTCTATTGGCCGGTCCGGTAGGCAAAATTACCGGACAACCCTCGCCAAAATCTATAAATAGGCCCAGTTTCTATTTCAAAAGTGTCTTTTTCCCAGTTTTTACTCCGCTTCACTCTCTTTTCCTCCTTTCTCTCTGCAGAATCCCCATCCAAGACCGCTTCCGCAAGTTTTCGCCAAGGATGCAAAGGGAAGAGGAAGTTGGCGAATAATCAAGTCAAGAACGAGACACGTGGAGTCGTCACCGCCGACACGTCAACAGGCCAGGAAGCACCTGCACCTCCAGCGAGTGCACGACGGAAGATCGTGAAACCAGCACAGCGACCAACGACACCCGACACTCACTCCCCCCCTCCCATCTCATTAAGCGTAACGAGGCGCGGCCTGTCTCCCTCGCCCTCCTCCAAGAAGCTTTGTAATAAACTCTTATATACTGTATGTTAGGTCGGCACCGTACCGACCACGTGATTTTTCACCCTGATTTCCGGTTTTTCACGTCATCAAGTATTCGTCTCAGCATCTAGTTAATCTTTGACTGTTGGTGCGCTCGGCCTCTCACGGGCTAAGACGGTTGAGTAAGTCCGGTATAACAAGATCGCCGCGCGATTCCCCAACAGATTGGTGCCGTCTGTAGGAAACAGTTCCCAAAAACTTCATGGAGGCAAAAAGGATAGGACATCCCGCATTGTCGGACTAGTTAGAGGAAGGAAAGGCCGGGCACATCACACGAAAAACTTCGGGGTCAGCACATCGGGAACGCGCCGAGCTTGGCCAGTCACACTTCCTTCTCAACGCACCACAACAAGAGGAAGTCGTCGCCGCCCCAGATATTGTTTTCATCCGGAGAAACGATCGTTTGGAGGAGCACCTTGCAGAAATGCTCGCCCTCCTCAGAGGCATGACCACCGCCCAGGCACCCGCAGGAGTACCAGCTCCAGAGAACGCGCCACAGGCTCAGGAGGAGGAAGATTCTGAATCCTCGCAAGAAGCCAACATTGAGCATCCCGCCCGCCAGTCCAGGAATGCCGGGAACAGTCTCCTCCACCAGCGCCCGAGGATGGGATCCCCGAGGGGGATGATCCGAGAAGAAGTAAGAGAATTGTTTGAAGAAGAGTTCGGCCAAGTTGGTCGTCGAGGGGCGCAAGTCCACCACCCGGGGAGGAACGGGTCACCTCTAGCGCCAGATGTGCTCGTGTTGTCGGTCCCTGCAAGTTTCAAGCTTCCAAGCATCGAATCATACGACGGAACCGAAGATCTCTTGGAGCATGTAAATCACTTCATCACAATCCTTCACATCTACAACGCGTCTGACTAGTTGCTCTTCCAAGTCTTCCTTGTCACTTTGAAAGGACAGGCGAGAACGTGGTACCACTCGCTCAAAGAAGGAACCGTCCGGAACTTCGCCCAACTTACCTAGCAGTTCCTGGACCAATTCATAGCCAACCGCCGCATTGTAAAGGATCCCTCACATCTCTCCAGAATTCGTTAGAATGAGGGAGTGACTCTCAAAGATTTTTTCCATCGGTTCGCCACAGAAGCCAGGCAGATACCAAGGGTGGACCCGGAACACCTGCGCGGGGTCTTCCTCAGGGGGCTCCGACCTGTAGGATTCTACTTCGCGCTAATGAGGGAGACGGTCCCCAGCTACCCGGACCTTGTACACTGAGTCGAAGCTCAGATCGCAGCCTACGAGGCGATCTATGTAAGATCCGAAAATTTTACGCGAAATTTATTTTATTTTAGGGTCGAGTCGCGACGGATTTTGACCGGGACAGCGCGTCGTCGAGGTACGTTGTTCTATGATTATAAATCGCGACCGTTTATTTTGAGAATGGGTGTGCCGATAGCCGTGTTTAGGTGGTTTTAGGGTGGAGTGGGGTGCCAACAGTAATTTTCCCCCTCTCCTTACGGTTAAAAAGAAACCGCAGCCCGATTTCTTAAAGCCCACGCATCTCCATTTCACGGATAAGAACCGCATGTCCCGTCCTGTTCCGTCTTCCGCAAGAGCCGCGCCCGACGCCTCCCGCTTCCGCCAGAGCCGGCGACTCCCGCTGCCCTAGCCGACGGCCGATCTCCCTCCGAATTTCTTTTCCGACTTCTCCTCCCTCCTCTGCAGGCGCCGGGGAGTATTCCTTTTTCTTCCTTGGCCGTGGAAGAGCCGATTTCAACCCTAACCGAAGGAGGTTGATTTTGTTTCGGTTCCGGTGAGTCGATCCCTTCCTTTTCTCGATTTCTACTTGGATATCCTTCGTTTTGGAGGTAGACTAAACTAATTTTCATTTTCTTTTGCGCTATTTTAGGTTTTGGTGTTCGTGGTTCACCGCGGAGTTTGAGTGGGACGCATTGAGAACCCCAATATCTCCGCATAAAGGTAATATACGAAGCTAGTACGCATTTGTTTTGCAACCTTAGATGATTTGGATTTTTACCACCGGAAAACCCTTAGGGAAAAATTATGAGTTTAGGTTTGCCTTGAATTGCAGGACTTTGGTAGGTTCGAGGCAGCTTTCTGAAGGTCCCCAGTAGTAGGATTTGCCTTCGGAAATAGAAGATGTCGCCGCGCCGAGTCTACGAGCGCCGCACCACCGCTGTAAGGAAATTTAATACCTGTTAGTTAGACATAACAAATGTTATATTTTGTATACGCATATGTAGGTTTCGTACAAGCAACATAACCATGCATAGAAAAGTGTGGCAGTAGGAAAATGGTCGCGGAAAACGTGTAGGATGACGCCCTTTCCCATGACCCAGTTAGTCAAGTTATGAATAATTATTTTAAGTACGAAACTTTACCCACGTACGTAAGCTTGGAATTTGTCCAACCAAGGGCGTGAATGTCCCTTCAAGTCGACCACAAGAAAGTCAAAGGTCGCTTAGTAGTACACCAGAAAAGATATCCCTTGCAAAGTAGCGTCAGACCAAAAAGGTCAGCCAGCACACAGAGTTCTTCCGTGCTAGGTAGAGGCGCACTACCGTTCTCATAAGGTACATGGAACCTTATGAGTAGTACAGACTTGGGAATTATTTTCCCTTGAGCCAGTTAGCAGATTCGAGACCGTGTCCGCGTGACACTAGAACAATTGGGTTCATAAGATGGTCTCGGGTCGTCAGTTTCAGTTGCGCGTTAGGAGCTACTCTGCCTAGAGCCTTCCTAGTAGATGAGCAGGTTAGAAGCCACCTAGAACTCAAGTATAGACCTGACATGAGACAGTACGCTAGTTAGTGGACGTCAGGACTTGAGTTAATAATATAAAAGTCACGTGCTTAGTACGAGTAGATGTGTGACCAGAGAACAGTGCGAAGCCATGCATAGCACATAGCATAAAAGTTTTAAATGCATAAAATTATTTTTCAAAGACATACATGCATTCATATGTAAAACTGGATTTTAGTGTCACTAGGAGTGGTTATTTTTCCTTACTCTGACCCTTCGTGGGCACTGTTTTTCAGGTGACCCAGGTGGGAAGTTACGTCTAGGATGAGCATGTGGTGGCGTCAGTTTGTACTATTTATCTTTTTCAGTTTATTCTATTTCAGCATGTACCTGTAGATGAGAATATTGTATCAGATTAATGTTTTATCTAATTTGTATCAGACTATTTATGGTTAACCAGATTTTCAGTTAATTCAGTTTTACTTCCTGTTTAGTGGCTCTGTGAATCCAGATATCAGGTATGTGGTTACCCTTAGTTTACTTTATTCAAACTTCCGCTGTAAGTCTTAAATTGCTTAGTATAGATTTTATTACCTGCTGCTACTAGTTTTAATACTGTTTCCTAGTTTTCTTTATATCGCTGACCCGGCCGGACGGCTGATTTCTGAAATACTGGGAAGGGGTGTTACAAATTGGTATCAGAGCCAGGTTTAGGATCCCTGGACCCTAGAAAGAATTCACAGAGCCATAGGAGCGTTTAAGAGTAAACTTTTGTCAGTAAAGTACTTTAAGTTGCGATTAAGCCTTAGTGTTCGCTAGAGTACAAAATAAGTTGCTAAATCAGATTTCTTAGATGCTTGATAAATAATCAGATTTCCTTTATATATTCTATCAGGCACCACGAGTTAGTGAACCAGGTGAATCTTCACGCCAGAACCCGACTCCTAATGCAACCATGGGAGACGCTGCCGTGCCACAGGTACCACCAGTTCCAGCAGCTCCAGAGGGTACTGACATAGCGTCTCAGATTGCCAGAGCGGTTACTGTTGCCTTGATGGAGTTTCAGAGAGGACTGGCTGCAGGGTTTCCAGCTCCAGTACAAGTACCAATCCCTGCACCAGCTCCTGCAGCAGCACCCGTGGAGATGACCCTGGAGCGCTATTTGAGAAATTTCAGAGAACTTCAGCCTTCGAACTACAGTGGGGATGAAACCCCGATGGATACAGATGATTGGATAGCTAACACCAGAGACCTGCTGAATGTTTTAGAGTGCCCGGAGAATAAGAAAGTTCCTCTGGCAGCTTTCCTCCTCCGAGGAGAGGCAAAAGTCTGGTGGGACAAATACCGGACAGATGATCCTGCAGGTAAAGTGTTATGATCAATTCCTTTATTTTAGGAAGTAATGTGTTAATCTTATTTGGTGTAATCGTATTTTTTTTTGGCCAGGCCGTACCCCAGACATGTTCACTTGGGGCGAGTTCTCTAGAGCTCTTGCTAGTTGGTTCGTGCCTCCTTCCGCACGACGAGGTCTCCAAGAGAAGTATCTGAGGCTTTTCCAGGGGGACAGGACAGTTACTGAGTACGAGCGAGAGCTGACTCATCTGGCTAGATATGCGGGCGTGATGCAGGGAGATCAGACTGAGAAGTGCAGTCGTTTCGTGGATGGCTTGCGTGACTCGTTGAGACAGCCGCTGATGACTATGGTCAACGCTGATTACAGGAGCTTAGTGGATACAGCTCGCAGACTGGAGGCTGACCAGCAGAAGGTTCAGAAGCGAAGTAGTTTCCGTGCGAAGCGATCTCAGGATTCGCATCAGCCGCAGCAGAACAAGAATGACCAAGGTAAGAACTGGAACAAGAAGCCGAAGCCTGATGCTAAGAAGAATGGTCAATCTGGTGACCGAAGCAAGGACTATCCCACGTGTCCCAAGTGTCAGCGTCGCCATTCAGGAGAGTGTTTGGCCAGTGCAGGCGTATGCTATAAGTGCCGACAACCTGGACACATAGCTCGCTTCTGTCAGGAAGCTGGGACAAATCAGGTAATCAAGGTCCTTTTGTATTGATTACATTTATGTAATTACAATAGATCTTTAATGTAATTTATTCCTGCAGTCGAAGTTCGAGGTTGGTGGCCCTAGCAGGGTAGATAAGGGCAAAGCATTGATGCTCACTGATGGGAGACCGCAGCAGGGTCGAGACTTAGTGCAGCCCAGAGCTTATGGGCTGGGTCAGCAGGAGGCGAAGGATCAGGAGGATGTTGTGACAGGTAAGTGTTGTTTGCTTAACAAGTTGGTTTTAAAATCCTCCGTAGTGACACTTTAAAATTTTCATCCTTCTTAAATCATTCATGTAGGCATCCTTATGATTCGTAATTTACCCTCTAAGATTCTGTTTGATACGGGTGCCTCGCACTCGTTTATCGCGGAATCTTTAGTGCGTAAGTTGGAATTAGAAGTCTTCCCCGAGTCAGTACCGCTGGAAGTCATGATGCCGAATGGATCCCTTCTGCAGACCAGAGACAAGTGCAGGGTGCCAGTGCAGTTTGGGGACACTGAGATTATCGTGGAAGCTTTGATGCTACCTATAGCAGGGTTTGACTTGATTTTTGGAATGGACTGGCTTTCAGCAGTCAACGCCAGGATTGACTGTAGGGCGAAGCAGATTCAGTTCGATGGCCCCAACCAGACCTCTTTTTCTTTTCAGGGATTGAAGGGAGTAGTGAAGATGATCATATCTGCAGTCCAAGCGAGAAAGTGCGTTAGTCAGGGTTGTGAAACCTTCGTAGTACTGATGAGCGCGGAGTCTAAGGCTGATTTGTTAGAGGTACCAGTGGTGCAGGAGTTTCCAGATGTTTTCCCGGAAGAGCTCCCTGGTGCCCCTCCAGATAGAGAGATTGAGTTCCCGATAGACTTGCAGCCTGGGGCTACGCCGGTAGCCAAATCTCCCTATCGGATGGCTCCAAGGGAACTAGCAGAATTGAAGAGCCAGTTGCAGGAGCTGCTTGATTTGGGTTTTATACGCCCCAGTACTTCGCCTTGGAGTGCTCCAGTGCTTTTTGTGAAGAAGAAAGATGGTAGTCTGAGATTGTGCATAGACTACCGCGAGTTGAATAAGCTGACCGTAAAGAACAAGTACCCGATTCCTAGGATTGATGATTTGTTCGACCAGTTGGTGGGAGCGAGCACCTTCTCCAAGTTAGATCTGAGGTCGGGCTATCATCAGCTGAGGATTCGTGACGCGGATATACAGAAGACTGCTTTCAGTACCAGATATGGACACTTCGAGTTCGTGGTCATGCCGTTCGGGCTGACCAATGCCCCTTCAGTATTTATGGACCTGATGAACAGGGTATTTCGGGAATATTTAGATCGTTTTGTCATCGTCTTCATAGATGATATTTTGGTGTTCTCTAAGAGTGCAGAAGATCATGCAGCTCACCTCAGGATTGTTTTGAGCACACTCAGGAAGAACCAGTTGTATGCCAAATTTTCAAAGTGTGAGTTTTGGCTTTCAGAGATTGCATTCTTAGGCCACATCATCAGTCAGAAAGGGGTTAGCGTTGATCCAAAGAAGATAGAGGCCATTAAGAGTTGGCCAAGGCCGACGACAGTTTCAGAGGTTCGCAGCTTTTTGGGTCTTGCTGGATACTACAGGAGATTCATCAGGGATTTCTCGAAGATAGCCTTACCACTGACTTCCCTCACTAGGAAGGGAAAGGGCTTGGATTGGACAGTTGAGTGTGAGTTGACCTTTGAGAACTTGAAGAACAGATTGATGACCGCACCAGTTTTGAGTTTACCTTCAGGGCCAGACGGATTTCAGATCTATAGTGATGCTTCAGGTCAGGGTTTGGGTTGTGTTCTCATGCAGCATGGAAAGGTCGTAGCTTATGCCTCGAGACAGTTAAAGGTTCATGAGAGGAACTATCCCGTTCATGACTTGGAGCTTGCAGCAGTCATTCATGCTCTGAAGATATGGAGACACTACCTTTATGGAGTGCGTTGTGAGATCTTCACTGATCATAAGAGCCTCAAGTATATCTTTGATCAGCGAGAGCTCAATTTGAGACAACGCAGATGGTTGGAGTTTCTAGCAGACTACGATGTAGACATTCAGTACCACCCAGGAAAGGCGAACGTGGTAGCTGATGCTCTTAGCAGGAGAGGCTCGTGTTTCTATCTTCTCACTCAGCAGGAGGAGTTAGTACGAGAGCTGGAGAGACTGGACATCGTCGTTGTGCCCCGTTGCAGTTTTGGTTCAGCTTGGTTGAGTTGGATGGAGATTTCGTGCGATATTAGAGATAGGATCAGGACAGCATTACCGTTGGATCCAAAGATGGCAGAGATTTGGATCTCAGTACAGTCAGGTCAGAAAGAGAGGTTCTCTATTCAGGATGAGTTATTATTGCATGATGGCAGAGTGTGCATCCCAGATGTTAGTCACCTTCGGGAGGACATTTTGTTCGAGGCACACAATTCTAGATATTCGATACATCCTGGTAGCACGAAGATGTATGCAGATCTTAAGAAGACAGTCTGGTGGCCAGGTTTGAAGAGTGATGTTGCAGATTATGTAGGGAAGTGTGAGACATGCAAGTTGGTTAAGGCCGAGTGTCAGAGGCCTGGAGGCAAATTGCAGCCACTTCCCATCCCCGAGTGGACTTTTGAGGATATATCCATGGACTTCATTCATGGTCTGCCGAGATCGCAGAGTGGGAATGACTCAGTGTGGGTTATAGTAGATCGGCTTTCTAAGGTTGCCCATTTCATTCCTCTTAGAAAGACAGATCAAGGTCCAAAGCTGGCCCAGTTATATTTAGACGAGATAGTTCGACTTCACGGTGTGCCCAAGACTATAGTTTCAGACCGAGATGGCAGATTTACCTCCAGGGAGTGGCGATACGTTCAGGAGCGGTTGGGTACCAGGTTACATTTCAGCACCGCTTTCCATCCTCAGACCGATGGACAGACTGAGCGCACAAATAGGACTTTGGAGGATCTGCTGCGGATGTGCATTCTAGATTTTGGAGGAAAGTGGGAGAAGTATGTTACTCTTGTGGAGTTCTCCTACAACAACAGTTTTCAGGCGAGTATTGGGATGACACCGTTCGAGGCCCTCTATGGTAGACGTTGTCGGACACCGTTATGTTGGGCAGAGAGTGAGGAAAGATCTTCTATCAGAGAGTCATGGATTGATAAGACCACGGACAGGATTAAGCTTATTCAGGAGCGTATGAAGACAGCTCAGGATTGCCAGGCCAAGTATCATGATCAGAAGCACAGGTCAGTAGAGTTCAGTGTTGGAGACTACGTTTATTTAAAGGTCAGACCAGTTAGAGGAGTCTCTAGAATAAAGCGAATGAAGAAGCTGAGTCCCAGATTCGTTGGTCCTTTTGAGGTACTGGAAAGAGTTGGTGAGGTTGCTTACAGGTTGGCCTTACCTGAGGAAATGAGTGGTGTACATGATGTATTTCACGTCTCCTATCTGAGGAGAGCAGTCAGAGATTCCAGTCAGATCATCAGTACCGAGGAAGCACCAATTGAGACAGATCTTAGTATTGGAGTTAGACCAGTCAAGATAGTGGACTCAAGGATTCAGAAGCTCAGAAATAGAGAGATTCGCATGGTCAAGGTCCTTTGGATGAACTGTGGCCGCCCAGAGTATACTTGGGAGCGAGAGGATGAGCTAAAGGGCAATGCAGACTATTCTTTTCTCTTCGATTCAGGTATGGTTTCAATTTTCGAGGACGAAAATTTTTGTTAGGAGGGGAGATTTGTAACATCCGAAAATTTTACGCGAAATTTATTTTATTTTAGGGTCGAGTCGCGACGGATTTTGACCGGGACAGCGCGTCGTCGAGGTACGTTGTTCTATGATTATAAATCGCGACCGTTTATTTTGAGAATGGGTGTGCCGATAGCCGTGTTTAGGTGGTTTTAGGGTGGAGTGGGGTGCCAACAGTAATTTTCCCCCTCTCCTTACGGTTAAAAAGAAACCGCAGCCCGATTTCTTAAAGCCCACGCATCTCCATTTCACGGATAAGAACCGCATGTCCCGTCCTGTTCCGTCTTCCGCAAGAGCCGCGCCCGACGCCTCCCGCTTCCGCCAGAGCCGGCGACTCCCGCTGCCCTAGCCGACGGCCGATCTCCCTCCGAATTTCTTTTCCGACTTCTCCTCCCTCCTCTGCAGGCGCCGGGGAGTATTCCTTTTCCTTCCTTGGCCGTGGAAGAGCCGATTTCAACCCTAACCGAAGGAGGTTGATTTTGTTTCGGTTCCGGTGAGTCGATCCCTTCCTTTTCTCGATTTCTACTTGGATATCCTTCGTTTTGGAGGTAGACTAAACTAATTTTCATTTTCTTTTGCGCTATTTTAGGTTTATGTGTTCGTGGTTCACCGCGGAGTTTGAGTGGGACGCATTGAGAACCCCAATATCTCCGCATAAAGGTAATATACGAAGCTAGTACGCATTTGTTTTGCAACCTTAGATGATTTGGATTTTTACCACCGGAAAACCCTTAGGGAAAAATTATGAGTTTTGGTTTGCCTTGAATTGCAGGACTTTGGTAGGTTCGAGGCAGCTTTCTGAAGGTCCCCAGTAGTAGGATTTGCCTTCGGAAATAGAAGATGTCGCCGCGCCGAGTCTACGAGCGCCGCACCACCGCTGTAAGGAAATTTAATACCTGTTAGTTAGACATAACAAATGTTATATTTTGTATACGCATATGTAGGTTTCGTACAAGCAACATAACCATGCATAGAAAAGTGTGGCGGTAGGAAAATGGTCGCGGAAAACGTGTAGGATGACGCCCTTTCCCATGACCCAGTTAGTCAAGTTATGAATAATTATTTTAAGTACGAAACTTTACCCACGTACGTAAGCTTGGAATTTGTCCAACCAATGGCGTGAATGTCCCTTCAAGTCGACCACAAGAAAGTCAAAGGTCGCTTAGTAGTACACCAGAAAAGATATCCCTTGCAGAGTAGCGTCAGACCAAAAAGGTCAGCCAGCACACAGAGTTCTTCCGTGCTAGGTAGAGGCGCACTACCGTTCTCATAAGGTACATGGAACCTTATGAGTAGTACAGACTTGGGAATTATTTTCCCTTGAGCCAGTTAGCAGATTCGAGACCGTGTCCGCGTGACACTAGAACAATTGGGTTCATAAGATGGTCTCGGGTCGTCAGTTTCAGTTGCGCGTTAGGAGCTACTCTGCCTAGAGCCTTCCTAGTAGATGAGCAGGTTAGAAGCCACCTAGAACTCAAGTATAGACCTGACATGAGACAGTACGCTAGTTAGTGGACGCCAGGACTTGAGTTAATAATATAAAAGTCACGTGCTTAGTACGAGTAGATGTGTGACCAGAGAACAGTGTGAAGCCATGCATAGCACATAGCATAAAAGTTTTAAATGCATAAAATTATTTTTCAAAGACATACATGCATTCATATGTAAAACTGGATTTTAGTGTCACTAGGAGGGGTTATTTTTCCTTACTCTGACCCTTCGTGGGCACTGTTTTTCAGGTGACCCAGGTGGGAAGTTACGTCTAGGATGAGCATGTGGTGGCGTCAGTTTGTACTATTTATCTTTTTCAGTTTATTCTATTTCAGCATGTACCTGTAGATGAGAATATTGTATCAGATTAATGTTTTATCTAATTTGTATCAGACTATTTATGGTTAATCAGATTTTCAGTTAATTCAGTTTTACTTCCTGTTTAGTGGCTCTGTGAATCCAGATATCAGGTATGTGGTTACCCTTAGTTTACTTTATTCAAACTTCCGCTGTAAGTCTTAAATTGCTTAGTATAGATTTTATTACCTGCTGCTACTAGTTTTAATACTGTTTCCTAGTTTTCTTTATATCGCTGACCCGGCCGGACGGCTGATTTCTGAAATACTGGGAAGGGGTGTTACAATCTAGGCCCATCGAAGACATTTTGAAGGAGCAGTTAAGAGGAAAAGAGAAGAACCGCCCCCAAGGAGTCAAGAGGAACGCAGGGGCACCCCCCGCCAGCAGGATCGTCAGGAGGACCGGCCCCCCAGGCGGTACCATGAGTACCCACCGCTCAACACCTCCCTTGCTAACGTGCTTTATGCAATTCACGACGATCCAGCGTTATGGATGCCCCGAGAAGTCCCTGTGGGAAAAGGAGATAGAACAAATACTGTATATTTTACAAGGGGACATGACACTCAATGGAAGAATGTGTCAGGTTAAAGGATGAGATCGAACGACTCATCCCGCAGGGGGTCCTCAGGAGATTTCTTCAGGACCAAGTAAGAGGCCAGCCATGCGGCGATCCAAATATTACGTAACGAAATATTTTTAATTTTTCCCCGATGATAAGAATGCAAGGCAGTACGGATTTTATGTAAATATTTTTCGCAATTTTCATTTATTTTATTATATATATATATTTTCATTTTGGTGTTATTAGCCAAATATATATGATGGTTCATGTTTTTAATTTGTAACAAATGTTTTATTGTTGTTATATGTGGGCTGTCAATAGTAGTTTGGGTTTGTGTTGGCTAGGTGTTGTGCTGGCTTATGCATTTGACACATGGAAATAAACAGTGTGGCTGATTTGGATTTTGGTTTGACACTTGCCAAACCTTATGTTGGCTGGTGGTTTCCTTTGTGCTTAATGTGATGGCACCTGGATCAGTGTTGATAAAATTGGCTTCTTATTTACCGTTGGTCGGTTCTTTTATTAAAAAGAGTCGAGCCCTTCTTCTCATTTTCCCGCATCCGTCTCTACGCTATTTCCTCTGCCGCTGAATCCCAATTTCTCCTTCCCGTGCTCTGCTTCTCCTTCCTGGCTGTTGTTCCACTTCTTCCTTTCCTCCTTTTAGTTTAGTAGTCGCTGCTACTGCTGCTTTGTGTCGTTGTTGGTGTTGCTGTTTCTGCGCCGCCAACTCTGTCGCCGACCCTCTGTCGCTGGTTTAGGGCTTTTCTGCCACAGGTTGTGAGCTATTGCTGCTTGTCTCCTCTGCTTTTTACCTTCTTCAGTGTCTCTTCCGGAGATTTTGGAAGGATTTCGCCACACTTATGCACATCCGAGACGATCGGTTGTGCAGCGATTTACTTTTTCCTTCTCTCGATGTAAGAATGTTTTTCTCCTCTCTATGTTGCTTCTTCTAATTGCTGCCTAGCTAAAAATTAATGTTTACCCTACCTATGTTGGCTGACCACTAGTATTTTTGTTGCTACTTTGTTTTGGGGCTCTTTTTATATATTCACTATGTTTATTAGCTGCTTTTGCTGGTGATTTGAGGGCTGGTTTTTGCTGCTTTAGATGTTGGACAGTCATATGTCTTGCTATATATTGCTGGACAGCCCTATTAGGAGGATGATTTTGTGTTGACAGCCTTGTTTAGGGGATGATTTTGTGCTGTTTAGAGACTGAGTGTGTGTTGGACAACAAGTATAAATAGTTTTTACCGTTTTATTTGAGTTGACTTTCGTATTTGGACGGATTTAAAAAGCCTTTTCTTAAAGATTTTAAAACATCAACGCTACGCATATAAGAGACGCAACCCAATTAAAGCTTTGTCGATGATATCGTTTCTGTTGATGAGACGCGCGAGGGTGTAAACGCAAAACTTGAATCTTGGCGAGATACTTTAGAAAAGAAGGGTTTTAGATTGAGCAGGGCAAAGACGGAATATATGGAGCTTAAATTTAGTTGTGCAAGAAGGATAGATGACTTCGTTATTAAGTTGGGTGATCAAGATATTTCTCGTAGTGAGTGTTTTAAATATCTTGGATCGATAGTTCAAAATGATGGAGGTATTGATAAAGATGTGACACAGAGAATCCAAGCGGGTTGGTTGAAGTGGAGAGGCGCGTCAGGGATCTTATGTGATCGTAAAGTACCACTAAAACTTAAGGGCAAGTTTTACCGTACTATAATTAGACCCGTGATGCTCTATGATTTTGAGTGTTGGGCAGTGAATTGTGTACATGAGCAAAAAATGGGAGTTGCGGAGATGAGAATTCTTAGGTGGATGTGTGGACACACGAGATAGGATAAAATTAGGAATGAAAGTATCAGGGATAAGACAGGAGTAGCACCAATTTCAGAGAAGATGCAAGAAGCTCATCTACGATTGTTTGGACACGTACAAAGGACACCATTAGAGGCACCTGTTAGGCGTTGCAAGAGTCTAGTCACTAGGCATGTTAGACGAGAAAGGGGCAGACAAGTAAAGACTTGGAATGAAACTATAAAGAAAGACATGATGTACTTAAGCATTAGTGAGATTATGATAAAAGATAGGGCACAATAGAGACAAAGGATCCATATAACCGACCCCATTATAGTGGGATAAAGGCTTGAGTGTTGTTGCTGTTGTATTTCAATAGTTTCTGTGGCCAGGAAACAAAATGATGGCGTCTCAGGATGAGCGTGACGATAATGCAGATAAGAATACGAGTAAAGGGAAGACGTTGGTGAGTTTCTTATTTCTTGAATTATATTTTATTCACGTTCTTTTCATATTTCTTGTTTTACTATTTTAAAAGATAATACTGTCTGTGCATATGAGTTTAATTCAATGATATATCACTATAAAATAAATGTGGGCGAGGGAAAATGAAAGTGATACAAATTTCTGAGGGGAAGTTTTATTTTAAAAACATCTGTTTTCATGGAAATTTTGACAAGAATAATATAAAAACTTTGCATAAGGAAATGTTAATGATTCAATCCTATTATGTAAAGGTTATCTACTGATGGATTCACCATTAGAGGTTTGCCTACATTTTGCTCTAAAGGGGTGGGGCTCAATTCAAGTTTGCATACCTTAATATTTCCTACTTTATGTAACTAAAAATAAATAGGAGAATCAAGAGTTAGTATTGAGGGTAAATATTATGATAATTATTGCTTATTGTGATGTATGCATATTGTTACATCTCAGTGTCTGTATGTATAACAGTTCACGAAGTACTTTTCTCACATAGTCATATTTTTATGACTAACCCATCGTTGACATATTTTTTAGGCAACAAGATCGTCTCTCAGTGCACCGCAAAGGATTCCCCCTGAAGAACTGGCGAATGTATGATTCAAGATTTTCATAGGAATTGAAGAAGCTCAGGAAAGGCATAAAGCCACATGTAAAGATTATAATTGTGCATTCTGTAATGAGTATGGTTAAATACTTATAAATTATGTAAAAACTTTTCTATATAAATCAATCAATGAATAAAAATCTGGTGTTTTATGTTTTTTGTACTGTAGATCTTTAGTTTGATTCAATGTTGCAACCGTTTTATTGAAACTACAGTCGGTTCTCGAATCATTTGGGGAGATCGGAGTACAGGTCTTCACAAGACAGCCCAGTAGAGGAGGGAGCAGTCACCTGCACGTCAAGAAGTGCGGGGGGGGGGGGGGGGCAGGCAAGTTATGGGGATAGTGGAGACCATAGCCGAGTCCCCATTGTTATGGTAAATTCAATCGCTCTGAATACGCTCGGTCCAAGCGCATTAACGAAGGAAAAGATCAACTTTGGAGACGAGGACTTCGAGGGACTGCTGATACCACATCAGGACCCACTCGTCATAACGGCATACATCAGAGACCCGAGCTTCCGCCTCAAGCAGATACTAGTAGATAACAGAAGCTCGGTCAATGTACTGTTCATACTGGCAGTTTGAGGAATGCGCATCCCCAAGGAGAAACTCCCGCCAGCGGCTGGTCTGATCTACGGTTTTAATGGAGGACCAGTGTCAGTCGAGGGAACAATCACCTTCCCAGTTACCTTAGGAGAATTTCCAAAGTAAGCAACTCACCAGGTTCAGTTCGTGGTAGTAGAAACGGAGTCACCATACAACGCGATCTTCGGTCGCCCGCTCCAGGCAGCATTCAGAGCGATTTCGTCAATTCCCCATCTAGCCATGAAGTTTGCCACTCCAAAAGGATTTGGAGTCGCAAAGGGAAATCAGGAAGTAGCCAGGACGTGCTACTTACAGCAGATGCACCCCGGGCAAGTAGCAGTTTCGTATACCGTCAGGACACGAGAAAGTGGGTCAGGAGGTCCCTAGAAGAAACTTCAGGACAAAAGGGTCGCAATGCCACTTCACGCTTTATTTGCATCGTTGAACTATTTTTCTTTAAGCAAACGACGACTAACTTTATAAAGTTGCAAGCCAGTTCTCGGGCACAAATAATTTTTGTTTTCTATGACTATTAAGTGTTATGACTGCTCTCAACAATGCTTTTACAGGGACACACGCAGGGTCCAACCCTCGTCGTAGCAGCGAAGACGAACCCCCGCAAGCCTCCCACTACCACAGATTAGAGGCCCGTCCCTCTCCCATGCAGTAGGTCGAAACAAATGCCCAGGTTCGCCCTTCACCGTCTCCTTGGGACCAGGTCCCAGCGGCCTCCCACTGCTGACGATCGAAGATCCGCTCTTCACCGCCTCCTCGGGATCACGTCCCAGCGGCCTCCCACTGCCGACAATCGAAGGTCCTCCCTTCTCTCTGCAATAGGCCGTGGCGTTGTCAGGGCCTGCCCCCCTCGCTCGCCACCGGTTCGAAGATCCACTCTTCACCGTCTCTACGAGACCACGTCCCAGCGGCCTCCCACTGCCGACGATCAAAGGTCCGCCCTTCTCTCCGCAGTGGGTCGCGGCGTTGCCAGGGCCTGCCCCCTCACTCGCCACCGATTCGAAGATCCGCTCTTCACCGCCTCTACGGGACCACATCCCAGCGGCCTCCCACTGCCGACGATCGAATGTCTGCCCTTTTCTCCACAGTAGGTCGCGGCGTTGTCATGGCCTTCCCCCCTTGCTCGTCCCCGGTTTTAAGATCCGCTCTTCACCGCCTTCTCGGGACCATGTCCCTGCGACCTTCCACTGTCAACGATCGAAAGTCTGCCCTTCTCCTGCAGTAGGTCGTGGCACTGTCAGGGTCTCCCCCCCCCCCCCCCCCGCTGGCTCCTAGGTTTGAAGGTCTGCCCTTCACCACCAACCATTCAGCGACATCCCCCGGACTGCTTAGACCTGATCTCCTACTTTCCGGTTAAAAGCATGCGCCCTTCACCCTGGTAGTAGATCGTGGAACCATCTGAGTCTCGTCATTCAACAGTGAACCTCAAAAAGTTGCCACCAAAACGGCCTCATAAAGGTAGCAGAGCCAACACAACAAGTCTCACGAAAAGAACTCAAAACCAACAACAAAGCAATCTATCAAAAGAAAGACAGAAAGCATAAAGTTGCTACAACCAAGGACGCAAGGTTCGATCACAAATACACATCAAACATAATACAAGTATAACTAAAGCAAGATACAAAAAAGATGAAGTCTACTCCTCATCAACAAACTCGACGCACTCGTCCTCTGAAAGGTCATCAAAGCCGAGATCAGAGACATTGCACTCGCGCTTGCGAGATATCGTTGAAATCCAACGCCACTAAAATCGTTGAAATCCGAGCTCTGGAATTCATAGAAACTCAAAATTGTTGGTGACATGTGGCGTTAGATATTGCCACTTGTCGCGGTGTTGTGTGTCGCATGGCTTGGCAGTTGCACAGGACGCCTCCGCGTGGCAGTGCCTATTAGCCGCGTGACGCCAAGAGACATTGTAGTCGCACACCACATGATGCGCTTAAGCAGCATGTGGTATTGCTTCTATGCAGCGCCACGTGGTGATGGAGGCAGAGGCTGCTCCACCGCTGTCGGCCGCCATTTTTTTGTTCTGTTTGTCAAAATTAAAACGTAAATATATTTACCGTTGGGTTTTTGACGTTTTGGATCCGATTTTAGTTTCCGTTTCCCAAAATTCCTAACCTTTTTCCAAAATTACATTTTTTTCATATGAGTGCCCATTTCAGCAACAAATATGTCGATTCATTGGACCGTGGCTCAGCGATCGCCGACCCAACCGTTCCTCTATCAACGCACCAAATGAAGATTTTCCTTAACTGAACAGAGATCTCCTATCGTTATTCGCTGGTCGGGCGCTTACAATCGTCGACCAGGATTCGAATTTGTTGGGATTTAAAATATAGTTGTTACTGTTCTAGAAAAGATGTGTCATTATTGTAGCCATTTTTTTGGGACTTGCGAAGAAGAAAACTGTAAAAGAGAACCTCCCACTATAGATTACTTTTTCTCACTCTTCTTCCCTCTCTTTTTTTTGTCTGTCTTCTTCAACCCTAATTCTCTCTCTGTAATGTGTTTGTTTTTCACTAAGAGACACTGATAGAATTATCTCTTTTTTTCTGTTAATAATTCTCCTTGCTTGTACATTTCACAAGCTGTTTTACAGGGTTTTAAATTTCCTTTCAAAAGATTTTGTATGGTTCTTGAGTTCTCAGTGAAAAGGACTCTGATTGGGTTCTTGAATCTCCAGTGGAAAAGTCTTTGACTTGCCTTGGCATAGAGAGTGCTATCCCGCAAGGATTCTGGAAGAGACGAGTTCTTAGATTTATTATTGCGGATGATTCTCTTGTTCTAGTCCGTTGGTCAGAGGTTGTCCCTACATCCTCTTACGTCATATCAGAGAATGTTCTTTTGTTCCCAACTTTTGATGTGGAGCAGAGGCGAGGACCTACAGCAGAGGACGAGTTTTGGGCTTGTTCGGGTCCGATTGGTGACTTTTCATATATGGCGTGACTAGATCGATGATCGGACTCCGCGGATGTGTCTGGATTCGCGTTGCAAATCGATTTCATATATTAATTTATTATATTTTCATTTGTTTTGATGTATTTGAGTGGCCCCACCTCCGGCCAATCATAGTCGTCGATGGTGGGATGCCCTAGCCTCCTTTTATTATAAATAGATCATGTAGGGGCTGATTATTGGCATTGCAGTATTTGGATAAGAGAATTTTCGGATTCCCGCGATAAGAGAAGTTCTCCCTAACTCTAGTCTCATTTTCCCCACCGTAAAACCTCCTTCCACCGCCCCACAGCCCCCCTACAGCTGGTTGTTTTTGCTGTTCCAGAAACTCCACCAGCAGATTCCTCTTCCTCTTTTAGTTACTGTTCATTATTGAAATTTACTATTCATTTCTATAGTTTTTTTCCCCTGCAACCACCCTCTTCACCACCCTTACCCGCTAGCCCTCCCGTTTTCCCTCTTCCAGCGGGCCACTCCTCTTCCCCCACCTATCAGTCACCGCCAACCCTCAATCCAGTCAAAGCTCCACCGGCTTCCCAATCTGGACCCCGTCCCACACCGTCGGCCTCCTCCTTGTTCCACTACAGCCGCCCCCCCATCATCCCTTCAACATCTAGCCTCCAGCCTTCCCCCACGTGGAACCACAATCCAATTCCCTCCTCATCTCAGATCAGTCCAGATCTGAGAAATTCAGCCCCCGATCCATCATTCCCACCATCCGTACTACATCCCTTAGCCCGGATCTGCCACCAAACATCGGATCCATCTAACCCTCGTTCGGATCTATCCATATGTGATCAGATCTATCTATTTCTGGTCCGATTTCACCCTCCACCGCCGAGGACAGACGCTTACGTCATTTTCCCACGTCCCGGTTCCACCTCAGATCATCGTCCACGCATCTCCAGCTCTGGATTATTCAGTGTCTTGGTCAGCTCACTATTTGATGAAATTTCGTTGTATTGTTTATCATTTTCAGCATTTATTTATTGGGTTGAACATTTTATATTTGCTTGGAGAAACATTATCGTTGAATTCTGCCCTAGATTATTATTGTGATTTACAGATTTTATTCGCCGCACGCTCTAGCTTTGGCCCTCCACGCGGAGGAAAGTCTAAGCTTGTTTTGCCCTAATAATTATTCTGCCTTGCATTTGAATTATTTGTGTGGGATGTTAATGTTTATTATCTAATTTGTGATTAATCTGTTGGGCGTTGCATAACATGTAGGGTTAGGTCACCGATTTTCTTCTGCCTATAGATTCCTCTACGTCAATTGATATCAGAGGCAGGTTACGCTCTCTTTTGATATGCAGTCGTAAAGTCTATTGGTTTTTCATTATGTCTAGGTGCCACAATTATCCCTCTCCTCAATTTTGAGATTTTGAGTCCACTCACACTCGCGTCCATAGAACCCCGTTAGAAAGACCTTCACGTTACTATGACAATTATCCTCGATCGCAGCACACCACTTTTAGAGATCGTGTTGACCCGCCGACACGACCCCACTTTGTTAGAGATGATCAGTATGATGGTTGTCGTCGTTCATATCCTTGCACGCGAGCGGATCGTGTTGGTCCTTCGACACGACTCGGTTACCTAAGTGATGATTATTATGAGAATCGTCATTCCGAGGGAGATATTGAGAGTCAGTTTCGTACTGCTGCCCCTTCCTTTGACGGATCATCGAGTCCCGAGTCTTTCAGTTATTGGCTCGTGGATATGGAGTATTATCTTGATTATTTTGAGGTATTTGGTGAGCATCGCGTCAAGTTTGCGAAACTTAAACTTTTAGATCAGACGAGGACATATTGGTCTAGCGTTGAGAGGACCCACGAGCGAGACCGTCTACATTGCATCACCAGTTGGGTGGACATGGATCGTACATTGTGTCAGAGGTATCTGCCTTCTCCGTATCGGAGTCGCTTGCTCGACCAATTATTTTCCCTTCAGCAAGGATCCTTGTATGTCACTGAGTATAGGGAACGTTTTGATGAGTTAGTAGTGAGAAGTGATATCCGTGAATACCCAGTCATGACAATTTCCCGATTTCGGTCTGGACTTCGGTCTGACATACGTACTAAGGTAGTTTATCATAGTTCGAAGTCTCTCGAGCAGACATATCAGCTCGCCCTTTGTTATGAACAGTTTTTGAGATCCACAAGAGCTGGTCAATGAGATTCTCTCCTTGACCTTCGCAGTATGAGTCTCTCCCATACTGAGGTCACCACGATGTTTACCATTGTCCTGTTAGCCACAACATAAGTGATACCTGATGTGGATTGCACTCACCCCAGTTAGGTGCTTAGCCCAGTGAGTGACATATCTTTTGTTTCTGACTCGTCTCTTGTGACCCCGACTGAGAGCGAGCCTGAGCAACCTATTAAGTCTGTAGTGTTGTGTCCCTCATCCACACCTCCACTTCTGACAGGTCCTAGGTTAGTTAGCATCCCAACCACAAGCCCAATTCTTGACACCACACCCACGGATCCATTCTTGAGTATAGGTCTATATCGCTTTCTCATTATCACTACCATGAGTCACATCACGACCGAGAGCTCAGAGCCTGGTGTTGATCTCGTAGTGTCTATGTCACCCATTCATGGGGACGCTATCCCTCATGATGGTACTCATGTGGAGGATCATGACCCTAGCTCGGGCCGACGGAGAATCCATAATGATAATAAATTTTGTAAATCACATGCGGATGTTTACTGGCAAGAGCAGGTACTTCATGAAGATGAGCAGGTGATGGTGAGAATCTACGTTGTGAGGCTCCGTGCGTGGCTTGCTAAAAGAGTGGGCGTTAGGCAAATGGATCCATATATAATCATGAGAAAGATCGAAGCAAATACTTATGATCTTGATATCCCTTCAAGTATGGGAGTCCTTCCAATATTTAATGTTGGAGATCTGGCATCATACTACGAGCCTCGCGAGCATGTGGACCCAAGAAGTGGGGACCCCCAGCCGCCCACACCCTCACTCCCATTGCCTTACCGCCTTCATAGTTCACTCATGTCTGATGGCCACCACTATTCACCCACTTCTGACACCCACCCACCTGGAGACTCGTCTTTTTTTGTTCTACCACGGTGCCGCCGATCGCATCGGGATCCACCACTCGTGAGTTAAGCGTTGAGAGCATCACGGAGACCAAACTCCACCAGTACATTCCTACTACGGACGTTGATGACACCTGGGTACTTGCAGCAGAGCTTGATCGACCCTGAACTCCGACTTCAGTATGGTCGTCTCCATTCACTGGAGATGACAACTTTTCATTCGGGAGGAATTGATTGGCGAGGACACTCTTCGACGACACTTGGATGACCTTTGGTGGACCTCTTCGAGTCTTACCTGACATACATTGAGAGAATTTTGATCTCTATTCATCCGGATATGAATTTGTTCAAGCCGGGGAGATTGATGTGGAGCAGAGGCGAGGACCTGCAGTGGAGGATGAGTTTTGGGCCCATTCAGGGCTGATTGGTGACTTTCCATATATGGTATGACCGGATCGATGATCGGACTCTGCGGAGGCGTCCGAATTCGCATTGCAAATCGATTTCATATATTAGTTTATTATATTTGCATTTATTTTGATGTATTTGGGTGGCCCCACCTCCGTCCAATCATAGTCGTCGATGGTGGGATGCCCTGACCTCCTTTTATTATAAATAGATCATGTAGGAGCTAATTATTGGCATCGCAGAATTTGGAGAAGAGAATCCCCAGATTCCCACGATCATCCCACGATGCCGACTCCGTGGAATCCTAGGTGACGACTCCTAGGTTTGTATCTTCCTCCCTAAGGTTCCCCCTAACCCTAGCCTCCTTTTCTCCACCGCAAAACCTCCTTCCATAGCCTCCCTACAACCGACTTTTTTGTTGTATTTTGTCACTTTCATTGATGATTTTTCTTTTTGGGCATTGGTCTATCTTCTAAAAGATAGTTTTGAACTATTTATTGTTTTCAAAAAATTTATTATGAAAAAGAACTCAATTAGGCTTATCTTTAAAATTTATTCGTACTAATAATGCAAATAATGCAAAGAGTATATAAGTATTTTATTTTCCTCACTTTGTACATCTCATGGGATCATTTATTAGACTAATTGTACTCACACATCTTAACAAAATGGTGTGACCGAAGGAAAGAATCAGCATTCCTCTCGATATAGCACAAACCTTATTGCATCACATGCATGTTCTCAAATCATATTGGGGTCACACCATTCTTCTTTCTTGTTATCTGATCAATTGCATGCTATTACATGTCATCAATGGAAAATCCCACTTCTATATTCTTTACTTGAATGCTTTTCCCTTTTCTCTTATTCCTTTTGTGTTTGGTTGTATAACTTTTGTTCATGTCCCTTCTCAAGATTGCAATAAATTATCCGCGTGTGCAATCAAATGTATCATTTTGGGATACTCTTCAACCCAAAAAGGGTATTATTGCATTGATCGCCCTCTCACCATCAGTATGTTTCTGGTGATGTCACCTTCTTCAAATCCACCCCATATATTTTTCTCAGTACAGTCAGTCCCTCTCCTTTGAACCCATTATACCTTCTGCTTCTCCGCCATCTATATCATCCACCTCTATCCACCATACATTCTCCACCACTTTATCCTCCTCCCTCTTAGCTTCTATTCACTCATTTATTCCACTAAAGTCAAATATATTTCTAACATTGTTCAGACTTCCATTCCTATATTTCTGCTTCTCTGGCATATGTACTCAGTATGTTTCCGTTAATAGCATCTCATCCTTCCGAAGACTCCACTGCACTAGACAACATAGCCACTGGCCTACATAGTGCTCTTCGCAAAGGCGTTTGATGTTGCACTCAACATCCAATTGTCAGTGTTGTTTCTCATAACCGAGTCCCACTTACGACAAGTTTGCCTCCGCATTATCTGCCACCACCATTACTTCATCACACCACAATGCACTCACCATTCCCTACTGGAAGGTCGCATGGATGCATAGATTGTTGCTCTTTGTTCTCGCGATAGTTGGAGTCTCGTGCAAAGTTCCCCTAGAGCTGACTTTGCTGGATATCGCCAAAGGCTCAACACTATGAACATGATTTCTTTGACATTTTTTATCTTATGCGTGTATTGGTTCTTTTCGAATCCTCTTCTCTGTGGTTGTTAACAAGGATTGACATGTCAAGAATGTCTTCCTCTATGATGATCTTAAAGAGACAATCTACATAGAGCAATATTTAGGGTATGTTGCTCAAGGTGAGTTTTAAGTATACCCTTTGAAAAAGGATATTGATGGACTCAAGCAAAGCCCTAAATTCTTGTTTAACAAGTTCAGTCATGTTATATCCACTAATGATTTTCAGTGCAGTGATGTTGAGCAAACAGTCTTTATAAGGAGAAAGCTACTGGACTTACTGTTCTTACAGTCTATGTAGATGATATTCTCCCTTATAAGTGATGATGCGTCTAATTTGGAAGAAACCGAAGTGTATCTGAGAGAATACTTTATGACAAAGGATATGGGGATCCTTGGTACTTTCTCGACATTGAGATTGTCGGATGCAACAAAGGGTTTTCATTATCACAAAGAAAATTGGTCATGAATCTTCTTATTGGACTAACCTATTTGGTGCTATGTCAGCTCGTACTCCAATGCCTATAGGGATTGAAAATCTTTGGAATGACACATCTCTTCTTCAGGATGTCTGAGGTCCTATGACGGCGGGATAATGAATGATCACTTAAATGCAGATGCAATTCCGACGAAGTTTAACTTGCAATAATAATTTTTTTTATAAATACAAATACAAAATAGATCACAATAGTTTAAGCTTAACAAATAAGGAAGCTGGCTAAGTTGTATAAATGCAAGAGTGCCCTTAATCAAGTAGCTCAATCAAATGGGAACATACATGGCTACAAAACTCAGTAAAAATTTTTACTAGTAGATACACCTCAAATAGAAATTTGACGCACCATTTTAACATGTAATAAATGACCCAAACTAAATGAGCTTACACAAATAAGTAGTGGAGGGTTGGGTGAGTCTCCAGCAAACTTTGGGAGGCTGGATAGAATGGTAGGCTGGATAGAAAGGTAATAGTCGAAGTTTGGCCTCCCGGAAAAACTCAGCTAGCTGAAATGGAATTGTTGAAGGACTGGGCGTGATGGGCAGCAGCAGGTAGAGCTGTAGGGGCTGCCCGGAGTTAGCCGGAGGTGAAGGAGGGGATGGAGGGATGACAGGCTGTGTTGGGAGTCTGGAAGGGCTTCTGGAAAGGGGCTGGCAGCAGGAGAAGAGGGAACTTCTAGGTGCAGGTTGGCTGTGGGAACTGGGAGAAGCCAAAGGCCGGCTGGAACTTCAATTCCAGGAAACTGGGCTGTTTGGAAGGAGATTCCAGCAGTTGCAGTCGTTTTGGAGCTTCCTGGACAGGAACGGGATGAGGGAAAGATCTGTAAAGGGTTTTGAATGAAGTTCCAGGTACTGGAAAGAAGTTCCGGGTGTCAGTGGCTGTTGGGTGAAGGGGAGGCCTTCGGTGGAGTTCAGAAAGCTTGTAGTGTAGAGAGATGTGTAATTGAGAGTGGGAAATGAGGGAGTTATCAGGTTGTGAGCAAATGTAGGAAGTGTGTCCGGTTGGAAATAATGGGGGAGTGAAGGTGAGTGGAGGAGAGAGAATTATGGAGAAGTGGTGACTTGGTTTGGGCTAAGAATGGGGATCCACGTGAGATGGATTAGGAGATAATTAAGGGAGTGGGGGAAATGGGAGAAGAGGAGTAATTCTAGGATAATGGCCTATGTTTTAGGATAGCGGGGAGTTATGGGGATGGTGGGAGGTAGTTATGGCGGTTATGGAGTTGGGGGAGGGGGGCTGGCCGGAGTTGGTCGGCGGAGATGGTGATGATGGCCGGGGGGGGGGGGGGGGGGGGGTTCTGGTAATTGTTAAAAACTGAAAATGGGAGGAATTTAATTGGTGGTGGTAGAGTTTTGAGGAGGTGTTGGAGGCTGGTCGGAGGTCGCCAGAAGTGATTTCGGTGATCGTTGAAAACTGAAAAGTGGAGGGAATGAAGGGGTGTTTGTAGTTTCTGATGCAGGACTGGAGTCCCACCAGTCTGCCACCCTGGCGCGAGGAGTCACACCAGCCCAGGGGTCCCACCGGGAGTCTACCCAATAGGCCTTATCAGGTTCGCGGACTGTATACCCCAACCCATCCCCGGCCCCACAACAGGGCCGATAGGTTGTTGAGTTCGGGGCTCGATCCCCCGACCTCCTTGATAAAGAACTCTCATGCGAGTTCTCATCACCAACTGATCTGCGGTGGCCCGCGGGCCGTACACCCCAACCCATCCTCGGCCCCGCAACAGAGCCGATAGGTTGTTGAGGCCGGGGTTAGATCCCCCGACCTCCTTGATAAAGAACTCTTCTGCGAGTTCCCATCACCAACTTATCCGCGGATCAGTTAGTGATGGGAACTCGCATAAGAGTTCTTTGTCAAGGAGGTCAGGGGATCTAGCCCCGGCCTCAACAACCTATCGGCTCCGTTGTGGGGCCGGGGATGGGTTGGGGTGTACGACCTGCGGGCCTGATAAACCCCCTTGGTGGAGTCCAAGGTGGGCCCCTGGTGGACAACAGGGTGGCGGGTGTAATACCCCTTCCCAGTTTTACAATAATCAGCCATCCGGTCGGGTCAGCGATATAAAGAGAATTAGGAAACAATATTAAAACTAGTATGCAGCAGGTAAAAAGAAGCAACTATTAAGAATTAAAAACTTACAACGGAAGCTAAGAAAGTAAACTAAAGGTAATCACATACCTCATATCTGGATTCACAGAGCCACTTGAATAGAAGTGAAATGACTAAAAATCTGAAATAACATTATAAGTCTGATACAAGACATACAAAACATTAACAAGGTACATTAACCATAGCTACAAGTGTATGCTGAAGGTAAAGAAAAACTGAATGGGAAAACACTACAAACTGACGCCACCATAACACTCATCCTAGGCGTAGTTTCCCACCTGGGTCACCTGTAAAAACATTGCTCATGAGGTGTCAGAGTAAGGAAAAATAACTCCTAGTGACACTAAAAACATTTTCTCATATGATGAATGCATGTCTTTAGAAAATAGTTTCGTGCATTAAAAACATTTATGCTATATGTTATGCATGCCTTCACAATACTTCTTGATCAATACACCTACTTGTTCTATGTTCGTGACTTTCAGTTCAATAACTCAAGTCTCGACGTTCACTAACTAGTGTATTGTCTCACGTCAGGCCTATATTTGAGTTCTAGGTGGCTTTTATCCTGCACTTCTATTTTGGAAGGCTCTAGGCAGTGTAGCTCCTAACGTGCATCTGAAACTGACGACCCGAGACCATCTTACGAACTCAATTGTTCTAGTGTCGTGCGGACACGGTCTCGAATCTACTAACTGTCTCAAAAGGGAGTCAACTCCCAAGACTATACTGCTCATAGGGTACCATATGGTCTTATGAGAAAGGTAGTGCGCCTCTGCCTAGCACGAAAAGACTTACGTGTGCTTACTGACCTTTTTGGTCTGATGCTACTCTGCTTGGGACATCTCTTTTGGTGTACTACTGAGCGACCCTTGACTTTCTCGTGCTCGACTAGAAGGGACATTCACGCCCTTGGTTGGACAAATTCCAAGCTTACGTACACGGGTAAAGGTTTCGTACCTAACGTTACTGTTCATGATCTGACTACTTTGGTCTTGGAGAAGGGTGCCATCCTACACATTTTCCGCAACCGTTTTCCTACCACCACAATTTTCTATGCATGGTCATGTTGTTTGTACAAAACCTACACATGCGTATACAAAATACATTTCTTGCTATGTCTAACTATCAGGGATTAAGTTTCCTTACTGTGGTGGTGCGGCGCTCGTACACTCGGCGCGACGATATTTGTTTTTTCGAAGGAAATCCGACTGCTGGGGACTTTCAGAACCTTGCCTTGAGACCACCAAAATCCTGCAATCCAAGACAACCCTAAATTTCACATTTTCCCCTTAGGGTTTTCGTTGGATAAAATTCCAATAAGCTAGGGTAACCAAAATCAAAAGGCTAACATAGTGTATTACCTTTATGTGGGAGTGATTGAGGCTCTCAATGCGCCCAACTCCAATTTCGCTGTGGATCCCGTACTCCAAAACCTAATTAGGGCAAGAGGATGAAAACTTAGTTTAGATTAACTTCCAAATCGAAGGATTTCCATGAAGGAATAGAGATAAGAGAGGAATCGAACTCACCGGAACCAAACGTTTTTCAACTTCCACCGGTTAGGGTGAAATCGGTTCTCCCACGGCAATAGAAGGAAATAGAACACCCACAGGCGCCCGTAGAGGATGGAGGAGAAGTCGGCGAAGAGTTCTGGAGCGGGGAAGGCCGTCGGCTAGGGCAGCGGTCGGCGTCGGCTTGCGGGAAAAGAACGAAACTGGAGTTTCGGCCTTGCGGTTTTCTTTTCTCCCGTGAAAAAGAGGGTTGCGGGTTTTTAAACCGTTGGGTCTGCGGTTTAGATATTAATCGCATGAGGAGAGGGGGTTGAGACCTGCTATTGGCACCCCAAAATGTGCTACACGTCGCGAATTTAAAATAGAAAGCGTCGCACGTCTACACGACTGATATAAATTACTAATTAACGAATGTTATTTATAATCATACTGAATTCGTACCTCAACGACGCGCTGCATCGATCAAAATCCGTCGCGACTCGACCCTACAATTTGAAATAATTTCGCGTCAGATTACAGATGTTAGAGAGGGCGGTGGACTCCTGGTCCTGCATCAGTTTCTTTTGGAGGGGATATGGGAAGGGGTTGGAAAGGGGTCAACTGGAGGTTTGTGGTGCAAATGGGGACTACCGGCTATTGGAAGTGGGAGGGGAATAAGGGTGGTTGCCAGTTGGAAGATTTTTGAAGGAGGGAATGGTGGGGTGGTCGTCTTTGAGGAGAGAGAGGGGAGGGAATAACTACCAAGTCTCGGCACTTGGATTTTGGCTTCGCCACTGGATAATTCTCTTCTTCACTCAATCTTTCAATGCCTTCAAATTTAACCTTATATCCCTATTTATAGACTATGGAGTCATCATGAACGGTCATGATTCTCCGATCATGACGGCCCTCAAAATTTAAAAAACGCGGATCGTCGATCCGCATAAAATGGGCCACTCTGGTCATCGTGCAAACTTATGTGTGTGTGATCCCCATTAATGTCACTTGTTATAGGCTCCTTGTGAAAAACTCATTTATATCACAGTCAAGTCCACAATTGCCTCTGCAGTAGGAAAAGTAAGTCAGTTTGTAAATACCAGAGAGAGTCTTCTGAAGCAGGCATGGAGATTTTAGAATACATCAAGAGTTCTCCTTGTAAAGGTCTAACACAAAGTGGTATCCTGCGCATCAAAACATATTCTAATACTAGTTATGAAAATATGACAAGGCCGATAGAAATCTATCTCACCATATTATGCGTTTCTAGGGGATATGATGCGGATTACGGTGCGACCAGCACCGTCAGCGACGAAGCCCACGCCGAACCGGGGATTGCATGGCTCGAGAAGTTCGACCCGCTTTGGAGTCCGCGAGCCGTTTAAATAATGAGGCGGCGCTATTTATTTTATGCTCTTTTTGTTGTACTTGTTATGTGGAACTATTATGTGTGCTATTAGCTTGTGTGTGCTAATAGTTATTTCTCCCCCCCCCATAGTATAAGAGGGAGGAGAGTGTATTTTCTTTTCCGTTTTTTGGTATTATTAAGAAGCAGTTTGCCCTAGCCGCCTCCCCCTTCTCCGTGCGAGAACTACCGATCCGGAAGGATCCCGCCGCTCGACGATTCCTCCGCCCGTGAGGCGCGATTCCGGCCGGAAGGCTCCACCGCTCCCTCCTCCGAAGGTATTACTACATCAGTTGGTATCAGAGGCGTGCCCCGACTTCTTAGCTCGGCGCCGGTCCTCCCTGCTCGCTTCGCCGCGTCGATCTCTGCGCCCGCTGCACCGCCTGCCCTCCGCGATCCGCTGCCCCGCCTGTTCAGCGTCGATCTCCGCTGAACTCATGGGAGATAATCCGCGGGACGACCAAGCTCTGTGGGCGGCCATCAATGGCATCACCGCACAGCTCGCCGCCCTCACCGCAGCGCTCGGCAACCCGCAGCCACCTCCGCCCGGCGATCCCTCACCCGCTGCAGCACCTCCGGTCGACGCCTACTTCGGCCGGCAGTACCGTCGTGGCCGTGCGGCACCTCCCCGCCCGGCAACTCCCCTGTCCGATTCCAGCTCCGAGGATGACTCCCACGCCGGGGCTGAACCCCCTCCATGGCGCCACCAACCACCGCAGCAGCACGGCTACCGCATACGTGCGGACATTCCACAGTTCTTTGGCAACTTGGGCATTGAAGACTTCCTCGATTGGATCTCGGAGGTCGAGCGTTTCTTCGAGATGGCCGAGCTCGACGAACACCGCCAAGTGAAGATGGTCGCGTACCGCCTTAAATCCAGCGCGGCGGTTTGGTGGGATCAACTTCAACTCAATCGGCAACGCCAAGGCAAGGCCCTCGTCCGCACTTGGCTCAAAATGAAGAAAATGTTACGAAATCGGTTCCTACCCCCCGACTACGACCAACACCTGTTCCAGTTCTACCAAAGTTGCTCGCAAGGCTCTCGCACCATCACCGAATATTTGGCTGAAATTTGCCGCCTCGCGGACCATAACGGCTTGACCGAGTCGGACGGCCAACGTGTTACTCGCTTCCTACATGGGCTACGCCCATCCCTTCGTGAGAAGATCGGCTTGCATGTTTTGCGCACGGTGGATGAGGCCTACAACATGGCCCTCAAGGCGGAACTCATGGAGACGTCGGCGGCACCTTAAACCCGCTCGGCCTCTCGCCGTCCCTGGTCGGATGCGTCGGGGTCGCATACTCGGGATTCTACCAGCCGCGAGGTGCCGGCCACGCCTTCCGCACCTAAGGGTCGGGCACCTGACCGCGCACCACCGGGGACCTGTTTCAAGTGCCACCAACCGGGCCACTTTGCCTCCCGGTGCCCTCTTCTGCGCACCCCCGTACACGTTGTTACTCAGGACGAGGATCAGGAGGATGACTCGGGAGAGGCCGATGAGGTCATCGATGGGTTTGAAGAAGATGGCGATTTTGCTGCTTGCGTGGTCCGACGCCTCCTTCTTACACCGCGGGTGGATGAGCAAGCCCAACGTAGTAATGTCTTTCGGAGCTATTGCACCATCAAGGGGAAGATATGTGATGTCCTGATCGACAATGGCAGCTGTGAGAATTTTTTCGCTAGTCGGTTGGTCACCTACTTGCATCTACCAACCGAGCCGCACCCGCACCCCTACTCCATTAGGTGGATTCAAAAGGGCCCCTCCGTGCGTGTCACCCACCGGTCACACGTACCCGTCGCTATGGGCAAGCATTACCTAGCCGACATTTGGTGCGACGTTGTGGAGATGGACGCGAGCCATCTACTTTTGGGGCGACCGTGGCAATATGATACGGACGTTGTGTACAAGGGCCGCGACAATATCTACACCTTCACTTGGGCCGGCAAGAAGATACAGATTGTGGTCCGGGTCGGCGATAAACCCGCGGCCAACCCGTCCACCGACAAGGGGCGCAGCCTACTCGTGATGCACGATGACACCTCACGGTTCGAGCGGGACGTTGCAGAGGCCAAGGAGGTGGTGGCCCTCGTTCCCTACGGGTTGTACGCCACCAACGAGTGGGAGATGGATGTCGCGCCCCCAGAAATTCGGGCATTACTTCATGAGTTCCGCTCCATCACCACGGATGATTTGCCAGACCACCCTCCACCACTTCGGGATATACAACACCAGATCGATCTCATACCGGGCGCTAGCCTCCCGAATTTGCCCCACTACCGCATGAACCCCAAGGAGCATGACGACTTACGTACGAAGGTGGAAGAGCTGCTACAAAAAGGATTTATCTCCGAGAGTCTTAGCCCATGCGGTGTTCCCGCACTTTTTGTTCCCAAGAAGGGCGGGTCCTGAAGAATGTGCGTTGACAGTCGCGCCATTAACCGCATCACCATCAAGTACTCCTTCCTCATTCCCCGCTTGGATGACATGTTGGACATGTTGGACGGGTCACAACTGTTTTCCAAAATTGACCTCCGCAACGGGTACCATCAAATCCGCATCAGACCGGGCGACGAATGGAAGACCACCTTTAAAACTCCGGACGGCCTCTTCGAGTTGAAGGTAATGTCTTTCGGTTTTTCTAATGCTCCAAGCACTTTTATGCGTCTTATGACACAGGTGCTGCGACCTTTCTTGGGCAAGTCGGTGGTCGTCTATTTCGACGACATCCTCATCTTTAGAAAGACCCGGGAGGAGCATTTATCTCATGTACCTGCTGTATTGGAAGTTTTGGCGGAGAACAAACTATTTATTCACCTCAAGAAGTGTACCTTTCTGGCGCCGCGGCTGAACTTTCTGGGTTTCGTGGTGGGTGCGGACGACATACAAGTTGACGAGGAAAAGATACAAGCCATCCGCGATTGGCCGGCACCCGCATCCCTCTCCGAGTTGCGGTCTTTTCATGGGTTAGCCACATTCTACCGGAGGTTCATTCGCGATTTCAGCACCATCTCGGCCCCCATGACCGACTGCCTAAAGAAGGGGCATTTTCTTTGGGGGGACGAGGCTGACCGCTCTTTCCAGCTGCTCAAGCAGAAGCTCAGCTCGGCACCGGTCTTGGCGCTACCCAGTTTTGACAAGCTATTTGAGGTGCATAGCGACGCCAGCGGTATTGGCATTGGGGCGGTCCTATCCCAAGACAAGCGGCCGGTTGCCTTTTTCAGCGAGAAATTAAGTGATGCTAGGCGGAAGTGGTTCGCTTATGATCAAGAGTTCTATGTCGTTGTCCGGGCCCTCAAACATTGGGAGCATTATCTACTACACAAGGAATTCATCTTATATACGGATCATCAAGCCCTCAAATTTATCCACAGTCAGAAACGCAATGATGGTATGCATCTTCGTTGGACCACTTACCTAGCGCTTTCCGTACATCATTCATCACAAGCCGGGTTCTTCCAATGTCGTCGCAGACGCCCTCAGCCGGCGGAGCTGTTTATTGACCACGCTACAACACGAGATCATTGGTTTTGATATTCTCTCCGAGTCATATGCCGACGACCCGGATTTTAAAGACACTTGGAGCACCTGCTTGAGGGGCGGTTCACACGGCGGGTTTTTGATACTCGAGGGGTTTTTACTCAAAGACAACCGCCTGTGCATTCCCCGCTCTTCATTACGGGAGAAGCTGATTCGTGATCTACATGGTGGCGGGTTGAGTGGTCACTTGGGCCGAGACAAGACACTTGCAAGTCTCCACGAGAGGTATTTCTGGCCGCAGTTAGCCAAGGACGTGGGGAATTTCGTTCGGAAATGCTACGTGTGCCAACAATTCAAGGGCCAAGCACACAACACCGGTCTTTACTCACCTCTCTCGGTCCCCTCTGGCGTGTGGGAGGACCTTTCCATGGATTTCGTTTTGGGCCTTCCGCGAACTCAGCGCGGAGTCGATTCAGTGTTTGTCGTGGTGGACCGCTTCTCCAAGATGGCACATTTTCTTCCTTGCCGCAAAACATCCGATGCTTCCCATATTGCGCGGTTATTCTTCCGCGAGGTGGTCCGTCTGCATGGCGTTCCAACCACCATCACATCCGACCGCGATCCGAAATTTCTAGGCCATTTTTGGACCATGCTGTGGAAAATGTTTGACACATCTCTCCAATTTAGTAGCTCCGCTCACCCCCAAACGGATGGACAAACCGAGGTTGTCAACAAGACCTTCGGAAATCTAGTGCGTTGTATTTGCCAAGACCGGCCGAGGCAGTGGGATTTCGCTCTCGCCCAAGCTGAGTTCGCTTACAACAATGCGGTCCACCGCTCAACCTGTCGCACCCCGTTCTCCATCGTCTACACCAAGGCGCCCCGGCACGCGCTAGATTTGGCCCGCTTACCCACCGCCCCCCTTCAGCCACGCAGTTAGCGGAAGAGGCCCGCGATGTCCAGGCCGAGACCCGCCTCAAGTTGCTCGAATCCAACGCTAAGTATAAAGCTATCGCCAACAAGCACCGCCGCGAGCAGATTTTTCAAGTCGGCGACTTGGTTATCGTCTTTCTCCGGAAAGAGCGGCTCCCTGCCGGCCCTCACCACAAACTCATGCCGAAGAAGTTCGGCCCTTTCCCCATCACCCGCAAGATCAACGACAATGCTTACGTGGTTGCTCTACCACCGGAGTTCAACATCTCCAAGACCTTTAACGTGAGCGACTTATCGCCGTTCTACCCGGACGTGCCTCTTTATGCCGACCACTCGTGGTCGAGTGCTTCTCACGTGGCGGAGAATGATGCGGATTACGGTGCGACCAGCACCGTCAGCGACGAAGCCCACGCCGAACCGGGGATTACATGGTTCGAGAAGTTCAACCCGCTTTGGAGTCCGCGAGCCGTTTAAATAATGAGGCGGCGCTATTTATTTTATGCTCTTTTTGTTGTACTTGTTATGTGGAACTATTATGTGTATTATTAGCTTGTGTGTGTTAATAGTTATTTCTCCCCCCATAGTATAAGAGGGAGGAGAGTGTATTTTCTTTTCAGTTTTTTGGTATTATTAAGAAGCAGTTTGCCCTAGCCGCCTCCCCCTTCTCCGTGCGAGAACTACCGATCCGGAAGGATCCCTCCACTCGACGATTCCTCCGCCCGTGAGGCGCGATTCCGGCCGGAAGGCTCCACCGCTCCCTCCTCCGGAGGTAATTACTACATCAGGATACCTGATCACATGGTGATGTAAGACACGTACTATTGTTTCTAGATCCAGTGTAGAAGTAGAATATTGTGGAATGACACGGATAACATGTGACTTAAAGTGGCTCTGAACTCTTCTAACAGATTTGAGGGAAATTTACAATACACCGGTGTTCTTTTAAACAACAACACTCAAGCCTTTATCTATAGTGAGGTCGGCTATATGGATTCTTTGTCTCCATTGTGCCCTATCTTTTTTCATAATCTCACTAATGCCTAAGTATATCATGTCTTTTCTTATAGTTTCATTCAAGTCTTTATTAGTCTACCCCTCCCTCGTTTAACATGCTTAGTGAGTAGACTCTCACAACGCCTAACAGGTGCCTCTAATGGTCTTCTTTGTACGTGTCCAAACCATCTTAGTCGAGCTTCTCGCATCTTCTCTGCAATTGGTGCTACTCATGTCTTATCCCTGATATATTCATTCCTAATTTTATCTAGTCTCGTGTGTCCACACATCCAGCTAAGCATTTTCATCTCTGCAACTCCCATTTTTTCTCATGTACACAGTTCACTGCCCCACACTCAGAACCATATAGCATCGCTGGTCTAATTGCAGTATGGTAAAATTTGCCCTTAAGTTTTAATGGTATTTTACGATCACATAAGATCCCTGACGTGCCTCTCCACTTCAACCAACCTGCTTGGATTCTACGTGTCACATCTTTATTAATACCTCCGTCTTTTTGAACTATCAATCCAAGATATTTAAAACACTCACTACGGGAAATATCTTGATCACCCAACTTAATAACGAAGTCATCCATCCTTCTTGCACTGCCAAATTTAAGCTCCATATACTCCATCTTTGCCCTGCTCAACCTAAAACCCTTCTTTTTTAAAGTGTCTCGTCAATATTCAGGTTTTGCATTTACACCCTCGCGTGTCTCCTCGACCAAAACGATATCATCCACAAATAATAAACACCAAGATATTGCTTGTTGGATATGTCCGGTGAGCTCATCTAAGATAAGGGTAAAAAGATAAGGACTTAAAGCTGAACCTTGATGTAAGCCAACAATGATAAGGAATTCCTGTGTTAATTCTCTAGATGTCCTCACCCTTGTCACTGAATTTGTATACATATCTTTGATTATGTCAATGTATGATACATTTACACCTTTTTTTTCTAAGACTCTACATAAGATCTCTCTTGGAACTCCATCATAAACTTTCTCAAGATCGATAAAGAGCATATGCAAATATTGTTTTCTTTCTCATTAGTTGTCAATGAGTCTTCTCAAGAGATGTATAGCTTTCATGATCGACCGCCCTGGCATGAATCCAAATTGATTCTCTGAGATGTTAGTCTCTCGTCTTACTCTTCTTTTTATTACTTGTTCCCATAGTTTCATGGTATGACTTGTCAATTTAATTCCTCTGTAATTAACATAATTTTGTATATCTCTTTTATTCTTATACAAAGGTGTCGAGATACTTTCTCTCCATTGGTCTGACATCCTCTTTGAGTTCAGTATTTTATTGGAAAATATGTAAGGCACAAAATTCTTTCATTCTTTAGACATTTTCAAACTTCGATGAGTATATCGTCTGGCTCAACCATCTTTCCATTTTTCATCTTTTTTAGAGCATCATTTACATCTAATACTTGAATTTTACGATAAAACGTTATGTTCATATACTTCTCTGATTTACTTAAATCTTTTAAGTTCAATTCATTGTTCTTTGTTTCATTATAGAGTTGATATAAGTGTCTTTTTCATCGCTTTTTAATATCCACATCATCCGTCAAAACTGTATCTGTTTCATCCTTTATGCATTTTACTTGACTTAAATCTCTCGTCTTCCTTTCCTTAGCTCAAGCAATTTTATATATGTCACGTTCTTCATCTTTGGTAACTAGTCGCTTATAAAATTCTTTATAAGCTTGATTTCCTGCTTTACGTACTGCATGTTTAGCTTCTTTTTTGACGATTTTATACATGCCTAAGTTTTCATCATTTCTACAAGTATATAGTAATTTATAGTTGGCCCTATTTGCCCTCACTTTATCTTACACTTCCTCTTTCCACCACCAAGATTATTTATTTGGGGGGCACGATCTTTTGATACTCCAAGTACGTTCTTTCCACTTGTCCTTAAATGTAAAGACATAACTTCTCATGAGACACCAGGATCAACATGCGGGTCATCTAGTTGTTTCATAACTGTTGTCCTAAAAACAATCTGTTTTTTCATCTTCAAGTTTTACACCGAATTTTTGGTAACATTTTTGTTCTTATATTAAATTTATTATATTTAATTTGTATGTTTAACACTACTAACATATGTTGTGTCATCAAACTTTCTCCTGTTATGATTTTGTAATCCTTACAGATCATTTTATCCATTTTGCGAGTCAAAAATAATCAATTTGCGACTTATTTAGTCCGCTTTTAAACGTTCTTCACTTTTTTGAAAAACATATCTGTCACAATTAGCTCATGTGCTCGGAAAGAATGCCATCAATGGGCATATATGTACTCTTTTTGTAACTTCAAACAAAGAACTTGTTGACATATTCACCAGATCTTTTCCTTCATCTTTTTTTTGATATATGTAAGAAGCTTGCCATGATTGGTATATGCTCCAGTTTGAGGGAGAGTGTTAAAACTTAAATTAAAAAGCACATTTTAAGCTCATGTATATTCTTTAATTCTCTTCTTTACTCTCACATCTCTTGTGCAAATAGCTCTTCTCGTCTTCGATGTATATAAAGAGATGTAGTGTGATAGTTTCAAATTTGTGTTCTTAGAGTCATAATTGTCTAAATCTATTTAATACGTCAAAATATGGAAGCTTATAAAAGATATACAAACACATGCAATCCACATTGTACAAACTATTAATTGTAATTTTAGATCAAAATCAGAAAATATGATTAAATCAGTCACAAGCTACAATGTAATAGTTGTCTATATCTAATTAGTGCATCAAAATATGGAGGCATATAAAATCTTTGTTAATAGAAATTCTTGTCAGAAAAAAAACATGATTAAATAAAAAATGACAGTATAACGATCACGCAAACAGTGAAAAGCTAAAATTTAGTGGACGATAAATGGTAAGAAATTATCAATTAAGGTAACAGGTCATATTATCACCAGTTATGACAAATTTAGAGAAATCCAGAAGACTGCACATCCAATGAGAAGTAAAAATAATTAAAAATTAATGAGCATTATTTGCCCTTTTACAGCTATTGTTTAATCCAAGTTAATTGCAGATTAATCTTAATAGAATTGCTGCGTTTTACATTTTTGTTGTCTGACTCTGATATTTTAAGTTGGCCTACCTGTGCTGGTGTTGAAATGCCTTCTAATTTCGCATACAAGAATAACTACAAACACTTCATAATGCATGAACATTAATTTTTAAAACGAGTATTTAAACTAAAGTTTTATCCTAATTTGTGCTCAATTTATGCGCAATGATTTCCTGATCTTATCAGATTGTGGGCACATTACATTTCCAGATGATCTTTATCCTTGGACTAGTTTTAATTTCTAAAAGTTTCTTAATCTTACAAAAACTAGACATCTGGCATATATTACTGTAACACCAGTTGCATATTGTTTTCCTGATCTTATTAGATAGTTGCAATTTATGATTGTCTTACAATAAATTTGAATACTTTTCCAGGTCGAACTTCTCATACTGTCACATCATTTTTACAAATCTTCTGCCTGTCTAGATGGTGTGGATGTTCTGGTCACTCTTGCTGCAAATAGAGTCGAATCTTATGTTTCAGAGGGAGATTTCTCTTGTTTGGCTCGTTTGGTAACTGGAGTGAGTAATTTTCACTCCTTGAACTTTATTCTCAACATCCTCATAGAGAATGGCCAACTAGAATTGCTGCTTAACAAGTATTCTACTCCTGATGCTTCCACTAGCTCAGCTGATTACGTTAGAGGATTTCGAATGGCTGTTCTCTCATCACTGAGGCTTTTTAATCCTCGCGATCTTGATTCATTTGCAATGGTAGGTAAAGATATTATTAATTATTTCTGATTACTTACTTTTATTTATCAATTGCATGGACACTACCTGCTGGTGATGCCATGATTTGTTTCATTGTCTGGTAGTTTTGAACATTGATTTCGTGTAGCATTTTGTGAGCAAAGACCAATCTGTCTGCCACCCTCACAACATGTCACAGACCATGACCACTAGTTCCTCTATTTGGTGGGGAAAGATGAGGGTGCAGTTGATTGCAGGACTCTCGAGCAAGTCTCTTCTTCCCACAATGATCATATATGTGAGGAGTAACACCAGAGGTGGGTGGCCCGCGACCAAATCTCGCAAAAAGCTAACCGATCAGTCGTCACACCAGTGTTTAGTTGAGCGGTGATAGTCTCCATCACCCATGACCATACTTAATGCCTCTCGGAGGGATTAGAGAGACTGATGATGCAAGACATGGGTTCGTACTATTCAAACCCTATGTTCAATCCCATGAGAGAGATGTGCACACAAAGAAGGTGAAAGAGCAAGCACCCGTGAAGAAGATCAAAATGTAGATGAATGAATTGATTCCAAACACATCATAAGCCACTTAAAGCCTTACTCCCCTGAGAGGGCAATGTTTGGTGATATGTTACGCATGCACAACAATGATAACCGAGATTATTTTTATTTTAGCCATCTATGTATTTTTTTTCTTTATGAAGGGCTTTTTGGGTACATTATAAGTGAACCTCCTAACTATATAAGGACGAGGCTAGGGTGTATTAGGATTACCTTTTGGATCATTTAGGCTTGGATCTCTTAAGTGACTGGAACTTTAAGGAGGAACAAACCTCTTGGAGTAGAGAACAAGTATTCCTCGTGACTTTGTTGTTTCCCCCATTGTGAATGCATCTATTTTTCAATCGTTAACATTTATTTGGCCTACCCGGCCGCCCTCATTATCCCTCTATCTTCAGTCTCAACCAGAGGTACACCTTAACTTTCTGCCCTTTCATTTCCTCCGGTGCAACCAAACCACATTACAAGAACTCCGGCAAATCTCATTTCATTCTCCAGGCTTTCGAGCACGCATTTCGCACTCAACTTCCTATTTCTCTAGATTTTGAGCACTTCTGATCGATGAGACTGTTCTTCTCGACCCTGGTGTGAGCTACTCATCCATGATCAGATCTCTTATACTCAAGCGCATATTGCCCTCTTACTCCAGCCAGTCCTTCTTTGTCCCATGCACGTTCTATCTCAACAAGAATGGTGGCACCACGAACTAGCTCCTCTATTGACTATCCAGTCCCTTGATTGGAAAGTTGACCTTGTCCATCTGTTGCGTGATGACTGCCACTCTATGCTTGACCATCGTTCCTCCTGCAGCCGACCGGTGCCCAACTGCCTACCCATTTCACTCATCTTTTCAATATAGGATTTGAGTATTAAGGAAAGAGACATCACGTGCTAATTTTCCATCAATGACCTATCCCTATTTCCAGCTTCTTTAATGTTATGGCGGCGGTACACCAGCAGCGTTCTACCCCAAGATGAAGTGTTATGCACCTCTCCACCACAAACCCTAGTTTTAGCCTCTCTTTTCGCACAACCGGCCCTCCCGTGTACTTATGGCATCTACTGCTTACGATTAAGACCCGTGAAACAATGTAGAACCGTGTGGAGACCCTGGAGCACGCCCTCACCGCCATCAACAATCTTCTCGAGGCCGAAGCCGAGCATTTTGCATCGATTCTGGCACTGCTCCGCGCCATACAACCAAGCCAGTAATCAGGGGTAACGCCACCTCCTCTTTGGGATCCACAAGTGAGTCATCCCTAGAAGAACTCACTTTGATTGGATTGCATCCTCCGCTTCCCCACCGCATTGACGTCCCAACATTCTCCCCATGTGGTTTGATTGCCCGTGCCAAACAATACTTTGACATTCACCAAATTGCCTAGGAACAAAAGGTCCTCACACCCTCGTTGGCATGGAAGGGTCCGCACTCCATTGGGTATGTTGGCTCTGCCAATCTTCTCCTCTCACTTGGGACATCTTCATGGAATCCCTTATACAACGTTCATTGCTATTTTGGCAATGTGATCGAGCGCTTATGCAGTGTCCGTTAAACGAGCTCCATCGACACCTATGTGGATGACTTCATTGAACTTGTCACATACGTGTCGGGTCTTCCACCCGACAAATACTTACGCTACTTTTTCATAAATTGTGAGTGAGTCTTCTTCCAAAATAAGGAGGAGGCTAGGATATTTTAGTATTTTTTATCATTTAGGTTTGGATCTCTGAGGTGAAAAGGATTTTAAGAAGGAACCGAACCCTGGAGTAGGTTGAGTGTGCTGGAAGATCCACCAATTTATGAAGTTGTATGAGCTCTGGAGAATGCGCTTGATGACTTGCTGATAGTGGTCGAGGCTTTGCTAGCCCTAGTGAGAGCATTGTGAGTTTTTATGAGAACTCCAGGAGCCTTGTCGAGCGTTTACGAGGCCTCTAAGAGCCTCGTCGAGTGTTTGTCTTCCCGGAGGCCGACAAGGGAGAGCGACGCGGTGTGCTTTAGTGCTTTGATACAAAGTAGAAAACATGATTCAAATTATGACAACATTACATGAGTTATGCCTTTATGGACGGGTACAAGAAAACTATATATATATTGTTAGCTAGTTTAGTTTGTTTCTGGTGTGCAAATAGCACATTTGTATCTTGTCTTTCTCCTCTATATATAGAGGGGGTCTCTAAATAAAATAGATGAATCTTCTTTTCCTTAATCAACATGGTATCAGAGGGAGGTTTTTTCCCGTGACCTAATATTTCCGCTCGCTCGTCCGCTCGACAGCCCGCTCGCCTCCGTCTCCAGAACCCGCAAGCCAGCGCTCCGTCTCGCAGCCCTCCTCCCGTGTTCCGTCTCACAGCGCCTCCCGCGTTCCGTCTCGCAGCCCGTCTCCAGAACCCGCAAGCCAGCGCTCGACAGCGCCTTCTCTCCTCCGCTTCCGCCCTCTTCTAATGGCGCCGGAACAGTGCTCTAGATTTCTCCAGCGCCACCTGCCCTTGTGATGCTTGAATGGATGGATCTACATACCTCTTGATGCCCTAATTTCTTGTTTTTCCCTTCCTATCCGGATTTCTATTCCGGTTTGCTCCTTCCCTCAGGATTTCTTTTCCTGTGTCATGGCATCTAGTGGAGCGGATTCTCCTCTTTCTACCGGTGTTACTCCGACTACTCTCTCTACTGGTGTTACTCCGGCTCTTTCTAGTGTTCTTTCGCCGGCCTTCTACCGTGGAACCACTGATCCCAATACCTCTCAGATTACTACCCTTCGACTAGATGAATCCAATTATCTCTCGTGGTCCCGTTCTATCACCCTGGCACTCAAAAGTCAGCGTCTCTTCGGCTATGTCTCCGGCCACATGACGGAACCCGATAGGACTTCTCCAGAATGGCCGCAGTGGGAGTCCGAGAATTCCTTAGTCATGTCTTGGCTAACCAACTCGATGCAAGAGTCCATTGCCCGCAATTATCTCTTTCTTGACATTGCTGCTGATATTTGGCGTCGTGCAGTCAACCTACTCTCGTTGCGGCAATACTGCTCAGATATTTCAGCTACGCCGCCGGATCAGCTTACTCCGGCAGGGTGACCGTCCTCCTTCAGCGTATTACTTGGAGTTCACACAGCTTTATCAAGAGTATGATCACTTTGATCCTCTTGTCTTTGTTAGCCCTATTGACGAGGCGATGGTACGGGCCAGGGATGACCGCAATCGCATCTTCGAGTTTCTTCATGGATTGCATCGCGACTTCGATCAGATCAGTGTTCAGATTCTCGGACGACCGCAGTTTCCTTCCCTTTCTGAGGTCTACAGCATAGTGCAGCAGGAGTTTGATCGTCGCCAGACCCTCCTTCCGAACCCTGTGCCAGAGAGCTCTTCTCTGACTGCTTCCATCCCCTCTCTTCTTGGCACTCGTCCATCTCGAGATCCCAAGCACAGGAGCTCCGATAAAGATCATCTCTTATTATTGTGGCAAGAATCGCCACACTCGGGATACATGCTTCAAGCTTCATGGGTTTCCTATCCCAAGAGGAGGTGCTCCGCCTCGTGGTGGTCGTGGTTATGGACGCTCCTCGGGTCGTCATGTTGCTCCCCGTGCGGCCCATCTGACAGATGCTACTGCGGATGTCTCATGGATACTCTGGTACTGATGCCTCTGCCACCCCTGGTGGTTTTACTGCGGAAGAGATGCTTGCACTTCGACGCATGATGCAGGGTCTTTCTACAGAGCCTTCTGCCTCTTCCTCCTACGCTCATACGGGACTGTCAGGTGCTCATTCTGTCGTTTCTTCTCCCTCCACTCATTAGGTCATTGACTCCGGGGCCACGGATCATATGACCGGGTCCTCTACAGGTTTTGTTTCCTATACTCCTCTCTCTGGGCGTGATAAGGTGAGCATTGCCGATGGTTCCCTTTCCTCTATTGCTGGGAAGGGAACCATCCCCTGCTCCTCCCTCACCTTGTCCTCTGTCCTTCACGTCCCGGCCTTTACTCGTAATCTACTTTCAATTAGTCATTTGACCAACTCCATGCATTGCTCTGTGACCTTTCTTCAGTCTTCTTGTGTGTTTCAGGACCTGACGACGGGGAAGGTGATTGGCTCTGGTAGCATGGTGAATGGCCTCTACGTGCTTGACTCTAGCGCTGATACATCTACTCTCGCTCTTCATTCCAGCACCGTTCATCCTCTGTACTCCGGGCACTGTCTCCTGGGACACCCCTCTCTTTCTGTTATGAAATTATTATTTCCTGCAATGTCTGCTGATGTTTTTGAGTCTTTTGTTTGTGATGTCTGTAGTGTGACTAGTGTCAACAAACATCATCGAACTTCTTTTAAGCATGTATCTTTGTCCAGTTCTATTCCTTTTATTGTTGTTCATACTGATATCTGGGGCTCATGCTCCCCTCCCCCTTCTATTTCCGGTTGTACATGGTTTGTTACATTTATTGATTGTTTCTCTCGCACTACATGGTTATATCTGATGCATCGAAAAAGTGATGTGTTCTCTGTTTTCCGACAATTTCACGCCATGATCTCTACCCAATTTGAGTCGAAAATTCAAATTCTTCGTAGCGACAATGGTCGTGAATACATGGATTCACAATTTGAGCGATACCTTGCTGATCACGGCATCATACACCAGACTACCTGTGTGTATTCCCCAACACAAAATGGCGTTGCTGAGTGAAAAAATCGCCATCTGCTGGAGGCTGCTCGGTGTCTATTGTCCACAATGCATCTTCCGAAATTCTATTGGGGAGATGTTGTCCTTACTGCTGCATACCTCATCAATCGTATGCTCACTCGTGTCCTCGGGAACTCTACTCCCCTGGACACGCTTGGTGTTCCTACTACTCGCCTTCCTCCTAAGCTGTTTGGCTGTGTGTGCTTTGTTCACATCCATTACCCTCGTCCCTCCAAACTTGATCCACGGGCTCTTAAGTGTGTATTTATCGGCTACTCTCCTATGCAAAAGGGGTACAAGTGTTTTCACCCACCTACAAGAAAGGTGTTTGTTAGCATGGATGTTACCTTCCATGAATCTGAATCATACTACCCTTTGTCCGCTTCCTCAACCTCGGGTACGCCTTCTGTTTCTTTGCCCATACCTCCTCCATATCCCTCACTTCAGGGGGAGACTCTACCAGTGGAAGTGAGTCCTGTTATTCCAGTGAAGGTGGGCTCTATTCCTATGTCTCCTCCCGTCTCTATGGATCATATGCCTTCACCCCCGACCTTGCAGGTATATACTCGGCGTACAAAGGGGACAAGCACACAGGAGCCTGCTATGATACCAGAACAGTCAGTGGAACCTGACTCAGGGACTTCTGAGTTACCGATTGCCCTTCGAAAAGGTATCCGGTCTTTTACTCGTCATCCTCTTTCTAATTATGTTTTTTATGACTCTCTGTCTACCTCCTACAAGGCATTTGTCTCCTCCCTTGCTACTTCTTCTATACGTGCGTCATGGCAACAGGCTCTTGAGGTTCCTATATGGCGTGATGCGATGGTTGAGGAAATGAAGGCTCTGGAGAAGAACCATACATGGGATCTTGTCTCTCTTCCCCATGGAAAAAAACCTGTTGGGTGCAAGTGGGTGTTTTCTGTGAAACAGAATCCACAAGGGATTGTTGAAAGGTGCAAGGCACAGTTGGTTGCAAGGGGTTATACCCAAACCCATGGCATTGATTATCAGGAGACGTTTGCTCCGGTTACTAAAATGAATACCATCAGGGTATTGGTGTCCATTGTTGTTTGCAAAAATTGGGATATTCTGCAGCTTGATGTGAAGAATGTCTTTCTCCATGGTGACTTGGAGGAGGAGGTCTATATGTCTATTCCTCCGGGTCTCACTGCGGCTGGTGCCTCAGGGAAAGTTTGTAGATTGTTGAAGGCTCTATACCGACTGAAGCAGTCCCCAAGAGCATGGTTTGGCCGGTTTCACAAGGCGATGGTGTCGTTTGGATACTCTCAAGAGTAATGCTGACCATACGCTGTTCATCGAACGTAGGCTTGGGAAAATTACAGTCCTCATTGTGTATGTTGATGACATTGTCATAACTGGTGATGATCATGAAGAAATTCAGAATCTGAAACAGAAGCTTGTCAGAGAGTTTGAGGTCAAGGACCTTGGAAAACCAAGTATTTTTTGGGAATTGAAGTTGCAAGATCAAGGCAAGGAATCTTTCTCTCTCAGCAGAAATACACGTTAAATCTCCTTGAGAAGATGGGGATGAGCGGATGCAGACCAGCAGATACTCTGATTGAGGCAAATCATCGATTGGGGTGTGATGATGGAGTGGAGATTGAAGATATTTCAGGATTCCAAAGATTAGTAGGGAGACTAGGGAGACTGATATATCTGTCTCATACTCGTCCGGATATCTCCTATGTGGTAAGTGTTGTGAGTCAGTACATGCATACTCCAAAGACGTGGCACGTGGATGCGGCACACAGAATCCTTCGGTACCTCAAGTCCTCACCGGGAAGGGGAATCTTGTTTTCCCCGAGTACTAATCTAAAGATTGAAGTTTATACTGATGTTGATTGGGTCGGGTCAGTGGACGATAGACGATCCACCTCTGGATATTGCTCTCTTGTTGGAGGAAACCTTGTTACTTGGAGGAGCAAGAAGCAACAGGTTGTGGCACGATCTAGTGCTGAGGCTGAGTTTAGAGCTATGGATCATGGGGTCTGTGAAGGCTTATGGCTTCGGGCTTTATTGAGCGACCTTGGTCTTGTGGAAGGACTCATTCGTTTGTATTGTGACAATAAGTCAACTATCAGTATTGCACACAATCCATTTCAACATGATCGGACAAAACACATCGAGGTGGATCGACACTTATCAAGGAGAATATTGAAAGAGGAATCATATGTACTCCATTTGTGCCCTCTAACGGACAACTTGCCGACATTCTCACCAAAGGATTGAGTGAGAATTCTTTTGACCAGATTGTGAACAAGGTTGGCATGTTTAACATCACTCGCCCAACTTGAGGGGGAGTGTTAGCTAGTTTAGTTTGTTTCTAGTGTGCAAATAGCACATTTGTATCTTGTGTTTCTCCTCTATATATAGAGGGAGTCTCTAAATGAAATAGATGAATCTTCTTTCCCTTAATCAACACACACATATATATATATATATAACTCATGAATGAGTGACGCATGATCGGATGAAAACTCGTGGCCAAAATCAGACTAGAAAATTCATGTACTGGAGCACTTAGAACATACTAAGGGTTTTTGATTAGAAGATTACTTGTGCAGCCAACTCTCAGCTTGCTCAGGATGATTTCACATTTTTATTATCGGTATCTTTTGAAGGGTAAAAATGTTAAGACTGAAATTCGTTAATTAGATATAAAGTGGGTATCTCCTCTATGTATAATAGAGTAATGTATACAACAATACTAACACTATCTTTCAAGCTGAGCATGTTCTATAATTCTTAACCAACTTGCTAATTAGGCTACAAAAACTATTTTTGCTTCTTTGGTAAAAACTTTGGCAAGTTTTCCTTTTGTTGGAGTGAATGGAGTCGGATGAGCCCCGTTGCAGTATTCTCTTTGATAAAGTGTCTATCCACTTCGACATTTTGTGTGGTCATGCTTGACAAAGTTATGTGCAGTCCAACAAGTCTCTAGTAGCCAGCGACATCTTCTATAAGATCCCCATTATCCTTTCCAAGCCTATGATTGGCTTCAGTTGGCATAGTGGAGCGTTTGCACCCACTCATACCTGACTATTCTAATAGATCTAATACATACTTTACGAAATAAATATGTCACGCTTTGACCTTGTAATCCCAATACCCAGGAAATATTTTAATTTTTCTAGATCGTATACCTCAAACTTGACATAATCAAAAATATGTATACAATTTTAGTCACGAGGCTGAGGACATCTGGAGGAAGGAGGATTGATGCAGACATTCTTTATCACTGTTGTCTTACATAAATGGTCAGTTTTAAGCCCTTATCTTTTATGAGTTCACCGAACATATCCAACAAGCAATACTTTGGTGTTTATTGTTTGCAGATGATATTATTTTGGTCGTCAAGACGCGCGAGGGTGTCAACGCGAAACTTGAATATTGGCTAGACACTTTAGAAAAAAGGTTTTAGGTTGAGCCGGGCAAATATGGAGTATATTGAGCTTAATTTTAGCGAGGAGGTTGGTAGAGGTGGTTCCACGTGAGAGGAGAGTGAGGTAGGCTGCTGGGTGGAGGGTGTGGCTCGTTTTTGGACTGTGAGTGTGGAAAGGTGGCAACACATAGGTTGTTAAGGGAGGGGGAAGGGTCTTGTTGTAGTAGAGTTGGGGAGTTAAGATAATGGAGGAAATTTAGGAGATCCTAAATTTTAGGAGAGGTGGATTTAGTGGCGTGACGGCGCGCCACGACCGACACGCGTGTATTCCCGCAGGAAGCGGTGATCCGCTGCCCGGACGGACGATCAGAGTCCGTAGTTGCGTACAGATGATTATTCCGAGTCAAATTCATATTTTAATTTTTAATTTTTGAGTTGTATTTAGTGTTTGATCGGTCAAAACAATATATGTCGTCCGATTTAGGGAAGTTAAGATGTGGTTATGCTACAACAGTTGTTTCAGGGTTTATATATTAAGCAGGCAGCGGTTCATGGAGGGATTATCGTGGGTTTTGCAAGAAGCAGAACTGCCGGTCTTCACATGAGCGACTCCTGGATTTCTTCTCGGTGTGACGCCGGGAAGCCCTCTCTGCCCTCCTCATCCCTGCTCAGCCCACCGCCGACAGAAGCCGCCGCCGCCTCCTCTTTCGTAAGTCCTCTGACTCTTTTTCCCTTGTGTCTCCCCCTTCCCGCCTCCCTCTTTCATGCGCCTACACAAGCCCGTCGACCTTCTTCCTGTTCAAATTCCACAACCTGCTTAGACCCGACGTCGGGAAGTCCCCTCTCCTCCCTCATCCTTCACTGTAAGGCCTCCTCTCCCCATTTTGAGCTCTCCCCTAACCCCACGACACTCCTCGCCACAGTCTTCCCCTCTCTTTCCCGTACCTCACTCCCGCCCCTTCCCTTGTCGCCAGCCTCCATCCACGCCAAACCACCACCATTCCCCTCCTAATTGACCTCTATCCAGCCTCAAAACGCCACCACTGTGTACCTCTTTCTCCTCACTCTCGTTCCCTGTTTCCTCTACCACATTCATTCCTCAAACCCCTCTATCGTGGAACCACTTTAAATCCGCCGGCCCCAACATTGCAACAACCTTAGATGTCCTTACACCACTGTTATTGCCGCCACCTACATGTGAAAATTGTGGTATGCAGTTTTATTTTCTATTGTGAGTATTTGGAACCATATGTTTGTGAATGTATTTATTATTTGCTATTGGTATTGGTCCTCTTATGGTCTGTGTGGTCGATTCTTTGCTTGCTTCATTAATTTCGCCTCTTTCGTTTGAAAATTAAAACTTGTTTTTGTAATCAATATTTGTGACTGTTTGTGCCACTGTTAATTTCTTATAAAATCGTTTGATGCTGGAACGTCTGAGTGGATCGCCTTTTGCATTAGCATAGTAGTTTCATAGCACATAGGTTGCATTTAGATTATTCTATGTGTTTTGTTCCACCACTGCATTGCATTTAGGGCTGCATTTAGAGCGTCCTCCCCGAGTCTGCTGACTTACCACTACATCAAATTGGTATCAAAACCCAAGGTTTGGGCCACATTTTTATGTGCAGAGATAGGCTCGGGCTTTATGTTAGCACGCAATCACTGAGTCTGTAAGTGTTGTCCTATGTTGAGTTATTATCGTCATCTTTCGCCTTCATTTGAGCGGCACTCTTATTACTACGAGGATTATCCTTCTGCACAATACTCCTCGGGATCGCGTCGACCCTTCGAGACGATACCATTATTCTAGAGATGACTACCACGATGAGAGATACTCACATGATCGTCAATACACTTCTCCACGACCTTATGATGGTAGAGTTAAGTACCATTCAGTTTATCGTCGTCACACATCTCCTCTATTTAAGGAACCCGAGTATATATATGTGCATCCACCACTGCATGTTCGTAGGGCCCACGTCCACCCACGAGCACAATCTGATTATGTTAGGAACTACCGTCTAGATGACCCTCGGGAACCCTATAGAGTTCACCCTCGCCAGGATCACAATATATGTCATGACCCACCTGGTACCACAAATAGAGTTACCTGAGGCTGAATTTCAGCGATTAGTTCTTGACTGCTTTTATCTCTTAGATGCTCAATTTGATCACATATGATCTACTTTAGGAAGAAAGCCTAGGGATTTGGATCAAGCCACTGATACGTCTAGTAGTGCTCCCATTGATATGGGGGACCTGTCACCTGATTTTGCTACTTCCTCGGTTCCTCCTCTGACGAGACTCGGTGTCCATGCGATCTTGTAGTTGAATCTGGTCATGACCTTATGATACGGGTGGAGAGCGATACTAGTATGACTAGTGAGAGTGATCACGTGAGTGAGGACAAGCAACCCGGTGGCACTGTGATGGTATATCCATCCTTCACACCCCACTTAGACCTAGTGCCCCGCCTCCTTTGGGTAGGATCCAGTTCTCGACACTATACCGATTGACCCACACTTGAGTCTGGGCACTCCCTACTCTTCTTTTGGTATTATCTCAAGTCACATCACTACTGAGAGCTGAGAGCATAGTGTTGACTTTAGAGTGATTGCCTCACTCACTTACGAGAACACTACCTCTATCAGTGATACTCATCTGGAGAATCATCTCACTATTAGTGAGGTCATTGTTGAACCTCCGGATAAGCCACCTAATGAGTCACTACTCCCTTGGGAGGTTCATGAGAATATCATTGACTTCGTTATAGGTTACCTACTTGTTCCCGTGGACACGACTGTTACTAATGTTTTCCTATTGAAGGGCCAACATGCCATTGTTGACCTCCCCGAGATTAAGTCCCTGAAAGGCTTTGACGAGTTTTCTCTCCTACACTTCAGTGATGGATCTTGTATTCACACTAGTGATCATCTCACATGTGATGATTTTTGGTATACACCCCCAGGTGAGCCACCTAACTAGTTTTATTATTTAAAAGATACCCCTTACACCCGTGCGTCGCACTATTTTGTCACCTTCTACGACATCCTCACGGGTTCTGACGCCGGTCACGCCAGTCTTTTTTTATCGACCACCCGATAGGCCTCCCCATGTTAGTGATACCCAAGTCATTGCCAGGTTTTCCCTTAGGAAGTGTGTCGAGTATGTTGTGCTCCATTTGCATCATTCGCTTCATTTTTATGAGTCGGTTGAGTCACTTGTTCATCATTTGCATGCACTACATGAATCGTTTCGTAACAAAATTGCAGTTTGTGATGTTTATTATAAGGATCGTACAGACCAACACGAGCGGGAACAAATCTTTGAGGCGGTAGAACAAGTATTGATTTGCATTCGATCTATGAGGGTCTCGCAAGGACCAGCAAAGAAATTAAGCGCACACAGAATGAGCTCCTATACAGTTATACAACGGATTGGTACGAACGCATACGAGATAAACATCCCACATGATATGGCATCAACCGAGTATTCAACGTAGAGGATCTGACTCCTTACTACGAGGAGCGCGTGTATGTGGACCCCTTTTCCACACCTCTACCCGAGCCTTCATCCTCCATAGCCCCTCTACCTGAGCCTTCACTTCCTATTGCCTCCACCAGTCCCTCTTTGTTGCCACCCGCGGAGTCGCTCCCTCGGGATCGCATTGCATCATCGACGATTCCACCGACACGACAGCCAGACGGAGACACATCACTGCTAGACAGAGATACACTATAGCCAGAGCCACCTATCTCTACAGACAACGTACTCTGGATCATCGGCCACGACTTCTACACGGCGGGCGGGCAAGATATTGTACGCTATCTTGTCTGTTGGAGCGGTCGTCCCCAGCACGATGCTACATGGATATCTTCAGAGAAGCTCGAGAGACTCGCCACGCGGCTACACAGCAATGATGACCACATGCACTCACTGGAGATGAGTGCTTTTAAGTCGGGGGGAGTTTATAAATTAAGCAAGCAGCGGTTCATGGAGGGATTATCGTGGGTTTTGCAAGAAGCAGAACCGTCGATCTTCACAGGAGCGACTCCTGGATTTCTTCTCGGTGTGACGCCGGGAAGCCCTCTCCGCCCTCCTCATCCCCGCTCAGCCCATTGCCGACTGAAGTCACCGCCTCCTCTCCCGTAAGCCCTCCGTCTCTTTCTCACCTGCGTCCCCCCTTCCCACCTCCCTCCTTCCTGCGCCTACACAAGCTCGTCGGCCTCCTTCCTGTTCAAATCCCACAACTTTCTTAGACCCGATGTCGGGAAGCCCCCTCTCCGCCCTTCATCCTTCACCGTAAGGCCTCCTCTCCCCATTTTGAGCCCTCCCCTAACCCCACGACACTCCTCGCCCCAGTCTTCCCCTCCCTGTCTCGTACCTCACTCCCGCCCCTTCCCTTGCCGCCAACCTCCATCCACGCCAAACCACCACCATTCCCCTCCTAATTGACCTCTATCGAGCCTCAAAACGCCACCAATGTGGACCTCTTTCTCCTCACTCCCGCTCCCCATTTCCTCTACCACATTCATTCCCCAAACCCCTCTATCGTGGAACCACTTCAAATCCGCCGGACTCGACATTGCAGCAACCTTAGATGTCCTTCCACCACCGTTATTGTCGCCGCCTACACGTGTAAATTGCGGTATGCAATTTTATTTTCTATTGTGAGTACTTGGAACCATATGTTCGGGGATGTGTATAACTACTACGGAAGCTAGAGAAGGTGTCAATGAAGATGGTGTTGACGATGAGCCTAAGGATGGTAAGTTGGTGTTGCTACTATAGGAGATGGTACCGTCGATATTAGACTATTTGAGTAGTTGACATCAATGTTGACAATGGTATTACTACTATCATCAACGTCGAGGACTATATGTTGTTGTTGTGGAAGAAGACAAGATGATGTTGGAACAAATAGTCTGCATCTCTTTAGTTTGACAATATCAAATCTCAAGTTGTGTTTGATCATACTTGTGTTGGGTATAGTGTGCAAATTTACAGGTAATGAAGAACGAGCTTTTCAATATCCGTGACCTACTGTCGGGCGTTAGCTCTATCGCTGGCAGTTTGGCACTAGCGATGTAGGATTAAAATGAGCGCGTAAACATTTCTCTCTGTAACCTACCGTTGGGCACTAGAACTACCGCCAGGCGCTAGACCTACCGTCGGGCGCTAGCTATTTCGACGATCGTCGAATCAATTCGTCGAGAATAAATCGTTACCGCCAGGCGTTAGCCTTACCGCGTCGCGATATCCAGAAGTAGAGCGAATATTATTTTGGATATTTTTCCTAATTTAATGAACAGTTGGCAATATCGCGTGAAAAGACCTACCGCCGGGCGCTAGCTCTACTGTTGGCAGCTTTTTTTTAAAGATGAGTGTAAAAGCGTGTGTTACTTTTTCTGAGAAAACAAGAAGGAGGATTTCACGTCTGGGGTTCGGCTACCGTCTCTGTTGGTACGAACCACCGCCTCCAAGCAAGAAAAAGCGAAATATCTCCCGCCCGTTTGTTATCAAAGAACTTTGAAGAGCGAAGTCTCCAACGACCATCAGCGGTTGATCGAGTGCACGAAGAACGACATTCAGAAGCCTCAATCGCACACACCTTTCTACGGAGGATTTCTTATTTTGAGGGAGCAATAATTTCAAACTCTTTTATTCTTATTTGTATTTTGACTTTTCTATTCAGTCTGAGTTTGTGAGAAATCGGTCTGGGAGGTCGTCGGATTCCTGGGAGGAATCTGTGAGAAATCGTCCTGGGAGGACGTCTAGATCTGGGAGATCTAGTGGGCTCTAAGACCCTCATTGGGAGGAAGGTGAAAAGTCGGCTCGTCAATCTTCTTAGGAAGAAGAGAGGGAGCCAACCGGTCCTGGGAGGGTCGGTATAGAAACCAATAGAGATTTTTTTGATTCATCGCCTCCGATCCCCGACGTCACCGAGATCCAGTCATTTTGTTGTCAACCCTTGTTTTAGTTTTGAATAAAATTAAAGTTCTATTATTTTATTGTGAATTCGTGGTTGGATGTTGCTAGGGTTTTAAGGGTTGTGTGTAATTTAGAAAATAACATTTTGCAGGAGAAGTTGTTCGCTGTGACCTATCGCTGCGCGGTAGTATCCTACCGCCCTGCGGTAGCTTCCAGAACAGATTGCCCTTGGTGAAATTTATTTTTAATTCTGAATTTACTTAAAAATCTTATTCATCCCCCCCCCCCTCTAAGGTTGGCCACCAGATCTAGCAGATGTATGTGTTAGAGAATGTGATATTACTGTGAAAACTAAGTTATAACTAAATGGCCAATCGGTGTCGAAGACTGAAGTTGTATTTTAGTAGCCTTGTATGCGTGGTCTGGGGTGTAATGAAGTAGTAGGCGTAGTCTAGGGCTGAAAGTTAAGGATGTAGTGAAGTAGTATGAAGCGACTTTGGCTATAATATAGTAGGCAAAAGTTGGGGCTGAGGAGCTTAAGGTGCAGGTGGTGAAGGGTACATATAGTCTCGCGGCTCGAAGAATGGAGTCAAATCTTTAATATTGAATACATATGAAATTCTCATACTCTGTGAAATATCTAATTTATAAGCATTTCTTTCAATTCTTTTGATAACCGTATAAGGACTCATTTACTTGGCATTTAGTTTTCGAGCAGTGGGATCCTTTCAGGATTTCAACACATATACAGATCAACATATGTTCTTCTTCTTTGAATTTTTGCAATCTCATGTGGTCATCAGCATTTATAAATAATTTTATTGCAAGTGCTCTTACTTCAGATAAACTCTTGCATGCTACGCATTGATAATGAATGATGGTCGATAGACATAACAGATCTTCTATGCATAGGCTCTACAGCCCTCCAGGTTTCATTTCAGAGCGGCACATTGTCAGGGGGTTCAGTGGGTGTTGTATAAAAATATTTATCGCAAGTGTGATGATTATTTAAATAATCACCTGAGGCACAAATGACGATGGAATTTATCCCCTAGCTATCGAGAGCACTCTCTCTCTCAACTGACCCATAAACGGTGAACACGTACCTAAGGAGTGGTGGTTTATCCGGAGGCTCTCTTGGTGGAATGTAGAAATGTTCGTCGAGTGTGAGAGAAACACTCGGAAGACTTTGTGAGACTTGAACATTGAGATGTCACTCTATGATGTGTAGAATGCCTCCATAAAGTGAAAACTCATCAGGTGGCTCACTAGGAGGGGTGTAATAAAATCCATCGCAGGTGCGATGGGTACTGAAATAGGTTCCCCATATAGTGGGAGTGTTATTTGAAGTATGTGAAACATCCACTACAAGGTCAATGTCAGACTACTGATTTTTACTACAGATATGGCTCATCACCACTTCGTCTTGAATCTCTAATGAACAAGTGATCATGGGTGAGTTGATGGTCAGAGTAGTATCTAAGTCAATACAGTGGGTATGTGAAGGACTTATAACTATAGATTCACCAGTTCGCTCATACTCATTCAACAGACACTGAACCTCACTAGATAAATCTATATTGAGTGTCTTGTATTGTGTGTCTATAAGGATACAGGTGGGCATTCGTGTGGCCTCGGGCTAGGGAGGATTCCTCGAGATGGGCTAGTCGAGGTGTGAGTATAATCGACTAACTTTAGCGGATCTCAAGGCCTGCTTATAGACTTCGATCTGCTATCACATATCAATGATTTATCATCAGTTAGTTTTTGTCGAACAAATATTTTAACTCGCTCTCCACTGAAATGGAATCTAGTAGCGACTGCAGCTGACTCATCATGAATGTCGCTCCTCACCACTAACTCGTCAAAATTACTCATATACTCAGCAGCATATTTGGATCCTTGTTGGAGAGCGAATACTTGCTCTATGAGATGACTATTATATGAAGTTGACAAATACCTAAGATACAATCTCCGCTTCGTCTCCACCCAACTAGTGATGGGGCGAAGAAAATCTCGCTCAATACTCCACTTAGGTGGCGTTTGGTTGGGCTTATTGCCTGCTGTGCGGTGAAAACGCACCGCAGTTTTGCGAGTAAGCAGTGTTTGGCGCGACTGATTTTGAAAACTGCTTTTATTAGTATCCACGGTTTTCTAATATATGCCAGCCACACTAATAAGTCACGTCCAGCCGCAACCTTGGCGTTTCTCCCGCCCCCGATACCCTAACCCCGCGCCCGATACCCTAACCCCGCGGCATCTGCTTCCCTCGCGAGCGGAGATTTCGTCGGCGTCGACTATTCCAAAGTCAGAGGCGGAGATGGATTCGGTCGGCATCACCATGGCGAGCAAACAGCTCATTCCGCCAGAGCTTGAAGGCTCCTCTGGGAACGCCAATTGGTCGGCATCTGCTCCCCTCGCGAGCAGCGATTTCGTCGTCGTCAAGTATTCCAATGGCCGACATCTACTCCCCCCCCCCCTCTTGGCGTTCTCCGATGGCGAAATAGAAAGATTTCCTCCTTCATTGCTATATGTGTGTTGTATGAAAAATCAAGCACTTTGCTTTGCCAAATTGGCACTACTGAAGTGGGGAGGTTTGTTCTTGCTGAAAAGAGATTCATAATGTAAATAATTTTGATGAACTTTGGATTTTCTCCTTTCCAATATTGTGTTTGATCTCCGTGTTGATGTAAATGTTGTATATGTATGTGGTCTTTATTTTGTTTTTTCATAAATTTTGTGGAGGGTTTAACTCAAAATTTTGTGGAGGGTTTAACTCAAAAACAATTGAGTACAATTGCAGCATTTGAGAATCTACTTGCAAAACACGTACACATAATTTGAGAATCTACTTGAAAAAAAAAATTTATTCAAAACTCCGTTTTGTATCCAAACAACTTTTTGAAAACTCTGTTTTACCCAAACAATTTTTTAACAAAACTCTGTTTTCCAGAATCAGCACTTTTTCTATCAGTAACAGTTCATCAGCAGCTTTCCATCAGCAACAGCCCAACCAAACAGAGCCTTAATGTCATCCCGGTATTTCTTGTCTAGCCTAGCAACTTAAGCTTGGTAAATCTGACTCAACGCATACCATAATTCAAAGTGATTGAAATAATGACTTATCTCCACGAGCCAATAGCTAAAGGCCTTGGAACTTGACAAACCATCAAACTGTGGGGAGACTCTACAGAACTGCGTTCTGCGTAGTAACTCTTCGTGCAATAATTGAGTCGTGTCGAAGGGTCAACACGACCTCTATGAGTGACGAGTCGGGGATGAGGATAATCATAATACTACGAGGAGCTTCCCGAGGAAACTCTACGAACTTGAACATAGGTGGGCCCTGGTCCTCAAATAAAGGATTAGAGTAGCAATTGCTACTGTGACATAACATGGGTGAAGCATATAGGTTCTAGTCCCACGTATTCCAAACTAAGCTCGAACCTGGGATCTGATACCAATCTGACGCAAGACTATCCTAAATGAGGGGTAAATAATGTGTGATCACTACATGCAACAGTATGAGCCCGGCAAATTTTAAACTTGAAATATTTTTTCTTTATAAATCAAAATATTAGATGAGTCATAGTAGGTAAAGCGAACAAGGAAATACGGAACGCCGAAAACTCGTAAAGATTCAAAAGTTTGGATCAAGGATTACAAATAGCATATCCCTTAAGTAGGAAACTAAGATATAATTCAACAATCAAATATTGACTTCAAACTAATAACTCACACAAATCTGAAATGGGGAGGGCTAGATGGGTATTTGGAGACCTTTTGGAAGCCGAAAATGAAGCCAGGGGTTGGTATTTCGCCTCCAGAAGCAGTTGTCGGGCAGCACTGATGGATGTTAGAATGGACTTCTCGAGTAGCTTGTAGAAGCAGGTTGTTGTTGAATGATAGTCAACTGGATGTAGGATGGTTGTGGAAGCAGCATTTAGCTTTTGGAATGTTGATTCCTGCAATGGTGACTGAATTCCAGCCCCTGGACAGAATTCCTGAGAGTTGTATGTAGGTTGTCGGGTGCTATTTTTAAAGAGGGACACTATTGCTGGGTGGTTCCACTAGAGAGGGAGAGGGGTTGGCTGGAAGAGAGAGGGGCTCGGTTTTGGAGTGAGGTGGCGGCGAGAGGTGGTTCCACGTGAGAGGAGAGTGGAGTAGGCTTCTGGGTGGAGGGAGGGGCTTGGTTTTGGAGTGGGAGTGTGAGAAGGTGGCTCCGCGTGGGTTTTTAAGGGAGAGGGAAGGGACTGGCTATAGTGGAGGTGGGGAGTGGAGATGGTGGAGGAAATTTAGGAGGAGATCCCAAATTTTAGGAGAGGAGTTAGTGGGGTAGTGGAGAGGTGGTTAAGGTAGTTATGGGGTAGTGGTGGTGTCTGGCCGGAGGTGGTGGTGTACGGAGTTGTTTTCTAACGATCGCCGGAAAATTGAAAACGAATGAGATTTGAAGGGTGGTGGCGAGGCTTACCGAAGGTGGTCGGGGAAGGTTTTTCGGTGATCACCGGAAACTAAAAATGGAGAGGATTGGAGAGGGGATGGGGGCTGTTTTTGGAGGAATATTGGGAGGAGGGGAGGAAATTTAGGAGGTTAGTGGCCTAAACTTTAGGAGGGATGGAGTTAGCGGGGTAAGTGGGTGATGTTGTTAGTGTAGTGATGTGGTGGTAGGATGGTGGTTAGCCAGAGGTGATGGAGGTGGTTTTCGGCGATCACCTTAAAATGGAAATTTAAGAAATTGTGGAGAGGATTGGAGAGGGAATGTGGCTGTTTGTGAGGAATATGGGGAAAAACTGGAAGGGGGGGATTTAGGAAGTTAGTGGCCTAAACATTAGGAGGGGTGGAGTTAATGGGATAATGGATGAGGTAGTTATGGTGGTTATGTGATGGTGGGCTGGTGGCTGGCCAGAGGTTGTCCTCGGAGGTGGTTTCCAGCGATCACCGGAAAATGGAAATTTAAGGAACTTTGTGGAGATGATGGTGGCTTGACGTAGTAGGTGTGATCACCAGAAAATTGAAGATGGGTGAAAGTAGATGGAGTAGGGGGATTGGAAGGAAGTTTAAGGTAGTGGTGGTTGTCGGCTAATGGAGGTGGGGAAGAAGGGGGCCGGCTAAGGACGGTGGAGAGGTGGCCGGCTAGGTGATGTGGGGGGAGGGAGAGGAGATAACTTTCAAGCTTCTTCACTCGGATTTTCCGGCTTCGTCACTAGGGGATGAAAAGGAGAATTTCATCTTCACTCAAACTTTCATTGTCATCAAATTGAACCCTCTATCCTTATTTATATACTACGGGGTCATCATGGAGTGTCATGATTCTCAGATTATGACGACCCTCAAATGAAATAAAAATTCAAAAAAAATACAGAAAACAACAAAATATTGGATCATTGTTCTTGATTAAATTGAGAAATTCGGAATAGCAGACAGATGGACGATGATCGCCTTGACGAGGGAAAAATATCTTTTTGAGTTGAAATATCGGTGCAGAATTACCTTTTCTAGAGTAAGTGGATTTAGCCCTCTTCCAAATGTCTGCGGCGGTGTCAAGAAACCAGGAGCTGGAAGTTATCGACTTCTACATAGAGTTTATAAGTCAGGACGTGACTAATGAGTTCTCAGATTCCCATTTCCCTCAAGTAGCAGTATCCTGTACAGGTTCTCTTATGCTCTCTTAAATGTCAAAGTAATGGATCTCGATCAGGACAAGTAACCCGTATTGTCAAGGTGAGTAGTTGTAATCTGAGGTACATTATGATCATGACTAACCCGGATAGATCCAGTGGGAGTCGATCGGTCTCTAGAATCAACAACAACCAACATATCTAATGACTATAGGGGACAACAGGAACTTGAGATTAAATTAAAACACAAAATACTTGTTGAACCATTGCCAAAAAACGGGTCACCAGAGCTGGAAGAGAATGATAAACCGCTCATTAGGGCCAACCAAGTCTCGAGAACACACCATTCTGAAGGTTTAAGGGTCGTAGAAGAGTCAATTGTGATGTAGAGGCGTTTTTCTCAGGGAAGAAGGAAAATCTCAAAAACCTAGATCCTATGTTATTAAAGGCGTGCCTCAGGCACGCCTAAGGTTCCATGCTCACCAAGCTCAGAGGTTTGCGCCTCTGTGCGCCTTATTTGCGCCTTTAGAATATAAAAGGTGCGTCTGTGAGATTTTTGTTGTAACTTTCTTTCTTTAAAAATTATGAAAAAAATAATTTAAGAACTCAATAGTTTTTTATTGATTTAGTGTTCATGAAAATTTAGGAATGATGAAAATACTATAAAGTCGCCAAAAAGAAGCTAAACAGGCAGTAAGTAAAGCAAGAAGTCAAGCTTATGAAGAATTTTATAAGCGACTAGATACCAAAGATGAAGAACGTGACATATATAAAATTGCTCAAGCTATGGAAAGGAATACAAGAGATTTAAGTCAAGTAAAATGCGTAAAGGATGAGACAGATATTGTTTTGACCGATGATGTGAATATTAAACAGCGATGGAAAAGATACTTTTATCAACTCTATAATGAAACAAAGGACAATGAATTGAACTTGAAAGAGTTAAGTAAATCAGAGGAGTATAGCGTTGGAGCTTAAGGAGACCGGGCGGACTTATGTCTAACCGCAACGGTCTATCTGTCTCGGGCGACTTAACGGTTTGGTCCAGCGGTATGGTGGTGAACCTCAGCTTGCAGTCAGGTGGACAGCAGTAGTGTTGTCTGAGGGATAGTCGCAGCAGCGGTCTGGAGATTAGCCGCAGCGGTCTAAAGGAAGCCGCAACGGTCTGGCAGAAAGCCACAGTAGCGGTCTGTCGGTTAGCCGCAGCGGTCTGAATGAAGCCGCAGTGATCTGGCAGAGAGCCGCAGCAGCGGTCTGTCGATGAGCCGCAGCGGTCTGGATGAAGCCACAGCGGTCTGGTTGAAGCCGCAGCAGCGGACAGATGGTTAACCGCAACTGCGGTCTGGTGGCAACACGCGGTTGCAGTCCGATAGCTTGCACCAGCTGCGGTCTGATGGGTAGCTGCAACTGCGGTCTGGTGGCAACCCGCAGTTGCGGTCTGGCGGTTTGTACCAGCGGTCTTCCCTGACCGTTAGGCGACTTTCCTAGTTGTCGATTGGTGTTTTATTATTTGTTGTATAGTGGGCGGTTTGACCATGTCAAACCGCGTAGACCGCCCGACTTGTATTTAGTCCCACATCGGTTATTGTGTTCTCTCATCTCCCTCGATTTTTATAAATAAGGGGGCATACCTATGAAATGATTATCTTTTTGGAGCAATAAAATTTGCGTTTATTTAGGTTTTTTACATATAGGAACATAATATTTTATCGTAAAATTCAGGTATCAGAGGTAAAAGATGCTCTAAATAAGATGAAAAATTGAAAGGTTGTTGGGTCAGACAATATACTTATTGAAGTATGGAAATGTCTAGGAGATGAATGAATTTTGTGGCTTACATGTTTTTTCAATAAGCTACTGAAGTCAAAGAGAATGTCAGACTAATAGAGAGAAAGTATCTTGCTATCTTTGTATAAGAATAAAGGAGATATACAAAATTGTGTTAATTACAGAAAAATTAAATTGATGAGTCATACCATGAAACTATGGGAACGAGTAATAAAAAGAAGAGTAAGACGTGAGACTAACATCTCGGAGAATCAATTTGGATTTATGCAAGGGAGGTCGACTATGGAAGCTATACATCTCTTGAGGAGACTCATTGACAACTATCGAGAAAGAAAAGAAGATTTGCATATGCTGTTTATTGATCTTCAGAAGGCTTATGATAGAGTTTCAAGAGAGATCTTAGGGAGAGTCTTCGAAAAGAAAGATGTAAATGTTTTTGACATAATCAAAGATATGTATACAAATTCAGTGACAAGGGTGAGGGCATCTTGAGGATTAACACAGGAATTCCCTATCACTGTTGGCTTACATCAAGGTTCAGCTTTAAGCCCTTATCTCTTTACCCTTATCTTAGATGAGCTCACCAGACATATGCAACAAGCAATACTTTGGTGTTTATTGTTTGCGGATGATATCATTTTGGTTGATGAGACACGCGAGGGTGTTAACGCAAAACTTGAATTTTGGCGAGATACTTTAGAAGAGAAGGGTTTTAGGTTGTGCAGGGCAAAGACGGAGTATATGGAGCTTAAATTTAGCAGTACAAGAAGGACGGAGGACTTTGTTATTAAGTTGGGTGATCAAGTAGTGAGTGTTTTAAATATCTTGGATCAGTAGTTCAAAAGGACGGAGGTATTGATAAAGATGTGACACATAGAATCCAAGCGGGTTGGTTGAAGTGGAGAGGTGCGTCAGGGATCTTATGTGATCGTAAAGTACCACTAAAACTTAAGGACAAGTTTTACCGTACTGCAATTAGACCCGCGATGCTCTATGGTTTTGTGTTGGGCAGTGAATTTTGTACATGAGCAAAAAATGGGAGTTGCGGAGATGAGAATGCTTAGGTTGATGTGGGAGCACACGAGATTGGATAAAATTAGGAATAAAAGTATCAGAGATAAGACAGGAGTAGCACCAATTGCAGAGAATATGCGAGAAGCTCGTCTAAGATGGTTTGGACACGTACAAAAGAGACCATTAGAGGCACCTGTTAGGCGTTGTGAGAGTCTAGTCACTAGGCTTGTTAAATGCGGGAGGGGTAGACCAATTAAGACTTTGAATGAAACTGTAAGGAAGGACATGATGTACTTAGGCATTAGTGAGATTATGACAAAAGATAGGGCACAATGGCGACAAAGGATCCATATAGCCGACCCTACTATAGTGGGATAAAGGCTTGAATGTTGTTATTGTTAGTGTTCATGAAAAGTAATTGTGTGTTGAGACTTAGATATAATGCAAGTGATCACATTAATTTTATTTTTTAATAGATACAAACGATAGTAATTAATAATTAATTGATAGACTAGATGGAGAATTTAATCGTGAAGCTGAAATGATGTTTGATACTGATTATTTAAAATTGATATGGTTGCACCTTACTTTCGTCAGGCGCGCGCCTGCGCCTTGAGTCTTACGTGTAGGCTCCAAGACCCCTTTGCGCCTTGGTGCGGCTTGCGCCTTTGTGTGGCTTGTGCCTTGGTGCGGCTTACGCCTTTAATAACTAAACCTAGATCTAAAATTTAGGAAGATCCAACCAAGAAATTCAAGAATCCCTTTAGTATGACATAGGGAGGAGAGATACGAAGTTGTGGAAGTAAACTTGAGTGAATCCGACGGTCGGAATGGACTTAGCACCCCATTCTGATTGATCGATTCCCGCTACGATCGAAGCTAGGGGTGTGCGCGGTGCGGTTTTGGCCCAAACCGCAACCGCACCGCAAGGATGCGGTTTTGGCCCAAGCAAAACCGCACCGCACCTAAATTAAGCGGTGCGGTTTCGGTTTGGTGCGGTTTTTTTCGGTGCGGTTGCGGTTTCGGTGCGGTTTAGTCATTGTTGATTTTATATTTGTTTATGCATTGAAATTAGTAAAACATATTTGAAATCTAGCAAAAATGAGTACTAACAAAAGTCTAAGAGATTGAGTAAACCGCACTGATATAAAACCTAAAAGTGTAATACCTTTTGTGATTATGCTTCGACTTCACATTCAAGTTCGTCACCATCATCAACTTGTATTGTATTTTCCAACTCTAAAAATTAAAATGATCAATAATCAAACATAAAGTTTAAAAAAATTTTATTAAACACATTACTTTTTAAAAAAATAATTTCAAACCTCTATCAAGCTCTTCAGACTTCTCAACATCAATCAACATATCTTCAATGTCATTGACATTCTTCACGCAGGATAACCAATCTCGAGCACAAATGAGAGCTTCAACTGTCCTCGGTGCCAAAGAACTTCTGAATGGATCAAGTATGCGGCCACCAGTGCTAAATGTTGATTCAGATGCTACGGTTGAGATTGGGATCGCTAAAACATCTTTTGCTACAAGAGATAGAATTGGAAATCTTGTAGAGTTAACTTTCCACCAACTCAAGATATCAAAATTTGCTTGCAAATTTACTGTTTTTTCTTTTAAATATATTGTCAATTCAGATGTACAAGTTGCACCATCTTCCTCTTCGGGATCCGCTAAAAAAAGTTTTCTTTGATACTCCACAAAGCTAAATTCAGCATTTCCAACACATGTAGACCTCCCACTGCCTGAACTTGATGCTTGGCTAGATAAACTTTGGCTCAGTACTGGAGTTGCAATAACTTTATAACTATCATATAATTTAGATAGCGTGCTTTCAGTCAAATTCATCAATGTATCTCTCCTTGTAGCATCATAAACTGCATTTAAGCACTTCGACAAACACTTCAACTTACATTGAGGGTCTAAAATAAAAGCAACATATAATAATATATTGCATTTCTCTAGATTGCCCCAATACTTATCAAATTTTACTTTCATGCGACGTGCCACGTTAAGCATTGCAAAATCAGGACAATCTTTTGATTCACATATTGAAGTAATCATATGCTCCATCATCGATATATTCTGAAAAAATAAATGAGAAGTTGGATACTTTGAACCTGAGACCTCCAAAGTGACATTGTAGAACATCTTTAGAAGCATCACAAATATTTTGGCTTTCATCCAATCATCTGCATTTGGAGGTCCGCAAAACTTATTATCATTTGTAAAGTACCTCTGATATGATATTTCATCCTCTAATCCTTCAAATGCTTTCTCAAATTTTATTGCCTTCTCCAACAGTGCTTTCAAATTGTTGAGTTTCCCAAGCTCTGGTGTCAATATCCCTCCTAATTTCATCCCCTGAAGGTTCCTGCAAGTCCACATATGGATTCAAGTGATTTATAATATCAACATTAAGCTAAGAAAAGGTAAGATGCCCAAACAGCCCCAAAATCAACATGCCAGTGTCCAGCAAACCAATATTAAACAAAAAATCAAATGAAACATTTCAATAAGAACTGAAACCAATCTAAGGCTCCCGCACCCTTCGCAAAACGGCCCAATAAACCCCGTCTCTGCCTTCAACCCCGCCCCGTCTCCAACCCCGTCGGATTCCAGCCATCCATCCAAAGGAAGCTTAAGCATGCACAGGGGAAATGAAGTGAAAAGACAAATCTGATGAACTTACAACATCTCAAGTCGTCCATCAAGACATTGAACGCCATTCCATTTGCACGGGTCGAAGGAGACGACGGAGCAAAGTCGAAGGAGACGACCCCACCAGACCCTAAACGCGGTGTAGTTTCTGGAGAGTGGAGGCGACGGCGGCGGACGATGAAGTTTCCGGAGTCGACGGCTGCGGTGAGAAGAAGACCGAGGGGGGAGGGAGCTAGGGTAAATTGGAAAAGGGAGCAGAGCGGCGGTGAGAAGAGAAATGCGATTTTTTTTAATAATACAGAGCATCTGAATGACTGAATCGGGTTTAATTCTTAATAGGTGTGGACCGTGTGGTGTTTTTTAATAATATATAGTCATATAGAGAACACAGAACAGCTACGGACCTACGGTGAGAAGAAGAGCGGCTTTTTCAACAGCCTCGGATGGAGCTTGAGCGGCCACTCAAATAAGTGTGGTGTTTTCACTTTTACCGGGTTTAATACTTAATAGGTGCGGTGCGGGCAGTGTCGTGTTGCAAAATTGTAAAAAAAATTCAAATACCCAAATAATCGGTGCGGTGCGGTGTTTGCGGTTTTTAGGATTTAAAAACCGCACCGCATGCGGTTTACAAAATTTCAAAACCTCACCGCATCTACGCTACGCGGTGCAGTTTAAAATTCGGTGCGGTTTTTGCGGTGCGGGCGGTTCTTGCGGTTTGCAGTTTTTTGTGCTCACCCCTAATCGAAGCACCAGGCGGGAACAAGCCGAAGGACGGTTTTCGCATTGAAGGAGGCTCTGTGTCGACTGGAAGGGAGATTACGGAGGTGCTGATTTGTGGAGGAGGATCGATCGGCGCATGAAACAAGGAACCGCCGGTAGTAGGCAGGCGGGCGAAGGCGTAAGAACGAAGCCTATTTCGGCTCTAATACCATGTTGAGAATGAAATTTGTTACTTTGATAAAAGGTGAGTCAATCCTCTATATATAATAGAGTAGTGTATACAACAATACTAAAAAGAATAAATCGGGTAATAAGATTATGTCTAGGATGTGAAGCATTCACGGGAAAAGTAGCAGGGAAATCATGATGAAGCTGTTTTTGTCATTGATCCCTGCGTTTTAGAGTTTGCCTCTGCCAAATCATGGAGCTTCCTTCATTTATTAATACATGAAGAGGAGCCTTCGTGTATATATGTATAGATGAGGGGAAAATCTAAGTACAAAAATACCCATGATTTCTGAAGTAATGCCGTGTAATTACAAAGGAATGGTTACGAAAAACTTCCCTCTAACTTTGCATAATTACGGGACCTCTCCTCTGTCTTTCAAAATTACCAAATTCTCCCATTTAAGCTTACATTGTTAGCATGCTTGTATTAAACAAACTCTTTGGAGGTCCCTCAAGGTTTATTTTTAAAAACTTTTGTGCATGCATGTTAACAATTGGGTAATGTTATATATAAACCTTTTTTGGATTATATAGAAACAAATTTTTAGAGTTTTTTCGGTCCTTTAAAAACACTATAGACAAACCAACTTAAATACTCAAAAATCGAATTTTCTCATTTCTATCCTAAATCTCACGAGAGGCTCTGCCCTAGCTGTTCGCCCGCTCCCGATACACCTCTGCGTACACCTCCTGATCTCTCCTGTAGCGATCATGCTGATGTCGTCGGCATGCAATGGAGCGGGAAACCTCACCGGAGACCACCCCAATTCCCCTATCCCAGCCCGATGACCAGCCCTCTTCCTTCGTTTCATGCCTTGGCGACGGAAGAAGCCTCCCGGATAGCAATCTCTCCCTTTCAGTTTAGATTTCAGAGAATACAGCCTCCTAGCCATTCCTCACGACAACCTTCGCCGCCCCCCAATCTCTCCTCGCCGGCATGTCTGACAATCTAGTGCTTATCTGTAGCCTGAATGTTTTTCCTGCTACAACATTGTTCACAATTATTGCAAGATTTAAAGTATTTATACTAGCTATTGATTTTTGTAAGATCTGTAACAACTCTTTATCTATGGTTAAAATTATCCTTTTTATAACCAATGACTTTGATAAGGTTTTATTTAAAGATTTCTTTGTTTTTTTCTCTAAACTCCAATACAAGACAGATAAATCAAGCTATTTCACAAAAAACACTAGTCTTCCCAAAATAATTTAGAAAAAGCTCCATTGACAGTAGAGTGCAGTTTAATTCTTACATAGGAAAGAGAACAAGGAATCGATAGCTCCCCCCCCCCCCCACATTTGCGTCAGTTTATATATAACCATTAGTTTTGTATATAACAAAATTATATTTGCATTGATTTATATATAGTAATGATTTGTATTTGGCCAAAAGCGATTTACATATAACATCACCCTAACAATATATAAGCTTAGAGAGAGATGTTGGTAGTTTTGAAAGATAGAGGGGAGGGGTCCCTACAATTATGCAAAGTTAGAGGGGAGATCCAAGTAAATTACCCTGATAACTAAAGGCAAAAAGTGCATAAACATTAGCATACCTAAATGAATGATACTACGGACGCTAATACTTCTGCATCAGGTGTCTCAATGAGCTCAATCATTCACCTGATATTGCCGGCGTGTCTGCAGTTCTATTTTACTATTACTAATTTTATCTTTCGAAATAAAGACTTGTGTCATTATAATTGGCGGAATGGGTTCAAATTACTTTTTTCCCCCTCATCAATTCACTTATATCACATGTGGGAAAGGACAAATTTGTAATTTGATCTTCACTCAGCCAACCTTCTTTCATTTTAGTGGAACCTTTCTACCATTTGTGGTATCTGACTCTAATAAAAATGTGCAGGAAAAAAAGCCTTTTTTCTATTTCTGAGCTTTAAACATTTGTGAGACCAGCTAAAAATTCAAACAGATTCTGAGGTTACTTCTTGTTGCAGGCGTATAGTCACTTTGACATGAAGCATGAATCTGCATCCATACTCGAGTCCCGTTCTCTGCAACACATGCACTGGTGGCTCTCCGATCGGGAGAGAGACCGCCAGACCGAAGGACTCCTGGAAGCCATGCGCCACCTCATCGAGGCTGCCGAAATTTATTCCACCATTGATGCGGGGCACAAAACTCGGTATGCATGCGCCCGAGCCGTCCTCCTCTCATTGCAGATTCGCATTCCCGACCTCACATGGATCGAGCTGTCGGAAACAAATGCACGTCGGGTTCTAGTGGAGCAATCCCGCTTCCAGGAAGCCCTCATCGTCGCCGAAGCGTATGGTCTTAACCAGCCAAGCGAGTGGACGCCTGTTCTTTGGAACCAGATGCTGAGGCAGGATTGGATCGAGGAGTTTGTGGCGGAATTCGTGCTTGCCCTTCCCCTTCAACCGGCAATGCTTCTCGAGCTAGCGAGGTTTTACCGATCGGAGGTGGTGGCGCGGGTCGACCAAACTCACTTTTCTGTGTGGCTTTCACCCGGGGGTTTGCCCTCCGAGTGGGTTAAGCACCTGGGTAGATCATTCAGAATCTTGTTGAGGAGGACGAGGGATTTCCGATTGCGGGCCCAGCTGGCGTCCACAGCCACGGGTTTTGAAGATGTGATTAAGAACTGCGCGAAGGTGCTCGACAAGGTGCCGGATAATGCTGGTCCGCTTATATTGAGGAGAGGCCATGGAGGAGCATATGTTCCACTCATGTAAATTTCAGGATGTTCGGAGGCGAGGTTCTTTTGTTTGATGTGTAGATTTTTTGTTCGGCGGAGTTCATTTCTATCGCCGCATTGTTGCCTTTTTTTCGTTGGGGTTTTTTTTTGCCGCGGCCCAGTGGTTCAATCGAACCAATGTTATATGTTGTATTCACAATGAACCGGATTCTCTCATTTTACTAGTATATCCCTTTAGAAGTTGTATTGAAGAAATTGTAATTGTAGTTTAGAATGTTTAGTTGTGTGTTATTGGTTCAGAATTATTAATTCTTATATTTATGTTTGACGGAAAGGAATGAATTCGCATGAAAAATTGTTATATCGGATGAGGTGCTGAGTAGGGCTGATATCGAGTCGACAATGTATCGACACACATGTGACAATGTTAGGCTCTTTGTGCGGCCGTGACGATACTCTGGTCGTGATAATATCCCAATCACAACAATATCTCAACCGTGTTTCCCTTATCTCGGGTGCAAGCACGATTGGGAGTATGAATACAGCGTTTAAGCTTTACTTATTTAGGTATTACTCTATTTTTTTTCCTAAAAGGAATATAATCATTAAAGAAAAAAGTGGGTATAAACTAGCATTACAAATGTTTGCACTGCGGAGATGTTTTTTTGTTTACAATCATGATAGCTCAATTGTGAAAGTGCAGGGGAAGCTCCCGGGCACGATATTATCTCGACATGACGGTGCTCACGTCGCTCACAAATTCAAAAGTGTACTCAGCTCGTCGATCATTTTTGCGACGTGCACATGAATTTGCGAGGGGCGAGGAGAACATAATTTAATATTGTTTGCAGATGATTTCATTTACACGAGAGCATATTTTTTTTAAATAAAATACAAACTGAAATTTTTTAAAATAAAAAAAGAATAAAATAGAAAAATAAATATTTAACTTGTTTTTCCCTTATAATATTATATAGATATAGATGTATATCATAAACTACAATTTTAAATAAATATATGGAATAGATGAGTAATAAAAGTTGGAAAAAAGTGAAAGAGGTATAATCAGATAAAAAAAATACTTTGCATAAGAGGATATTATGAGCCAACAGAATAAATTCAGTCACACATGAAGAACGGACAAGGTAATGTCTTTCATCCTTAAACTTCTAAATTATCCCTTTTCATCTTTTTCGTCAACATCTGACTTCATTTTAAGTGCAATTTAGGGGCTAAAAATCAGTAGAAGTTGACCTATTTTGACATAATAAAAATTTTGAGAACTAATCCTCGGGAATTCATATGTTTTTAGGAGTGCCCTTTGGGGCCTCGAACTTGCCAAGATTTTCATGACTTGCTCGATGGGCATTATGTTGGAGGGTGACTTTGAGATTGCTTGCACCTCTCTGAAGGGAGAGTATTATTTAAAAACGAAAGTCGATTGACCAATGCACGGCTGCTCTTAAGGTGCAAGGGGTTCGCACATGCATAACAGTACTTTTGCCAACTCACTCCCACGTACCGCGAACCCTGATATCTCCATTTTTTAGCAGACTCATAAAGCTAGGCCAACACATGCACAAAAAAGGTCATACTTGGAAAAACAAGGGCACATGCTTAATGCAAACGCCCGGCGGCGGCGTTTGCTCCCACAAACAGGCGGAAAAGCTCGCCGAGCGGAGCGTCTCCAACACCCCCGCAAGCCTTCCCTTCCCAGACGACGGGTGCAGCTACCATCGCCACGCCAAATGAGGCCTTAAAGTTAGTATTACATATTAGAAGTAACAAAAACAAAAGACTCAGAAGAACACAAAAATTCATTATATTTTCATAGGACTTGTTTACTCCGCAAAAATATATACATAGCCGATATTGTACTCCATGATTAACATATACTCTCAACTCTATCTAAACAGTATTAATAATATGAACATTTTTTTGAGGACAATAGTTTTAAGATTTTGCAAAGGGCACAAGTTTAACATGTGTTGCCATGACCATATGCCAGGGTCCTTCAAACCCTTGGGAAGAGTATTATTTAAAAACCCTAGCATAAGACTATGATATATATAAGGCAATAACTATATGCAGACCGACTTCGACTATGTCCAAGCCGCACAATTTCATGATGGTTATGTGCAGACCATGCCTATACAGGTTCACTGCTTCCTATGATTTTTTTAATTTGACCTGCATTTATTCTTGGACCGTACATAGTCAAAAATAGTCTGCATATAAAATCGCCCTAAACATAATTGTCCCTTTTTTGGTAAAAATAGGACAAACTACTGCCCTTTGATTATTATTTTTTTTGAAAATATCTGACTTTGTACACCAAAAGAACAAAATTCATGGAGATATGCCTAAACATCCCTCAAAAAATCACATTTTTTTCTTTATAAAAGTTCTTAAAACTTGAGCTTTTCTCCAAGGTATGGTGAGTTGGATTTGCCCATATTGACCTTTCTTTTAATGAAAAGTTCCTGGTTTTGCTTCTGGACCAGCAATGGCACCACAGTTTCATTGTTTTTCTCTTTGCCCTTCCTCTGCCCGCTGTTAAAAATTACTTCAGCATACTTTAAATGGAGCGAAAATGAGGAATGAGCTGATAAAATATTTAACAGTTAGATGATTTCATACCTTACATGAAGGAGAAGGGCAAGAGCACCAACTAGTGTAATTATTCCTGCCACTGATTTTAGAACTCGGTTTCGAACAGTTCTACCGTCTCTGTGTTTGTTTTTACAGAGTTCATCTGTGATAATGGCGTCCTTCTGATATACTGTTGTGTCCTACATAAACACCAGTTTAACTAGTAATTAGGCTTTAAATGAAATGAAGGAAAGTAGCACCGAACGAGCGAATGAATTCACGATTGCGGAATTTAACTCTTATAGAGATGTCATCAGGTTTAGGGTGGAGAGAAAATATAAGCTCAAGCCAAAAAATTAAAAAAAAAAAGAATAAATCTATCAGTTTAGTTCTGTTTGGCTTGAGTTGTTGAAGATTCGCATAAAATTAGGGTCCGTTTGACACGACGGTGAGGATTGGGGACGCGGTGGTTACGAACCATCATTCGTGAACGCAACCTCACTAAGGAACTTTAGTTTTTTTTCCTGGGTGACAATTGATGGGGTTTCCCTAAAATGAAAATAGTCAAGCAGGAGATTTTTTGCCACAGTCTCGGCCGGCTCAAGAAGACGAATCCAGCGGGCACATTCTCGCGCAATTCCGAGACCGTTTAATCCCTCAAACGGACGCTGGAGTACGCAGGGGGCACGGTCGCAAAAAACTGCTCAAGCGTCGGACGCATGCCCGCAAACGGGCGAGCCTTTGCCGCCACTGCTCTCCGCCGCCATTGAGCTTGCTCGGGCTGCCCAAGCCGCATGAAGGGCAAGGTCTTCATATACTTAAAAGTGGTAATCTGGGGGACCGAAATCGGACGTTTCCATTCGCCTGTTCAATAACTAAGAGAGAGAAATTACTTGTGCGACTCCTGAAAAATTATAAAATGGGGCCTAAACCTTCATTTGAAGGGGACCCAATAGAGAGGAGAAGGAAGAGCTCTAAGATTTTCCGATGGAGAGTTGCAAGCTTAAGTTTAACTCCAAGGCGCGATGACTCCGCACCAGCACTCATCCCATGCTCAGCATGTGCTTCACGCGTGCCCGCTCGGTCTTCAAGTCAGCTCCAGTGTGTTAGGAAACTAGAGAGGGAGAGAAGACTAAGGAAGAAGGTAGACAGAAACAAGGGTTAGGAGAAAGGAGAGAAATATCTGAAGTAATCCTGCTTGCCCACCAAGAGAGAGCACCAGGTATAGATATACCCGGGCTCGAAAGGGGCCGGTCGGCCCCTCCCCACATGGGGCTGAACCGGTTGGTTCAGCCCCAAACCGCCCGAGCTTAATGAGTGAGGGTTGAACTGGTTGGTGCAGCCTCGTTGCCGCTTGTCTTCTCCTTCCTTCTGCGAGCATACTGACGCCCAGAGAATCGTGTCATGTTCGGGGGCGTAACATTCCCCTCTCCATCAAGAACCAGCTTGTCCTCAAGTGGGAAATCTGAGTAGAGCTCCTTGAACTCCAGTAGGTCAACCCAAGTATTGTGTACTTCTGGTCAGTGTTTCCATTTGACAAGGATTTCGGGGAGGTACTCGGTGCCCCTCTGTTTCCATTTGATCATCAGGATCTCCTCGGGCATTGGGCGCATTTCGCCCGTTGTGGTCACCTCTGGCAGGAATGGGCTGGCCTGAACTGTGTTGTCGATCTTCTGCTTAAGGACACATGGAAGGTAGGATGGATGCACGACCCTTCAGGTAGTGCCAAGGTGTACGCCACCAGTCCCACACGGCGGGTAATAGGAAAGGGCTCATAGTAACGTGGAGCCAATTTCTGGTTTGTCCTGCAGGCAACTGACAACTGCCGGTAAGGTTGGAGTTTGAGGAAGGCGTCATCACCAACCGCGAATTCTCTTTCCTTGCGATGTTTGTCTGATTGGGTCTTCATGCGATCTTGCGTTGTTCGGAGGTTCTCACGCAGAGTGGCTAAATGCAGCCCCAGTCACGGAGCGCCCGATCAACGGCCGGCAACGCCGTATTGCCCGGCTCATAGCTGCCCAAGGATGGAGGGGGCAGCCGTAAACGACCTCGAACGGGGTCAACTTCCTGGCTGAATGGTAGGAGGTGTTATAGCAATATTCGGCCCAGTGCAACCAAAGGGTCAATGTCCAAGGTTCGTCCATCACAAAGCACGGAGGTATGTTTCCACTCCCCGATTGAGAACCTCCGTCTGACCATCAGTTTGGGGGTGATTTATCGTGTTGAAGCGTAAGCAAGTCTCCTGTAGTCGAAAGAGCTCCCGCCAAAAATTACCCGCAAACGTCGGATCCCGATCGAAAATGATGGCACGAGGAACTCCATGGAGGCGGACAATTTCTCGAGCAAAAAGATCGGCCACGGATTCGCCTGTGTACTGGTGGCTCAACGCCAAAAAGTGTCCATACTTGGAGAGTTTGTCGACCACAACCAAGATAACCAACTTGCCATGAAACTTGGGCAATCCGTCGATGAAATCCATAGACACTGTATCCCAAATGTGATGTGGGATCTCCAGAGGTGTAAGCAAGCCGGCGGCAGGTGTGGTCGTCTCATACTTCTGTCGCTGGCACATCTCGCATTGTTGAACAAACTGCTGGATGTCTCGCTGTAATCCCTTTTAATAAACATTTGCTCACACCCGTTGAAGAGTACGGAGTATTCCCGCGTGACCACCAGTCGGGGATGAGTGGAATTCATGCATCATGACGGACTTCCAGACGGAGTTGGGTGGAATGACCGCTCGGTTGTGATAATAAAGTCTCTCATTCTACAGGTGATAGCCCGGTGCAGTAACTTGCCCTTGTTGAAGAGCTTATACGAGGGTCTGTAGGGCGGGGTCCCGCATGACCTACTGTATATCATCTAGAGAGTCGATCAGGGGCCGGAAATTTGAGCGAAGGTGCTCTCAGTTAAGCGGTATAAGGCATCAACAACCACGTTCTCTTTGTCATGTCTGCAGAGGATCTCATAAGCATACCCCCAATAGCTTCGTCATCCACTTCTGTTGGAGGGGAGAGGAGACCCGTTGCTCCAAAAAGTGCTTCAAGCTTTGATGATCAGTACGGATTTTGAAGTGCCATTCCAATAAGTAAAGCGGCCACATGGCCACCGCATGGATGAATGTCAACATCTCTTTCTCGTATGTGGATAGCCCCAAAGTGGGGGGCGCTAACGCCTTGTTATAGCATGTTAATGGCCGGCCCTCCTGCATCAATGCCACGCCAATGCCCACGCCTGATGCATCGGTTTCAAGCACAAACTTCTTGTTGAAATTGGGAAGAGCGAGAACCGGTGTGGTCATCATGGCCCCCTTAAGGGCCTGGAATGCCGCCCCTGCCTCCTTCTGCCAAAAGAAAAGCGTCCTTTTGTAATAACTGAGTTAACGACCGTGTAATCTTGCCATAATCTTTCACAAATCGCCTGTAATATCCTGTAAGTCCCAAAAAGCCCCGTAAGGCCCGGATTGTATGAGGGCGAGGCCACATCAGCATTCTCTCGATCTTCCTTGGGTCGGCTTTGACGTCGTGGGCAGAGACCAAATGCCCCAGATACTCGACCACCTCCTGTCCGAACGAACACTTGGACTGCTTGGCGTAGAGCTGCTGCTGACGGAGGATGGTGAAAACGTGCTCTACGTGGGTCAGATGCTCCTCCCAATTGGTGTTGTACATGAGGATGTCATCAAAAAATATCAATACTGAGCGGCGGAGAAGAGGGCAAAATATCTCATTCATAACTTCCTGGAATGTGGACGGGGCGTTGGTGAGCCCAAAAGGTATCACGAGGAACTCATAATGCCCATCATGCATACGGAAGGCAGTCTTGTGAATATCCTCCTCTCGCATTTGAATCTGATGGTAGCCCGACCGTAGGTCGAGCTTGGTGAACAGACGGGCGTCGTGCAATTCGTCTAACAGCTCTTCGATCAAGGGAATGGGAAACTTATCCTTGATAGTTGAACTATTCAAGTCGTGGTAGTCCACACAAAACTGTCATGACCCGTCCTTTACCAAGATGATGGAAGAAGAGAAGGAACTAGTGTTGGGGCAAATAATCCCGGCGGCAAGCATTTCTCTGACGCTGCGCTCAATCTCGGTTTTCTGGATGTACGGATAACGGTATGGTCAGATATTGGTGGGCTCGGCCCCCCCTCTCGAGATGGATCTGATGGTCTCTGAACCTCGGTGGTGGAAGTGTACGAGGTGCTTGAAATATGTATGCATACTGAGCTAGTATCCCTTGCATCTACACTGGCACTACTGGAGGAAGTGTGGGAGCCGACGCAATTTCCATGATCATCGTCATCGGGCTGCCTTGATCCCCTAGTCGCTCCAAACTTCGAAGGGAAATCTCCTTCATTGGGGAGGATTTGAGGCCCCCCGGACAATACTGCTTCCCGTGTTGTATGAACTTCATCGTCATCTGTTCCACGTCAAAGGTCACCCGCCTCAATTGATGCAGCCATTGTACCCCAAGCACCATGTCGGAGCCTTTGATAGGCAGGAGGTAGACGTCAGTTCGACCCATGTACCCTTGTATATGTAGCTCCACTTCTTTCAGAACTCCCTCGCACTGATGTTTGCTTCCATCCGCCACCATGACCCGGAAGTCGGCTCCCCGATCGATCACATGTCCCACTTGCTGCGCCACATCGGGATGGATGAAGTTGTGAGTGCTCTCACTATCCACCAGAATCGTCACCCGCTCCTGGATGATTTTCCCCGCAATCCGCATAGTTAGGGGGGCATTGCACCCCTCCATCGCCTGTAAGGACATGCCAAAATCGGTCAAATACCAGTCCTCGTCCAGCCCGGGCTCGGGAGTGGGCCTCTTCTCCACATTCTCATGTAGCATAAAAACTATATCTTTTGGCATTTGTGCCTGGGCGTGTACTTGTCGTCACAGTTGAAACAGTCTCTTCTCTTTCCTTGCCTGAAGCTTGGCCCATGATAGCTGTGTCACAATCCCTTCTCCTCCACACTCCATTCCAGAGCGCACACAACAACGCTTTGTTTTGCCCGACACCAAACACTTAGAAATATCTTGCAAACGAGTGGTGGTCTGTCATCCTCTAAGGATGCATAATGCAGATCAGGTTGATGCATGCGTGCGAGTAAAACCCGATCAGGTTGATGCATGCGTGCATGCGAGTAAAACCCGATCAAGATTGGGAGCAGACGAACAACTCAAAGGATGCATAATGCAAACTTTTTTTCAATCTTCTTATTTTCTTAAAGTAATAGTCTTTTGTTTTTTCGCGGATGTAAATCTCTTTGTATCAAAGAGATAAATTATTGGAAAACCCCACAAGTTTACTTCGACTTAAAGAAATAGAATCGAGTTCATGCCTACGAGGGGTTTGCCTCTCGAGTAGTATCGTATTATCCATCACCTTGATCCTCTCCTCTACCAAAGGTTTGGCACAATTTCATTTTTCCCTGGCTCGGTTAGGGTTTACATTCGATGTTTGGTTCGATCTAATTCAGTTCGGATAGGTTCGGATCTAAACCCGACCGTACGTGCCTAACCTCGGTTATTGACCTAAAGAAAATACTCCCTTTTTTAAGGGTCCGTTTGGCATGGCGGTGGGGATCGGGAACACGGTGGTTACAAATCGTTGTCCGTTTGGCGCAGTGTTTTTGCTCTGATGAGTTTAGACAAAAACACCACCATCATGAATATATGTTTGACATAACAACAATTATGACCAGTACGAAAAAAATTAAACAAAAAATGGGTGCATTTCCTTAAGTGAGTTCGAGCGTTCACGAACGACAATTCATAACCATCGCGCTCACAACCGCCACAGCCGCGCCAACCGGATCTTAGGAATAAAAAAATTGCGCTATCAAGAACGAAGTCATGATTGCATTAAGTGAAAGGAGCACACGATACAATCCGGAGAAAGCCCCGGTCAACACCAAGGAGGTTGAGTTCTTCAAGATCCTTCTCTCCAAAGAGAGCCCAAAATAACTATAACTGATGGCGATCGGCGACACGCACGTGTCTATTCCCGCAGGTGGCGGTGATCGGCGACCCTGGTGGGCGATCCGAGTCCGCGGATGCGCCTGGAGGGTCGCTCCGAGCAAATTTGATATATTAGGTTTTTTATTTGGTGATGTATTTAGCCTCCGATCGAACCAAACATTTATAGCCGTCCGATCGGGAGCCCTAGTTTTATTTCAGCTTTCTCTTATTTATATGTGTGTTGGTGGCCGGTTCAGGGATCGATAGTCTGCCCAGCCCGCCTCTTCCGTCCGCCACTTCCTCCTCCAAGGTTCGGCCCGCCTCTGCCTCTTCTTGCAGCCCGTCGCCTTCCCCGCCCTTCCCCTTCCCAGGTTTGGCTCTCATCCACCTCACCCTACTGCGCTCCACCATCTCCGTCCAGAACCTACAACCCAGCCGCCAGCTCTTCCCCTTCCCCCGTCCAGAACCCGCACCCAGCCCACCACCTTTTCCTTCCTCCGTCCGGAACCTACAACCCAGCCGCCAGCCCCTTCCCCTTCCCTGTCCAGGTCCCGCTAGTCAGCCCGCGTTTCCCTGTTCCCGTCCAGAACCTGCAACCCGTCCAGAAACCGCAACCCAGACCGCCTGGCCTTTCCCCTCACCGTCCAGCTCCTGCAAGCCAACCAGCAACCCAACCCCTCGCCGCTCTCACCCAACCGCTAGCAGCCCTCCATCCCTAAGCCGAGCCACCGCATGCATAAGTTAATCAAGGTATGAAGTTTTACGTCTCTTATTTGGGATGCTAGGTTTTTGAACTATTGTTGTGGGTGTGCAATCAATATATGCTGTCGTATTTTATGTAGTTTGACTTGTTGGATCTCTATCGGTGCGCTTAATTGAATCGCGCCTTGTTCGTTAGCAAATTATAATTTTCCCTTACGATAAATTGTTGCTCATAATTGTGGATGTCGTGCTTGTAGCCTTCCTTTAAAATTTTATTACTTGCTAGTTGATCTCTATTGTGGACTGTTCTCAAGCTTTCACGCGCACAACAGTTAAATCACATTTTCAGTTGTTGAGTCTTAGTTTTTGTGTGTCATCCGCCGTGTGTAGACTTGTGCTGCATCAATAACCTTCAAGATACTTAAACCCCTCCCCCTTATATAGATGAGGGAGGGTAACCATACAAGGAAATACAAAATCATTTAAGTAACTAATTAATCTAATTAATATTAATCAATTAATTAATACAAGTTAACTACAAGAAATAATCACGGAGGTTTCCAAATGCGCGCTCCGATGGTTCCAACGAGAAGTACCTCCTCCGAAAAATGAGTGAGTAACATTATACCGACCTCAAAAACTGAGTTTGTCCTCAAGGTCGAGTCTTAATTGTTTGTGAGTCTTTAAGAATGGGAGGGACGTATAATTTGTGTTCGTTGGTTGTAAAGGAGGGGAAATTATGGGAAATAAAAAAATAAAGGTGGTGTTAAAGTGAAATGAAGACGATAAGGGGGGTGACAACAAGTGAAAGGTAGAAAGAGGGGATATGGTTGTGAGAAAAAATAAATAGAAAGGACGTAATAAGAGGAGAGTGAAAGAAGATGTGGTTTGGCTTTTAGAGGAGGCAGCGGTGGGTTTAAGTAAAGAAAGTGAAAACAAATAATTAATTGAGGCCCGGCGCTTTGAGGAGGCGTGCAGTGTGTCAAGTATAGGTGGCGAAGACGATAGGTGGGCGTTCTTGCTGGACTTCTGGGTGGAATCGCAGAAGGTAACAATGTGCCACAAAGAGGGTAAGATTGTCGGCGCAACGACGAGGAGGGGTCAACAAGTCTGGTGCGCGAGTCCTTGGATTTTGTTGTTCGGCTGGGGTTTGAGCTTGGGAAGAAGATCCAACAGAGGATGAAGATGATCTGACAAGTCTGGCACTGAAAGGTCCAGGAGGCCTTGGCGTTGGGGGGGGAGGTGGCGAACGGCTGACTTCTCGAGCGTCAGACTGTGCAGTGTGTGATGTGAACGGCAGAGACCTCAGTGAGGGGTTTTCCAAACGAGCTGCGAGACGATGGAGACTCGCTTGGAGAGAAGTGAGGAAGCTGACCTGACCGTCGAGGTGGCGTTCGACTGCGTCAAAGCGGGAAGCAGTCGTGGCAAAGGTGCGAGGGTGGCTCAGTTGCGGTCGGGAGGTGAACAGTGTCGATGGTTGCAGAGCGGGCTTGGTGAGAGGGACATAGAAATTGGACGAAATCCCGACGTGTTGGAACAAGCGGATGGAAGCGGTAGTTCAAACCATTGTTACGAATGGAAAAATTGAGATATCAAGAACGAAGACACGATTGGATTAAGTGAAAGGAGAACACGATACAATCCAGAGCCAACCCTGACCAAGACCAAGGAGTTTGGGTCCTCCAAGATCCTTCTCTCCAAAGAGAGCCTAAAATAACTAAAACCTTCAAGATACCAACACTTAAACCCCTCCCCCTTATATAGATGAGGGAGGGTAACCATACAAAGAAATACAAAATAATTTAAGAAATTATTTAATCTAATCAATATTAAATAATTAATACTAATTAATTAATACAAGTTAATTACAAAGAATAATCACAGCGGTTTTCAAATGCACACTGCGATGATTCCGATGAGTGGCTCCTCAGACAAATGGGTGAGGGTAACAACGGACCTCAAGTCTTATGAAGAGAAAAAAAATTCCATACAGTAGGGTCCACTAGAATCATTTGAGATCAAACTTAGCTAGAATCAACTTTAACTTCTTGGTTACAATCTACGTGCAAACAATTATTGATGCGGAGGATTCAATCGGGCCGAACGATTAACTTTTCGTTAACTCGTATAGAAGATTAAAGTCTGACAACAAAAGCTGATTGTGCCACGTGCATTAAAACAAATATATTATGATTATTGTAGTACGATGATAAAACTCTATCGAAGAATAATTGCAAACTAATTCAATATAAAAAATGCGATAATTCACAAGAGAGCTCTAATCTTACCAGGATTGCTTGTGTCGCATTATTGGGCTCAGCAAAAGTAACATGAGTGCGGGGCACAACTTGTTTTCCCGCACTGAAATTTTCATCTGAAGCAGCTTCCCTTCCCTCTCTGAAGTCAAAAATTGATATGGGAAGGACATCAACAATCTGAAAGCTTTTAGATTTTATTTCCAAATTATTTCTGCTTCTTACGAACAAATCATACCAGCAGAAATCAAAGTTAGGAATCCTCTCAGAAGCAAAAGCACTGCAAGCGAAAATTTCAGAAGATTCCGAAACCCGGAGAACATCCAAATCTTTGCTCATAGAACTTTCCCTCATAGAATTAGGCTGACTAAAATTGATACATGAATGATTTGTAACATCTACTCGTTCGGCATCATCTACTTCTGAAGAGACTTCAGTATCACTCTTTAACCTGCTTGATGTATTTATCACAGCCTCACTAAAGTCAATCATAAAGTTGGATTTGGAAACATTCTTCTCCTGATCTTCAATATGTTCAACAATACATGTTGAGCGCATTCTGGACGAAGAATAACATTCGAATTCGCTTCCATTAAAAGATGACGAAATCAAGGTGTCAATGCTGTCCCTCCTACACTTCTGTTGCCCACGATAATATCGATCATCAGACTGAATCAGCCTTGGACAGTCATTCTCTATAATACTCGAACTCGGAATAGTATCTGTCTCCCTAGTGCTCGAATAACAAGAGCCTATTGATTCATCTAATAATTCATCCAGATGTTCATCCACATGCTCATAATGATTTCTATCCTGGATACTGTTCTTAAAGCAAGTTTCATGAAGAGTTTTGTCATCGACCGAGGATAAGACATGGGAAGTTTCTTCTACAATGTCGGTGACATGGGCGGCATCATATGAAGCAGCCAAGAGCGGACTCTCAAACTCAAGATCGATGAAGCTCTCCACTTCGTCAAACCCTGAGTCAGAAACTTGAGAATGCTCCACAAAAAGATTTTTCTATATGTAATACACCACAATTAAAAAACATTTCAAATGCTAGATCAATATATACTGTGCAAAGCAGCTATTTTCTAACAGATAACACTACGTCTTAATTTTAATGGTTTTAGACAGATTTTGTAGTTTCAAATTGATTCAAATATCTAAAACTTGTTAATATTTTCAGTTCATTTTCGAACAAAACTCAGAAGTTCACCTACTTTGTACTAAGCTGCTGAAATTATAGAAAAGAAAACTTCCATGTAGGGGGATTGAAATCGATGAGACGAAATTAGAAGACTTACCAATCCAAAAACTTCCGGGCTACTCGCATTCGAAGCTGATGAGCTATACTGCGAAAGCTCCAGGTTTCGGCAAATACCGCCCACCAAATTCGTTGGCATGAGAACGTTACATGTGACTATGTCAAAATCTGGAACCTAAACAGCAAATATTATGAGACATAATCAGAAACATTCATTCATAGATGCTAATAATTCTCAACCAGCATAAACGTGTGGAAAAGCTGAAAACATCTTACTTCCAATTTTTTCACCCTGGCTTTCTTAGAGAGAGAACGAATACACATACAAACTCTGCGAACATCTCGCTTGTCAACGGCGTCGGTGGGAGAGAACAAATCAATGCCCGTTAAACCAAGGATTTGACATATCTATCGATAAGAGAAGTTATCACAACAGACATTTAACACTAGAAAAAACGTGTAATTGAAGAGAAAGGATTTCATAATTTCAATAAGGAAAACTCCATTCTTTGATGGAACAAGATATGTTGGCAGATTAAAAGAAAGAAGATCTAGGCTCTTTTGGGATGGTTGTGGCTGCAGGAAAAGCAGTTGTCGGAAACCAGTGTGGGAATTAAGAGTTGTTAGAAAAGCGAAGGTATGAAAAGTCGTAGGAAGAGAAGGGGGATGTTGACCTACGGGAAAAGAAGCATGAAAATGCAGAAAGCTCATTTTAGCTTTTCTAAAGTGCGAGGGTTCACTATTTTCTAAAAAGTCTTTAAAACACCTTTTTGGCACAAGTACTTTTCTCACCTCTGGGAAACCAACACCTCCAAAATAGCGGTGGCGGTGAGAATAAAATTTTCCCCACCACCACAACCGCCCCAAACAGTGCCCTGTTTAAGTTTAAATTTAAAATATCATCAGCCTTGAATCTCAAGTTAAAAACTTCATACAAAACACATTGTTTCAATGCTATCTACACAACAGATGACAGTGGTTCAAATAACAATGTGATTTAGCTTAGTGCTATATTTTGCCTGAGCAATGTGATACTATCTACAATTATGTGATTATGTCTTTTTTTTCAGTATCCATCACTAAATATCGAGAAATCGGTAAATTTAGTCGACATCAAAATTTCATCCAAATAAAAACGGTGTCATTTATGCAATTTGTTATTCAAAGATTACAAAACCAAATTACTAAAATCTAAAGAAAATATCCAGAGATAAAGAATACGTAATAATTTTACAAAAACAACTAAAATTTTCTGATATTATAACATTGGATCAGCAGATGTCATCAAATCATACTCTCCCACAAAATATTGGGAGGGCTAATGGAATGGGATACCTTTAGAAATGAGTCGACTTTGGGATAAGGCGTGTATTTTCCTTCACTTTTGCCAGATGAAGTTCGGTCATAAATATGCATTTTTGAATGCTGTTCACCATATTTATTCAGAAGCATCTTCCATACTTTTTTTGACACTTGAAACCTGTAACAGTGTTATGAAAATAGAAGAATCATGGCATTGTTATGAAAATAGAAAAATCATGGCATTGCTATGAAAATGGAAGTATCATGACATTGTTTTTGCAGCTCTGTCCAAATACTTGGGATCGAATTTATGAATGCTCATTTTCAATTTATTCCTAGTGAGCCCTAATCTCTTCACAGAATATTTTGCATATTAAGTTAAGAAAACTTAGGCTCCATTTGGCACGGCGTTTTTGCTCAGGTAAGTTTTGACAAAAACTGTAATAGGCTATTGTCATAAAATATATGTTTGGCATGACAATGGTTATGACCGCCACCAAGAAAAGAAAGCTAGTTTTGAACATAAGGGAATGAAGTTCCTTAGGAGAGGTCAAGTGTTCACTAGCGATGGTTAATAACCACCGCTACCGCCGTGCCAACCAGAGCCTTAATAATCGATATTAATGTTGAACGAAAAATATAGTATAAAGACTAAACTCATTGTGTTACATAAGCAATCTCCACTAGTCGTTTTAATAAAAAATTTACATCAACAATCGTGTTGATGTTAATCAACAGTGCTATACAATGTGAAATTTTTAATATTTCAGTAGTATTTAAATAAAGGCTTGCATCCGTATCACATTAATCTTCTGAGGGAGAAAAAAGAGTGATAGTATAAAGACAATAAACTCACCAAATGTGAGAATACCCCAAATCTCTAATATTAGAAATTTCTATTAAAATGTAACATGTGATACAACAAATAGCCGCCCGCAGCCTGCATCTTGAAGGAAGCTGCTTGACTCCTGTTAGACTCATTAATCTCATCTCTTATATAGTATTTGTATGTTGTTCTCTACTTAATATATATATCCCCCCTTGGACCTCTATTGGAGGTACCAATCATTTCAATACCGCATAACATGGTATCAGAGCCGGTTTAGGGCATCCTCGCTCGATCCCGCTTCGTCGCTTCGTCGATCCCGCTCGCAGTCTCGCCGATCCCGCTTCGCCATTTCGTCGCCGCTCCCGCTTCGCCGCAGTCTCGTCGATCCCGCTGGCTTCGTCGACGCTTCACCGACCCACGGCCGCCTGCGACATCGGCACGCAGAGGCGATCGGGACGGAGGCGTGCCTCAGAGATGATGCTTCCTGCCTTCCATCGATGAAAATTCCTGCCATCCATCGATGAAAATTCCTGCCTTCCATCGATGAAAATTCCTGCCGTCGGCTTCTCCGGCATGATCTCTTCCCTGGGCTTCTCCCGTTGATCTCTGTCGTCGACTTCTGATGATCCTGCTGTCGACCTCTATGCTGCGGGTTCCCCTATGCCACTGATCTTTGTTGTCGTCCAGCATCTCGTCTTCCTTTACCGCTGATCTTAGTCATGGGTTCCTCAGTTACGAGCACCACTCAGACGACCGTTCCCTCAGGGGATTCTACCAATACCTTTCCTCCTAATGCGAGGCTTGCTACAACTATCCTTACCTCCTCCAACTTCCAACTATGGAAAAAGGGGGTTACTATGTCCCTATCGGGTATCCGACATATGCACCACCTTACCCGTCTCCCAACTCATGCTGAGGGGAGTACAAAGTGTGAAGATTGGTATAGTGATGATTGCCGCATCTTTGCTCTTCTCCTGAGCTCCATGGATCCATCTGTTCAGCAAATGTGCAAGAACTGTAACAGCACTAAGGAACTATGGGATACTCTGCATATGATGTTCTCTCAGGCGAACAATCTCTCTCGTCTTGGTGAACTCTTCCCCAATAGCTGAGCTGAGACAAGGGGCGCGCCCTGTTATCGAGTACTTCACGGAATGGAAGGTTCTTGCTGATGAAATCTTGGACCTTTGGGAGATACCCTCTACTAGGGAAGAGCATCAGGCTTAACGTGAGCATCTTGTACTTCTTTGGCTCCTAAATGGACTTGATCCAAACTTCTCGACAACGAAGACTGAAATGCTAGCGAGTCCTTCTACCCTGCAAACTGCTAGTGTGTACCATAGTCTGACTAAATCCAGTTCAGCATGTACTCCATCTGCTCTACATATTTCCTCCGGAGAGTCGATGGCTCTTGCTTCTCGGGGTGGAAGAGGAACTAGTCGAGGGGGCCGCTCTGGTCGTGGTCGTGATACCGACACGAGACATTGTACCCATTGCGGGCATCGGGGCCACACGAAGGATACATGTTGGGTGGTTCATGAGAAGCAAGACTGGACCTCCAAACCTCCTCCTTCATCTCGCTCTGCGCACTTGGCCGTCTCTACTTCTACACCTCTGAATCCGAGAACTTTTGAAATATCTGAGGATGAGTATCGTCGCTTGCAGGCTCTCCAGACTGACTCTCTGAATCATACTGCTGCTGTGATCCAAACCATTCAGCCTGCTTGCACCTCTCAGCGTCTTGTCCAGTGGTTGGTAGATTCGGGTGCTTCTGATCACCTGACTAGTACCTCAGGTATCTTACACTCATACAAACCTCATAGTAGGTCTTCAATTACAGTTGCGGATGGATCAACTGTGTCCATTGTCGGGTTTGGTAGCTGCAATGTGACACCTGACATGACTCTATCCTCCATTGCTCATGTCCCTCAATTTGCTTACAACTTATTGTCCATTAGTAAGTTTACTCGTGATTTAAATTGTATTGCTACCTTCACATCTTCTGCTTGCATTTTTCAGGAACAGTCGACGAGCCATATTATTGGTAGAGGAAAGTTGCGTGGTGGCGTCTATGTTCTGGACGAAGTCTCCCATCTTGCTTGTTCTGCTGCCTCAACCAAATTCTGGGATCTTCACCGTCGTCATAGTCATCCATCTATGTAGGTCATGCGTCGTCTGTATCCTGAGTTTGGGAAGGTTTCCCATCTCAACTGTGAGTTTTGTTTGTTCGCTAAACTCCACAGAGTTAGCTATGTTCCTCGTCTTGATGTTCGTGCTTCTGCACCTTTTGATTTACTTCATTCTCATGTTTGGGAACCGTGTCCTGTCCCTACGTTGTTAGGACACAAATATTATGTTACGTTTATTGATTATTTCTCTCGGATGACTTGGGTGTACTTAATGAAAAATCGTTCTGAACTGCCGTCTATTTTTCAAAATCTATGGAATGAAATCTTCACTCAATTCTTTGTTCGTCTTAAGTGTCTTCAAACTGATAAAGGTCGGGAATACCTATCTCAGTCCATGTCTAACTTTCTCTCTGACAAAGGTATCATTCATCAAACCAGTTGTCCTGATACCCCCCAACAAAATGGTGTTGCCGAGAGGAAAAATCGACACCTCCTTAAGTTCACCCGGGCCATTCTTCACCATAGGCACGTACCCAAACACTTCTGGGGTGATGCAGTTCTTACCGTTGCACACCTCATTAATCATCTTCCCACTCATATTCTCGAGGGGGAGACACCCTATCACACTCTTTACCTAGATCTTGTTGGTCCCCTTCTACCTTTGAGGGTCTTTGGGTGTGTTTGTATGTTAGAGATGTCCGTCCCTCTGTCTCGAAACTTGATCCTCGCTCTTTGAAATGTACTTTTGTTGGCTATTCTCGGACTACTAAAGGATATCGGTGTTATTCTCCCGATCTCCACAAATACATTATCTCATCGGATGTTGTCTTCCTGGAATCGAACTCTTACCTTTCTAGTGGATCACCATGTCCTGACCCATCTATTGATGACATCTTGGTTCCTCGCCCTGCACCTGCAATCCTCTCTCCGACTGACCTTCTGTGTCCCCTTTGGGGACAAGTTTACTCTCATCGCTCTTCTGATAATAAATTAGTGCCACCACCTCAGCCTACCTCTCCCACCGTTGATATGCCGACTGTTCCTATGGAAGCACCTGCTAGCGTGCCTGCTGCTTTCATGCCAATCAGCCCAGATCTCCCTATTGCAGTCAGGAAAGGGAGTCGGACCTACCGAAACAAACCACTATATGTTAGTTCTTACCAGGGATTGTCAGCCTCTCATACTGCCCTGCACTCCACTCTGGATCAATATCGTCTCCCCTCTACCGTTGCGGAGGCCAAAGCTCATCCTGGTTGGGTGACTGCTATGCACGATGAATTGACAGCTCTTCAACTTAACAACAGATGGGACTTGGTCTCCTTACCTACTGCCAAGCGGGCTATTGGAAGCAAATGGATCTATTCTATCAAAGTTAATGCGGATGGTTCCCTCGATTGCTTGAAGGCCCGCTTGGTTGCCAAAGGCTATGCTCAGACTTATGGCGTGGATTATGATGAAACATTTGCCCCCGTTGCTAAGATGTACTCTATCCGCATCCTGCTCTCTCTTGCAGCCTCTCACCAGTGGCCCTTGTATCAGTTGGACATCAAGAATGCATTTCTTCATGGGTCCTTAGATGAAGAGGTGTATATGGAACAACCACCTGGGTTCGTTGCTGAGGGGGAGCGTAACAAGGTGTGTCATCTCCGGAAGTCGTTATACGGATTAAAGCAATCCCCTCGAGCATGGTTTGCTCGTTTCCGATTTGTGGTCACTCAATTCAGGCTTGCCAAGAGTACAAAGGACTCCTCTCTTTTATCAGAAATCTTCGGTTGGTACTGTTCTTCTAGTGATTTATGTCGATGATATTGTCATCACAGGAAGCAATTCTGAAGGGATAACAAATCTCAAGGCATTCTTACACTCCAACTTCCAGACAAAGGATTTGGGCTCATTACGGTACTTCCTTGGGATTGAAGTTGCTAATTATGATGATTCCCTCTTTATTTGTCAACGCAAATATACTCTTGATCTTCTATTCGGCCTTGGAATGTCTAACTGTGGCCCTATGGATTCTCCTCTTGAACCAGGGGAAAAAGGTCTTCATGTTGAAAGCAAACCGTTTGATTCACCAGAGAAGTATCGTAGAATAGTTGGAAAACTGAACTACCTTACCATGACTCGTCCTGACATTGCTTGTGTTGTAAGTAAGGTCAGTCAGTTCATGGCTACTCCAACTATCTCTCAATGGGAATCTGTTCTCAGAATCGTCAGGTACATAAAGAAAGATCCTGGTCTCGGGATATCAAATAAGAATCGAGGTCATTCTAATATTGAGGCATACTGTGACTCTGACTGGGCAGGCTGCTTAGCCACCTGAAAGTCAACCACGGGATTTAATATCCTTTTGGGTGGGAATCTCGTCCCCTGGAAGAGCAAGAAACAGACAACGCTCGATAGATCTAGTGCTGAGGCGGAATATTGGGCTATGTCCCACTCTGTTGTTGAGATCATGAGGGTTAGACAAATTCTTGGTGAAATCGAGTACCCTGTCCAAGATCCCACTCCTCTATGGTGTGATAATCAGGCTGCGATACAGATAGCTACTAATCCTGTATTCCATGAACGCACAAAACACATAGAGGTCGACTGTCACTTTGTAAGGGAGAAGTATGAAGGACTTATTTCTCTAAGTCATGTGAAGACCGGAGATCAGGTTGCAAATATTCTTACCAAGGGAGTTACGGGGATCAGAATGAACTTTATATATAACAAGTTAGATCTGGGAATTTCCCACGACCCAACTTGAGGGGGAGTGTTAGACTCATTAATCCCATCTCTTATATAGTATTTGTATGTTATTCTCTACTTAATATATATATCCCCCCTTGGACCTCTATTGGAGGTACCAATCATTTCAATACCGCATAACAACTCCTATCTCCCTAGTAATGGCATAACTTGAATTTTCAAATATGCTTGTTCCCTTTCGTTTATGTATGAACCAATTGCCTGACAGTATTGAAGCACAATGGCGCCCACCTTTCATCTCATAAGCATTTACTCACGTTAAAGTTTAATGCTAAAATCGAGCTCATAGTATCTCAAGAATATTGGCCAAAGTAATTGGAGAGATTGTTTTGGCCTAAATAATATAAGATGCATAATGAAGGAGTTTTTATTAGAGAAAAATTAATTCGTGAGCATTTTTGGTAACATATGCTTTTTAGAGCAAATGCAGAAAGAGCAGTGTTTGGTGGCACGGTCGGCAAATTGTGAGAGTGCGGACAACACGTGTAATACAACAAGCACATAATGAAAGTATGGACTCCGCTCCTATAGGCACATGGTGTGGAAGTAATTGCATAGTAGCATGTGATAAGGTTACGTGCAACGGCAAAACAGAGGGATGCTGCCCGTGGACAGCCCACCTTGGGATGAACCACGTAAATCTGTGTCTTCTGTGTTTTGATTTTATGTTTGTTTGATTGTTCTACTCTAGTTTCTACAACTCGTACTTCTTGCTACGGCTACGACAAGTGCATGGGAGCTGCAGCAGGCGCACACAAACATGTTGCTTTTAGTTGAAGTCATGTGTGGCAATGAAGCGATATTTACAACACACATGCATGCTGCCTCCTACCATGTGTTTTGGGGGTATTTTGGCAGGGAGGTGGTCGATACTATAAGCTTGCTTTGGGCACAAATATTTTTTGGAGTGGAGAGTTGCTCAACTAAGTGTCGGGGTCGGGTTGAGTTTTGGGCTTGAGTATTCAACGTGCAAAAGTGAGAACATAAAAAAATCGCTTGGGAATTATTTTTTATTTATCGAAACTCCTCCATAATGCCTTCTTTTATTTAGTCCAAAACAAGCTCTCCTACTACTTTAACCAATATACTTGAGATATCTTAAATTCAAATATGGTATTCAACTAATAAAAATCAGGTCAAACTACAGACAGATTTAAGCTCTGTTTGGCGCGACGGTGGCGGTCACGAACGCGGTGGTTATGAACTGAAGTTCGTAAACGTCCAACCTCGCCTAAGGAATTCCATCCACTTTTATATTCAAAACTAGTTTTATGGTGGTCATAACTGTTTTCATGCCAATATATATTCTATGAAGGTGGCGTTTTTTTCCAAACTCACTGGAGCAAAAAAGCCACGCCAACCATAGCCTAATCTAGAGCAAAAAAGCTACGCTTTATTAATTTAATCTGAGATCAAATTAATAAAACCTAAGTTGACTTTTAATGGAAAAATCCGGAAAGTTTATGCGGCCCGCCCTTCTTTGGCTTCCTAATGTTCCAGCCATGAAGATTTGTCAACTGATGTATTCAGTGTTTCAACGCAAACAGCTTGAGGATTGACTATTTTCTGCATTTATTAGCATCATATTTCAAATTTCCTCTCGATTTCACTACTCTGGTGTGTACGATCAAATTGTAATTGACATGCTTAAAATTTCATGTAAAGCACATATAACGTTAGTCGTCGAGGAACATAAAGGATTGAGCAGGCTTACAGCAGTTCTCCATCAGCGAGTATATCAGCAATTCCCACATCCTTGTCCAACCTTACATGCAGAACTTCTCCAAGCCATATTCTTGTCTGAGTCTAAAGTATGAGAAAATACTTCAGTGGGTTAAACATATGATAAGAACAAAGCCTTTAGCATCATTTATTTATAAAGGAAATGAATTTTTTAAATGAATTTTTCTTTGAAGCTCAACACATCATGATGAGATATGTTCATTTTCCCCCTTAAATTGAAGTAGAATGATCACCACAATTGTATTTATGTATGATTTTTATTATAGTCTGGCCATCCACTTAGTATAGTTGCATGAAAATTTATTCAACTATAAAGATACCGCACAATCATACGACTTTCCATATTAGAGAATTGTTGTGGAGGAGATGGAGTCTCTGAACAAAAATGACAAATCGAATTTGTTTCCACTACCTGAGCAAAAGCTTCTTCAGATGTGCAGCTCGTGGAGAAAGACTATGCTCAGAATGAAGGAGTGAGCTTCAACGAAATCTTCTCTCAACTAATTTGGCACATGCATCAAGGAGGAGAATGTTTACTTGATGCAATATAAAGTTCAAATATTCCTCTAACACACAAATATTTTAGCAGTCTGAGAGATTACTAACCATAGAAAGCTGGAGAAATATTTTTGTATTCATTAGATAAATTGTAGAATATTTCTGGAAATTTGATTGTATTGAATTATAGAAAGGTGTAAAACATTTTTAGAGTACTCTTAGGATCGGTTTGGCGCATTGTTTTTACTCCAGTGAGTTTGGATAAAAATGTCACCATCATAAAATATATGTTTGGCATCATAGAGGTTATAAAAGCCACCAAGAAAAGAAAACTAATTTGGTACATAAAAGTGGATGATGTTCCTTGGGTGAGGGCCACCAAGAAATGAACTAGTTTTGTACATAGAAGTGGAAGAAGTTCCTTAGGTGAGGTCGGGCGTTCGCGAACGATGATTTGTAATCATCGTGTTCACGGCCACCACTGTCGTGCCACCTTAATCACTTATAAGCACAAGTGGTAAATAGTTTTAGGTTGAGAAACAAAGTTTTGAGGGTAAGGAGGAATATATATTAAGTTTGTGATATAGTTCTTATTTTTGTTCTCCATCTGTGATTACTCATCTAAAATTCTCTATTAGAGTGTAATATACTATTGCTGGCATCTATGAAGCACGGGGATGAAAACGGGATACGGGATACGATATGAAACGGATACGGGAAACGTGATTTTTAAAAAAATAAGGATACGGGAGACGTTTTTAATTATTTTAAATTATTTTAATATAGGTATTAAACTATTAATTAATATAATAATAATACTTATTAACGGAGATCATCAAAGAAGAAGGGATCTGGATCGGGAGACCTAAAATGAAATGGGATCTGGAACGGGATTGAAGCAGCGGGATTATATCCCACGGAATCCTATATCCCCCTTGCGGGATACGCGATTCCGGAATTTAATTCTTTTTTATTTAAAATTAAGTTTCCAGTAGTTTTGGAAACGCATTTCCGCGCGTTTCCGGGCGTTTCCCGTATCTGATACGCGTCTGATGCGATACGTAGAGCATTTTTAAATATTTGTGCTTCGTAGACTGACATTTCTTATCATTTAGACTCTGTTTGGGGCGGCAGTGGACGTGAAAAAACAGTGGTGGAAAACCAGTGGTGTAATAAGAGGTGTACATAAAACTATTTGAAAATGTTGTAGATTGTTTGGGAAATCTCAATTTAAGTGTTTTTCAAAAGGTGTTTTTCGTTTTTCTATTTGGAAAAACAACTTTTTAACAATGGTTGTTTAGCTTTTTAACAATATAAAAAGGCGTTTTACGTTAATCATTTATATAATAGATAAGTAAATATTATATAAATCATAAATAAGTACGTTAGTGGAAAGAAACAAAGATCATGAATGGGTGAAGGATCGCGATTGGGAGAAGAAAATATTTGCATGGGAAATAAGAGAGGCAGATCGCAAATGGTTGGAGCATGTCTTTAATAAACTCTCGAATAAAAGAGAAAAAACTGAAAGCAGATAAAACGAATTTTAGAAAATCATGTTGGACATGCTGCTCAAAAAACCCCAAAAACATGTTTCTTGAAAAAGTTGCTCATCCAAACGACCTAAAAAGAACAGTGGGAGTAGGAATAGAGCTTTTCCCACCGCCATCGCTACCCCAAACAGAACCTTATACATGTGATGGGGTTAAGAATTTCCAAGTAAAACCGGGAAGTCATCAACCAAAAATATGAAAGCAAGCCAACCTAACCCCCTGCACGCACAGCGCACGCCCGCCGAACAGGCGTGCACGCATTGTGCCCGTGCACGCACGACCGTGCGCCCTAGGCACGCACGTCCGTTCGCGCGCGCAAGTCAACGGAGGCCGCCTCTGGCTACCGTCGGCCATCTCTGTCTGCTGTCGTCATCGGGCAACCTGCTCGGGCCGTCCGGACCGCTCGGGGGGGCATGTTCGTCATTTCATGAAAATTGGTGATTCATGTGGCCGAAACAGAGCGATGTCATTCACCAGTTCAAGATTTAGTCCGCCGTAATTACCAGCACGTTCCTTCAGAAAGCTGTAAAAAGACCCTCATACCTCCATTTGAAGACAAGCAATTTCAGACACTAGAGATAGCTCTGAGGTTTTCTGACGAGAACGTGAGACTTAGTTCGTTCTTTTGTTCGGGATTCGCTCCGCTCCCTCTCTAATCCGCTAAACGCTCACAAGGACGCTTCAGTGAGCCCCGGAGAAGATACAAGAGAACGCTCACGCGAAAGCTCTCAAGGACGCATCGTGAAAGCTCTGTGGACTTAGCTTTTTTCTCTTCTCTTTGTACTCAAAGCTTGTAACTGAGAAGTGGCATGTCACCCTCCGAGAAACTCCAAACACTTGTAAACAAAGCTAAATAGTGAATTTTGGCCCGTCACAAATTCGATCATGTGATTTTTCACCCTTTTCGGGTTTTTCACGGTAAAAAAAGTCTCTTATCATTGTTGCTTGACTTTCACTTGACTGTTTGGGTGTCTGGTACGACTCAGAGCTAAGGTGGTCTGATTCTCAAGGTCGGAGGAAAACCAGGCAACCGCAACCGCATGTATTAAGCCTTTTGATCATCTACTTTATAACTCGCAAAAATGTTAGCTTTCTAGATTAACCATTTGTACACTCTCCATTCATCTTGAAAGTTAACAACAACACTAAGCTTGGCTTTTAGCCTAATAAACTTGTCTTTGATGGTGGGCTTTGTCATCCCCTACTGGATGTCAGTTCAATAGTGTTACAGGATCACCTCGACTTTGCCCACTAGCTCGATTATGCAATAATGTCTTGGATTGAAGTTTTTGTGTGGCAGTGATATACTAGGTTCTTTAATATGTGGATGGCTGAGATGTTGCTCTGTTTGTTTCAGTGTTTTTTCTCCATTGGCAATGGGGGAAAAAGATCAACGCTAAAAAAACATATTTGGTAAAATTCCTTTCTCCATTCCCAACGTTCCAAAACATCATTCTTGACCTTAACCGCCAAAGCTGCCCCCTCCCTCCATTCTATCACTCAATTCTCACCGCTCTCATTCTCAATGCTCCAAAACGCCACCACTGAAACAAACAAAGCCAACCCCAATATAACGACATCGGTGTCATGGGTATCGGTGATATCATGCAGAGCACACAAAACAAAAGCCTCATAATGCATAGATGATCGGAGATTGTGATTGAATTCAGTACAATTTTTCATGCTTTCTATGCACTTACTTTTTATAGATATTTTGAAGGGAGTAACTACGAAAAAAAATTATGTCTTGGGAATCTCCTAGGAGATCATCTCGACCTCCTAGGAGACCGACTACCCCTCTCTCTGGCCTCTCTCTGGCCCGAAGCGCAAAAAACGTACGCCACACGTCCCCTCCTTATTGGTCACGGCTGGAAATTTGGAAACAGAGATTGGTTGGAAAAATTTCCCAAATTTATAGCTATCAATATTAGGTTTGGGGAGTGTTTTGAAACTTCCGGGAAGCAGCCCGGTCACAAGAGACAAAGAGTCGCCGGAATCCCCCATTCTTCTCTCTCTCTCTCTGGCGGCACCAATCCCAGCACCTTCAAACTCCGTCAGCCTCCAGCCGCAGCAGCCATCTCCCCCAACGGTCCGCCGGCGCCTCCTGTCATTCCCTTCTCTACAACCACTCACCGACCACCTCTCTGTTTGACGCAATCTCGCCAACAGCAGAAACAAATAAAGAAGAAGAAAAAAACTGAGACAGATCCCAAAGTACCTGCAAGAAGACATCGTCGAGCTCGCGGAAGCTCGTCTCAGCCGAATCCGGAGAAGAATGGCCGACCATTACAAATTCCGGCGATCCGATCATAGCCAAGCGCCACATCACTCTTCCCCGCCAAAGAAAATCCCGCCGCCGAAAACGGAGAAATTTTTGAATCCCGCGAAAAAGAAATCTCGGTGAATAAAGGAAGATCCGAGATACGAATTGAAAAGTAGTAGTAGACCGCTACTGCGTCATCTGCTCGTCTCTGCCGACGAGCTAGTGGTCGGCAAACAGGTCGGCAAACAGAAATGTGCGCGTCACCGCTGCGACTGGAAGCACCGGCTGAACCGGTAGCACTGGCAAGGGGCCCATACACCCTCAATCCAGAATTCATAGTTGTGCCCATAAGACCGGCTCTTGAGATTGGGGCTCGATACCCAGACCTCCTGGATAGGATAAGGAATATTTTTATGAACTCCTATCACCAATTGAGTCGCGGCCTAGTACGGCCGGTTCAGCTGGTGCTTCGGGTGGCATCAGTCCCCAATATGCGTGTATACTTATCGTCGAGTTGCACAGAATGAGTGATTCTTTACAAAAAGAATTATTTTGGGGGATCATGGCTCTCATGTGTGACTGTTTGCAAAAAAAAGAATTCATAGAGGGGCCCAAGCCATTGTCTTCACCCTGTAGAACCTGTGAGATGGCTCCCAGGATGTCTGTTGTTGAGGAGTAAGGGTCGGAGAAAGGCAATTACTTGTTCTTAAAACTAGCATTTTTGAGGGCAAAGAATCGAGTCGAAAAGGGGGGAAAGCTCTTTGATCCTGATTCTCTTGTAGCTGAATTCTCCGAAACCATAAAAATTGTGAGAATGGTATTCAGTCTCAGCGTCCTTCGAGATTTTGAGAAGAGTTGCTCTTTGGAGATGACAGTACGATGAAAGTTTTTTAAGCTATGTTCGGGGGGAGTTACTGTCTATCGTTGGACTCTATGGTAGAATCGGTCGGAGAGGTTTGAGAGGTTACCCAACAAGGAATTTTGTTACCTTAGGACTGTTATAGTTATAGCCTCCGTTCACCGGAGCTTTGGTCGCCAGCTCTCATGTCATCAGATTGCCAACTTCCTTGACCTTCCATCAGGTTATTTTTTAATAGTGTTATTGGAAGATCTATTTACGCTAATGGCAGCTCACGGTTAAATATAAGGACAAATCTTATTGTTAATGTAACCAAAAATTGCATTAGTTCTACAAATTTTGCAAAAAATAGGACTTTCAACTGATTTAATAGTTGGCAATAATTGATCAATCAAGCACAAACAAATTACTATTTATATGGTGTTATCTATGTACAAATAATATATGAATGCGCACCATAATAGTTTTCATCATGGACATTTTTTTTATATAAATTGAGGTGCAATAGTGAAATCAATTTCAAATTGAAAATCAACTAGATGTTGTCACTCAAATAAAAATACTTTTCATTTTTTTCAAAAGACTTTTTGCAGTGCGCAAAAATATTTTATTTATGTGAATTTTGCACAAAATGTTCTTTGCATTACTCTAGGTTTTTTCCTAGATATTAATTTGTCTTTACTTTAAATTTTAATCATAAAATCAATGTTCTTTGCATCACTCTAGGTTTTTTCCTAGATATTAATTTGTCTTTACTTTAAATTTTAATCATAAAATCAAGACCCTTAGCAATATTACGCTCCCAACTAATTAATTCATCATTATCATTATCATAAAATCATATTAATTTCGAAATTTATGTGTAGGTGGCGTGCGCATCACTAGAGGTGTGCAGAAATAACCGAATAACCGAGAATCGGACCGAAACCAAACCGAACCTCATGGTCTGGGTCGGTTCCAAATAGGTTCGATTCAGGTCCGGTTATCATAATATCAGAACCGACAATTCGATTCGGTTCCTGGTTCCATCGGTCGGGTACCCAGAACCGACCCGAGAACCGAATATGAATTCTAAAAAATATATTTTGAGGCAACGGTTATAGTCGTATCAAAAAATACGCAAAAAAAATTGAGAATATAGTCGTATGACTAAAAAAATATTTATTTTACTTGTGTAGCTGCATGACTTCAATATTATATAGAGACATGATTCAACTATTTTGAAACATTGAAACTTATATTATAAAGAATCATTCCCCGAGGACGAGCTTTAATGTCACATAATCAAAACTTAAGAAAGAGATGAGCATCACCAATTCGGGGGAAACGCATATTGAAATTGATTAAGAGACGAGCATCACCAATTTTCTTTAATACCTCAGAGAGGATATGTGAAGTTGACACTGCTTGCTTAAGAAAGAGATATATTTTGGCATCCCAAGTGTTGCGGTCTAACTCGACGTCCCGGTCGGGCAGGAATAATTGGACCGTCTTAGCTCTCGGAACGGTCGAGCGCGCACATAGTCAATAGAGTAGGTTGATTGTACACAAATAGTTTTAACGTGGAAAAATCCCTCAACTGGGTAAAAAATCACGTGACTGAATCTGTGTCGGTCAAAGTCTATTATCTTCGAGTTGTTACAACTTGTTCGTGAAGTCGAGGGTGATAGGCCACCTCTCGTTACAGCTTTGGGGATGAGAGAACACTTAGCATACGACAGACAACAGACCGTCACGCCGAGGATTGTTACAAATTGCGATACGCACTGGTGGTCTTCCAATAGCAGCTTGCCGATTTATGAACACGGGAGCGAAGCGTCTGAATTCTCGGTTGCGGGGGCCGCTTGAGACTTGAGAGATTCGGCTTCGTCAGGTGACCTTGACTCCACTCGCTTGTTGCTCGGGTGCGGCTCGGGTTCGGCTCAGGATCGACTCGTAGGAGGAATTCGGCAAAGCTCCGACCTGAGGAAGAAGAAGACTCGGAGGAGAAAATGTGAGAAATGAGGAGGCCTGTGACTCCTTTTATAGGCTCCGGGTGGTGGTTATGGTGGTTACGCGGCTATCCGCACACCATAACCACATTCATAATTGTTTTTAGTATAGTTTAAATACGTATATTTTATTATTTGGAGACCACTTAAATAAATTATATAAAATATTAATTAAATCCTCCTCACTAACCCGACGGTTAATGAGTGGTTACGCGTAAATCAGATGGCCGGGAATGTTCCCCGACGATCGGACGACGGGTGTGGAACTCCGCTAGCGGCCGGCGAACTTGACGCCAAGTTCGCTGGCGAGGGGAGGACTGCCGACGGCGGTTGGGACGGTACGGTCGCCCCACTTGGCCGCGCGCCGGTGGCCAAGGGAGGGGCGTCCCGGGCGGCCGCCCCCTTGGCCGTGCCGGCGGCCAAGAAAGGGGGCAGCCCGGGCGGCCGCCCCCTTGGCCGTGTCGTAGCGAGAGAGGGCGGGTGGCCGGCGTCCGACCGCCGGCAAGGTGGGGCTCGCGGCGGTTTGCCCATTATGCGTAATTGGATCGGCGCGCGGGGGATTGGGCGTGGTGATCGCGCATGCGGTCGATCTCATGATCTCACTTTCTTTGAGATGGAGATCATGAGTGTGCGGTTATGTGCACACCCGATTTCTATAAAATGAGAATCATCCCCAACACCAAGTAACTTTGCAGCGTTCACAGGACATGCCCATAAAGTTCCAATTGGCACGGAGTTTTTTTGCTCAGTTGAGTTTGGGTAAGAACTCCACCATCTTAGAATGCATGTTTGGCATCACAATGGTTGTGATCATCACCAAGAAAAGATTATTAGTTTTGAACACAAAAGTGAATGAAGTACTTTAGGTGAGATCAGGCGAACCACTGTTCATAACGACCGTGTTCACAACTGCTGCCACCGTGCCAAACAGAATCTTAACAACCGTGGTTGTGAAGGTGCTGCAAATTTTTCATTCTCCATCTCCTCTGAAGAGCATGAAAATTCTACTTGTACCAAATGAGAGAAATGTGATGTTAATGATTTATAGGGGCTGAAGTAAATTGTTTTTACAACAACAACACTCAAGTCTTTATCTCACTATAGTGAGGTCGGTTATATGGATCCTTTGTCTCTATTGTGCCCTATCTTTTGTCATAATCTCACTAATGCCTAAGTACATCATATCTTTCCTTACAATTTCATTCCTAGTCTTTATTGGTCTACCCCTCCCTCGAGTAAATTGTTTTTAGATTTGGAAAAAATACTCTTTGAAATGATAATGAATGTGGCTGGATTTTGTGCTTTTATGATGAAAAACAGGGAAAGTAGAAATGCTTGTATTCAAGACACACTATGCAAGGTCTTTTTATGGTGAGATTTTTGAGTGCAGGCAGTAAACTATGAGCATGATGTGTTATATCATTCAAAACATTTTTTTATATATTAAAAATAATATTTTTTTATAAATAAAAATTACAGAATATTATTTTTGATATTTATACAATTATTTTTATTCTTAAAATTTTGTTTTTCATATTTTAATTATTTCAAAAAAAAATCGGATCAAAATATTTTAATTGGGATATTCTAGAGTTAGTACTTATAGTACATTAAAACTCTACCTCTTCATTAATTCATGAGACTTAGGCACCGTTTGGGGGGACTTATTTTCACCGGTCAAGCGGTCACGACCGCATGTATCGGACCATAATTTATGGTCCGATACATGCGATTGTGACCGCTTGACCGGTGAAAATAAGTCCCCCCAAACGGAGCCTTAGGCTCTATTTATTTGGGCGTTTCGCTGCGCTGCTTCGTTTTGGACAAACGTTGCCGGAAAGAGAGTAAACAAATGAATTTTCGGCGACGTTTGCTCCGTTTCCACCCGCCCGCCTTGAGAAACGCCCCAAAAAGCTCCGTTTGGAGCAGCCACCTCCCCCCTCCGGTTCGAACACTCAATTTCGACCCGCCGGATCGACCAGCCACCGCCGAACCAAATGGAGCCTTAAGCTCCGTTTGGGAGGACTTATTTTCATCGATCAAGTGGATACGACCGCATGAATCAGAGCTTAATTAAAATATTATTGAAAATAACCCCCTAAACGGAGCATTAATACAATATATGTTTGAATGTTTTAATATTTTAAGAGCAACGTTAAAACTTAAAAGCACATAGAATTTCAAGTAATATCAATGAAAATCAAATATAAAAACAAATAAAAAACGGATACTTATAAAATTACTGCATTTTCATAAATTAACGTTGATATATTAAAAATATTATTGCATTTTTGTTACATAAATTATGTTTTTTCTCAAGAAGACAATTTCATGATCCACAACAAATACATTAGGCAATACATTTTCATCAAACAATGATTTGGAGTAGGCATGAACAAAGCAATGATTTGGAGTAATCAAAACTTACACAAATATTCAATTATACTAGAAACCCTACGAGTAACGTTGGAGAAGGACTCGCATATAGCCACCATCGAAGAGATGTACACAAGCGCGAGGAGGGGTTGGTTGCACACCAGCCGGAAGCAGAGCTGTCCGTACAGGTTTCGATAGGAGCAAGGTCGACGTTTCGACGAGGGACCACAGGCGGGTTTAGAGTATGGGGATTTAAGCTGGGTGTGTTTAGGTGCTTTTAATTGGTTGTTAAAAAGGGTTTAAATTTTTTGAATTTGGGGGCACAAAGAGACAAAATGGATCTGCAAATATCAACACCCTATTAAAATCATATTCCATATTTCAAACTTACGTATTGTACGTGCGGAGATTACAACTTCAAATTTGAAACTTGAGCAATCGGATCATATCTATTTTGCTTACTTATAAGGAAAGATAAAACTTATTACAAATATTATAATCTGAATTAAAAAAAAATGACTATATGAACAAAAGTATATATTATGAAGATAACTTTTAATAGTATAATTAATGTTACTTTTATACTTATTATTATATAAGCAATCCAGCACATATAGTTCCTTTATACCCCCCACAACGACAGGACACCTCATCATGGGGCCCGGTCGGACTACTAATTTGTTGTTAAACAAAATTGAAGTGTACAAAACTCTAACAAAAATTGAGAGATTTGAGCACACATGGACACATGGTAAAACTAAATAAAAAGATACAAACTGAATTCACTTTCAAAAAGTTGGAAAATCCATTATAAAAAAACATAAAATTAGAAAGATGAGGGAATCAACAGGATATATTTTCCTTTATATATAGTATAAATTATACTAAAATTAAGTTATGATATAGGAAAAAGGAAATAAACATATATGTGATGATACAACTAGTTCCATTAAAAAAAATGATTGCAAATGACGGTCGTGAACATGATAGTTATGAATCATCATTCGTGGACGCCCGACTCCACCTACGAAATTTCACCTACTTTTATGTTCAAAATTAGCTTTTTTTCCTAGGTAACGGTCATAATCGTTGTCATGCCAAACCCACATGTTATGACGGGGACATTTTCGTCCAAACTCATCAGAGCAAAAATGATGCGCCAAACGGAGCCTTAAAGCAAAGCCATGTCCGCTAAAAGATCAAGCCCAAGCCAATCAAACTCATCGCAAGGTAGACAAGTTGTGCTTGGACTTCTCTAATGCATGCATATTCATACAATAAAGACAATCATAAAATTCAACTTATAGTGGTATGATAAATGGGCCCCCTATGCCTATGGCAAATTATATTATGTAATAAAATAAAAAATTATTATTGTATGATAAGACTAATAAACATTTGGCAGCATTATGGTGCATGCAATATTATAGGATAATTAATATAGTGTGGCAATTGAATTAGTTAAGCTAGAACTTCCCATAAAAGGTAACCAATTATTGAGAGGTCAGCATAATTACAATTTACACCCTCTTAATTTAAAATTACAAACACCTCTCCTGTAAGTGTATATTTCATAACATTCATGTACAAAAACACCCTCTTGGAGCAAATTTTCAAGAGGGTTTTTTTGTGGATGAATGTTTGAAATGTAAACTTATAGAGGAGTTTCTTGTAATTTCAAAAAAGAAGTGAAACCTATAAATTAGTAAATTTAGAGGGTAGGTCACAATTAAGGGTTGCACCCCTCTTACTTTTAAAATTACAAAAGCTGCTCTTCTCAATTTATATTTGATTACATACACACAAATACCACTTGGAATAAAATTTAAAGGAAGTCTTTTTGTTCATGGATGTTTTAAATGTAAACTTACAAGGGAGTTTTTCATAATTTGAAAAGAGTGAAACCTATAATTTAAAAAAAAAACCTATAATTTAACAAATTTATAATTGTAGAATTATGTATAAACTGTTTTAAAAAAAAATCATTATCTCTGTCAAAATCTGAATCCACTTAAAATTCTTAAGGGACCATTTAGAATTGAGAATGCAGAATAAATTGGATTATTCTAATGGTCAATTGGATGAGAATTTCAATTTATGAATTACTATTTTTTTGTAATTTGCATGATTAAAAAAAAGTATCATAAGAGAACATTGAAACTGCTCAAATTCAAATTTTCACAATTCAAAATATCAACATCCGAGAAAATGCGCGATCAATAGTATTCTTTAAAATTACCACATTTCTCTTGAAATAGTCCACAGTCCTAAAATAATGAGCAAGATAAAGGGTATGTTTGACAGATGGGAATAAGAGGAGTCCTACAAAAATATGTTTCAGAGATGAAGGGAGGGGATTGTGGTCTTAAATTAGGCCAAACTGATATTTTGAGTGGTGACTAGAAATAAACTCTCATACAAATTTTTTCAAGTGGTGACATTTTATGAATCCAAAGTATGCCCTAGTTTTCATTTCGAGTGCAAAATGCAGACAAAATTCTCCAATTCTTATATAGATAGAGATAAATTATATAGAATTCATTAGAATTTCAATTCCGCAGTTAAGTACACTACCAAATTACAAAATTAAAAATTAAACCTCTAATTCTAATTCAATGGTTGGTTGCAATTTCATTCAAGAGAGTATGCCCTAATAGATTTACAAATCTCTACTTGATATCCATGGACAAGATTTTATAACAACCTCCCTACCATCTTCTTTACCTCTAACCACTTCCATCATCAACCCAAACTTCCAACCGCGGCATACGCACCAACGTCGAAAACCACTATCACCACGTCCCAGCATGCCACATGTCACGCACATGCGACGTCACGGCCAGTCAATGCAACCTTAAAACCCATGAAAAGACAACATGTCGGATGCATATAGCTGGCGAAAAACGGAACACCCGCCAAATCCCGATTTGATGGACAATTGAGACTTGATAATTAACAAAACTGCCCCTTTGCTGACCAAGAGCCTACACAACTATTACATTACTGGGAGTTACACCGCATCAAAATAAAAAAGGGCAGCCCGGTGCATAAAGCATCCCCGTGCAGCGAGGGCCCAGGGAAGGGTCCAATCACAAGGGTGAGTTGCACCACATCGAAATAAATACAAATAACAATTAAGAAAACAAAAATAACTACTTGAGTAAGAACACCGAAGAATCATTTTAATTAGGGTTGCTTGATTGAAGACTAGCACTAAAAAGGAGAATAAATAAATAATTTTAAGGATCTATATTTGCATCAGCTTCATGTGCTGGGATAGGGTTACCTATGGAGCTGCTGCTGGTGAAGTGACATCTCTGAGCCAAAAGTTGAGCTTGTTCTGAAGACAGTTGATGTGCCCCAGAGGACAAGTAGTGCATTCTAGCCCTAGGTCTGTTTCAAAGAAAAATCAAACAGAAAGTTATACATAATTTTACTCATGAATTTTAGAATGAGATAGAGAAGGAATGCAAATCATTTGCTTAGGAATTATCATTATGATTCAATTGGTTATGTGTGGAGGGGCCTAGAGTCTATATTTACATGCAGGAGGATGAGTTTCTCAATGTGGGAATATAATCTTTGCATACCCCTCGCAAGCAGGGTCTTTAGGATCCAGCACGAGATCTTTTTTATTATTGTGAAGTAATATGTGGGTCGTTGGGACTAGCATGCTCTGATATCATGTAAAAAACTTATGTGGCAACCCGAAACAAACGAATATGAGTGGAGGAGTCTAGGATTTACTTTAAGTGGATGACTATATTCGCAACAACTCTACCATTAAAGATCGTGAATGTGTTGCGGTTAATCTTACATCAAATAATGAAACACATCAAATAGATGAAAAAATCTCAATGTTTAGATGGGTCTTATTGTGCATCTAGAGCATTAATAGTCCCCATTTCATTCTCTCATTCGCTCATTCTAACATGATATCAGAGACTTTGCTACCCAAGCCTTACCAACCGAGTGATGTGATCTCCAACATTGTGAATTTGAACGCTGCGGTCAGGACCCGCCTCCTCTCTAGATCGCAGTGCACCATCTCCACTCATTAGTGCTGTGAGTCACATCCAACACGAGTTGAAGATCTCTCCAGCCATCAAAGTTGGCGTCCTCTCCAACCCTCAACATTGAAATCATCTCCATCCCTCAATGTTGAAATCATCTCCATCCATGCCTCCTCGGAATCTGACTTTCAAAGTCTTGTCCAGCTTTCGAAACCAAAGTTCTCACTAACATAATGCACCAAGTTTTTCACCGTTTTGTTTGCTGCCTCTGCAAGCAAAGGTGGTTTATTGCTTGTCCCCCTAGGAAATTCAGGTTTCAGTCGTTTGTGACCTAGACGACGGTTCTCCCAGTCTGCCAACTTATGCGCCCTTTCGTGTTGTGCATACGTAAAATTATGGTGTCGACTGTTAATATGATGTGTTTTATGAGTGGTGGTGTTAGCTTATAGTCACCTCGGGTATTAGGATCATCTTCCCTTGTACATGTATATGTATTACCATTGCTAATTGTGAATATACAGCAAACTCATTCTTCCTATCATGGTATCAAAGGGAGGGAAACCCCAACCAATCTTGCCAAACTCCATCTGGTCCGTCTCTGCTTCCTCACGATTCGATCTCGTCCAGCGCAACAACCGCATCAATCAATCGTCGGCCCTGTTTCTGTCGACCAGTTTCCCTTGCTCTGCAGCGATCGATCATCGGCACACAGCAATCGATCCCGTCCGGCGCAACCCTCGCAGCGATCGATCAATTGTCGGCCCTGTTTCTGTCGGCCAGTTTCCCTTTCTCTGCAGCGATCGATTGTCGGCACACAGCAATCGATCCCGTCCGGCGCAACCCTCGCAGCGATCGATCGATCGTTTTATTTTTTCCAATCGATGGCGCCCTTTTTTGCCTCTGATTCCCGCTCTGGTTAGGGTTCCGTCAATCCTCTGCCTCCGCCATTCTATTGTTTCCGGAGTCGTTCAATTGCTTCAGTCGATACTCTGCCCCCGTCGTCCAATTGCTTCCGCCGAGCAACTGCTTCCGCTGATTACTGTTTCCGCACATAGCGATCCAGATCGACGCAGCCCTGCAGCTGTCATGCTCCTCTCTCCAGATCGATCTCGACCTTCTCTCGTCTGATTGATCCTGATCGTCCCCCGCTGCCCCTGCTAGTTTCCCCGAGCCCGTTCGCTGCCCTCGCTGGTCTTGTCGAGCCGGTTCCCTGATTCTGCAGCTCGTCGAACCCCTCCATCCTCCATTTTGATTCGATGGCATCACATCACTGCTCTTTCGTCTTCCTCCCAAAGGCCTTGGTGATTGCTGAGGGGACACTTCCTCTAGTGCCCTCTGCTGCTCAGTCTGGTGCTCCTCGTCACCCGCATGTCCGTTGCCACTATTGTCGGTGTCTTGGTCATATCGCATCTAAGTGTCGCAAACTTCGGAGGGCTCAACATTCTATTCAACAGTGTGCTCCCGGTGCACATTCCGCTCACCTTTCAGCTTTGGCACAGTATTTCTCTGTATCTGAGCTTACTCAGATGTTTGCCTAACAGTTCTCCCAGCAGGCTTCATTAGCTCGCTCCTCTCATCTGGTTGCCTCCACCCCTGCAGGTATCTCCCCCTCCGACTAGTTGCTTGACTCTGGAGCCTCCTTTCACATGACATGTGATGCCACCCACCTCCTGTTCTGTCAGCCCGTCTCCTCTACCCTTAATATCATGGTGGCAGATGGCACCACTCACCACATCACCAGACGTGGCCTTCTTCACACTAGTCAATTTCATGTTCCCGATGTCTGCATACTCAAGTTATCCATGAACCTTATATCCGCCAGCCAACTCACATCTCACTGTTGTCTTGTTATTTTTAATGAGTTTACATGCAGTGTGCAGGATCGTCTGACCGGGACACTCCTTGGAGTTGGTCGTCACCATAACGGGGTGTACGTCCATGATCGTCTCCACCTTCCATCCACTTCATTATCACCTACAGTTTCCTCTCTTTGTCTTCCTTCAGTGAGTTTCTCTCAGTGACATCATCGTCTTGATCATCTCAGTAGTTCACATCTAGCTTCTTTCATTAGTCATTGTTTCATTGGTCGTGTTCCCATTAATCGGTCTCACTCTTGTTCGGGTTGTAAGCTCGGTAAACAACTACAACTCCCCTATCCGTCTAGTGAATACAGGTCTCAGCGTCCTTTTGATTTAATTCATTCTGATATATGGGGACCCGCACCCTTTGTATCCAAGGGCAGACACCGGTATTATATTCTTTTCGTTAATGACTATTCTCGCTATTATTTGGTCTACTTTATGCATTCTCGATCTGAATTTTTTCAGATCCAAGTTACTTTTTTTGTTATCTGCGCACACAGTTTTCTACTTCCATATGCATTTTCCGTTCTGACTCGGGGGAGGGGGGGTATCTCTTTTTATGTCTTTCGAGATCTGCTAGCTACCTAGCACTCTCCCTCAGCTTGTCTGTCCCGGCGCACACGCTCAGAATGACACCGCTGAAAGGAAGCATCGTCATATTATTGAGACAGCTCGTACCCTTCTTACCTCCTCTCACGTTCCTCCCCATTTTTGGGCTGAGGCTGTTTCCACCGCCGTCTATCTTATTAACTTGCAGCCCTCCACTTTCCTTCAGAGTCAGTGTCCTAGTGAGTGTTTGTACTCTCGACCCCCACGTTATACTCATCTTCATGTTTTTGGTTGTCTGTGTTATGTTCTACTCCCTCCGCGTGAGCGTATTAAGCTCTTTGATCAGTCTGTTTCTTGTGATTTTCTTGGATACAGTACGAAGCATAAGAGCTATCGATGTTATGACCCTGTTGCACGTCAACTTCGCATCTCACGTGATGTTATCTTTGACGAATCTCATCCCTTCTTCGTGTCCTCTGTCCAATCGACCTCACACTCATCTGTTACTCTCTCTAACGTGCAGTTTCTCACTCTTCTCATCTCTCCGCCTCATGTATCCTCTCATCCGGCTTGTCCACCTCTCCTTCCCTTGTCGCAGTCTACTTTGCCACCTTCTCCTCCCTTGCTGCATTCTACTCTGTCACGTCCTCTTCCCTTGCCGCGGTCTACTCTGTCACCCTCTCACTCCACTTCGCCATCTATCTATCCCTCGGATACACTCGTCATCCCCCTTCCATATCACTACACCCGTCGCCCCCTTTCTGTTGTCTCGTCTTCAGTGCCCCCAGACTCAGTGCATGTCTGCTCCAGCGAGTGTCATGTGGATGATCGTCCTGTGCGTCCCAACCCACCTCGTAAGAGGCGTCCTCCTGACCTCATTAACTGTACTACCCTACCGCTGGATCTACCTGCCCTTCCTGCTACTGCCTCTAGTACTCCAGAGCCGACTTCCTATCGTGAGGCTGCACAGATACCTGAGTGGCAGGTTGCTATGTCTGCTGAGTTGAAGGCGCTCAAATACACTCATACATGGGACCTTATTCCTCTTTCACCTGGTGTTGTTCCTATTACTTGCAAGTGGGTCTTCAAGGTCAAGACTCGTTCCGATGGTTCTGTGAAGAGGTACAAGGCTCGGCTAGTTGCTCGTGGTTTTCAGCAGGAGCGGGGGAGATATTATGACGAGACCTTTGCTCCAGTCGTTCACATGACTATGGTCGGACTCTTATTGCAGTTGCAGCTGTTCGCCACTGGTCCCTTTCACAGCTCGACGTGAAGAATGTCTTTCTTCATGGTGACCTTCAGCAGGAGGTATACATGCTTCCTCCTCCTGGTCTATCCTCCCCCCCAGGCCTTGTCTGCCGCTTGAGGTGAGCCCTTTATGGGCTCAAGAAGGCACCTCGTGCGTGGTTTGCATGTTTTAGCTCAGTCATTACAGCTGCAGGTTTCCAGTCATGTCCTCATGATCCAACCATGTTCGTGCACTGCTCCGCTCGTGGTCAGACCTGTTTGCTACTCTACGTGGACGATATGATTATTACTGGTGATGATCCTTCTCACATGGTGTTCGTCAAACATCACATTCAGCAGCAGTTTCAGATGACTGACCTTGGACAGTGGAGCTACTTCTTGGATCTTGAGATCAGCTCTACAGATCGCGAGTTTTGGCTCTCAAACAGCGTTACACATCAGATCTCCTAGCTCGGGCTGCTCTCTCTGACTCTCGCACAGCGGACACCTTTATGGAGCTCCACCTTCAGCTACGTCCAGATGATAGGGTTCCACTCTCTGATCCTACTCGATAACGTCACCTCGTGGGGAGTCTTGTTTATCTCACCATTACTCGGCCCGACATTGCTCATATTGTTCATGTATTGAGCCAGTTCGTTAGTGTGCCCACCTCTGTACATTATGGTCATCAGCTACGGCTCCTGCGCTATCTTCGGGCAACGACTTCTCGTGGTCTCTTCTTCTCCAGTAGTAGTTCTCTACAGCCGCATGCTTACTTGGTTCTACCTGGGCTAGTGATTCTGTTGACCGTTGTTCTATCACTGCTTTCTGTCTGTTCTTGGATTCTTCACTTATTGCATGGAAGTCCAAGAAACAGACTGGTGTGTCTCGTTCCAGCACGGAGGCTGAGCTTCGAGCCATGACTACTACTGCCGAGGATATTATTTGGCTCTGTTGGCTTCTTGAGAATATTGTTGTTTCTTCTCCAGATCTCACTCCACTCTATTGTGATAACACCGTTGTCATTCCGATTACTCTAAACCCGGTGAAGCATTCTCTCTCCAAGCATATCAGGATGGATGCTTTCTTCCTACGTGAGCACTATGGTCATGACATCCTCCGTGAGTTTGTGGAGGGTGTAAGATATGATGTACTTTATGAGTGGTGGTGTTAGCTTATAGTCACCTCGGGTGTTAGGATCATCTTCCCTTGTACATGTATATGTATTACCATTGTTAATTGTGAATATATCGAAAATGTTACGATACGTGCTCAACTCAGTAGTATCAAGCCTTGCTCAATGCAAGACCCAGGAGGTTGCATTTGATAGACCTTATATGCGCCCTCAACTCAAGCATGGTGGGGTAGATGACATTACATTTTCTGCATTCTCACTTCTGAGTAAACTCAAAAATGCATGAGGATATTACATGTCAGGTCAGATGGCTCATGGCTAGTTGGCTACTACCTCTATGAGCTCTTCAATTGTCTCCCTTGCACATGTCTTCCACAACCATGCGACTTTTGAGAACATGCTACAAAATCCCACCAGCTACTTGATCCTTTTTACCGAGGTCATTACAACCATCTCACTTTGATATTTCACCACCAGCTACTTGATCCTTTTAGCGAGGTCATTACAAAATCCATCTCTAATGTTCCTTTTGGTATTGGGTGTGTAAATAGCAAAAAAAAGATGTGCAAATAGTGGTCTTTCTGTATTTAGGTTCTGTTTGGGGGGACTTATTTTCAACGGTCAAGCGATTACGATCGCATGAACCGGACCTTAATTAAGATCCGGTTCATGCGGACGTAACCGCTTGACCGGTGAAAATAAGTCCCCCCAAACAAAGCCTTAGTCCCACACCGCCAATTAGATGTTGTAGTTGTGTGCGTATATATAGGGGCAGGATGTACAAAGTTGAGTGCTAGAATAAAATTCCTTTATTTTACACTTGGTATGAGAGGGAGGTTTGGGGAAATCCCGTTTATTTTAATCTTTCCTTTTTTACTCCCTTTCGTTCAGCAAAAGCGTCATTTCTTCCGTGCTTTCCAAGTGGGTCATCCAGCAGGAAAGGAAAGGATTGCAGGAGTGCTGCAATTGCGGGAGTTCTGTCGCGTGCAAGGATCGTCGTGTGGTTCTTCATACAGTGCGACAGTGGAGGCGTGCGCAGCAGGGAGAAGGAGCAGAGAAGAACGCATAGTGCGCAGGAAGAGGTCTTTCCGCGTGCGTCTGCGTGGAAGAAGCACAATGCGGGTACTTCTCTCGTGCGTCTACGATAAGAACGCACAGCCCGATGGGGGCTTCTCGCATGCGCAGAAAGAGGGCACGGAAGCGACGCAGCAAGGAAGAATCACCGCAAGAGATAAGGCGCATCCAGAATCACGACAGGGAGGATCGCGAGAGAAGAAAAGCTTTTGCGCATAGGGATTAGGGAGAATCACCGCAAGAGCGCACCGCACATTGCGCATCCAAAATTGCGACAGGGAGGATCGCCAGAGAAGAAAAGCTTCCGCGCACGCATGGAGGATCGGAGTAGGCGCGTGCAGAGAGTATCGCAGGAGAAGGAAAGCTTCCACGCACGTAGGATTGGAGTAGGCCTTCAGCCTGCTTTGCGGCGGTGAGGATCTACTGCGTGTGCAGTGGGATTGCGGCAGTGAGGGTTTCTCGGTGTGTGTTTCCTAGGGAAATTCATTTCACATGGAGAAATTGATTGTCAAAATGAAGGCAGGCCTAAAAGTATTCTTTGAGTTCTTGCGGATGTCCAAAGGAGAGGGCTCGGCTCAGTCGACGTCACCTCCACTGAAGCTGGATCTTCCTCCTGTAGAGCTAAAACTCAATGGATCAGCTACCTACTTAAGCTGGTCTCATCGGGTGAAGAGGGCACTCTCTGAGAGGAATCTAAAGGGTTATCTGACTGGTGAGAAGGGGGAGCCTGAGAACTCGGATGGATATACCGAGTGGAAGACTACACATAGCCCGTTGCACACATGGCTCCTAAACTCGATGGTCGCATCTATCGCTGTCACAGTGGATGGCATAGAGACAGTGAGTGATGTTTGGGGAAAGTTGAAAATGATCTACGCAGGAGCTGACAATAACATTAAGGTTTTCATATTAAGAGATAAAGACGATAACGAGGAGAGATTGATTGATCCAGGAGTATGTCACAGATCTGGAGCGACTGTGGACAGACTATGATCATTTCTCTCAAGTCGCATGTTGCAAAGATCATGATTGCTGAAAAGGGGATCGAAATGCTCAGAGGCGGACTATGCATTTTATGAGGGGATTGAACCCGTCATTTGAGACGAGGTGTGCAATATTGCTTGCCCAACCAAAAAAAACCTTCCCTGGTTGAGACGATCTCCGTTATGATGCAAGAGGAGGGTAGAATTAGGCTCCAATCGGGTGCAACCCTCTTCCGGGGGGAAATCAAAATTAGGGGACACCAATCTAGGGCATGCGGGAAATAAGAGCGAGACGCGACAATGTTACAATTGTGATGAGATCGGTCATCTTTGACTGTCTTGCGTCTTGCTCCAATCCACCAAAGGAGAGGGATATAGGTGAAAGGGGAAAGTTTGGAAGTCGTGGGCGCAGCCGTGGAGGTCGTAGAGGTGGAGAACAAGGAGGATATCAGGCAAATTTGATGATAACCGAGGATGTGGCAGAAGGAGGTGTTGCTAGTATGGGTCACCCGGAGGAGCAGGAGATTTTCGATGCTTACCACCAGCTGATGCGAAGGAAGCAGAAATGTCTGATGGATGACACACCAACTCCAACTTCCCCTAAGGATAACAATGCCTCTTTTGCTCACTCCACCACAAGTACTTGTGATGCACGTGCTCTTACATCTATATCCATTACTAGATCACCAGAGTGGATAGTCGATTCAGGCGCCTCTCAACATGTTACTGGGAATGCTAGGGAATTTCTTTTGTATACTCCCCTAGTAGTCCTAGAACACATTCAAACTGCTAATGACATGACTCAACCTGTGGTTGGTAAGGGTACCGTACAGTGTACCAAAACTCTGACTATGTCCAATGTTTTGCATGTTCCTTCCTTTCTCGTGAATCTCTTATCATTCAGTGTCATTATATCTCAACTAAAAAGTGTTGTCTTGTTTGAAATCCCAAAGGTGATCTTCCAGGAGAAGGAGATTGACAGAAAACTTGAGACTGATATATGACGTAGGGGCTTGTGGTATCTGGATAGGAAAAGTCTGGACTCGGCCCATTCCACACTGATAGAGGATACCACAGAAGCTGGAAGGAACATAGAGGACCAGCTCATACTTCATCATAGGCATCTGAGTCATCCTTCATTTCTATTTTGAGTCAAATGTATCCACTTTTATTTGAAAAAGTTAATCAAGAAAAACTTGCATGTGATGTGTGTGAACTAGGAAAGCATACCAGAAACTCCTACTCAAGTTCTAGTAGTAGGAGTTCCAATTCATTTGATCTAGTTCATTCTAATGTCTAGGGACTATGTCCCACACTAACTGTGAATGGATTTTGATATTTCATGTTTTTTATTGATTGTTTCACACCAGTGACTTGGCTCTACCTAATGAAAAACAAAAGTGATGTGTGTGTCTGCTTCAAGGATTTTCATAAAAGGATTCAAACGTAATACGACATAGTGATGAAGGTGTGAGGTTGGATAATGTGACAGAATACACCAAAAGGGCATTTGAGGAGTACTTGTCCTCACATGGAATCCAACACCAAATCACTTGTACATACACACTATAACATAATGAAATAGTTGAACGGAAGAACCAACACTTTCTTGAAGTGACTTAGAGTATGATGAATGTGTCGAAGCATTTATGGGGGTAAGTTGTTCTGACAACGACTTATTTGATCAATTGGATGCCCTCGTAAGTCATGAATTGAAAATGCCTGATTGAGATGCTGCGAGGAAAAAGCGAAGATACTCTTCCCCTTAAAACCTTTGGTTGCGTATGTTTGTACAAGACAATAAACCCAATGTGGGAAAGTTGGAGCCAAGGTCACTGAAGTGTATTTTTTGTTGGGCATTCAGCTACCCAAAAGGAGTATGTATGTTGAAGCACAGTGGAAAGGAGATTATTTGATAGTATGGATGTCATATGTTGCAAGCATGAGCCATATTACTCCTCTCTAGTTGACTCGCCCTTTGGGGACTTACTCACTACAAATAATACGAGGCGAGAAGGGGAGGATAGCAATAGTGGGGAGAAACAAATAATAAGTATCCCTTATTCCCTATCGCCAAGCATAGAGTTAGGTATGATACCGATGCATGAGCACAATACATCTGTGGAAAGTGGACCTCACACCCAGGGGGAGTCGAGAGTATACATACAAGAAGAAGGCAACAGAGTGAGACTACAATACCTACAAATCTTACAGAGCCACCCGTGCTAAGTCCCGACTGCCTACTCTGTCTCTTGCAACACCAATTCCATCCACCTCAATCTCTACTCAATCCACCTCAACATCTGAATCCACAGGTGATATAATTCATCATCCCACTACTTCTACTCTCATACCGATAAGGAGTACCCGCAAGAATGTGGAAATCTCACCTAATCGGTATGGCTTTTCTCATGATATTGCTAAATTTGTTTTTTATTCTCATATATCACCTGTACATGGAGGATTTATTGCATCTTTGGACACAGTCTTTATTCCTAAGTATTGGGCCATTGGCAGGTGGCTAAGGAGGATCCAAAATGAAAAATTGTAATGTTAGAAGAACATGAAGCATTAGAAAAAAATAAAACCTGGGTTCTTGTGTCGCTGCCACCAGGAAAAGAGCAGTTGGGTGCAAGTAGGTCTTCATCGTGAAATAAAACCCAGAGGGACGGATGAAGTGCTATAAGGCCTGACATGTAGCAATGAGTTACAGTCAGACCTATGACATCGACTACGATGAGACCTTTGCACCCGTCACAAAAACGAGCAGGGTGAGGACACTGATATCATAGGCGGCAAATGGGGGATGAAAACTACACCAGCTTAACGTGAAAAATGTCTTTCTTCATGGGGATTTGTTGGAAGAAGTGTACATGGGCGTACCCCAGGCTTTGGCATTAACCAAACAGTAAGTAAGGTGTGTAAACTCAAGAAGTCACTTTATGGGTTAAAGCAATCTTCTTGAGCTTGGTTTGACAGTCTTAGGAGATCCATGACAGCCATGGGATATCAACAGACCAATGTTGACCATAACCTGTTCTGTAGGAGGCATGAAGCTCACATCACAGTACTTGTTGTGTATGTGGATGATATGATCATCACAGGAGATGATGAAAGTGAAATTGCTCAGCATAAGAGGAGATTGGGAAAGGAATTTGAGGTGAAGGACTTGGGTCAGCTCAGATACTTCCTTGGGATTGAGGTTGTTTGCGGTGCACGGGGAATTGTTCAATCCCAACGAAAATATGTGTTATGTTATCAAGGCACGCGCCTGAGGCGCCGGACGCACTCCCTTGTGCCTCAGCATGGCTTAGGCGGGCGATGTGTCAAAGGCAAGCCCAGACGCTCCCGAGGCACACTTGAGGCGCACCTGAGGCACACCAAGGCAGCCAATTCACTGAAATTGAGCAAAACGAATTGAGCGCCCAATTTCGTTGATTTTCCATGAATTGGGCACCCAATTCGCTGATTTTCCATAAATTGAGCGCCCAATTCACTGATTTTCCATGAATTGGGCCCCCAATTTACAAATTTTATTTTTCCCCCATTTTTGCGCCTCACGTGCCTCAGGAGTGCGTTTGCGCCTAGGCTACAGGGACCATTTGTGCCTCGGTGCGCCTTACGGCTTTAATAACATAGGCCAGACCTACTTAAAAAGACATGTATGTTGGGTTGCAGGCCTGCCGTCACTCCTATTGATCAAAAGTCCAAGCTCGGTGCAGTGGTGGGAAAGCCAATTGATAGAGAAAGGTACCAGAGGCTGGTAAGCCGCCGGATTTATCTGGGCACACCCATCCCGACATATCTTTTGTCGTGGGCATAGTAGCTCGCTATATGCATGATCCTAGGGAGGGTCACTTGGATGTTGTATATCAAATTCTTCGATATTTGAAAAGCGCACCTGGAAAAGGACTAATCTTCCAGAAGAATGGACATCTAAACATTGAGGGCTACTGCGATTCCGACTGGTTTAGCGGTGCAGATGACGGAAGGTCCACATCAGGATATTGCATGTATGTGGGAGACAACCTTGTCTCCTAGAAGAACAAGAAGCGTACTGTAATTGCGAGATATACAGTTGAGGCAGAGTATAGAGCCATGACATTGAGCGTAGGGGAGATGTTATGGTTGAAAGCTGTTACGGAACTACACGACGACGAGCCCCCGTGGCAAGTATACACACGTCGGGCGCGTTTACCGCATGGACCCATCGAGCCCACGGAGGAGATCGTGGCATAGCCGCGTCATATCTTTATTTCAACATTTATGTTTTGGCGTGGTATTTTATTTTCAGCATTTATTTTCGGTGAATTATTTGCGCCTCTGTTCGCACCCCGCTACTATAAAGGGGAGTGCTTGTACTCGTTTGGACTATCTTGGATGAATGTGTGTTTTTCCCTCCTCTCCTCTCTAACCCTAATTTCCCCTCTTTCTCTCTCTCTCCCTCTCCCACTCTCGTACTCATTACATTGCACCTCCTTCCTCTCACCCGGAACCCCATCAAACTTGTTTGACCTGCGTTTTCGCCCGCCCTAGGCCGCTGGAGAACCAGCCCCGCACCCAGCGACTCGTGTCGCATCCCGCTGTCTGCGCCCCTCACTTCCAGGCCGCACCCGAGTCATACCTTCCTGCACCGGATCTCCCTGCGTCGCACCGCCTCACCGCACTGTCGGCATTGTGTCGCCTCTGCTGTCATGTTGCGGGCCATGTCTCCTTCCTGCACAATGCTCAGCCCCGGCCATGGCACCAGCCACCCGTTCCATCGTCGAAACCCCCGCGGCGGACCCCGACAAAGCCCTTCTCCACTATGTCGATGCACAGGAGTCCCTCGTGGCCTCCATGCACACCTCTCTCCTCGCCCTGCACGCCAAGTTTGACGCCCTCCAACCCTTTGCCGCCTCTTCCGCCAACGGATCCACAACCCCTTCCTCTGGCGTGTCCATCCTCGGAGCGACACCCTTTCCGCACAATGGAGACTCTGAGGCCCCACTTCCGCAAGGCCGTCCATCCCTCGCCCTGTACCTCCCCACCTTTGCCGGTGTGGACCCAATTGGGTGGATTGCAAAGGCGGAGCAGTATTAACCTCCATCACACCCCCGAGCAGGACAAGGTCTCCACCGCCGTCGTGGGACTCGACGGCTTCGCTTTACATTGGGCTTGATGGCTTCGACAGTCCAACCCAACCATCTTCTGACTGGAGATCAAGCAGGAGATGATCCGCAACTACGATAGCCGTTATTCCGGCTCCGCCATCGAACGGTTGTGTGGGGTACGCCAAACCAGTTCGTTGGATGACTACATCGATGAGTTTGTGACCCTCGTCACCCATGTTTCGGGCTTACCGCTGAATCACTACCTCGACTTCCTCATGCAGGGCCTTCTGACACACATTCGCTCCCGACTTCGCACTCATCACCCCCGAACGGTGTCCGAGACCCTCGACATGACCCCCCTCATGGAGGCAGATTTGTCGCCTCGACATCCGCCACCTCCAGGCAGACTGCCGCCAGGGGGCCGACCGTGGCAGACTGCTACTCCAGAGCCCCAAATTCCTCGCCCTTCTCCAGCCACACGGCCAGCCCGACCGGCCGCCCCACAACAATTCTCCAACCGCGAATTCGACGATCTCCGACGCAAAGGACTGTGTTTCCGTTGTCGGCAGCCCTACTCTCCAACCCATGTCTGCGCGGTCAAGGAATTCCGCGCCATCATCGGCGACTTCGAACCAGAGATCACTTTGGCGGATTTCGAGGACCTTGAAATTCACGAGGACACCACCGAGGGCACTACTGACGCGGGTCTTCGCCAGTTGGAGCATCCTTGTTTTTCCGTGGGCGGAATTTCAGGGCCGCGGACCATGAAGTTGGTGGGCAAGCTGGGCGACCGCCACATCGTCATCATGGTCGACAACGGGGCGAGCCATAACTCCCTCTCCTCCCATTTAGCCCTACAGCTCCGCTTTCCGATAAAACTTGCGCCGGTTTCACGGTTAATTTGGCGATGGCCGCCGATGCTCGATCCAGGGTCGTTGCTCATCTGTTCCACTATCTTTGGGCCCTTACTCGGTGACGGCGGATTTCTGCATTTTCGGCCTTGGCGGGATCGACGTCATCCTAGGCGTGGCAAGGCTCTGCACGCTGGGTGACGTGCGAGTCAACTGGGGAACCATGACGATGCAGTTTCTCCCAGGACAGACGAGAGTGCTGCCTGATGGGGGATGTTGCCCTACTCCGCTCCCCCGTCTCCTGCACGATTCAGAGGACGACAGACATCGATTTTTCGACTTGGCTCTGGTCCATGTTGGACGACGCACCATCAACCCCTTCACCACCACCGGCCTTGTAGGACCTCCTGCCGAGTTTGCGTACCTCTTCACGGCACCGTCCGGCCTGCCTCCAGTCCGGTTATACGATCATGTCATCCCTCTTCAGCCCGACGTGTCGGCAGTTTCAGTCCGCCCTTATCGATACGGGCACGTGCAGAAGGACGAGATAGAGAGGCTCGTACACGACATGCTGATGGGGGCCTCATCTGCCCCAGTGCAAGCCCTTTCTCCAGCCCGGTCTTCTTGGTCAAGAAGAAGGACGATAGATGGCGCTTCTGCATGGACTATCAGGAGCTCAACAAGGTCACAGTTCCAGATAAGTACCTGATTCCGGTGATCCATGAGCTTTTGGATGAGCTTCACGGCACCACCGTTTTCACCAAGCTGAACCTCCGTGCAGGCTACCACCAGATTCGCGACCGGCCGGCCAACGTCGCCAAGACGGCATTCCGGACCCATGATGGCCACTACGAGTTCTTGGTTATGTCATTCGGCCTGACCAACGCGTCGACCACCTTTCAGACAACGAAGAACGACATTTTTCGCCAAGTACTTTGCCAGCATGTACTTATTTTTTATGACATCTTGTTCTACAGTTTTTCTTGGCAGGAGCATCTACAGCACGTCCGTCAGACGTTGACTACCCTCCGGCACCAACCACCTCAAGCTCCACCCGACAAGTGCTCTTTTGGGGTCCCGGAGGTGTGTTACTTAGGGCACACCATTTCCACCGCAGGAGTAGCGATGGACATCGACAAGATCGAGGCGGTCCTCCAGTGGCCAACCCCATCGTCTCTTCGTAATGTTCGCGGGTTCCTGGGTCTGACAAGGTACTACCGGCGGTTTATCCAAGGCTACGACATGATAGCCCAACCCTCACCCAGCGCCTGAAGAAGTCAGCCGAGGGCCCCTTCAAGTGGTCAGCGGCGGCCTCCGCCGCTTTTGTCGCTCTCCAGCAGGCCCTAGTTCGTGTCCCGGTATTAGTTATGTCGGATTTCTCCCAGCCCTTCCTTGTGGAGTGCGACACGTCGGGTGTCAGCGTGGGGGCCATACTCATGCAAGTCAATCGCCCGGTGGCCTATTTCAGCCGCGCATTCTCGAATACCATCCGCAGCCGATCAGCGTACGAGAACAAGCTCATGGGTCTCGTCCTCGCAGTGCAGCACTGGCGGCCCTACCCACTGGTCCGACGATTCGTGGTCTGCACCGACCACCATAGCCTCTGCTACCTTCTGTAGTAGAAGATTGCTACGCCCGCCCAACAGGTGTGGGTGGTCAAGCTACTGGGCTACGATTTCAACATCGATTTCCCGTCCGGTTTGGAAGGATGAGGACACCCTTCAGCGGGAAGTAGAAGAAGACTCGACGCTCAACAGAATCCGGACAGCGCTCCTCGCGGATGCCACAGCCCACCCGCCTTACTCCTTGGTGGACGGCCGCCTACTCTTCAAGGCTCGCCTCGTACTCGCCCCCTCCTTCCCCAGCATTCCTCGGTTATTGGCTGAGTTTCATGCCTCTCCGACGGGGGGAGACGCCGGTGCTTACCGGACATACCGACGGCTGGCAGACTCACTCAATTGGCCGCACTTGTTCCGAAAGGTCAAAGCCTTTGTGGCCTCCTGCCTCATCTGCCAGAAGGCCAAGTACAAAGTCGTCTTTCCGAGTGGTCTACTTCGGCCCCTCCCGATTCCCGACCGCGTTTAGGACGACGTCGTCATGGACTTCATCACACAACTACCCTGCTCTAAGGGATACGACTGCATCCTGGTTGTGGTGGACCGACTCTCGAAGTATGCTCATTTCATTCCCCTCCGCCATCCATACATTGCAGCCACAGTCGCCGACAGCTTCATCTACGGGTTGTGCGCCTCCACGGGTTTCCCTGATCGATCGTCAGCGACCGGGACCCGCTCTTCCTGAGTACCTTCTGGACAACATTGTTCTGCTCGTAGGGCACCCGCCTTCGCATGGGTACATCGTACCATCCCCAGACCGATGGCCAGTCAAAGGTTCTCAACCAAAGCTTGGATACTTACCTCTGCTGCTTCGTGAGAGAGCAGCCGCGTAGCTGGGCCAAGTGACTCGGGTGGGCCGAGTACTCGTATAACACTGCCCACCACCACGCGGCCGACACTACCCCGTTTGAGACCGTTTACGGACTGCCTCCTCCATCCATCATCTGCCACCTCCCAGGGGAATGTCAGGTGGAGAGCCTAGCCACCGCTCTTCGCGACAGGGACATCATTCTGGATCACCTGAAGCACTACCTCCGACGGGCCCAACAGAATATGATTTCCTTCACCAACTAGAAACGTCAGGACCTCTCCTTCGACGTAGGAGAGAAGGTCTTTGTGAAGCTCCATCCCTACCGTCAGCTTTCGGTGGCCCGCCAGCCGTGCCCGAAATTGGCTCCCCAATTCTTCAGGCCATTCGAGGTTCTCACCCGCATCGGGGCGATCGCTTACCGCCTTCGCCTCCCAAGTGAGAGTCGCATCCACCCGATCTTCCATGTTTCACAACTGTGGCGTGTGGTGGGCGAGCACACCACCACGGAGCACCTCCCGGCCGACCTCGACCTTTTCAGGGAGGCGCCCTACTACCCCGCCTTGATCCTCGATCGCAGATGCCGCATTCCGGGTGACCATACATCAGAGGAAGTTCTTGTGGCTTGCACCGGTCGGCCCGACTCAGACGCGACGTGGCTTTCCCTAGATGATTTCCGCCGCCAGTTTCCCGATTACTGCCTTGAGGACAAGACACATTTTCCAGACGACGACATTGTTACAGAACTACACGACGACGAGCCCCCGTGGCAAGTGTACATGCGTCAGGCGTGTTTACCGCATGGCCCCATCGAGCCCGCGGAGGAGATCACGACATAGCCGCGTCGTATCTTTATTTCAGCATTTATGTTTTGGCGTTGTATTTTATTTTCAACATTTATCTTCGGCGGATTATTCGCACCACTGTTTGCACCCGGTTACTATAAAGGGGAGCGCTTGTACTCGTTTGAACTATCTTGGATGAATGTGTATTTTTCCCTCCTCTTCTCTCTAACTCTAATTTCCCCTTTCTTTCCCTCTCTCTCTCCCTCTCCCTCTCCCATACTCATTACACCGCACCTCCTTCCTCTCACCTAGAACCCCATCAAAAGCCCTGTTGGTTGAACTCAAGATCGATCAAGAAGGGCAGATGACATTGTGTTGTGATAGCAAGTCAGCTATTAGCATTGCAAATAATCTCGTCCAACATGATAGAACCAAGCATATAGAGATCGATAGATTCTTTATCAAAGAAAAGCTCAATGGTGGAACACTAAAGCTGAAACATGTTGCTACAAAAGAGCAATTGGTTGATTGTCTAACCAACGGACTTAGCTCACTAGACCTATATAGACTGAGTGACAAGATAGACTTAGTGAATATCTTTCACTCACATTGAGGGGGAGTGTTGGTATTTGGTGTGTAAATAACGAAAAATAGTGTGCAGATGGTGGTCTCCTCCTTTTTGTATTTAGCCTCACACCACCAGGTAGATGTTGTAGCTCACCATGTATGTATATATAGGGGAAAGATGTTAAAAATTGAATACTAAAATTAAATTCCTTTATTTTCCACTGTTTCTATCCGCTCACCACTATCACTTGAATCTTTAGATTGTCTACATCTGACGACCAGGCAGTGACAACCACCAATATAAAAAAAAATGCATTAAATTCCTGAATTCCTTCTATTTTACAGTATACTTCTTTCATCCAATCCCGAAGTTCCATCCATTTAACTCTAAAAAATGATCATTGTTACTTTGCTGTCTCAAGCTTCCATAAGCCTATTATGATTCAAATCATGTTTGCAAACTGTTGAGAAAGAACTTAGTGTCCTGTGTCAAACACACTCCGTTGCAAAAAAGTCAAATATTGATTGTAAATATATCTATAAATCAAATCACATCTAGATGTCTCAAGCTTCCATCTTACTTTCACTGCCTTCTTTTTATTCCATTAGTGCACTCTGTCTAATTCCTTCTTTTAAATGAACATAAAAAATGTCTTCCTTAATGCTAATGTTGAAAATAAAAGTTGCACACACTAAATAGCCTTGATGACAGACTCTAACTAGGACTTTATGGGTCCAAACAATCTTCTCGTACATGGCTTCCAAATTTCATTAACATAGTGTACTTAATCCTACAGATGATAATGAAACATATTTTGGCGTACAAATATCAAGCGAGTGCCCCTTCCGTTCAGGCATATGTTTTGGGTTTAAATGGTGATTACATAAGGGATAAGAATGGACAAGAAAAAATCCAGAAAGTATTGAGAGCCATACCTTCTCTTTTGTTTCTCGATCAAACTTTCTGCTAACCGAGAACATTCAAATCTTGATATGTGACCAACAAAAGATATGTATTCATGAAATGCAACTCCTTTTAATACCATAGACAGCCTTGCCGGAATTATGGGAAGAATGGCACCGTAAAGGTCAGCTTCCGATCCCCTGTAAGAACAAGTGAATGGTTTCATTATCGCAAATATTATAAGAGCACAAAAAGAAATACACTCTACCAAAACAGGACAAATTGTAACATCCGTACTTTTGACTCGACAATATAATAGTTGCAGGGTCTGATCGCGAGCGAATCTGATCGCGGCAGCGTTTTGTCAAGGTACGAATTTAGTACGGTTAAATCCTATACAATATTTTAGGGATTAATTCTAATCGTTGAGTTTGTGGTCAACGCTTTTTTAGGCGAGGGGGTATCACGTAAAATTAAGTGTTCGGAGAATGACAATGGTGAAATAAACTCTAAATCCCTAATTTTAGCTCTAGAGGAAGTGCCGGTCCATTTCTCCATAGTGCGGTTTAAGTAACCGTCTGAATCGTGGAAGTACCGCTCGGTCCCTTTTAATCCCGTGACCCTTTCATTTTTTTTATTGTTCAGAAGCCACTGAGCCCGCTTCTTCCCGCGATCGACGTTCTCTTCCCCGGCGGCACTTCCCTCTGCATCGATCGAGATTTCCGCCTCTAGCCGGTGTCGGTAGAGGCTTTGCCGCCTTCCCCTTTCTCTCTTGCAACCGGCGGCCACCCAGAGAGGATTTTACTGTCCCGTTGGCGTGCGCTGAACCGGCGAATACAGTTCTTTCCCCTTCCTCAGTTTGGGATTTTCTGGTACTGGCTCAACCCTCTTTCCCTCTTGTTTCTCAAATTCTTAGCTTTCCCATCTCAGTTTCTGAAATTAGGGCTCAAGATTTTCATCCCTCTTTCTCAGATTTTGGGCTTTGGGGTTTACTTTTTTGTCCTCCACATTAACCCTAGTAGAGGTCGGAGGGTTTGGTCGCGATCGTGTTACTTTCGGCTCTCTCATCTTCAGGTGATACCAATTTCTTTTTCCTTTTCTCCTTTGAGAAATTTGGATTTTTAGTGGTTTTCCTTGGGTTTGTTTCAAAATGTACACTTAAGCCCTACCTCAAAAATTGGATCTTCTAGGTGATCGTCGGAACCGAAAAATTCAGTTTTAATTGTATTTGTTCCGTTTCAGAAAATCTTTATCTCCCACTGTTAGAGGAGTGGTAAGCCCCTTTTGTTTAAGATAATGTTCATAGATATATATAATAGTGATTTTATTTAGTAGTGATCATTTTCCCTTTTAGGGTAAACCAAGGATCAATTAGGGTTTCAGTTTATCACTCAAAAAAAACTATGTCGTCACGTCAGGTGTACGAGCGTCGTAACACCACGGTAAGAAATCCTTATTCTTTCTTGCTAGACATATCATATAGCTTGTTTAGTAGCGTATATTATAATTCAGTATAATTAATATTGTCGTGTGAAACCGCTACTATTGTTAGAGATTTGTAGCTCTATTACCACATCGCTAATATATGATGATCATAATTAGATTATAAACATCCCGAACAATTAGTCCATACGAATCACAAGTAAAATACTCTGATATATTTACAAACATGAGATATTGATTTCAAGAATATGTCTTCTAGTCGAGTAAACCAATATGATGAGTTGTCTTTACTACGCACATATGTTCGCAAGCTGAGTAGCACTAGTTAGAAGATGTTTAGTGCTATGTTATTAAAGGCGCGCCTAAGGCTCCAGGCTCACCAGGCTCAGAGGTTTGTGCCTTCGTGCATCTTTTTTGCGCCTTTGGACATTAAAGGCGCACCTGAGTGTGTTTTTTGTTGTAAACCTATTTTTTTCAAAATAATGAAAATAATAATACAAAAACTCAATAATTTTTATATGATTTAGTGTTTTTGATACATAATTGATCATTGAGAATTAGATATGACACAGACGATCATATTGATTTTATTTTTTAAGAGATATAAATGATAGTAATGAATTATTAATGAGTAGAATATATAAAGATTATGTTCAAGAAGATGAATTGATGTTTAATGTCGATTATTTAAAATGAATGTGGTTGCGCCTTGTCTTCTTCGGGCGCGCGCCTGCGCCTTGAGCCTTGCGCCTAGGCTCCAAGACCCCTTTGCGCCTTAGTGCGCCTTGCGCCTTTAATAACTAAGGTTTAGTGGCACGCTGGAGACTTCCCCCCGTGTTTGATAGAGGCGCGCTATCTTTCTCGTGGGATGTAGTGAACCCTATGAGTCACGAAGTTTGAGAGTTGTACACCGATTGAGAAGATTAGTAGATTCGAGTCTATGTCAGTGAGACACTTGAACACTTGAGTTCGTTACTAGGACTCGGATCGTTAAACTAGTGTTGCGCAATAGAAGCTACTCTGCCTAGAACTTTGTCAAAGAACAACCATAAGTGAAATTAGAACTCAAGTTTATACCGAGCCCTAGAAAACTCCTAGTTAACCATATTATTCGGAACTTAAGTAAAATTCGTACATTAAGAGTAACTAGAACAGTCATTTATTTTGCTAGCTTTATTTTAGAAATTCATGCATAGTACACTAGCATACAGTTTTTCTATAGCACAAAAACTATTTTCAAAGCATGCATAAATTCCTTCAAAACAAATTTTAGTGTCACTAATAGGAATAGTGTTTCTAACTCTCCCTTTGAGCTAACCCATGTTTGGACATGTATTTACAGGGGGCTCAGATGGGCAACTGCGCCTAGGATGAACTTGATATTAGAGTTGCTTTTATAGTTTGTCTTCACTTAAAGTTGTTGTTTAATTTTTAGTACCTTACTGTTTAGTTTTGGACTCGTGTAATTTTAATGTTTAAGAGTTTCTCTTTGTACCAGACATATCAAAGTTTTTCAAATATTTGGTTATTTGACTTTTCAGTAATTTAAGTGGCTCTGTGAATTCAGCTTAATGAGGTACACTTTTACCCTTAGTATTTTTTTTTAAACTTCCGTTGTAAGCTTTCATTTCAATTCTTTTCATAAATGTCTATTATGTACCAGTTTTTAATATTGTTTCTTAGTTTACTTCTTTTCACTGGACCCATCCGGACGGCTGAATGGTTATTAAACTAGGTTGGGGTGTTACACAAATTGGCTTTATATATGAATCTGACAAAATTGAATCACAATTACGAAGAAATTACACCATGGAACACCAGGCTAATTGTTACCTTCCGATTGACATTGAAGATCGTGTTTTCATTACAGTTGGATCTTTAAAACATGAATGATTTTGGCCAATAATACTCTCCTGAATGATTAGCTTTCCAAGGGAGGTGCTACTAGTGCTGGAATTCAACATCTCCTGAGCCACATCCGATGCATTACAGCAACCCAAACATGATCCAACTGAGGCCAACTTCATCGTGTAAAAGCATAGACCATGACGAGCAATGGTAGACCCCATCTCTAATTGATCATCATACCAAGAGAAGGAATCAGGTTCAACACAAGGGGTGGATGTTGGCTCCAAATTATCCTGAAAGGAGTCCAAAGCAAATTTTCGCTCACATGAAAAAAAATACCAATTATATTTATCTACAAGTTTAGGGTGGACTCACACAAAGGATTGGACTGCAGCTGCTAAACATAATGTCAATTTCAGATATCAAATCAACGAGTCCAGAAGTTAGGCTTGCCAATGAAGCAATATCTTTAGAGTTTGGTGATAATAACTTTGGGTTTGTCTCACAACCCCGCAATCTACTCCATGTTTTTGGAACCGATACAACTTCCTGAGAGCATATACCATCAACCAACTGACACGGACTGATTCCATGCTCTTCTTCATTTTGAAAGCATCTTATCTCATGATTTCCTTGAAGAAACTCAACATGTACATCAGCTGTGCTACTATGGTTTTCCAAGCGCTTGCATAATTCTGTATTATCCTTATCTGCAATATTTGCAGACACTCCTGGCTGGATAAGAGGAGAAATGTTTGAATCAAATAAACTAGTGAACTCAGAATTATAAGATGCTTCCTGGGATATAAATATTAAATTCGGGTTTGTTTCAGTCCCAGAGATCGAAGATGATTCTGACATACACGACACATCCTGCGTTCTGGTAGCGTCGCATGCATGGGAAGTTGACACTACTTCAGAAATATCAATAACTGTATCCATTAAAGATCTGGACTCACCTATCTGGTCAAGTTGAGAGGGTTCGTATATTTCCTTACTTTGTGAAGTGGGAGAGGTGGTGATCGCTCGCAAACTGTATTGATTAGATTGTGCTGATTTATCTTCAATCCTGAGCTCACCGGAGGATAACACAGCTTGATTAGCTGATATATGTTTGGGCTTCAGTTCATCAGATGAGTGGCCGTCATCAGAATCAGAGGATAGAACTACCCCTCGTTTTCGTTTGGTTGCTTTTTGAAAGCAAGTTGACGGAGAATCTGAATCATAGAAAAGGTCTTGAAGATGGTCCATATGATCCAAAGATTCGGTGTGAGCAATGATAGAGTGCTTCCTCAACTTTCCATTCTTTCTACTTTTGAATACACTAGTAGAGATTACCTTTTGCAGGGGATCAATGATTTCCATTGAGCTAACGTCATGTTGCAAAAAGAAATTCACGATGGAATTTTCTTCCATTGCAGAAATAGTGTTGCTGATCTCTTCTTCCACCCTTTCTGATAGTTCACACCGAAAATCCCAAGGAATCACATTCGGAATTGCCAAATGCATCGCACCAATATCAAAAGGCACTGAACTTTTGGTACATCGAATTGCTTTTTCTAGACAGAAAAAATAGATAAACCTCCACATAATTATTTTAGAAATATTAAATCTAGACAGTAGTTCATTAAAAAAAAAGGTGATTGAATCAGTATTTACATCTGTATGTAACTGCTAATGTTTAGAAGAAAACAATGTGACCTGAGAAGAGAAAATACCATCCCATATATGCATTCTTTGCATTACATATATCTATATCTAATTGTTTAGAAGAAAACAATGAGTTTGCTAAATTACATGTTGCACCACTCTTACTTTTGAAATTACAAAAATCCCCCCTGTAAGTTTACATTTCATAACATTCATGCACAAAAAACCACCCTGAAGATTTACTTCGATATTTTTGTGCATGGATGTTATGAAATGTAAACTAACAGGGGAGGTTTTTGTAATTACAAAAATAAGAGGGATGCAACCTGTAATTATACTATTTTCGCTCAAGCACGCTTAACTATCAAGTAGTGAAAAAACTTCATACTTAAGTGTGTTTGAGCGAGAGTAGTATCGGGGTGGGTGACCTCCTGGGAAGTCTCTGTACCGCCCGCTTAACTTGAGTTTCCCTCACAAATAAAGACATGTGGTTCAAAACCCGACCTCAACAACCTGCCATTGGAATTAGCGGTTGCGGCCAATTAGATCTGTGGAGATGGGTTGGGGTCACTGGTCTGCAGACCTGTAGTGCACCCAGAGTAGACCGGGGTGTTACAAGATATGAGTTACTAAAGCATGAGGTTGCGCCAGAGTACATGCAATCATATAGGACTAAGAAAAGGGCTTGTTAAAGATTGAGGGTAGTCATAGTGATTTGGTAAATTGACTGCATTTGCTGACATAAAATTAAAAACAAATCCTATGAGCATAGTGAACATCCAATAAAATGAAGGAGAAACTATCCCATTAAAACCAACCTTCAACATAATGTTTATGGGGTTACAAGCTTTGAGAAATGGGCTTCTAGATGGTTGTCAACCATTTCTACGATTTGATGGTTGTCATTTAAAAGGTCCATTTGGTGGTGTGTTGCTAGCTTCTGTTGGATTGGATGGGAATCTGGGACTTCACCCACTTGCATTCGTTGTTGTAGAGGTTGCGAGCAAAGATAGTTGAGGATTCTTTTTAATTGTCTCGAGGATATGTTGGGAGGATTTGTGGATTACAAGTCATGGACATTCATGGCCAACAAACAAAAGGTAATATGCTACGAACATTTGCGGCGGTCGTGGCACGGACCGAGGAAGATGAACCGGACACATCGAGAGCGGCTTGGACCGACGAGGACGACCTAGGAGGGGTCAGCGTGGAGGATAATTAATATTCAATTTATATTTTATATTTCCTGTTTTTGCCACCACTCTTGTTATTGGCACCCCTCCTCTATAAGAGGGGCTGATTTGGATTTGTAATGGATGGTGGATGAATGTTGTGTTTCCTTTTTCTCTCCTAACCCTAATTCTCCCCCTCCCCTTCTCTTTCTCTACCTCTCTCTCTACCGCCGGATTCCCTAGTTACAATCAATTTGGTCCGACCTGCTGCACTGCCCGCCCTCGCCGTCGGTGCTCTTAATCCCGTGCAAATTTTGGCACTTTCGGTTTCCGCTCCGCGTCTTGGTCCATTTTTCGCGTAAGCCGACCTCCTGTTTCGGCAGATCGATGCAATCCGCCCGCCTCCAACCGGATCGACCTAGTGTCGGACCCCCGTGACGCAGAAAGGCTGCAATCGACGCAATCTGCACCGCCTCCAACCCAATCAGGATTTTTTGCCCTGATCGACGTAGGAAGACCGCCACACCGTGCGCTTCCGTCGGATAGCGCATACCGCCTACCTCTTCGGCCGATTCCGCCCAGCGACGGGCCGTTCGCTTCCCGATCTGCCTGATCCGCACCACGGGTCCCTCTTCCGCCAATCTATAATAGATCCGGTCTTTTCTGGCCGCCCTTCGTCGTCACCAGCATCATGGCTCTTACCACTCGCTCCTCCGGCGATTCCGCTCCGTATTCCACTTCTGAAGCAATTAGCCATCGCGCCGAGGCTCGGGAACAACTTGTCGCCTCCATGCATGCCTCTCTTCTCGCCCTTCACGTCAAGTTCGATGCCTTACAGCCCTCTGTCGCCTCTTCCACCAATGGATATGCGTGCCCGGCCGCCGGCGTGTCCAGGCTTTCCCGTGCTCGCTTTGGACCTCCCCACCTTTGCCAGTGTGGACCCGATTGAGTGGATTGCCAAGGCAGAGCGATACTTCGACCTCCACCATACTCCCAAGCAGGATAAGGTCTCTATTGTCGTCGTGGGACTCGACGGCTCCGCCCTTCATTGGGTTCGGTGGCTCCAACAGTCCAACCCAACGATCTCTTGGTCGGAGATCAAACAGGAGATGATCCTCGCCTATGACAGCCGCTATTCTGGTTCCGCCATCAAACGGCTGTGTGGATCTGCCAAACCGGTGCATTGGATGATTACATCGATGAATTTGTGGCCCTCGTCACCCATGTTCCGGGCTTACCGCCGGATCATTATCTTGGCTTCTTCATGCAGGGCCTCTTGCCCACATCCACTACGGGCTCCGCACTCACCACCCCCGGACAATTTCCAATGCCCTCGACATGGCCCGCCTCATGGAGGCGGATTTGTCTCCTCGGCCACCGCCATCATCAGGTGGACCACCACCAGGGGGCCGACCGTTACTCCAGAGACACCAGCTCCTCAGCCTCCTTCAGCCGCTCCGCCAGGCCGACCGGCCCCACCTCAGCGATTCTCCAACCGCGAGTTGGACGACCTCCGTCAAAAGGGGTTGTGTTTCTGCTGTCGTCAGCCCTATTCTCCTACCCACGTTTGCGTGGTCAAGGAGTTTCGCGCCATCATCGGCGACGTTGACCCTGAGGTTACCTTGGCTGACTTTGAGGCCCTGGAGCTCTCACCAAAGGATACCCCTCTCGACCCCACCGCAACTACATTCCACCGGTTGGAGCTATCTGGCGCCTCGACGGGCGAGATCTCTGGTCAGCAGACCATGCAGCTTCCGAGCACACTGCGGGATCGCCCGATCATCATCATGGTGAACAGTGGCGCAAGCCACAACCTCATCTTTAAGCACCTGGTGCAGCAGCTCCGTCTTCCCTTGGTTCCCTCCCCGGATGTTACGGTCCGCATGGGTGATGGGCGTCAATGCCTGACCCAGGGTTGTTGCACTGTCGTCTCTCTCTCTATGGGGCCCTATTCCGTGACCGCGGACTTCTAAACCTTTGGCTTAGGCGGCCTCGACGCCGTGCTGGGAGTGGTTTGGCTCCGCACGCTCGGCGAGGTATGCGTCAACTGAGAAACTATGTCCATGTAGTTCCTACACGAGAGACAACCATGTCGCCTCGACGGTGACCCCGCCCCCCTACGCTCTCCGTTCTCCATCGGCAAGGAACCAGTTTCTTCTCTGGGATTGCCACCGGCCCAGCTTTCTCTGGTCCAGAAGAAAGACGGCAGTTGGCGTCGAACTACCCAGCCAAGCTACTTGTTTGTTGCTACCACCTTCAGGGGGACCCTGGCACGGAAGAGGTCCCGGTAGTTGGGTCTTACCATCTGGAATCCGAAGCCATGGGGCTGTTCCAGGATCACTGTTGTCGCCACCACTCAGACTACTGTCTTGGGGACAAGGAATATTTCCCAAAAGGCGGCATTGTTACGAACATTCGCAACTGACGTGGCGCGGACGGGGGAAGATGAACCGGGCGCGTCAGGAGCGGCTTGGGCCGACGAGGACGACCCAAACAGGGTCGGCGCGGAGGATAATTAATATCCAGTTTATATTTTATGTTATGTTATTTTATATTTATGTTTTTGGCACCCCTCTTGTTACTGGCACTCATCTATAAGAGGGGCTGATTTAGATTTGTAATGGATGACGGATGAATGTTGTGTTTCCCTTTCTCTCCTAACCCTAATTCTCTCCCTCTCCTTTTCTTCCTCTTTCTCTACCTCTCTCTCTCCCGCCGACACCTCCCCCCCTACCGCTGGATTCCCTAGTTACTATCATAATACTCTTCTTATTTCCTTTAGACTCCATTCGTTTCGTAGGTTTTATAGTAAGGAATTGGTTTTGGGTAACCCAATTCCAATTTTGAGTGTTGGTCTGGTCTATTATTTGAAGGAATTGGTTTTCTCTTAATTCCTATCGGCCACACTCAATCATGGTTGTCAGGATCGCGATTCGGATCATAGGATCTTACAATCCAGATTGTGTAAAGCGATCCTCGATCCAATCCTACCATCCGATCTGACCCAACCTCGAAACGATCTCATCTAGGATCTCGATCCCGACAACCATGCACCCGATTATCCCCAAAACCATGGCCGGTTTTGGAGCAGCTTTGCATTAAATGTGGTATTTAATATTTATGAGTATTTAATGTCGTTGTGAAATATAATGAGAAATATGTTTGCACTTTGCATAACAGATATTTAAAATGTTTGCAGAATGAAATTAGGTATTAGAAAATAATTTGAATTACATGCGGCTGAATGCCATATTAATTCTTAAATGGGCCTAAATGTTCTTGCTCCTAATTATTCCTAATTTGATGGCGATTTAATCATTCTTGCTCCTAATCGTTCATGATGATGATTCAATGCTAAAATATGTTAGCATAAATATTCCTAATTTGAGATAATTATACAGAACCCCACTAAATTTTATAAATAAAAAATTGAAAATTGTTAAAATAACAGAGAATCTTCGCCAAACTCTCGTAACATTTTTTATTGATAGCTTAAATATCAATTTCTGCTTTTGAATTCCATCCAATAACCGAACAAAAAAATTATCATATTCAGTTTGTGCCTGAAAACCATCTTGCAAACGAACAAAAGGATTGAGTTTTGGCCCAATTCCAAAACCTACAAGTTTTTGGTTTTGAACAGAAACCAATTCCTTTCTCTTTAAACCTGCGAAACGAATGCAATCTTAGTGTTTTCATCGCCCCTTTTGTTATTGAGATTAATACGTACTCATGTTATTTCCTTGTTTTTTGCAGGAGCTTGTTGAAACTATCACTAAATTGTTTCTAATGCCACAAATAGAAAATGTTGTAGATGTATATATGTCAATCTAAGACTATCTTACCCAAGTGTGCTGGTGAGCAAGTTATTTTGGGTCAGAGCCAAAGCTTATTCTGAAGCGGTATTCACAAAGGCAATGAATAATCTAAGAGAAACTCAGGTGCATATGACTGGTTGATGAAAATTGATGTAAATTTATGGACAAGACATGCATTTCTTTTAATAATTGAATTGGTGATCTTAGGAGCCAGCCATTGCTTGATGGTATTTGGTAAAAATTAATGAGTAGAATAAAAACAAGCTATCAAAAAGAAAGAAAATGGAATAATCTAATTTGTGAGACTATTATTTCTAAGTTGAATAAGGCGAAGGATGAGGCAGTAAAGTGTACACACGTTGTTGGAAGTGAATTTGAGTTTCAAGTGAGTGGTGAACACACTCACTACATTCTTAACTTAATTTCTAGAAGTTGTGATTGTACAACATGGGATATATCTGAAATTCCTTGCAAAAATACTACATTGAATATAGCACATAAAACACATAACATACAATCCTGCAAAAATTTATGTTATTCTAAAGACAAGTTACCTCAAAGCCTACAATCACAAGATTAAAGGGATTCCAGATGGGAGTTGCGGAGTTGCGGAGATGAGAATGATTGGGTGGATGTGTGGACACACAAGACTGGATAAAATTAGGAATGAATGTATTGGGGGATAAGACAGGAGTAGCACCAATTGCAGAGAAAATGCAAAAAGCTTGACTTAGATGGTTTGGACATGTACAAAGGAGACCATTAGAGGTAGTTGTTAGGCGTTATGAGAGTCGAGTCACTAAGCATGTTAAACGAGGGAGAGGTGGACCAATAAAGATTTGGAATGAAACTATAAGGAAAGACATGATGTACTTAGGCATTAGTGAGATTATGACTAAAGATAAGGTACAATGGCGACAAAGGATCGATATACCTGACCGCACTATAGTGGGATAAAGGCTTGAGGATTGTTGTTATTGCCCCGATTTACTGTGGGTGCGCTACAGGTCTGCAGACCAGTGATCCCAACCCATCTTCACAGATCTGATTGGCCGCAACCGCTAACTCCAATAGCGGGTTGTTGAGGTTGGGTCTCTAACTGCAGACCTCCTTTATTGAGGGAAACTCCAGCTAAGCGGGCAGCATGGGGACTTCCCAACTGGTCACCCATCCCAATACTACTCTCACCCAAACACGCTTAACTATGCAGTTTTTTATTTTTCATCACAATTAAGCTCAACTCAATTGGCGATGAGAAAAAGAAAAACTTCATAGTTAAGTGTGTTTGGGTGACAGTAGTATTGGGATGAGTAACCTTCATAGAAGTCCATGTGCTTCCACTTAACTTGAGTTTCCCTCATCAAAGGAGGTCTGCGGTTAGAAACCAAACCTCAACAACCCGCCATTGGAGTTAGCGGTTGCGGCCAGTCAGATCCGTGGAGATGGGTTGGGGTCACTGGTTCTCCAAGAATCTGATTGACCGCAGCCGCTAAGCTCAATTGATGATGAGAAGTAGAAAAACTCCATGGTTAAGTATGTTTGGGCAAGAGTAGTATTGGGATGGGTGACCTCCTGGAAAGTCTCTGTACTGCTCGCTTAACTAGAGTTTCCTTCATCAAAGGAGGTTTGCGGTTAAAGACCCGACCTCAACAAACTACCACTGGAGTTAGCGGTTGCGACCAATCAGATCCATGGAGATGGGGTCAATGGTTTGCAGACCTGTAGCGCACCCACAGTAGATCGGGGTGTTACATTTTTAACCTAAAAGCGACCAAATGAGCACAAGAATTTCTCAAATTATTATAAAAAAAGTCTTAAAGAACTGCGGAAAAAGGAGGTATATTCCTACTATTTTGTGACATTAAAACCCGAAAAAAGACGAAACATGTGAGATTTTACTTTCAAAATTAGTTCTTTGACTTTAATACTCTGTCAATTATTTTTTGAAGCGCTTTCATAGCCTCTGCCAAGGTATGCACAGCATGCTCCACTTCAAACGATAGCCTCTGAATGTTGAATTGCAATTATAAGCTCAAGAAATCAGTGGATGAACAAAATTCATTGAACTATCTACTTATAAGTCCAATCGACTCCCATTAGATCTGGGAAATAGTGAATATTTAGTCCCACATTGAAAAATTATATATTTTTAGGCCTCTCAACCTACTGGAAGACTGGAATATCTAGTTCCACATTGTGAATCTTGTATTGCTACATGTTTTATATGTTCGTGGGCATATCCGCATACTCATATTTGCTTAGAGGAGTGGCAGTAGACCATGTACCAGGAAAAAAGGACAAAAATATCATTGGAGTATACAACATGCATTGCTTGCATGCCCGGTGATTAAAAAATTGCTACATGTAAATTTGTTGACTTGAAATAATTATTTTAATGTTTGAGAGACAGTTTATATTCTAATGCAAATGTCCCCTTTAGCAACGTACCACATTACAAACACACCCCTTTACAAATTAAAACATAACAAACACACCCTTTACAATTATGAATCATTACCAAGGATAGCATTGGAATATTAGCAAATATTTCAGTTACTTATTGTTACAATATGGGTTATTTATGTTTTATTTATGTCTTTTATTTACAACATGTGTACTATTCCGTGGTCCGCCTCCATATATAGAGGGGACTAGTACTCTTTGCTAGGCATCAAATCATTATTTCATTTTCTCCAACATAGTATCAAAGTCACGACTCCCGGTGCCCTAGCCGCCGCTGCACGCATTTTTTCTTTTGTCGTCCGTCGTCGTGTCGCTCGCTCCGCCTTCCAGCCCGTTGCTCGGCGGCCACGTCCCTTCCGGTGCCTTTTCCGCGCGTAGTCCGGTGTTCCCATCCCGCTCGCGGTCTTCCGCACGTTGCCCGCTTGCAGTCCCTTCAAACGTGTCTTCGTGCGTTTTTCCAAAGCCCCTCCCGATCGCACTTCGTCGGCCTCCAGGTCTCTCAAGTCCTCCAGCCGCCTTCCTCGCTCTACAGGCCAGCCTCCTAGGGTTTGTAGCTCCTCTCCGTCCGGCACCGGACATGCAGTGAAGTCTTTGCTTCCTTCCGGTCTCGCTTGCATTTCCAGTCATTGGATGGAGTGGATTTTGATTTCGCTCCTCTTCTACATCCATATTGTTCGGCGTAATCGGACACTCTTTGCTGCCTTACGTGGAGTGTGGTCTCTGGATTTCAATTCTTGAGCCACTATGTCTTCTCTCAGTGATTCTACTGCCTCCTCCTCACCAGTTCCTTCTCCCGCAAGTTCTCTTCGTGGAGTCATGATCACAATACTCCCCAAATTACTATTATCCGGTTAGATGATTCTAATTATCTCTCATGCTCTCGCTCTATCACTTTTGCACTTAAGATTCGTCGCATCTTTGGTTATGCCACTGGGCAAACTAAGGAACCAGAGAAGACTGCCTCTGATTGGCCTCAATAGGATTCGAAAAATTCCTTAGTCATGTCGTGGCTAACGAATTCCATGCAGGAGTCCATCGCTCGCAACTACTTATTTTGGATACTGTTGTGGATATTTGGCGGCGTGCATAGACTACTTATTCTCAAAAAGGTAATGTTGTCCAGATCTTCCAGTTGAGATGGAAGATATCCTTATTCCATCAGGGTGATCGTCCTCCATCTGTTTACTATTTAGAGTTTACTCAGTTGCATCAGGAATACGATTATTTTGATTCCTTCACTTTTGTTAGCCATGTTGATGAGGCTATGGTCCGTGCTCCGGAGGATCGCAACCGCATCTTTGGGTTCCATCATGGTCTTCATCGGAATTTTTATCAGATTAGTATTCACATTTTGCGGTGTTTACCGATACCGTCTCTTCCGGAGATTTATAGCATTGTTCAACAAGAGTTTAATGGTCACCAGACTCTATTTCATTACCCAGTTCCTGAGAGTTCGGCTCTTGTTGCTGATACCCCTTCTTTGTTGGGGGCTTGTCCAACCCGTGATTCTAAGCTGAAGGGTAGTGATAAAGACCACATCCTCTGTGATTATTGTGAAAAGACATGTCATACCAGAGACACATGTTTTAGACTCCATGGTTTTCCTCCACCGAGAGGTGGTGCTCCTCCTCGTGGTGGTCGTGGTTGTGGGCGCTTCCCTGGTCGGCATACACCTCTTCGTTCTGTCCATCTCACTGATGTTGTTATGGATACTTCTCTTGCTCTGCCTGGTGTTGATCCTTTTGTCCACCCTGGTGGTTTTTCAGCGATGAAATTCTTGACCTTCGCCGCATGATGCAAAGTTTTTCTACGGAGTCTTCTGCCTAAATTTTGTATGCCCACACTGGGACTGCAGGTGCTCACTCTGCTACTGCTCACTCTTCCACTCAGTGGATAATTAACTCTGTAGCCACAGAATATATGGTTGGCTCTGCCTCAGGTTTCATTTCCAATACCCCTCTCTCTGGTCGTGATAAGATGAGCATTGTTGATGGTTCTCTTTCCTCTATTGTTGGGAAGGGCTTCATCTCTTATTCCTCTCTCACCTTATCGTCAGTTTTGCAAGTTCCAAATTTCACACGTAATTTACTCTCTAATAGCCATTTAACTAATTATTGTTTGGTAACCTTTATCATTTCTCTTGTGTTTTTCAGAACCTGAAGACGGGGACTGTGACTGGCTCTAGTAGTCTGGTCAATGGTTTGTACGTGCTTGACTCCAGCCCAGTGGCACCCCCTCTGACCCTTCACTCCAACACATCTGACTTATATTCCTGGCATTGTCTCTTAGGACACTCGTCTAGTCGTCTATTCATGTTATGAAGTTATTATTTCTTATTGTAGAAAGAAGCCCAAACTTGTATTATGTATTGATGTATCTTATACAAAGGAGAGAATACATATATATAGGAGAGAGAGAAGAAGAGTCTAACATATACATGATGTGGGACTAAAGAAGGAGAGGAATAAAAAGAACAAATAAAGAGGGCCCAATAATGGGCCTGTTTACATGGGCTTTTCCAATACTCCCCCGCAAGCTGGAGCGTACAAGTCGTATGCGCCAAGCTTGGATAGGCACTGATAGAAGAGAGTACTTGATAGTGCCTTTGTGAGGATGTCCGCAACTTGTTCAGTGCCAGGAACATGTTTTACCTCGATCTTCTTCATCTGAACTTTCTCACGAATAAAATGACAATCGACCTCAATATGCTTTGTTCTTTCGTGGAAGACCGGGTTCTTGGCAATATGTATAGCCGCTTGACTATCACATAAGAGGAGCGCAGGTGAAGAAAGTCTTACACCAAGGTCGGTAAGGAGACTCTCAATCCATGTGAGTTCTGAGACAACGGAAGCCATTGCCCGATACTCTGCTTCTGCTGAGGATCGAGCCACCACTGCTTGTTTCTTACTCCGCCATGTAATCAGATGTCCTCCAAAGTATGTGCAGAATCCACTAGTGGATGTTCGATCATCGAGAGATCCTGCATAATCGGCATCGGAATCTGCCACCAATGTTGGGATTATCGATGACGTTTTATAGGTCAATCCTTGGCTAGGAGCTGTTTTGAGGTATCTGAGAATCCGTTCGACAGCTTGGAGATGAGAGGTCCGAGGAGAGTGCATATACTGACTGACGATGCCCACTGCGAAGGATATATCAGGTCTTGTTACGGTTAGGTAGATTAGTTTCCCAACTAGACGCCGGTAGTATTCATGATTTTGTAGAAGAAGATCTGATTCCGAGGCCTGAGCACATATCTTGTGATTTACATCCATAGGAGTGTTTACAGGCTTGCAGCCGGAATAACCCGCATCATGAAGGAGATCTAGGCAGTATTTTCGCTGAGATAGGACCAGTCCATCGGATCGTCTGGCGACCTCGAGCCCGAGGAAGTACTGAAGATGTCCTAGATCTTTGGTTTGAAAAACAGTCCCCAGATGTTGCTTAACAGCCTGTATTCCGTTCGAGTCATCCCCAGTGATGATGATGTCGTCAACATAAACTAATAGGAGAACCGTACCCGATGCCTGGTGACGAGTGAATAATGAGAAGTCAGCAGAGCTCCGAGTAAATCCAACCTCCCGGAGAACCTTACTGAACTTGTCGAACCATGCCCGAGGAGATTGTTTGAGACCATAGAGTGATTTTAGAAGATGACACACCCGAGGCTCCCCCGTGGTCTCAAACCCGGGAGGTTGATGCATATAAACCGTCTCTTGTAAATCACCATTCAGAAACGCATTCTTGATATCGAGTTGAAGCAAAGGCAATTGTCGGTGGACAGCCACCGAGATGAGAATGCGAACTGTGTTGAGCTTTGCCACGGGAGAGAAAGTCTCTTCATAATCGAGACCCTGTTGTTGGGTGAAGCCTCGAGCAACCAGACGGGCTTTAAGTCGGTCGATGGTTCCATCGGAAGCATGCTTGATGACAAACACCCATTTGCATCCAACCGGTTTCTGACCAGAAGGAAGGGACACGAGATTCCAGGTCCGGTTAGCCCAAAGAGCCGCCATTTCATCTTCCATGGCCACACGCCAGCCAGGGTGTTGAAGAGCTTCCTGAACAGAGTTAGGAATAGAAATCGAGGATAGAGAAGTAGCCAATGTTTTAAGGTGGGGGGAGAGCCGGTGTAGCGACACATAGTTGGTTATGGGATGAGCAGTAGAAGCGGGCACCGGATCAGCAGAGCGCGGAGAAGCCGTGGTCGGGGCTAACTGCATAGGGGCAACGGAGGGCGGAGTTCTGCGAGTGTATACCTGGATGACGGGGGGCTTTGGAGGGATAGCCACAGGAGGGGGGGCAGAATGGTGGTCTGGATTGTTTATGGGAAGCGCAGGTCGTGGAATGGACGGTGGTGGAGTGGTTGGTGGTAAAGAAGAAGGGAAGAAGGGTAGATCTTCCCGGAAGGTAACATCGGCGGAGACCGAAACCTTCCGGGATGTCGGAGAATAACAGACATACCCCTTTTGGGTGCGGGAGTAGCCAACAAAGATGTGTTTAGCAGCCCGGGGAGCCAGTTTATCTGTATTAGGCCCCAGGATATGGACAAAACACGTACAACCAAAGACCCTGGGTGTGAGAGGGAAGGCCGGTGTGGAGGGGAACAATAGGCTGAACGGTGTAACATGTTGGAGGACCGATGAAGGTAGACGGTTGATAAGAAAGCATGCAGTGGAGACAGCAAAGTTCCAGTATATTTTAGGAACGTTCATGTGAAGCATCAGAGAGCGAGCAACATCAAGGAGATGACGGTTCTTCCGTTCCGCTACACCGTTCTGTTGAGGGGTGTAGGGACACGATGTTTGGTGAATAATGCCAAAGTCCGCGCATAGATTGGTAAACTCATGGCTAGTATATTCGCGGGCGTTATCGGAGCGGAGAGTTTTGATATTTGTGGAGAATTGCGTACGAGTCTCGAGCACGAATGCTCGAAAGACGCGAGGTAGTTCGGAGCGATCACGTAGAAGATAAAGCCATGTGGTACGCGAGTAATCATCAATGAAAGTTATGAAATAACGATAACCAGATATACTAGTAACCCGGTAAGGACCCCAGATATCAGAATGTATTAAATCAAACGGAGCACTGCTCCGGGTACAATGTGCGGGAAAAGAAATGCGAGGCTGTTTGCCAATAATGCAAGAATTACATTTAAAAGCAGGAAGAGATACATCCGGAAGAGCCTTCTGGAGGACGGGTAGAGGAGCATGCCCAAGGCGATAGTGCCAATCACTGGAGGAGATAGAGGAGAGGATGGTAGGAGAGATATCGAGGAGGTAGAGCCCGTTCAGCAGTTGACCCCTACCAATGGTAGTCCCCGTCTGCTGATCCTGTATCAAAAAACCAGAAGAGGTGAAAGTGATATAACAGTTCATATCATGAGTCAGACGGCCAACAGATAATAAATTAAACGGAGATGCGGGAACATAAAGGGCAGAGCGGAGAGAGAGAGAGGGGTGGATCATGAGATCAGCGCATCCAGAGACGGGAACAGTCGCGCCATTAGCCACCGTAATAGATTTTGGATGAGGAGCATCAGAGAACCTTGGCGGCAGCAAGGAGGTGATGTGGTGTGTGGCACCGGAGTCCAATATCCACCTTGAACTGAAGGAAAGACAAGCCGTACCTGTAGTAGAGGTGGAGGCAACCGAAGCAGGAGGCGGGTTGATCAACCCCTGGAGATGTTGCAGCTGAAGGCGAACAGCCTCAAGGTCAGTACCAGAGGTGGTGGAGCTCTCAGCAATAGCAGCAGTTGGTGGGCGGGGAGGATAACCATGTTTCTTGTGACAGACTGCTTCAGTGTGACCATCCCGGCCGCAGTAGGAACACCGGGGCCGACCCCGACCACCACGCCCCCTGCCGCGGTAGCCCGTACGACCACCACGAGTAGAGAACGGTGTGGGGAGTAAGGGGGGTGGTGTCTGCTGGAGAAGGGCTGGAGAGGGGGGTGCCAGAGTCTCGAGAGGAGGGGACACCCGAAGTAACATAGAGCAAACGTCCGAGAAGGAGGGAGTAGTCGCTGATGCGAGAATCTGGGCACGGATACTTTGAAGGTGTGGCGGGACCCGGGCCATAATCATAGAAATGGCTACAGCCTCCTTCTGGGTGCGCTGAGCAGCGGGATCGATGGTAGAGGGCTGGTGCTGAATCCATGCCTCAATGAGAGTCTTCGCACGAGCCACAAAGGAGGTCATGTCCATAGCCGTGGCAATATCCAAAGCTTGAAGGTCGGTGATGATGTCGTACAGATGTTGGAGACTATCCTTGCCCGAATACAAGGAGTGGAGCTCATCCCACATTGCTTTGGCGGTCTCATGATACATGATCATCTGGTATGGCTCACTCTCCATAGAATTAAGGATCCAGGTCTGGACGCGACCATCGTTCCGTATCCAGTCGTCGGTAGTAGGAGAAGGAGGTCCTTGGGTAAGATGAAGCACAAGGCCCTTGGCTTGGAGGACCCTCCGAACAGAGTGAACCCAAGGCACAAAATTCTTCTTCCCAGAGAGGGAAATAGTCGTAATCCGAAGTTCATCGCGGAGTTCCGGGGAACTAGCCGCGCGGTCAACAGAAGGGCTCGCGGTGGAGTCGATGGAGGACATGACTCACGCGGGATAGAGAGGGATGTCGCGGTTAGGAGGGAGCACGACACAGGCGAGAAGGAACAGGCGAATAAGAACTGTCTGCCGGCCGAGCTGGGCGAGAAGACCGCAGGCCGGGTTGGGCTAGAAAATCGCTGGCCGAGCTGGAGGAGGAGACCGCAGGCGAGCTGCAAGCGGCGAGCTGCGAGCTGTGAGGAAGACTGCGCGATCAGCGATCTGCTGCGAGCAGGGCGCTGCGGGCTGCTACTGCTGCGATCAGGATGCTGCGGGCTGCTATCGGCTGCGAGCAGGGTGCTGCGGGCTGGGATCAGCTGCGAGCAGGGCGCTGCGGGCTGCAATCGCTGCTGGCTGTTAATTCTGCGAGCAGGGTGAGTAGGGTGATCGATGCGAGCTGGTGAGGCAGACCGAGGCGAGCTGCGAGTGGGATCTATTAGGAGGAAGACGAGCAGGCGACTTTAGTCGCAAGCAGTGCGAGCTGACGCGAGGATGTCGAGCACGAAGAGTGAAGAGGTTATCGGAGATCGAAGAGTGAAGAGGTTATCGGAGATCGAAGAGTGAAGAGGTTATCGGAGATCGCTGCGGGCTGAAGATGAGGCCGCGCGGGTGGATGAGAAGCCCGGATGGCTATAAGAAGCCAGGGGGGGTGGAACCACGGGAAGAAAAAGAAGGGAAAGGCTGCGGACAAGCAAGGGGAGGCCGCAGAGAGCTGCGGGGTTGAAGTCGAGCGGACTGATCGGTTAGGAGAAATGTAGCCGCAGGTTATCGTAACCTGCCTCTGATACCATGTAGAAAGAAGCCCAAACTTGTATTATGTATTGATGTATCTTATACAAAGGAGAGAATACATATATATAGGAGAGAGAGAAGAAGAGTCTAACATATACATGATGTGGGACTAAAGAAGGAGAGGAATAAAAAGAACAAATAAAGAGGGCCCAATAATGGGCCTGTTTACATGGGCTTTTCCAATACTTATTATGCTTGTTGATGTTTTTACTTCCCTTGATTGTGATATTTGTGATGTTAACAAACATTGTCGTACTATTTTTAATTATGTTTTGTTGTCAATCTCTGTTCCTTTTTCTGTTATTCACTCTGATGTTTGGGGACCATGTCCCGTATCCTCTATTTCTGATTGTGCTTGGTTTGTCACTTTTATTGACTATTTTTCTCGCACTACATGTTTATATTTACTGCGCAAAAAAATGTATTTTCTACCTTCAAAAAGTTTCATAATATGATCTCCACCCAGTTTCATGCAAAAAAATTCAGATCCTCTGCAACGATAATGGTCGTGAATATCTGGATTCACACTTTGTTGCATATCTGGCTGATCATGGCATTATACACCGAACCATTTGTGTTTATTCCCCTGCTCAAAATGGGGTTGCGGAGCGTAAGAATCGTCACCTTTTGGAAGTGGCTCGTTGTCTCTTGTCCACCATGTATCTTCCCAAGTATTACTGGGGGATGTTGTACTTACGGTGGCATATCTTATTAATCGCATGCCCTCTCGTATTCTTGGAAATGTCACTCCCTTTGGCACTCTACGGGTCTCTTCCTTTCAACTTGCTCTTAAGGTGTTTGGATTTGTCTGCTTTGTTTGCATCTATCACCCTCCTCCCTCCAAACTTGATCCACGGGCACTAAGGTGTGTGTTTATTGGCTACTCTCCTACTCAAAATGAATACAAGTATTTTCATCCTCCTACTAAGAAGTTTTTTGTCACCATGGATGTCATGTTTCGTGAAAGTGAGGTCTGTTATCCTGGCCCGGATGACTCGCCTTCTTTGCCCTCTTCTTCTTTGCCCTTTCCATCTGTACCTCTGCCCGTCCCTCCACATAATCCTTCACCTCAGGCGGAGGTTCTACCGTAGGAAGTGAGTGATATTTTTGTCCTTGATAATATTCCACCTACTGCTCCTATTTTGCAAGTGTACACTCAGCGGAAAAAGAGGCCCACCGGCCACTTGACTTGACGGTGCAACCAGATCAATAATTGGACCCAAAGTCAAGGCCTTCCGAGCTTCCCATTGCCCTCAGCAAAGTTATCTGGTCATGTACTCAACATTCTCTTTCTAATTATGTTTCTTACGACTCATTCTCCACCTCCCATAAGACCTTTGTTTATTTCCTTGCTTTCATATCCATACCAACATCTTGGCAGAGTGCACTGGAGATTCCCGTGTGGAGAGAAGCGATGTTTGAGAAAATGGCTGCGCTTGAAAAGAACAACACATGGGATTTAGTTCATCTTCCTCATGGGAAAAAACCGGTTGGATGCAAATGGGTGTTCTCTGTCAAACAAAATTCTTAAGGTGTTATTGAAAGGTGTAAGGCAAGACTGGTGGCAAGAGGGTATACTCAAACCCCTGGAATTGACTATCGGAAAATGTTTGCCCCTGTACCAAAGATGAACACTATCAAAGTCCTTTTATCTTGTGTTACTTGTAAAGGCTGGGATCTTTGGCAACATGATGTTAAAAATGTCTTCCTCCATGCGAATCTGGATGAGTAAGTTTATATGTCTCTCCCACCAGACCATACTCCTAAAAGTTCAGTGGGACACATTTTCAAGTTAAAAAAGCCCTATATGGACTGAAACAGTCTCCAAGAGCTTGGTTTGGGAGATTTCACAAAGTCATGTTGTCTTTTGAGTATCGCCAGGGCAATGTTGATCATACATTGTTCATCAAGCGTAGGACCGGTAAACTTACATCTCTCAGTGTTTATCTTGATGATATTGTTATCACAGGAGACGATGTGGAAGAAATCAAGCTTTTAAAACAAAATTTGGCTTTTGAGTTTGAGGTCAAAGATCTAAGTACACTCAAATATTTCTTGGGCATTGAAGTGGTAAGATCAAAGCATGAGATCTTTATCTCCCAGAGGAAGTATACTCTGGATCTTCATGAGAAGCCTCTGATGAGTGGTTGTCGACCAACTGATACCCCAATTACAGCGAACCACAGAATGGGTCGTGATGATGAAAAGAAGATTGAAAATATACCTGAATTTTAGAGGCTTGTAGGGAGACTGATCTACCTGGCTCATATCCGACCAGATATTTCTTATGCCATAAGTGTTATCATCCAATTTATGCATGCTCTGAAGACTCGTCACGTTGATGTTGTCGACAGAATTCTCAGATATCTTAAGACCTCACCTGGAAATGAGATCTTGTTTTTCCCAAATTCGGCTCTAAGAATTGAGGTCTACACCGATGCTGATTAGGTCGGGTCGATCGACGATCGCCGATCTACCTCATGGTATAGTTCTTTTGTTGGTGGAAATCTTGGTACTTGGAGTAAAAAATAACAAGTCGTGGTTGTAACGACCCAAAATAAAAATATGTATAAAGTTTTGTTTATTTTCCCCGATGATGAAAAAGCACTGGACAATGTTTCAATTTCTATTTTTTCGATGAATTGTTTTCAATTATCGTTCGTTTTCTTTTATCGTTTTGGGTGCCAATGGAACTTTCAAAGTTTATTTTGCGGACTTGCTGCCTTTGGAGGTGGGCTAGTTGTTTAATTAATGGCTGATGATTTTTGGGTTGGCTGGCTTGGTGTGTTGGTTGTGTTGAAAATGCGTTGGCTGTGTTTGGTGACTGGATGGGCTTGTTGGCTGTTGATAAAGGTTGTTTGCTTGTGTTGGAGATTGAGGTGTTGGCTGGGAATGAGTTTGGGCTCGGCAAAAAGGCACCTGGAGCGGTGTTTTGGCGCGATCTTGCCGCTTAACCGCTAATTTCACTGTATAAATTAAGGCCGATCTGCGTCTTCTCCCGCACTGCCATTTCTGTGAATCCCGCTTCTTCTTCCTCTGGCTATTTCGACAGAGAAGTGCTTCTTCTCCTTCTTCTTCTTCATTCTCCCTGTGCCTCGGTGTCGTCGATCTTGTTGTTACTATGCCGTCGTCGCTAGGCTGCTGTGCCGACGACCTTGCTGTGCCGATCGATTTCGTCGTGTGATCGACATTGCATGTCGACGCTGCTTTGCCGTTGTCGCTTCTGTGCCGACGGTTCTGCCGAGCTTTCTGTGCAACTGCTGCTGCTTCCCTCTTCTTCTGTTAGGGCTGTTGTTGCTACTGTTCTTCTTTTGCTGTACCCTGCTGCCGAGCTTTCTGTGCAGTTGTTGCTGGCCGACTGTGCTGCTGCCCCAATTTTGATACCTCCCCAAGTTGTTGTATTGTTCTGTGCTTTTCTCCTCTCCCTTCTGGTTGTAAGAAAATTCTTCCCCCTTCCCCTTGGCTGGTTTAGTTAAGTGCTCTTTAATTATTTTCTTTAAGTATTGGAGATGTTGATTTCCTGGATTTATTTGCTGATTTTGAGTTACTTTTGACCCAATTTTATTTTGGCTTTGCTAGACAGTATTATGTTTGAGGGGACGGACATCCATTTGGGGGCTGGTTTAGTCCATTTCGAGACTTATTTATAGCTGTCCGGCAAAGTTTTATGTGATTTAACATTTTTGACGTTTTCCGATTTCCGATGTTTTTAGCAACTGTAAATCCTTTATGTACACGATTAGAATGAGACGCAGCCCAGTAAAATGAAATGAGTGTTATTAAAGTGGTTTCCGCAACCAAGACCGAATTGGAAGAAACTGAGGATGGCGTCACAAGACAATCGTGATAACAATGCAAATAAAGGTGTGGATAAAGGTAAAGCTGTGGTGAGTATTTTATTTCTGAAAATTATATTTATTCAAGTATTTCAGTATTTTTTCCTATTTTTCTTTTAAAGAAACATTGTCTGTGCATATGAGTAACGCAATGATATAAATATCGTCAAAAAGAAATGCGGGCGAGGGAATAACTATCTGAGGGGATGTTTTAAACACTATTTCGTTTATATCAAGAACAGAATAATAAAAATTCAGCATGAGGAAATGCAAAGGTTTAAAATCCTATGATGTAGCAGGAGTCTACGGATGGATTCACCAGTAGGGGTGAGCCTACGGAAAGTCCTTAAGTGGGTGTGGCCAAAAAGATGCATAACCAGAGCATTTCCTACTTTATGTAATTAAAATAAAGGGTTTAAGGGTTAGAATTATTATATATTTGAACATTTTGATTTATTGGAATGTAAGCATATTGCTATCTCCAATTTCCTGCATGTATAACTGTTTCACGAAATATTGTTCTCACATACTCATAATTTTAATGACTAACCCATTGTGAACATATTTTTTTTAGGCAATAGGAGCGTCTCACAGTACTCCTAAGAGGATTCCTCCAGAAGAACTAGCGAAGGTATGGCTAAAGATCTTCGTAGGCATTGGAGAAGTTCATCAAAAGCATAAGGACTCGTGTAGAGATCCGTATTGTGACTTCTGTATAGAATATAAGTAATACCGATGTAAATTTTCTGTTTATCGAATCAAGTAACGAAGTAATAAATGAAATAAAAGTCTTGGTGGATGTTCTTTGTACTTTGCATTTCTGATGTACGACAACCCTTTTTTATTCAAAACTATTGTTCGATCCTAAATTTTGAAGAGCCCGGGATTTGGGTCTCTACGGTGGTAAGATTTAGTGTTGAAGCGGAGTTTCGGGCTATGATCCATGGTGTTTGTGAAGGTCTTTGGTTGAATTCTTTGCTAAGTGCCCTGGGACTTTCTGAAGATGAGCGCATTCGGTTGTATTATGATAACAAGGTTGCTATCAGCATCGCACACAACCCTATCGAGTATGATCGTACTAAACATATTGAAATGGATCGGCATTCCATCAAGGAGAACATTAAAAAGGGACTTGTGTGTACTCTCTTTGTTCCCTCAGATAGACAACTTGCTGATATTCTCACGAAAGGCCTGAGTGGAAGTACCTTTGGAAGACCTATCATCAAGTTGGGCATGATCAACATCTCACGTCCAACTTGAGGGGGAATGTTACAATATGGATTATTTATGTTTTATTTGTCTTTTATTTACAGCATGTGTATTATTTCGTGGTCCACCTCCATATATAGAGGGGACTTGCACTCCTTGCTAGGCATCGAATCATTATTTCATTTTCTCCGACACTTATAACAGTTTTCACCGAGATATCGGAAAAAAGGGGCAATATGTAAACCGGTAAAACATTGAAGGGGGTGGGGGTAATTGAAATTTCAAAAATAGAGGTGTGCAAGTTGTAAGTATGCAAACTTCGAGGGGAACCTAGTAAATAACCCATTAATAATAACAATAAATATAAAATATGAGAAGAAGCATTATCCTATATGTCTGCCACAATTAACATTATTCATGCATCATATCACACATTAAGGACATGAAAACAATATATATTGTGAGTTCATTTATAGACTGATGATAACCATTCATCAAGCATGTTGAAATAACAAGAACAATACCTTTGGCACACAATAACCAACTTAATAAGTCTAGTTTTATTCATATATTGACCAAGTGAATACAATAAAATTCCTCCTAAATATCATCGATAAACCAGTTATTTATTTTCAAGATTTGAAAGGCTTGTTTTAAAGTCCTTTGAAAAATACTAGGAGTCTCAAAGCTCATTTCTGCATCACTAAAATATTTAGACGAGACATGGGTTCATGTGAAGCCTAAATAAGGATGTGTTTTGTGTCGACTAGGCTGAATGGCTGGATCTTACATGGTGGAATTCAGGAGTGTAACTTGGACCTTTGAATGCGATAAAGGAGGCCCATCAAGTGGTTTAGCATGGTTAGGGCTTTTGTGACACAATAAAGCAGGAAGCCACTGATTTGATGCAATTGTTTGTCTGTTTTGTTTTGAGAAGGGTTTGAAGGCCTTATACAAATGTAATTTTTAGAACACCAACAACATCAATTGTGGAATAGTTTGATTCTTGGGATACGTTGAGAGTATTTTATCTAACTGCTAGGACCTTTGACAGTCTACATTGCCCTATCAGGATACCTACCAGGTCACCTTATGATATAGCAAATTGTATCTCAATTGCATGTGATCACTTACAAACAGGAAAAGTCGTTTTATGATTATTTCTATGATAGCATGGGCATGCATAATTTATAATTCTATAAAATCATACATAAATTGATCTGAAAAAAATCTAAAGAGGTTTGGTAATATATGGTATTTATCTGTTAAAAGATATCATTGTCACATCTCACCCTTATCAAGACTTACAATATAAGAAAGAATTGTAAGCTGCTTTTTTGTAACGTTGCTTCTTCAAAAGAAAGAATCAAAGGGCCCAAGCTGGTAGGCAGTGTGGAATTGAGATCGCAGGTAGAAATGCAATGAGAAATCTCAAGTAAATCAGATTGTTATCAATCTACTATCAAGCAGCAATTTACCAAAGCTTTATTTCATTTTATTTAATTCTCACCAGTTTAAACACAAGCATTAATTCAACTTTGGTAACCACATGGCAGGATCCATCCAAAAAATTCCATTTTCCAAAAGGCCGGATATATCACACAAATTAAACAAGAGAAATGCATGAAGATTTCAGATGCAAGGAAGCAATAAATTCTAACAAAGTAAATTAAAGCTGCATGGAAGTTGAGTATTAAGCTTCTATGAACAGTATCAAACTTGCAACTAAATGAACAATCTAAAGAAAGCTTAAGTAAATATCTGCATAATAAGTACCAACCAGTTAGGTCTCCAAACCCTTGACACCAAAACTGCAGAAACATGAGTACCCTTCTAATATCACCAGCACAGGAGTTGATTATGTGCTCAAGAAGACTATGGGAAATATGAACCTTCTCAAAAGAGCAAACCTACAGAATCATAAAGAAAATCAGCTTGATGACACCAATTAGAAAATTCATGCTACTAATGCATATAGAATTCATAATACTATAAAACCTTACCATGGAAGCATGGTACAATAATTCATCATATGATGGAGTTTTGAAATCCAATACCAGTCGATCCAAAAGATGTGGCAAGACAGGTCGCTTAGCTTTAAAGTGCAAAAATTTAAAAGCTTCAGAAAGACATGTGAATCAGAGAAACAGCATGTCTATGCAGAAGTTTGATTAATACTCACTATTGCTTGTTAGTATAATGGGCCTTTTTGTTGTTTCTGCAAGTTTTAGTATCATAGAAACAAAACCATGATCTTCATCAAAAACAACATCCACTTCTTCAAAAAGAAAGAGTGTCTTGTTTGCAATGTGAAAATGTGAATTCTTCTCTGTAGTATTTTCTATGTTGTATAAACTTGAAGCCAATTTACTTGAATAAGCCTCAAGTCCATTTTCGGTAACAAGAGGAATGCACAATTGCAACTCTTGAATATCCTTACCTTGTTGATGTGTTTGATCCTCAGCTAGCCTGAAAGACAGATTACGAAGATCAAACATGGCTAAAATTTGATAGCCCATGCACTCATGCATCAAAGAAATGGATTTATAATTTTATTTGAATGGACTCCTTAGATTCAATAAACTGTAAAGAATGTGAGATGACATTGAGAATTGAAATTCTTGTTAATACAAAATTAAATCAAAAGAAATTAAGGCAATCAAGACCAATAGTAACCCCAAAGTATGGACAAGAAAGATTGATATTTGAGGCCAAATGGCTAATTAAAAACATTTGTCAAAACTAATGAATGAATTCAATTTTTCTTCTTCTAATACTAGAATGTTCACCAAAAGCAGCAATTCACTAAACTAATCTGATTGGTTGAGAAAAATACAAGAGTTTATTCAAACGATGACACTAAGTGATGCGTGACAATTTATCCTAAGTCAGAAGTATGCAATAGTTGGCGAAGTTATTACCCCTAAATATTGTGTCATCATGTAACGCAATTGTGGCAAAAAAAACAAGTGTTGAATAGGTAGAAACCAAGATCCAGAATGCAAGGAAGAGGCTCCTAGCAAAAAAATTTGGATCTTTCCATATAGCTAGTACAAAATATCAATCTAAATGCTTATATGCTGAGAAGTAGCTTTTCCCATAGAAAGATGGTGAAAAGCCAAACCAAAATGGGCCTTACTAGTTTGTATCAAGGTTTTTTAAACTCGTCCCACTTTCTATGATTTTTTCTGCTCCAACATTTGATGTAGGGGTAGGCTAGTGATGCGAAAACCTACAACGCTAGGTGATAGTGCAAGGGCGACACGCTAATCCAACTCTACATGTAATGCAATGACCGGTATTTGACAAATAATTTAAGCAATGTAAGTTTTAGCACCACACAGATATTTGAATAGAAAAACAATTATTTATTTAGGCAATTAGAATGGCTTTCTTCCGCTCGGAGGGCCAAAGCAAAGCGTGCGGCGAATGTCTCCTCCTGCAAGTTATTAGTGCACAAAACAAATTCTCACAAACAAATTATCGCAGCAAGATATGCTAAATTACCCAAATGCAAATGTGAATCAAATAATACAATACCACAAACGCTCACAAAATAGAGGGCTGAACCGAGGCACTGAAGATTTGGAGGGCCGGATGTGTAGATCGGCAATCAGAGGTGGAACCGGTGGCGAGACGACGGTGACGGTGGCTGCCCTCGGCGGAAAACGGTGGGAACGGGTAGTAAAACGGCGGATCCGACCTCGAATAAGTAGATCTGGGTCGGGGATGGGTAGATCCGCTATTTATGGTCGGATCCGGGCAAAATGAAAAGTTTGGGCGGTGGAAATAACGGATCGGGAGGCAAAAATCCTAGATCTGGACAGATCTAGAATTTAAGGGTGATTGGGGTGGTGGATCCACAGAGGGAATTTAAAGGAGTGGCCGATTAGGATTTATGGAGAATTCCGGGAGGTGGGAAGGGAGGTGGGGTGGTCGGCTGGCTGAACAGAAGCAGGGGAGTGGTCGGCTGGCTCTGTAGCAGGGAGGGGAGGCGGAAGGCACAGGGAAAATTAAAACTTAGGGAATGAACAGTAACATCAATTAGTGAACAGTGACTGAATAAGAAATTGCTGGTAGGGTTTTCAGCGTCTGTAGGGGTGATTTTGGGTGGTGGATGGAGGGTCCGAGATGGGGAAAACGAAGGTAAAGGTAGGGATTACCTTGGGGAGGAGTTTGGCGGCCTAGGAGTCGTCACTTAGGGTTCCATGGCGTCGGCACCGGGGAGGGATCGCTGGAATCCGAGAATACTTCTTCTCCAAATTCTGCAATCTTCAATTCAGCCTCCTACCACTCTTATTTATAATAAAAGAAGCCCTAGGGCATCCCATTCAACGGCTATGATTGGCCGGCGGGAGATGGCTCAAAATACATGAAATAAAAGTCCAAAAAAACATAAAGTAATATAAGATTTTGACTCGCGACAACGCTCCGGACGCAATCACGGAGCCCGATCGTCGATCCGAGCACGCCATATATGGAAAGTTGCCAAATCAGCCTCGAACGAGCCCAAATCGCGTCCTCGTCTCTGCTCCACATCAACATTTTTATTGGTTAGTTAAAATCTTCAGTTTCAACATTTTTTCCAATCACTAAAATATATTTTTAAATTGAAAATTGACTATAAGATAATATTTTGGAATGTTTTTTTCTTTCAAATTAAAAAGAAAAGGATTAATTTGTATATCTAATATTCTAAACATAAATCGCATTATAAAAGTAACATCAATTTCGGATATACATGTGATACACCCTAAAATAAACGATGCATTCCAAGGAGATGATCCCACTTGGCCAGACCTAGGCTCCAATTTGATGCGGAGCAGAGACAAGGACGAGCTTTGGGCCCATTCGGGGATATTTTGGCAACTTACCATATATGGCGTGCCCAGATCGACAATCTGACTCCGTGGATGCGTCTGGATTCGCGTTGCGAATCAAATTCATACATAGCATTGTACTTTTTGATTTTTATTTCATGTAGTTTTGGCCCCGAGACCAACAACCAATCATAGTCGTTGATTTCGGGTGCCCTAATTTTATTTCTTATAAATATAAGGTTTAGGGCTGCCGTCATTCTTATTGTAGAATGTTTGGAGAAGAAATCCCTTCATTCTGGTGATCCTCTCCGTGGTGCCGACTCCATGGAGCCCTCTTGGTGAAGACTCCTTGGGTAAGTGTGTATCGTTGTTATTTTTCCTCCTTTTTCCTATTTTTCCCCGTTGTCCAACCACTGCTGCCATGAGAATTTTCCAACCCAAGATCAGCCGCTCCTGTTTATTCCTCCCCTAGATCAACCTCTTCACTGTTGAGGACTGTTTGATTAAATTAACTATTCATTTCCCTATAGTTTTCATTTCTCTATTCAATTGTCGGCCTCCACTCCTCAGGCAGCCGCCGCTCCCACATCCAGCCACCTCCCCTGCCTCTTCCTCCACCCTTTCAAAAACAGCCCGCCGGCCATTCTCCTTCCAGATCCGGCCAGCAGCCACCCAAGACAGCACCCTTGGCTGTTTTCAGCCCAAAACAGTCAAAATATGGATTTTTCCAGCCAGGTCCAGCCGCCCCGCCTTTTCCCCTTCGCTACCATCACCCTCCATCCCGTTGATCCACCAAGAAACAGCCACCCAACACCAAATCTGTCCAGATATAAGTATTTTAGCCCGGTCCCAGCCATTCCCCACCTCAATCCAACCCTCCTAATTCCTAACCAGCTCTCTCCTTACCCGATCATGTCCACTAACCACCTGAATCCCACGTTGAGCCATCCAACGTTCTGATCTATTACATTGACAACAACCCTAACATTTTTGTGGTATTTTGTAATGGTTTGGTTATAAACATTGCTACGGTTTGGATATTATGTGCTTGTGTGGAATTATAGTTTATGATATTATTTATTTCTTGAAAAATCTCTAACTGCAGGAAGGATTGATTCGTCGCGCGCTCTTGCTTTGGCCCTCCACGTGGAGGAAAGCCTAAGCTTGTTTTGCCTTATTAAAATATTTTGCCTTGTCGTGAATTAATTGCGTGGGATGTCATATTTATTATCTAATCGTGATCTAATTGTCGGACTGTTGCATAGCATGTAGGGTTAGGTCGCCGATTACCCGCCTAAGATTCCACCTGCGTCACAATTCCTTTTAAAAATTCAGCTACAAGATAAGTCCACAAAAGGAGTCGGGAGTTATATAACCCCACCCGACCAAAGTGAAACGAAAAGAAAGTGTGACAATTAAAACAAAATAACATAACGGAAACAATCACGACAAATCATCATGTTGTAGTCTCATCCGCCGGTCTACTCCTTCGAGAATATACGTGTCAAGTAGACGATGTTACTTCCTCTAGGCCACCCTCCTCTGTGTCTGTAACAATACCCACATCTGGAAAATTTGACTTCCTCAAGGAAATATTCCGGAAACTAGTTGTGAAAGTCGTCACGATGCAACCACGTCGCCTCGGAGTGGGGTCGTTGGCACCATGCGACCAGAACCTGATCTCGGACCCGACCCTCCATAGTGACGGGTTTGCGGTCCAAGATCGCCAAAAGAAGGTAAACGGTGGAGTCGTCGGATGTTATGTCCGGTGGTTAGGGTCTCCTCCTTGAGCAGGGACATGTGGAAGACTGGACGAATGAGACTATGGGCAGGCAGACGGAGGCAGTAGGCCACCTCATTGATGTGGGTGATCACCTCAAACGGGCCGTAAAAACGAGCAGATAGCTTGGGATGTCGCCACTGAAGTCTGGCGGTAAGGTCGAAGCTTGATGAATGCCGCGTCCCCCACTTGAAATAGAATATCCCTCCGGCACTTGTTCACATGGTGGATCATCTTCTGTTATGCGTGGTGGAAGTGGGTCTTCAAGATCCAGAGAATCTCATCACGGTCCAAAAGCTGGGTGAGCAAAGCCCCGACGAGACATTCTCCCGGAAGGTGGTGGATCACGGTGGGCAGCGGTCGACCGTAGAGAGCCTGGAAGGGGGTCATGTCGGTCGAGTACTGAAAGGAGGTGTTGTAAGAGAACTTGGACCACCCAAACCATTTGCTCGAGTCACGGGGGAGGTCGGAGACGAAACAACGCAAGTATGTATCCAAGCAGCGGTTCATAACCTCAAATTGTTCATCCGTCTTGGGGAGGTAGGTCGAATCATCCGGAGCTACGTGTCTTGGAGTTTGAAAAAATCCTCCCATAAGGAACTCATGAAAATCGGATCGCAATCGCTGACGATGGAACAAGGAAACCGTGTAGTCGGACGACGTCAGAAAAGAACGCCTCGGCCACCGTTGGAGTTGTAAATGGGTGGCGCAAGGGTACACAGTGGCCGTAATTGGACAATCGGTCCACCACTACCAGATGCAGTCATCCCCTGAGTACCGAGGGAGACGCGTGAGGAAATCCATCCCACATCTTCTCATATGAGATCGGGGATGGGGAAAGGCTGCAGGAGGCCTCCCGGAAACGTGGCCTCATACTTAGATCGTTGGCAGACGAGGCATGCTACCACGAATTCCTCCACATGTCGCATCATTCTTTTTGAATAGAGTGCCGTTGTGAGGCGGCGGTAAGTGTTTTAATTAATTTTTGTATTTTTTAGCCTCACATTGTCCATGTAACTTGTATGCTGGCCCTATTACCTATATATGGACTGATAAGATTTCTAATAATAAGTAGGTTTACTTTATTCCCTAAATAATTTTGATCTATACTCTCTAGCTCATGTTCAAGTCATCAAGACACTCACTACGTACTCTCCCAATCACATCATGCCAACTCATACTACACATGCGTCCAAGATGTCAAAATTCTGCTCCCCTATATGGTGATGCTGGTTAATGATCCTAGTTTAGAAACATCATCAGGAGCAGCAGTCCATTATCTCTGTTTTGTAACAAAAAATGGATAGTGAAGTTTAGGAAGGAAAAAAAATTCAAGTTAAACAAAATCCCGACTCACAAATTTGAGTTGTTTTATGTCTTTCTGGTTTTCCAGTTTTGTAAGGTTATTATGATAAATGTCATTAAGATTGTTAGTATTTTGTTTGGTTGCTAAAAATTTGTATGTAAATTACCACTTAATCGGCAATTTGTTAGTTATCTGCTGAATTTTGATGTTTCTATGGATTATAAAATATTAGAATTTTGAGTAGTGTATGCAATTTATGGCATGATTAATTCTTACCTCGGATGTGAAGGTGCATTTCTTCATCTATTCAACTGTTTTATTCTGGATCAAGCAAAAGAATACAACTTCTCAGAGAGTAGAATCTCTTGCTCAAAAATGAGGCTTGCTCATCAAGGTATTATTTCTTAATCTTTTATCTAAGATTGCCAGATTGCACACTCTATATCCAATAATTTTCTAACTAATCAGACCGGCACTTTGCCAAATAAAATAACTATCAAGAAACCAACAGTAGAAAAGTTTTTATATCTATCTAACAATGAAGAGCTGCATCATCAAAAAAAATTAAATAAAGGGCTTAAAATTATAAACTTGAAGACCAACCAGTGGGTAAGTCCAAGAGAATCAACTCCTTCACCAAATGTTTGCCTCATGTATGCACCATTTCTCAGGCTTGATGCATTTACCTGTCCAAAGATATAAATACAAAAAAGCCTTTACATGAAGAAACAAAGGGAACGGTGTGCAATTTTTTGCATGATAAATATTAGCTTTTATGATAACCTAGGGTTAGGGTTTTAGCAATTAAAAACTTTTAGCTAAATATATAAATTTTGTTATATAATAAAACAAGGTTTTGAAATAAATAATGGTTTTATTTAATTTTTAAAAGAGGCCGAGCGGCCCAAAATTGAAGCTTTGCGCGCGAAATCGACTTCACATCCGAACTTCGATACAACCGTCAATTATTATTCAAGAGAAAATTCCTTGAGTGTTTATCGATTTAAATCGCTGCGAGATGTGTAATTCCACAAGCAAATAATCACAAGTAAATTTATGAAATACGGTAATCAAGCGAATTGAACATTAGGCAAGCTCATTAATTATTTAATTAGCGCATACATTTAAAACCAAACAATCAAGCAAGAGGAGAACGGGAGAGGTTACCAACAGAGGTCAGTTTGGTCCAAACTTCAGGCGCAGAGGAGGGCAGCTGCAGTAGGCCACTTGATGGAAGTTTGTGCCAGGGTCGACAGCGATCGGCGAGGGGAAGGGTTTGTCGGGCCACCGAAGGATGTAACTGGACAGGCGGCCGACCGTTGTTGGAGTTATGAGTCACAGTCGACAGCAATAGGCGCGGAAACGGAGCCTGGTTGGTCGTCGGCGTGAGGCAGTGAGACCTCCTACCGACATCAACTGTTGGAGGTGGTCGTTCGTCGGTTCTGGTGAGGGCCGTTGCGTCGGGACCTGGGGACAGGAATGACGAGGACCTATGGACTGTCGGCAAGGCCGCTAGGACTACGGCGGTCGGGGCTGGGCCGTCGGCAGAAGGAGAGCTCGGCGGCGGACGTCGGCTTGTGGCGGTGGTTGGCGGACTGGAGAGGCGACAGAATTGATGTGGCACGAGAAATAATGTCGGCAATGCAGAAAAATTGAAGTTCCAATTTCTCTGTTGTCCGGTTCTTTTTTTTCTACAAGGAGCAACAGTCCTTTTATAATAAAGGTTTTTTATTAAAACTTTACTACAGTTATTGAGATTCGGCCAAAAGATTTTCCAAATTTAGATTTTCCAAATTTAAATTTTCCAAATAATGGGTTGGCACTTGGCCCTCAACATATATTAGTTCTCGCAGAATTTTCTTCATCTTACTGATTTCGAAATATTAATCTCCCATAAAATCCTTTCCAAAAGAATGCAACTTTTACATTTATTTTCAACGTGATATTTCCCTATTTTTAGCGCAATGATATTCTGCCTTTTAAATTTTAACTTTTAAATTTATGTATTTTAAATAATTTTGAGCTTGTCTCTACCGTCCTAATCATCTAAATTACCGGACCTTTTTATTAAGGGTCTCATCAGCCGGTCAAACCGACGAGCCAAAACAAGTACGTGAAATGACAATGGGCACATGAAATGAAATGCAAAATAAAAATAAAAAAAATGGGTAAGAACTATGATGCGACGAAGGATGCATCATTTTATAATCCAGTAGGAAAGAAAATAATCCGTTTACACAAAGCTGACAAAAGTGGTATACAATCCATCTTATTAAGATTAACACTGCTCTTTACAAACTTCATTCTTAAATATTACTTGTAAACTGTCCTTCCGCTTTAGAAATATGCTTTTATCAAGAATCGAACTCCCCTTCAGACACATGCATCACACAAAAAATCAGTAAAGTAGACTCTGATACATTTGCAACAATGATCATGAATAGACTCAAAAGTCTAACTCGGATGCTGCCACTATTATAATCAACCTGATATTGTACTAACGCTGTCTGCTGAGGAATTGAACCAAATGAGGAATTTAGGAGAACGAAGTTAAGAGTTTTCGCCATCATATAATTGTCTGGTTATTGAGAACAAAGGGAAATAAATGTGCGGGGCATACTTATCTTGGGCTTTGGCAATAAGCAATTAGGTCACACCAATAACAAGGGTTGACATATTTAGGCAAAAAAGAAGCTCATACAAACTGTCAAAAAAATGATAAAAAAATAGTAGATAACTTATTTAATAAACAACATCATATGTTTTTCTTTTATTATGTGTCAAGGAAGAAAACACACATTCTGATGGTGCACCTTGATGCATGCAGGCTTATGAAGACGTCGTGATGTAGTGTCTCAATGTGCTTATCATAGTCATGTGCCCACGGAAGTAGACTATTACATGATTTACGGCCAAACTTGTGACACGTCGCTACTCGAGGAAGCGGTGATTGGAGGTGGAGATGACGAAGGAGAACGATACTATGAAACCAAAATTGTAGTTGCCTAAGGATGCGCTTGGTACGTCGGATTTACAGCAGATCAAATCCGCCACAGCCTGACCGTGACCACAACCCTTGAGCTAGGGTCGCGACCAATGGAAAATCAGTAAATTTTCTGCGCACACAAATCCTGCTGCGCAGTCGCAGTTGTAAACAATAACACTCAAGCCTTTATCCCACTATAGTGGGGTCGGCTATATGGATCCTTTGTCGTCATTGTGCTCTATCTTTTGTCATAATCTCACTAATGTCTAAGTACATCATTTCTTTCTTTATAGTTTCATTCCAAGTGTTTATTGGTCTACCCCTCGCTCGTCCAACATGCCTAGTGACTAGACTCTCACAACGCCTAACAGAGTAACAGGTGCCTCTAATGGTCTCCTTTGTACGTGTCCAAACCATCTTAGACGAGCTTCTCGCATCTTCTATGAAATTGGTGCTACTCATGTCTTATCTCTGATACTTTCATTTCTAATTTTATCCAATCACGTGTGTCCACACACCCACCTAAGCATTCTCATCTCCGCAACTCCCATTTTTTGCTCATGTGCACAATTCACTGCCCAACACTCAGAACCATAGAGCATCAAGGGTCAAATTGCAGTAAGGTAAAACTTGCCCTTAAGTTTTAGTGGTACTTTACGATCACATAAAATCACTGACGCGCCTCTCCACTTCAACCAACCCGCTTGGATTCTATGTGTCATATCTTTATCAATACCTCCATCTTTTTGAACTATCAATCCAAGATATTTAAAGCACTCACTACGGGAAATATCTAGATTACCCAACTTAATAACGAAGTCATATGTCCATCTTGTAATGCTAAATTTAAGCTCCATATATTCCGTCTTTACCCTGCTCAACCTAAAACTATTCTTTTCTAAAGTATCTCGTCAAGATTCAAGTTTTGCGTTTACACCCTCGCGCTTCTCATCAACCAAAACGATATCATTCGCAAACATTAAATACCAAAGTATTGCTTGTTGGATATGTCTGGTGAGCTCGTCTAAGATAAGGGTAAAGAGATAAGGGCTTAAAGCTAAACCTTAATGTAATCTAACAGTGATAGAGAATTCTCGTGTTAATCCTCCTGATGTCCTCACCCTTATCACTGAATTTGTATACATATCTTTGATTATGTCAATATATGATGCATTTACATCTTTCTTTTCTAAGACTCTATAAGATCTCTCTGGGAACTCTATCGTAAGCCTTCTCAAGATCAATAAACAGCATATGCAAATCTTGTTTTCTTTTTCGATAGTTGTCAATGAGTCTCCTCAAGAGATGTATAGCTTCAATGGTCAACCTCCCTGGCATGAATCCAAATTGATTCTTCAAGATGTTAGTCTCTCGTCTTAATCTTCTTTCTATTACTCGTTCTCATAGTTTCATGGTATGACTCATCAATTTAATTCCTCTGTAATTGACACAATTTTGTATATCTCCTTTATTCTTATACAAAGATATCAAGATAATCTCTCCATTGGTCTGACATACTCTTTGACTTCAGTATTTTATTGAAAAAAAATGTAAGCCACAAAATTCCTTCATTCCTTAAACATTTTCATACTTTGATGGGTATATCATCTGCTCAACCGTCTTTCCATTTTTCATCTTATTTAGAGCATCTTTTACCTCTGATACTTGAATTTTACGATAAAACGTTATGTTCTTATACTTCTCTGGTTTACTTAACTCTTCCAAGTTCAATTCATTGTCCTTTATTTCATTATGGAGTTGATAAAAATATCTTTTTCATCACTCTTTAATATCCACAACAACAGTCAAAAATGTATCTGTCTCATCTTTTATGTATTTTACTTGACTTAAATCTCTTGTTTTTCTTTCTCTAGCTCGAGCAATTTTATGTGTCACACTCTCCATCTTTATTATCTAGTCGCTTATAAAATTCTTCATAAACATGACTTCTTGTTTTACTTACTGTTTGTTTAGCTTCTTTTTTGACGACTTTATACTTAGCTAACTTTTCATCATTCCTACAAGCGTATAGTGATTTATAGTTTGTCCTCTTTGCCCTCACTTTGTCTTGCACTTTCTCTTTCCACCACCAAGATTCTTTATTTGGGGGCGCACGATCTTTTGATATTCCGAGTATGTTCTTTCAACTTATCATTAAATGTGAAGACAAAACTTCTCATGAGACATTAGGATCTTGAAAGCAACCCGTTTTTCATCTTCAAGTCCCACAACCGAATTTTTTGCAATATTTTATTTTTGTCTTAAAATTTATTATATTTAATTTGTACATCTAACACCACTAACATATGTTGTGTTGTCAAACTTTCTCCTGATATGACTTTACAATCCTTACAAATCATTTTATCCATTTTGCGAGTCATAAAATGATTAATTTGTGACTTATTTGGTCCGCTTTTAAACGTAATTAAATGTTCTTCCCTATTTATGAAAAGCGTAATTGATACAATTAGCTCATGTGTTACGACAAAGTCTAAAATGGTTCGTCCTTCATTTTTTCTCCATAATCATATCCTCCATGAACGGTTGTGTAATCTACATTTTCCTTCCATATATGTCCATTTAAGTCTCCTCCTATGAAAATCTTCTCTTTTTGAGAGATTTCTCTTACTAAATCATCTAAGTCTTCCCAAAATTGCACTTTAATAGCTTCACTTAATCCGTACTTGTGACGCGTAAGCACTGATCACATTAATAGTTTCCTTTCCTATGATCAATTTAAGAGCTAAAATTCTATCACATTTTCTACTTACCCCAACAACTTCATCATTCCAATTAGTATCCACAATAATATCTACTTCACTGCTTGTTTTATTTTTTCCTCACACATTTTTTCATGTGTACCATAATTTAAAACCTGAATTATCTAAAAATTTAGTTTTTTCACTCACTCATCTAGTCTCTTGCAAGCATAAAATATTTATCTTTCTCCTAATCATCGTATCCACTATTTTCATTGATTTTCCTGTTAGCGTACCTATATTCCAACTTCCAAACCTACGTCGATCACAATTCTTGCATGTTATGCGCGGTCGCAGTTGTAACATTCAAAATTTTACGCCTCGTCATTTTAATTACAGGGTACAATCGTGAAATATTATGATCGGTGTCAACGGCAAATCAAGGTATTTATTCCCGTTAGGGTTAATTTTTATGCATATTTATTAAATAAAAGACCGACAAGTGCACAAAACATCATCGCGTAACAAGAGTCGACGGAAGGGTCCCAACACAAGGGTGAGGAGTTATCACATTTCAGTTTATTTAGGTCAATGCATCAGTGTTTTTAGTGATGTATGGGTTTAGTAACACATTGCCATTTGGGTTTCATGAAACCTTGCAAGTCTTATATATTATCCCCCTTTGTGGAAGAATAAAATATACTTTCTATTTTTCTCAAAATATTTCAACATAGCATCAGGAAAATATTCCCTCCCTGGTCCACTTTGGAGTGGCTTGGGGCGCCTGTGAGATGACTTGTCTCGTGGGTCCCCCATCTACTGTGCTCTCGTCTCTTTCTCCTGTAAAACATTTCCAACTCCTTTGATGCTTCTGATCCTGATGATGATAACGACGGAGGAATCCATATCGAGAACGCTCGATTTCATCTATGTGCTCTTCGTCGCAGCTCCTATATGAACTCCTATCGCAGATCCCATCTACGTTCCCATCGTAGATCCCGTCGAGCTCGTTCGCTCTCCAATTTCTTCATTTTTGCGCATCTGTGACCCTTAACGATCGACGACAAGCCCGGTGTTGCTCCAAGTCCAATCGTTGCTCCAGATTTTGTCACTCGCTAGCCTTGACGATCTCCCGTCGCAGATTCCATCTGTTAGTCCCGATGATGAGTCTTTCGTTGCTTCAGAGCTGGAGTTGATCCTGCATGTCCCTCCTAGAGCTAATCTCACCAGTCATATCTCCTGCTCATCGCTGACGCTTCTCCGTCATTGTCCATGTCTTCAGATTGCGTAGTCCTTCCGCTCTCTCCAGATCAAGTCGGTGTATTCCCTCTGCGTCAAATCCAGTGTCATGGCAGAACCTTCGTTGGATGTTCCTGCGACGATTCGTCTATTGTTCCATCCATCTCATGCAGCTTCTCCTCGTGCTTCAATCAATTCTAGCCATTGCTACCCCTTTTCAAGTGTTGACCTATCGCCGATGTTAATGCTTTGTGTTGTTTTTTTGTCGTTTTTTATGTCTTTAAGTTTCCTTAATTGTTTTTGTTGTTCTAATGTTTGTTTTATGTATTGTGTCTACCTATATGCACGTGTGCCCCATGTTAAGGGGAGTGTGTGTGACGAAGACGAATCAGATGGTATTTTTCGACACTCGCCTTAGTGCCACATGGACCTCCAGGATTATGTTTTGTGTTGTGTGTCTCCCCAGTTTTTTTCGTTGATTGGTATACGGTATGGTCTTTGTTGGCTGGCCTGTATTCCAGTGGGTTATGTCATGTGGGAGTATCCCCAATGGCTCGTTTGTAAACTTAATTCCAGCATACTATATTATGTGGGTCTATGTCCCCGGTGGCCTGTCTGTATTTCAGCGGGTTGTGTCGTATGGGAGTATCCTTTGTGGCTCGTTTGTTGACTTGATTCCAGTAGGTTCTGTCTTGTGGTTTTGTGCATGTGGTGACCCGTCTGTATTCCAGTGGGTTGTGTCGTGTGGGAGTATCCCGGCGGCCCGTCTATATTTAAACATGTTGTGTCGCGTGGGACCGCCCTTTGGGTGGATTATCCCCGACAAATTTTCTTTACATGATGCTTTCAAGCGGGAAATTTTCCCTCCATCTTAAGGGAGAGTGTTGTAAGTCATATATATTAGTGTCTTTAATGATGTCTAAGTTTAGTCCCGCATTGTCATTTGGGTTTTATGAGTCCTTGTAAGTCATATATATTACCTCTTTGTGAAAGAATAAAATACACTTTCTATTTCTCTCTAACTATTTCAACAATTTTGATTAGATATTGCAGCAAATATTATTTGCATAGTTGAGTTTTAGTTTTATATGTGATTTTGGGGTCTTCGAAGCCCGTCAATGCTCTTATATTGTTTATAACATGCATAGAGCTCATTTACTTTCAACTGCAATTGCTAATTGTGCTTTTTATATAAATATAACCACAAGAACTGGATTGCAAACTTCATATGAAAGCGTCCATGTTAAGAGTATTCATTTTCCATGCATTCCTTCCATAACCATCTCCTCGCCAATTCTTATATACCGTAGGACGCATTGTTAGGTTGATCTTGCATCTAATCATATATGGGCTAAACAAAAAGTTCTTTAGCAGACAACAACAAATCACGTCTTCTTACTATAGTAGGGTGTCCCGTATACGGGGGCAAATCCAATGATGCATCAAATAGTAAGCTGTCCAATGAATCAAAACCGGTTCAACAATGAGTAGAATCTTCCATCTTATTGTTTAACACCATTATCAACACACTAAAATACATGTATGCTTAAAAAAAATTCTAAAGAATATTTAGAGTTGCAAGGTGAAACATAAATAATCTAGACTAAAAAAAGTAATTCTGAAATCAGCCAGACAGGGCTCATGGCAGTTTGTATTTTCTTTTTTTAACCTCAAGGAATTGACAATACAAAGGTAGATTGCATGTCACTGTCTTCTGATAACTTCTAACTACTGCTAATTGAAGAACAAAAACAGAGTAGCAAAGAAGCATTCAACAATACCTCTATTACTTTAAACCCATGCTCCCTGGCACAAGCATATATTGCAGCAGATTTCCCACACTGAGAAGATAGCATAAATAACTTTCGGTCAGAGCTAGTGGGTTTCACATAATTATGCATCATAAAATTTTGAATCATTTGCCATTGAACAAATTTCAAATTAATTGCATACTCCAGCTGGTCCTGTAATCAGGAGCACGTTTTTAAGGGAATCCCCATCATCTAGTTCGTCCATGTCAGAGTCATCGACATAAGAGCAGTCTTCACTATCTACGATGGTAGAGTGGTTTTCATTGTCATTCTTCTGTACAACTCTTTCTTGCCAAGATTTGAGCCACTCGCTGAAAAGCTCCACAGATTCAGCATTTCCACAGACCTGGAGGCCAAAATAAAACAAATAACTTAAGAAAAGATAAAAACCTCTATCAGGAAGTACACCTAACGGAACTTATCATAACACAAAAAAACAGAAAAGATAAAATCATCATAACTTTCATGGAAAATAATTACTTGTGGCTGACCTCCAAAGAAATTTCGGGCCGGTACTTCTCTGTCCATAAGCTGCAATCAGGGAAACAAATGCACCGTCGACAATATGATGCCAATCTGGGTAAAAGGAAACAAATTTTTGTGAGAACATAACAGCACATTAGGCCATCAAACCTTCCATTGCTGATGATACAGAAAGACAGTAATCTAGGTAACCATCCACACCAACACCATTATTATCAATATAATTATAACAACTCTTTGAAGTTGCTTTTATGAATCATTATTTTTCATTCATCCCTATTCAATGTTGCATGAGGCTAAACCAAACTAATGCAACTCATTTTGATGAAAGCTATCTGATATTCTAACTATTATTTTTAAATCCATCGAAACTAATTTTGTCTACTCATCTATCTATTGCACTTTCTATCATTTGTAGTACATATAACGCCCCGGTCTACTGTGGGTGCACTGCAGGTCTGTAGACCAGCGACCCAAACCCCTCTCCACGGATCTAATTGGCCGCAGCCGCTAATTCTAATGGGGGTTGTTGAGGCTGGGGCTTTAACCCCAGACCTCCTAGATACTTTAAATTGTTCCTCAACGCCAATTGAGTTGCAGCTCAGATGGTGATGAGGACAAGTTTAGAGCTTCCTTATCTAGGATGTTTGGGGTTCAAGCCCCAGCCTCAACAACCCGCCATTGGAATTAGCAGCTGCGGCCAATCAAATCCGTGGAAATGGATTGGGGTCACTGGTCTGCATGTAATATCTGTAATCTGACGCGAAATTTATTTAAATTGTAGAGTCGAGTCGCGACGGATTTTGATAAAAGCAGCGCGGCGTCAAGGTACAATGTTACTATTCCTAAAGATCGTGTCCGTTAATTTGAGAAGTGTGTCAATCGTAGTGGTGGTGTAACACATTTCATTTTAGTAACGTTGCACGGCGAAATCGTTTAAATTCAAAGGAGTTAGTGTGGAGTGGGTTGCGTATAGCAAGAACTAATAGCTTTGGGGTGCCAATAGCAAGTCTCACCCCTCTCCTCATGTGGTTATAATCAAAACCGCATACCTGACATTCTTATAACCCGCACGCCTCATGTTCACGGGAGAAACCGCAGCCGACACTTCTCCTGTTTCGTTCATTTCCCGCAAGCCGGCGCCGCGTATTTGACGTCAGCCGTTGTTTTCTGCCGGTCGATCCCCCTCCAGGAATCAACGCCGACTTCTCCTCCTTCCTCTACGGGCGCCGGTGGGTGTTCCTTTTCCTTCCTTGGCCGTGGAAAAACCGGATTCAACCCTAACCGGTGGAAGTTGAAAACATTTGGCTCCGGTGAGTTTTATTTCTCCCTTGTCTCTATTCCTTCATGGAAATCCTTCGATTTGGAAGTTAATCTAAACTAGATTTTCATCCTCTTGCCCTAATTAGGTTTTGGAGTACGGGAACCAACGCGAAATTTGAGTTGGGCGCTTTGAGAGCCTCAATCACTCCCATGTAAAAGTAATACACTATGTTAGCATTTTGATTTTGGTTACCCTAGCTTATTGGAATTTTTCCAACGAAAACCCTAAGGGGAAAATGTGAAATTTAGGGTTTGTCTTGGATTGCATGATTTTTGGTGGCCTCGAGGCAAGGTTCTGAAAGTCCCCAGCAGTCGGATTTCCTTCGGAAAAACAAATGTCGCCGCGCCGAGTGTACGAGCGTCGCACCACCACTGTAAGGAAACCTAATTCATGTTAGTTAGACGTAGCAAGAAATATATTTTGTATACGCATGTGTAGGTTCTGTACAAACATCATGATCATGCATAGAAAGGTGTGGTGGTAGGAAAACGGTCGCGGAAAATGTGTAGGATGACACCCTTCTCCAAAACCAAAGTAGTCAGATCATGAACAGTAACGTTAGGTATGAAACCTTTACCCGTGTACGTAAGCTTGAAATTTGTCCAACCAAGGGCGTGAATGTCCCTTCTAGTCAACCACGAGAAAGTCAAGGATCGCTCAGTAGTACACCAGAAGAAATGTCCCAAGCAGTGTAGCATCAGACCAAAAAAGTCAGTAAGCACACATAAGTCTTTTCGTGTTAGGTAGAGGCGCACTACCTTTCTCATAAGGCATATGGTACCCTATGAGCAGTATAGTCGTGGGAGTTGACTCCCCTTTGAGACAGCTAGTAGATTCGTGACCGTGTCCGCGCGACACCAGAACAATTGAGTTCGTCAGATGGTCTCGGGTCGTTAGTTTTAGATGCACGTTAGGAACTACTCTGTCTAGAGCCTTCCAAGTAGATGAGCAGGCTAGAAGCCACCTAGAACTCAAGTATAGACCTGACGTGAGACAGTACACTAATTAGTGAACGTCGGGACTTGGGTTATTGAACTGAAAATCACGAACATAGAACAAGTAGGTGTCTTGACCAGGAAGTATTGTGAAGGCATGCATAACATATAGCATAAATGTTTTTAATGCACGAAACTATTTTCTAAAGACATACATTCATCATATGAGAAAATATTTTTAGTGTCACTAGGAGGAGTTATTTTTCCTTACTCTGACCCCCCCATGGGCAATGTTTTTACAGGTGACCCAGGTGAGAAACTACTCCTAGGATGAGCGTTAAGTGGAGTCAGTTTGTAGTTGCTCCCACTTTCAGTTTTCTCTATTTCAGCATATACTTGTAGTTGTGGACAATGTACCTTGTTAATATTTTATATGTCTTGTATCAGACTTATAATGTTATACAGATTTTCAGTTATTTCACTTCTTTTCATGTTTAGTGGTTCTGTGAATCCAGATATGAGGTATGTGGTTACCCTTAGTTTACTTCCTTAGCTTCCGTTGTAAGTTTTAAATTATTAGTAGTTGCTTCTTTTTACCTGTTGCATACTAGTTTTAATATTGTTCCTAGTTCTCTTTATATCGCTGACCCGGCCGGATGACTGATTATTGTAAAACTGGGAAGGGGTGTTACACTGTAAACTTATAGTGCACCCATTATAGACTGAGGCGTTACAGTACAAGTCTAAATCACTTTGTCCAACATCTATTACCTATATAACTGATTGATATCACCTCAATACTGCTCATCATATTGCATAGTTTGTGTTCCTGTGGTCTTCCTTCATGTGTTGTTACCTTTCTACTTGCCCTTGAGGCGACTCATACACCGTTGCATTTGCACATATGGAGTTAAAGAAAGCTATCTCGAAAAAAGATTGCAGCCCAAGTTCACATTCAAATTTGGGAAAAAAGGTTATTGCATGTCAATGAGTGTTCAATCGTAGATGCAAATCGGATGGCTCAATGACACGGCACAAGACCTGCTGATTACATGTTGCTTTACTCAACCATATGATGTTGAGGTAATTTGCAGTATTTTCTATGGTAGCAAAACCCACTGTCATTCATATGGTTAGTTCTCACTGCTTTCCTTCATTAGCCTTTCTCCGCGGGCGCTGCTTGATGATTAACTCTACATTACTCCTCTAAGTATCCAGCTTGAGATGGGTAGGAAATCAAATCTATATATATGAACTCAAACAGTTGAATCGTGTTACGCCCCCGTACGGATTCGAAGGCGACAACGGGGCTGAACCCACCCGGTTCAGCCCCAATTGGGGCCGGCCGGCCCCCTTGGCCGGCCGTCCTTGGTCCGGGTATAAATATACTCGGATCCTCTATGGGAGGGATTATGCAAGAGTATTATCAAGGTAGCCTCCTCTCTAACCCTAGAAATCTCCCCTTCTCTCTCAATCCTATCTTGTTCCTAACAATTGGTATCAGAGGATTCTTCCTCCCAATTTTTTTCGTTCCAGTTCGCATCCAGGCCGAATCCCTGCCCGCAGACCGTATTCTGCATCCCGCCTCAAGACCGCATCGCACATCCAGGCCGAATCCCTGCCTCGACGACTCCCGCTCGCATCCAGACCGCATCCCGGATCGCGCATCCAGACGACATCTCCGACGACTCCCGCTCGCAACCAGACGGCCTCTCCGACGACTCTAGTTGTTGCCTCCGCCGACCGCATTCCGCTCGCATCCGCAAACCACATCCGACTCTGCCGACTGCTGCTGCCTTCGCGGCCCTGCCTCCAGGCCCCATCCCGCGGTCCTGCTGCTTCTTCCAGTGGCCGCCGCTTCTTCCAGTGGCTGCCGCTTCTGAATCCTCCTGAATCCGCCAGCTGTCGCAATTGTTGACATTTTTGCACCCCCTCCCGGGGTCCCACCATGGTGAATCGCACCCAAGAGGACTCCACTCGGCTCGCACATCTCGAAGGAAACTACACCGTTCTGACTGACACCGTGGCAGCCCACGCCGATAAGTTAACGGCATCGGAAAAATGTGTCGAAGAGAAATTGGATGCCCGCATGGACGAGCTTAAAAATATGTTAACTCAACACCTTAAAGGAAAAGGTGTTGTGGGCGAGACCAACACAGTCCAGCTTCCCCTTCCTACTCCAGCATCGGGGCACGACGATCGAGCCTCTAGCCTCAATGGGGGGCTTGGAATTGACGGTGGAAGGGTAGGAGGCTCACGACGACCACAGGTATGGTCCGAGACCACCCAGTTTGGCGGAATCACCGCGTCTGCCTTGGATTTTCCTCCTCACCGCGAAGACCGCCAGAAGGACCAACGACCCCATGGGATGGGGTACCCGCCTCGTGATGGGCATCCTCCCTATTCCAGGACGGGCAGGAGGCGGATGGGAGTTTAGGCCGCCAGTCTTGGGGAACCCCTATGGAGGGGATTGGGGGTACCCACACGTGGTCGTGGATCGACGGTCACCGCTTGGACACGGACAAGAGTACGGAGGACCCGGGCAACAACTACCACGTGTTTATATGTCGCCGAAGGTTACCCGCTTGAACTACCCCAAGTTCAAAGGAGGAGATGCACTCGAATGGGTCCAAAAGGCAGAGTTATTTTACAGTTATCAGGAGATACCAGAGGCACAGTGGGTAAAGTTGGCGTCCTTCCACCTTGAAGAGGACGCATACCAGTGGACCCAAAGGTTCCTCAGGGGACGGGATCACGTGCCATGGCACGAGTTTGTCGACGGATTCACCGCCCGCTTTGGTCCCCTTGAGTATGAAGACTTCGAGGCTCTTCTTCAGAAATTGCGTTAGAAAGGGACGGTGATGGAGTACCGAACCGAGTTTGAACGATTGGCCAACAGGGTGCAGTGGGGCGAGAGGATATTAACAAGTTGTTTTATTTTCGGCCTGAAGGAGGACATCAGAGATGAGGTGCATGCATATATGCCGCGCAGCTTGACACACGCGATCAGTTTGGCCCGGATTCAAGAAGAGCGTATCAATCGACAAAAGTCCAGGGGGGACACTCCGAGGCACGCTACACACCTTCCCGACAAAAAAAAGGATCAAGCAGCTGCAGAAAGGGCAATAATGAAGAAATTGACTTGGACAGAGCTACAGGCTAGGAAAGAGCAGGGATTATGCTTCAACTGCGATGAAAAATTTACCTCAGGCCACAAATGTCAGAGGATCCAGGTTTACATGTTGCAGGAAGGTCCGATGCCGGATGGAGACGGAGGGGAACAGGAGCACATTCTGGATACAATCGAGTACGGGGTATCGTCCCTGACCATGGCGGGAGACTCCGCTCCGCCCACAATGAGTATTACGGGGCGGATTGGCCAACAGCAGGTGACCATTCTGCTTGACAGTGGGAGTACACATAACTTCATTAGCCCGATGGTGGCACACAAGCTGGGGCTAGAGATCATAAAGGATGTCGCTTCTCAGGTTGTGGTGGCCGGTGGACACGAGCTGCTGTGCGAGGGAGTGCTTCCGGACGTGGAACTCAGTGTGCAGGAGGAATACACCGACAATATGGATGTCTACTTATTGCCCATCCAGGGGCCGATATGATTCTCGGGTCCCAGTGGTTGCGACAGCTGGGTAGGGTGACTCTGGATTGGGAGAGGTTGACTATGGAGTTTGCTAAGGATGGGAGAGAGTACTGTCTGCAGGGAATATGACTCTCACAAGTGTCAGGGGGCTCTCTTTGCTGTTTGGAGCGGTTGTAGGGACAAGGCCGCGACGTGGCTTGGGTAAGCCTGAGAGGACAGACGGGGCTACCAGATTCCCACCTTGAGGACAAGCTGGGTCTTGATGGAGTGGGGAATGTTACGCCCCCGTACGAATCCGAAGGCGAAACGGGGTTGAACCAACTGGTTCAGCCCCCACTTTCTAAATGGCGGCCCTCGGAGGCTGAACCCACCCGGTTCAGCCCCAATTGGGGCCGGTCGGCCCCCTTGGCCGGCCGGCCTTGGTCCGGGTATAAATATACCCGGATCCTCTATGGGAGGGATTATGCAAGAGTATTATCAAGGTAGCCTCCTCTCTAACCCTAGAAATCTCCCCTTCTCTCTCAATCCTATCTTGTTCCTAACACATCGTGCAAGGTTTCAATGGTGTATCGTGACGGTGTGTGATATGATATTCACACAATTGCTAAAGATGGTTTGTGTTGTCTAGGTTGTGCATAAATGGTGGTCGCACAAAACAATCCATCGTAGTGTTATCGAGAACAACGGTGTTCTGCCTTGATCCAGCTTTCAAACAAATAGCCAAGAAGCCATTTCAAGTACCATCTCATGGCAGAAGAAGAGAGCCGAGGGGGGATCCACGTAGAATTTTCAATTCAACAGAAGTTGGGTCACACAACAATTCTTGGAAGTATTATACATCTATGATTGACAAAATATAAACTGCAAATGAGTCTTTGTAAAAAAATAATTTGAGGTAAATAAAAGACCCATAAATAGGAATGCAAGAAAATAAACAAATTTGCCAATTAATTGATTCACTTCTTCGTCCAGTTGAGTTGTCCCAGGAGTTGGATGGTTAAGTTGGCCTGATTAATGAGGTTCAAACAAGTTGAGTTTCAACCAGACATTTGGACATGCATCTTGGAAGAGCTTTGGTTTAAAGCAATGAAGCACAGATACTTCCCCGAAGGCAGCGTACCCGTACCGGATACGTATCCGGTACCGGTACGTACCCGATACTCGATGGATACACCTATGTGGACACACTTGAACTTAACACATCATTCTGCATACTGTGATAGGAATCCGTTTTTTTAGAGTAAACAAATGTTGGCCCTATGCTAAGAAGCGTTGGTACATCCAATTAAGTTGTGTATCTGTACTGAGTATGTTTCTGGTATCGGTACCTTCATGTTACAAGTACGTGTATTGAACGTGTTGATTCAACGCAAGTTATTAACAAAACGACTAACTTGCCTTTAGACTAACCAGAGATTGAAGATGTAGATCTCCAACAATGAAGAAGTAAAAAAACTGATAAGTAACTTAAGTTTAATTTTATCTCTTTTGGTTAAACATATAAGATGTTAAATTTTGTAATATTTACGAATTCTTAATGTTTGAAAACTTCATGTTATATTGCATTGATTTGTGAACTTGAACTTCAAGTTATGATTTATGTTTAATGTTTCGATGTTTTGAGAACTATTTATTGCACTTGTGATATATAAATATATATTATATTTGTTATAACGCATCATGACGTACCCGTATCCTTGTTTTTAAAATTTTGCCATACCTCCGTACCGGGTACGTATCGTATCCGGTACCCGTACCGGTGCTTCCTAGGTTTGAAGCATGAGAAAAAGAGCTTTACAGTTGTGGTTTATAATAATAAATTCTAGAAACTTACCTTTAATCTCCGCATATGTTAAAGAATTAGCAAATGCATATAATCAGTACAGGCTACCAACCTTTCTTTGTACATCTTAATTTGATCCTGCTCATCATCCGCAGTCCTACCCTGACAAGCAAGAGAAATTGTGTTCAAGAAGGTAGTAAGCTCATATCGAAGGGTTGTGTGTGGGTGGGTGGGTGGGGTGGGGTGGGGGGGGGGGAGGGTCTGAGAGAGGGAGATGCAATGTCAAATATTTGATTCAAAGAATCCCGTGGGAACATTACCTTTTCAATTTGGGAAGATAGCTGCTCCTTAGAAAGTGGCAGGCTTGAGAATTTAGAAGAGCTTGTTGCCATATATGTACCATCCATCTTCTCATCAACTAATAAAGAATTCAACCTTGTCTCTTTTCCGCAGGAAGATTCCAATATTAAGGACTCGGTTGAAACATCAAAAAAAGATGAATTTTCTGTACTACAGTATCTATTTATTTCTTGGTGGCATGTCTCTAAAAATTTCCACTTTTTCCAATTAAGCACAGCACCATCATCCTACGTCACCCCATGAGAACAGCGGTTTTTCATAATTCAGTGGGAGTAAACTATTACTAAATAAAGAAAGAATGATGAAATGCATTGAATGATAAACAATAAAAACTTTCGAATAGCATGTGGACAACTAGATTTCTACCTTCACAGTATCAAATACATGGACTGGGGGAAGGGATATGCAGTCATCCACCTCAAGACTATGCCAACGGGAGTTCTCAGTTTTTTCTGCGTGCTTAGTCTCTGACAACCTCTTTGTGGCTTTACATATGGAAAAAAATGGATGGGTTTGCTTTCCAGCAGATAACCGCAAATTTTCCTGAGATTATGATCTACTCAGCAAATAGAAACTCAAAATGTAATGATGAAAAAAACATAACATATTGTTAAGGTAATCAATATACAATTGCAATACTCTAAAAAAGTTATGCATTGTAGTGAACTGACTCAGAAAAGTAGCTAAAGCAGAACCAAAACCACAATTTGATGGTCTTTTCTTAAATTTTAAATGCGATAGTGTGATATTAGTTGCATTTACTACTAATAAAAATAGAAATACTTCCATTTATCAAATAGAATATTAAATTATATTAGCTCTTTGAATGAAGAAAATAAGTTGGATAACTGTGTAGAAAACACAAACTTGGATTCCAAATATGAGAGCAATATGGCAATGGACAGGCCATATCCTCATATCTGCTTCAAAAAAAAAATCATCCTTCTTCATTTATGTTTAGTGTTGTTTAAGGTATTTTATATAACCTGTACAAGTCCTTGTGTTATTCATATAGCATCAGGTCTAACCCTTTTCCTTGATAATTCTCCTACATCAATTTTATATTCATCTATTGGTGCACTTTCTACCCACCATTATGCAAACTCAAACCATTTAAGCCAGTCTAACAGCTTTCCTTCAATATGCACTACCACCACAATCACTCACATATAATCTTGCTTGATGAAGAATGCCGCATCAAGAAGAGCGTGAATATCAGGGTATCGTGAACATATATTCCAGTCGCTGTTAGTTATAAGATCATCGTCAAGAGACTCAAGACGATCCGAGCTTGTCATCACATTTAGTGCAATTTCTCGTATTTGTATGCATTTTTATAACAGTATGGGAGTAAGGTTCAATACCCTGATATAATAATCTGAGTGGTCGAATGCATTTAACCTAATCCCCTACCTATTTATATTCCACAATGATTTGTTCTTGACATCCTCCTTGTCACTTACCTCACCTCACTCCACCATGTCGGCTGCCATCCCCCTTCCCTTATTGATAAGAGCCACCACTGGTATCCCCAGTCACCAGCCCATCTTTCCCTTGCCCAAGTGAGCCTCCACCACTTGTCTCAGCCATCGTGCCACCTTCCTCTGCACTAGCAGGACTTCATCATCGATCTCGGACACCACCGACACCCCTCCCCCAAAATTCTCCTCTACTACTCCTTTGTTGACCCCCTTCTCTACATCCACTGACCAATGAAACCCACCACAGCATTCATAAATAATTAGGTCAATGTCCTGTCCTCCATTAATTTCTCAATCCATCTAACTAAGAAAAATTAGCATCTCCATTTTAAAGCCCCGCTCATTTTAATCCATTGGTATTGCTCAATTCTTCTGCTTGGAAATACGCTCAATATCCTCTCCTTATGCTTAAGGACATCTGATGACATCCAGCATGTCCTTGCACAATAGTTATGGTTGTACTTTTTTGGCCAAGCAGAAACTCAATCTCACACCTAGTATTTTTTTCATAATTTTTTTATTCACTATAAATCTTTGACTTTTACACCCTTCCCTTTCAAGTGGCCATTCAATTTCTATTTCTCAATTCTCAATCCTCAGTTTGAGAGGGACTTTGAGATCTGAAGGTTGGCTTAGTGAAAGGCCATGTCATTTGCAGAAAGCAGCGAGGTAAGACTATAGTAATTGCAGAAGTTGTTCCTCTCGGTCTGCGAAAAAGCATGCATAATAGTGTGAAATATCTTGGTAAAGTCCACATTAGTGCCATGAGGAGACTTTTTGAGAATTATGGGAGTAAATTCAAAATTTTAAAGTATGTTGGAATGCCCTTATAAATAAAAACCCATTGGTTTTCAAGTACGTTGGAATGCCCCATCACAGCCACAGCCCGTTTGGCGAGGCTGCGGTTGGGATCCGCACTGCCTTCGATTTCCATGGATTTTTCGCGAAAATTGACCCTGTGGAGGCCACCATGGTCATGATGGCCTCCGCTTGGATTGGCTCTGCAGAAAATCTGCGGAGTCAAACAATGCCTAAAGCTCAGATTCTCATCACTTCAATTATAAACAGAGAAAATATTTAGAGAGAGAAAATTGGAGTAGAATTCTAAAATAGTGATCATCACCGAAGTCAACAACAAAGCCTAGGGAAGCTAAGGTGGAACGTTGAAGCTTATGAGCTATTTGGTCCGAGAGAAAATTGTGATTGGACACATTATCATTCTTGATGATAATGGGAACGTGTTGAAGGGTGACACTAAGTTTCATGCTGCAGGATTTAGAAATACCCAAGATCGAAAAGAGTAGTTTGAGTGTATGGAGGTATGTTGTGCCCTCGACTGAAGCCGGTGGTTTGTCAACCTACAAGGCATCAAAATCCTCCACTTGACTTCTTCACCCTCGTCACAAAATGAGTGCTTGGAGTTCTTCCAAGGGGCAATCATGCTAGAAGGATTATGGCTGCTTGCACTAAAAGTAAAATTATTTGGAAGACCATTGTAGTATTGATTGGATAGGTTGTGTAATGCCCCGGTCTACTATGGGCGAGCTACAGCTCTGTAGACCAGTGACCCCAACCCATCTCCACGGATCTGATTGTCCGTAGCCACTAATTCCAATGGCGGGTTGTTGAGGTTGGATCCTGAACCGCAGACCTCCTTTTGACGAGGGAAACTTCAGTTAAGACTTAAGCGTGCAACACGGGGGCTTCCCAGGAGGTCACTCATCCCAATATTACTCTCGCCCGAGCACGTTTAACTATGGAGTTTTTCAACTTCTCATCATCAATTGAGAGCTGCTCAATTGGTGATGAGAAGTAGAAAAACACCATTGTTAAGCGTGCTCGGGCGAGAGTAGTATTGAAATAGGTGATCTCCTAAGAAATCCTCGCGTTACCCACTTAACCTAAGTTTCTTTCATCAAAAGGAGGTATGTGGTTCAGAACCCAACCTCAACAACCCTCCATTGGAAATAGCGGTTGCGGCCAATCAGATCCGTGGAGATGGGCTAGGGTCACTGGTCAACAGACCTGTAGCACGCCCATAATAGACTCGGGTGTTATATAAAAAGTGCACTTTTTATGTAACGCCCTGGTGACCGGCCCACCCCATCTCAGGGAGGCTGTCAGCCAAAACTTATCCCGACCTAGCGATCACTAGCGTCGTTACCGCACTGCAGCCCAAGCACCCCAACCCCTCTCCATCCACAGGAAGGTTATTGGAGGGCGCAGCCTCCCTTTGATGAGGGAAACTCAAGTTAAGCGGGTAGCACGAGTACTTCGCAAAAGGTCACCCATCCCGAGACTACTCACGCATGATTACGCTTAACTATGGAGTTTCTCCACTCCTCATCACTATTGCATCTCAATTGGTGATGAGGAGTGAAGAAACTCTATAGTTAAGCGTAATCGGGCTGGAGTAGTCTCGGGATGAGTGACCTCCTAGGAAGTCCCTGTGTAGAGTTTCACACATCAAAAGGAGGTTGCGCCCTCCAACAACCTGCCGGTAGATGGAGAGGGGTTGGGGTACTTAGGCTGAAGCCCGGTAATGACGTCAGTGACAACTAGGCCAGAACTAGTTCCAGCTAACAGCCTCCCTGAAATGAGATGGGTCGATCACTAGGACGTTACAATAAAAAGAGCATTTTTATGTAACTCCCCGACTTTTTATGCAACTCAATTGGTGATGAGAAGTAGAAAAACTTCATAGTAAAGCGTGCTCATGTGAGAGCAATATTAGGATGGGTGACCTCCTGGGAAGTCTCAGTGTTGCACGCTTAACTAGAGTTTCCCTCATCAAAGAAGGTCTGTGGTTTGAGACCCAACCTCAACAACTCGCCATTGGAGTTAGCGGCTGCGGCCAATCAGATCTGTGGAGATGGGGTCACTGGTCTGCAGACCCGTGGCACACCCGTAATAGGTCAGGGCGTTATAGGTTGTGGGTGGTGTGGAAAGCAGGAATGGTTCGATGGTTGGGATGATTTGGGTAGTGGGTTAGGTTGGAGGTGGAGTTACAGTAAGCTGATTATGGGTGAAGATGGTTGTGGGGTGTTTGTAGGTAGCATATTGGGTGTGGATGCGGACAACCATTGAAGGGGTCTGGGTGGGCTCGGTATTATGGATTTCTTCCTTGAGAAGGTGAGTTGTTTCCATGACATGGCTGAGAGAGGAGAAATTGTGGATGTATAAGTGAACGCCAATGTGGGGGTCTAGTCCTTGCATGAAGCACCCAAAGTATTGAGCTCTAGATATAGGGATGTGTGTGACTAACTCAATGACACTGTCGACGTATTAGTCGATCGTGTGTTTATCAAATTGTAAAAACAATCGCTCAAAGGCGTTGTTAAAATGGAGATGATCACGACACTGAACAACCGCCGAGGTGAGATCAATCCATGAGAGATTTGGTGTGGTTTGGTGTAGAGACCGTGCCCAATGGAGAGTAGACCCTACTAGAAGAGCATGTCAAGATGGAATTTTTGAACCTCAGCTATTCACTAGGTTTCAAGGAATTGCTCGGTGCAGGAAGTTCATACAAAATGTGTCGTGATCTCATATATTAGAAGTTTCAATTGCCTAGGAAGGAGTTGGGTGCAAGGTTGTCAGGATCGCGATCCAGATCATAGGATCTTACGATCCTACGATCTAGATTTTGTAAATCGATCCTGATTTTGTAAAGCGATCCTCGATCCAACCCTACTATCAGATCTGATCCTACCTCGAAACGATCTCATCGAGGATCTCGATCCTGACAACCTTGGTTGGGTGGGGCATCATGAATTGCAATTTGAGGTGGGTGGTGTTACGGACAATGAGCTGAAGCATTACAACGTGAGAGTCCATATAAGAGGTGAGGGTAGAGATTGATTTTTTCAGGATGTCAATGTATTATTTGCCATGGTGTAAATCAAGGTCATAATCTTTAAAGTTGGCTCAGGACAGGCCGTGCCACAGTTATACTACTGTCGGAGAGGTGCAAGTAAGGGTGATCGTTAGTTGTTGTGCGGGGGAGAGAGAGCGAAAGAAAAGCAGAGAGCAATGTTGTGAAGATCGAGATCTTAACTAAGATCGGGAGGCATCCCTAAGATCGTAAAACGTAGGATCGACACGGATTGCAAGATCGTATTTTCATAAAAATTAAATCAAAAGCATGAGAAATATGTATTAATCTACATACCATCAAATAAAAATATAATATTTCATACCATACCAAATTACCAATGATAACATCACATCAAAATATTAATATAAAAGACATAGATGCATAGTCGCATACTCGCATATCATACTATCACATTAAAATATTACATTCCAAAAAGTCAATAGTGTTCAATCCTACTTTAAAGAAAATTACTTAAGTCAAAATTTAAATTTTCCCCAAAAGCATCTTCATCTCTTTCAACCATCAGTTGCTCTGCCTCTTCGTCCTCTTCTGCAACGCCAGCAAGTTCTCCAATGAAATCAGGAGTATCTTACGATCGAGAAGAAATAGGGATGCACGGGATTACGCTGGATCGAAAATGATCGTAAGATCGCACGATCCTACGATCTTAAACGCCGATCCTGGCGATTTTGCAGGGAACCCGATCCAGCCTAACTCGTGACTCGTTTTCACCGTAAAACTCGTAAGATCGTAAGATCGTCCGATCTAAATCGAGATCTTAACAACATTGGCAGAGAGACATCCATAAGTAACAGTCTTAAAGTCCAAAGGAAAGAAAATGGAATAATTATATTACCTTATGGATGATTGCATGGCACAAACTACTAAACAAATTATAGACATTTTTCAGCCATACTAATAAATGCAAAGGCTAAATTTATCCTCTCATATTTAATACATAACTACCCCATTTAATTCATGCTTATGTCTAATAAAAGGCGTCTCTTGGATTCCTTCAAAGCCCTGTATTATTGTCTTGGCATCTTCTAGAGTAACCTCTCATGAGAGTGAATGGATTGTTGAGCCTGGGGGCTGCTGAATGGACTGCCAGCTGGATTGGTACCGGGATGCTCTAAGGACCCTGGATCGACTGATTCCTGTATAACACAGTCCATCATATGTTTTTCACTTCCTTAAATGTCCACAACACAGGAAATCTATCAGCCTTTTGTAACATCCGTTACTGATACAAAAATATAATTATATCAGGGTATGATCGCGAGCGTTTTTGATCGAGACGACGTCATGTCAAGGTACGATTTTGGACAGGGTTAAATTTTGTTACGTTAATTGTTGGAGTATATTCAGTCATTGTGTACGTGTTCACCCCATGTAATTTTTTTTAGTGCGAGGGTGTAGCACAAATTCTAAATTTTGGAGTGTAATGGAATAGCATATTGATAATAATTTAAGCGTGAAATCCCTCTTAATATCAAGTGAAGAGCGGTTCACCTTTCCTCACCCGGCGGTTATCAAAACCGCAAAAAGGGTCGCGTGAGATTATAAGCGTGTAACCCCTCACTTCACGCTAACTGTCGCACGCCTCTCCCGCAGCGGAACTGTCGTTGTTTCCCCCTCTTCCTGGCGACATTTCTTCGAGTCGAAGCCCTAATTTCCGATGTCGGTCGCTGTTCTCCCCTTTCTTGGCGTCATCAAAGGTTTCTCTGGCGCCAACAGTCATACCTGGGCAGTTCCCGACGGTCCAGGCGCTAGTTGGGCGGGCTCATTGAGATCGGAAACCTTCTCCAGCATTGTTCCGGCACTTCCAGCCCCTGTTCGACTCCTCCATCCTTGTTTCTGGGCATTTCAGTGTACGACTCTGGGATTGAGTCTCCTGTATAAGAAGTACTAGCCATCCCTCCTCCCACTGTAAGTGGCAAAGTCGTACCTGACCAAACTTTTGTTCCCTTTGTGCTAGTCGTGGGAGTAACATGCGATTCTTATTTCTTGATTTCAGAATCTACAGATTTTGAGCTCTTTTTCCTCGTTAATCCGTCGTGTGTTTGTGGAAGTCAGTGGGAAGAGGTATTAAGCAAAAAACCCGTGCCATTTCCGTTTAAAAAAATTCCGGGTCTATTATTTCCCCTCTTGAGAGGTTTTATTGAACAATAGAACCCTAGATGATTGTTAATAAATTAACTAAGGCATGCATCATATTACAGATCCTAAGTGAAGTCTGACGTGGATCGGAGTAGGTGTTGAGTCTTCAAGCCCATCTAGGAGGAAGCATGTTGTCGCGACAAGTGTATGAACGGCGAAACGCCGTTGTGAGAAACTCTAATTCTTTTTGGCTAGACATATCAATTAGATTACATTTTAAATGTTCGTGTAATTCCGTACAAAATACTATAGCAGCACAACGGTGATTAGTATCGTTTGGAAAATGGTAAATTAGTAATCATTCAGTTAACTCGTTGCCTGTTACCGGCCAATTCCAAATTTCCTCAAATAGTTAGATCTTGGGTTAGTGCATGATACGGAATTTCCACACGTATATACATATAGATACAAATATGAGATATTAGGGGCTCGAATTCAACTTCTAGCCAACCACATCAATTTGATGAACGGTCTTTAGCACACAAAAAGTAACGTCACAAGGAGAGTAGTACTAGTTCAAGATGATTATGAAGTACGTCAGAGTTCTCCTCTCGTGCTTGGTAGAGGCGCGCTATCTTTCTCATAGGGCGTAGTGTACCTTATGGGCCTCAGAGCTTGGGGAGATGTTTTCCCTTTTAGACAATTAGTAGATTCGAGTCTGTGTCCATGTGACACTAGAATACCTGAGTTCGTTAGTTGGACTCGGATCGTTAGATTACAGTTGCGCATTAGGAACTACTCTGTCTAGAGCTTTAGAAGAAGAGTAAGCACGAACCACCTAGAACTCAAGAATAGACCGTACGTTAAAAAAATACTTAAATGACCAACGTCAGAACTTGTGCAAATGAACGAGAGTACGAAATCAGATAACCAAAAATTTATGTAGCTAGTGATGTCTTGCTAGAGCATGCATAGCATATTACCATAAAGTTTTTCTATAGTATAAACTGATTTTAAAATAAAAAGCATGCATTCAATCATTTTTAAATAATTTTAGTGTCACTAGGAGAAATGATTTTTCTTACTCTCCTATTGGGCTGACCCATTTTTGGTTTTTACAGAAGACCCAGGTGGAAAGTTGCGCTTAGGATGAGCGTTTATTGTGGAGTCCATCTTGAAGTTGGTTTCTTTTCAGTTATTTCATTTCAGTACTTTGTTACTTAGTTCATAACCTTGATGTAATATTAATGCTTAAGATTTTCTTGTACCAGACTTGTTGTAAAAATTTCAGATATGCAGTTATTTGTTCCCTATTCAATTTTAGTGGCTCTGTGAAATCACCATGATGAGGTACACTTTTAACCTTAGTTATATATTCAACTTCCGTTGTAAGTTTACTTTTCAGCATTTTTCTTTTTACTTGCTATGTACTAGTTTTACTATCGTTTCTTGGTTTTCTTCATATCGCTGATCCGGCCGGAAGGCTGAATTGTTGTTAAACTGGGATGGGGTGTTACACCTTTAAACATCGATATGTGGTAAAAAGTAGCATGAAATCTATATAGCAAGCCCTTGTACGAAATCTAAACAGTAAGTCCTAAAAACTAAGGAATGTTATTTCTACAAAGATGAATATTTAAAAAATTATCCTAAAATTCAGAAAAATACTTTCGGAAAGATCTACATACCACAGTTGGCATGAAGAAATCGATAAAACATGAGAGAAAAAACCAACTTGAAATTTTGAGTTTTTATTTCTGCAACGGCAGCCATTTTAAATGAAGCACTGGAGACAAAATACACATCCAGTTAACAGGTATAAAAATAGTTTGCATTCATGCAATCATGAAAATAATGACTGGAATATTTCATCTTTAAAATTAAAATGGAGATTGTAAATTACTAAATGATTCCAAATACTATTTTTTTAATTGTTTCAAATGAAATAACAGGGTCATTTTTTGTTCTATTTATCAACTGTATGGTCTGAAGAAACCCACGGTGACAACGAATCTTGAAAATCCATGAATTGGAATAGCCACATGAAATATAACATTCAGTGCAATTTCACTTTCAATGCAGCTTGAATAGTCAGGTCAATTTACGTTCTCATTTTGGCAGCATAGATTGTAATGGTAAAACCATGTCAACATAATGATACGTGGGCCCTGCTGTATTCCATTTTGGCAGCATAGATTGTAATGGTAAAACCATGTCAACATAATGATACGTGGTGTAATACCCGAAAATTTTGTAATCTAACGCTGTGAAAATAATATCCCCGATGATGAAATTTGATATCAGTGCCGATGCAATGTGCACAGTAATTTGGATGTATGGATATTTGTTTCCATTTTTTTGTTACTTGCGACAGCCGCTTCGTTTTCATTTAAATGGTTTGAGTTGGCCGGAATTGATATAAACTGAACCGGCTGTTACTTGGTTGTTTTACTTGTGTGCACTGTTGACCCGGTAATGTTGACTGGCTGGATGTGTGATCCTGTGGCTGTGCACTGGTGAACCGGTAATTTTGACCGGCTGTTTGGGTTAGGCGGTGAGGCTCCCGTGATATATCCCTACACTTATTCTTTTCTTCTTCATTTCTTCATTTCTTCATTTCGACGGAACGAAATCTGACGGAGCCGCTCCTGCGCCGATCCCTCTAGCCGCCTCAAATCTCCTCTGATTCGTGCGATTTCTTCTCCTTTAGGAAGGTAATCTCCTTCCCTTCACTCCTTTTGTGTTGATCATGAAGTTTGTATACGGAATTGTGATGGATGAAAACCCTAGGGTTTGGGGGTTTTGGTTTTGCTTCATTCCTTTTCAACCTAAAGTTGGTTTATAAGTTTCCAAGCCCTAACTCTGGACTTTGAGCTCCTGTTGCCGGCTGTGAGGGCTGCCAGTTGTGCTGGCCGGCTGCTGTTAGTTTGGGGGTTATTTTGTGCTTTCCAGCTGCTCTTTTGTAGGAGTCGCGTGTGCTGGCTGACTTTGTTGATGGAGGTTGTCTTACACTGGAATTTACACTTTGTTAAGCTGCTATACGCAGCCCTTGGCGTTGTAATTGAAGCAACCCTTGTGGCTGTGTATTGGAGCACCTTGGATAGAGATATGCTACATGGTGGACCCTCTTTTTGATCACTCATGTTAGTCCTTCCCTAGACAACTTCTAGAGGTCGTAGTTGTGACCGTCGTAGAAGTTCACTCATAACTATTTATGGCGCAACCCTAAAGTAAATGATATTTTGATGCTGTAGAGGATGGCGTCCGGCGATAGACGTGACGTGAACCCTTCGAAGGACAAGGGCAAAGGAAAACTTGGGGTGAGTCCTTACTGCTTTTTCCTCTTTTCCTGTGAAGCTACTTACTTTTTAGCTGTTATTGAATTGATGAATCGCCGCGCCGAATCGCTAACACAAGTTAGCTAGCGATAGAATTCTGAGGGGAAACAAATAAAAACATATTCTATTTTGATATAAAATGCATGAAAGGAACTGATAGAAATAGAAATGAATTGAACTCGCGTCGACGCAATGAAATGCGAAGGGTCGGCCTAGTAGGGGGGAAGTTTCAGACTCCTACACCTCGTGAGGGGGGTAGAACTCTCACACCTTGTAGGGGGGGTCGAACTCCTACAGATGATATGAATTCCTTTAGGAGGCGTTGAAGCCTTGTGCGTCGAAGCGCCCTAAAGTGGATACAGATATGATGGGTCGACGGACCCGGATGAATGAAATAGTTGAATGACCCTTAGTATTTCGCGAATGAAATATGAAGAAAGGAAATTGATATGAAAATATGAATTGAAATCAGATGTAGATGATTTTTACCTGTTTAGATTAGAAATATGATTATACAGATTTATTACTGCTGACTCTTTTGTCTGCTTGCAGTGCGACGCTACAGGTAAAAAGTAAGGATTTCACTTAGTTTTCTAAACTAATGAGATGTTTAATGTACTTTAGGAACCGAGCACCAACGTACCAGACCCCGCTAGACGGGCTCAGGCAGATGCCGATCGGATACCAGTTGAAGATGTGGCTCGTCCACGGGTTAGCGTGATATATATATTTTGTACTCTGGTAGGCTTGATTCGTAGTAGAATATTTGTAGATAGTGTATATTTTGGAAATAAATGAAATGTGATGTTAGGTTTGCCCTGGTACATTTTAAATATTCATTTTGCTGCGCATAAATATGTGAAAAACTCGCTCGAGCTAATGATTCAAATTGTGGCGGTTTTTGGGCCATTACACGTGGGCCCTGCTGTATTCCAACATACAAGTAACCGTGGTTAATTCTTAAAGACAAACATATTTAATTTGAAGACAAACATGTTTAATTTGAAAACACAAACATATTTAATATGAAGACACAAACATATTTAATTTGACGACATGAACATATTTAACTTGAAGACACAAACATATTTAATTTGAAGATTAATCAATCCGGAGGTAATATCTACAGTTTGACGGATAACACAAATATTCTGTTTTAATAAATTATCTCTATGATATCCAATTGATTCCCAATAGGTATTCAAAATTCTTAAGCATCAAAACATTTAAGATTTTAGGTTGAATATCAGGGAATAGGCATTCTGAGATCCCACAAAATATGGGCATTCACTTTTTCCTATAACACGTAACGATAGAGGCTCTGAAAAAGAGAAGTACCTCAGAAGCTTTCTTCGCCTCAGACCAAAGATCACAAAAGGGCTGAATTTCATCAGGACAATCCTTAACATTATCAGATTTACAGTTTAGCACCCTTCTCGTCGAACTTGGCTCAAAGTGTCCAAATTTAATTGGTGTTCTATTCTTCCTTGGTGTCTCGCCTCCAGATTGCTTAGTTTTCAAATTTCTTGCACCTACCAAAATGTATAAACCAAAACATTGTAGAACTATATTTTAATAGAAATCAAGAAACTGATGCTATGTGTAGGCTTACAGCCTTAATAGTTGTCATTAAAAGAAAGATAAAGTATCACATGACAATCAGAAAAGAATCTACAAAGTTGATAATTAGTAGGTGCCAAGATTAATTATTCAGAGATTGTTTATAAGCTCTGTAATTAAGCAAGACAAGCAACATAAAATTAAATAGGAAGTTCAAAAATCATAGTCTAGTGAATACAGCGAACACAATGGTTTAAGAAACATACATGGGTTTTTCTGCTATCATAAAGTTCAGCCTGCCTATAATTTTTAAATAAGAGGAAGCCTTTTTTTTGCAGCCAAACCTTGCTAAAGCATTACTATGGATAATGTTGTCTATAAAATGCCACCAAATATCTCGCTCCAGTATTAATGTAGCGCAAAGCATGAGGCCTATTTGTAGCCATAAGTTTCATCAAGTAGCATCCGTCTATTGATCAGGACCTCAATTCAAGAAGAAACACATTCAAATACGAGGCTATTAAACTCTTGCTCCCTCATCAACAGTTTTACTCTAGTGGGATCCCTCGGAGTGAGTCATGATCATAATACTCCCCAAATTACTAACATTCATTTGGATGAGCACAACTACCTTTCGCGGTCTCGCTACATCACTTTAGCATTTAAGAGTCATCGCCTCCTTGGTTATGTGAATGGCATCAACAGAGAACCGACACAGGACTCACCAGATTTGATAAAATGAGTCCAAAACTCCTTAGTCATGTCATTGCTTACAAATTTCATGCAGGAGCCCATTGTTCATAGCTATTTGTTTTTGGGCGTTGTTGCCAAAATTTTAAAGGGAACAAAGTCTACTTACTCTTATAGGGGTAATGCCATCATATCTTCCAATTAAGAAGGAAGATATCTTTGTTTCGTCAAGGTGATCTCATTCCCCCTCAGATTATTACTTGAGTGTGCACAATTGCACAAGGAATAAGACTATTTTGATTCTCTCACTCTTGTTAGCCATGAGAATGAGGTATTAGTTCGGGCTAGTGAAGAACGTAACAGGATTTTGAGTTTCTTCATGGGCACCATCGCAACCCTGATCAGATCAATGCTCAAATTTTTAGGTGTCCATTTACCATCCCTATCTAAGGTATAGGGTTTTGTGCAGCAGGAGTTTGATCGCCGACAAACCTTACTTCCTGACTCAGCTTCTAAAAATTCTACCCTTGCTGCTACTACCACTATTTCAGGTGTCTAGGTGACATGTGATTCTAAGATCAAGGGGTTCGATAAAGACCACTTGATTTGTGATGGAAAGGGTAGTAACATCAGGGACACCTGCTTCAGACTCCATGGATTTCCACGATAGAGAAAAAGTATTACCACATGCTGGTGGTGGTGGATATGGGAAATCTCATGACCATCAAGCCCCTCCTCATTCGGCTCACTTCACAAATGTTGTTGATGACACACCCCTAACAATGTTATATTTGACTTCTCTTGCTTCACTATTGCATTCTCCGCTGAAGAAATGTAGGCTCTACGCTGCATGATGTGTGGTCTCTCCACTGAGTCTACTGCCTTATCATTGTCCTCTTATACTTACACAGGAACACCGGATGTTCATTCTGCCACATATCATCCATCCACCCAGTGGATCATTGACTTTGTAACCACTAATCATATGAATGGCTCCGCCTCCGATTTTGTATCATATACTCCATTGTGCGACCGAGATAAAGTAAGCATTGCAGATGATTCTTTTTTCCCATTGCTAGAAAAGGCTTCATCTCTTGCTCCTTTCTCACCTTACCCTCAGTTCATGTTCCTAATACTACTCATAATATCCTTTCGATTAGACACTTAATAAATTCTACAAACTGTTATGCAACATTCTTTCCTTCATGTGATGTATATAGCGGATCGATAATACCATTGCACCAAATATTAGGTGTCGTAGTATAATCGTGTTGCAAGCACCCAAGATGCGCTCGAGCACGTACGTCGCAACAGTGTTGAGTGTTAGACCTTTCAGAATTGTCGTCTCGACTGTGTGATTGTCTATCGTACACATGAGCGGGATCGTTGTGTGTCTATGTTACGAGCCCGAGAATGTGAGCGCGTGCACGGTGGAAGAGGTGGGAAGTCCCCGGTGAAGGAGGAGAAGGATGTCCGGCGAGCTATGGCGGCGGCGGAGCCTTTGGCTTAGAGACGGCGGAAGAGGGCTGGCAGAAATCGCAGTATATCGCGATACGTAGAGGAGCGGCTTGCGGCTAGGGCATCCGTGAGGTATCGGGAGAGTTAGAGAGAGAGACTAGAGAGAGGAATAGAGAAAATTAAAGATAAAATTGTTGTTTGCTTCCTTGTCTTGGCCACACACACACATATATAGTTCATAAAAGTGCCCTCTCCTTGGGCTTGGACATGGAGGATCGATTACGCCTACCAAAATATAAAGTAGATATAAAGTAGACTAGATAATTAGTTCACGACATGCGCGACCACGGTGGAAACTAGGCGGGACAATAACATCCCCACCCTGACCGACGACAAGCTTGCCCTCAAGCTTGATCTGTAGTGACGGTGGGCGTCGGATCTCCCGTGTCAGTGTCAGCATCCCGTTCAGAAGCAGAGTCGTCGACCTCCAACCAGAAGAGGCGCTTGCAGCGATGTCCACGGAAAAATGGCTCGTTGCAATTGTAACAGAAGCCCTTGGCACGGCGTTCATTCATCTCCTGTGGCGACAGTCGTCGAATGGTAGTTGGGCGGTCGGTGTCGCAGTCTGGGGCGATGAGATTGGTTGTGGTCGATGACATAGGCCGCAGAGGACGCTTGGACCCCTCGATGTCCTGGTGATGTAGATGAGGGCGGTCCAAAAGCAAACGCTTCTCGCAAATGCGAGTCAAACTCATTGTCGTGGTCAGATCTGCGGGTGCCTGAAATTCGACGTCCATGCGGAGGCGCTCATGGAGTCCCGCTGTGAAGATGGACACCTGCTGTGTCGAAAGAACGGTGATAGTGCGGGCCAGGACTTGAAACTGTTCAAGGTACTCGTCGATCGGACCAATCTGTCGGATGGAAATGAGATCCCCCAAGGGATTGCTGTGGAGGGGTGGCCCGAAGCGGAGGGTGCAGTTCACCTTGAAATCTTCCCAAGAAAGGAGTGGTTTCTCCCATTGCAGTTGGGAAAACCAAAGTTACGCGGGACCCATCAGGTGAAAGGCAGCAATGCTGAGCCACTCGTCCCAAGGGGTGCGCTGGTGGGCGAAGAACTGCTCGCAACGAGAGAGCCAAGCTAAGGGGTCTTCGTGGTCGTCGAATATTGGAAAATTCAGCCGCAAGTATCGTGGCACCTCGTTGCCGTCATGCCGTGGGGGACAAAACTCTGGAAAGGTTGGCGGAATCGGCGCTTCACTGGAGGAACCCATGGTCGGTTGGGCCGGTCGGTTAGCCGCTAGTTGGGTGGTGATGGCGGCAATAAGTGCGTTGTTGTTATCCGTGAGGAGCTTGGCGAGAGATTCGAAAATCTACGAGAGGGAGGGCTGATCGGCCATTGCGTGAGGCGGAGGTAGTGGGTTAGCGGCACCGGAGGGAATGGAGGTAAAAGGTGTCGATGGCAGAAGTAGTCCGGTAGAGGCGACGAGCAAGGGGCCCCCGTCGAGGGAGGAGCCGAGAAGGATGCGCTGGGAAGAGGGGCCGGCGGTGAGCGGCCGATGCGAAGTCGGGTGCTGAGGGTTTGACTGCGCGGAGGGGTTGTGCGGGCCGGAGGAGGTTGTGAAGGGGCCGGACGGGCCGCAGCTGGTCGGGAAGGGGCCATGCGGGCCGAAGGAGGTCGGGGCGGCGCTGTGCGGGACGGGGTTGGTCGGGGCGGCGCTGCGTCGGGGCAGATCTGGCGTGTTGGCGGCGGGGAGGAGCGTTGGTTCTGATACTAAGTTGTTACGAGCCCGGGATTGTGAGCGCGTGCATGGTGGAAGAGGTGGGAAGTCCCCGGTGGAGGAGGAGAAGGATGTCTGGCAAGCTATGGCGGCGGAGGAGCTTGCGTCTTAGCAACGGCGGAAGAGGGCTGGCGGAAATCGCCGTATATCGCGATACAAAGAGAAGTGGCTTGCGGCTAGGGCATCCGTGAGGTATCGGGAGATTTAGAGAAAGAGAGAGAAACAAGAGAGAGAAATAGAGAAAATTAAAGATAAAATTGTTGCTTGCTTCCTTGTCTTGACCACACACACACATATATATAGTTCATAAAAGTGCCCCCTCCTTGGGCATAGACATGGAGGATCGATTACGCCTACCAAAATATAAAGTAGATATAAAGTAGACTAGATAATTAGTTCGCGACATGCGCGACCACGGCGGGACCAAGGCGGGACCGTAACAGTCTACAGCTTTATGTAAGAAGTTGAAGGCAGTAAGCCACCATACCAATGCAGCCCATAATCAAAAAGGATCGTAGTAGCAAGCGAAGAGCTTCAGATAGGCATGGGTGGCAATGGAAACTAGACAATGCAGATCGAACTTCACGAGCATTAAATCCCCATTTCCAATTACACGTATTTGTGGTGCTTGTTGACTTGCACGGCCATCCTTTGTTGAGCACGATCATCCTTTGTTGAGCACGAGTGAGATGAAACTTCAGTTGGCACAATATTTAGTCCCATTTGTGAAATTGTTGGGCAAAGCTTTACGCTTGACACTCCCCCAGGATGCGCCTCAGTAAAGTCGGGGTTGGGCTCCCATAGACAACCATGAATGGAGTGGTGTTAGTCATTGTGTGGAAGACTGTATGAGTATTTGGCCCAATCAAGATGCTTTGCCTAAGTGCACCATTATTCAAAAGTAAAACACAACAAAAATGCCTCCAACCTGCAATTGAGGACCTCAATCTGCTCATCTATTTATGGGTGATAGGCACTCATGCGCAGTGTCGTGCCTTATTATTGGAATAAAAGCTGCCAAAAATTGCAAGTGAAGATAAGGTCCCGTAGTTGATGATCGTGCGGGGAAAACCATGGACTCGCACCAACTCATGCACAAAAGTGGCGACCATCAGCGTTGAAAGGATGAAGAAAAGAACAAAACTGAACATAGTTTGAAAATCGGTCCAGAATAATAAACATTCTGACGGTCACAGTAGTTTGGTGATGAAATCAAAGGCAATGACCTCCAATATAAGATCTGGTATAGGAAGGGTTGCAAGAAACTAAAAGGAAGAATGTCATGTACTTAGTAAGTTGAAAAGTGAGGCAGGAGACAACAAATTGCTCCACACAGCAAAGCATGTTGGGCCGATAAAAGTGTGCTGTGATGCGTGGACATGTACGGAAAGCACGTGTCCCATTGTAGGCGTGGAATGGAACTCAGCTAGTAAATGTTGAATATAAGTTGAAGTAGTTGCGAGCACCAAACAGTCTTGAAGGTGGAGTCTCCCATCAAAAAGCAAGTAAGCTAGTTGAGTGGTGGGTCGGTGGCTAAGGTCATTTGGATGGTTTGAAGATAGAGGTGGGCCGCACCCACTAACTTAATGACACTGAATACGGCCCACAATAGCTGAGGGATAGCCCTAGTAATCCTCATAATTGCCAATCATGGCACGGTGCCCCTTAAGTGGGCAGTCGTGAGTTAGGGAGTCAGATTACTCATAAAGAAAGCAAAGACCTTTATGGCGCAACTCATAGTAACTTTGATTAGACAATAGGTGAATCGTTGGTTGTTGTAGTGGTGCAACAAATGGATGAAGAGGCTTGGGATAGGAAAGAGATAATAGTGGTGATCGGGTGGGGTTTGTGGTGGATTCAGTAAAAGGTGGTTTGGTGGTGGATGAAGGCTTGAAGGTGGAGAAAAACTGATAGTTGGTGAAGGAGGAAAAAGACCAGTTGTGAGTGTCTAATGGATGAACTGCAAACTCAACTTGATCAAAAGCATTGTGCCCATGGCTTGGTTGATAATAAAGAATGATAAATTATATATGTGCTTGTATGTGTGCTGCACCGGCTGGATTTCTAACACCTGGAAGCCCAAAGAGGCGGTTTATTGTGTGTGTTGACTTGCTAAGAGGTGAAAATTTTGGGATTTGCAAACACCTGGAGGGTTATATGCAGCGCTTTAAGTGAGCTGGCCGGTTCTGGATGAAAATAAAGACAGGCTAAAACAACTGACCGCCCTCTCTCTGCGATATATACTTGTCCTGGGCCCTTTCTCCCACTCCATTCTCTTGCTTGAAAACATTTCCGTTGAATCCCGCCAGGGCTCGGCCACTACCAGACAGCATCGATAGCAGATTCCCCACCTCTTTCTCTTCAATATAGACACATGAGCCCTCGGTTGAGTTCGGGGCTCGTGTTGCGTGAATCGATAGAGGCCGGTTGAGCCTATTTCTTCTCCCCACTAGAAGTTCTTCTCCCTCGTCTTGTTTCTTCTTTTTTGTTATAGATAGATGGAAGGCATGAAATGAAAATGAAACTTAGGGTTTCCTTGTCTTCTAGTATACTTCTCCCTCCCTCCTCTCCGGTCTTCATTTCTTGAAATTGGATTCAAGAGGGCCGACATTAGTACTTCGATGATTTCTATAGTTGCTCTCTTACTGATTTGAGAATTTAGTCAATATGGTCGGCTATTGTATTTAGGGATTTAAGGTGTGATTTGTATGAGAGATGCTCTAATATGAAACAATGATTATGTTAAAGAGTCTTGGGGCTTCATGCTTCTGATTGTTGGCTTTCAAGTTAAGGCAATAATCGCTCCAATAACTGATTAAGAGCTTTATTTTGGGAAATTTAAGAAGTTGATATTTTGCTCCAAGCAAATGGTACAAAGGATGGATTTCATTAAGGAAGGGTTATATGAAAAGTTTTTTTATTTTCATGTTCTTTCTAAGCCTTAAGTTATAGTAGTCACCAACACTTTTCTAACCAAAGACCGCTCCTGACAAGTCTAAAATCTTTAGATAGTGTCATTTTCGCCCATAATTAAAGATGCAACCTCAATAAAAGAGTTGCCTAATAAACGATGCCTAATTAATATTATAGATAATTTGAAGGATGGCATCAAACATTAGATGGGGCGATGACCTACGGCGAGATTAAGGCAAAAAATTGATGCAGGTGAGGATTACTTTTTAATTTATGCTTTAATTGTCATATTTTAATTACATGCATATTGTTGTAAATTAGAAATTACTTTTTGCATGAGCATACATGACTTCAATTAAATTGAACAAGTTCAATATTTTCATATCACTGGCAAAGCATAAATTGCTAAAGATGACAAAAAATGCAAAGAAATCAAAGAAATGATTATAACTTGAGGAAATTAATAATTAATTAATTATTTTCCATTTAAACAGCATACAAGCAAACATTAATAAACTGCACATGTAAATGCATCGATGCATGGGAATGTCGGGGGTAAAGATTGTACTGATTTTTCAATCCAGTCTATGGTGTATTTGATCACAGTGGACTAGCTAGAACGACAACCAATGCAGACGGCTGAAAAGTATTAACGGGTGATGAATGTATTGACTTGATAATCGATGACCATGAGAGGTCGGGCCCAAAGAATGATAATTGATACTGATCTTGATACTGAAACCCACGACATTATCTCACTACATATTTAAAGTACTAAATAAATAAAGGTAATTGTCATGGGCAAACCTATTTTGGATAGGTGCAAACCAACTTTTAAAATAAAAATTCTTAAACAATTACTTAAAATGTTACGGTAAAATTGATAGGGGCAAACCATTTCCCCATCATGTCGACAGGAGCGAGGCATACGTGACGACACCGCCACCACCGCTGACGCCTCTCTCTTCGCCACCACTGCCGTCGACACCGCCGTCAACGCCTACCGCAAGCCATACGCGATGACACCTACCACACATCCTCGCTTCTGACCACTGCGGGAGCTCCAGATTTATTTGCATCGGACATTCTCGCTCATCTTCAGCTCCTTTGATCTGAAGCAAGTCGTAGATTAAAACCTTTCTTTTCGTATTTCTCATTTTCATCATTTGTTTTGTATTTCTCCAGCGAAGAAAAAGAACGTTAAAAAGTTGCACTCATTATTAAAAGAAAATTTCTATGATGAATTTAAAATTTTTGTAATACATTAAATTTTATAATATTGTTGTTAAACTATTTGTCCATGTAGAAAACAGCCCAAAGCTTGTATATCTATATTAAGTATGCAAATACAAGGAGAGAATACAAATATATAGGAGAGAAGAGAGAAGAATAAATCCTATACATGATGTGGGACTAAAGAAGAAATAGAGAGAAAATAAACAAAAATGGGCCAATAACGGACCCCTTTACATGGGCTTTTCTAACACTCCCCCGCAAGCTGGAGCGTACAAGTCATATGCTCCAAGCTTGGATAAGCACAGATAGAAGAGGGTACTTGGTAGAGCTTTTGTGAGGACGTCCGCAACCTGTTCAGTACCAGGAACATGCTTGAGTTCGATCTTCATGTGGACTTTCTCACGGATGAAGTGACAATCTACCTCAATGTGCTTTGTTCTCTCGTGAAAGACCGGGTTCTTGACTATATGTACGGCAGCTTGACTGTCACAAAAGAGTAAAGCAGGTGAAGAGAGTCTAACCCCAAGGTCAGCAAGGAAACTCTCAATCCACGTGAGTTCCGAGACAACATAGGCCATTGCCCGATATTCTGCTTCTGCTGAGGATCGAGCAACTACTGCTTGTTTCTTGCTCCGCCAGGTAATCAGATGTCCTCAAAAGTATGTGCAAAACCCGCTAGTGGATCGTCGATCATCCAGAGATCCTGCATAATCAGCATCAGAGTATGCCACCAATGTTGGAACTGAAGGTGAGGTTCTGTAAACAAGTCCTTGGCCAGGAGCTATCTTAAGATATCTGAGGATTCGTTCCACTGCTTGAAGATGAGAGCTCCGAGGAGAGTGCATATATCGGCTGACGATTCCCACAACGTAGGATATATCGGGTCTTGTAACCGTTAGATAGATTAGTTTCCCAACAAGGCGACGGTAATATTCTGGATTTTGTAGAGGAGTATCTGACTCTGAAGCCTGAGCACATAGTTTGTGATTTACCAACATGGGTGTGTTCACAGGTTTGCAGCTGGAGTAACCTGCATCATGAAGGAGATCTAGGCAGTACTTCCGCTGTGAGAGAACCAAACCATCTGGTCGTCTAGCAACCTCCAGACCTAGGAAGTACCGAAGATGTCCCAGATCTTTAGTTTGAAAAACGAAGCTCAGATGTTTCTTTACCGCCTGTATTCCATTTGAATCGTCGCCAGTAATGATGATGTCATCGACGTATACCAATAAGAGAACCGTACCCGTTGCCTGGTGACGAGTAAATAATGAGAAGTCGGTCGAGCTTCGAGTAAAACCAATTTCCCGGAGAACCTTGTTGAACTTATCAAACCATGCCTGAGGTGATTGTTTGAGGCCATAAAGCGATTTGTGAAGATGACATACCCGAGACTCCCCCGTGGTCTCAAACCCGGAAGGTTGATGCATGTAAACCGTTTCGCAGAGGTCTCCATTCAGAAAGGCATTCTTGATGTCTAGTTGAAATAAGGGCCATTGTCGATGAATAGCCACAGAGATGAGAATGCGAACCGTGTTGAGTTTGGCTACCGGGGAGAATGTCTCGTCATAGTCGAGACCCTGTTGCTGGGTGAAGCCCCGAGCGACCAAGCGAGCCTTGAGTCGGTCAATGGTCCCATTAGGAGCATGTTTGATGACAAACACCCATTTGCATCCAACTGGTTTCTGTCCAGGAGGAAGGGGCACCGAAGTCCAAGTCTTGTTTGCCCAAAGCGCGGTCATTTCTTCTTCCATGGCAGCACGCCACCCATGATGTTGAAGAGCCTCCTGGACGGAGTTAGGAATAGCGACCGATGATAATGATGTAGCCAATAGCTATAGTTGTGGAGAGAGCCGATGTAGGGACATACAGTTTGCCAGTGGATGTGCTGTAGAGGCGGGCACGGAGCAGCAGAACGCAGAGACTCCAAGGGCGAAGACAACTGCAGAGGGGCCACGGGAAGAGGAGGACGACGAGAGTAGACCCGAATGACGGGCGGCCGCGAAGGAGCAGGTGGGGAATGTGATATAGGGAGGGGAAGAGGCGTGTGAACTGGGATAACTGGTCGAGGAAGGGAAGATGGAAGAGTAGTAGTTGGTGGAGGAGTCTGCAGAGGAGGAGGAAAGAAGGGTTGATCCTCCCGGAAGATGACATCAGCGAACACAGAGACTGTCCGAGTAGCGGGTGAGTAACAGACATAATCCTTCTGAGTGCGGGAGTAGCCGACAAAGATGTGTTTTACGGGGCGCAGGTCTAGTTTGTCGATAGGGGGACCAAGGTGATGGACGAAGCAAGTACACCCAAAAATCTTAGGTGGGAGGGAGAAGAGTGGAGCTGAGGGAGAGAGAAGGCTGAAGGGTGTAGCATGTTGGAGAACCGACGAAGGGAGGCGGTTGATGAGAAAGCACGCAGTAGAGACGGCGAAGTTCCAGTAAACTTTGGGAACATGCATGTGAAGCATGAGGGAGCGAGCCACATCAAGAAGGTGGCGATTCTTGCGTTCGGCTATCCCGTTTTGTTGAGGGGTGTAGGGACACGATGTCTGATGTACAATCTCGAAGTCCGGACAAATATTGGCAACCTCGTGGCTAGTGTACTCACGGGCATTATCAGAGCGAAGGATTTTGATAGTAGTAGAAAATTGCGTTTGAGTTTCTAACACAAATGCCCGAAAGACACGAGGAAGCTCGGAGCGATCACGAAGTAAATACAGCCATGTTGTACGCGAGTAGTCGTCAATAAACGTTATAAAGTAACGATAACCAAAGATACTTGTAATCTTGTACGGACCCCAAATATCAGAATGTATTAAAGCAAAAGGAGCAGAGCTCCGAGTACAATTTGCAGGAAAAGAAGAGCGTGGATGTTTGCCAATAATACAAGAATCACATTTAAATGACTGAAGAGATACATCAGGGAGCGTCTTCTGGAAGATAGGAAGAGGAGCATGCCCAAGACGGCAATGTCAATCACTGGAGGACACGGAAGAGAGAGCGGTAGGAGAAGCATCAAGGAGGTAGAGCCCATTCTGCAGTCGTCATCTACCAATGGTAGTCTGCGTCTGCTGATCCTGTATCAAAAAACCAGCAGAGGTAAAGGTAATATAGCAGTTCATATCATGAGTAAGACGACCAACAGAAAGTAAATTAAAAGGGGATGCCGGCACATAAAGAGCGGAGCGAAGAGAGATGGAGGGGTGGATCAAGAGATCAGCACACCCAGAGACCGGAACAAGCGCACCATTCGCCATAGTAATAGATGTTGGATGAGGAGCATCTCAAAATCTTGGCGGCAGTAGAGATGTAATGTGGTGAGTGGCTTTCGAGTCCAAGATCCAACGGGAACTGGAGGAGAAACAAGCACTACCTGTAGTGGAAGTGGAGGCAGTACCTGCAGTAGAGGTGGAGGTAACCGAAGCCGAAGGAGGGTTGAGGAGCCCCTGGAGTTGCTGCAGTTGATGGCGAACAGCTTCAAGGTCCATACCGCTGGGTGAAGGAGTATCAGCAATGGCAGCAGTAGGCGGACGAGGAGGGTAGCCATGTTTCTTGTGACAGACGGCTTCAGTGTGTCCATCCCTGCCGCAATAGGTGCACCGAGGGCGAACCACGACCGCCACGGCCCCTTCCTCGAGAGCCCGTACGACCACCCCGAGTAGAAGATGGAGGGGGAAGTATGGGAGGAAGGGTCTGCTGAAGAAGGACCGGAGATGGAGGTGCAATGGGCTCCAGGGGAGGTGGGACGCGAAGTAACATAGAGCAAACATCTGAGAAGGTGGGAGTAACCGGGGATGCCAGAACCTGTGCCCGGATACTATGAAGGTGTGACGGGACTCGAGCCATAATCATCGCAATGCAAACAGCCTCCTTTTGGGCACGCTAAGCCGCAAGATCAGTAGTGGATGGTTGGTGTTGAATCCATGCCTCCGTGAGGGTTTTAGCACGAGCCACAAAGGAAGTCATGTCCATGGCCTTGCCAACATCCAACGCCTGGAGATCGGTGATTATATCGAAGAGGTGCTGAAGACTGTCCTTGCCGGAGTACAAGGAGTGGAGCTCTTCCCACATTGCTTTAACGGTTTCATGATACATGACCATCTGGTAGGGCTCACCCTCCAGAGAGTTAAGGATCCAGGTATGAACTCGACGATCATTTCTTATCCAGTCGTCCGTAGTTGGAGAAGGAGGTTCCTGGGTAAGGTGACCCACAAGGCCCTTAGCTTGCAAGACCCGACGAACGGAGTGCACCCACGGGATGAAGTTTTTCTTCCTAGAGAGGGAAAGAGTAGTAATCCGAAGCTCATCGCGGAGTTCAGTAGCAGGAGCCGGGCGGTCTGCAGTAGGGCTAGCAGTAGTGGAGCCGGTAGAAGACATGGCTATCTAGGAGAAGGGAGAAGAGCGAAAAAAATGGCGGACTCGGCAGGTCACGGCGACTAGGCAGGGAGGTCGCTGCGAGTAGGCAGGTCGCAGCGACGAGGCAGGGAGGCCGCTGCGAGTAGGAGAAGTGAGAACAGCAAGAACGGCGGACTCGGCAGGTCGCGGCGACTAGGCAGGTCGCGGAGAGAAGGAGAGCTTGGCAAGGTTGCGGCGACCTTGAGCAGTCCGCGAGCAGAAGGTAGACGGCCGGGTTGAAGGGCAGAGAACTCACAAGAGCGTGAGTCCGCAGCAGGCAGAGAGAGGAGCCCGCCAAGAGGGAGAACAGCAGCAGCGAGCAGAGGAGAGCTCGCCGAGCTCGCAGCAGAAATAGGGGAAGAGAGCACGCTGAGCTCACAGCGGATACAGGGGAAGAGAACACGCTGAGCTCGCAGCAGATACAGCGGACAGAAGAGAGCTCGCCGAGCTCGCAGTGGAGACAGCGGAAGAGAGCCCGCAGAGCTCGCAGCGGACAAAAAAGAGGTCGCGGACAAAGGGAGCTCGCGACGGACTGCGGGAGGCTGTGGACCCCACAAGGCAGAGAGAGGGCTATAAAAAAGAACAGATAGGGAGTGGATCCACGGGAAATGAAGAGAGTAGAGGGAGCGGATAGACAAAGGTCAGTCCGCAGGGGGCTATGCGAGAAGAAGGGGGGATGCACAGACTCAAAAAATAGACCACGGAGACCGCAGGGCGCCGGGAAGAGGAGGGCGTGCGGATAAGAGATGTGAGTCCGCAGGAGTCTCGTAACCTCCCTCTGATACCATGTAGAAAACAGCCCAAAGCTTGTATATCTATATTGAGTATGCAAATACAAGGAGAGAATACAAATATATATGAGAGAAGAAAGAAGAATAAATCTTATACATGATGTGGGACTAAAGAAGGAGAGAGAAAATAAACAAAAATGGGCCAATAACAGGCCCCTTTACATGGGCTTTTCTAACAATTCATATTTTGCTAAAGAATTTTTTAAAAAAATTATATTGGTTTGCACGTAACAATTTGGTTTGCACATATAAATTTTTGGTATGCACGTAAAATTGGTTTGCACCTATCCAAAATTGTTTTGCCCATAACAATCACCAAAATAAATTGATTAACATTTATATACTGGTTATGTAAATTGAATATAAAAACTGAACTTAACAGCTTTTAAACCAGAATACTGATGATTGTTTATTGTTGTTTTCAATTCTACCTTACTGGTTATGTAAACCAAATATAGCAACAGAACTTGACAACTTTAAAACAAGAATACTGATGATTGTTTACTATTGTTTTCAGTTCTACCTTACATGTTTTATTATTGCACCGATCCACTGACTCATATTATTAGAATGTTATCTACTTACTTATACTGTTAATTTACCTATTATTATGAAATATATATGCATATTGTTAATAAAGGTACAAAGTATTTACATAGACATTTATATATTTTATTGTTCTAAATAAAGGTACAAACTATTTGTTCATATATGCATATTGTTAATATATATGTAAGAAATTATATATTTTATTGTTCTAAATAACGTTATTACATAGACAAATGTAATGTCACATGTACCTGGATGTAAAAGAAGCTTTTAAAGAAAAATATAAGTTTTTATTTTGTATTTTTTGCATACTCATTGTGACTAAGATATATTATGTTGCGCTATCTGTGAACTGAAATATTGCTTATGATGCCTACTGTACAAATTGTAGTCATCTACAGGCCATTACATTAGAGGTAATAAATGAAATAATCAAGCCGGTGATGTGGAGGGAGCTCCGAAACTTGGGTGATGAGTTCAACAAATTCGTCGACATACTCATCAATAATATTGGATAGTTGATGAAACCAGTGTCGCATCTTTGCGCGTCTTTATTTTACTATTATTTCATGTATTCTCTTTGTTAGCGCATTAACTCGAGAAATCTGGTCTACATCAATAGTCAAACTACATAAAGGTGCTCCACTCCATTGTTGACAGGGTTGAGGTCATAGCGTTGAATGAGCACTTGCGTCAAGACGGGCCAAGAAACGGCCGGAGTCGACTGACAAAGACAGCAAATCTAGGAGAGGGTAGAACTCTTTATGACGACAAGTGTGACAGCTACATATTGATTGTCAAGGAAAACATAAATCTCAAAAACTGCTCAACTCGGGAAATCAATCTCATGGGATTTTACTCGGTGGAAGGAGGCATATCAAGCAGGCAGACAGAGGTTTGCAATAGCTGGGTAGATGTGTGTACAGTGATTGAACGATGGTAGTGTGAAACTGACGATGTCATGGGTCATAGAAAAGGAAGTAATTGACAACAAGCGTTTGGTGGAAAGCACTAGGATTGTTAAAAGGAGAACAAGGATAGAACTGTGACGCTCTTCGGGACGCCTCCTTGAGGCCTCGAGGCGTACGCTATGTTATTAAAAGTACAAAGTGCACTGAGGCGCAAAGGGGTCCTGAAGCCTGCACATGAGGCACAAAAATGAAAATTCAATGAATTGACGGCCCTGTTCACTGAAATTCGATGAACTGGCTACCCGGTTCACGGAAATTCAATGAACTTTGCAGCCAGTTCACCGAAAGGGCCAAGCGGTTTAGTAAGGAATAACAGTTTACAACATGATACATTGATAAAGAAAGCTTTTGCATGAACTTAATTTAACAACAATGTTTCAAAATTTCATCAAACTAATGGTATGCTACTCATCCTCGGATAAGATTATGTCTTTATCATCTTCTTCACTATAATCTTGCTCTTCTTCTTCATTGTACTAGACTTCCTCATCCTCAACATCATAATCTAAGAATTACTGGAGTAGGAACCCTCGTCTTAGATGTGCTCCTCCTTTCAAATATCTTTGCACTTGTGCGACTCACATTCTTTCCTTTGGATAAGCGCATCTGATAGATGTCCTCTTCAACACCAATTGCCATAGCAACTGTGACCCAAGTCAAGTACTCATCATCAAAAAACAATTATACATCCTACTCAGCCACATTTTCTTCCTCCATTTTTCCCATCAACCATTCGTCGTTGTTGTCAATATCTTTTAAGGAGATCGGATCAATACGTTCACGTGAATCATATCTCCAACATAATGCTTGATTGTATTTCACAAATACTAAATCATTTAGACGTCGAGCTAGCCTGTTTATTTTCCTACTATGAATCTTCTCTCCAATGCCATCCATCTTCTCATCATTTTCAAAAGTATTCAGATTTATAAAGCCAAAGAATGCTTGGTTTTTTGTATTGGCTGCACTATTTTCTTTTACATGAACTCTTGATTTTTTGTGAGTACATGTTGGGGACATTTGAGACAAGTTTTAGTATTCCTAAACCCCTCAACAATGTGTTGTTTAGCACAGTTTAAGCTAATTATGACTTACAATTTTAAATACAGAGGACAGTGATTAACACTTATCATATATCTATGTATCATGTATAATCAATGATGTTACAATTTTTTAACGATGGACTATTATTAGCCACAATTTTTGAGTAAACGGTTAGTTTAAGAAATTCATGTACATGGAATGTTATAAACTACTCCAATTTTATGGTTAAAATAATGAAAAGTTGCAAACTCAAGAAAATCTTGGGTCAGCCTATCTTTATATTTCTATTTCTTCTGACTACATGAAAAATTAATCTGAAAAATATGGGCATAGCCTACTTTCAAATGCATGTTACGGTCTGAATAATTTTAAGGTGGGAAGATTGAAGTTATGCTTGTTTGGTGATGAAATACCGTGCCAAAAATCTTAAAGTTGTGCTTGTTTGGTGATGAAATATCATGCCTTCAGTTCTTCAATAATAAAATTTTTAATGACATGAATACCTGATGTAGGGAGAAAAAGCGAGAAGAACTACACGTGATGGAGAAGAGCATCACGTGTTGGCAACGAGGAGAATTGCTGGGAGGGGCTTCATGATTGGCGGCAAGGCGGCGAGGAGAATCGATGGTTGGCGACGGGCGAGAGTCGTGAGGAGCAGGCCGAGAGGAGAGGTTTATGAAGAAAAAATAGCGTAAGTCAGGCTATCAAAATAAAGAGAGTATAAGAAAAAAGAATCCTATAAAAGAGGATTTTTATACCGGTCGTAGACACCAAGGCGCACCTTGGGTGTGCCTTAAGTTACGGATGAGGTGCACACCTAGGAGCGCCTAGGGGCTAGGTCACATCGCCCGCCTTTGGTTGACCGAAGTGATGCCCGGTGCGCCTAGTGCACCCAGCGCTTCAGGTGCGTGCCTTAATAACTTAGGGCGTACGCATATATTAGCAACAAATTTTTTAGGACTATGATATAATCTATCATGGATCTAGTCCAGGTATGCAGTCGGGCAACCAAATGAGATTGGAACACAATGCAGGGTCGTGTGATAGGTCGTACGACGAAGAACAACCGCAATGAGATCAACAAAGTCAGTGTTTGTGGGTATAATTAAGCAAAATGGAATGGGATACAAGAAGTAGGCACAGTGCATTCGGCGTCGTGACTCGTGTGTGGCTTGAAAAGCAATCGGTGACAACAGAGGCAGCAGTGAGTTAGGTCAAACAAGTGTCGGGGCAACTAGCGTCGTGTGATAAATATAGAGTTCAAATATAATTTACAAACTTGCTTGAATCCTTTACAAGTTTGAAAGGTATTCACAAGGCATGAGTTGTAAGTTCTAATTTTTTACTACGTTGTTTATGTAGAACTTTCTCTTTTCGCAAATGAGATATTATCTTGTAATTTTTTGATCTTTTGTGTGAAGCTTTAAGGAATCAATGAAATTAGGCCAAACCAAATCAATTACCGTCTGTATTTTGTTTAATTAGCTTTCTATTACTTCAATCTTCTTGGTGTTCATTCTTTAGCAATTATAAGGGAGTAGTGATTTCACCTATGAGACCTGAGAGCCAACAACATTTAGGGATAGCATAACTTTAGATCCCATGAAATCAAAGGACAAAAAGGAAGGCAAAAATCGCTAGTGTAATTTAAAAAAATTGTAACTTTGTGGGAACTTAAAAGAAAATACTATTTTGCCAAGCACAGGGATTGTATGCCAACTTACTGACTTTTTTTCCTGTGTCCACTCAATTCTTTGGCGTCTCTGTCATTATCTGCAGACTAAGAGGACAATATAGATAATCAATAATTGCATAAAGGGAATAAAAGAGGTAACATGTGCTTCATTGAGCAATATCAAATACTTATGTCAGGTGACAACAAAACCAACATATTAAATTACAAGTAACAAAAATGCATTAATCACTTGTACTTTATTTACAGACATGACTATTTGTGAGATAAAAGGCCCATTAATTATAAGAATCATTATTTTACTGAAGAAACAGTTTTTAGTCGACCCCGAGATGACCTGGACAAGATTAGATGATAAAGTTAATAATTGGGTCAAAGAAAATGCCTTGGAAAGCTCTTGTGCTATTAAAATTTTCAATAGACGGAGAAATTTGATGTTAGGAATCTACCTACGGTCTCAAATTACCCAGCGCAATCCAACGATGGAGCCGAGGACAACAATAAAATGAAATCCACGACCGCCGTTCTTTGGGATGAATCCAGCGGTAGATCAAACGACAGCTATCAAGTTGACCATGCGGCGGATATCATCATTGACTTGGGAATAAATCTTATTTGACAGCAGCGGCACTAATCTGACCCGCCATCCCTCCCGCATTTATGACCCGGCATAGTTTATCTCCTTTAAATATTAATTCATGTTGTAATGTTCTTTTTTTGTCTGCAACGGTCCAATAGGACTTGTTTTGCACTTCTTGTTTCATGTAACGGTCCACTGTGTCAACTCTATATATTGCATGTACTTCTGTATAAGTTTTTAAGAAAAGTAATAGAACGCTATACCTTCGTCTACTTCCTCCTCCACTTCATCTTCTCTCCCTCTGGCAATCTCCGGCCTTCCTCCAATTCTCGTATCACTTCGTCGCCACGGGATCGTAACAATTGATATGTTCCCAGGTGGATGCGGGCAAGTTGGCAGGAAGGTGGCGTACAATATTTGAATGGGGGAAAGGGTAGTTTTGTCTATTTTATGGCTTTATATATTGTGTTATAAGCCTAACTACTTTTATGCTATCTGAATTGTATGCTTAATATGTTTGTGGAGTGAAGACTGTCTTCCTCCCTTCCCATGTCATCATCCTCAGAGCCGGCTCTCGGGAGTCATCCCCCCCCCCATGTTTTTCTGTATTTTGGTGGGCTTAAGCTGTGGAACCTTATTTACTCGTAATTTATCAATACAAAAGCTGTATGTTTGCTCTCTCTGTTTGTTACCACTGATTTTCTCCTGCTCTTATCAAGTAAGTTCCTATCAAAATTGCAAGGGAACTAATTCAATAGTAACCATCAAACTGCGGAACAGTTTATGAACCCCAGCGAACTAATTCTATGGTATCCATCAAAGCTCGTGTGCTTCGTATTTGAATGGGGCGTAAAGGCTAGACTAACGCGTACAATTTATTTACCTCTTCAGGATCTCCGCCCCGTGATTTCATCTTTTTGCTCCTCTTCCGGTTTCCCTTGTTCTTTTTTACTTCGTAATCGCTTCCTCCATCATCCGACGCAGCATCCGGCGACGATGGAGCGCGTTGAGGTCCCCCGGCTTGAGGGCTGACGGAAAATGAGAGCTTCGATTGAACGCATCGTCTCGGCCGCTTCGTCTCCACTTGATCTTCACCGGATCTATCCATTAGACTCTGGATTTAGACGGGCAGATCGATCTGGGGACGAGAATAAAACTGGAGCTCGGAACCGGCGGGAATGAGCCGGCTAGGGCTTTGGGGAAGCGATAGGGCGGGAAATCTGCCTTGTTTTTAGTGACGGCTAGTAAAGTGTCGAACAACTATTTATACCACTCTTCTACGCCTAGAAAAAAATGGCGCGAATAATAATAATTGCGCCCATGATTTTGTAAAAACATTTAAAATAATGGAATATTAAGTTCAATGACATTATTTTATATATCTAGGTATCTATATCAAAGACTCTTTGTTTCGGTAGTGGTTTTTTGAGTGGGATTGGAAATGGAGAGGATTTTGATGGTATTGAAGGTCAAAAATAACGTTTTAAAGTATTGGGAACGGATAATGGGGTTTATCAAACATGTAAGCGTTTTCGACCATCGAAAATGGAGAAAAAACGCTGAAACAAACAGAATGATTGTCTCCATGATCTCTCTTTCTTTGTCTTCTTGCCCTCTGAAAAGTTAATCTATGTGCTCTATTATTGAGTCTGCCTCGGGCTAAGATCTATAAATTTCGAGTTAAGATGGTCCGCCTCGATTGATCCATAAATGTTTTGAACTGAACCGCAACAATTATGTATTTAAAAAAATCTTGAGATGGTTCTCTCATAATACATGTCGGAATTAGGCAAGTATTATATGCATTTTGTAGTCAAGAACGAGATCTACAACTTTCATGTTGAATATTTTTCCAAAATTTGTACGGTTTAGCCGGAATCTGGCCCGAAAGGTTGTTGGCTCGAATGTTGAAATTTATTATTATTATATTCATTTCGAGCCAGTAACCTTTCGGGCGAGATTCCAGCCAAACCGTGCAAATTTTGAAAGAATGTTTAACAGGAAAGTTTTAGATCTCGCTCTTGACTACAAAATGCAGATATTATCTGTCTAATTCCGACATATATTATGGGAGAACCAGCTCAAGCTTTTTTAAGCTTAAAAAAATTTGAGCTTATATATTGTTATTCTGTATACATATATAAAAGAAAATTACTTCATATCTAAAAATAACATACATACAAGTTTATTAAGTGGTAACACTGTTTCAACTAAGTGTGCAATTTGTGGATCTTTTTAGAAATCGAGGGAGATGAAAATTCTTCAGACAGCTTTCTCAACCCACAATTTCCAGTGAGAGCGAGGCTACAAAGTTCTACTGTGAAGGCCTAGCGGATAGAGACAATGCGATGACAAGCGCTGTCAACGCATTTTTGAGACTCATGCTCGACGAGCCATCGAAGTCGTTGGAATTCTTGTACTGAGCAAGGCAACCTTAGCGGACCAGTAGCCGCATATCCATACGCCTCGTGAGCCGCCTCGAGCAACTTCCTGAAGTACGGGTGGTGGAGATGCGTTATTGGAATCGAGAACCGCTGAAGGCTCCTATCGTCGTGGTTGTCGAGCCCGACGGTCACCACAAGCCACCCCTTCTTCACCTTGGCCTTCCTATCCTCAACCACTCCCATCCTCCCTCAAAAGCTATATCCTCTCTCCAAAATCTTTGTTTTGAGGACAAGGGGGAGGTGGTGGGATTTATATTAGGTGTAGGAGATGGTGGGGTCAGTGGGAATCATTTATGAGCATTATTATTTTTTAGTGTACTTAGGTACTTTGGCTGTGGGTATAATTTTGGCCATCCATTTTGAGATTCTGATATTATATTTCTTTTAAGGGATTATATGGGCGGCAAATTCTTTTTTTTTTTTAAATTATGTGAAGGATATCTTTTTGAGATTCTTGGATATATATGAGGGATACAATTAGTATTAATTAATCAATATATTAAAAAAATTAATCCTCAAAAATTAGATAAGAGAAGCCCTATATTTATATAGGGCACGTTTGACTGGACTGCACGAAGATGTAGTGGTGGGAATCAATGATGGGAAAAAAAACTATTTTGTATATTGATGAGAAAATTCATAAAATTGTTTGAAAATTTATATTTGTATTTTGCCGAGTTGAGTTGAAATAGTAATGGCTAATTATTCGCAAAATCTATTTATTATTTATAAACTAATAATTATGGTATTATCGAAATTATAAATTAATTAAAATGAAGCCTATTGTAAGTGTTTGGTGCAGCCTTTGAGGCTACAGCGGTGTGCAACTCTCAAAAATCACGACGACAAACGAGCCCTTAAGATAATATATAAAAAAATGAAAATGAAGGATTAATTAAGGCTCTCTTCCTAGGCGGAGTGGTGACGGTCTTGAATACGATAGTTACGAATTATCTAATTCGTCCGACCTCAGCCAAATAATTTTATCTATTTTTGTGTCACTACAATATTTTTGACATTCAACAACAATTAATATGACCGTGATCTAAAACTATAAATAATTTCCAAAACATAAAATATGTTGTTAAAGGGTGTTGTTTATACCATTATTATCTATTCTCAAATGCAACAATTAATCATACCTTTAATTAACACTTAACACTATACAAAAATATTGTCTATACCTTTAAAATATACAACATTTTTTTTGGATATTGTAATATTTTTGAAATGGTGATTTCTAGTGTTACAATTAGAAAATGTTGCATAAAAAAAATAAAGACCGCGCTTTGTTAATATTTACTTGAATTATACTTCATAGTAATATATATATAAAAACATGTGTACAACATTTCACATTAAATAAATTACAACCCTAAACTAATCTTCGTGAACTACGGACCTCACTTAAGGAACTTCGTCTATTTTTATGCTAAAAATTAGTTTTCTATTTTGGGTGGCGGTCAAAATCATCTCTAAAGGACGATGCATGACGTCCCAACATGTGGAATCATCTCTGAAGGGCGCTAATGTTATGTTATTTGAGCGCATGTTTTGTTACCGATCTCTGGGTCTTCAGAGATCATTTCGGGTCTCTTGGGAGAGCATTTTTGGTCTTCGGGAGAGCATTTCGGGTCTACCAGGAGGGCATTTCGGGTCTCTTGGGAGATCATTGCATGTCTCCCAAAAGATCATTTTGGGTCTCCCCAAAGATCATTTTGCTAAAATTTAGAGAGAGAAAATCACATTGCAGCGCCCTTTAGACAAAAAAATCGCTGAAATTTTCAGCGCTTTCAAAATAGTTAGTGTAGGGTCCCCCATGAGATCCCCTTGATTCAAGCTTTTAATAAAGTTGAAAAATATTCCATGCTAGTGTCCAAGATCCGATGAGAAACGGACAAAAGAGAATGTTTTCAAAGTAACTTTAAATTAATAATTAATTAAATTCAAAAATATTCTTGTAGGGGGGATATCAGATAATTAGGCTCCCTTTGGCACAGTGGTGGATTGGTGGCTGTTCCCAGTGACGAAACTAAGATTTTGAAGTCGTACTGACACAATCTAAGTATTGTCTATTCGGGAGGTTCGGGGGGCAGCGCACCCTGAGCGGGGATTCGGGGCAGCGGTCCCAAAAAAAAAAATTTTTTGCAAAGATATCTGAACTGAAATCAGTCCAGATTTCACACAGAAATCTGGACTGAAATCAGTCCAGATTTCACAGTGAAGAAGAAGAAACCTAGCGACTGGAGCCAGAGCAGGTAGCGGCGACGGGAGCCGAGCCAGAGCAGGGAGCGGCGGGCACGTGCCCTACCGTGCCCGGGAGCCAGTAGATCCCTGGGTTCTTATTTGAACTCCAGGGGGTGGGTTCTGATTTTGCGAATAAATGGGGCGGAATCATTGGATGAAAGTTGTAATATCCCCCGAATAACTTTCATGTTGAACACTTTTATTTGAAGTCGGCACGAAAAAATTCTGCCGGACTACAAATCGTGCAAAAAGTGTTCAACATGAAAGTTATTCGTCTCGGGGATATCTACAACTTTATGTTAACCAATTTTTCGATTCCACCCCATTTATTCGCAAAATCAGAACTCCACCCCCTGGAGTTCAAATAAGAACTCCAGGGGATCCGGATCCATGGCTGTCCCCCAACCTCTTCTAAGGAATTTCATCCATTTTTAATTTTTATGTTCAAAACTAATTTTTTTCTTGGTGGCTGTCATATCTTTTAGCTCCGTTTATGGTGGCGCCTGTCATAAACACATGGGTTAAACTGTCGTTCATTAAGGAACACCTAACAAATATTACCCGTTTGAACATAAAAGTGAATGAAGTTCCGTAAGTGAGCATCAGCAAATGACATTTTAACCCCCATATTCATGACCGCCGTGCCAAACGAAGCCAATTGGTCAAGCCAAACAAACATTCTACAATAGTTGTCTTTTTTTTTCCAAATTAATAGGAGCAAAAAGACCATGCCAAACGGTGCCGTATTTTGATTTATGTTCATATTAAATATTCTTAAAAAAAATTATTTAAATAACTTGGTATAAGAATATCAAACTTGTAACTTAATAAAATGGGAATTGGAAAGCATTAAATTTCAATAGTATTTTGCAAAAAAAAGTATTTACTAACACCATTAAATAACTTTAATAAAAGAATGTAATCATTTACAGAATGCATGAAACCATGCATGTGAAAATGTAATTGAGTTTGCATTTCAAATAAATGTCAACAAAATCTCAGCCATGAAATGATTACATTACTAGCTTAGAAGCTTGCAATATTATGAGATTTTTTATTTATTTTTCAAAGCATAGAAGAGTAATAATCTTAAAAAAAAGTCTCTGAATACTCGAATCATAATTCTTTAATTGTCTAAACCATAGATAATAGCTAAAAATGGAGTAAAAAACAAAAAAAAAACAAGTATATTTATAGGAATAATTACCAAAACTTCCCATGAAAGTTAGCCTAAGTACATGTTGCACCCATCTTTCTTTTGAAATTACAAAAACCTCCTTGTAAGTTTACATTTCATAACATTCATGCAAAAAAATACCTCGTTAGAATAAGTTTTAAAGCGGTGGCTTTTTTGCGCATGAATGTTATGAAATGTACTCTTACAAAGGAGGTTTTTGTAAAAGTGGAGGGTGCAAACTGTAATTTAGCAAACTTAGAGGGGAGGTCCAAGTAAATAACCCTTTAAATATATATAGATGTGTGTGTGTGTGTCTAGTCTCTTTACATGGCAGGTGATCTCGGCACGGATGTCCATGAAGATCCCCAAACCCCGCTCCGTCGTCCAAATTATTGAATGTTACTACCAGTTTTCTCGCACATCTTGAGTGCGAAAAATGAAATCATCAATTCCGCGGGATCGCGAATTCTAACTGCGCGATGCAATGACAGAATCTAATAAACTCGTATTTTTTCCGGGGCATGCTGCTTCTACTTCGAGCAATGGAACGCGATCTTAGAAGGAGATGAATCTACACAGCTGCATCTCTCTCTGCACAAAGTTTGTGGACATATTTGATCCTCTCAACTGACTTGCATATTCCACTGCAATTCCAATCAAATGATGCGATACACACATTTCCTGCCTGAGCCTTCCATTCACAATCTGGGAGGGCATATAAATCAAGAAAGAGAATGAGAGAAAATTAGGATTTTGAATTCATAATTTGTTGATTTGATGATATATCAAAAAAAATAATTTCAGACTGTAAAAAATATCCCATTTTGAGGCTACATGCAGTAGAAACAACAATATTCATGTAGACTGATGTGTCTGAAATGATAAATTCAACTAAAAAAATTATCATGAACAACTTGTATGTGTTATCTTGGGGGGTCAATCCATTCTTCTATCAAATAAGTAAAATATTAAGTATTTATATTAGGCCGTTCGCTTGGGCGGAATTGGAGAAAGGAATTGGGTAGCTACAAATATAGTTACTTAACCTCTGTCCTACACTCAAATACTTTGTGATTTTTGGACCCAACCTATAAAATAAAGGTCTGGGTGTGCCACATTTTCAATGCACTTGCTTCGATTATGTGCCGAATTATGATATTATATTGACTTCCGCTATGGATCATAACTTCAAATTGGGTCATCATATTGAGAGCAATAATGATCTCTCGCGCACACCACTCCAAGAGTGACCTCCTCCTCAAGGTGTCCAGACTGTGTATCATCATCGGAGTGGTCATCTCCCGACTTCTCCCGGTCTAAATATGCCACATAACTTTGACATGCTGCTTTTCACAGACATACTGAATATAGGGTTTACAGCTTCTCCATCACTTTCCTGGCAGACTTTTCTATTTCTTCCCATCAAAGGGTTATCTTTTTAAGTTTTATCCATTGCTTGACTTCTATGTTGCTCCATTGAGTCTGGTTGCCACAGTTTTGCCACTAGACTCTCATTTCTCTTGAAGAATTCTCGTCTTGCAGGGAATGATTTCTAGCTTCTGTTGCATTAGAAAAGCAATGCGACAATGAGATATCGTATCGCTAGTTTTGGACTATCCATGAAATGAGAGATTTCTTGTCCTTCAATCTCGTCGAGCTGGTCTTGCTCGACAAGGTGCACGGACTTGACAGCGTATTCCATGATGCTACGAGTACCTTAAGCAAATAATTGGTACGGATGAGAAAGTGTGATGCAAGTAGTGGTATAGTAAGAAAGATGCTTTTAACTTCATTTCATTTTTTTCTGTAGTGCAAATGTGCCTCTTCCATTCTCTCCTCCTACAGTCTATCACACCATGTTGTTGATCCAGATTTGAATTGGAAGAAAACTAACCTTACTCACAAGTTAGTAAAAATAAATCTTCATGTAATCAGAGGAAAGGTATACCTCAGAGGGCTAACCTATGAACTCTTTCATACCAAGGCCTCCGTAGAATATCAAAATATACACTCTTAGTTTGAAGTTATCTCCCACTCAATGATATTCACGACTACCACATTGATTTATGTGGACATCATTGAGCTGATCTCCATTGTCGTGGAAACCATAGCACTCGTAGTCTCCATGAAGATCATCATTGTTAAACTTGCGTTGACCATCATGATCGCGTTAGACTGACATCTCGTCATCATCGTAATCTTCATATCAATTCCTTGCAAAAGAATCATCTCCTTTCCGGTCAAACTAGAATCATAATCTAAGAGGTCATGAGGTGGTTTACTCATGACGCCATTTCTGAACCTGAACTGATTGCGGCAAAGGTTTTTAAAGGTCTAACGTCTTTTCCAATCATTGGGTGGAGATTCATATCCCTAAGATAAGCATCATTAATAGGATAAACTATAACACAGTCTTGCAAATCTTTGATCATCATTAAGATATTATCGTTGATTATCTTTACTACCCTTGTCTCCTATCATGCTTCAAGCACATCGAAGTTCTAATACAACCTGGACCATATCAAAAACTCTGAACAAATAACGCACACACTTACACAATCACACAGCACAAAGGGGTTATAGTTTTAAAATGACATTATCTATCTCATTTGTGTACAAAGTTCATATTTATATCACATTAATGAGGCCCAAATCAGTTACAAATAATAAATAGTATAAGTTTTCAAAATTGTGAACGCAATGGTATCATGAGGTCATTTTAATTAAATCTCAGAGAGAGAGAAAAACAAATTATCCGAGAAAACAAACTCCAAATTTTGGTTCCATCGTCAAGAATAAAGTGGTTCAAGAATGTGGTAATTCAATGGAAAATCAAGCATATGAGTAGGAAAATAAAATTATAGCAGATGAAAATACAATAATGCTGGTTTGGAAAATTTTCTCCTCATCCAATAGTTAAGTCGATATTATGCCTGCAACAACTGATATGTAGATGCTTCTCTACGGAAACTAATGGGCAAAACCGAAAAAAGAGGGAAAATCTTTATAAGATCAGTTGATATTCAAACAACATATCATCAGCACCATAATCCATAAGAATAAGTGAAAGGCACAGAAAAACGTGTTACAAATATGAAAATATGCACAAGATATATTTGGCATTTGACAGGTCTCATAAGTAGCTTTTGAGCAGATAACCTAAATGGTGCATCGCTAGCTAATGGTTTTGCTAGAAGACATAAGGATAAATGATGTAAAGGCTCATTTATAGATCCTTTTCTTCCTTCTCCTTTAGTCCCACATCTATTGTATAGGATTCTATTATGTGCTCGGGATTGCGAGCGTGTTCGCCGGGAAAGAGGAGGAAAGTCCTCAAGAGAGGAGGAGAGGAGAGGCCGGCGAGCTATGGCGTCTGCGGTGGTCCTGCGGTGAGATCGGCGGAGCGGCGCAGCAGGCGGGAATCGCGCGAGTCACGATGTAGGCGGCAACGGCTAGGGCTTTGTTTCCATGGAGTTAGAGATGGGTAGAGAGAGAGAACTAGAGAGAGAGTTTAGAAAAGGATAAAATGAAAATACTCTTGCTTGCTACCTTCCAAGGTTCACCCCACCGGGTATTAATAGTCAAATGCCCCCTCCTTGGGCTTAGACACGAAGGTTCAAAATACGCATAATAATAAGCATAAAAATAGAAGTAGATAAAATGTCCGCGACATGCTCGACCAAGGCGGGACTGTAACATCCCCACCCTACCCGACAACAAGCTTGCCCTCAAGCTTGGTCTGTAATGACGGTGGACGTCGGATCTCCTGTGTCGGTGTCAGCATCCCGTTCAGAAGCCGAGCCGTCGACCTCCAACCAGAAGAGGCGCTTGCAACAATGTACGCGGAAAGAAGGGCTCGTCGCAGTTGTAACAGAGGCCCTTGGCACGGCGGTCATTCATCTCCTATGGCGTCAGTTGTCGAATGGTAGTTGGGCGGTCGGCATCGCAGTCTGGGGCGAGGAGACTGGTTGTGGTCGATGACGGAGCCGCGGAGGACGCTTCGACCCCTCGGTGTCCTGGTGATGTAGATGAGGGCGGTTCAAAAGCAGGCGCTTCTCGCAAATGCGAGCCAAACTCATTGCATTGGTCAGATCTGCGGGTGCCTGAAATTCGACGTCCATGCGAAGGGGCACATGGAGTCCCTCCGTGAAGATGGATACCTGCTGTGTCGGCAGGACGGTGGTAGTGCGGGCCAAGAGTATTTGAAACTGTTCAAGGTACTCGTCGATCGGATCGGGATGTCGGAATGAAATGAGTCCCCTAAGGGATTGCTGTGGAGCGGTGGGCCGAAGCGGAGGGTGCAGTTGACCTTGAAATCTTCCCAAGATAGTAGTGGTTTCTCTCGTTGCAGTTGGGAAAACCAAAGTTGTGCGGGGCCCATCAGGTGGAAGGCTGCAATATTGAGTCATTCTTCCCAGGGGATGCGCTGGTGGGCGAAGAACTGCTCGCAACGAGAGAGTCAGGCTAAGGGGTCTTCGTGGCCGTCGAATATGGGAAAATCCAGCCGTAAATATTGTGGCGCCCCGTTGCCCTCGTGGCGCCCCGTTGTCCTCGTGTCGCGGGGGAAAAAATTCCGGCATAGTTGGCGGAATCGACACTTCACTAGAGGAGCCCGCTGCCGGTTGGGTCGGTCGGTTAGCCGCGAGTTTGGTGGTGACAGCGGCAATGAGGGCGTTGTTGTTATCCGTGAGGAGCTTGGCGAGAGACTCAAAAACTTGCGAGAGGGAGGGCTGGTCGGCCATTGCGTAGGACGAAAATGGTGGGTTGTCGGCGCCGGAGAGAGCGGAGGAAGAAGGGTCCGACAGCGGAAGTAGCCCGGTAGAGGCAGCGAGCAAGGGGGCCCCGTCGATGGAGGAGCTGAGAAGGATGCGCGGGGAAGAGGGGCCGGCGATGAACGGTCGGTGCGAAGCCAGGTGCTGAATGTTTGACTGCGCGGAGGGGTCATGCGGGCCGTAGGAGGACGGGAAGGGACCGGATAGGCCGCAGCATGTCGGAGAAGGATCCTGCACCTAATGGCCTTGTCTTATCCCAGCGTAAGCATTGCATTGACCTTCTGAAAGATGTTGGTCTCTCGGGTTGCAAACCTGCGGAAACCCCGATGGAAGTCAACCATATGTTGTGTGCTCAGGGATCTGCGCCTGTTTCTCTACTTCCAAATCCAGAATACTATCGTCGTCTTGTGGGAAAAATGATATACCTAACCTGTTACGAGACCAGATATATCATTTGCGGTTGGAGTGATCAGTCGGTTTATGCATACCCCACGGGTTTCTCACCTTCAGGCAGGGAATGCATTCTCAGATATCTGAAGACTGCCCCTGGGAAAGGACTTGTGTATAAGCCATCTTCCTCTCTTTCTCTTATTGCATACTCTGATGCGGATTATGCGGGCTCGTTGAATGATCAACGTTCTACTACTGGATTTTTAATGAACTTTGGAGGAAATCTTATCGCATGGCAGAGTAAGAAGCAGACGGTGGTTGCTCGCTCGTCTGCTGAGGCTGAGTATCGTGCGATGACAGATGTTACATCAGAACTAACCTGGCTGGAAAGTCTTCTAATGGATTTGGGAGTTAGGTTGTCCTCACCATCAACGTTATTTTGTGACAGTCAAGCTGCAATACATATTACAAAGAATCCTGTGTTCCATGAGCGGACTAAACATATTGAGCTTGATTGTCACTTTGTTCGGGAAAAGATTCAATTAAAGGTGCTAAAGCTTGAACATGTTCCTACTTCTGGGCAAGTTGTTGACATCCTTACCAAGGCATTACCTCGCAAACTGCATTACCAGTTCTTGTTCAAGCTTGGTGCCTACGACTTGTACGCTCCAGCTTGCGAGGGAGTGTTAGAAGACATAAGGATAAATGATGTAAAGTCATTTATAGGTCATTTTCTTCCTTCACTTTTAGTCTCACATCTATTGTATAGGATTCTTCCTCCCTCTCTTCTCCTATATATTTGTACTCTCTCTTATATTTGATATATGAAAGAAGGATATACAAGGTTTGTCCATTGTTTCCTACAGGTTTTAATTCAAATTAAACGGAGCTACAGAAAACAACCAAAAATAGTGCATAAAGAGATATTTCATGGCATCAGTTTAATAAGAAAAATATCAGATTGTTTCACACTGAAATGTAAAGCCTCAAATCCATGTTAAGAAAAATTCTAATGAATCTAGGAAAAAAAGTACAAATGAATCTAGAATTGGTGCCAATAAATGTGATCAAATGCGCTCGTTTAGGTCCTCAAAATCAAATGACAGGAAAAAATTTGCACCTGGTGGAGTTCCGCAACACATATTCCGATCATCAATATGCTCAATATCCAGCCCAATAAACCAAGAACCGAGAGATACATCCTCATTTGCATACTTGTGTAGTATAGGCCTATGCAAACCGAAAAGACATTAGAGACACAAATATTTAGACCGTGAAACTAAACAACAGTTAGGACATACTGGTTGATAGAAATGTAGGCTGCCAGGTCTTTCGAGATGGCATAGATTTGGCCAGTTGCATGTCGAAAGTATTTGTTACCTTCTTCTCCAAACTTCCAATACTCAGGCTCATGATACTTCACTTTCCTGTGTCAACAAAAAAAGGCATAACGATGTTGTCAAAAAGCTGAATAGACTTGGTCTTTACTATGTTTATTTGTATTTTCTATTTATTCACTGTATTTTTCGTTTATGCATTTTCTCCTAATAATATACCAAAATATAGGTAAATTTATAACATCAATTACTATTATTTAGAAAATCTGCCCAATCGAATCATTATTGTGCATTCCACATGATATCAGAGAATATGTGGCCATGCCTCCATCGAAGCAAGTCGCGCTTCCTTTGATGGATGACGCGCGAATCTTGAAAGAAAAAAAGTAATCGATGAATTCTATTCACATAACCCACATATATATGCATGTACAAGAGAGGGGGTGTCCACAACACCCAAGGTGAGCCAAGCTAACTCAACCGTACAGAATGTACACTATATCTATCCCCCCTCCCCCCACAGACTCACGGGGGATCATACACCGAGAGTTTGGACAGTAGATAGGCATGATGGGTCCTCGTCTGCGACTTAGTCATCAAATCTGCAATCTGCTGCTCAGAAGGAACAAAGAAATGAGCAAGAAAGAGCAAGAGTGACATGGTCATAGTGCTCACATAGGAATAAAGCATCCACCCCGATATGCTTGGAGAGTGAGTGCTTCGTCGGGTTTAGAATAATACGAATGACACTGATGTTATCACAGTAGAGTGGAGTGAGATTTGGAGAAGAGACACCGAGGTCCTCAAGAAGCCAACGAAGCGAAATAATATCCTCAGCGGTGGTAGTCGTGGCCCGAAGCTCAGCCTCAGTGCTGGAGAGAGAAACACCGGTTTGTTTCTTGGACTTCCATGCAATAAGTGAAGCCAAGAACAGACAGAAATCAATGACAGAGCGACGATCAACATAATCACTAGCCCAGGTAGCATCCGAGTAAGCACGAAATTGTAGGGAAATACCGCTGGAGAAAAAGAGACCACGATAAGTCGTCGTCCAGAGATAGCGCAGGAGCCGCAGCAGGTGATCGTAATGCACAAAGGTGGGCGCACTAACAAACTGGCTCAACACATGAACAACATGGGCAATGTCGGGCCGAGTAATGGTGAGGTAGACGAGGACTCCCAACGAGGTGGCAGTAGCGAGCGGGATCAGAGAGTGGCAACCCCTCATTCGGACGTAGTTGAAGGTGAGCTCCATAGGGGTGTCCACTGTGCGAGAGTCAGAGACAGCAACCCGATCTAGGAGATCTAATATATAACGTTGTTGAGAGAGCTGAAAACCACAGTCTGTAGAGCTGACCTCAAGGCCCAAGAAGTAGCTCAGTTGTCCAAGGTCAGTCATCTGAAATTGCTATTGAAGGTGATGTTTGACGAGGGTCACATGAGAAGGATCATCACCAGTAATGATCATATCATCCACATAAAGTAACAAAATAGTCCGACCACGAGAGGAGTGTACGAAAAAAGTCGGATCATGTGGACTTGGCTGAAACCGGCGGTTGTAATAGCTGAGTTGAAACGTGCAAACCACACGCATCGGGCGCCTTCTTGAGCCCATAAAGAGCTCGCCTCAAGCGGTAGACAAGGCCTGGAGGAGAGGATATACCAGGAGGAGGAAGCATGTATACCTCCTGCTGAAGATCACCGTGACGAAAGGCATTCTTCACATCGAGTTGAGACAGAGACTAGTGGCGAACAACTACAACTGCAATAAGAGTACGAATTGTGGTCATGTGTGCAACTTGAGCAAAGGTCTCGTCATAGTCTCTCCCTGCTCCTGTTAAAAATCACGAGCAACTAGCCGAGCATTATACCTCTCCACAGAACCATCAGAGCGAGTCATGACTTTGAAGACCCACTTGCAAGTAATAGGAACAACACAGGGTAAAAGAGGAACAAGGTCTCATGTAAGAGTGTGCTCAAGTGCCTCCAACATAGCAGACATAGCAATCTGCCACTAAGGTATCTGGGCAGGCTCAAGGTAGGAAGTCGGCTCTGTAGTACTACAGGCAATAGCAGGAAGGGCAGGTAGGTTCAGCAGTAGTGTAGCAAGGCTAAGACGGTCGGGAGGACGTCGCTCACGAGGTGGGTTGCGACGCATAGGAGTATCATCTACAGGACACTCGCTGGAGGAGGCAGACACTAAGACTGGGGGTATTGGAAGCGAGGGAACAGGAGGAGGAGGAGGAGGACATGTGTAGTGATATGGAAGGGGGACGAGTGCGTCAGAGGCAGAAGTGGGAGGCAAAGAGGAGAAGTGAGAATGTGAGACTAGAGAGGTCAGAGATGGTGTAGGCAACAGCAAGGGGGGAGGGGGGTGAACATACCAGTGGTGGAATGGGAAGGGCGAGAAACTGCACATCAGAGGGGATCACAGATGAGTGCGAGATCGAGGAGACGGATGACACAGAGAAATAGTGAGACTCGTCAAATGTGACATTACATGAGATGCGAAGTCGACGTGCAACATGAGTTACATGATCATAACATCGATAGTCCTTGTGCTCAGTACTATTCCAAGAAAGAAACAAAATACAAATTGAGCAGAGAGCTTGATAAGCACGCGTGGAGGAAGTAGAATATAACACCGACAGCTAAAAATACGCAGATGAGTATAACGTGGGGGTCGAAGTACAGACACTCAACAGGACACTGATCCTGAAGAAAAATGAAGGGTTGTAAGTTAATAAGGTAGACAGCAGTGTAGACAGCCTCAATCCAAAAGTGAGGAGAAACGTGAGAGGAGATGAGAAGAATGGGGGTTGTCTCAATGATGTGGTGATGCTTCCTTTTAGCGGTGTCATTCTGAGCGTGGTTACCAGGACATGCAAAATGAGAGAGTGCCATGGGTAGCTAGCATATCGCGAAAAGCATGAGAGAGGTACCCCCCTCCCGAGTCGGAATGGAAATATATATGGAATCAGAAAACTGGGTGCGCGCCATAGCGGAAAAAGTAACATAAATCTGAAAGAATTCAGAATGAGAGTGCATAAAATAAATCCAACAATAACGAGAATAATCATCAACAAATATAACATAGTACCGATGTCCGATCTTTGATACAAAAGGTGCAGGACCACACATCTAAATGAACTAAATCAAAAGAACAATGAGACCAAGCCTCACTAAACTGATAGGGCAGTTGTAATTGTTTACCAATCTTACAACCTCGTACAATAGTTACCGATCAACAAAAACACAACCAACGAGACGGGTACTGATGAGAGACGAAATACACGAATCAATGGGATGACCAAGTCGGTGATGCCACTGAGAGAAGTCTATTAAAGGAAGACAAAAGGATGACACCGCAGGTGACGATGGAGTGGATGAAAGATAAAGACAATCAAGGACGTATACCCCGCTACGGCGACGGCCAACTTCAAGGAGTGTCCCTGTCAGACGATCATGCACACAATAAGCAAACTCATCAAAAATAACAAAACAATAGTGAGACGTGAGTTGACTGCCGGATATAAGGTTCATGGATAACTTGGGTATATAAGTCACATTCATAATAAAATAAAATGGGAGGTATGAATGAGGCCATGACTGGTGATAGGGAGAATAGTGTCATCTGCTACCATGACACTAAGGGCAGACGAGACGGGCTAACGGGACAAGAGGTGGGTGGCATCATGAGTCATGTGAAAACAGGCTCCAGAGTCAAGCAACCAGTCGGAGGAAGAGATACCTGCAGGAGCAAAGGACAACCAACTGAGAGGCAGAAGCACAAGAAGCATCCAGTGAGAGCACGGAGGCAAAGGAGCGATGTAGTGAACCATGAGATAACTGTTGGGCAATCTGCTGGGAAAGCTCAGAAACAAAGAGTGACTGCACCATAGCAAAGAAGTGAGCTGAAGGAGCATCAGGACAACGTTGCTGACCAGACTGTTGAGCCCTCTGAAGCTTGCGACACTCATATTTGATGAGGTCAAGACACTGGCAGTAGTGACAGCAAACAGGTTGGCGACAAGGAGCACCAGACTGCGCAGTAGAGGGAGCCGGAGGACGAAGAACGGGCCGCACTAACGCACTATAACCCGACGAAGGCAGCAGAGGAGTACTCACAAGAGAGGACTGTGATGGAAACTCGGGAGCAGCAAAGACAACATGAGTCAGCACACCAGAAGGCGTAGCAGTGTCCAAGAAATGGAGAGGAGTCTCTTCAGCGATTACCAAGGCCAATGTATCGCTGAGTGAAAGTGGAGGATCTCGGTCCAGAAGCTGGGCACGAATAGGCTCGAACTTGGGGTGTAAGCACATAAGAAACTCATACATGTGCTGAAAATCACGATCCTGAGATGTAGCAACACACTAAGGAAAAGTAGTGCAGGGGGAAGGAGCCATCACATCGCACTGACGCCAGAGGACCAGGAGCTCAGCAAAGAAGTCATGTACAGACCGATCACGCTGGTAGCAGACGCCAAGGGTCTGGAACAGAGAGTAGCGCAGGGCCTGACTAGATGGCAGGTAGAGACGACACAAGTGATCTCACATCACCTTGGTCGTAGATAGCTCGTATACGGGCATGCGAATGGGGAGCTCACGGGACTGACAGATGACGGCTATCGCGCAAGAGTCGTCTGAGCGCCACTTTGCCATGTCGGAGCGCTGGATGGAAGCGGCAGTGCTAACAGCGGAAGAATCGTCCACAGGACTGGCAGTTGGTAGAGACGAAGTTGGCTCAGAGCCGTCAATGTGGCCCCATAGATCTAGCCACAGAGGATCACGCCGACGGTGGCGGACCATACCTTGTAGTTTCGTCCATCGAGGATGGCATCTGCCTTCTAGAGAAAGGCAGAGGAGTGAGACGAGTCCATCGAGGTTGCAGGACAGCCGGAGAAGGAGGAAAAACAAGTCCGGAGACTACAGAAACAGCCGGAGAAGAAAAACGGGGTTGTGGAATAAGCCGGAGGAGGACAATGAGGTTGCGGAATCAGCCGGAGAAGGAAAATGGGACTCTGTATTTTTGGTGCGGCTGGAACGTCGATGCGGAAGCAAAAATGGGAAGAAAGACGCGATCTGAATGCAGCGGCGGAAGTGGGAAGATGCAGAGTGCAGAAGCGGGAAGATGCAGAGCAGCAGAAGCGATCTGGATCGACGATGCAGAGTGCATCTGGCGGCGTCTGGATCGTTGATGCGAAAGACGGGATCGGTGATGCGGAAACGGTAAGAAGGTCGCAATCTGGATGCAGCGGTGGAAGCGGGATCAGGATCGGCTCGTGAAAAAAAACTAGGGTTCTGATACCATGAAAGAAAAAAAATCAATGAATTCTACGCACATAACCCACATATATATACATGTACAAGAGAGGGGGTGCCCACAACACCCAAGGTGAGCCTAAGCTAACTCAACTGTATAGATTGTACATTATATCTAACAACTCTCACCTCACCTACCACACCTGAGCCTTCTTGAAAGAAAGGCCCGTGCTAAGAAAGACATGATTGCTCTCATCCTTGACACGAAGAGGCTGGCTGGAAGCATCCTCCTAGTTCTGCCAAACACATAGTAGGGAAGATCTTGTGGTTCAAGCCCGCTGACTTCTAGCCATAGGGTTCTTTGTTGATACTCGTCTCGTTAACATCAACCACCAAGAGTAGGGGAGCCATCACAACTTTTCCTTTTGGTGCTTCACGGTGCCTTGGAATACTTGTGGTACTGAGATGTAGAAACCTCAGGAACCTCCAAACCCAACACGTGCCTCGAGGACAAGACGTAGAGTTGCTTGGGGAGGGAGACGTTCAAGTGCTCTGATAAGGATATGATCTCATGGTCACGCTTTGCGTCTCCCTCTGCTTATGTAGCCCAAGGGGAATTATTGTAATTTGTATGTCTCACTCCCCTATATAAGAGAGTGATAATGTCTCATATTTTCTATCTTTGGAATACATTGTGAGTGTTAGGTTCTCCTAGGTGAGAGAGGCTTTTAGGGGAAACCAACCCTCAAGAATTTGGGTCGAGCTTGTCTCGACATTTGTATCACTATATTCGGTGTTTAATCCTACAATTTTTCGTACTTAATAGTGGCATCTATCAATCGGTCCGACCTACTGCTAATTTAGGGTTTCATACGAAACCCTAATTGGACCTAACTCTTTGTTCGAGCCACCTGCTTCATTTCCCACTTCGCCGATCCCGTCTGTTTCAGTATTTGTTTTTCGCAAGCATCTACCGTGCCGTTTTCAGCAAGCAGTCCGTCATCCAATACTTGTCTTCCGCTCCATCGCCTTCAACGACTCCATCTCCTTCAACGATTGCATCACCTTCGACGTCTGCATCACCTTCCGACCTGCATCTTTCGAGCCTTCCACTGCATTCGTCTCTGCTTTGCCATTTCCCTCCTTTTGGTGGCCCCGATCCAGCACGCCTCTGCCATCGTGCATCCTCCCCTAGTCCCCCACCCTTCCTCCCCGCACGGGCCTCCTCCTCGCATCCTTCATCCCCCGTCTATTGATCAGCAACCCGACAAATTTCCTGCGCCAAATAGATCTCAACGACACCAGATAAAGAAAGGAGATAACACCATAATATCAAGGAAGTAAAATCAAGACAAGGAGAGAAAGAAGTTTACCATCCCACAGACAACAATCAACGGGACCCACAATGGTGGGAGAGGGCGGAGGAATTGTGCACCAGCAACGACAATGGTTCCACCAATAAGAACAACATTGAGGATTGAAGTAAACGAGGGAGTCAAGATCTTGTTCATCTCTCCAAGGATTCACAGGAAATGGAGACGAAGTGATCGTAGTGGAGGGATCCTATTCAATTTTTGGTGATGAAAATTTCAAATATAATTCATCAAAGAGTCAAGACCCTACGAGAGTACTCGCCAGTGTAGGCTGTGTGGGAATGTTCTTCGGTACATTTTTGCAAAAGGGTTATTCGTGGAGGAAACCCCTGATGTTGCAAGGACGACGGGGTAGTAATACAAACTAAGAGAAGAACCCGGGCAAGGGAGGGGTGATGGAGGTGAGAAGAGGAAGGAGAATGATAAGAACTTAAGAGAGCAGCCCTAAAACACATTCATCCAAGCATGAAAACCTTAATTAGACATACAACACCCTTTATAACAACGGAGTGCAAATAACTAGAGTTCTGGTGTGCGCATAGCAAAAATAGAATTAACATTCAAATGAAAATATTTAAATGAAGATGGTTCACGTGGTCTCCTCCAATCTCGGTGGGCTAGGGGTCGTCGCCTTCCTCCGAGTGTAGACTCTCCCCAGTGCGTCAGCAACATGCGCGACCGTAACACAATGACATTGCAGACCTTAAAACCCCCTTTCTCTCTCGTGGTAATTAAATTCCCAGTTTTTAAATGAGTTTAGATACCCTAGGACCTCATATTAACAAATCAACACCCGCTTTCAATTTTATTCAACTTCTCACATATTTGTAGTGACCCAGAAATCACTCACCTGAAGATTCTCACAACATTTGGGTTATGCAGGACCCAACAATTTTGGCTTCAACGGGTGCTACATGGGCATTGAAACTCATGTGCCTTATACAAAATTAAAAAAATATACTATCTAATTTAAAATATATGCAACTTTTGTTTTTGGGAAACATCATTCTTAGATCAAAATTGCAAGTGTAAATTAATACTTCTAAAAATAAGGGAGTAGTACATATTGCTGAAATTCGGATACCGGTTCAACGGAGTTCGGACTAAGAGGCGGTAGTTCGCATTACTTCTCTCACTGTCGGACACTAGAGACTGGAAATTTCGAGCCTAGACCTGACCCTCACCAAATGAAGAGTGGATTGTATACACTCAGACCTGTAAGCCGCAGCGAGGAGGTCCCGCCATACACCCGAAAGTTCTCTTCTCAACTTCCTCTCTCAAAGCCAAATATTGAGCTCGGCACCTCGAATGGCACGGAGAAAAACTCGAAATGGGCGAACTCTAGGAAGCTGAGTTTGCCTTCTCCGACGTGTTATGGGATCCTATTTATAGGCAAAACATCTCGAGGATAAAAAGGTCTTTAAAGGCTTGTGGATAGTTGCCACTGCCTTTATGAAGATATCAAAATACTATTCACAGACCCAGGTGGTCTGCGGGCAGTAACTTCCGCCTTCTCAAGAATACTATTCCCAAACCCTGAAGGTCTGCTGATAGCCAAAATACCAAAAGACCGTTGCTCATTGACCTGGGCGAGTATAAGGGTTTAGATGGATTGAACTCGCCTCCCCTCCCCCCCCCCACCCCCCACCCCCGGCGGCGAGAAGCGTCACACTGCCCGGGGGCTGGATGAACTGGGCTCGCCTCGCCTACTTATCGGCGAGTATGCCCGGCTCCCCCCTCCTCCCCCCAAGGCCACAGGTTGGGCCCGCTTCTGCCAGTTGCGAGTCGGGTTCAACTTCCGGTCTCGCCCACCACCTAGTTGGGTTAGGCCCGCTAATTTGGGTTTACTGGGGTGCACCGTCTTACTGCTCGCTAAATACCGGTTGTACATATGTAATGTACGTGTATTAGAATTTTGAAGTTTAAACTATGTTTTATTAGAATGTAATGTATGCGTACTATTATTTTGAACTTTAAACGAATGTGTTTTCTGGAACATCTTAAAACAGAGGAGAGCAAAACTTATCCAAGTAATTCATACAAGCATACATAAATTATATGAGAATAATATACGGTTTTGCTAGCAATATATCTTCAACATGATTTCAAGATTTCAGAAGGGAAGAAATATTTACATATTTGAAAGAACTGGACCAGATTTCATGCAACCAATATATATCCTCGGTTTGGACCTATGGCGTGCAAGAGTTGCAGCCAGAACACCTGAAACACAAGTGTAAAGAATATATATTCAACAGTGCTAAACTGACAGTAATTCCCAATATAAGTAGAGAAATCTACAAAGGGGCCAAAACTAAACATTTACCTAAGTTAACATGGATATCATCATCCACCTTAACATAAAATTCAGCATCCCAATGAGTAACTGCTGTAGAAAAGAATATCTTTGTTTTTCCGGACAATTCGTGATAGCCTTCAACATGATCCTGACAATACTCATGGTTGCCTTTAATAAAGTGGTGGCGTCATTTATGCCTTATTCAGGTACACAGCTTAAAGAAAGTAACTTACCAGCCTAAGGAAGTCATTATTTTGTTCTTCTTCTGAATCAATTGCCCTGTCTAGGATGCTGTTTGATATAGAACTGTAAATGAGAAATCAAGTTTTCAGTTTAATTATTAAAATTGGTGTACATATGAGATCATCTACTGTTGCACGCGGAAGATAAAAGCAGCATAGATTAGCTTCACAGAATCTAGAAATATATTGCAGAAGTATATACATGAATACAATTTTTTTCTGTTTTTGCATGCCAATTTGCTTATTGGACAACAAAGAAAAGTACTCCCTGTGAAGAGCAGAAAGACAAAGGGAAGTTAAGTTTAATATTGGTTTCAAAACCAAAATAACAAGCTTAGGCAGATCCAACTATAATTAAATTTATACTTCTGCTAATGTTGACTGTTTGCCATACTATATCTATTATTTATACCAAGATATATGATTACCATTAAAATAAAAATTGTTCATTCTGAAAAACAATAGCTTGTCTAAAAGGCGGCTTCTCAATGACGGCATCAAGTCTTATGTCAAAGAAATGATTAATGATTTGGAGTACTCATATTAGGGGTAGGTATCTGTAGACAAAGTGAATTTTAGTGCTGATTTGACATTTTTCTAATATTTAAACTAGCTCCTTAGTCAATCGCCAAGGAAAACAGAAAATCAAGGGGAAATAATATGTTAGTGCTGAACATTAGAAGTATAAATATAATTAATTGATAAATGAGAAACTTTCGAGGGAGATACAGGAATGCAAGCTCATACTACATCGAGATATTTTACAAAAGAATAGGATGCTTTACTTGGTAATACTGCTTGATGGGGATCACATTTCACGGGTGGGCCCACTCTTATCGGAACCCGCTCAAGTTTACTTGCACGGGAGGCGGAGTAAGGATCGTCAGATAGACGATCCGAGCCGGTATCCACGTTTAGAGCAACGAAGACATTTTTATGTATTTGATGTATTTTTTCATGTATATTTAGTGTTTTATGTTTCAGACGTGGCCGTCCGCAGTGAGTTCAAAGCCTAGAAATAGGGGTATAGGTGTAGATTTTGGGAGATTGCAGATTTTGAATAGAAATTCGGGGCTCTCACGGTCGTCCCACAGTGCTGATTCCATGAATCTTTGGTCCCAAAGCCAAGGTAAACTACCTTTCCACTACCTATAAATACCTTCTCATCCATAGTTGTCCATAACTCCCTCCCACCACTCAATGACTACAAAATAACTAATCAAAACTACCTGTAACCTCTGTTTCTGAGATGAAATGGGGGTAGGTGGTGAAATGGTGGGAATTTCTTGGGTGAGATGGCAGTGGGAGGTGAGCTATGTTGTGTGTTTGGGTAGATAAGTCGAGGCCAGTGGAGATTTCGTTAGGGGAAGAGTTGGGTGTTTGTAATGTTGGGGTTAGAAGGGTTGGCATGGTGGATAATGTAGGTGGTGTTTGAGTGGTTAAGGGGAGCAGTAGTGGATGTTGTGAGAGGGCGAAATAGTGATGAAAAGAGGCGTAGTTGATGCAGGAATCTAGAGTAGTGGGACAAAATTGGGGTGCAGCTGTGGAAGTCGAGAAGGCAAATGGTTCCGGTGCGGATGTTGCGGTTGTGGAGATACGGTTGAAAAAAGTATAGGGCCAAGGATGACTTTGTTTTGGAATATTAGCCGTAACCTGGGAAGTAATTTGGATAAAAGTTTAACAATTCGTGCAACACTTGGTAGGAAAATAGTCTCTGAATTTTTTTTCTTTTGACTCCTCATTTCCGACCTACCACCAGGCCACACCTGATCTTTAAATGCTTTCTCATTCACACAATCAATAACCACCCCTGCATGCATCCACAATATCATTGGGTGCATATTCTACAACAGTATCCCCACCTCCAAATCAACATCCAAATCTACCCAAAATTCATTTAACCTCCACCTTTGTGATACCATTCTTTTCTCATCCATGCTTCCTTAGACACTCTTCATCACACGACATCCACAACAATCCCCTCTACCATAGCATCTAAATTTGTGTCGATGATCACATCCACGCTTGTGTGACACCTTCCATCAATGCATTTTCTACCACAATGCCAACTATCGCCTCCGTCGCTTATCCCCCACTCTATAACTTCAACAGTCGCTTGAGCCTTTTCGGACAGAAACTGCAATATCCCATGCTTCCTCTATATAGACCACAACAATATTCGCGACGACTATCACCTCTATCACTAATGCTCCCTTGACAACACTCATGCCACCACGGATAGCACACCTGCATCTACCACCTCAAAGAGACCACTCGGGTTATTCTTTCACCAATGACTCCCTGCATGGTTACTACTAATTCATTGATGACCTCTCCACCCACACACACTAATAACTCATCAACCTTGAGGAAAGGTTGTTTTGAAAACATGAGGAGTGATGAGACGCACTTACTGAATTCTCTCCCTCATCAACAACTTCATCTATAGCTACTCATTGATCAACAACCTCTCCAACATTGTCAACTCCTCACTAATTACCCATCACCAACCTTGAGGGCAAGGTTGTTTTATGTAGAAGAATTGAGTGAACCTTGTATATACTTCTTGAATATCGAATTAAAAGTATGAGTACAAATATATAGGGAGAAGAGAGAGAGAATCGTCCCTTATACAAGATGTGGGACTAATACATGAGAAGGAAAAAGGACCTATAATGGGCCTTTAAATGGGTCTTCCCCACAAGCTAGAGTGTACAAATCGTAGGCGTCAAGCTTGGATAAAATCTGATAATATAATGGCCGAGAGAGGGCTTTGGTTAGGATGTCAGCAACTTGTCCTGTAGCGGGAACATGTTTCAATTCTATCTTCTTTGATTGAACTTTTTCTCGAATGAAATTACAGTCAACTTCAATATGCTTTGTTCGTTCATGAAAGACTGAATTCTTGGCAATATGTGTATCGCAGCTTGACTGTCAAAAAATAAGGTTGCCGGAGATGAGAGTTTGAGTCCCAAATCATCAAGAAGATTTTCAAGCTAGGTTAACTCAGAAACAACAACAGTCATAGCCCGGTACTCGGCTTAAGCAGAGGATCGAGCAACAACGGTCTGCTTCTTGCTACGCCAGGTTATAAGGTGTCCACCGAAATATGTAAAGAAACCAGTTGTGGAACGTCTATCATCCAGAGAACCTGCGTAGTCGGCGTCAGAATACGCAACTAGAGATAGAGAGGTAGATGGTTTGTAAACAAGTCCTTGTCCAGGAGCAGTCTTTAAATATCTGAGGATGCGCTCAACGGCTTGGAGATGAGAAGTCCGAGGAGCATGCATAAAACGACTCGCAACTCCTACAACAAACGAGATGTCAGGTTGAGTAACTGTAAGATAAATCAGCTTCCCCACCAAGCGTCAATAGTACTCTGGATTTGTAAGCATTTGCTCAAAATCAGAACCATGTACAGAGAGCTTGTGATTTACATCCATAGGGGTGTCCGCAGGTTTGCACCCTCAGTAGTCAACATCTTGAAGGAGGTCAATACAGCACTTCCTCTGGGGTAAGACGAGTCCATCAGGTCGTCTGGCGACCTCGAGCCCAAGGAAGTAGCGAAGATTTTCCAAGTCTTTTGTCTGAAATGATGGGTTCAAATGTTGCTTGATTTGTTGTATTCCGGTAAAGTCGTTGCCAGTAATTAGGATATCATCAACATACACAAGGAGAATCACAGTGTCTGTTGGCTGATGACGGGTGAATAGAGAGAAGTCAGCCGAGCTTCGTGTAAAACCAACTTCACAAACAACTTTGCAGAATTTTTCAAACCAAGCACGTGGGGACTGTTTGAGACCATATATAGACTTTCGGAGATGACATACGTGAGACTCCCCCGTGGTCTCAAACCCAGGAAGTTGGTGCATATAGACAGTTTCATGCAGATCACAATTGAGAAAAGCGTTTTTAATATCCACCTGATGGAGGGGCCACTGGCGATGGACAGCCAAGGAGATCAAGACCCGAACAGTATTCAATTTGGCAACCGGGGAGAAGGTTTCATCATAATCGAGGTCTTGCTGCTGAGTGAACCCCTGGGTCACAAGACGAGCTTTTAGGCGGTCAACAACCCCATCCGCAACATGTTTGATAACAAAAACCCACTTGCAGCTGACGCAGGACTGTTCGAAAGGAAGAGGAACCAAATCTCATGTCTGGTTAGCCCAAAGGGCAGTCATTTCATCCTCCATGGCCAACCGCCATCCCGGGTGCTGAAGCGCTTCCTGCACAAAGTTAGGAATAGAAATGGAGGAAAGAGAGACGACAAAGTGGTGGAGTGGTGGAGTGGTGGAGTGGTGGAGTGGTGGAGTGGTAGAGAGAGGCAATGTAGAGATACATAATTCGTCAAAGGGTGAGCTGTAGAGGTTGATGCAGGATCAGCAAGCCGCGGGATGTTATCTGTAGAGGAAAGTTGTTGCATGGAAGTCATCTTGGACTTACGACGAGTATAGACACGGAGAGGTGGTGGACGTAGAGAAGGGACCAGGAGAGGTGTAGGAGGAGGGGGTAGAGAGGGAGTCGTGACAGGAACGGCAGGACGAGCAGTAGTGGACGGTGGTGACGGGGTAGAAGGAGAGAAGTGGAATGGTTGATCCTCAAGGAAGGATACATCAGTCGAGACAATCAGCTTGTTGTCGGTAGGTGAATAACAGACAAAACCTTTTTGAGTGCGTGAGTATCCAACGAACATACATTTTGTGGCGCAAGCAGCGAGCTTGTCAGTAGACAGACCAAGAAGGTGAACATAACATGCACAGCCAAAGACACGAGGTGTGAGAGAGAAGGGAGTCTTGGAAGGAAAGAGAAGACTAAATGGAGAGGCGAAGTCGAGAACGGACGAAGGCATTCAGTTGATGAGATGACAGCAGTAGAGAACGTAGAGTTCCAATATCTTGTGGGCACCTACATTTGAAACATGAGGGATCGGGCGACATCAAGGAGGTGACGATTTTTTCGCTCGGCCACACCGTTCTGCTGGGGGTATAAGCATACGAGGTTTGATGTATGATGTCAAACTCGGTGCATAAATTGGAGAAGGTACAACCAATATATTCGCAAGCATTATCGGTGCGAATGATTTTTAGCATGGTGGAGAATTGCGTACGCGTCTCGGTTAAAAAAGTATGAAAAACAGATGTTAGTTCACTACGATCATGAAGTAAATATAACCAAGTGAGACGCGAGTAATCATCAATAAAAGTGACAAAATATCGATAACCAAAAACATTGGGGACTTTATAGGGGCCCCAGATATCACAAATGAACTAAAGACTATGAAGCAACGATACTTTCTTGAGGATCACGTACCCGTACCGGATACGTATCTGATACCGGTACGCACCTGATACTTGGCAGATACACTTGTTACTCTAGTCTTTAGATACACTTGGACTTGACAGATCATTTTGCATATTATGATAGGAGTAATCTTTTCTAAAGTAAACAAAAAGACTTTTGCATGTCTTTTAGAAAAGAAAATTGTGACCTATAAATACAACTAGGGGTGTTTGATTAGATTTAAGTATCTTTTTTTCGTTAAAACTATAAAAAAATTTAGTTAAATTTTATTATTTTGTTTTTACAGACCTAAGAAGCATGAATACACAAAATTGAGAAATGAACCCGCACTGGGTGCGTTTTCGGTACGAGTACGTGTATCGGACGGGCGGATACTTATTAACTCTTATTTGTCGTGTGCGCTCTCATTCTGCTCCACTGTTCTGATTGTTCTTCTCGTCGTCTCCCGATCGTAAGTCTGCCGCCCTCATTGATCGTTCTTGTCGTCTGCTGCGTTTTTCGATCGTGCTACGCTCGTCGATCGATCGTTCTCGCCAATTTCTTGCAGTCTGTAGCTTTCATCGATGTCTTAATGCGTTCAACATTCGATCTTTCTCGCCGTCTCCCGAACATTCCCACCGTCTCCCAATCGTTCTTGACGTAAGTTGTTATGCTTCTTCTTCCTCTTCTTATTCTTCCTTCTCCCTCTTCTTCTTCTTCCTCTTCTTCTTCAACTAATTTCGGAAACAAAAATAAATTGTTTCCTGTTATTTGTTGTTTTGCAAATTTATTATTTGCTGATTTCAAAAACATAATATTTCTTGCTATTTGCTGATTTGCAAATTCATTATTTGATGATTTCAAAAACATAATGTTTCTGGTTATTTGCATATTCAGTATTTGCTGATTTGCTATTTTCAGAAACAGATTGTTGCATACTATTTGCTGATTTGCAAATTCATTAGTTGTTGATTTCATAAACAAAAACATATTATTTCCTTTTAACTGTTACTGATTTGTTGATTTCAAAAACAGAAACAAATTGTTTCTTGTTGCTTTGTTGCTGATTTCAAAAATAAATGTGAGATATACATATATATTTATTATATTTAATACAACGTATCCCGCCGTACCCGTATCCTTAGTTTTAAAATTTTGTCGTACCGCCGTATCGGATACGTACCGTACCTGGTACTCGTACCCCGTACCGGTGCTTCCTAGACTAAAGAGAACGGAGTATCACTCCGGGTACATGTAGGAGGGAAAGAAATACAATGTTGTTTGACGTAGATATATGATTCACAAATAAACTTTTGCAGGGAGACATCAGGAAGAGCATTCTTGACAATCGGGAGAGGAGCATGCCCAAGACAGCGATGTCAGTCAACAGCAGAAAGAATGGTGGGTGGAACATCCAAGAGATACAGCTCATTCGACAGCCGCCCTTTATCAATGATATTACGCGTGCAGCGATCTTGCACAACAAAGGAGGAAGGAGAAAATGTTATACAGCAATCAAGTTCCTGAGTAAGACGACTAACTGATAACAAATTGAAGGAGGATCCCGGAACATGAAGAACTGAGGAGAGAGGGAGAGTGAGAGTAAGCCGAAGATTAGTTGTGCCAGCAACCGGAGTGGTGTCGTCATTGGCAACAGTGATGAACTTGGGATAAGCAGACTGTATATACTGTGGTGGTCTCTGGGATGTAAGGTGTTGAGTAGCACCCGAATCCACGATACAGTGGGGGTTATGAGAGAGATAAGATATACCTTCAGAAAAAGACGCTACCGAGCCAGAAGAGCGACTGATGACGCCTTGGAGCTGTTGAAGCTGGGTGCGGAGAGCATTGATATCTTACCGGGTAGAAGAATCAGAGTCCTGAGGAGCACTCATGGGAGAAGAAGCAGTTGTAGTAGAAGCAGCAAGGTGTGGAGGCAGACCATGCTTACGGTAGCATGTAGCTTCAAGATGACTCTCTCGACCACAGTAAGTACATTTTACACCGGAGCGCCCAACACGTCCTCATCCCCGAGATGTGTGGCGGTCTCCCCTAGTCGAAGAGCCACGAGCTGGAGCTGGAGCTGGAGTGGGTAAGAGTGGCTACTGAAGGAGAGCTGGTGAAAAATTTGTTGGGGCCTCAGAAGGAGGTGTGACTTTGAGCAACATAGAGAGGACATCGGACACGGAGGGCGTGGTGGAGGAGGAAAGAATCTGAGCCCGGACACTGTGTAGGTGAGGAGGAACTCGGGTCATCATCATGGCAATCCCAACAGCTTCCTTTTGCGCCCGTTGTGTAGCAAGATCCGTGTAGGGAGGTTGATGTTGTATCCACGCCTCTACCAAAATTTTAGCCTTGGCAACGAAAGAGGTCAAATCACTTGTTGTCCCGGGATCCAGAGTTTGAAGTGCAGAGATTATATCGAAAAAATGTAAGAGGTTGTCTTTGCCAGAATAGAGAGAGTGAAGCTCCTCTCACATTGTCTTGGTCGTCTCACGATACATGGTCATGCATACGGTAAGGCTCGGTGTCCATGGAATTGAGGATCCAAGATTGGACTCGGTCGTCATCACGCAACCATTCATCAGTAGGATCAATGGGAACATCCCGGGTAAGATGATGAAGAAGACCTTTAATTTGTAGGACACGACGAACAGAATGAACCCATTCCACAAAGTTGTGCTTCCCACTGAGAGAGATGGTGGTGATCTGAAGCTCATCGCGGACTTCAGGAGAGGGAGTCACGGCACAAGCGGGAAGAGAGGAAGCCGACGTGGAGTCCATGTCAACAAAAGGAGGGAGGCAAGGGTAAGCCGCAACCACTAAAGGAAGTGCGGGTAGAGCAGAAGGGAGAAAGCGGCAAGCCGGGTCGGCGAACAAAGAAGTGCAGGTAGAGCAGCGGGTAGAGGAAGTGCGGGTAGAGCAGCGCGTACAGCAAGCCGCAATAACTAGAGGAAGTGCAGGTAGAGCAGCAGGGAGAAAACAACAAGCCGCGGACGAGCGGCTAGAAGAGCAGAGGTCGGCGAACAGCGAGCAAAGGCAACTAGGCCGCGCAAACAAATAAAGAAGACCGCGCGGGAGCAAAAGCAGACCGCGACGGTTAGAGAGCCCACAAATCGCAGAGAGCAGTCTTTAGCGGGAAGCAGCACCGGCTTGAGGATAAAAGGCGGGCTGAAGAGGCTGCGGGCAGAGAAGATCCTGAGCCGAGAGAGCAAGGTCGCAGCAGATAGAGAGGCAAGGACTAGGCCGCGCGACAAAAAACAGTCCGCACAATCAGAAAAGAGTACGTGATTTGCGGAAGAGACCAGGGCCAAGAACGCAACGGGTAGAAGACCAAGTCCGGAGCGGATAGATAGCACTGCTAAGTCCGCAACTAGAACAGGGCCAAGCCCGCAGCGGGTAGAAGACTAAGTCCGCAGAGGGTAGAAGAGCAGTAAGTTGACGGCGGTTAGAAAAGAACCAGTCCGCACAAGAGAGTCTGAAGCAGACCGCGCGAGTCCGTAGGAGGCCGCAGCGGGTAGGAGAAAAAAACCGTCAGTCCGCGGCGAACAGAGAAAGAAGCCAAGCAAGGAGTAGAACCCGCGAGAAGAGAAATTAGACCGGAGCGGTCAGATGAAGAGTGGGGCCCAGACAAATCCCTATAAAAGAGAGAGAAGATGGAAGAGACGGGAGGGAGGGAGGGGAAAAGCGAGACCGCACAAAAGATTGTGGTTAAGGAAAAACGAGACCGCGCAAGGATTGCGGTTAAGAGAACGAGAAAGAGAAAGAAGAGACCGCCCAAAGGATGGTGGTTAGGAGACCAGGCCGGCGGTCAGAAATAGGCTAACCGTCAGGAGGATCAGTTTAGGCTCTGATACCATGTAGAAGAATTGAGTGAACCTTGTATATACTTCTTGAATATCGAATTACAAGTATGAGTACAAATATATAGGGAGAAGAGAGAGAGAGAATCATCCCTTATGCAAGATGTGGGACTAATACATGAGAAGGAAAAAAGACCTATAATGGGACTCTAAATGAGCCTTTACAAACAATTTTCTAACATTTTGAATACATGATGAATGATGAGATCCATCTTTATAAAATAATGTGCATACTCTATAATTTAATGTATAGTGTGGCAAAGTTAACTTAGCGAGTTGTTGGGAATAGTGTTGCCCAATTGGCCTAACAAGTTATCCTGTACAATATATTGTTAGGATAGCAATGAGGAGTGCTCCTGCGGATACTCACGTAAACATTGACCTGCGGATACTCATGTAAACATTGACCTGCGGATATTTTGAAAATGTCTCTCACATTTCATGCCTTATATGTATAAACTTACTCTCTTGTCCTTCCCAGAGTCTATGTAAAGAGCTCCTTTGGTATAATAAGAACACAAAAAATATATGAAAGCTTTCTATCCCTATATTCTTCTTTCTTACAACCCACATTTGGAGTTGTAATCCCTTGCACGAAAAGTGACCCTATCATAAAAACCTTTGCAAGGGCGAGCAAGTGGCTATGCAATCTAAGCTGTCTGGCCCCACTTGTTTTGACTCTAATCAAATGGTTATGACTTCTTCAATTTCAATCTTTATCATTAGGTATCAGATGGGGGATCTAATTTTTCTTATCGCCTCTTGGTTATCCCTCCCATCGGTAGCTCATCATTAATGGGGAATTGTGTGACCATGATATGGTCCAGGGATCATATGAGCATACCTATATTACTATCCTAGATTTATGTGAGCATCCTTGTGATTTTTTCTTAGATTAATATGTTGATCTGTTTTATGTTATCTCTAGACAAGTTTTTGTTCACGAATATTCCTATTTAAGGGGTAATGTATAAAATACATGCACAATATTTATAATTAAAAGATACAAAGGTGTTTGTGCACTCATACTCATCACCTGTAGTGTACATATATCAGGTTAATCCAACTATTAACAGTAATGAATAAGAAAAAAGGAGTTCTCCAGTAAGTTTCATTGCAGTAAAAAATATATATGAAAGAGTTCATTGGAGGATAAGCACAGGTAGATCAAGGGGGTGCTTAAACGTTTTTAGAAAACAAATCAAGGAAAATGAAGTACCTATGACCAATCATAAAGCGGACCACAATTCCTTTCTCTCGTTCTAGTTTCCGGAGATCCTCACCTGATTCGACAATAAGAACTCTTAATATAAGTCATAATAGCCTGAAGACAAAATAAAACAAGGATCCTCCATAGGAATTTTTTTATAGGTATTTCAAGTAATATCATGCTGATTTACATATACATGCTGGCATGCTGCAAATGCATACATCAAACACTGCAAGTTATATAACCTCTGTTTTGGGGTGAAGTAAAGATGAAGATGCTATGACATGCTTCTAAAATTCTAAGATGATAACTTAATATGCAGCTCAAAACCACTACAGCAAAGCATCAGCCATTTGATTAAGTTTATGGAATGTAAGTAGATTAACATTAAAAACTAAGAGTCTACGAGTGATCGCATTTTGTTTTTATTTTTAGAATGGTGAAGCTAACAAAATATGATGGGTAAGTTGCTCTTCTTTTAGAAACTTTATTTTTTCTCAAAAATTTGAAAAGAGGTCTGTGTTTTATACCAATTTACATATATATAATAAAAACATGTATAAACTAAAATATACTTGTCAATGTGATGTCACTTTGTTACAACTAGAGGTTTCCTAGCAAGAGGGAGAAGAGGGGGAGAAGGAGGAGAGAAATCCAAGGAGCATCTTGGCCAACCTTAGTCTCTTTTCCAATTGATCCAAATTATGGCATATATGCACTCACTTAAATAGGACCCGAGGGCAAACTAGGAATTAATGCGAGATTTAAAAGATGTTGTCAAAAGATGATGTCGTACTATGATTTAGTTCCTGATGGTTACATCCTAATCAGCAGCGTCCTCCACCTCGAAAAGACATGTAACGTGATTGTGGCGGCCACACTCTGATGGTAGTCGACGTCAGTGTCATCCTCCATAGCGATCGTTTTATGGGAAATATGCCTCTTCCCAAGGAAAAGCTTCCGAGATTATAAGCAGAGTACCGGGTATAGCCTTTGATGTGACGCCAAAAACTGCACAAAAATCCACACGAGAAATTATTTGACTAGAATGAGATGATGTTGCCAAACATTGTAGGGAATGTCCATGTGAGTGTCTACAGTTTCCCTTTCCAATCGAAGGGCATCGCAACCATTACCCAATTGATAAAGATACCCAACCCAGTTGTTTGTAGACATGCGAGACCCAAGATGTCGTCAACACCCAGTAGTTAAAAAGCATAAAAATGTCATAATCTGATAGGTGCCCAACTGGAGGCTGGAGTTGAAGATGACGGCAAAGGCCGCCCATCGATGTGTGGTGACTGTCTCCCAATAGGACAACGAAACCTTGTGACGGTATGATCATAAGACAGACTTGAGTTCCCAGATCCTGGGAGAGAAACGTGTAACTCACAGAGCTTCTATCAGAATCAATATGGCGTGACCCTGAATCTCTCATGTTAATTGCATAGGACGGGATCAAGAAAATTTGGTAGCAGAGAGTGCATGCCAGATCGAACAAGTAAAATTGTCCTCCCAGTCTGATGGCGAGATCACTGTCTTGGATCTCTAAGGCACTAAGGTGACCACCAGTTCATCATCCCCAACAATTGCATGCAGCACTTTCATTGGGCAGTCGTGAGTGGGTGATTAAGGGTCCTTACAACAAAAAATGAGTCATTTGCTGCAAAGTTCACGGTCCGCTTGAGAATGTGAGTTTTTGTGGCGGTGGGTGGTGGTTTAAGGTGGTGTTTGTTTCGATGGTGGCCATTTTGGATATATGGGGGTCATGGTAGGCTAGGCATTGGATGTAAGGAGTGGAATGAGAATGACTTAATAAAGGATCCAAGAACGAAGGAACTATTGAACGTTGATGGTTGGTCTGATTGTATGGCGTGAAGCATGTCCATGATCAAGGTGAATTGCTCGACTTGTGCATCATTGGACGCATGGTGGGCATAGGCGATTAGGTGACTATATGGCCAACAATGTGAAAAGCCAGCAAAATCGCCGGAGTAGAATGGAATGAATTGTTGAGGCGACGTCGAAGGATCGATGGAGGCATCGTCGAGGGTTTGACAGCGTGGACAGTCGGTTGTAAGAGCTAGGGGATGACCAATCGACCGTAACCAATGGCCAAAAAGGTGCGGAAGCATGCCAATCAATCGCGTGTGGAACAGGTTGAAACTATAAATTTCTAGTGTTGCTCACCATCATTGGAGCGAAGGATGATCACGAGATTGTGAACAACAATGGGATCGGGTGAGGAACAAAGGCTCGCAATGTAAGACCCGAACTCGATTTTGTACTAATTATATATATAAAGAAAAGGAATAAAAAGAATTCCCCTATGATGAATGAGAAATTCAGTGTCGATTCGACATCGCACATTTATTTTTGATGTTCGAGCTTTTCTGAATGATTTTGCGATGCATGTTTTGTTTTTGTGTAAATTTCGTGAATTAAAAGAAATATTGTAGATGGTTTGATGGCTGATTTAGTTATGAATTAATTGCAAACTGAAATATGGAATCATATGGCTTGACCAGCATATCTTATTTGGCTAGTTTTGGACTTGGGTCTATTCTATTCAATCCTACTAAATATTGGATGTGGCTGGGCTAAGTTGTTGACTGGAAGGATGGGATCATCGGCGATGTCGACTTAAAACTGTGATGTTGACCTGGAAATGTCTCCTTGACGCACCTGTTAAGCGGTGGGGTTGTGGCTTGCGGCTTATAATTGTCCTATTCTTTTGCGCATATTCTCACAGTCTGAAGCTCTCGATGGGTTGCTCCTACTTAGGTCTTGCTTGCTCCTTCCTTCTACATGAGGCTCCTTTTCTTATTCTAACTGTGCAGAAAGAACTTAGTGTCATTGCTACCCTTTGTTTGCGCAGCTGCAACCATTTGCCTAAGCCATTGCTGCCATTGACTTGTGTTGTGTTGTTGTTGCCTTCTTGTGGTATACTTGGCCGCACCTTCTCTCATTGAGCTCCTCCCTCCTTTTACTTTCCTCTGCTTAATTTCTACCTTCTAGGGGCTGGTTGTGGCTTTAGTGGTTCGTGATTTGGGGGAGTTTGATGATTTGTGTGTTCCTATTTGGGAACTACTCTTAGTCGGCTGTTGTAATCTACTGTTGTTTGTGTGGGCTGGTTATTTCCTTTATGGGATTTTGAGTATTGGCTGCCCTAACTTGATGTGATGTGTTGTTTTCATGATTGTGGGCCTGTGGCTAGCAATTTGTTAGGGGTTGTCTTGTTGTCCCTCTTGGAATTGGGCTGTTGTTCTTAGTTGTCATTTGGTACTGTTTTATGATGTTATTTAGCTACCTTTGATGTTGATCAGGGATACTTTTGATGGCTTTTGAAGTCATTAGTGGCTGAATTTTTTATTTGAATTTGTTTTCATTTGAGTCATCTAAGCTAGTACTCCCCTAGACAACTCATATAAGTCATAATTGTGGTCATCTTAGGAATCCGCATAACTATTTAACGGTGCAACCCTAAAATAAATGATTTACTTGATACTGCAGAGGATGGCGTCCGATGATAGATGTGACGACAATTCTATGAAGGACAGGGGCAAAGGAAAAGTTGTGGTGAGTCTTTACCGCATTGATTACGTATACATTTGAATTACTTTGAATTATGAACATGTAGAACTATTTTATTCTGAGTAACTTCTTTACATGACATTGAATTGAATTGAAATTCGACGATTTGAAATCACTAAAACTATGAAATCGCTAAAAAAACAAAACATGAAATAGCAAGTGATGAAAACTCTGAGAGAAAATTTATATAACTATTTCCTATATTTTGAAATTGAATATGAATTGAATATGAAAAGAATAAGAACTTGAAAATGTGCGTCGAAAAGCTAAGGTTCATCCTTGTAGGAGGGTAGACCAACAAACTCCACCTTGTAGGGGGAGGGGGGGTAGAACTCCTACACCCAATAAGGGGTAGAACTCCTACACCCGATAGGGGGGTTGAACACATATGGAAGTTGATACTAAAATGTTGAATCTATGAGGCAAAAGACCTGTTGCGTTATTGAACGTCCTAGAATGGGCATTGATACGATGGACCCAGATGTTTGAGCAAAATGAATTTGACCTTCAGCATTTCGAAAAACGAACAATGAATTACAAAGAATCAAATAAAATAAGAAATTAATACAAAAAATTGTTTATTTATGTTCTACGATAAGAAATTAATACAAAAATTTGTTTATTTATGTTCTACTAGCTCAGTGTACAGTACATTACATGTTTCCTATTTTATATACATGTTCATATTGATATAAAATTGATAACTGCATATTGATGTTGACTTTTCATGTTTGTTTGTAGTGCGGTTGAAGAGATAAGGAACTTGTTTAGTTTTCTAAACTAACTGGTTGTCGATTTTTCTTTTTAGGATTAGACCACCAGCGTAACAGGCCCCACTAGGAGGATACCTGTGGAGGCAGATCGAAAGCAAAGAAAAGATGTGGTTTGCCCACGGGTTAGTGTTTTTTGTTTAGATTTATTGCAAACTGTATATATACATATATGTCCTAGTTTTATAGCCTTTTGTTCTGTACTTTGGTTGGACATGATGTATGATGTGCATGATCCTTAATTCCTTATTGAATAAAAAGTTATTTATGTTTCTTCTGGTACCACTCATGTACATTATATATTAGAACTGCTGCGTTGTGAACAGCGTTTTAAAAATCGGACCGGACCGGCGGGTTCAACTGGCCAGACCGCTAACCGGTGGAGTATGTGGTCCGGTATGCGCTCTAAAACCGCTCCCACCAAGAACCGGTCAAGAACCAGAAAACCGGACGGTCCACCCGTAAAACTGCAAACCGGAGCGGGTTTAGCTCAACCGGGAGGGTCCTGGGCAAAGGATTAAATATTTTTTTATCTAAGTTTAACAAAGGCCTATAGGCAGAATATGTAAGGGGCAGCTCTCTGTCTTTTATAGGGATGTGGAGACCTCCTGTATTAAATCATGCGATGTGAGACTAACATAAGAAGTAGATTTAAAGATTTTTCAGTTTTTCCAAAATATTTGGCAAATATTAAATAAACCGCCAGGAATCGAACCTAAAACTTCTTTCCCGACTCCAAGATAACCAACCACTACACCATGCGGACTAGTTGTTTAGTACAGAAATATCATTTATATAATATAATTGTATTCATGTTAATTAATATAATAATATTATTCATTTGATGTTAATTTGATACGTGCAACTATTTTTTTAAATTATATTTTATTTTCAAATTAACTTAAAATTAATTCCTTTTTAAAATATTAATATATTACTTTTATGCAAATATTTGGCATAACGTTTATTATTTTTATTAAGTTACTATGATTTGACTTCAATAGATTCAATGTTTAAAACAAATATGTCACGACTAATTTTTTATATTTTTGTTGTTAAATATCTTATGATCTTACGTGATTACTTATCTTAATTTGTTTTGCAGGAATATATATCTCACAGTCTGTGCATATGTAGTTAGACCTGGTTCAACCCCGGTTCAACCGGTGAAACCGGTTGAACCTTGAATCTCTCCTTCTTTTGGTTCAATGTCCGGTTCGGTTTTGAAAACCTTTGTTATGAATCGTGAAAAACCTCCCAGAATAAAGAATAAAATTGCGGCGGACTTCGGGTCGTTACACGCAAGACGTGCTTCAGCTGATTGAAGAAGGAATCCAGCTTCAATAAAGGGAAGTAAAAGTTGATCGGGTCTCGTTCGTGTATGATGCATTACAAGTACGTGAGTTACACAATTGGCATGTGATTCGCGCCAAGGAAAGCAGCGGGTGGGATTTACGGTATTTGGGAAGAATTTGATGGAGATGGAGGAGTTGAAACTCAGCGGTAATATTGTTTGCAGTTGAAGGGCGGCAAGTGAGACCAATGTTATCACTAGGGATTTCTTAGGGATCTGGGAGAGTAGAAAAGGAAGAAAAAGGGAGAGAAATTCAAGGAGCACCTTGGCCAACCCAATGGGAAAATTAGTAATTATGTGAAACTAAAATGTGAGCATTAAAAGACATTAATAGATGATGTCGCACTATGATTGAACAGTTGAACTCCAATGGTTCCGTCTTAATCGACAGTGTCCCTAGCGTTGAATGGACGAGACACGTATCCAAGTCAACCTCGCTCTATGTTATTTATGTTAATTGCGTGCCAGTGACGTTCTCTGCAACACATTCAACTTAACTCCTATGTTATTTATGTTAATTGGGTAAGTTATTATTTGATTATGTTGCTTTTCTTTTAGTTTTGTTTTTAGTGCATAACGAAAACCAAACATGTTCTCTTAATCACCAAAGCTCCAAAGTTTCATCAACAATTGATGAAATTTGTTCTCCAAACTCATTCAAATCCAAATGTACTTTTCATTCCTCACAAAAGATTCTACAAGGAATTCCTCACAACAATTTTATCTGAAAATAGAGTGCAAACCGGAAAAATAAATATTAGCAAATAAATTATATTCCTCGATGTCTTTCATTCAATTTACATTAACTGATTTGGTATCAATCAGAGAAACGACAAACAAATTAGGAAGATGACCAGTCCAAGAAAATTCAACAATAACTGACCAGAATATACTACAGCTGTATAGTACCCTGATGTGTGGATATAAGAATATAAAGGTACATATGCATATATCAGTGATCTACAAAGAGCGACTCATCACACTTTTCACCATATAATTATGGAAAATGCTTTAATACGCAACTCTCAGACCAAAAGAAGCCTCAAGGTCCATTGGATGAATTAGCAAATGGACAAATCTCCTTGAAGACGTGTAATGTTGGGCGTCATAGCATTGCTTTATTGATGTAGATGCAGTACAAAGTTGGGAAAAGATCTCAACCAAGACCCCACTACTGGGAAGAAATCAAGGTTCATATTTCAAAATCAGATTTGAAGAAAGGAAACAACGCAACGATGAAAAATACTAGAAAAGATTACTTTTTGAAGTTGTTAAAAAAAGATGATTCGTGCAACTATGTGTACGTCATAGAACAGTGAACAAACATATCAATAAGTATTTTCAATTCCAAAGATTCATAAACTATTAGATAAAATACATGCTTTTTTTTTAAAAAAAATAGAAAAGAGTAAAATACATGCTTTTTATCATGCTTTTTTCCTGCTTTTTTACATGCTTTTTTCATGCTTTTTTCATGTTTTTTTTTTCACTATGCTTTTTATTTTATTTTTTATGCTTTTTAAAATAAAAAAAATTGTATAAATCTTCCTTTAGATCCCACCAAGGCCACCACTAATCTTTAGCTGTCTTTTGGGCTAACAAATGCACAATCAACATTTCGAAGTTAGGTGAATAATGTTTTAGAACACATCTTACAAGATTTTTTTTTAGTCATCTTTGATTGTATTATGGTTTATAGCAAAAGATGGCAAGATCATCTAGCTCACTTAAGGCAAACCTTTCAAGAATTAAGAGAATATGTTGTAAGGGGCAATGACTACAATTTTGGCAAAAAAACAATAAAGTGTTTAGACTATGTGAACCCAGATAAAGGTGTTTTAGCCGACTGTAACAAAATCGAAGACATGTTCGAGTGGCCTATCCATAATACCCGAAGAAATTGAGGGGGTTTTAGGGATTACAAACGCTTTAGGCAAGGATATGGTGTCATCGCTCGACCACTAATAGAGTTACTCAAGAAGCATCGGAAAAAAAAACCAGATTCCATGACTGTAGTCTTCAAACAATAAAATTACCAGATGAGCACAATCCATGTATTACAATTACCTGAATTACCAAGAATCTTAGAATTGTTCTAGGATAAAAAGTTTTTGGACTATATAGGTAATAGTTTAAACCAAAATTTGAGAAGCTCCTTCCAAGAGCATATAATAGTGGATTTCAGTTATTAAGTCAATTAATCATGCTCGGGTGGAAATACATCTAGACTGGGTGACCTAATTTTTGGCCCCAGAGATATGGGTGTCAGTGATGCACAACCTTAGCTAGGCCGATCAACTCCTACTCATATGCGGGCAATTTTTGATAGTGGAGAGTCATCTTCCTGCTAAAACATGCAATCAGATGCAACAACCCGATCGATTTTAACCAAAGAAATTGAATGATTGGAATACATTCGGCGTTTTTGGCTTAATTAACCCACCCCAGAGCAAGCTATGGTTGGTTCAGAAGGATGGTATTGTATGAGGAAATTCACATGGACCACTTTAGAGAAGCGTAAAAACAAAAAGTTCAGCTGAATATGAGTTGGGCCGAACAAAACAGACAATATCTCATATATTATGAGTTTAGTTGATGCAGAACAAGTGGCATCAGAGATGATGGCATGGCTCTAACTGAGTTGTTATTGTTTTTACGGCTCCCATGGGGTTTGACACTTCTCTAATATGGTTGAGCGAAGTTCAAAGGAAGAATAAATGCCCTTCAATGGCAGTACCACGTGGTTGAATGGACTCTTGGTGCATTGTACTTGATGTTGCAGCACTTACACATATGAGGGGAATGATAGCTGATGTGTACAGCTCTCACGTGAGGATCTTGTTATGAGATGCAAGGGTATTTGATATAGTCTACACATCGTGTAGTTACACAATAAATACATTACACTGGTGCAGAAAAACATCAAAATGTTGGTCGTCACCCTTAGGCTTAAGTTTTTGGGTTGAATATATATTTAACTGTTGATGTATCACACCCAACTCCTCCTTCCTTTTGGTCTATACCCCTTCATAGAAAACTGAACACTGAATAGATGACTGTAAACCCTTAATCAAGTTGTGTGAACACAAATAGTATGCAGTAAGCTACCAGAAGAGTGTGCAATGGCTTCAAACTGTAAAGGTATTTAGGAAGAAAACCTCTAGGCATCCAGGTCTCTCTGACAGAATCACGCCTCTTCCTGCTGCTAAATGCTGTATTGATCCCAACGACAATGAAAGCCTTCTTTCTTTGCTGAACAAAACTTGCAATGGCTGGAGAACCACCCAGATTCGTAAGCTCCTGAGAGCTCCTTGTTGCAGCCAGCTCCATCTGAAGTGTTGATATCGTCTTATCCAAAGATCTGACATCAATCAATTTCGTCAAAATCAAAAAAAAAAATCAATCCTCAAAAACTACCAGAGAAATCAATCAATCAACAGTTGTTGAGAAATCTTCAACTCACTCTATTGCCTCATGGGTCCTTGCGATCTCTCCAACTATATCACTTTTTCGATCAAGCCTCTGTTATCATGAACTACAAATTAAAAAGGAAGAAATTCAGGAAAATGATGATTTGTAAGTTCTGACCCTTTTAGTAGTCCATTCTTTGGAGATAACTGGAAGATCATGTTCCTGCTGCTGCTGCTGCTGCTGCTGCGAGAAGATCTTCATGTTCACATCAGGGACTGAACAGAACCTACCGGACCCAGAAGTTATAAATTAGACTACGAAAATATGAGCATGAATTGCTCCAGAAGAGTAGGTGTGAAGGAAAGGATCCATTGATTTGCAAAACAACCAAAACTGAAGAACTAGTCGATTATTAAAGAAACACAAGTTCATAATTATCCATTTACACAAAGATATGAAGAACAAACCTATTCGTGAACAGCATTCCGACGAGGAAGCTCGCGAGACATAGCAAGAAGATCCATCTCGATGATGTCCTCTTCTCTGCGAAGCTGGTTTCCCTAGATTTCAACATTAGAACGGGCTCCATCTACTTGGTTCAGAGATAGCGCCCTTAAGAAGGAGACCCAATAAAGGAGGAGGAGGAGGAGGAGAGTACGACAAGGAAAACGAGCATGAGAGACGAGAAGGTCAAAGCCGGCTGGAAGGAGATGTGACATTGCGGAAGCGCCGGCCGGCGGAGTAAGGTACCCCCGCATCAAGCGAGAGAGAGAGAGAGAGAGAGAGAGAGAGAGAGAGAGAGAGGGAGAGAGGAAAAGCCAGTGGCGGTTTTGATTCAGTAAAAAAGTGCGAGTGTTTGGCTAAAATACAGCTTTATTTCTCACCAGAGCCTTCATAGGAAATGGAGAGGATCTTCCTATTTTTGTTGGATGGTAGGATAACTTTTAGTGATATTTTTAAAAGGAAGGCTTCATTTAGAAGAGCTTTTTGTTCTGGTGCGTTTTTCATAAACTAAACTTCACTTCTATTTTTCGTTTGTTTTTCCGCCATCCGTTCAAACCGCTCGTAAAGCTGCGGTGTGCAATTTCTAGCCCTCCGTTTATTGCGTTTAGGGAGGAGGAAGATCCCGCGCCAGCTCAATTTTTTTGACCTGGGCCTCACGGTCAGGGCCACCACCGGCAGTGACCCTGCCGGAACAACGTCGGAATACCCTCGGCGGGTTCGCCGGGGTCCGGTTGCCCCGTCAGTGGGCTCCGAGCAAGCTGTCGGTGGCGGATGCACGGCGGAGGCACGGCGGTTTATTAATGTTCTATACTATACAGTTTATATTTATATATATACATGCGAGGACCCCGTGCGAGCAACATTCGTCATGAGTGCGACATTTGTCGTGGGTGCGACATTTATCGAGGGGGCAACATTTTGCTGAAGCGGCAACATTGGTCTGGGTGCGACATTTGTCGAGGGGGCGACATTTATCATGGGGGCAACATTTATCGTGGGGGCGATATTCGTTCTCAAAATCTATCGTCTGCCAAACAGGGTGGCGAAATCAGACTGAATCATTTTTTCATCTGCAAGTTGTTGCATCTATAAGAAGAGTTCTCAAAGTATAAGAAGAAATAACTAAAAAGACCACCCAAGATCCGGCCCAAACAAATAAAAAGAAGGGGAGAGCTCTTGGGTGGTTTTCGAACGCATCTAGGCGGGCTTCGCCCGCCTCGGCAACGGGCTTCGCCCGTGCTCGATGTGTCGCTGCGGGCTGCACCCGCAACATATACATATGGGTACTCAAAATGACCGTAAAAAAATCTAAATCACGATTATATTTTTTATTTTGTAAAAAACATACGTTTTGACATACAAAACATAATTTCTATCTCTCCTTTCTAAATATAAGAAAAATGACTAAAAAGACTCAAACAAATGAAAATGAGAGTTGATTATATGAGCGGTATTTAGGAAATAAATGTTACACCATTGTGAAGGATATTTTGGGCATCCAAATGTTACACCATGGCTCTTTTGTTCCTTGCTTATAGTATAAAGATATATGGTTTGAAATAAATAAGCTAAAAATTTTTAAACTTAAAAAATCTTGAGCTGGTTCTCCCACGATACATATCGGAATTAGGCAAATAATATATGCATTTTATAGCCAAGAACGAGATCTGCAACTTTCATGTTTAATATTTTTCCAAAATTTACATGGTTTGACCGAAATCTTGCCCGAACGATTGTTGGCTCGAATTTTGAAATTTATTATTATTAAATTCATTTCGAGTCAACAACCTTTCGAGCGAGATTCCGAACAAACCTTGCAAATTTTGAAAAAAATTCAACATGAAAGTTTTAGATCTCGTTCTTGGCTATAAAATACATATATTATTTGTCTAATTCCAACATATATTATGGAAAAATCAGCTCAAACTTTTTTAGAGTTAAAAAAATTTGAGCTTATATATCTAATTATGATATATGTACGCATATATATATATATATATATTAGAAAGAAGAAATTAAAAATTTATATAATAGATTAGAATGAATAAACAAATAATATATTAGAAAAAAATTAAAAAATTAAATAATAAAAAACATTTATGAAAAGCCACTACAATTTTATCAAATGATTCTATATTAAGAACAGCTCTACAAACACAGACTATCCAAAAAGATCTCTATTTTCAGTAAACTGTTTCCAACAACTGCATTTACAAATCTGCATTTACAACATCTCCTTTTACAACCGCAACCGCTCTACCAAATGAAGCCGAAAGAAGGTAGCTGCAGTTTTAGGCGATACATGCATAAATATCTGGGGGGCCATCATTTCATTTGCCCACTCGAAAATTCTCGCCATTTCATTCCTGACTCCGCCCGATGGCGCGGCTCCCTCTCCTGTTATAACCTTAAAGCCATCCAAAACTTTTAGGCCGGCAGCGACACTTAGTGATCGTTCCTCCCGAAGGCTTCCACCTCCGTTGCTAAGGCTCCTTCACTTTCCCTTCCATTGTCGAAGGCTCCTCCCGAAGGTGACCACCTCCTCGACTGCTAGAGTATAAGTTTTATAGTGCTTTTACTATATATTATTGTAGGTTTGGCTTTATGAGCATACAAGAATATAGTTTGTTGTAGACTATATAGCAAGACCAAGGATCTGTCGATGGTTGTCAAGAATGAGTTACAGTGGCACGTTCTGCTTTAGGCTTCGTTTGGTTCGGCGTTTCGCCGCCTCCGTTAGGAGCAAACGCCATCGTACAGCGGGTAAACAAACGGTCTTCGTCGGCGTTTGCACCCGCAACAAGGAGGAAACGACCCTGATCCGCTCCGTTTCAACCCCCACCTCTCCCTCTCCGGTTCCAAAGTGACGCTTTGACCCACTGGATGCACCCGCCACCGCTGAACCAAATATAGCCTTAATCTCCAAAGTAGGCTTAGGCTTGACGACCAGGTTTGTTAAAATAACCCAGTTAATATGTGTGAGTTGCTTGTTTGCGGCAAGTTCTTTTTTATATCTATTTTGCAATATATGTGAGAACCAAATTCGAGAATATAGTATCTCAGGAGAGTGTTGTTGGGATGTTGGTTCGAATCTGGATCTGAACTAGATCCGATTTATTTCTTTTTATATCTCATTTTGAGATCTATGGTTGAACAACCCCCCATTGGAGCCGCCTGGAAGGAGGTCTCGAGCCCTAGCAGCCACCCGCTACTTCCTGATCGCGAGAGAGAGGAGTCGGCGCACCTCCCTGTCTCTCTTGTTCGCGTGAGGAACCTCCACAGAAGCAGTGCCGCTGATCCTTCTGTTTCACACCTGGGAGAAGCCCATCTAGAATCACACATGTCGCTCGGGGAGGATGCCGCCTGCCGGATCCCTCCATCTCCGACGATATTCTTCTTCTCTTAAGCAACGCCAACCCCTTAGGGGCGTTGCCACTAGTCGTGGGAGAGGTGCAGTGGTGGGGATTTGCTTTGCCTCGCAGTGGCGACCTTCGCAGGTGAGTTCAGAGGGCTGATTTGGGCGTTTTGGTCGTTGGGGGAGAAGTGTAAAGGTGTTGGAGGGGTGCGTAAGTACAGTCGTCCACGACAACGTTTCTCTCCGGTGGTGGTTGGGGGTTTGATGACGAATGTTCGTGTGCGAACCTCGTGTGTCCGTTGTTCAGCGGACTGCAGTAAGTATTGCTCTATCTCAATGCGTGGAAGTGTCTGATTCCATGAGTGGTGTCATTTATCGGATCCCGCATTTTTCTCTTGGTGCATGTTTTTTATATTGTTGCTAATATAAACTGTGTGGTTGTCCATCGGCGTGTTTGTCGTTTATTATTTTGTGTTCATGTTTACCCTGTGTTGATTATAGCTGTGTTTGTGGGTGTTGTACTTCAGCCCCTAACAAGTGCACTTATAGGAAAGGAGGAGGAGAATTCAGATTTCGAGCCGGTTAAGAAAACACAAGAGAAGGTATTTTGTGACATAGCCAATGTAAACATATTCATTCCAGTTAATTGATTTCCAGCTTTTGTCTTCTTTATCAGCTTGGAATGTAATGCAAGTGATATGTCTGGTGCGTGTTTTTGACTTGCGGTACTTCATAGGTGAAGTCTTTATATTCTTGAGCTCGGATTTTGAGCAACAAAACTCTCAAACTTTACTTATGTGTGTATGCGTCCAGTACATTAAGTGTTGCTTACGAACGTTGAATCCCGTCTCACGGCCATAATCACAATACATTGTGTATGTCTTTTCATCTGAATGGATGATGAGAAACACAACTGGTTCTTTCTTGACCTCCGAGAACAAAAAAGGTTCGTTCTGTATGCAAGGAATAATAATATTAACTCAAGATTACAGTCTGAATTTAAATGAACTCATACAGTGTTATGATGTCGCCCCTCCCAAACTTCCGCCAAACTCCTTTCTTGGTCAGGGATATTTTTGGAATTCACTCCAATTATGTAATCTTCATTATTTTGGTATTTATGGAGAATTTTTTGAAGGGATATTTGATCACCTTCCATTGTTGCCGCCAACCCATTTTAGAGACCGCTCCAAATTTTTTCTCATTAACCTGGTGATGATGGAGGATTTCAGGAAGGGATTAATCTCCTTCCACGATGGCTACCATACCTATTTTGGGTTTCTTCCACCACCTATATATAGTGGTGTGGTCGGCAATCCAAGGTGTGCAGTGCATCAGTCAAGTTTTGGTCGAAAATCGTCGGCTTCTCTTCGAAGCACCTACCGCCGACTTTCTCTTCCCGTCGGCCGCCGAATCGGAGGTTCTTCTTTCCTTGCAGCCGGCCCTCATCTCTCGTCGTTGTCTTGATTTCTCGTCGCAATGCGTACGACTGGATCTTGGAGGGTTCGAGATTTTTCATCTTCTTTTTCTCGATTCAATTTTATTCCTCCATTTTAGTCATATTGTATGTTTGAGAAATTATTAGTGAATTTATCTCTGTCTGCACAGTGAACGTACCCAAATTTTCGGGGAACCACTTTAAATCTTGGTGTTCTTCTTTTGTGGTGTTTGCTCTTTATTTGTTTGTCCGTTATTATCATTATTACTCGTAATCTCAATTTTGGTTGTTAGAAAATTTATTTGAACAGGAGATTTCTCATCTGCACTCGGATCGACCGTTTTCATAACAAGTGGTATTAGAGGCAGGTTCGATTGACGACCGTTTGGACGTTCCGTTTCGAGTTGGGTCAACGGTAGGTGACGACATCGGTCCGCACCCTATCTTCTCAATCTTGATCCGCGAATTAATTCGGTCACTTCGGTCTCCGTGCAGATTTCTTCAGGTTGATTTATATGGCAACTTTCATACCATGTGCGAAGTTTGAAGTTGCGAAGTTCGACAGAAAGCACAATTTTGGCCTATGGTAGGTCATGGTCCGAACACTACTTATTAAGGAAAGTTTACACTGTGTCCTATTGGGGAAGGCCAATAAGGACGTTGAGGTTACCGATCTCACATCGGAGGATTCCGATCTCAAAGCTTGTCAACCATACAATTTTGCTTACACGATGATGTGTTGTATGGAGTTCTTTCAGAGAAGACTGCCTCTGGTCTTTGGGCAAAGCTGAAGTGTATCTACATGACAAAGTCTCTCCCCAATCGCATCTACCTCAAGCAGTAGTTGTACAAGTTCAGCATGAAGGAGGGTTCTTCTCTACACGACCACCTGAATAGTTTTAATAAACTGTTATCTGAGTGTCTCAACATGGATATTCAGGTGGAGAAAGAGAACAAGATAGTTATTCTTCTGAACTCTCTTCCAAACTCCTACGAGGACATGGTCACTACCCTCACCTACAGTAAAGATATTTTGGACTTGGAGGAGGTCACGACAGCCTTACTCTCAGATGACATCTGAAAGAAGTCGTCCGGCTCAAGCATTGTTGAAAGCACAGCTTTAATCTCTCGGGGTCAGTCTGGTTCAGGCAGAGGAGGCAAGTCCAATAAAAGTTCAGATAGTTACTACAAGTCTGCAACTACTGTAAAAAGAAGTGTCATGGAATAAAGGATTGCTGAAAGCTTCAGAACAAGGAGAAGGGGAAGATCCCTGACGATGAAAAGGAAACGTCTGTCGCATCACTATGCCTTGAGGATGTCAATGAGGACGTCCTTTAGTACTTCTTTTCACTTATCCCTTTCTTTGTTTTTTGGTGTGTTTTCTTCCTGCATTTTCATCCTTTTTATTCTGTTTTTATCTCTTCATTTGCTTACCATCATTTCCCTTATGTTTTTTTTCAGTCATGCTATCTCTATGTTTGTGTTTATATAACTCTTATTTTGAGTTATTTCATGGTCAAGAACTTCATTTTTGAATGTGTTTTTTTATCCCCCTATTACCTTAGCTCTTTCTTGTTACTCCTCATTTATGAGTTTAGAGTGTGTCTAGTCAAATCGTCTTTGACCAGCTCTCATAGGGGTTCATCTTTCTATGCTAAGGTCAATTTGTTTGCATTCTTTTCTTGGCGTGTCTGCATTTTTCAATTTCTCTCCCGCGCGCACATCAATGGTCAGAAGTCTTGACAGATTCAGTTTTTCTATGGGAGACCACCGCTGGAGGTGGAGCAGTTGGTATTTTAGCTCCAGGTGGAGCATTTTTCGAGTCAACCATGTCAGTCCAGTTTGTGTGCCACTCAGAATCAGAGGAGTTTTCTCGTGATCCGTTCTCGACCAAAGTTCATTCGGTTTGTCTCTTTGGCTTTTGGATCTTGGTTACCTTTGAAGCATCTTGAAGTTATCTCAGCCAGGTGGAGCTTGTCATGGGAGAGGCGTCAATGTGGAGATTGTTATGCTGTCGCCCCTCCCAAACTTCCGTCAAACTCCTTTCTTGATCAGAGATATTTTTGGAATCCACTCCAATTATGTAATCTTCATTATTTCTGTATTTATGGAGGATTTCTTTGAAGGGATATTTGATCACCTTCCATTGTTGTCGCAATCCGTTTTAGAGACCGCTCCAAATTTGGCATCCCCATTAATCTGTTGATGATGGAGGATTTTAGGAAGGGATTGATCTCCTTCCACGATGGCCACCATACCTATTTTGGGTTTCTTCCACCACCTATATATAGTGGTGTGGTCGGTCATCCAAGTGTGCAGTGCAACAGTCAAGTTTTGGTCGAAGATCGCCTGCTTCTCTTCGAAGCACCTACCGCCGACTTTCTCTTCCCGTCGGCCGCCGAATCTGAGGTCATTCTTTCCTTGTAGCCGACCCTCGTCTCTCATCACCGTCTTAATTTCTCGTCGCAACGCGTACGGCCGGATCTTGGAGGGTTCGAGATTTTTCATTTTCTTTTTCTCGGTTCAATTTTATTCCTCCATTTTAGCTGTATTGTATGTTTGAGAAATTATTAGTGGATTTATCTCTGCATGCACAGTGGACGTACCCAAATTTTTGGGGAACCACTTTAAATCTTGGTGTTCTTCTTTTGTGGTGTTTGTTCTTTATTTGTTTGTCCGTTATTATCATTATTACTCGTAATCTCAATTTTGGTCGTTCGAAAATTTATTTGAACAAGAGATTTCTCATCTGCACTCGGATCGACTGTTTTCATAACAATATAGTTCCAAAAGAATGACTGAAATATAGAATTTTCAAATTATATACTGTTGAAAAATTAGTGTTAATAATACAGTCGTAAATTCAATGCGTTCAAATAGTCGGAAAATTATTCTATAAAATCCAATCGTAAATTTACTGAATTCATACAGTCTATAGTACATATTGTTTTACTAATAGTTTGGAAGTTTGAAGTTGTCATGTTGAAGAGATAAAGTTTTTTGCCAACTTACTGTTTTCTTATATCTGTCATTTCAAATACCACTTATAATCATAACTGTTGTGGTTCGCTCAATGACCTCGGTAGACCGGTTCCGGATCGGTCCGTCTTAGTCCCGAATGATCGAGTACGCACACAGTCAAAGTAGAAAAAGAGAGATTGTACACACACAACTTTAGCGTGAAAAACCCCGGAAAGGGGAAAAAACCACGTGACCGGGTCTGTGCCAGCCAAGATCCACTATTTGCCTCTATTACAGTGCTCTTGTAAAGAGAATGTGAGGGTGACAGGCCGTGCCTCGTTACAAATACTGGGGGGTTGAGAGAGCTCTTCTCGGGTGACAGACCGCCGCTTAGGAGTTCATGCACTTTGACGTGCGTCTTTCTTGAGTGTTTGCTCTTCAGGCTTGCGCTCCGCATAGTGTCTGCACTTTACGCCTCAGATTGAGGAGGGCTGCCTTAGTCGGCACTTCACTCTTTCTTCGTTGGGCGACGCTTAGATGAGAACCTGCCAAGTTAGTGAGTGAAAGAAGGAACAGAGGAGGAGAGTAGAGAGAAACTCTGGGGAGTAGTAGGAATGAAGAGAGAGAAAGCGAAGGAGAGAATGAAGCCGGATCCCTTGAAATGAACTATCAGGAGTGCTTATATAGGGTTTTCGAGGTGGTTAGGGTGGTTACGGTGGTTAATCGCAAATCGGAGGGTCGTGATCGCTTGTGGTGATCAGAGGGCCGTAATGGCCTGCCATGATAGGACGATGGAGAGAAAGCCGACCCACGATGGTGGTCGGAGGAGGCGCGCCGGCCGGCGGCTTCCTGAGGGAGGGGGCGGTCGGCCGCAGGCGGCCGGCCTCAGCCGCCGGCCACACAGTGGGGGTCAGTCGGGGCCGCTGGCCGCAAGGGGGCGGCCAGCCAGGGCCGCCAGATGCAAAGGGGGCGGCCGACCGCGGCCGCCGATCGCAAGGGGGCGGCCGGCCCCGGGTAGCCGGCCAGGGCTGCCGGCTGCAAAGGGGGGCGGCCGGCCGCGGCTACCGGCCGCAAGGGGGGGTGGCCGGCCATGGGTGGCCGGGCGCCGACCGCCCGTAACGGCGGCGGCGGTAATTGCGATTTGGCGCGCGGTGCTTATGCGATCCGGTGTGCAGGAGTTGCGATCCGATGTGCGGGAGTTGCGATCCGGTGTGCGGGAGTTGCGATCCGGTGTGCGAGAGTTGCGATCCGGTGTGCGGGAGTTGCGATCCGGTGTGTGGGAGTTGCGATCTGGTGTGCGGTAGTTAACATAATCTTCTATAAATTAGGGGTACCCATCATTTGCCCCCCAAAATTCCATCGTCTTGGAGCGAACGGAAAGCGCGGGAATTTTCTTTTTTGCGACGGTGCTTGGCGGCGATGGCCGGGACGGGTGCTAACACCGAGATGGGTGGCAACAATGACAGTGCTAAGGTGAGTCTCTGATCAAGGGAAAGGTCTGGGCACCGGACGACGCCAGAGGGGAGGAGGCCCCTCGCGCCACACGCACGTAGACGATGCGTGCGGGCGCGGGGCGCGCGCGGGGCTGAACCCGCGCGGGGGTGCGCGCGGGGCTGAACCCGCGCGCGGGGTGCGCGGGCGCGCGGGGCGCGCGGGCGCGCGGGGCTAAACCCGCATACGGGTGCGCGCGGGGCTGAATTAGCGCGCGGGTGCGCGCGGGGCTGAACCTGCGCGCAGGGCGCGCGTGGTGCGGCCGCTTGCTTGCGCGGGCTGATTCCGCGCGTTCTTCATGCACGTGTGTGGCTCGAGTGCGTGGGCGCAATGTGTTCTCGGACTTGTTTTTCTTACCTTACTTTTCTGTTTTTTCAGGCTTCCAAGCGGTGCGTGCAGAGCCGTCCTATGCGGCTGCGCTCGAGTCTCTCCCTCGAGCATGTAGATATTTGGAGGAGGCGCTTCAACCTGCCCCCCGATTTGGAGGTGCGGATCCCTAGGCCTGAAGAGCGGGTGCAAAACCCTCCGCGAGGCTGGATGATCCTTTGTGAGTCGTCTCTTCGGTGCGGCTTTCGCCTTCCGGCTTGCGAGGAAGTTGCCGAGATTCTGAAGTTCTGTGGCGTTCCTGTGTCGCAGTTTACCCCTCTTAGGATGACGCGGATCATGGGGTTGATCGCGTTTTTTTCGCGAGCACGGATCGAGGTTTTCCTTGGATATTTTCAAGGATTGGTGCGAGGTGTGCGCAGACAGCGGGGGCCGCGTGGATGTCTTCAGCAACAAGCGGTGGCTGGAGTTCGAAACCCGGGCGGATCGTCGTCATGGGAATACCTTGTTTTGATATGTCAGGAACCTTGGTGGATTGCCAGAGGTGTGGGGTATGCTTTCGGACCGTTGCCGGCGTTCTAGAGGACACGAGCAGGAGTTTACTCCCGTTCTTGGTTTTGTGGAGCCCCGAGATATGGGGAATATCTTGTTCATCATTTCTACTTTCGTCGATGAGAAGCGCCTGCTGCTATGCGGGCTGTCTGTTGATTCGGGACATGCTTGCCGCCATTCCTCTCTCCCGTGACAGGAAGAGGAAGCTAGTGTTTAGAGGTTGTGGAGTTGAGGAGGCGGGTCCCAGCCTTCTGCCGCAACAGGATGTACTTTTAGAGGGGGGCTGCCCCTTGCAGCTCTAGAGCGGGAGGCGAGCCGGATTATGCGGATCTTGAGGTCCTTGGGTCCTCTGCCCCCCATGCTTCCCCAGCGCGGGTTGCAGTGCGGCAGGTGGTGAAAGGAAAGAGGGTATCCTCTTCCTTGGAGGCGATGAACCATGCGGTACGTATGATCTCAACTTTTGAGTAGTGGCTTTTGAGGAAAGCTCTTCTGACTTGTCCCTTTTCTTTTGCAGATGGAGACTCGGGCGAACATTGCGCTTATGTGGAATGACCACTACCTTAGCCAGAAGTACGGGTTCATGGCTTTTCAGGGTGAGCTCCGGGAGGCGAAGAGTGCCCTTTCGGATCTGAAGGGACGACGAGAGCGCAATATTTCGCGACTTAGGCAGATTGGTTCCAAGCTGCAGTGCGAGCTGGAGGACGCCAGAGCTGCACACAGGGCCGAGAAGACGGTTGTGGAGGAGACTTTGCGTCTTCTAGATGAAGCTCGGGCAGAGCTGGAGTTATCCAGGGCAGAGGTGATGCGTCTTTCCTCCGCGGAGCGGGAGGTTGAGCTGAAGGTAGCTGGTCTGGCAGAGTACCGGGACTCTGTGGATTACATGCGAGACCGGTGTCTGATCTCAGAGGAGGTCCGCGAGTAGGTGTGGACTCAGGAGGTGGAGCCACAGATAGAGGTCTTGCGGGAAGTCGCTTTCTGTCAGGGGATGGCGAAGACCCTTCGGATGGTGTCCCGGAAACGGGGATGCGGCGTTACCGGCCTTGGACTTGAGGATCTGTTAGAGGAGGAGGGCTCCGATGCTGAGGCGGGCGAGGCCGCTGAGTGACAACAATATCTCTTTGATGCTCTTTATTGATTTACATACATGTACTTCTTTGTATTTGTGGGCTTGACTCCGTCGATTCGTACCTTTGTACTTTTTTGATTTGTTGATATGTTTGTTGAGTGGTTGTCATTGTCTTTGCTTCTGACTGTTGTGGCCAATTGTTGTCTTAGCCAAGCTCCAATTGCGAGGGGCAGGCCCTGAGCGGTGGAAGAGTGTTTGCTCTTGACGGGGCTGAAGAGTTATAGGAGCTCCGACCTATTGTTGGCGGGAGTCCATGTTCGTTCGAACCCCTGCGAGTTGCGGTGAACCCTGTGGCATTGGAGGGGCGTGGCCCCGTAGACCCTGACGATTTCGCAACTTACTACGAGGCGAAGGGCGTCCCCTTGTGCCAGGGTAGGGAAGCTGAGACCATCGCGCTGTGGGCTGCGCATAACTAAGGGAGCTGGCTCCCGAAGACGTCGCGACCTGCTTCGTAGGAGAAGGGCAAGCCTTGCCATTATGAGAGCGAGGTCGAAGCCGCCGTGCTACAGTCTGCGGGGACTCAACGTTTGGTCCATTTGGCGACACCGCAACCTATTGTTAGGTTGAGGATATCGCATTGTTTGCAGCGCACAACTGGGGGAGCTGGTCCCCGGCGGTGTCGCAAACCACTGGGCGGACGAAGGGTGCACCCCTGAACCGCGACAGAGAGAGTGAAGCCATCGCACCACAGTATGGATCTGGTTGGTTAGGTGTGGATTCAGCGGGGCCGGAGCCCGATTTAGTTGTGATTGTAGCTTAGTTAGGCACCAGTCGCGAGGGGGGCAGGCCCTGCGAGGGTGGGGCGTCAGTCTTCGGATGCAGGTGAAGAGTCATAATCCTCGGCCTATTGCCGGCAGGAGGACATGGTCGATTCGAACCCCCGCGAGCAGCTGATGGACCGTGAGTTTGTAATTACACCGATCGTGGGGGCTTTCCCAGGATGGCGGGGCGTCAAGCTTCGGATGCAGGTGAAGAGTCATAATCCTCGGCCTATTGTCGGCAGGAGGACATGGTCGATTCGAACCCCCGCGAGCAGTTGATGGACCCTAGTATTTGCTGAGGGGTGACGCCCCAAAGACTCGGACGACGTCGCAACCTACTACGCAGCAAAGGTCGGGTCCTTGCGCCGGTGGAGTGAGGTCGAGGCTATCGCGCTATGGGTTGCGCACAACTGAGGGAGATGGTCCTTGACGATGTCGCGACACGCTCCGTAGGAGAAGAGTGAGCATTTCTGCCATAGGAGAAAGGTCGAGGCCACCGTGCTACAGTCTGCGTGGAACTTGGTATTCGATCCCCAGACGACATTGCAACCTGTTGCTAGGCCTAGGCTGTCGCGTTACGGGTCGCGGTCAACCGGGGGTGCTCATTCCCGACGACGTCGCAATCCGCTGGACGGGTGAAGGGCGATCTTTGAACTACGGCAGGGGGATCGAGACAATCGTGCTACAGTTGCTCGGCGGACCCCAGGGGACGGATTCCAAATCGATCCTGCAAGTTTTAGGAGTTAGTGACATCGCAATCACAGTATATAAATGTAAAGAGATAAGTTGTTTTGTTTTTTCTTTAGCCTGGTCGTGTCATTGCACGATGACGGATTCTGAACCGCCAAGCGGATCGCATGTCGATGGATCCCGAACCGCCTCTAGGAACAGACGATCCTGGTCTCAGGGGGGTCTGAGGGATGAGATGTCCTTCCGACGCGTTTGCTGCATGGCAAGAGTTAGTATGAAAGCAGAAAATGCAGTAAGCATGATAGTTTTTACACGAGGATTTTCCTCGCGACTTTATAGTTGTTTTTAGGTGGTTTGGGGCGCGACTGAGTTCACTGGTAGAACCGGCGTAGGTTTCGAGCGTTCCAGGTACGGGGGAGGGTCTTCCCTTCCGCGTTTCTGATCTTGAAGGTTCTACGTTTCACCACTGCGGTGACGACGTATGGACCTTCCCATGCTGCTGTAAGCTTGTTCTGCTGAGGTCCCTTACCGGCAGCCTCGAGACTTCGGAGGACCAGGTCCCCGACGCTGACTGTTCGAGGCTTTACTCTTCTATCGTAGAAATGGGCAATGCGCCGTTGATAATCTGCCACACGCAGAGCGGAGGTGTCTCTGACTTCAGCTAGGAGGTCCAAGTTTTCTCTGAGCAGATCTTCATTCTTGTTTGCGTCGAAGGTTTCCACGCGGGTACTTGGTACGCCGATGTTGAACGGGATGACCGCCTCACTCCCGAAGCATAAGTTGTAAGGGGTCTCACCAGTTGGAGTTCTCTCAGTGGTACGGTATGCCCATAATACGTTGGGGAGCGCATCGACCCACTGCCCCCAGCCTCTTCAAGGCGCGTCTTTAGACTTTTGAGGATCGTTCGATTTGTCACTTCTATTTGACCGTTGGCCTGGGGATGCGCTACAATAGTGTGGCGCAGGTTGATCTTTAGGTCTTCACACAACTTTGTGAATGATTTTCCGGTGAACTGCGTGCCATTGTCCGCGATTATTATGGTCGGGATCCTGAAACAATAGATGATGCTTTTCCAAATGAATTGTCTGGCGTTCTCCTCCGTTATTATGGCGAGCGGCTCGGCTTCTACCCACTTGGTGAAGTAATCGATTGTCATGATGATGAACTTCCTCTGACCCGATGCCACGGGGAGGGGTCCAAGGATGTCGATCCCCCACTGGGCAAAAGGCCAGACCCCTTAGAGTGCAGTGAGCGCAACTGGCGGCTGATGTGGCATATTGGCGTGGAGCTGACAGCTTTTTCATTTCTGGACGAGTTCTGCGACACCTCTCTTCATTGTCGGCAAGTAAAAACCTTGGCGCAAGATCTTACGAGCCAGAGCCTTGCAACCTAAGTGTTCTCTGCAAACTCCTCCATGTACTTCGTGCAGGGCGTAGTTTGCCTCCAATGCTGGCAAACATTTCAGATAAGGACTAGAGAAGGCCCGCTTGTAGAGCTCTCCGTCGATGATCGCGAACGCCGCGGCCCTTATCCGAAGCCGTTGTGCTTCTATGCGGTCATCTGGTAGTTGCCCGTGCTCGAGGTACTCTCGTATGGGGGTCATCCAGGACGTTACCTTCCCGTCGATCGTTGATACTTCCCAAGGCCCATGAATGCTTGGGGTCATGATGCCTTCGACTCGCCGACAGCGGGACTGATAGCTAGCTGACAAGGTCGCAAGCTTTGACAGTGTGTCCGCCCGGGTATTTTGCTCCCTTGGGATGTGAATGACCTGGTGCGAGGGGATCTTTGCCAGGAGTCTTTGCGAGCGCAAGATATTGAGCCAGTTGGTCATTCTTCGCCTCGTACTCACCTTCGACTTGTGATACGACAATTTGCGAGTCAGCGTAGATTGTTAGGCTTTCCACTTTGCAATCGGTAGCGAGCCTGAGTCCGGCAATCGGGGCTTCGTACTCAGCGACATTATTGGTAGCGAAAAATTCTTAATCGGAGGCCGTACTCCAGAGTGACCTTTTCCGGACTTATCAATAGTAATCCGGCTCCCGCCCCTTCGGCCCCTGACGCTCCGTCAACGTAGAGAGTCCAACGAGCCGGGGCTTTTTCTTGCTCAGGATCTGCTTCTGGTGAATGGTGCACTCCACAACAAAGTCCGCGAGTGCTTGCGACTTGATGTCTGGCCGGGGCAAGAAGTGAATATCATACTCGCCCAGCTCAACTGCCCATTTTACAAACCTCCCAGATACCTCTGGCTTCTGCAGGATTGCCCGTAGCGGTAGATGAGTCAGCACTCTAATTGCATGGGCCTGAAAGTAAGGACGGAGCTTCCTCGCTGAGAAGACTAGTACCAAGGCCGTCTTTTCGGCCACTGGGTATCTAGTTTCTGCGTCGGAAAGGACCTTGCTGATGTAATAGATGGGTCGTTGTACTCCTCCTTCGTCCTTTACTAAGACTGAACTGAGGGCCGTTGAGGATACTGCCAAGTATAAATACAGGGCCTCTCCGGGGGATGGCTTCGACAGGAGCGGGGGCGAGGTCAGGTATTGCTTGAGAAGCCCAAAATCTGTCTGACACTCGTCTGTCCATTGGAACCCTGAGCTGCGCGCGCCCCGGAGCACTTTGAAAAATGGAAGATACTTATCCCCTGCCCAGGCCAAGAATCGGGAGAGTGTCGCGATCCTTCCATTGAGTCGCTGGACTTCCTTGATGGATCGCGGGGGTGACATATTTTCCAGAGCCTTGATCTTCTCTGGGTTTGCCTCAATCCCACGTTGCGTTACCATAAATCCTAGGAATTTTCCCGCCGTTACGCCGAATGCGCATTTACTGGGGTTGAGCCTCATTCGGTAATGACGAAGAAGTTGAAAACATTCGTCCAAGTCCTTGATGTGACTGGACCAGAGCAGGCTTTTTACCAGCATGTCGTCCACATATACTTCCATGATATTTCTGAGCAGGTCTTTAAACACCTTGTGCATTAGCCTTTGGAAGGTCGCCCCTGCATTCTTGAGGCCGAATGGCATTACCGTATAACAGTAGACACCCATATCAGTTCTGAATGTTGTGTGCTCTTCGTCTGTCGGGTTCATCTTAATTTGATTATCCATGAAAATGAGCCGCTCGTGACCAGACGTTGCGTCGACGAGCTGGTCAATCATGGGAAGGGGAAAGCTGTCTTTCGGGCATGTCTGGTTGAGGTTGCTGTAATCCACGCACATGCTCCAACTTTTGTTGGCCTTCTTAACCATGACCATGTTTGCCACCCATATGGGGTACATCACCTCTCGAATGAACCATGCTTTCAGGAGTCTCGCTACCTCCTCTTCGATGGCCTGCTGTCGCTCTGGTGCGAAGTTTCTTTTCTTCTGAACAACCGGCTCGCTGGCCGGATTGATGTTTAGGGAATGGAGAATGACCTGGGGGTCTACTCCGGGCATGTCCTCCGGGCCCCAAGCGAAGATATCTTGATTGGCGTGGAGGAAGGCGGTGGACTCTTCCTGCTCCTTCTGAGCCAGGAGGGATCCGATTCGCACGGTCCAGGTCGGATCTTCCTGCGAGATTGACACTTATACTAACCCTTCAACGGGCGCTCCCCGCTGCAGGGTTGCCTCGTCTCGTAAATCAAAGTTGTTGATGTTGTGGGTCAACATCTCTTTTCCCCGTGCTGCCTCCAGTTGACAGGCTAAGACCATCTCTTGGTTCCCCCGAACAGTTGCAATCCCTCCCGTAGTCGGGAACTTTAAAGCGAGATGAGGAATGGACGCAATTGCCCCGAAGGTCAACTGGGCCGGCCACCCTAAAATCGCGTTGTAGGGACTGATGGAGTCTACTACTATGAACCGCACATTGTGGGTGGCCTGCCTAGGATATACTCCTAGTGTGACTGGTAGAACAATTACTCCCTCCAACCGAACGTGAATGTTGCTGACATAAAAGACGGGTCCCGCCTGGAGGCTAAGGCGCTCGCTAGTGAGCTTTAGTTTCCGTAAAGTGGCGAGGAACATGACGTCGACCGAGCTTCCACCATCAATTAAGATTCTCTTCACGTAGTGGCAAGGGTCCCCGATCCCTGCACTAATGACCAGCGGGTCTTGATGGGGGTGATGGACTCCCTCAAGGTCCTTACCCTCGAAAGTTATTACGGCGGCTTGCTTGAACCTTTTGTCCCTGAGCTCGCGCTCTGCCATATACTCCGTTGTCAATCTCCTGGGTTTGTTGTTGCTTGATGGGAATGCTTTCCCACAGACGGCGCCAAACTGTTGCGGTTCACTCAATGCCCTCGGTAGACCGGTTCCGGATCGGTCCGTCTTAGTCCCGGACGATCGAGTACGCACACAGTCAAAGTAGAAAAAAAGAAATTGTACACACACAACTTTAGCGTGGAAAACCCCGGAAAGGGGAAAAAACCACGTGGTCGGGTCAGTGCCAGCCAAGATCCACTATTTGCCTCTGTTACAGTGCTCTTGTAAAGAGAATGCGAGGGCGACGGACCGCGCCATGATACAAATACTGGGGGGTTGAGAGAGCTCTCCTCGGGTGACAGACCACCGCTTAGGAGTCCGTGCACTTTGACGTGCGTCTTTCTTGAGTGCTTGCTCTTAAGGCTTATGCTCCGCAAAGTGCCTGCACTTTGCACCTCGGACTGAGGAGGGCTGCCTTAGTCGACACTTCACTCTTTCTTCTTTGGGCGGCGCTTAGAGGAGAACCTGCCAAGTTAGTGAGTGAAAGGGGGAACGGAAGAGGAGAGTAGAGAGAGAAGCTCTGGGGAGTAATAGGAATGAAGAGAGAGAAAGTGAAGGAGATAATGAAGCCGGATCCCCTGAAATGAACTATCAGGGGTGCTTATATAGGGTTTCCGAGGTGGTTATGGTGGTTAATCGCAGATCGGAGGGTTGTGATCGCTTGTGGTGATTGGAGGGCCGTAATGGTCTGCCACGATAGGACGGTGGAGAGAAGGCCGGCCCACGATGGTGGTCGGAGGAGGCGTGCCGGCTGGCGGCCGCTCGAGGGAGGGGGCGGCCGGCCGCAGGCGGCCGGTCCTGGGCGGCCGGCCAAGGCCGCTCGACCGGAGGGGGAGCGGGCGGTCGTGGCCGCCGGCCGCGAGGAGGCGGCCGACCACGAGGAGGCGGTCGGCCGCGACTGCCGGACACACAGAGGGGGCCGACCGGGGCCACCGATCGCAAGGGGGCGGCCGGCCCCGGGCGGCCGGCCAGGGCCGCCGGCCGCAAAGTGGGGAGGCCGGCCGCGGCCGCCAGCCGCAAGGGGGGGGGGGGGGGGCGGCCGACCATGGGTGGCCAGGCGCCGGCCGCCCGTAACGGCGGCGGCGGCGGCGGTTGCGATTTGGCGCGCGGTGGTTACGCGATCTGGTGCACGAGAGTTGCGATCCGGTGTGCGGGAGTTGCGATCCGGTGTGCGGGAGTTGCGATCCGGTGTGCGGGAGTTGCGATCCGGTGTGCGGGAGTTGCGATCCGGTGTGCGGGAGTTGCGATCCGGTGTGCGGGTGTTGCGTTCCGGTGTGCGGGAATTGCGATCCGGTGTGCGGTAGTTAACATAATCTTCTATAAATTAGGGGGTACCCATCAATAACCAACTTCAAAATAAATAAGAATGAAGTTACATTTTCACCAACCTACATTTAAGGGGTTGTGAATTCAGAGGTCAGAGAGAATTGAGCTTTGACGGAAGTTGTTCTTGCTGGTTGCAGACCTCCAGGTTTTTGGTTCATGCCCGAGGGATGGACAAGTATAAGCCAGAGTGTGAAGCACAAAAAAATGACAGAAAGGGAGTGTGGCGGAGCCTTCGGCAACGGAGGTGGAAACCTTCAGGAGGAACAATCACCAAGTGTCGCTGTCGGACTGAAAGTTTTGGATGGCTTTAGGGCTATAACGGGAGAGGGAGTTGCGGCACCCGACAGACTTTGGAACGAAATGGCTGAAATTTTCGAATGAGCAAATGAAATGCAGGGCCCCAGGGTTTTTATGCATGCACTGATTTTCTGTGCATTACACGCATAGAATATTTTCGTCAGTTTTAGACCCATTTATGGTGTTTTAGGGCCCGTTTGCGACGTTTTTGCTGTGATGGGTTGACATGACAACTTTTATGCTCTTCATCAACCAAAAACGATAATTTTGAACATAAAAGTAGATCAAGTTCATTAGAGTGAGGTTGGAATTTACAAACGACAGTTCATAACCGCCGGGTTCACGACCGCCGCCAAATATTATTAAAAGATGGCCACCATTTTTCTCCCAACAAAAATATAGAAAAACACCAATCAAATATAGTCCAAAAATGAGTATATATATTATGTTATTGAAAACCCTATAAAAAATAGGCCGGCTTGGCCTAAAGACTTGAAGTGGGAAAAAAACAAAAATTAAATTTGAACTTTTGCCATGCTTTCAACAAATGGAAGCCATAGTAATTATAAGAATCTTTCAACAAGAAGATCATGTGTGATTCACGGCCAAAGTATTTCCAAAACCCTTCATCAAATGTATACAATATTTCAATGAAAATAATTAACTGTAAATTAGTTGAAGTTCTTTAGCCCCAAATTACTCCTGCAGTCAATTTGGGAAAAGAAAGAAAATATCGAGAAACCTCAGAGCTTTGTTTTCTCTTTTCGTGTCTGTCTACTTGAAAACGAAGGCATGTCGGCCCTTTTATAATTGCGTCCTTCTAGATTTTAGACGGGCAAATAGAAATGTATGATTTCGATCATCTAGACACATGATGTAGGGATGTTTTGGTGAGGCGAACCATTCTAGGGATCCGATATGGGTCACGATCTCGAAATGTTGGTCAAACTCAAATGAATTTTAGGGGAACCTCATCAATTCTCATATAGTCGTGACAACATTGAGAAAACTAAATTATTTGAAAAAAATGTATAAAAATGAATGTGTAGTGGAGGAGACGGTATGGAAAACATTTTATTCATGAAGAGGGAAACTTGTGAGTTGGGTGTGTGTGTTTGTGTGGACATTTCTATTTCAATTTGTATTTAAAACTTGTGAGTTGGGTGTGTGTGTTTGTGTGGACATTTCTATTTCAATTTGTATTTAAAAATAAATATTTTAGAAAGACGGTAAAAAGTAATAACTGGATTCTAATAGAAAAGACAAGAAAACAAAATACAAATTGAAATAGATATGTATATACGAGTGATAGTGCACGGGGGCTCCTCTTGCCCCGCACGATAGTATTAAGGCTGTTGCGGCGTTCTTCGCTTGCCCCGGCGATTGTTTAATTTTAATGATGTTTCCTTGTTTATTTTTTATATTAGTTTTTTTGTTTATTTAAAATATATCTTAAAATTATATTTATATTTTATCTTATTTATTTATTTATTTTTTTAAAAAATCTATTATAATTTCATTAATTAATCATTTTAAAAAAAACAGAAAATAAAAAATTGAAATCCCGCGCGGGGGCCTTTGCCGCTGCCGGCCGCCTGACCGGAGCCGGGTGAGAGAAAACCGGCCGAACAACTTAGGTGTCTAACAAGCACGATGCATATTTATTTATTTATAATTATCAAAAGACTATTATTTATTTATAAATATTAAAAGACAATTAACAAAGAATTATTTGACTCATCATATATTCATATATGGTTTTTTTGTTCTATTTTCTGCCACATAATAGATGATTTTATCAATGCAATAAATACATATTTTTTTAAATACAACGACTATTTTGTCCATTCAATTTTTTTTAAATAGTGTGCTATAATTGACACCGGCCTTGAAAACGAAAGCTGAACCTTCCATTTTGAAGAGAAAATACCATGTTTAATGTGCGATCTACAAAATAAGTCGGTTTATTAAAACGAGTGATATTGTATGGGGAATCTCCGTGTCTTCACGACAGTGCTCTATCATGACTGTAACGCATCGCAACGACACTCTCCTCACTGACACCTCTGGAGCGCATTATAAAATTGACTGATAACCAGAGTAGTGAACTTTCGGGGTGAGTGAAGCCACTTGGTGACGTCGTCATGATTGTGATACTGTCGCGGCGGCACGATATTCCCTTGTGTACTGTCTCTCATAAATTCGTAATATTATAAAAATAAATTAATTTGAACTTTAAAACTTTAGTATATGGTATACCTACAACTCTACAAGTCAAATAGCCCATGCAATTTTGATTTAGAGTTGTAAAACTCAAAATCTTTCATCCCCAAAATCACTCTTAATAATTCACCAAAACTTTTGATTAAGTACCTTTCTTGTGTGTTTTTAGCAACGAGCCCATTTATGCTTACGGATTTGTTGAGTGAATTGAAAGTTATGCTCCTCTAAAGTTCAATCATTTGAATGAATTATTTTTTAACTTGTATGTTACAGGAATATTTTATTATATATTTCAAAATAATATATATTTTTTGTTTTTGAAATCAGTTAATAATAATAATAATAAACAGATTTTCTGTTTCTAAAAACTTGTATAAACACAAGAGGTGAGAAGTAAAATTTATAATATAATATAGGTATAGAATTGAGTCTGGGTAAGACGTGTAATCACTGCACTAAAAAAGTTGCACTACTCTCTGGTAGGACTTTCAACCGATGTTCACTTCTTCGAGGTACAATACCTGACTAGATCCCGAAACTCCGATGTGTGCGGACGCCGAAAAAGCACAAAACACCCAAACTTCCACTTGATGAGACAAATGCGAATCAAATGAAATCACGGTGAAAATCGTCGTTCGAGTGAGAGAAAATTCCGACTGAAAAATCTGAGCGCATCCATAAAACAAATCGGGAAATCTCCTAAATAGGAGTCTTGAAAAACGACAAGAAATTTATCACACAGTAAATTTCAATGATTATAATTAGTAAGTTTTAATTGTGCAAGTAAGCGTTGGAATTCCAACGTAAACGAGTAATGACGAGAAAACGTGAATCGGAAATGAACGCACAAAAACTGACAGACAAGTCGACGCAGGGTGAATCAACTTCTTGTCGACGTGCGTCGATACGCAACAAGTCGACGGAACACTAGTTGACACATGCGTTGAGAGCTATTCGACGTAACGTAGAGACAGAGCTAAAGTGTAAAGAGCTATTTGACGCAACGTCGAGATCAATTCATCGTAGTAGACGCAAGGAAGATTCTGCGCGTTCTTGTCGATGCATGCGTCGAATACTTATCGACGCAACTTAAAAATTTAGTATTCGAAAATTGTCAAAACTACAATTCAATTCAATTATTCCACAAATCTCAAATCCTAAATCCAGATCCGGTGTGGTGCGTGCACGTGTGGTTTATAGTTCTTCCTTATGTTCTTTTGAACAAATAAGGAGTGAAATACTATATATACTCACCCACATGTGAGGTGTTAGTCAATGTGGAACTAAGAGATCAACATTTCTATTATGAAAGTTTACCTCCAAAAATTTGGATTCCCACCATTTTGATTTTGTAGCTTTTCAACCAAAATGAGAAGCCCAAACACCAATAAGCTCCAATAAAACATTCAACTTTTAACGTTTTATACGTTAATTTTCTAACAATCACCCACAAAAGCGAAAACTAAAATGCGAACTTTATAAATTTGATATTACTATTAAAAAAAAATTAAATAGAAATTTGTTTCATCAAGTTTTATCTAATGCACTGGTATAGGTGAAATGATTATCTTGAACCTATACCTAGTACTTATTTTCTTTACTGAAAAGTATAATGTGTCAAAGACTTTGAATTATAAACTTTTGACTGTTAAATTAGATAAACACACAAAAGATTAGTTATTTTTGGGTTATGGAGATGGACGCGTTAATGACCATGTGCATTCCTTGATTTCTCATGAGGGTTATTAGGATGTAGCCCGAATCCCAAAGTTGCGACCTTACGACTTCCCCCGCATAGGTGGTGTCTTAAGAGATATTCATAACCAATATCTCATAAAGATATATGCCTTTGGCAACTATTAAAAACTTACAATTCATCCTAACCTGTTACGTAGAACACAACATCATAAGAATTGAGAGAAGCTTTTCTCAACCTTAAATTTGTGCTCCAAACTACGCTATATCAACGACTTCATTTTTACCACATTGAAACCAATTCATGGGATCTCTAATCACATGAGTCGGGTATCCATCATTGGCAGCAAATCATGTACGTGGGCTTAAGCCCCACCCCCTTGATGACAACAAAATCTCCCTTCGGGACAATCCCTTGATAAGATTATCAGTTAGATTCAATTCTGACTTCACATAGTTGAGTGATATCATTTTTTCTTCTTCTTTGCTTCACTGATCTGTACCCTATTCTCATAAACTTGTTTATCTTGGAATTAGTACATTTAGAAGCAGTTAAATTTATAATAGATTTATTATCATAAAGCAAAAAAATAACATGTATAGGTTTTTCACATAAAGGGATTTCAACAAGTAAATTCTTATGTCACTCCTCTTTGGCACATGTAGTGTCCAAAGCTATAATCTTGGATTTCATGGTGTTTCTTAAAATCACAGTTTGTTTTGTAGAGGTCCATGAAATGACGTCTCCTCCAATGAGGAATACATAACATGTTGTAGACTTAAAATCTAAGAAATCAGTTACTCTATTGACATCTGAATATCCTTTTAGTAGTTTAAGAAAACTCGTGTACACTAAACTATAATCTATAGTTTTGCGAAGGTATTTAAATATTCTAGTAAACATCATCTAATGATCATCACTTGCATTACTATTATATCTACTAAGTCAGACTACGACGTAGGAAATGTCAGACCTAGTGCGGTTAGCAATATAAAACCACTATCCTATCATTTGCGTTGTTGGTCAATAAGTTCACTAATATTTTTACAAAGTTTTATGCTAGTGTCATAAGGAGTAAATGCAAGAACAGAATCATAAAAATTAAATTTATGTAACATTTTCTCGATTGAGTGAGAAAAAAAACAGTGAAACACTAGTATCAAATTTGGATAACTTCATTCCTAAAATGATATTTGCTACACCCAAATCTTTCATATCAAATTTGAAAGATAAATTATTTTTTATATCATTAACAATTTGATTGAATTTTCAAAATATTAAGATATCATATACATAGAGGCAAAACAGAACAATTTCATTTCCATTTTGCTTATCATAAATACATTTATCTAATTCATTAGATTTAAATTCAAAAGATAAGACTATGAAATCAAATTTTTGATGTCATTGCTTATGAGCTTGTTTTAAATCATATAATGACTGAATTAGTTTGCAAACTTTAGTTTCTTAACCTTTAACTATGTAACCTTCAGGTTGAGTCATGTACACTTCTTCATCTAAGTTTCCATGCAAGAAGACGGTTTTGACATCCATTTGATGAATGAACATCTTATGGATCGAAGCTAAGGCGACCAGAACACGAAGAGATGTGATCCTAGTTACAGCACCATATGTATCTTAATAACTTATTCCTTATTTTTGAGCATTGCCCTCAGCGACAAAGCGAGCCTTACATTTATTCATAAAATCATTCAGATTTAGTTTCTTTTTAAAGATCTATTTACAACCAATGACTTTAGCATCGGGAGGTAGATCGGTTAGAATCTGTGTTTTATTCTCTAATATAAAATTATTTTCTAAATTTATGGCTTCTTTCAAAAAGGATAATCAGATGAGGTTATAGCTTTTTTCTATGAATTAAGTTCTCCTTCAACTAGGAAAGTAAATTAATCCTCCCCAAAGGTTCGTTCAGTTCTAACCCTTTTATTTCTTCTAAATTCATCATTTTCTGATAAGTCGATAGAAGAAGGATGAGTTGAGCTAGTAGAAGGTTGAGATGAGTTATTCATTTTATATGAGAATTTATCTTTAAAATAAACTGCGTCTCTAGCTTCTATAATAGTATTATTAGAGATTTCACTAATAAGAGAATTAGTTATAAGGAATCTATTAGCTCTGTTATCAGATGTATATTCTATAAAAATAGTGTCTAGTCTTTTAGGTCATATGTTCTTTCTTTTAGGTTCAGGAATCACTGTCTTAGCTAAACACCCCCACACTCGAATAATTTGGAGGTTAAGCTTTCTTAATTTAAATAATTTATAAGGGATTTTAATATTTGCTTTGAAGGAATCCTATTAAAAATAAAAGAAGAGGTGGGTAACACTTCTCCCCAAAAATTTTCTGGGGCGTCAGACTCGGCTAACATGACATTGATCATGTTCATCAAGCTCCGATTTTTACGTTCAATTGCATCATTTGATTGAGGTGAATATGATGCAGTCACTTGATGTATTATCTCATGTTCTTAGCAAAACTGGATTAATTCATTTGAAGTGTATTCTCCATATCGGTCGGATCTAAGAATTTTTATGGATGATCCTAATTGTTTTTTTACTTCGGCTTTGAAAATCTTAAAATATAGAAAAACTTCATTTTTAATTTTTATTAAGTATATGTAACAATACTTAGTGAAACCATCTATTAAAATTACAAAATATTTATTTTTACCTCTAGTAGGTTAGCGGTTTAAGTCACGTACCTCTGAGTGAATTATCTCTAAAAGTTTTGAAGTTCTTGCTACAGATTTAAAAGCCTTTTTAGAAAATTTGGCTTTCACACAAATTTCACATCTAGCACTTTGTGCAATATTTGTTTTAGAAATTAGATTTAAGAACATCACTCTTTTCATACAATCATAATTCACATATTCTAATCTAGTATGCCAAAAATAAGGAGAAAAACTAGAAATTTAAAAAGAGGAAATTTGATTTACTTCTAAATCAACAGTATTTAATTTGAATAAAACACCACAAACAAATCATTTACTAATAAAATTGTCATTTAGTGTTATTATAACTTTTTTTGACTCTAAGACAATCTTATAACATTTCTTTACTAATAAAGAACTGCTCACAAAATTCTTCATAACTATCGACACATAAAGCGCATTATGCAATGCTAGTGTCTTCCCGGATGTCAACCTAAGATCTACTCGTCCGCGTCCAAGTATTTATGTCGATGAAAAATCCCCTGAGGCCACACTTCCTCTACTGATGTCCTGAAATATGACAAAGCAAGATCAATCAAAATAAGTATGAACATTTGCTCCGGAATCATGCCACCAATCTGATGACAAGTGATAAGAAAACTATGAGAATAATCTAACTTGAAGATAGGATATTCCGGTGCTTGGATTATGTTGGCCTGAGGTTTAGATCCATGGGATTTGTAGACCACGGGTTCAGTCTTCTTGTAGAAACAATTGGTTGACAATTGACTTGTGCGGTCGCAGATAAAGCATCATTTCCCCTTACCTAGGTTTTGGTTTGAAGATCCGGGTTTGAGATGATTGGGATTTTGATGGCGGGAACCTAGACTGAAAGGTTTCTTATGACTTTTGCCTTTGACTTTGAAGTGATGGTGTGAGGATTGGTTGTGTCAAGAGATTCGATCGAATTTACTTTAGGAGCATGGTTTTTGGCAATTTTAAAAATTTTATTCTTATGTTCCTCCTCTATGCTGATAACATTTTGGATTTGAATATAAATAAGATTGGATTGGTCATGGGGAAGTCTAGTGCTAAAATTAGACCAGGAATCAGGAAGAGCAACAATAAAACATGCTACTGAATAATTTTCGGATAGAATTAAGTCATCGACTCGGATTTTGAACAACATCTCATCTAGTTGATGGAGTTGAGAATTGATTGACTTGGAGGCATCAATCTTGAATTTGTGGGGGTTGAAAATATTATAACGTTATATACCCACATTGTTAAGATTATAACGCGCTTCAAGAGCATATCACAAATACTTAGTTGTACGATATTGAAGAAAAACATCATAAAGGCTGTTGGAAAAAACACTAAGAATACGGTTGCGACAATGATACTTTGTCTAACGGATCTCTATAAGTGACACGCTTGACGTAAGTTCTAGTGGTGTTTACACTAGAGGAAGAAGATGATGGAAGGGAGGAAGCAACTGCAATTACAACGCTAAGGTTTTCGGTTTCAGCAGTAGGGGCATCAAAAATAGCAGATAGTAGACCTAAGGTATTAATCCAGCATTCTACTTGAGCTTGCCAACAACGAATGTCGTTTCCATTAAATTTTTTGGGTTTAATTCCAGTAGAATTCTCAGATCTATTTGCCATTACAGATTTTTAAAAATTAAAAAACAAATAATAAATTACAGTGCATATGATAATGAAAACAACAAACATCATTTTGTATATTTGATTTTATTTATCTTGTTATTCTTGAACTTTCTAAGAAATACCTAATGACGAACTCTCACTAATATTAGGCGGTTTGTGGGATGATAGCCTAACACAGTCCTTTCGCAAGAGATTATATGATGTGGATCTGCAACTTTTTTAGATTGTAGGAATATTTTTTCTTATATTCCAAAATAATATATAATTTTCATTTTTTAAATCAGTTAATAATAATAATAAATAGATCTTAAAAAGTAAGATTCTAAAAACTTGTATAAACAGACGAGTTGAGAAATAAAATTTAGAATATAATATATGTTTAGAATGAGTCTGAGTAAGACATGTGATCACTGTCCTAAAGAAGTTGCACCACCCTCCGGTAGGGCTTTCAACCGATGCTCACTTCTCCAAGGTACAACATCTGGCTAGATTCCTAAACTTCGGTGTGCAAAAACACCAAAGAAGCACAAAGCACCCGAACCTTCACTTGATGAAGCAAATGCGTAAAAAATGAAATCATGGTGAAAATCGTCGTTCGAGTGAGAGAGAAAATTTCGACTGAAAAATTTGAGCTCATCCATAAAATAAATCGGGAAATCTCTTAAATAGAAGTCTTGAAAAAAGGCAAAAAAATTATCACGTAATAAATTTCTACAGTTGTAATTAGTAAGTTTTAATCGTGCAAGGAAGCGATGAAATTCCACCGTAAATGAGTAATGGGGAAAAAACGTGCATCAGAAATGAATGAGCAAAAACCGACAGACTAGTCGACGCAGGGTGCGTTGACTTCATGTCGACGTGCATCGATATCTTATCGATGCAACAAGTCAACGAAATGCTAGTCGACACATGCGTTGAGAGCTATTCGACGGAACGCCGAGATGGAGCTAAAGCGTCGAGAGCTATTCGACGTAACGTCGAGATCAATTCGACGTAGTCAACACAAGGAATATTCTGCGCGTTTTTGTCGACGCATGAGTCAAATACTTATCGACATAACTTAAAATTTAGAATTCAAAAATTGCCAAAACTATTTTGCACAAAAAAACAATTCAATTCAATTATTCACCAAATCCCAAATTCCAAATCCGGATCCGGTCCGGTGCGGCGCGCACGTGCGTGTGGTTCTTAGTTTCTCCTTATGTTCCTTTGAACAAATAAGGAGCGAAATATTTTATATATTCACTCACATGTGAGGTGTTAGATAATGTTGGGCTAAAAGATCATCCTTTTTATTATGAAAGTTTCCTTCCAAAAATTTAGATTCCCACTATTTTGATTTTGGAGCTTTTTCACCAAAATGAGTAGCTCAAACACCAAACACCAATATGCTCTAATAAATCATTTAATTTATAATGTTTTATACATTAAATTTCTAACACATACAACAAATTAATTTATAATTTTAATTTTTTGATATATTCTTAAAATAAGTGTACATATATTAAAAAAAATTTACGCACAGATAATAAGAGCGATGTTATATACATGCCGATTTTAGTTGTATGCAAGCCATAAATATAGAATAGATTTTTTTTTTCTTAAGATATATGTGCTAAAAATGTTGAAGTGTGAAGAGGGTAGTCTGGATGTGCAGACTGCACAGGCCGTGCAGTTTGCGGGAGACTGCGCAAACCACGGAAAACCGCACGGCTGCGGGAGTCCGCGCAGACCTTGGGAGACCGTGCAGGTTGCATGGCTTGGTTCTCAGTCAACGTGGTTTGTTCTTTGGCTGTTTGATGTCTGTGCGGTCTCACTCGGCTGTCCGCACAGCTGTGTAGGTAGATGTTGCTAACCGACCGCGCGGTTTGGTTTCTAGCAGATCGCCAGTTGTGCGGTTAGAGGTTTCTATCTGCCTTTCTGTTGGCGGTTACCTTATCCTCTTTAGCGGTGACATCATCCCCCTACCCACCTATAAATAGGAGTCCTGGCCCCTTTATTCGCAACTAGAAGTGTTAGAACTATATCTCGGGTTAAATTTGCGGTTAAACTTTTCTAATCGTGTGACAAGAAGAAGTAACTTGTGTAGCTTTGTTGCAGGTTGTGCAACTAGCAGTGAACGACTAGATGACTAGTTCTGATGGTTTGTCAGTGAAGTCTCAGTGTGGAAAACGAGTAGCCGTCGGTGGTTAAGCGGCTAGGTCGCAGACAAAGCGACTACCTAAATATCTTCTTCTTTGGCGGGTCACAAGCTATTCAATAAGTCAATTCGCCCGTACCTTGAGTTTAGTAGAGCAGTGCCAATTCACGCAGCTTCAACGGTTAGGTGACTTCAGCGGCCAGACAACCAGAAGTGCGGACATGTGGTTATCCAACAGTTTCCAATAAGGCAATCCGCCCAACTTTATGGTTGGAGTTGCGGACAGGCGGCGAGGCGGTTTCAGTGTTCTGTCCGCCAGTTTTGTACCTGTCTATTTTTCTTGATCTCCATCGGGTTCATTGCGAAATCATGTCTCGTAATGTATATCTCGCCTTGTAAAGCTGAAAATAATACAAATGTTGTTCTTGCATCTTCTCTCTACTAGTGATTTAATTCACTTGGTTGGTTGAAAGTACTCCTGCGACCTCCGTTCTATAAAATTTTACAATATGCATGTTGTGAACCTCCTTCCATTTTGCCAGAATCCTCCACTCTCTTCTCCTCATCTCCGACCGATGCTCCGACGTTCTTCTCGCCACTGACCCCATCAACATCTACTCCCGCCTCCGCGACATCTCCGCCACCGCCGCCACCTTTACCCTAATATCCAAAAAGAACATATTCTCTTGGAACTTCATGATCTCCGCCTTCTCCCGCCATGACTCTCTCCCCGATACTCTCTTCTATTTCCTCCGCCTCCTCGCCGAAACTAAACTCCGTCGGGATTCCTTCACATTCCCTTCGCCGTCAAATCCTACGGAAAGTCTATGCAATTATAAAAATCTTCATAGTTTCAATACAAAATTTTTTTTCCAGACGATCTTCAGCCTTTGATTTGAGTTGTTTTAATTTCTTATATTGGTTTGGTTAATTATAAAAAATATGAGTTTGATTTTTGAATTTGACCTACAAATGTGAATTTTTGCGTACATGAATAGTTTTTTGGCCCGTATACATCTGCGATGTGCATAAAACCAAAAATGATCTGCAAATACACTGCTCAGTAATAAAAGGGCGCTGCTATCCGCACCGCAATTTTGGCTATTCGCACCGCACTTTCTCCTAATTTTTCGTGCTTTTTGGAAATACGTCTTGTACGTGTATTTTTAGGAAAAGCGTTCAACACGAAAGTTATAGATCTCGACGAGATCTACAACTTTATTGTTGAACTCTTTTCCTAAAAATGCACATACAAGACGTATTTTCAAAATGCGCAAAACCTGAGCGTATTTCCAAAGTATGCCTTGTACATGCATTTTTAGGAAAAGTGTTCAACATGAGATCTACAACTTTCGTGTTGAACACTTTTCCTAAAAATGCACGTACAAGACGTATTTCCAAAAAGCACGAAAAATTATGAGAAAGTACGGTGCAAATAACCAAAACTGCAGTGCGGATAGCAGCGCCCTGATAAAATAAAAATCAGGTAAATAGAATGTAACTCAGACGGCACAGGACAAGTGTCAAAAATTCGCGAAATTTTTGGAACCGGAGCCCGTATGGAAATCTAAGTCCGGGTTTAATGTCGGCACGACACGTGGACATATCACAGCGGTTCGTAATATTAACGTAAAATCCCGCTTCTTCTTCTTTCCATTTTTCTGGCGCTTGTTGCTCGCGAACTCCGACGAACTTGGCTAATCTCCGCCTAATCTCCGCCTAATCTCCGGCGAACTGCGCATTCTCGCCGTCATCATACAGAAATATCTCCAGACTCTCATTCAAATAGCGGGAAGAGGTGAGTTCCAGACCTTGGCTTGTTTTAGGGTTTGTTTTAGGGTTTGTTTTAGGGTTTTCTTCCGAGCGTGGAAGACGATCTCCAGCTAACGTCATAGATGATCGCCCATATCATTTTGGATATCAAAGCTGTTCTTCTGGGTGTTCTCCAATCAGGAGATCACCCAGGAGATCAAAACTGATCTCCATGGAGATCATTTCTGATCTCCCGGGTGATCTCCTGGAGATCACAAATGTTCTCCAGTCAGGAGATTACCCAGGAGATCAAAACTGATCTCCATGGAGATCATTTCTGATCTCCCGGATGATCTCCTGGAGATCACAAATGTTCTCCAGTCAGGAGATTACCCAGGAGATCAAAACTGATCTCCATGGAGATCATTTCTGATCTCCTGGGTGATCTCCTGGAGATCACAAATGTTCTCCGCAACCATTGTTCTCCAATCAGGAGATCACCCAGGAGATCACAAATGATCTCCATGGAGATCAGTTATGATCTCCTGGAGTTCACATTTATCACCTTTCTAATGTGAAATTTAAAATGATCAAAACCTTGATTACAAGTCTGTTACTCTTGTTTTGACAGATATAGATGGAGAAAGGTGGAAGCCGGCATTTCTTAAGTTCAAGATGTTATTTCTCCAACTTTGTAGGCCAAGTAGAGAAAATAATTGATCGAATGCTTGCGGAGGAGAAGGAAAAGTTGAAAGAATCAAATGTTTTATCTATTTTCACTGCACCAAGAGTACCACAAAATATTCCTCTATTGTATTACCTTGTTTCTGTCTATGATGCAAGCAAGGACACATTTTTTATTGGTTCAAGGGAGCTATCATTTACCCCTAATGATATAGCACTAATTATGGGGCTACCTAATAATGGGCAGAACATAGTCCTTGAGCCCAAACCTTATGCTGTTAGGACCAAAGCCATTTTAAGAAAAGAAATTGCTGAAATGGATAGTGGAAATTGTATGGTTTCCTTGAAATCCCTTCTTTTACATATAGTATGCAACCTATTTTTTCCCTCTAGTTTAGAATATATTCCACAGTTGTTTGAGGACTTGTCGGAATTGGAAGCTTTCAAAAAAATTAATTGGGCCCAAGCCATACACTCATACTTAATGATCAGTGTCAAGCATGTAAGGGGCAAGATAACTCCTACTCCCTCAAGTAATATTTATGTACGGCCTCAAGGATCTTTGGGATATCTATACGGATGCACGCATGCATTGATCGTGAGTATATTTTTTTTTACAAATCAACTACTTATATATTTTTGTTATCAAAACATAATCATTTCTTGTCATTGTTTCAGATATGGTATTTTGAACATACCATGAGCATTCCTGCTCCTTTTCCTGAGCAAAGACCACGGCTGCGTAGATGGTCTGAAAAATGTACATTCAAGTTAAAAGATTTGTGGAGAACTGTGCCTCGAATGACTGATGAGCATGTTAATATCAATATACTATTGATTAATTTCAAACATTTTTATGCATTTCTTTTAACATGCATTGTAATTACTCTTGTAGGTTCGGGAGAAGATGGAGGATGTAACTGAAGATGAGAAGAAATTATGTACTCACGATCTTCATATCTCATCTCAGTTGCAAAAGAGAAAGAGGTCAAAGAGAGTACTGATATATCCACTTCATGTTGACCAAAAGAGATTGAAGAGTGTGGAATCAGATGAACCAGCTCCACATGATCCAGCTCCACATGATTCACCCCTACATGATTCAGCTCCAAATGATCAAAAATCATCCTCTCCTCCACCAGATGCTCCCCTCCCAGATTTAGTCAAAATTAGTAAAGATTTAAACAGATTGTTTGCTCGTCTAGACGAGATTGATGATAAAATTAACAAAAAAATTGATTCATTAACCGAGCGTGTTGAGCGTATTGAAGAGCTCGTCTATCGGCGGCAAACTTCACCTAGCATTCCTTGCTCTTCTACAGGCTTAGATTTAGCAGTTGTACAGATAGATGACTCTCCATTTAAAAAAATTAATATACCAATAGAAGAAAATATTATTGAACCCTACAATGAAGAGTATCCAGGAAAATCTCTTCTATCCGAAGAGAAAAGAGACTTTATCCACTCTAGAATGAGTTCTATTCCCTCCAAGTAAGATGCCTAATAATTTATTTTTATATGCTAATTATGTCGGTTTTATGTTAAGAATACTAACTTTTTTATTTGCATTAATGTTTTAGGAATCACATAGCATTCACCGGTTGGAACATTGTAGCCTTCAGAGACTCAATGGAAGATCTCCTTTCCACCGGGTACATTGGTGATTGCCATGTCGATGCATACGCCAAAATTTTAGAAATTCGTAGAGAAAAAGACGAAAGTTTGTGTCGTCCATATCTCTATGTTAGTGCTAATCTATGGGTAGGTTTTTCGAGAATTTATGAAATTTCAAATATTTATTATTTTCGGATAATTAGCCAATGTTTAATTTTATAGTTACACAACCAAGATCCAAAGGCTACAATAAAGTATTCCTCAGTGAAAAACTTTGTATCACACATCACAAAGCCCAACATTGTAGCGTCAAAGCTCATTTTAATGCCGGTTTGTCGTGGTGAACATTGGTTTCTATTGGTGGGTATAGCCTCAAAGAAGACATGGATTTTGCACGACTCACTTCCAAATCCTAAACGAAAAGATATGGCAAGAGACTCAGTAAGTATATCTTATGAACATTGTTTTTTTGTGAGAACTTTTAACATTGGTTCATGATGTATTTGTTATTTACCTTGCGCAGATTAGAGTTCTTCAAAAATCCACGAGTAAGATGACGGATTATAACTTCAACAAATGGGATTTGACTCTAGCTAAGAATGTACCAACTCAGATTAATTCGTATGATTGCGGTGTATACGTCATCAAATACATGGAGCACATTCTAAAGCCTGGAGTGACAAATTGGAACGATTGCGAAGACTGGGCTGAGAAAATGCCCTTATTTAGGGCAGAAATTGCTTACGAGATCTTTAAAACATTTACTGTTGATGATGATGTTTGAGATAGGACATTTACTCTATGATAACATTTTACACAGCTCCAGGAGATCACATTTGATCTCCTTGGAGATCGCTTTTGATCTCCATGGAGATCAAAAGTGATCTCCTGATAGGGTATTTATCGTTTAAACTCCATGCAAAGCTTGGTTGATGATGATGATGTTTTAGAATGATGCTTGCTTGGTTTTTAATAGCTTATGTAACATGCAAAGCTCCAGGATATCACTTTTGATCCCAGGAGATCACTTTTGATCTTCCCGAAGATCACTTTTGATCTCCCAGGAGATCACTTTTGATCTCCATGGAGATCACTTTTGATCTCCATGGAGATCAAAAGTGATCTCCTGGGAGAGTTTATCTCTTTAACTCCGTGAACAATTTTACACAGCTCCAGGAGATCACTTTTGATCTCCATGGAGATCACTTTTGATCTCCATGGAGATCAAAAGTGATCTCCTGGGAGAGTTTATCTCTTTAACTCCGTGAACAATTTTACACAGCTCCCGGAGATCACTTTTGATCTCCTCGGAGATCACTTTTGATCTCCATGGAGATCAAAAGTGATCTCCTGACATGGTATTTATCTTTTACACGCCAGGAAAACAATTTGTAAACAAAATTAGAATAGACAGTATTTACTTATTGAAAACAAAACTAGTACAGCTAAAGCCTGTTGGAAAAACATCTTGGAGTGCAATTTGATCGTCAAGATTTTGCATTGATTGAGACATGATGTCTTCAATTGGTTCTTCGTATATCAGAGGCTCTTCTTTAATTGGATCTTCATGTGAGACCGTCGTAGGCTTTTGTTTTCTCTTGACGTTTTGTTTTCTCCCTGAAATATATAAAATTTTAAATTATCAAATGCTTTTTTAACCAAAAAATGTATAGTGCAGAAAAAACGTACTTGGCTTTTCCCAATGATCTTTTATTCGAGCATTTGAAACACCTTTAGGCCTCAAGCGAGGTGGATCCTTGATTGAGGACTTTTTCTTCAGATTTGATCCTGTCATATTGTTATCTAAGCACGAGTCTGCATAGTGAGATATTTCTTCCATTGCGTCCAACACATATTTTTTAGTAATTTCACACTTTTCTACACGAAGAGCTAAATCATACGCAGCACGACACATATGATTTCTAAAAGCAAGGCTACAAAAAGATTCACTTCTCTTCAAGTTATCATGACGATAGATGCTCCTCTTTGCATGTACCATCCACCTTCGAAGTACATATTTTTCTGGAATGCTTGTTAAATTCTTATGTGTATACGCTTTAAGTGCATGACTACACAAAATCCTATTTGTTTCAAACTTGCAACAAGAACAAGTTATATCAAATGTCTTAAGATCAAGCTCAACTGTCCAATATTTATTGTTTTCAGCTCGATCACACCACCGTACCTCCATAATGCATATGCTTTCACTTGTCATGTACTCTTTTTCAATGAATAGACCAAATGCCCCTACTTTGAAGCCCTCGTAGAATTTGCCATACATTGTCCTGGTGTACATCTTGGAGACTTGTTTTAAGATTGGACAATTTTTAACATCAACATGGACAGTCCCATGCTTGCATCTGAAATCCTCTTCTTTTTCTTTTTCCCGACAATTGTTTATCATTTTCTCCATTTGAAGAAAACAACCAACCAACGAAGAAGAAGCCTTTGTAATTGCATGACATATATTGTTCATGGACTCGCTCCTCTGAGTAGACAAAATACCATGATCAAGAACATTCTTATTAAATGCCGTAGACACCTTCTCTTTTATTTTGTAGAGATCATTCAACCATCTGTTATCTTGAAGGTTCCCAAGAACAATCATTCGACCCCAACATTCTTCAAATTCTTCAACGCTATCACAATTGTGAAGAGAATTATAAAATAAAGAACGTATATTACTATCTGTATTGAATGAGTGAACTTTGGAAGGAGCCTTCTTAGCAATATGCCATTGGCATAAACGATGCCGACTTTGGCTCAACACTCTCCCAATTGCAACAGCCATCGCTTGATCTTGATCTGTGTATATTGTCAAAGGTTGCTTGCCAGAAACAAATTTTAGAAAAGTTTCAAATAACCAAATGAATGTTTCTATGGTTTCCTCCGATATAAACGCTATTGCAATAACTACATTTTGCCAATGATGATTAACTGCCACAAACGGAGCACATGCAAGATTATACCTATTCATTCTATAAGTAGTGTCAAATGTAATGACATCGCCAAAGCAATCATAATCAATTTTTCCTTGTCCATCAATCCATAAAAAATTGGTCAACCTATTCATGTCATCAACTTGTACATCAAAGGAAAACATATTATCCTGTAATTGTCGTTCCTTAAGTAATTCTAAGAGACTAGCAGCATCGCCACCATCTAACTTAGATCTTCTTCTCTTGTCAATAAAGTTATATGCATCACGTTTGGTGAAGCCCAAATTCTGAGATCCCCCTACTTCATCAGCTAGGTAGGAGTATGCATCAGATGTTCTTATGCCTGCTTCAGTCATTGACTGTAGAACACTACCATTCTCCTTACTTATACTTCGTTGTGATGGAAGTAAGTGTCTTTCATTTTCACTTGCAAGCGGATGATTATGTTCTTCCACAAATTTTCCAACAGTCAACTGTTTACCTTCTTTGTTCGCATTAAATACAATAACAGCCGGACAATTTGACCTAGTATCTAGCCGACGAAATTTAAACGCAGAATCTGGAACACTTGTAGCTCTTTTTGATCCGCTCTTACAGCAACAATATTCACGTAACTTTAAAATTCTAGTACCGGGCCAGAATAATCTGTGCTCTTTACGCACACTAAATCCAATTCTAGTAGCATACTGACAATATAATTCATAAGCTTCTTCTTCACTATCCACTATTGGAAAAATATCCTACAAACATGATAACGTCAAAACTTTTAACGAAATTTAATTCTCAAGCTAGGAGATCAAAACTGATCTCCATGGAGATCAGTTTTGATCTCTATGGAGATCCACATTGATCTCATGGCTAGGAGATCATTATTGATCTCCTAGGAGATCATTATTGATCTCCATGGAGATCAGTTTTGATCTCCAGGAGATCAACATTGATCTCCTGTCTGGAGACTAAATGCGATCTCCTGGAGGTTAGTTATGATCTTCTGGCTGGAGATCACTTTAAATAGATTTGCTGGTGTTAAGGGAGGAAGGAAGAGGAAATAGATGGGAAAAAGTTTGGGCTAATACCTGTATCTTCGCCATGGAGATGGCGAAGAACGCGAAGAAGGGTGAAGAACGATGAAGAACGGTGAAGAACAGGCGATCCCGAAGAACAGGCGAGCAGATGGAACAATTTTTCTGGGATATACTGAACTGCTGTGAATGGATAAAGAGAAAAAAGCTTGACAGAAGAAATTTTTTGGAGGGAATCGCCACTTACGCGCCAGGAAAATGGAAAGAAGAAGAAGAAATAGCGGGATTTTACGTTAATATTACGAACCGCTGTGATATGTCCACGTGTCGTGCCGACATTAAACCCGGACTTAGATTTCCATACGGGCTCCGGTTCCAAAAATTTCGCCAAAAATTCTGTAGGTTCTCCGTGCTATTTCTCGGGGAGACTTCCATCTTCCAGTTTCAGCGACAAATTTATGTTTTTTAATCACAATTTTGAGGGAGTCACAATTTAGAGTGTTTTGATTTCTACTCCCTCTCGATTGACAAGAGGATCGATCGCATACCGTTGTTTTTTCCATTCCATTACCGGCGAATTCTCCGGCCAGCTTTGAGCGTTTTGGCCGTCCATTCCAATGGACGGAGGCGGCGGAGCTTCCGAAGCTTTCAGCTCCTCGACAGCTCCTCTTGCCTGGCACGATTTCCTGGAGCGGATGCGTCATCCCTCTGCCGCCGACTTCGTCAAATCCATTAAGAGGTTCTTTCCCCAGCTTATTCATTTTAAACCCTTCTTCATCCGCATCAGCGTAATATTGATCCTGCTTTTGTTTGATGCTATTTATTTGTCCCAAATGCTGTTATGATAATCATAAACCTGTAATATTGATTGCTGGAGACTGCGAACTATGAGAAGGATAATGTATGGCCACTCCAATTACTCATCGATTTGTAAAAAGTAGTGTAGATCTTAAATGACAAATCCATGTTGCAGTGTGTGAGTGTTATAAAGAGTAGCGTAGATATGTTCCATAGAGTGAAGTCTATGTGGGTAAATTGGAGAAATGCATTTGGAGTAATAAGCTTTGAGATAATATCATTGATTCATAGTGACTCAGAGATTTTATAAAATATGCAATTAAACTGATGATGTTGTATGTATTTGAGTGTAGGACGGTAGAAAATTGGTTAATATCTAAATTTAGTGCGACAGAAAATGAGAATGCCATGATGATTGTGTAGCAAAGTTATAAATGATAAATAAATGAATGTTTATATTAGATAAATTAGAGATCTATTAAAGATATTTAGATGAGTAGATAAAGTTTGTGTCAATGGATTAGGCAGAAGGAGATGACCGAATATAACATGAGTTAAAATTGTTCAAGATGATTTGCATAGTTTCTTTAACTTATAGGACATCACTTGACTAGAATGAATGAAAAATGAGGATTCTTGAAGCCAACCCCAGATAGACGTGATATTGCTGATTATGATGATATCTAGCTGGCGTAGGTTTATTTATTTTGATTTTTGGATCTATTATAAAATTGTGTGTGAATATATGTGTACACGTTCTACCAAAAAATATGCTCACATTATAAAGTTGGTGTTTTATGGTTACAATGGAGAAATGTCTTGTAGGTACTGCACAGTAAGCGAATAAAATAAAAAATTAAATGTTATAATACTGCGATTGTACTAGCTTTGTATTATAGATCTGAGTGTTAGCCGATAAGGAAGTTACTAATAACCTTGAGTGTGGCGAAACTAAAAATATCAAGTTGGATGTATACTAAATAGTTTATGAGAGCGAGAATTTCATCCTTTGAAGATAAAACAATGAATAAAGAATAATAGACTTTGATGGATTGGTTATACACAATAAAGGGTAGAAAATGCATAGTTATATTGATGATTTTCTAGGTGATTAAAGAGTAAGGGGGGGGGGGGAGCATTCAAACATTTGAAATTATCAAGGAACTCCCACACAATAAAGATCCATAAATTAGGTCAAAACACTTTAACACAAAGAACATAAATAAGATAACTTGGGCATGAAATCATTCCAAGAAGAATATTCCATTACTTCATCCAAAATCCACTTACAGGTTATGGAATCCTCAAGATACAAAAGATGTGGAAGATGGGGATTCTAGGTTCGCCATCATTAGAGACTAGGCTAAGATCACCACTCCTCGGATAAGGTCCTTTTGTCTTTCCACGCTTGAAGGACTAAGTAATAAGGAATGAATTCCTTAGAGGTCACACTCGATTGTAGCTTGGGATGCTGTCAACTCCAATTTCAGCAACAATTTTTGTTCTTATCCCACTTAGAAAGTAAGCAACTTTAAAATAGGGAAATATAGTTTTAATTACAAGTGGAACCCAACCACTTATACGAAGTGAAACATAAAGGGGGTCACTCAATCCAGCTGATTCATGAACATGTGTTTGATTCAATGTTGGATGAAAACGAGAAGCAAAGATGGAAGGTGGCATTTGACAGATTGCGCCGAGCTCAGGAAGACCAAAGAGAGTGGACTCTGTCCACGTGTAAGAGGTTTTAGTAGGCATTGATTGGGTTCCTCGATGGAATGACAAGGAATTTCCTCGAGTTGATGGAGGATGACTCAAGCACCGTGGTTTATGCACCGTGGTTTATGTACCGTGGTTTATGATTCCCTAATTTGTGATGCATCAAACTCTTCTAAAAAAATTTGTCCTCAAAACCGGAGGATATTCAAACAATAATATGACTACTTTCTTGGGCTCACCTGAACAAGTATTCCCAACCAACACTGATTCCCATGCTTTGGTGAAGTAACTGAATTGCATAACACCAATAAACTTAGCAGTATCATCACCAAAGAACTTGACTACCAAGACCCTCAAGCTGTCAGCAACAATAGTATTCAATATGTCAACTCTCAGTTGCTGACAATATGATATATACTAAGCAATCTCCTTCACGCAATTGTAGACACATCAAATTTGGTTATCCATTTTAACTAACAATCTCAATCAGTATTTTCCCAATTTCCCAGACACATCAGCTAACATACCTAATATCCACTTGGCATCATAGATAAACTTACCAACAACCCTAGAATGGAATCAGATAATTGCATTGTACACCTTCCATGGACTCCAAAGCATATGAAGCCACACAACATCAATTGACATGGCAATGAAATCCGCCTTGGCCTCATTGGCATCTTTGAGATCTTCCCGAAAACACTCACTAACATCAATTGGCATTGCAATCACATATCCTCAACCTCATTGTAGGAGAAACAACACCACTAGAAAACATGCTGGTGTCATATAAACTGAACTCATTCCATCACAATTGGCTCAAAATCCTCTAAAAATGAATCTTTTTTTGTGACGCCTTCTAAAGGAGTATCCTGAATGCTCAATATCTTCTATAATTGAATCACCTTCTGCAATCCCTTCAAACAACTACATCATGCTTTTTTCCCCAGCTCCACCAACGGGCGAAAAGTGATGATACATCCTAAAACACTAACGTTTGATTGCCTCCACAATGATTGTCTCAAACATATATCCTGCTCATAACTTTGTGATACACAATATCTTGTCATAAAGCGCTTCATCTCTTCCCAACTCTTGACACTCCCTTGTCATCATGTCTTCGGCAGGCCTTCATATTTCCCAACACTAACACTCTTTTTCATATTTAAGATAACCCTTTGCACTTATTCTCATGTGAATAGCTCTTGTCATTGAAGCTTCGATCATGTCGTTGGATCCACTAAAAAACTCATTTGGAGAAGACCTGCCTTAATGCCATCTCTTTGCAGATCCAACCTAAGCTGAAACATTTACTCTCTTAACTCTTTGAGTTCTTGTTAGTGGAACTAAAGCTGACTTTGTCTATCTATCAAGCTCATGAGGCTACCATAGTAAATCAAGATCACAAGAAATCAATGAAATTAACTCAAGGTTCTTTTCACCATAACTTGGAGCTTTGATATCAAATGATGAATTTTCTTGTGGGTTTAGAAAGAAAAGAACACCCAATAATAACCCCAATGAGTAATCACTTTAGCAATGAACTATATACAACAAAGATACACAAATTAGATCAAAACATGCCTACACAAACAAGTATTGATCAAACAAGATGCCTTTAAGAGAGGAACAACCCCACACATGTTTGTCCAAATAACTTAGTTGACAAAAACTCTTCAAGGTATTCAATAGATCATACATTTAACAGTTGGAAAACTAGGGCCCATTGTCATTCCAAAGAAGAATACACGAGTACATCCAAAATCCACATACAAGGTTTAAAAATTTTCAAAACACGAAAGAGAAAGAGAAAGAGGAAGGCACTGGTTTTGCCATTGGTGGAGATAAGACTATGAACACCACACCTCAAATACGAGCCTTTTGTATCACCATGCTCAATGCATCAAACAATAAATGTAACACTCTGACCAAGTTTGACAGGAATCAACAGTCCGGCCGGGTCCGCAATTACAAGTAAACTAAGAGACAGTATATAAACAGGTATAAAGCTGGTAAAAGAAACAAAGATGCTGAAAAGAAATACTTACAGCGGAAAGGTGAAGTAAAACTATGAGTAAAAGTGTACCTTGTCAAGCAGCATCCACAGAGCCAACTAATAGGGAAAAATAATACTAAGGAACTAAAATACCAACAAACTAAATTAATTGAACCATCACAGTGAGTAAAGTACATCAAATACAAATGTCTGAAAATAGAAAGCAAAGTACAACAACAGTAGTACAACGGTATAAACTGACGACTGAGCCACCTATTCTAAGCGGATCCCCTGACCTGAGCCCCATGTAAAAACAAGTTCCACATGGGTCAGGCCCACTAAAGAGTAAGAAAACTACTCCCTCCAACAACACTTAAATGAAAGAAATATTTTTAAGTGATTAATACATGAATTAAGTTATGCATCATTCCCTAAAATAAACCTTGGTACTTAGGTTCATGATCTGACATGAAACGGCTTATAGTGTGATCTGTCACACTAATATCTGAATTTTCTAAGTCGTGGTTCTTGAAGATTTGGAATCACGATTTATACGAGTATCCACTCGATTCGACATTTCCTTGTTAACACTTGTCGCTAAGGGCGACTAGACACCACTAATAACTGTGGTCTAAGTGACAAACCTGATGTTGCCCTAAACTGAGTGCCCCTCAAGTGGGTCACTAACTCCTATCTGAGGAGTGTCATATCTGTAACAAGGGTCATCTACCCTGAGTTTGCAATTATGTAGTGGCTTACTGACCCTGAAATATACGGTGGGGTGTACCCACCAGCTATACGGGGTGAACCTTCCTCACTACTTTCTGAATAGGTTTATACTAGAGTTCACTGATGTAATTACGGAGTAGCGCTCTAGTCAAGTAAGCTGGACTTAGGATCTTTCAAGACATTGCATCGTCTGATTACTCTAAGTGTTCACCTACCCCGCTATCTCAGTTCTAACTACAGGAACTTGGAATTTCTATATGCGTACTCTAACTTGATTTAGCTTGAAAAGAGGTCTTACATGCTTAACTAAAAGGAGTAAATTTTCTTACCGTGGTGTTTCGACGCTCGTACACGCGACGCGGTGCCATGGTGCTCCTTCCCAACAGATCTGACTACTAAGGACTTCCCAGAACTTTGCCCTAAATGCCACCCAAAATCTGAAATCCATGGGAACTCTAAGTTAAGCACTTTTCCCCTTTAGGGTTTTCGGTAAAAGAACTCAAAATGACTAGGTTAATAATATGAACAACGAAATGGTGCAATACCTCTATATGAGAGCTGTTAAGTCCCAACTAATCGATCAACTCCAGGTTGCGGTGTATCGAGCACTCCGATCCCTAAATAGTGCATGAGGGAACGAGAAGGTGTTTAAAATTGACTACCAACTAGAAGGATTTCCACTAGGAAATGAAGACAGGTGAGAATCAGAACTCACCAGGCCCAAAATCCGAAAATCGGACTTTCCTCCACCGGCTAGGGTTGGAAAATGGAACCTTCCGCTGCGCTGGAGAGGAGGGAGGTCGCCGGACTCAGTAGAGACAAGAGGAGAGGCCGATACCGGGTTCCGATGAAGGGGAAAGGGTCGCCTTGCGATGCGACTGCGGTAGACGGGAAATCGCGGCTCCGGAAATGCGGGTTCTTCTTCCGCTCGGTTTGAGATAGGAGAGTTATCTGGATGAACAGGGGGGCGCGGATCTTAAATGGCGACGGTTCGGCTAGCGGTTTCTTAACCGTGAACCGGATTCTAAAGCTATGGTTTACTCTTATTGACTGGATTAACAAAATCACCTATATAAAACACAAAGACTAATATTTCTTCCAACTACGAGCACATAACCAAAATAAACGTCACGACTAAACTAGAAAAATCAATCCACCAGAGATTATTACCTCTACGAGTCGTCGACTCGGTCAGTTTTGCTCGAAATCGGACCCTGCACAAAAAAAAGTACATATATTAACGCGACGTCAAACTCTGGACATTACAATAAAAAACTTCTCGGAGGTCACACTCAGTGGGAACAAGAGGAGGTGTCAACTCCAAATTCATGCAATATTACTCAATCTCATCCTTGCTTGGTCTTAGAAGGCTTTAAAATAGGGAAATATGATTCTAATTACAAGAGGAACCAATCGACATAAACAAAGTGAACCAAAATAGATGTCAACATGTCCAGTCGGTTCAAGGGAATGCGTTCGGTCCAACGTTGGGAGGAAATGAGAAAGAGATACGTACAATAACTGCTCAGTCGATGTCGCCGAACACATGGAGACCAAAGGAAGGGGCTTTCATACGCGAGTAATGTCTAGGGAGACTTCAGTAGAGCTCTGGAAGGAGTTCTCGACAGAAAGACTTGAATATCCTCAAGCTGGTGGAAGGCAACTCAAGGTAGATGCGGGGATTGGGTTCCCTCGGTTTTAGTTGCATCTTACAATGAGTAAAAAAAATTAATGCTTGTTAGAAAAGCCCAATTAAGGGCCCTTGTTTTCTCTCTTTTCTCTCTCCTTGTATTAGTCCCACATCTTGTATTTAGGTTTTCTCTTCTTCTTCTTTTCCTATAAAAGTGTATTCATACTTGTAACTATTCATTCAAGAAGTATATACAAGCTTTGAGGCCTTTCTCTACATGGTATCAGAGGCAAACCGGTCTCCTCCTGTAGTATCCGGCCTACCCGTTTTCTTCTCCTAACCGCAACCGGTCTCTTCTCCTAACAGGCTGTCCGCGCGGTCTCTCCTTCCCGCGGACTCCTGCGGCTTGATCTTTTCTATCCGCTTCCCCCCAACCCCTCTGTTTCTTTCGTGGCCTCCACCTCCTCCCTTCCTCCTCCTCTCTTTTTATACTCCTCTCTCTCACGTGGGTCCACTTTCTCTCCCCTTCTCTTCCCGCGCGGACTCTTCCTATCCGTTGCGGTCTCTCCCTGCATTTGGATCGCTGCTCGCAGCGACCTGCATCTCCTGCTCACCGCGCGGTCTCTCTCTATCCGCTGCGGCTTCTCCCTGCTCGCTAGTCGCTGCTCGCAGCGACCTGTTTCTCCTGCTCGCCGTGCGGTCTTTCTCTCTCCGCTGCGACGTCTCCCTGCTCGCTGCTCGCTGATAGCTGCTCGCAGCGACCTGCTTCTCCTGCTCTCCGCACGATCTCTTTCTATCCGCTGCAGTCCTTCCTACTCGCTATTCGCCTGCGGCCTGTAGCGACCTGCTTCCTACTCGCTTCTCGCTGCGGCCTCGCCTTTCTGCTGCTGTCTTGTCGCTTTTTGGTCGCGATCTCCTGGTCGCTGGCGTGTCTGCCAAGACCGGTCGACTTCTTCCTTTCTTGCCTACCCGCACGACAATCCTCTTCTAACCGCCCGGCCTCTTCTGCTGGCCGCGCATGGCGTCCGATACCTCTACTGCTACTTCTGATCCGCCAGCCCGCGCGGCTGCCTCGGCTTCCGAACTTCGTGACGAATTACGGATTACAACTATCTCCCTCACTGGAAAAAGGAACTTTGTTGAATGGGTTCACTCGGTTCGCCGTGTTCTGCAGACAAAGGGACTTCTTCATCACTTGACCCGGGCCCCTGCGACTACACCCTCCGATGACTGGCTTCGCGACGATGGTCGGGTCCAGTCCTGGCTTCTCAACTCTATGGATCCTGAACCCTACAGGATGGCAATGTATCATGATACGGCTAAATCCATGTGGGAGGAGCTTCACGCCTTTTACTCTGGTCATGACAGCCTACAACATCTGTATGATATTATTTCCGATCTTCAGAATCTTACCCCGGGTGCTCCTGGTGATATGCTCTCCTTCGTGGCTAAAGCCAAGAGTTTGGCAGAGGCTTGGATTCAGCATCAGCCTCCTACTACCGATCTCACCACTCAACGCAACCAGAAAGAAGCTGTCGCCATCGCCATGATGATGTCCCGAGTTCCTCCCCACCTACATAGTATTCGGGCTCAGATCCTCTCCTCCGCCACAACTCCTTCACTGTCTGATGTATGCTCTATGCTGCTCAAAGTCACGCCTCCCTCTGAGGCTCCTCATGATTTTGCCCCAGCTCTTCTTCAGCAACCTCTCCTTCCGAACCCTCCTACTCGTGGATCTTCCACTCGGGGGGGCCGACCACCGTCTCGGGGACGCGGACGTGGTGGTCGTTCTTCAATAAAATGCACTTACTGTGGCCGCGATAATCATCTTGAAGCTACTTGTTACCGCAAGCACGGCCTGCCCCCTCATCTTACTGCTACTACCACTGCTGCTCCTCCTCCCACGGGGCCGTCTGCCCCCGATCTGGCTTCCACTACCCGCCAGGATATTGATGAGCTTCGCACCCAACTCCAACAGCTTCAAGGTGCTCTCAGCCGCTCCTCCGGCTCCGTCGCATCCTTTTCTGCGGAAGGTATAACCTGTCTCTCTCATAGTCCCTGCTGGATCGTTGATTCCGGGGCCACTCACCATATTACTTCCCAGAAGCCCACCAAGTACCAACGGACTCCTCACCCCCTTTGCATCACTGTGGCCAACGGTGATACCCTTCCTGTCTCTGGCACCGCTGCTCTTCAGCTTACTCCGACTCTCTCTCTTTCCTCGGTTTTGCATGTCCCGGGCTCCCCTTTCAACTTACTTTCTGTTAGTCGTCTCACCCACGACCTTGATTGTTGCATAACTTTTTCACCTTCTTATTTCCTTATGCAGGATCGTCGTACCCGGAGTACCATTGGTAAGGGGCAGCTGTTGAACGGGCTCTATATCTTGGACATCCCACCTACTACTCTATCTGCTATCTCCACGGTCGATTGGCATCGCCGCCTTGGGCATGCCCCTCTACCGATTCTCAAGCGGGCTCTTCCTGATGTACCTCTGCAGGAGTTCTCTTGTGAATCTTGTATCTACGGCAAACAACATCGCTCTTCCTTTCCCCCTACTTGTACCAGGAGTAGTACTCCTCTCTCTTTAGTACACTCTGATGTATGAGGTCCTTATCGTGTCCCCAGTATTTTTGGTTATCGTTATTTTGTCACTTCATTGATGACTACTCGCGTACTACATGTCTTTATTTACTACATGATCGTACTGAACTTACTTCTGTATTTCGTGCTTTTTTGACTGAGATGCGTACGCAATTCGATACCCCCCTCCGCGTCATCCGCACCGATAATGCTCGCGAATATACCGGGCGTGCCTTCTCTGCTCTTTGCACCGAGTTCGGTATCATCCATCAAACTTCATGTGCCTATACCCCTCAGCAAAACGGGGTCGCCGAACGGAAAAATCGTCATCTTCTCGATGTTGCCCGCTCCCTTATGTTCCAAATGCAGGTTCCGGTCGAATATTGGAATTTTGCCGTCTCCACAGCCTGTCATCTTATTAACCGCCTCCCCTCCTCTGTGCTGAATTTTGCCTCACCACTCCAACTTCTCTCTCCCTCCACCAACCCCACCTCTCTCACACCACGGGTCTTCGGGTGTGTGTGCTATGTCCACCATCTTGGCCCTCCTTCCGACAAGTTTGCTCCTCGGGCTGCAAAGTATATGTTTGTTGGATACTCCCGGACTCAAAAGGGATATGTCTGCTACTCTCCTTCTGATGGTCGACTGGTTGTTTCTGCAGATGTCACCTTCTGCGAACACCAGCCCTTCCACTTGCCTTGCCCCACCTCGTCTTCTGCTCCACCTCTTCCCTGGCCTGCCGTACCAGTCACGCCATCGTCTCTACCCTCTTCCTCCTCCTCTCAACCAGCTCTTCCTCGGGTTCCTCCACCTCTTATCCGGGTCTACTCTCGACGTCCATCCAAGGATACTCCCGTGCACCAGCTCCCCGCTACCAGCGATACCTCGACTCCGGCAGATCCGGCTCCCGTCTCTACAGCTCATCCCTTGGCCAACTACGTCTCTCTCCATCGGCTGGCACCACCTCTCTACGCCTTTGCCACCTCTCTTTCCTCTATTTCTATTCCTAACTCTGTGCAGGAGGCGCTTACACATCCAGGGTGGCGGGCAGCCATGGAAGATGAAATGCGGGCTCTTTGGGCGAACCAGACCTGGGATCTGGTACCTCTTCCTACTGGTCATACCTCTGTGAGCTGCAAATGGGTCTCTGTTGTCAAGCATGCGACGGATGGCACTGTTGACCGCCTGAAGGCCCGCCTCGTGGCCCGGGGCTTTACTCAGCAACATGGCCTTGATTATGAGGAAACTTTCTCTCCAGTGGCCAAATTGAACACGGTCCGCGTCCTTCTTTCCTTGGCAGTTCATCGTCACTGGCCGCTCTATCAGTTGGATATTAAGAATGCCTTCCTCAACGGCGATCTGCACGAGACAGTTTATATGCAGCAACCTCCCGGGTTTGAGACCACGGGGGAGTCTTTGGTATGTCACCTTCGGAAATCCATTTATGGTCTCAAACAGTCCCCACGAGCGTGGTTTGAAAATTCAGTAAAGTGGTCTGTGCTAGTGGCTTCACTCGGAGCTCGGCTGATTTTTCCCTCTTCACCCGCCACCGGTCAACCGGAACTGTGATCCTTCTGGTCTACGTTGACGATATCCTGATTACTGGCAACGACACGGCAGACATACAACAGATCAAGGAACAGTTAAACTCCGCCTTTCAGACCAAAGATCTGGGCAACCTTCAGTACTTTTTTGGGCTCGAGGTCGCACGACGCTTTGATGGTCTTGTGTTATCTCAAAGGAAGTACTGTATGGACCTCCTTCATGATGCAGGCTATTCTGGATGCAAACCTGTGGAGACTCCTATGGACGCCAATCACAAGCTCTCGGCCTATAGTTCTGACTCTGACAAGCTGCTTACAAATCCGGAATATTACAGACGCTTGGTTGGGAAACTGATCTACCTTACGGTGACTCGACCGGACATCTCATTTGCTGTAGGAGTTGTGAGTCGGTTCATGCACGCTCCTCGGACATCTCATCTTCAAGCGGTCGAGCGCATCCTTCGATATCTCAAGATCGCCCCCGGACAAGGACTTGTGTATAAGCCATCCACATCTCTATCACTCGTCGCTTACTCTGACGCTGACTATGCAGGATCTATCGATGATAGGCGCTCCACTACGGGGTTCTGCACTTACTTTGGTGGTCATCTCATAACATGGCGTAGCAAGAAACAATCTGTGGTTGCACGCTCTTCTGCTGAAGCCGAGTACCGGGCTATGGCTGCGGTTGCTTCCGAGCTAACCTGGCTTGAGAGCCTTTTGGGAGACTTGGGTGTTCGTCTCTCATCACCGGCTACCTTATTTTGTGACAGTCAGGCATCAATACATATTGCCAAGAATCCGGTGTTTCACGAACGCACAAAGCATATCGAAGTTGATTGTCACTTTATCCGGGAAAAGGTACAGTCAAAGAAGATAGATTTGGAGCATGTTCCTGCTAAAGACCAAATTGCGGATATCCTGACTAAAGCTCTCTCCAGGCCTCTATACTATCAGTTTTTATCCAAGCTTGGTGCCTACGACTTGTACGCTCCAGCTTGCGGGGGAGTGTTAGAAAAGCCCAATTAAGGACCCTTGTTTTCTCTCTCCTTGTATTAGTCCCACATCTTGTATTTAGGTTTTCTCTTCTTCTTCTTTTCCTATATAAGTGTATTCATACTTGTAACTATTCATTCAAGAAGTATATACAAGCTTTGAGGCCTTTCTCTACAATGTTGAATAAGCAAAAAAACTGATGGTAGCGTGGATAAAGATATGCAAAGAGATTTCTATATCAATTATTTCACAGGATTTATAGAATGGAAATGATTACCCAGCAAAAGATTTATAGAGTTTTCCAATAAAATGTTGGAATTAGACTGATGACGTTCTTATCTATTTTAGAGTTGTTTTGAATTCATTTTGGGAACCTTCACGAGGTTATTGTTTTATCTTCGAGACTAGAATGAATTTAATAGCTGTAAATTTTATTTTAGAATGGCTAAGAGGGCTGCATATCTCCCTTTTGCATTTATAATTAATCATCTAGCTAGGCTCTTCTATCATATCATAAAATTATAAATAACTTGAGCCAAGTGCTACCCTAATCTTGTTCTTTTTTATGAAGACTGTAAAATGTTTTTGAAGCTTGCTCATTTATCTAAGCCAACGAACATACTTGAGTTTAAAGCAAATTAGCATTTAGAAAATCATCCATAATGATATAGGTTTTAACATATTCTTGCAAAGTGGTACCTTTGTATTACATAATCTTCTTGCTGCAATTTATCTGGCATTTCATCTGATTTGAAGATATTGTACTTAGAGCAAAGGTATGTAGAGCTAACATTTTTTGGAATGGCAGCTTCATTGTATCCTTTTCAAATAGAGCACCGGATCCTGAAAAAGATAGTGCTGCAGTGCAAAATTTTCTTGCCAATATGGAAGAGGCTTTCAGGGCTCATATGCTCTGGGCTGGCAGTTCAGAGGAAGAACTTGAAAGTGCAGGCGAGGTAAGTTTATCACCCTTTTTATGCGGTTACCTATTGTGAGAAGGATTTTAGTGGCTTTATGTATATCCTTGTTGAGTTATGGTACCATAGTGCTGCAAATGAAATGGAATTATGGCTTGATTCCCTGTTTTATTTTCAAAAACATCCTAATCAATGCTTAACATATAAGTTGCTTTTATTATTGGTTGATGTATGCATATATCAGACATGTTGATAGTTGATTTATATTTTATTCCGGGCGAATTCTTTTTTCCTACTTTTCTCTCTTATTCAACAAAGGTATCAGCCATAATAAAATCTCTTTCTCGATTGTTTTCTCTTAACTAAAATTTGTTGAATAAGGATCAAAATGCCTCTTTGCAGAAGTCGCAATAATATTCATTTTGACTAGGTATCGTATAAATACTTAATGTGAAGTTAGCCTTACCTTTAAATCTAAAACATTTCTCCTACACGTACTTATTATGATCAGTATTAGACTTTTATCACCTATTTGGTCACTTTTTGGAATTTCATTTTCTATTTTCTCCAATTTACTCAAATCCTGGTTCGCAATTTCTACTGACGCTATATTTAGTATTCCTTTTTTAGAATTGTTTTTTTTAGTTTACTGCTGTGTATCCACTTGCTGGTGCATCAATTTTTTTTTTCTTTACATGCTCAAAACCTTTAAATCTATTTCTGTCTTTTATTCAGTGCACAACCTCCAGTGTTCTTTTGTTTTGATTAATTTTGATAGGATATTTCCAAGAGAGAGTCCTAAAAAGGGGGCAAAGAGGTGAAATTGTGGAAGAATTTTTTTTCCTTATGCTAGATGATTTTCTGTTTATACAACTTTTATTTAAGTCATTAACACATGAAAGATACAAAAGAAGAGTAGTTGTTGATAGAGTAATATTGGTCAATGGAGTATCTGTTGGAAGCTGAAGCTTAATTGATGGAGCAGTAATCGTCAACATAGTAGTAGCCTGTAAAATCATCATTATCATTACTGGAGTTGTCAGTGAAGGAACGGCATGCAGAAAGCGGTTGACACAAGAGTACTCGTGCATCATCTTTTCTTCCATCTGACTCAATTTTGTTCTCAAGGTTTGAGGTATTAATCATCATTCGGTGCACCATGAATAAGCACGTGGATCCTCAAGAGTTTTTGAAAGGAGTCATCAACAATCACGATGGGGAATGTTATTATGAGAATTGTAGTAATCAAGTGACAAGCGCCACTACATTCAAATGTAATACTGATTGACCTAATAGCGTCTCTGATATAACACACAAAACAAGCAGGAAAAGGGTGCCCACCAAGGATGCTGTTTGGTGTCTGATGAGTGGTGTCTGTTGGATTGCATGGAAGCTAACAGATGTGGAACTTCTTAAGGTAATTTGTTTGAATTTGTGGCAAAAATTGTTGATGAGCTTTGAGTAGTCAAAGTCTCAAAGATGACTGGGATGCTGAAGTCATCGTACATCTAGGATGATGATGTAGGGTAGGTTACGGGGGTGCACAAAACCTAGATTTCTAGGGGTGGAATGCAAGAGTGACACACTAATCCCAAATTTAAATGCAATGAAAATCGTCGGAGACGATGACAAAATAATTTAGAGCAATGAAATTCCAACCCACACAATTAATTAAAAGAACAAAAATAAGCATTCAATTCAACAATTGTTTAATGGCTTACGGGGGTGCCCACCAAGGATGCTGTTTGGTGTCTGATGAGTGGTGTCTGTTGGATTGCATGGAAGCTAACAGATGTGGAACTTCGTAAGGTAATTTGTTTGAATTTGTGGCAAAAATTGTTGATGAGCTTTGAGTAGTCAAAGATGACTGGGATGCTGAAGTCATCGTACATCTAGGATGATGATGTAGGGTAGGTTACGGGGGTGCACAAAACCTAGATTTCTAGGGGTGGAATGCAAGAGTGACACACTAATCCCAAATTTAAATGCAATGAAAATCGTCGGAGACGATGACAAAATAATTTAGAGCAATGAAATTCCAACCCACACAATTAATTAAAAGAACAAAAATAAGCATTCAATTCAACAATTGTTTAATGGCTTTCCTCCGCTCGGAGGGCCAAGGCTAAGCGCACGGCGAATAGATCCCACCTGCAAATTATAAGTGTATTGTAACAAAGTTCTACAAGTACAACTCCAAACAAAACATAGTTGTCAATCCAATAATAATGCCAAATCAAATAGTTCAATACAACAAGGGACTCACCAAAGTAGCGGGTTGACCGAGGCATTGGAGATTTCAGAGCCAGATGCGAGAGACGGCGATCGAATGTGGAACCAGTGGCGTGGAGATAGTGTCGGTGGCTGTCCTCGGCGGTGGGTGGTGGAATCGGGCCGAAAATGAGTTAGATCCGACCACTTATGGATAGATCCGGGCGGGGAAGGGTAGATCTGATAATTTGAGATCGGATCTGGGCTAAAAATTTCCAGATCTGGATTGATCCGGAAGGGGAACGACATTGGGAAGGTGGTTCCACGTATGGGGGGGGGGGGGGTTGGCGGCAAGGAGGTGGGGAGAGCAGAATGGGGTGCGGCGGCTGTGGAATTGGGGAAAGGGGCTGGTGGCATTGTAGAGGGGAGGGCAGGGGTGGCGGTGGCTTCAGGAATGTAGAGGGGCAGGTGGCTGTGTCTTCAGGAACTTAGAGGGGCAGGCGGTTGCGGCTTCAGGAGGGGAGGAATAGGCAGTTTGTTGTGGAGGAGCCACAAGGGGTGGCAGCGACTCCAAGGGATGGGGAATTCGACGGCAGGGGGCTGGGAGGATTCACTGCTTGGAAACTATATGATGAACAGTAAATTTCATGATTAAACAGTGAAGTGAACTGAGAAGGATTTTTGTACAGCACTCAGTGGCTAGACTTTGGGGGCTGTGGGGGGGGGGGGGGGTTGCAGATGAAGGTTTCAGCGGGGGAAGGAGGAGCCTAGGTTTAGGGGGTACCTTGGAGAGCGAGATACAAGCCTAAGAGTCGTCACCTAGGGTTCCACGGAGTCCGCATCGTGGGATGATCGCGAGAATCCGAGAATTTTCATCTTCAAATTCTGCAATAACCTCAACCAACCTACTACAAGCCTATTTATAATGAAAAGAAAGCTAAGGCACCCCACCTTCAACGACTATGATTGGCCGGAGGTGGGTCCACTCAAAATACAATAAAATAAATCAAAAATAATAAAGTGGCATATGATTTTGACTCGCGACGTGGATTCAAACACATCTGTGGAGTCGAATCGGCGATCCGATCAAGCATTCCTGTGCTAATACACGAACGTGGGTCCCGCCTTGCGGCGAACCTCTCATGGTGCACGATTTGATGGATCCCTATCAACTCCACCCGACTGAAAAGCCTTCATCTCCGATGAATGGAGACGATCATACTAAAGTCGAAGTCACGGGGTGAGTCGATCGTGCTCTGTTGGTAGTATCCAAGCGTCATCTACATTTGGGCGGCCCTGCCAATGTACCAAGTAGTGACATCGCGGCCCGCCTGTGGTAGGAACGAACTGATGATATCTGATCTCTGTGATGCTCTCATCGCTCATCTCTCGAGTGGTGGATCCCGGTGCGATCGGCGGTTCCGTCGGTGAAACCAAAAAAGATGAGTCCCCAGGGGAATGAGTGTCAGTAATAGTTGGACTGAGGTGGCTATCAGACATAGGTGCACTATGAGGGTGGTAAGGTAACGAGAGTGGGGGTGAGGGCGGTTGAGTGTCCCCGCTGCTCAGATCCACATATTCGCGAGGCTCGTAGTATGACGTCAGATCCTCAACATTAAATACTGAATCGATTCCCATACTTGCTGGGAAGCCTGAGATATCGAGCCGGTAGGCATTTGTACCAATACCACTTATAATAGAGTAGGGTCCCATCCGCTTGGCGCTTAGTTTTTTGGCAGGCCCCAAAGGGTGCTTCTCAGGGAGGATTCACATGATTACCTTTTCACCTTCTTGAAATATTTGTTCCCGCTTTTGCCTATTTGCATGAGTTTTATAATTATTAATGTTCGCTATTATTCGTCGACGGACCACCTCATGCAAATGTCGTGCAAAAGACTCAGCAGACTCACTAGGGCGGGACTCTAGGGGACTAAGAACAAGGTCTATATGCTTCCTAGGGTCATATCCTGACACTACATGAAATGGACTCAACCCAATAGACTTATTGACTGAACTGTTGTACGCAAACTCCGCGACTGGAAGGTCAAGATCCCAACAACCTACATGCTCCCCCACTAGACATCTCAATAGGTTTCCTAAGCTACAGTTTAATACTTAAGTCTGTCCGTTCGACTGTGAGTAATATGCCGAGGAGAACCTAAAGGTCGTGCCAGTCTTATGTCATGGGGTCTTCCAGAAATAACTTATAAATCTAACATCGTGGTCTGACACGATAGACTTGTGCAGACCAGGTAGTCTAAAAACATCCCTCATAAAGATAAATGCTATGTGTGAAGCATCTGTCGTCTTGCGGCACACAATAAAATGCGCCATCTTCGAGAATCGATTGACCACCACGAAGATAGAATCGTGTCTATGAAGAGTACAGGGGAGCCCGAGCACAAAGTATATATTGATCTCCTCCCAAGGGCGGTGTGGAACAGGTAAAGGTATGTATAGACCAGTGTTCTGCTTGGTGCCCTTTGCCATTTGGCAGATATGGCAGTGGCGGACAACACGAGCCATGTCCTTAAGACGAGGCCAGTAGAAACGGTCCTCAACAATGGCGTTAGATTTATCTCGCCCAAAGTGCCCAATGCCCCCCCCCCCCACCTGCGTGCAACTCCCAAATCAGGTAATCGCGATAGGAAGTCTGAGGTATGCACAGACGGGAGCCCCGATACAAATATCCCTCAAAGATCTGATAGCTCTCAACAGGGTCTGGGGGGGGGGGGGGTCTTGGGACAAGGCAATATAAATCTTACGAAAATCGGGGCATATCAGATAGTCTAGAATCACTATCTCAAGCCCATCTATGCGTGCAGTCATCGTCTGAAGCAAGGAGATACGACAACTCAGCGCATCAGCTGACTTGTTCTCAACATCAGCTCGATGTTTGAGAACGTAATGAAAATCCTTTAGGTACTCGACCCACTTGGCATGCCGGTGTCCCAGCTTGCTCCGCGAATCTAAATATCGTAACGCCCGATGATCCGAATAGAGCACAAACTTCCGGGGAAGGAGATAGTGCCTCTAGTAGCGCAGAAACTGGACAATCAGATAAATTCCCGATCATAGTTCGAGTATTTTTGCTTGGTCTCATTCAGTTTCTCACTAAAGTAGGAAACTGGATGTCTCTCTTGGTTCAATACGACACCAATACCTACACCAGAGGCGTCACGTGTGACCTCAAACGCACGGCTAAAATCAGAAAGTCTCAGAACGGGAGTCGTCGTCAATCTCTCTTTAATCTCTTCAAAATCTCCAGTGGCTGCGGGGATCCACTGAAATTCTCCCTTCTTAAGGAAGCTCATAAATGGGGCTTTAATCGTACCGAACTCCTGGACAAACCTCCTATAGAAGGCGACAAGTTCGTGGAAGCTGCGAGACTCGTGGTTGTTCGCTGGCACAGGCCAGTCGCCAATAGATTTGACCTTCTCAGGGTTAACAAATACTTTATTAGATGACACGATTAATCCTAGAAAGTGAATAGACTCGGAAAGAAAAGAGCACTTCTTCAAATTCACATACAATTTATCTCGACGGAGGGTGCCAAAGAGAAGCCTCAGATGATCGAGATGGTTGACCTGAGTTTGGCTATAAATAAGTATGTCATCGAAATACACCACCAGAAACTTACCCATGTAGGGTCGTAACACATGCGTCATGACTCTCATAAATGTGCTCGGGGCATTAGATAACACAAATGACATGACTAGCCACTTGTACAGACCGTCCTTAGTCTTAAAGTCCGCCTTCCATTCGTCTCCCTCACGAACCCGTATCTGATGGTACCCACTACATAGGTCGATCTTGGAAAAGATCTTGGTACCGAACATAGTATCCAGTAGGTCATCGAGTCGTAGGATAAGGAGTGATTTTATTAATGGCGCGGCTGCCGATGCACATACGCCAACTACCGTACTTAGGGATAAGAAGAGTGGGAATCGCACACGGACTCAAACTCTCACGAATAAACTGTTTCTGAAGAAGCTCGTCAATCTGCCTCTTGAGCTCAACGTACTCATTATGGTGCATATGATAGTGGGGCAAGTTTGGAAGAGAATCCTCTGGGACTAAGTCAATAACATGTTAAATGTCTCATGGAGGGGACAACTCATCGGGGAGCTCATTAGGCATAATATCCGCAAACTCATCCAAAAGGGGTCGCACCGCTGGGGGGGGGGTCCTCAAGGGAGCACTCAGAAGCCATAGTGGCTGACACAATGTAGATGATATCCGACTCAGTGTTATCTTGCAGGAACTCTCCTCGCCTCAAGATATGTAGGTGTCTTGAGGCGCTCGTACTCACGGAAGGCTCAATCTAACCCTTGAATTTCTTCTTGGGTTAGGTATGCGTCAACGTAATCTTCCACCCCTTGTCATAAAAGACACACGTGTTTGAGCGGACGAAACACGCGACATCACAATCAAATAATCAGGGGCGACCGAGCAGCATATGGGCGACGTCCATGGGAATGACATCACACCAAACCCGATCCTGAAATGAGGCGATGCTAATCAGGACGAGGCAACGCTAAATAACCTGAATTGTCGTCTTGTCAACCCAGATGACACAATATGGGTGGGGGTGAGGCTCTGTCCCCACCTGCATGCGATCAAGACCCTTTTGGGCCACGATATTCACACAACTCCCACTGTCAATAGCTAGTTTGCAGGGACCGCCTGCACTAATAAAGTATGTATAGAATATGGTAGTGCGACGCCAGTCCTCATCTGCACACGGGGTATGCAGGAGGCGCCTAATCACTCCCATCTCTAAGGATCGCTCAACGTCACTTTCCCATCCTTACTCAACAGTAGCTGTGATCTCCTCAGTAACGTCCTCACCTTCTTCCAAACCCTGCTCCTCGTCCTCTACTAGCAGACTCCGCGTGGGGCACTGCACCGCCACGTGTCCTCTGCCTGAAGATCTATAACGCAGAATGCCTCCAGATCGCTGACCATCAGTGGCGACGACCCTACCCTTTGTGTCTGTGGCAACACGTGAGGATGCAGCCGCGACGGTCTGGGGCGGAGCGGGTTTCCTATAAGTCGAGGAATCAGTCCGAGAGGGGAACTTCCTCGTGCTAGATGAACAGAGGTACTGCTCGTACTGTTGGGCGAGCTGAAAAATCTGATCAACGGTCTCTAGACGATTGGGAATCAATTCCCTCCGAATTTCAGAACGTAGACCCGCCTTGAAACAAACAGCGGTGGCAACGGGTTCCTCCGAGATATCACTCCTAACAACAAGCTCGTCGAAGCGAGCCATATACTCAACGATAATGAGTGTCCCTTGCCGTAAGTTCTGTAATTGCTCAAATAACTCGCTTCGATAGGACGCAGAGAGGTACTTATCTTTTAGCCGTTGCTTCATCTCATCCCATCAAGTGATAGGATAATCGCCATATCGCCCAATAGATCTCTCAATGCTAATCAAAAATATCTTGGCTTGCTCGATCAGCTTCATTTTGGCGAGGCGAACACAGCGTTCATCGCTCATGTCGTACCACTCGAAGTAATGGTCAATGTCGAGAAGATAATCACTAAAGGATTTTGGGTTCAGGCAGTCATCGAATGAAGGGGCATCGATGCGAATACGACGAGTGATGTCACAGTGGTAGCCACCTCTCCTTGGGTCAGGATAATCCTCCGGGTAATCGTCATGGGCGTAATCATATCGAGCGGGCGGGAGACAACACTCTCTCTGACCCGGGGGATAATACTCATCGCGGTGATGGTCATGGCGACCGTGTGGGGGCACATGATCTCTGGGGTCAGGCCGAGGCTGACGGGACATACGATACTCATCACGCTGGTGTGGGAGTCTATCACGAGCCGGAGCTTGTCTACGCTGAATTACAAGATCGGGATTCCGCCTCACCGGCGATGCTGGGGCTCGGGGAGGAATTTTACGACAGTAACGGTCTACGGGAGGTTGACCATCCATTGGACACTGGCCAAGACGAGGAGCATCAGGGTTGTCTTCTAGCAAGTCGTCGTGCTGTGCTGGAGTGTCCCTGACATTTTCTGAGTGGTCTAAACGAAGATTCACCTCGGCGAGATCATGACGCACATCGTCGAACTGGGTACTTAAAGTGTCCAAACGATCTAGGATAAGACGTTGAAACTCAGCAAAAGCGACACCCGAATTCGAGCTCGCCGCTCGGTCGTCGGTGACTAGTGGATCTGACATACTTGCTCTAAAAATCCTACCACTACAGAGCATGCAAACGACCTGACCTGGCTCTGATACCAATTGATATAGGGTAGGTTACGGGGGTGCACAAAACCTAGACTTCTAGGGGTGGAATGCAAGAGTTACACACTAATTCCAAATTTAAATGCAATGAAAACCGTCAGAGACGGCGACAAAATAATTTAGAGCAATGAAATTCCAACCCACGCAGTTAATTAAAAGAACAAAAACAATCATTCAATTCATCAATTGTTTAATGACTTTCCTCCGCTCGGAGGGCCAAGGCTAAGCGCGTGACGAATATATCCCACCTGCAAATTATAAGCGTATTGCAACAAAGTTCTAAAAGTACGAATCCAACCAAAACATAGTAGCCAATCCAATAATAATGTCAAATCAAATAGTCCAATACAACAAGGGACTCACCAAAGTAGCGGGCTGACCGAGGCACTGAAGATTTCGGAGCCGGATGCGGGAGACGACGATCAAATGTGGAACCAATGGCGTGGAGATAGCTTCGGTAGCTCTCCTCGGCGGTGGATGGTAGAATCAAACCGGAAATAGGTAGATCCAGCTCTATATGGATAGCTCCTGGCAAGGAAGGGTAGATTCGATAATTTGAGATCAGATTCAGGTTGAAAATTTCCAGATATAGATTGATCCGAAAGGGGAATGATGTTGAGAAGGTGGTTCCATGTATGGGGGGTTGGCGGCAAGGAGGTAGGTTGTCGGATGGGGGGCGACAGCTGTGGAATTTGGGAAAGGGGCTGGCAGCATTGTAGAGGGGAGGGCAGGGGTGGCGGTGGCTACAAGAATGTAGAGGGGCAGGCAACTGTGGCTTCAGGAGGGGGAGGAATAGGTGGTTTGCTGTGGAGGAGACATAAAGGGCGATGACGGCTCCAGGGGATGGGGAATCCGACGGCAGGGGCTGGGAAGATTCACTGCTTGGAAACTATATGACGAACAATAAATTTCATGATTAAACAACAAAGTGAACTGGGAAGGATTTCTGGACAACACTCTGTGGCTAGACTTTGGGGCTGGGGGGGCTGCAGATGAGGGTTTTAGAGGGGGAAGAAGGAGCCTAGGGTTAGGGGTATCTTGGGGAGGGAGATACAAACCCAGGATTCGTCACCTAGGGTTCAACAGAGTCGACATCGTGGGATGATCGCGGGAATCCAGGAATTTTCTTCTCCAAATTATGCAATAACCTCAACCAGCCCACTACAAGCCTATTTATAATTGTAGAAAAAGAGAGCAATGTACCTTGTGGGTCGTATTTCTTGTATAAACAATAAGTATGAATACAAATATATAGGTAGAGAGGAAGAGAGAAATCCCAAAAATACAATGTGAGACTAAACCTAGACAAACTTGGGCCTATAAATGGGCCACAATTACAATGGGCTTTTACATACTTTTCTACTATCTTCTAACACTCCCCCGCAAGCTGGAGCATACAAATCGTAAGCACCAAGCTTGGATAGAAACTGTTGATACAATGGCCAAGGTAGAGCCTTGGTAAAGATATTTGCAACTTGCTCGGAAGCTGGAACATGTTCCAATTCAAGTTTCTTCAGTTGGACCTTCTCCCGGACAAAGTGACAATCAACCTTAATGTGTTTTGTTCTCTCATGGAACACAGGGTTCTTCGCAATATGTATAACATCCTGACTATCGCAGAATAGAGTAGCAGGTGAGGAGAGTTTGACACCCAAATCACAAAGAAGGCTCTCTAACCAGGTAAGTTCAGACACGACAGCAACCATAACACGATACTCGGCTTCAGCAGAGGAGCGAGCAACAACCGATTGCTTCTTGTTGCGCCATGTGATGAGATTTCCTCCAAAGTAGGTACAGAAACCAGTGGTGGATCGTCGATCATCAAGTGAGCCCGCATAATCAACATCAGTGTACGCAACAAGAGATAAAGAGGGGGATGGCTTGTATACCAACCCTCGTCCCGGGGCAGCTTTCAAGTACCTGAGGATTCGTTCGACAGCTGTAGATGAGATATTCTTGGAGAATGCATGAAGCGACTGACCACTCCAACAACAAAAGAGATATCGGGCCTTGTAACTGTTTAGGTATATCAGTTTTTCTACAAGACGCCGATAATATTCAGGATTTTTAAGTAGAGAATCTGATTCGGTTCCATGAACACTTAGTTTGTGGTTGACATCCATAGGTGTTTCCGCGGGTTTACATCCAGAATAACCAGCATCTTGAAGAAGGTCAAGACAATATTTCCGTTGAGACAAGACCAGACCATCAGTTCTTCGAGCAACCTCAAGTCCGAGGAAGTACCGAAGGTTTCCCAGATCTTTTGTTTGGAAGACAGAGTTTAAGTGTTGTTTGATCTGTTGAATCCCGGTAGAGTCATCGCCAGTTATTGGAATATTATCCACATAGACTAGGAGAATTACAGTCCCTGTTGATCGATAACGGGTAAAAAGAGAGAAGTCAGCCGAGCTTCGCTGAAAGCCAATATCACGAACAACCTTGCTCAATTTTTCAAACCAAGCTCGAGGGGACTGTTTAAGACCATAAATTGCTTTACGCAGTCGGCATACCCTAGACTCCCCCGTGGTCTCAAACCCGGGAGGTTGGTTCATGAAAACTATCTCTTTAAGATAGTCATTAAGAAAGGGATTTTTAATGTCCAGCTGATGTAGAGGCCAGTGTCGGTGAACATCAAGAGAGATAAGAACCCGAACAAAGTTTAGTTTGGCGACAGGGGAGAAAGTCTCCTCATAGTCCAAACCCTGTTGCTGAGTAAACCCACAAGCCACAAGACGGGCTTTGAGGCGATCGATCGTCCCATCCAGAGCATGTTTAATGGCAAAGATCCATTTACAGCTAACGCAGGACTGAGCAGACGGAAGGGGTACCAGATCCCAATTATGATTAGCCTAAAGGGCAGACATCTCAGCTTCCATTGACGCACGCCACCCAGGGTGTTGGAGATCCTCCTGCACAGTGTTAGGCAGAGAAATAGAGGAAAGAGCAAGATCAAATTTGGGCAGAGGAGAGAGCCGATGTAGGGAAATATAGTTGGTCAGAGGATGAGCCGTAGAGGCGGGGGTAGGGCCAGCTGGGCGCGAGATAGTACTGGTAGACGATAGCAGTGGCTGGGCTCCGGAGTTCTGACTACGACGAGTGTAGATACGGATGAGAGGTGGTTTGGGTGCTGGTGGCTTCACGCTGGGTGTTAGAAGTAGAGGAGGTAGAGAAGTCGTAACTGGGATAGCAGGACGAGGCACATGGTGCTCACAAGGAGGAGCTGAAGTGGAGGACAAAAAGGGTTGGTCTTCCATAAAAGTAACATCATCAGACACAACCACTTTTCAGTCGACAGGAGAATATCACACATACTCTTTTTGAGTGCGAGAGTACCCTACGAACATACATTTGGTTGCTCAAGGGGCAAATTTATCCGTAGGTGGACCAAGGTTATGGACATAGCAAACGCACCCAAACACCCGAGGTGGGAGAATAAACAGAAACTGAGAAGGAAAGAGGAGGCTACATGGAGTGACAAAATTCAGAACGGAGGAAGACAGATGATTGATGAGATGACACGTAGCCGAAACTGCAAAGTTTTAGTATTCGATGGGTAAGTATCTGAAGCATTAAGGAGCGGGCAACATCAAGAAGATGCCAATTTTTATGTTCAACAACACCATTTTGCTGAGGAGTGTAAGCACAGGATGTTTGATGTATAATGTCAAATTTAGCACAAAGGTAGGCGAACGTTCGACTCGTATATTCCCGCTCATTGTCAGTGCAGATAATTTTAAGCGGGGAAGAGAACTGAGTACGAAGTTCAGTAATGAACGTACGGAATATAGAAGGGAGTTCGGTGCGATCTCGTAGTAAATATAACCATGTCACTCGAGAGTAATCGTCAATAAAGGTAACAAAGTAGCGGTACCCAAATACACTAGGGACTTTATAAGGGCCCCAAATATCAGAATGGATAATAGATAAAGGAGTACTACTCCGATTACAGACAGGACTAAAAGAAACGCGATGTTGTTTACCAAAGATACATGACTCACAAGTAAACTCATTCAAGGAGACATCCGGAAGAGCTTGCGTTAGAATCTGAAGGGGAGCATGGCCAAGCCGACGATGCCACTCAATGAAGGAGACGACAGAAAGGGTAGACGGAAGGACATCAAGAAGATAGAGCCCATGAGACAGCCGCCCGCTACCAATAATATTCCGTGTTTGCCGATCCTGCACAACAAAAGAAGATGATGAGAATGTAACATGACAATCAAGATCCTGTGTAAGTCGGCTAATAGAAAATAAGTTGAACGGGGAGCCCGGAACATGAAGAACCGAGGTTAATAAGAGGTGTGGTGTGAGCTGGATATCAGCAGCTCCGGAGACAGGGGTGGAGTCACCATTAGCGATAATAATGAACTTGGGATGAGGAGAGGCCAAGTATTCCGGCTGCTTCTGGCAAGTAATATGGTGGGTGGCACCAGAGTCCACAATCCAGTGGGAACTCCGAGATAAACAGGTTATACCTTCATTGGCGATGGAAGCCACGGAGTCCGAAGAGCGAGCAATCACCCCTTGGAGTTGCTGAAGCTAGGTGCGGATAACATCAATGTCAGACTGAGTATTTGAGGAAGTCGAAGTAGAAGCCACGGGCGAAGACTCGACCTTTGTAGAAGCAGCAAGGTGGGGTGGCAGACCATGCTTATGATAGCAGGTAGCCTCCATATGATTTTCCCGACCGCAGAAAGTGCATTTAGGGGGGGGGGGTTCCAGTACGTCCTTGTCCACGAGATGAGTGGAGACCCCCACGGGTCGAGGTACCACGAGTGGAGGGATGTGGTGAAGGTAGCTGGAGAAGAGCTGGCGAGGGAGGCAGAGGAGCCTCGGATGACGGAGTGACCTTCAGAACATTGAGCAGACATCAGAGAGAGAGGGAGTAGTGGCAGAGGAGAGAATTTGAGCTCGAACACCGTGCAGATGCGGAGGAACCTTTGCCATCATCTTGACAATTCCGACAGCTTCTTTTTGTGCCCGTTGGACAACCAGATCAGTAGTAGAAGGTTGGTGTTGTATCCATGCCTCAACAAGTGTCTTGGCCTTGACAACGAAGGGAGTCATATCTCCAGGTATCCCGGGATCCAGGAATTGAAGATCAGTGATGATGTCAAACAGATGCTGGAGGTTGTTTTGGCCAGAATAGAAGGAGTGGAGTTCCTCCCACATGAACTTAGTCGTGTCATGATACATGACCATCCGGTATGGCTCGGTATCGATTGAGTTGAGAAGCCAAGATTGTACACTGCCGTCATCACAGAGCCACTTGTTAGTAGGAGGGGTAGGAGTAACCCGAGTCAAGTGATGAAGCAGTCCTTTCGTCTGGAGCACCCGCCGAACTGAATGAACCCATTCCACAAAGTTCTTTTTTCCGGTGAGAGACATAGTGGTAATCCTGAGTTCATCCCGAAGATCAGTAGCAGAGGACGCAACCCGAGGTGGTAGAGAGGAAGCACCAGTGGACTTGCCAGAGGCAGTGGTAGAATCCATGAAGCCGCAGGGAGAAAACAGCAGCAGCAGACTGAAGGCCGCAGCAGGCAGCAACGGACAACAGCGGACAGTGGCCGCAGCGGACAGAACAAGCCACACACGAAGAGGAGGCCGAGCGAGAAGAGGCAACTCGCAACCGGAGAAGCCGCATGGTCTCGGTGTCACTACACCAGCGGCAAGAGACCGCGACCAAGATGCGGAACTCGCAGCGGGTAGTGAAACCGCAGCGGCTACGAGAAGGTCGAGCGAGACGCCCGCAGAGAAGCCGCAGCGACTAGAAGAGAAGCCACAATGACTTAAGCAAGGGAGACCGCACGGTCTCGGTGAGAACACCAGCGGCACAGAACGGTGCCGCGACCAAGATGCGGTGCTCGCAACGGTTCAAAAAAATACATGGCGAGAAGAAGAAGTCGCAACGACAAGGGACGAAGTCGCGCAATAAGAAATGGTGAAGGAGAGACTGCGGGTAGAAGAAGAGGTCGCAACGAGAGGGCGGGAAGCCGGGCAGAAAGAAAGAAGAAACCGGTCGGTTAGGGGGGAGGGCCCAACAAGCCGAGAGGTTTATAAAAAGGGAGGGGGGGGGAAGCGGAGGAGGCCACGAGAGAGATAGAGGAAGAGGAGCGGCAAGAGAACAACAGACCGCGCGGGAAGCCGCGGTTAGAAGCAAGAGAACCAGGGAAGGCCACAAGATAGAGCAGATAAGCCGATGACCAAACCGCCCGGTTAAAAGGAGAACCAGGCGGACAGAAACATGCAGACTGGACCGTATCCCTCTGATACCATGTAGAAAAAGAGAGCAATGAACCTTGTGGGTCGTATTTCTTGTATAAACAATAAGTATGAATACAAATATATAGGTAGAGAGGAAGAGAGAAATCTCAAAAATATAATGTGAGACTAAATCTAAGACAAACTTGAGCCTATAAATGGGCCATAATTACAATGGGCTTTTACATACTTTTCTACTATCTTCTAACAATAATGAAAAAAAAAGATAGGACATCTCACCTTCAACGACTATGATTGGTCGGAGGTGGAGCCACTCAAAATACAATAAAATAAACCAAAAATAATAAAGTAGCATATGATTTTGACTCGCAGCGCGGACCCGGACACATCCGCGGAGTTGGATCGGCGATCCGATCAAGCCTTCCTGCGTAAATACACGAATGTGGGCCCCGCCTTGCGGCGGGCCTCTCCTTGTGCCCGATCCGATGGATTCCCATCAGATTAGCTTTCTCCAATGGTTGGAAACAATGTAGAAGGTTTAGTCAAAAAGTGTGATAAGTAGTAAGGGGACTTGGGCACTTAGGCCCACCCGAGTTGCTCTCCATTTGTGACCATGATAGCGGCGGGCTGGATTGGTAAGAAACAATGTTTAACAATGCAAGCTTGGATGAAATTATGGGTACTTCAACCATCAATAAAGATGAATATTGGGGCTTGGTCAATGGATTCAAAGGTGAGAGTGGCGCAAGGCAAAGAATGGACGATAAGGGCATGGATCAGACGTTTGTGTTGTGAGGGGAGTCTAGTGGTTGGTGTTGGTGGTGATTTTATGGTTAATATGTTAGGTGGGCGGATTTATTGTTTAGAGAAATGAAGCTTGGTTTCTTAGTGAATTTGTCCTTCTGCAGTTTCGCGAGGCCCATAGCTTGGGAGAAGGAAACCTGCTGGAATGTCTGAATACCTAGATCTCCCATCAAAATGAAATAGTAGGAAACTATCAAAGAGGATTAATATGCGGTTTGCTAATGTATCAAAAACACTCTGGCATGCGAGCAAGGAGGGTAATTGCATAATCAACACCAACTCAATCACAACATTCAACTCGTCTCAAAATCAGAAGCAAACACAAACATTAATTTCATCGACAGTTCAAATGGACAGAGTAGGGGTGTTAAAGTGAATTTCTAAATGATGCTATCACTAGGTGCGGTATATGAATTATACCTATCTAACCCTAGGATGATGTATGCATGCACGGACCCTAGGATGATGTATGCATGCACGGATTGATCCGACAATAATTTGCAAATATAAAATATAATCATAAAACCAAACGATTAACACAACCAATACTTAGATAATTGTAAGAATATGCAAGCTAAGCTTTCCTGAGATTGTAGGGTGATTAATTAAATGCGCAGTAAAATGAATACTGCAAATCATAGTCAATCACAAAAACAAGCACACTAACTTAGGCACGCATCATACGAGTGGCTCAATTATGCTGAAAACAAAGAAGCTAAATAATAAAACTTACAAGAGACCGCATGCGAAGGAGCAGAGATAAGATGATCATAGGAGTGGCGGTGACTGTCCAGATAGGTGCATACTATTGTATGGAGTCCGGTCAGAGAGGATATGGGTTGTATGTGGACTGGCTTTGGTGGGAAATGGTATATTGGAGGTGCGACTATGATGGGGAAGCAGGGAGGGGATTCAACCAGTGGATAGAGGGGTTGAGTAAGGCTTGGAGGATGGTCAACTAGTTGTTTGGAGACGCTGGAGGGTGTGGCTGCAAGGGATTGTGGTTGTTGGGTGCTAGGAGGGAAAAGAGATGGTTGCTGTCATTAGGACAAACGGCTAGTACAGGGAATTTTGTGACTGTAAGGTGGACTGGGTGGCCTATTTGAGGAGATTTAGGGTGGGCGGCTGATAGTGGGTGGTTGGCTGAGGGTGTAGGAGATGTGTAACATCCAAAGTTGTGACGCAAAAATTTATTTAAATTGTAGGGTCGAGTCGCGACGAATGTTGATCGAGGGAGCTCGTCGTCAAGGTATAAGGTTACTTTTCCTATTATTAGCGTCTGTTAGTTTATTTAGAGCGTTAATTTTTGTGCGTAACACTTTTAAATATTTGATTGTGACGCGCGCGGTGAAATGAGTAGTATTCTAAGGTTTTGTGAGTTGGGTGTGCCAATAGCAATTTCTCTCCCCCTCTCTTAGTACGGTTAATAAGAAATAACCGCCCCCCTCTAATACTAAAACCCGCACCTTTATCTCACGGTTAAAGCCGCAAGTTTCTCTCCCGTTTCCGTCTCCCGCAAGCGACGAGCCGACCCCGACTTTCCTTCCAGCCGGACTTCCGCAAGCCCTAGCCGGCGGCCCTTCTCCCTCCAGGGCTCATCTCAGGCTTCTCCTCCCTCCTCTGCAGGCGCCGGGGAGTATTCCTTTTCCTTCCTTGGTCGTGGATGTGCCGGGTCTAACCCTAACCGGAGGAGTTGAGTTTCGTTTTGGTTCCGGTGAGTCGATTCCTCCTTTATCTCGATTTCCTCATGAAGATCCTTCGATTTGGAGGTTAGGTTAAACTAATATTCATTCCTATTGCCCTATTTTAGGTTTTGGTGTTCGTGGTTCACCGCAGAATTTGAGTAGGACGCTTTGGGAACCTCAACCGCTCTGCGTAAAGGTAAATTAGTAAAGTTTAGCTTCTAATTTTGGTAACCCTAGTTGTTTTGGAATTTTTCCACTGGAAACCCTTAGGGGAAAATTTTGAAATTAGGGCTGCCCTAAATTGCAGGACTTTGGTGGGGTCGGGGCAGCATTCTGAAGGTCCCCAGTAGTAGGATTTGCCTTCGGAAGAGGAGATGTCGCCGCGCCGAGTCTACGAGCGCCGACCACCACTGTAAGGAAACCTAACTTTTGCTAATTAGACATAGAATAAAATATATATATTGTATACGCATGAGTAGATTTATTTCAAGTACCATGTCCATGCATAGAAAGGTGTGGTGATAGGCAAACGGTTACGAAAAACGTGTAGGGTGACACGATTTCCCTAAGACCCAAGTAGTCGGATCGTGAACAGAAACGTAGAGTACGAAAGCGTTAACCGTGTTCGTAGGTTTGGAATCTGTCCCGAACAAGGGCGTGAATGTCCATTCTAGTAGACCACAAGAAAGTCAAGGGTCGTATAGTAGTTCCCCAAAAAGATTTCCCATGCAGAGTAGCGTCAGACCAAAAAGGTCAGCCAGCACACAGAGTTCTTTCGTGCTAGGTAGATGCGCACTACCTTTCTCATAAGGCACATGGAACCTTATGAGTAGTACAGACTTGGGAAGTGTCTTCCCTTGAGCCAGCTATCAGATTCAAGACCATGTCCGCGTCACACTAGAACAATTGGGTTCGTAAGATGGTCTCGGGTCGTCAGTTTCAGTTGCGCGTTAGGAGCTACTCTGCCTAGAGCCTCCCTAGTAGATGAGCAGGTTAGAAATCATATAGAACTCAAGTATAGACCTGTCGTAAGTCAGTACACTAGTTAATCAACGTCAGGACTTGGGTATAAGAACAAAAAGTTGCGAATGTAGAACTAATAGATGTGTTGACCAGGAAGTATAGGAAAAGCATGCATAACATATAACATAAAATGTTTTCAGTGCACGAGACTATTTTAAAGGCATGCATGCATTCATAAGTAAAACTGTTTTTAGTGTCACTAGGAGGAGTTATTTTTCCTTACTCTGACCCTTCGTGGGCACTGTTTTTCAGGTGACCCAGGTGGGAAACTACGTCTAGGATGAGCATTATGGTGGCGTCAGTTTGTATTATTTATCTTGTTCAGTTTACTCTATTTCAGCATGTACTTGTAGATGAGAACATTGTAACAGATTAATGTTTTTATCTAATTTGTATCAGACTATTTATGGTTAACCAGATTTTCAGTTAATTCAGTTCTATTTCCTGTTTAGTGGCTCTGTGAATCCAGATATCAGGTATGTGGTTACCCTTAGTTTACTTTTTAAACTCCGCTATAAGTTTTAAATTGCTTAGTATAGATTTCATTACCTGCTGCTACTAGTTTTAATACTGTTTCCTAGTTTTCTTTATATCGCTGACCCGGCCGGACGGCTGATTTCTGAAATACTGGGAAGGGGTGTTACAAGATGAGTCGGCACCTAGGATTTTGTGAAATTAGCATCACGAGAGACCGCCGGATTCTTGGAAGAAGACTCCATAATCTGCGATAAAGCCCTAAACCAGCCCCATTGCTCCTATATATAAATAAACACTTAGGACAACCATCTTGAATGCCCTAAATTGTGTGTCCATGATGGTTGTCCTACCTCTCTAAAAAAACACAAAAGTAAGAATAAAATACATAGGAAATTTAAAAATGCCGCTCTAAACACGACTGCGGACTATCAAATGGATGATGAGCTAATCAACATCTCATGCGTGAATAGAGTCGTGTGAGCCTCAACGTGCCCACACTCCATGTGTGGTCCTCATCAGTTGAAGTGGTAATTCCAAAATATTGAATTGAAATCAGATTGATTTCCTTGACTGAACTGCAATATACACACGCAAAAATATTCAGGTGGGTACGACTGGGTTTCCTTATTGTGCTCCTATGGTTACAGCATAATATGTACGTGCTGATAAGCATAAGTATCACTAATACTCCTCCCTAAAGTTGATGCGTGTAGATTGTGATTGTCCACCTTGGAAATGTGTGTGCCTGAAAGTGTCATGACCTAGAACTTTGATGAACATATGTGCAATTCTATGCTGATGCTATCTTTCATGGATGAATTATCCCTTGTTGTTTTGCATGAACAAAATGATAATTTATTTTGATATGTGTTGTTTGCTCATAAAATCTTAAGTTGTCAGCAATATGTTGGGATGCTTGATTGCTATAATGCAGTGGAATTGACCTGCCACACAACAAATAAATCAGCCATATAGAGTCAAAAATAGCCACCGCTTTCACATGATAGTTTGTCTCAACTGAAGATCAAGATATGATTGTTGTTTCTTTTTATTCCAAGAATATGTTAGAGATCAACAAGATGCAATAACCAGTGGAATATCGGCTAGTTATAGGACAAGTAACCCAATCCTAGTCGCAGTAAGCAAGAAGCGCCAAATCGGAGTATGCTTAGTAGTAGAGAGTAGAGACCTTGCATGTGGTGTGAAATCAAGGTACCCTGAACATTGAGCTGCATCCATGTGTGGTTGATGCATCACTGTATGGGCGATATTGGTTCTAGTTATATGAGATGGATTAATCGGTCTACCAGATGCCAATAAGAAGATGCATCTTACAATATTTCACTGTCACACATGTCGTTGGCTAGTTTTAAGTGTTGTTCCATAAATGTAGTCGCATATTCAGCCGTGGTGAAGAATATCAAACATATGTTTTTGGTGACACAAGTACACGCCTTTGACAAATTTGATGACCTAAATACCTAAGATTTTCTTGAGCTCCATATAGGAAGTTTTAACTTCAATAACTAACAATGTATCAGACTAAATTGTGCAATATTACACACAATGTTCAGCAGGGTGTGGTTGGGCTTCCTTATTTTTCTCAATGGTTATAACTAGTTATGTACAATTTGATAAAACTAAGCAAAAATGGGAGTTGCGGAGATGAAAATGCTTACGTGGATGTGTGGACACACGAGACTGGATAAAATTAGGAATGAATGTATCAGGGATAAGACACGAGTGACACCAATTATAGAGAAGATGCGAGAAGCTCGACTATGATGGTTTGGACACGTACACAGGAGACCATTATAAGCAGCCGTTAGGCGTTGTGAGAGTTTAGTCACTAGACATGTTAAACTGGAGAGAGGTAGACCAATAAAGACTTGGAAGGAAACTATAAGGAAAGACATGATGGATTTAGGGATTAGTGAGATTATGACTAAAGATAGGGCACACTGGCGACAAAGGATCCATATAGCCGACCCCACTATGATGGGGATCGGCCGCATGATCACACTATAGGGGGATAAAGGCTTGAGTGTTGTTGTTGTTGTAAGCATTGCTAACCACTAGTATTTGTTATAGATTATTCTTGATCGAGATCATCTATATTTCCTACCTTCTAGCCTCCTATGCTTGAATAATTATACCTTATTTCTAAGGGGTTTAATAAAGTAAATGTATTGACCCTTGGGTTTTTTCAAGCTTACCACTTTTTATGTTTTCATCTATATGTTTACCGATCCTCTGAACTTCAGGATTGCATGCTATATTCTTAACTGTAGGGATTGGAGAAATATGTCATGACAAAACTTTTTAATCGGGCATTTGCTTCACTTCCAGAGGATGTGCAGCACGATGAGGAACTATTCGAAAAGATGGCTCTATTACAACAGTTTGTGCGACCAGAAAACCTGGATATAAAGCCAGAATTTCAAAATGAGACATCTTGGCTGGTTAGTAGACATGCTTAGCTTGAATATCTGATTTTTAAGAATTCGTTTCTTGCCCTTCTTCGCTTGTTTTCTAGAATGTAAACTGTGAATTTTATACAAGGGCTCTTTAGATTATTTTTAAAATAGAATTAACTAAAAATTGTTGCTTTGTTATTTTGAAATTTGACCAACCAACTGTAAGGAATCTTGTGTGTGAAACTGCATGCATTTCTTTAATAATTCCATGCCACATATACTGTTTCCTATGCTTATTTAAAATTAATTCTTTACTTGGAATTCAGTGGTTCATTCTGTGCTGCAAATACATGTTAATTTAGGTCTTTAGCAGAGATGGTGGCTAGAAGAAGCTTTTATTTTACATATCATTCGTCTCATGTTTGAGATAAACTTATCCTGTGCTCTAGCTTGAACTTCCCTACTTCTATGGAAAAGATTTCATCTTCAGGAAGAAGACTCCCTACAATAGTGGAGTCAGTATCTATGTAGAAACAGTCAGGTATGTTAATGTACTTGTACAAGATTTCATTTTAGTTTTATGATTCTGATGCAGACAAAAAAATGAAAAATGCTTGGAGTTAAATAAGACAACAAAACTAGTTAATTTTAAGCCATTCTAGGGTTCCGAGAGAGAAGGAGCCTCAATAACGTAACCATCTGGGGATTGAAGCCTAATCTGATGCAAGCTATGCTGATAATAAAGAAGATTGGTCATCTACATCTGGTTTTTGCACCTTTGTAGGAGGAAATTTGGTTAGTTGGAAAAACAAGAAGCAGTTTGTTGTTTTCAAGTCAAGTGCTGAAGTTGAGTACAGAAACATGACTTCAACAATTTGCGAGTTGAAATGGTTACAAACACTAATGCTTGACTTGAGGAAAGTCTATGATCATCATCTTCCTATGTTCTGTGACAACAAAGCCGCTATTTATATATCCAAGAATCCAGTTTTTCATGAGAAGACAAAACACATTGAAGTTGACTGTCACTTTATTAGAGAAGAAATACTGAAGAATCAAATTTGCACTCAATTTGTTAATTTCGACAAAGAAATAACAAATATCTTCACAAAATCAGTGTCTGCTTCTCTTTCAGACGCCTGTGACAAACTGGGCATGGTTGACATATATGCTCCAGTTTGAGAGGGAGTGTTAGAACTCTTCTAGTTTTGGCGGTCTACCCTTTGCGGTCTGGCGGTAAGAAGTGGCAGAATGCCCTTAGCGTCCTGGCGGACAGCAATGGCGGTTTTCTCTTAGCGGACTGGCGGTCAGCGGTGGCTATCTGCCCTTGGCAGTATGGCAGCCTGCTCTTAGCAGCCTGGCGGTCAGCAACAATGGTTTGCCCTTAGCGGTCTGGCGGTCTGCAGTTGCAGTTTGCCCTTAGCGACCTAGCAGTCTGCCGTGGCGGTCTACTCTTGATGGATTGACGAACTGTAGTAGAGATCCTGTCTCGACGGTCTGGTTCCAGCTGTTAAGCTGCTTTGAGGAGGACACGTGAGACCGCATCTCTGGTGGAGCAAAGGAAGGCCTAGCAGACAGGTTTATGTTGTTGCGGTCTGAGGTTTCAATGGGCGGTTAGCCTATCTAACCGCATTACTTGCTGTGGTATGTATTTTAGTATCCGCCCAGTCCGCTTACTGTGTATTTGTCTCACATCGTATGTTGTATTCTCTCTCTCTCTCTCCCCTATAAATAGGGGGTCATATCCATGTAATGTTAAGTTTTGGGGCATTATAATTCTGTTATTTAGCTCTTTCTCACAGGGATAGACTTCTCCCCATCCCTGGAATGTCAGGACAGACCGACGACAACCAGAAGGGCCACGACTGGGAAGGTCGACCACTACCGGCGGCGGCGCGGCTCGAAAAATCTGCACGAAGAGTACGGGGAATACCTGCATGAGCCGGTCGGGCGCCTGCGACCTCTTGGCATTGGCCAGGAGCATGGTTTTCACAATTAGCTACATCCACGGGCGTACATGCCGCCAAAAATGTCGTGCATGAATTGTCCAAAATTTAAGGGTGGGGACGCTTTGGAATGGGTGCAAAAAAGCAGAGTTGTTTTACAACTATCAAGAGATTCCAGAGGAGCAGTGGGTACAACTGGCTTCTTTTCACCTCGAAGACGACGCTTTCCAGTGGATTCAGTGGTTCCTCCGTAGGCGTGACTATGCCCCTTGGGCCGATTTTGTTGGCGATTTTACAGTCAGATTCAGACCTCTTGAGTTTGAAGATTTTGATGCTCTTTTATAGAAATTGAGGCAGAGGGGTTCAGTAATGGAATACTGCAAAGAGTTTGAGAGGCTGGCGAATAGGGTGCAGTGGTAGGAGAGGACATTCCTGATTTGTTTGTTTCCGGACTGAAGGAGCACATTAGGGATGAGGTCCACGCGTATGTCGTGCAACCTAAACCACACCATTAGTTTGGCCCGAATTCAGGAGGAGCGCTTTAACCGACAGAGGACAAGGATGGATAATGCGAAGAATACTACGAATCCGCCAACAATCAGAAGGGAGCAAGTTGTGGTCGAAAAAGCGATTGGGAAGAAACTCTCATGGCCCGAGCTACATGCAAGACGTGAAAAATGGTTGTGTTTCAACTGTGATTAAAAATATGGCCCAAAACATAAATGTTAAAGGATCCAGGTATACATGCTTAGGGAAGAAGGATAGGACATGGGAGCTAAAGGAGAAGGAGATGGACATGAAGAAGACCTCAACCTGGCCGAGTTCAGCGTATCCATCCTGGCTATGGAGGGAGGGACCACACCCCTGACTATGCGAATCACCGGGAGGATCCTCCAACAAAAACTGACCAATTTGATTGACAGTGGAAGCACACACAACTTCATCAACCCCGCCGGTGCACAGAGGTTAGGCCTTGAGATCAACCACGCTGCCGCCTTCCAGGTTATGGTAGCCGACGACAATAAGTTGCAGTGTGAAGGAGTCATGAAGGGGGTGGATCTCTGGGTACACGTGCCGGTTGGAAGTTTACTTGTTGGCCATCAAGGGGTCTAGCATGGTTCTGGTGGTCCAATGGTTACAACAGTTAGGGAAGGTCACCCTGGACTGGGACCACATGACTATAAAGTTTACTCAGGGCGGAAGAGGCTACTGTTTGAATAGACTCAAGACCTCACCCATGAAGGAGGTCTCTTTTCGATGCCTAGAAAGGTCGTTGGACCAAGAAGACCCTATGACAGTGATCATGAAGCTTGCGCCGCGGCCTACTTCTCCACATGAAGTGTCAGAGCAGATGCAGTCCTTGCTATTGCAATACTCAGAGATTTTCCAGGAACCCCACTTACTCTCGCGACAGAGATTTAGAGACTACCAGATCATCCTCATGAAAGGAGCTGAGCCGACTAACATTCGACCATACCGCTACCCACATATACAGAAGACAGAGATAGAACAAAGCGTTAAGGAGATGCTAGCAACGAGAATTATCAGACCCATCATCAGTTCTTTTTCCTCACCTATCATTCTAGTGAAGAAAAAGGATGATTCATGGAGGTTTTGTGTTGACTACCACAGACTGAACAACACCACAATCAAGGATAAGTTTCCCATCTCCATTATAGAACTGTTGGATGAGTTACATGAAGCACTCTTATTCACAAAGTTGGATCTGCGCTCGAGCTACCATCAAATCAGGATGAAGGAAGAAGACATCTACAAGACAGCCTTCCAGACACACGACGGCCACTACGTGTTCCTCGTGATGCCTTTTAGACTCTCCAACGCCCCATCTACGTTCCAGGCTGTGAAGCCTGTGATGAACGAGATCTTTTGTCTCCTTCTCCGCAGGTCCGTATTGATATTTTTTATGACATTTTGATCTATAATGCCAGTTGGGAGGAGTACCTCAGACATGTGGAGCAAGTGTTTATGATCCTCCGTTAGCACCAACTCTATGTCAAGCTCTCCAAATGCTCTTTTGGACAAGAAGAGATAGAATATTTGAGTCATCTAGTCTTGGAACAAGGGGTCCAGGCCGATCCAAAGAAGATTGGAAGCATGCAAACGTGGCCCCGACCACGCACAGTCCGCGCCCTTCGTGGCTTTCTCGGGTTGACAGGCTACTACCGATGGTTCGTGAAGGATTATGGAATGATGGCGCGACCGTTGACATAGTTGTTACACAAGAATGCCTTTTGCTGGCAAGTGGAGGCAAAAACGACGTTACAACGTTGACTATCACACTGGTGCTAGCTCTACCTGATTTCACTGAGAAGTTTGTCCTGGAGACCGATGTGTCAGGCGTTGGGATTGGGGCCATCCTAATGCAAGATGGTCGTCTGATAGCCTTCTTCAGGATGGCTTTGGCACCACGGACACTGGACTTATCTACCTACGAGAAGGAAATGCTGGCCATTATACATGTCGTGACCCTATGACAACCATACTTTTTGGAGAGACACTAAATCGTACGAGCTATTCGCCAGAGCCTGAAGCATTTCTTGGAACAACGGGTGGCCTCTCCTCTACAGCAGAAGTGGGTGATGAGGTTGCTGGGCTATGACTACGAGATCCACTACAAACAAGGGAAAGAGAACGTTGTGGCATACACACTATCCCGCATACTAGAGGGAACACTTCACCAAATCTCAGGCCCGCTGATCGGGGATTTAGATGACATACAAGTGGAGATCCTTCAGGACCAGACCTGCGCCCAATTGTGGAGTCGCTTCAACAAGGGAAAACCACTATTCCAGGGTTTCACTTACAGAATGGGCATTTATGCTACCACGGCAGGGTGGCCATATCCTCTTCATCACCATGAAAGATCACCATGTTGCACGAGTTTCATTCATCGTCGATAAGGGAACATGCGGGCGTTCTCCGCACTCTTCAGTGGGTATGGGCCAACGTTTTCTGGAAGGAACAACGAAGGGATGTTCAACAATTTGTGCAGCAGTGTGAGATATATCAGCGACAGAAATACAAAACCACGTTTCCAGCAGGTTTGCTTACCCCCCTAGAGATTTTACAACAAATTTGGGACACGGTTTCTATGGACTTCATTGACGGCCTGCCGAGATCTCAAGGGAAGACGGTTTTTTTTGTCGTGGTGGATAAGCTGTCCAAATACGACCACTTCCTGGCCTTGCACCATCCATATAAGGGAGTGTCAGTAGCCGATTTGTTTTTGCGGGAGATAGTCCGACTTCGCCGTATTCCTCGGGCCATCATCTCTGATCAGGATCCTGTGTTTGTGAGCAATTTCTAGAAGGAGATATTCTGGCAATAGGGTACTCGTTTGTGTATGAGCACCACCCACCAACCTCAAACTGAATGACAGACGGAGGTGCTTAATCGGAGGGTTGAGATGTACTTACGATGTTTTGTGATGGACGAGCCATGCACCTGGACCCATTGGCTTCATTGGGTCGAATACTGCTACAACACCTCCTACTATACTACAAGTAAACTCCCTCCGTTTGAAGTTGTGTACGGATGCTCCGCCCTGACCTTGGGGGCATATGAATCAGGGGGCACGACACTACCAGCTGTTGATCGTGCATTGCACGATCGGGATCGTACCCTTGCCCTTCCGCGTGAAAACGTCCTGGCCTCTCAGAATAGAATGACGATTCAAGCAAAACACCGGATGGAATGAGAATTTGCAGTCGGAGATGAGGTCTTCCTCAAGCTTCAACCCTACAGAAAAACCTCCGTGCCTTGAAGGAAGAACTAGAAATTAGCACCGCGCTATTATGGGTCCTTCAGAATCATCCAGAGAGTGGGACCGATTGCATATACAATGGCCCTGCCAAAGGGATCGCGCATTCACCCCACTTTCCATGTATTCTTGCTGAAAAAGAAGATCGAGAACACGGTATAGGTGTGCCCTACCCTGGCAGAAGAAATCTACAGCGGGGACTGCAACCGCTCCCAGAGGAGGTACTGCTCACCAAATGGAAGAAGCGCGGTACCGAGTACCGCCAGGAAATCCTCGTCAAATGGAAGAGCATATCAGACACGCACAACACATGGGTATCTATACTTCCATCTTGAGGATATGCTTGTTGCTGATGAAGGAAGGAATGTTATGACCCCGCATAACAACCGGTTCACAGGCCAACAATACGCACAACGGCGAAAGGAGGCAGCACAAAGTAGGGATGAACCTATCAACCCTCCCAAATTGAACAGTGACGGCTTGAGGCTGAACCTGCAGGTTCAGTCCACTTGGGGAGGGGGGGGGGGTCCGGCCCCCCTCTTGGCCCAGAGGTATAAATACCATTGGGGCCTGTTCGGCTAGGGCATCAAGAACTCTTCATGTATTTTCTCCACTCTTCCTTTCAAATCATAATCCCAATTTCTCTCTTCCTCTATTCTACACCACGATCCTAACATAAAGTAGCAAAGAAAGAATTGACTAGAATCAAGGTATTCACTATTTGGAATAAACAAATTAGAAACTTCCAGTTATTCAAGAAAATTCTACTATTGTAGTGCCCCTCCATCTTTCAAAGAAGCCTTCAAAGTGGGGTATAGTTATGTTATAGGTTCTGGGAGTCAAAGGGCTTAGACAAAGCAAACAAAGAGAAAATCCAGGTGGCATAAAAAGAAACCCAAATACCTTGATGAAATTTTTTGGCCAGGGCTTCACTCCGAACTCCCTATCAGTAGCTCCCAGGACCCCCGGACCGACTCCTAACGAAGTTGGATCAGGGAAAGGATGGGGGGTGTATTATTCTGTCTCCAAATCTGCGACATCTCATTTCTACCTAGATCTGTTGGCTATATTTTTTCTTACAAGAGCAATAAAGTAAAACTCACTTTGAATTTCATCCTTGTTGACTAGCACATACTTCACATTAGGGGTGAGCATAATAATCGAAGCTCGATAGTCGCTCGAAAATCGCTCGAATTTTTAGTCGAATCGAACTCGAAATAAAACGTTCGAATCAAATTGAATCGAATCAAAATTGACTCGAAATTAATTTCGAGTCGATTTCGAGCCTCACTTGAATCGCTCGATTTTTTATTCGAGTCGATTTAATTTAAACGTTTGATTCAAATTTTCCGGCACAATTTTTCATTTACCAAGGTCATAGCTGCTAGACCTAGAGCAATGAGTACGCCTACCCTTGACCCTTCTAATTCCCGACGTGGAAGCTGTTTCCCAATCTAGAAAACAGCAAAGCTTTGGGAAATTCTTATCAATTGAATGCTGGAGAAAGGTGATTCCAATATTACCTTTTTATTATTTTAAAATAAAAAGGCTTATTACATTAACCCATAAAATAATGAGTAAGGGCACCCTTGACCCATTCAAATCTTTGCAATTAATTCCTGCCTCCTGGCCCTACTCTTTTTTCTCAGCATCTTAAATAATTTTACTGTGCTGCTCTGCCTTTTCATAATTTCTCATTGGAAATTCACATTTCACGGTGTTGTTAAGGCGGCTCTTCATTCTTAATTGTTATCATTGGTAATTGCTATAATTAATGATCTTAGGTACCGAGATTATCTGAATATACGAGTAATTGATGATTTGAAATTTATTCATTTAACTGAGGCAAGTTCCCAAATTTATTGCAGTAGTTTCTAAAAGTTGTTTCCTTTTTGTTTTTTGTTTTATATTAATGAAACATGATTCTCTTTTCATATATGTTAATTTGTGAGTACAAAATATTTTGTCGGTGAATTTATAATTTTAAAAATTAAATTTCTGTAGAAAAGTGGATCGAATCTTGTGTATGCTTCTTGAATACCAAAGAACAAGTAAGAGTACAAATATATAGAAGATGAGAGAGTAAGATCTAGCTATACAAACAATGTGAGACTAAACACTAAATCCTAAATGGGCCAACTTAATAGGCCAATACAATATTTTCCCTAGTATTCTCTAACACTCCCCCACAAGCTGTAGCGTACAAATCGTAGGCACCAAGCTTGGACAAGAACTGATAGTAGAGACGTCATGGTAAGGCCTTGGTCACTTGGTGAGGATATCGACAACTTGTTGAGCAGCAGGAACATGTGTTAACTCTATCTTCTTCAACTGAACCTTCTCCGGATGAAATGACAGTCAACTTCAATATGTTTTGTCCGTTCATGGAACACCGGATTCTTGGCAATGTGTATAGCAGCTTGACTGTCGCAAAATAAAGTGGCAGGTGATGAGAGCTTGACTCCTAGATCATCAAGAAGACCCTCAAGCCAGGTGAGCTCATACACAACAACTACCATTGATCGGTACTCAGGCTCAGCAGATGAACGAGCAACCACAGACTGTTTCTTGCTACGCCATGTAATAAGATGTCCTCCAAAGTAAGTGCAGTATCCACTTGTGGAACGACGGTCATCCACCGAGCCAGCATAATCAGCATCAGAGTATGCAATCAGAGATAAGGGAGACGAAGAAGGCTTGTATACAAGTCCTTGTCTAGGAGCAGTCTTCAAGTATCGAAGAATACACTCAACTGCCTGAAGATAGATACGTGACTCATGCATGAATCGACTGACAATTCCAACGACAAATGATATATCTGGTCTCGTAACCGTGAGATATATCAGCTTTCCCACTAGACGACGATAAAACTCTGGATTCGGAAGGAGAGAATCAGAGTCTAAGGCATGAGCACACAGTTTGTGATTGATATCCATGAGAGTATCGACAGACTTGCATCCAGAATAGCCCGCATAACTAAGATAATACTTTCGCTGAGATAACACAAGTCCATCAGGTCTCCTAGCCACTTCGAGACCAAGAAAATATCGAAGGCTTCCCAGGTCATTTGTTTGAAACACAGTTCTTAGATGTTGTTTGATCATCTGTATTCCTTAAAGATCATCTCCTGTAATCAGAATATCATCCACATAAACCAAAAGGATTATTGTGCTCGTTGGACGATGTCGAGTGAACAGAGAGAAGTCGGCCGAACTCCGAGTGAACCCAACAACACTAACTGTTTTTCTAAATTTGTCAAACCAAGCCCGATGAGACTGTTAGAGACCATAAAGAGACTTCTTCAGACAACAGACAAGAGACTCCCCCGTGGTCTCAAACCCGGGAGGTTGCTGCATATAAACGGTCTCCTGTAAATTGCCATTAAGAAAGACATTTTTTACATCTAGTTGGTGCAAGGGCCAGTGGCGGTGAACAACGAGGGAGATCAACACACGAACAATATTGAGTTTAGCGACTGGAGAGAAAGTCTCATCATAATCCAAGCCTTGTTGCTGAGTGAATCCGTGAGCTACAAGACGAGATTTCAAACGGTGAACCGACCCATCTGGACCCTGTTTTATGGCAAATACCCACTTACATCCCACACAAGATTGTCCAGGAGGAAGTGGGACCAAATCCCAAGTGTGGTTTGCCCAAAGAGCAGACATTTTCTCGTCCATAGCCGCCCCTCACCCAGGATGCTGGAGAGCCTCCTGTACAGAATTGGGGGTGGAGATAGAGGATAAAGAAAGAGCACTCTGTCGGAGTTCCAGAGAGAGGCGGTGAAGAGAGACACAGTTGGCCAGCGGGTGGGCAGTGGAAGCTGTTGCCAGATCCGCAGGCTGCAAAACATCATTAGAGCAAGGCAGCTCTCGTAGGGTAGTAGACGAGGAAGGACGTCGAGTGTACACACGAATGACAGGTGGTGTAGGTGGTTTAGGTTGGATTGGTGTGGGAAGAAGAGGTGAAAGGTTTGAATGAACATGGATAACAGGCCGCGGGAGAGGTGTCGGAAGAGGAGAATCAGCTGGTTGAGAGTAATATGACTGATCTTCGAGGAAGGTGACATCAGTAGAAGTAACAACCTTGCGATCTTTGAGAGAAAAACAAACGTAGCCCTTTTGAGTTCGAGAATAACCCACAAACATATATTTAGTGGCACGAGGAGCAAGTTTGTCAGTTGACGGGCCAAGGTGGTAAACAAAGCACACGCAAACAAAAACGCGAGGGGTGATGGAGATGGGAGGTTTGGAGGGAAAAAGAAGATTGAAGGGAACCACAAAATTGAGAATAGAGGAAGGCATGCAGTTAATAAGAGTGCAGGCGGTCGCAAAATTCCAATACTGTTTGGGAACATTCATCTGAAGCATAAGAGAGCGTGTGACCTCAAGCAAGTGTCGATTCTTGCATTCAGCAATACCATTTTGTTGGGGGTATAGACACAGGAGGTTTGATGGATGATCCCAAACTCCGCACAAAGATGTGCAAAGGCATGACTAGTGTATTCACGGGCATTATCGGTGCGGAGGGTTTTAATGGTAGTGGAAAACTGGTTGCGAGTTTCAAGAAAATAGATACGGAAGACACCGGGCAATTCAGAGCGGTCACGAAGGAGATACAGCCAGGTCACCCGAGAGTAGTCATCGACAAATGTGACAAAGTAACGATATCCAAAAACACTCGCAATTTTGTAGGGTCCCCAAATATCGGAGTGAACAAGATCAAAGGGAGCAGGACTCCGAGTAGGATGTGGTGAGAACGTAGACCGATGATGTTTCCCATAGATACAAGACTCACACGTGGACTCTTTGAGGGACACGTCAGGAAGAGATTTTCTGAATATGTTTGGAGGGGCATGACCCAGACGTCGATGTCAATCAATAGTGCTAATAGAAGGCAAAACAGTTGGGGGAGAGGGGTCAAGGATATAGAGACCATTCAACAGGTGCCCTTTTCCGATTATAGTTTGCGTCTTGCGATCCTGCACAACACACAAGTTAGAAGAAAAAATAACATCACAATCGAGGTCAGTAGTTAGTCGACCAACAGAGAGAAGGTTGAAGGGAGAGCCCGAAACATGAAGGGCAGAGCGAAGAGTGATGGAGGGAGTAAGGTGAATATCTGTCGCGCCAAACACGGGAATGGTGTCCTCACTTGCAACAGTGATGAACTTGGGATGCCCAATGTTCAAATAGTGTGGTGGTTTCCGTGAGGTAATGTGGTGAGAGGCCCCGGAATCCAAAATCCATGAAGAGCTATGAGCAAGGCAGGAGGTACTACCATCGGAAATAGACACCACAGAGCCCGGAGGACAGCTGATCATACTGCAAGGAACAGGCCGTAGCAGGAACAAGCGGTCACGGTGACAACGCACCAGCGACAAGAAAGGCCACGACCAGCGGTTAGAAGAGAGAGCCCACAAGGGAAAGAAACACGCCGCAGCGGTAAGGAAGCACCCTGCAACGGCTAGGACCCTGAGTTGTAGTAACCAGAAGAAACAGATGCCGACGAATAAGCCCGAGACCGAGCGGGAAGAAGCAGACCGCAACAAGAAGAACCCCGGTCTGGAAGCAAACCACACGACCACTAGTGGCGGACAGACACCAGTCCGTGCGGTAAGAGGCAAACTGCAACAAGACCAGAAGAGACAGTCCGCGCGAGCAGCCAAGCGAGCCGAGAAGCGGAAAACAACACAGCAGTCAGCAAGAGAAGAACGGCACGACAAGGAACTCCTGGCAACAAGAAGAAGATCGCGCGACAAGAAAGAAGAGTAGGTCGCAGCGGCCAAGGACAGCTTTCAGCGACTAGTCGGCAATGAGGTTAGATAGGAAGTCCGCACGGTGAAGGTGAGTCCACCAGCGGCAAGGAGATGAAGCCGCGACCAAGTGCGAAAAATGCCACGAAAAGAGAGGTCGCGGGAAAAGAGGAAGCCGCGCGGGAGAAGAGAAGAGAGAAGATCGCGAGCGAAGAGGAGAGCTCGCTGCGGGAAGAGAAGGGCGACCTGCGCGCGAGTAGAAGACTCGGCGGGAAGAATACTCTTGCACGACACGCCCACACGGTTACAGAAGAGGCCGCGACGGGTAGTCCCAGCGACAAGAGCAGGCGAGAAGGAGAGGGAGGCCGCGACCCGAGTGCGGAAGAACAAACCGCACGGTCACAGTGTAAACACTAGCGGCCAGAGAGAGAGGGAGTGACCGGAGAGGTCGGCTCAAAGACAAGGAGAGAGGCCGCAGCGGTTAGAGAAAAAGACCGCGCGGGTAAGGCGAGAAAGAAACAGACCGCGCGGGTTGAGAGGGAAAGGAAAGAAGATAAGGCCGCGCGGATAGCAAGGGAGGCCGCGCGGATAGAGAAAGAGACAAGAGAGGGTGGTCCCTACGTGCGATAGATTATAAAAGAGAGGTAGGAGGGGGGGAGAGTCGTGGACGCCACGAGAGATACAAAGTAAGGGAAGCGGTTAAGAAGAGCAAGACCGCAGAAGAGAAGCTGTTAGACCAAAAAAAACAGGCCGCCCGGTTAAGCAGAACACTGGGCGGTTAGAAAAAAGGTAGCCGGATCGTTCCCTCTGATACCATGTAGAAAAATGGATTCAACCTTGTATATGCTTCTTGAATACCAAAGAACAAGTAAGAGTACAAATATATAGAAGATGAGAGAGCAAGATCTAGCTATACATACAATGTGGGACTAAACACTAAATCCTAAATGGGCCAACTTAATGAGCCAATACAACATTTTCCCTAGTATTCTCTAACAATTTTTAATAATAAAAAAAATTAATTTCGAGTCGGCTCGAAATTGATTCGAGCTAGCTCGGAATCGAGTTGATTTCGATTCGAGCAGGCTCGACTCAAAATCGATTTTGATTTTGAGTGATTTTGAGTCGATCCTAACTCGATATCACCCCTACTTCACATTATGTGAAGAGCTGGTTTTGATTAAGCAGGAGCTGTCCATGAAAATTTTGTTTTTAATTTTGGGCCCGATGGATGATTCGTTGGCTAATAGGTTTTGTTTTTTCATGACAATATTGATCAATTATTTATTTCTAATATAACTGTTGGATAATCTATGATGAGAGCTGAGGTCTAACACTGCCAATTCCTGTTCAAGTGTTGATTGCAATTGACGAGATAATGGAGCACCAGTTTTTGACCTGTTCGAGGCTGATTTGTCACCTGCCATATTTGGCATCGCCCGATTGATGATCCTAGTCCACGGTTGCTTCTGGAGCACCGTTGGACCTTTCTTTTATTTTTGATGTATTATTTAGTGAGATCGGACACTTATCGTGTACAACCAATCATATCTGTCCATGAGGCTTTATTATAAATAAGAGGGTAGAGGAAGTTGTTATAGGTATTGCAGATTTTGATGACTCTTCCCGGAATCGGGCGACCTCTCGTGATGCCAACTCCACGAAACCCCAAGGTGCTGACTCCTTAATTTGTATCTTCCTTTTACCTAGTATTCTTTATTATTTATGTCCGTTCTCCTCTCTCTCTCACGCCTGGGCACCCTTCATCCCCCTCCCCCTTCCCTCTCTCTAGCCATAGCCGAACCCCTACACTCCCTTACAAGTTACAGCCACTAGTTCAGAGCTGGAACAGCCACTGTTGGCTGTTCCTCTTCTCAGTACCTTTCCTACTACCTACCAGCTGTCTAAACACCAGCCACCTGCCTTGCTCCCCCCCCCCCCCCATATAGCCAGTTTGGACTTCTGCCAGTCCAGCCACCCCTTCCAGCACCTCCAATACAGCCACCCCTCATCTCCAGACCTTTATCCGACGGCCCACTGCTTCACCACCCTTGCCTCAGCACCCCAACCGGCCAACCCTCACTTTCCCCCATAAAAGCCTACCAAAACAGTCCCTCCAAGTCTCCATCAGCCACCATCCAACAACCACCACGGGTTTGGAATGCCTCCACCGCATCTACGGCTATTGGATCTCCGCACTCTCGCCTACGACCCCTCACCCGTGAATTTAATTGTATTGTGTTATTTGTTTCAGCATTGTTGTATGGATTTGGTCGCATATATTCATATGAATGTTTTGTTTTGATAGTGTGTTTATTTCTTGTGACTAATCCTGCTTTGCAGGACCTTTAGTACTTGTGTGTTGGATTTTGGCCCTCTAATTGCAGAAAAACCTAATTTGCGCCCCTTCAAAATTATTTGTAATTGTTTTGTGATAACTGTGTGTGGTTTATGCTTCCATTATTATTTGTAATTTACTCTCAAATCACTCATTGCATACATATATCATTCTAGGATTAGATAGAAGTTACTTCCCCTCATCACACCTAGGGTTGTATGTTCAAAGTTCACCTTCACAACCTATCCCGCGTCAAGTTTGCATGAGAAAAATCGAAATAGGATTTTTTGCTAGAAGTTTTAGAACGCAGTAAAACCTAGGGTGCTTAGCTATTATCTGATCTCCTCTACGGGTTATTTGGGGCCACAACCAGTAGTAGCATATCACGCGCCACATCCTTTCCAAACATCAAATTGGGACGGTGTTGGATGCTCCAAAGTAGCCTTAATCGGAAGAGGTGAAAAAATAAGGAACATCCATTTATCAATCAATGTCTCATTTTTTACTTGTGAATGCTTATCTTTTCATATTTTTTTGTAAAATATAGTCTGGTAGAAAATTTTCATGTACTTTTATACTAATGCATACCGTTTTTCCTGCTATTTCAGCTAGCACAGAAAGAGCTGCAGAAGATCAATATGTACAAGGCTCCTAGAGATAAACTTGTCTGTATCCTCAATTGTTGCAGAGTCATCAACAATTTACTGTTAAATGTTTCAATTTCGTCAAATGCAAATCCTCCCGGAGCTGATGAGTTCCTTCCAGTTCTAATATTTGTCACACTAAAGGCAAGCTCAATTATTTGTAATCAGATTTTAGTCAGAATAAAACAAGTGTAAAATTTCTTATGTATAACATGCAATTCTCATATTTGCCATCCCTTTATCTGTCTCATATCACAATGTAGTGCTTTTTTAGACTCTCTATAATCATGATAATGACAGGCCATGTCTTCTTTAACTTGAGTATGGTATGGTAAGTATCTCTTCAGGTTAAAAGTTAAAATATGCTGACATATGTGACATGTGCAGGCATCAAAAGATATTGATAATGCTGTGCAATGACACCAAAACTTCCCAATCTAGCATACAACCTCCTAGCAAGATCAATTTTTTTTCCGAATCATTTTTAGAATAGTTTGAAGCTCTGTGGGAAATCAGTGGTGGGAGCTGTCAAGAAAGCATAATGAAGAACCTGCAGACTGTTTGGACTTTGGAGAATATCCATTCTAGTTCTATTCATAATGAAATTATATGTTTATTTGTTTGGAAGAATGACTCTTTTCAGAATCTCCATTCTAGTAATATAAAGGAATTCTACTGAACTATCACTTAAGCAAGTAATCATCATTAAACAACAATAAATTTGATACAAGACGATTTGCAGCCTTACAGGTGGCGGAAGCACGATGCCCTAACCCTATGTGCAATGCAAACAATCAAAGACAAATGCAGTAGATCTATTGGGCTTGTTTCAGACCATAAACTCCGAGAGATTGTTTGAGACCATAAACAATTTTTTTAAATGTTACATTTTTTTCTTTCAATTTTTTTCATTGAATCCAAGATAAAATACATATATATATATTTATATATATATATATATTTATTTATTATATATATATATATATTTCCTCTATATTTCTAAGAAGAAAGTCATTATTCACATAAATTGTTGCAACTCTCGTCTTTGGTAATACACATGATTACAATATCCGAATGGAATTCATCTTTGCAATTGGAGATTTTTGTACAGTTTTAAGTTTTTTTTTCCCTTCTTCATATGAAGTGAAACGTGGCATCATAATTGATTACTGTATTCTACGAGATAAATGAATATCCTTAAAACCTTATTAATCTGACTCTCTTCGTACTTTGTTTTTTCTTCAAATGACCTGTTAGATTTTGGTGAATGCTGTTATAATGTCAGTAATATCATGCAGGCGAACCCTCCGCAGCTTCACTCCAATCTCGTGTACATACAACGGTACAGACGCCAAGCACGTTTGGTCTCTGAAGCAGCGTACTTCTTTACAAATATTCTGTCTGCTGAGTCCTTCCTAGGGAGCATTAACGGGGAGTCTCTGTCAATGGACGAAACTGAGTTTCAAAAGAAAATGGAATCAGCTCGCGCACATCTACTGGGCTTGTCGACAAACACAGAGGAGAACAGGAACAAAATTATTGAGAGTTCGACTGTGAATGCACCGGATGTATCAAAAACACAGGTGGAGGAAGCCTATGCATTTAAGGAGGGTAAGGATATTGGCAGTTCTCAACTCTTTGAAAGCAGACCTTCCATATCTGATCTTGAAAAGAAAGGGGCTATTGACCTTTTGAAGGACGATGAGCTAATTGAAAATTTGAAGGAGTACCCTTACTTGTATGCAAATGTAGGTGATCTAACAGTTGATGATGTTGAAAGTTTACTCAGTTGCTATAAAAAGTTGGTGCTCAAGTATGTATGTCTTTCCAAAGGAATGGGTATCAGTGCCTCCTGTACTCAGGAACTAGATTCTCAGATAGTTTCTAAACTGGATACCAGTGATTTATCTGATGTGGCAAATGATAAAATAAAAGAAAACAGACCAGAGGTGTTAGATTAGATTAGCGCTGTCTTTTAAGATAGTTTGTGGGTTCATTTACCGGGACCTCCCCTCAAAATTTGCTAAATTACCGGTTGCACCCCTCTTACTTTTAAAATTACAAGAACCTGCCCTATAAGTTTACATTTCATAACACATGCAAAAAAAGACTCCCCCTGAAAATTTATTCCAATGGGGTATTTTTGTGCATGAATGTTATGAAATATAAACTTATAGGGGAGGTTTTTGTAATTTCAAAAATAAGAGGGGCATAACCTGTAATTATGCTATCTTCCGGAGGAAGATTTGGTAATTATTCCATAGTTTGTGGCAGCATTCTTCATGTCATACAATTCATGGCTGCATAGTTCTTTATGTTTGTTGCCGATGGAAGTGCATAATTTTTAGGCCGTGGAAGCAGCACATAACGCAGTTTCAAAAGTGTCTGATATGTGAAAGAGGAGTTGGCAGGCAGCGTCATAAGTTCCGTTTACCAAATAGAAGTTGGGACACCTGCTTTCAAGATCATGTGCTCACCATATTTTGTCCTTGGAGCTGGCAATGGTATGTACTATCTGCCATTAGTTTGAACATCAAGATACCACTTCCAGCATCCTCTTGGTTTTCACCATTGACTTTGAGTAATTTTTTTTCATCCAACTTAACATTGGAGATAAAATTAAGTTATTGCAGCTTGCAACAACTTTCTGGGGTAATTGTAGCTGTAAACTATATATTTGTTCCATTTAAATTGTTGCTTATCAATCAAATGGTCGAATGACTAAGAAGCGGGAAAAAGTAGGAGAGGACATACTGTAAACATGATATTTCTCTTATAAATTAGGGTCACTTACCAGGACATCCCCTCTAGCTTTACTAAATTACTGGTTGCACCCCCTCTTACTTTTGAAATTACAAAAACCTTTCATGTGAGAGTAAATTTCATAAAATCCATGCCCCAAGAGACCTCCCCTGTAAGTTTGTGCATGGATGTTATGAAGTGTAAACTTACTGGGGTGGTTTTTGTAATTTCAAAAGTAAGCGGGGTGCAACCTGTAATTATTCCTATTAATTATTATGAGCATAAAATGTCTAATTAATCACATAAAGTGTCGCACCAACAATTTATATGCATCACATAAAATTAAGGATCAACAATGAAGTATAAGTATTCTTCTGAGGCTCTGAGCTATGGAAAGAAGAGATGTGAATGAGTTGGAGCAGGATCCATAGACAGATGCTGAAAAAGGCTCGCTGGAGGAGGAGGAGCAACAAATTCCGTAGAGTGGGCTCCACGGAGGGGTAACAATGTGGAGGATAAATAGGATCATGAGTGGAAAGGAGATTGCAGGGCCGAGAGTCTAGACAAGCAATTAGGTCAAAGAGAGAGCTTTCAGATGCAAATGAAATACCCGTTAAAATTTGTAAATTAGATTTGTAATTCCCCAGTTTACTGAGGGTGTGCTACAGGTCTGCAGATCAGCTGTAACTCAATTGGTGATGAAGACCAGTTTAGCGCTCCCTTATCTAGGAGGTCTAGGGTTTAAGCCACAACCTCAACAACCCACTATTGAAATTAGTGGTTGCGGCCAATCAGATCCGTGGAGATGGGTTGGGGTTACTGGTCTACAGACTGTAGCGCACCCATAATTGATTGAGGCGTTATAAGATCATGGAGAAATTTGGTGTTCCAGTCCCTAACACAAATTTTGGGTTCAGGACGATTCATTATGTGATCGTGCATGATAACTTTGATGACACGGCATCACAATAACGTCCGTGCTTAATCATTATAATGCACATGATCATTATGATAACAAATGATCATTATGTGATCGCACATGATCGTCACAAAATGATTGCATGATCATCGTGCATGATCATACATGATCATCGTGCATGATCATACATGATCATCGTGCATGATCATGCATGATCATCGTGCATGATCATACATGATCACGCTTGATCACATGGTGATTGCATGCAATCATCCCCGTACACAAATTCCGCTCATCATACATGACATTAGTATTAGTTACAGAGACAACCGAGGAACACTGCTGAACAACACCATATTCAACCCCAAAACTTAAGCTCACGGTGAGGGTCAACCACACAGTATTCTACACCAACATCACCTATCCTATGCGGGACTAAACCAATACTCTCGCTTGTCTTAACAATCTCCCTTCACACAAGAACTCTCTACATGTTCCCTCTCAGATAAAAACTTCTCAACATCAACTATCATTCACCAAGAACACACTCAACCACATGAAGTCGTCGTGGATGTCGCCTCTCTTGAACCCTGCCTGCTCGACCATAGTTGAAGAAACCATGACCCCTGGGATTCATTAGCTCTAATATCACTTTCTAGGGACCAGAAACCAAGGGAAGAGCAGAAGCTTGATGTTGCACATAGTAATCTAATCCACATTCAACCTAAAACCTCAATTGCTACTCTTTAGATCAACTATCCAGTTAACAAATAAAATATCTCTAATTCCTCATCTCCAGTTCCATAACTATATGGGACCAGGCTGTCTACTCAGTTGAAGCAAAGAATTTTAAATCCGGGCAATGCACGATCCTCTATGCGCGGTGTGCCCGGGGGGGGGGGGGACTGAAAGTTGAATCGGATTGGATTTTCCGATTGGAAAAATCCAACTCGATTTTCCAGATGGATTTCAACCTTTGAATTACTGATTTTTACGGTAGGATTTCTCCCCGCACATAGAGGCTCGTGCGTTGCCCCGTACAGAAATATTTCCCGTGTTGAAGTGTATTTCAATTCAGGAATTGAATCACATTGAAATGATTCGCAGCGATATTTGCGTTTTTTTTGCTGGAATTTCAATTGATTTGTTTGTTTGATTTATATCAAAAATTCACTTTTACTCGCTCTCATTTTATTATTTTTACCATGTCGGCTCTCATTTTTTTGAAATTTACTGCTCGTGAAAGCCAGATTCAATCATTTCAGTATATTTACAGTAAATGAAGCTGGAGCCTTTAAAGATTGACTAGGAGATCCTGCTGCTTTTTTCCTGCACCTGCAGTCCAGGTTTGAAATCTGAAAAAAGTATTTTTGTCAAGATTGTGGGAGTATATAGCTGTCTATAGATGAGACTCCCATTAGTCCCATAGCAACATAAATTATTTTCTGTATCAAATCCTTTAATTTGAATAATAATCTTTGTTTTTATTATCTGATAAATTATATTAATTGTGCACAAATCTGTACCTGATGTAGAAAATATGGTTGTTAGGGTTCTGCATATTTAGGCTCCGTTTGGGGGGATTTATTTTCACCGGTCAAGCGGTTACGACCGCATGAACCGGACCTTAATTATATTAATTGTGCACAAATTTGTACCTGAAAATAAGTCCCCCCAAACGGAGCCTTAGGCTCCGGTTTGGCGTGAAGTTTTTGCTCCAGTGAGTTTGGACAAAAACGCCACCGTGATAGAATGTATGTTTGGCATGACAGCGGTTATCACTGCCACCAAGAAAAGATAATTAATTTTGAACATAAATGTGATGAAGTTTCTTAGGCCAACGCCGCACTTTTTGCTCCGGTGAGTTTATCATGCGTTTTTGCTTTGGTGAGCTTCGTCAAAAAAGTCATTATCATAAAATGTATGTTTGACATGACAACTGTAGTATTGGCAAGAAAACAAAATTAGTTTTGAATATAAAAATTGATGAAGTTCCTTAGGTAAGGTCGGACGTTCACGAACGACGGTTCATAACCACTCCGATCACAAATGCCTCCGCCGCGCCAAACGGAGCCTAAATATGCATAACCATTGCGTTTTTACTCATGACTGCAGTATATTTGGCTTGATGGCCGTGGTCAAGAATATGGTAGTTTTGAACTATTTTCCTAAGAAACTTCATTTACTTTTATGTTAAAAAAAATATTTCTTGGTGGCGGTCATAACCGTTGTCATGACAAACATTCATTCTATAACGGTGGTATTTTTGTCCAAACTCACTTGGGCAAAAAAGATGTCCCACAACGCCTTAGGTCTCATTTGGCGGGGCGGAACCGCACCGGTTGTGCAGACGGCACCGCCCCACCGCCAAAAAATGTGAAAAATGTGTAGATTATCGGCGCCCCGTGGGAACAGCGGTTGCGGTCCCGTGTTCATCGGCGCCCCGGGACACACGGCTCCATAATTTCTTAATATAATCCAGTAAATCTGTGTTTATAAGCTAATCCTCCCATATGCCATTATCTTAAGACGAATACTTTAGTGATGATAATTTAAATATTTAACCAATTTCTATACCAAGAAGTGATAAATATAAGTCCGTGCTTTAAAATTTGGACCGGTTGACCGGTTCAATGGGACGGACCAAAAATCAAGTATCACTGAGAGCAAATTGCAATAATCCATGAATTTATTAGTATATTGAGGAACAAAAGTGTAAAATATAAATATTAGTACTTAAAAATAACATGAAAATAAATTTGTAGTTTAGTAAATAAAATTATTTCATTTTTATTTAATAACTATCATATGTAATTTGTGTTAAATATTTATATATATATCCGTTCGTGTGTTTGGACGACTCGGAAATAGGTTAACGGGTTCGTGTCATCCTAGAGCTTGCTCTACGTTGGAAGTACTATAAATACTCATTTCATATTTAAATGAGGTATTGTAGAATATTTTGAGCGGATTAATCCTAACAATTTGTATATTGTAAGAAGTGTAATTTCATATCGCTCTTATTTTCCTATGTACATTTATTTATGGGCATCTAAGCATCTTGATAATTTTTTCATAGTTTATATTTCCAATCTCATTTATATAAGAATGGCATCCTCTCCTTTAATTCAAAATAAATAAAGACATATGTTTTATTTATTTATGATTTGTGTACTCATTTTTACATGTCTGGCAATAATAAGAAATTAATGGATTTAGTAGCTTTGAGAAAATCTATAATATAAAATTGTGAGAAAATGAGATGCATGGTTGAATGATCTCAAAATTAAGTACTATTTGAGTATTTGTTGTATTAATTATTGTTAATTGTTTTATATTTTCGTTTATCAATGGATACGGAGTCATGGTGCACTGATTGAGGTGTTGTCGTGTGATCTTGAGGTCATGAATTCGAGTCTTAGAAGCGGCCTCTTCACAAAAATGTAAGGTAAGATTCCTTTCATCATTGTGTGTGTGGGGGGAGGGGGACCCTTTGAGCCCAATAATCATTTATAATTAGCTAATATATAAACCCCAAAAGGTCAAGTTATTAAATATTAGTGCCATGAAAGGGACATGAGTGCTTAATCACATATATGCCACTAATTTAAATAATTTTATTTATTTACTTATTTATTTTATATTTGTACTCTTGTGGTAGGTATTTCTACAAGAGGTTCACCTCTCCTCTAGTATGACAAAGTATTCATTAGGAATAATCTTCCAAGACTCCAAAGAATAATCTTAAAAAAAGAAAATATATATTATTGATAATAATATCAAAATTTCAAAGTCAAAGCCGTTTTTAAATAATTTTATACTAATCATGATTTAGGATCGAATCAACGATAACCTAAAAATCGTATTAGAGTCGAATAAAACATTAAATAGTTAGTTTGATTTAAAAGGTATAGTAATAATTATTTACTGTATAATTAAAATTTATGTTGTTAAATTATTTCAATAAAAATAATAATTTCTAACGTATAAATTTAAGCCAATGTTAACCACATTTTCAAAATGATTATGTGCTTCCCAAAATTCTTTTTAACATCAATTTGTTGTTCTCAATATGATTCAAAAAATTATAGTTCAAAAATATAATTCAGAATATGATTCAATAAGTTCAAAAAATATGATTTAAAAAATATGATTCACCGAAGTCTGCGGCAAAACCGCCGATTTTCTCCTTTTCACGCCGGTCCGGGTGGACTGGAGCGGCCGGTTTCCTCCCAAACACTTTTCCTCCGGCTCAGTCCCGCCAGAACGGCGCTTTGCCGGATTCTCAAACACGGCCTTAATGCCGCCCCTCGCCTGGCCATTCGTCTTCGCCGCCGATGCTCGTCGCCAAACATGCCGCCTCTTTGTTTTAGAGCCGTACCAATCATCGCCAGTGTCACCGCCGCCGCCCTAGATCTCGTTCCACCTTTCAGGTTTCCTGTATCCCCTTCAAGTAGGTAATGGAAGATTGTTCCTTTGTACGCGTACAAGTGAATATTTGGGAGTGAATATTAGAATTTTAAGTTCCTCATATGAGCTTGTTGAATTTGTCTTCAAACCTTGTAATTTTTTACATGTGAATGTAAAAAATGATAATTTTGGGCCGGGTTTTCTAATATTTTGGGTTGCAGTTAATAATTTTGATTTGGGACAATTTTTTCAAAATTTTTGGAGTTTGCGGTTAACAAAATTGTCGTAAATAGCCATATTTGAATTGTGGTTAATAATCACATAAGCTTAAGGCTTCGTTTGAGGGGACTTATTTTTACTGGTCAAGCAGTTACGACCGCATGAATCGGACCTTAATTATGATACGATTAATGTCGTCGTAACCGCTTGACCAGTGAAAATAAGTTCCCTAAGCAGAGCCTAAATAGTCGTTTACCGGGACCTCCCCTATAAGTTTGAGGTTACGTCTTTCTATCTTTTGAAATAACAAACCCTCCACCCCAACACCAGAGCTTTCCCTGAAGGGATATTTTTGCACATCCACATTTTGAAACGGAGGCTTCATTTGAAACGGTGGGAGCGGGTGGCGGGTGGAAAGGCGGGATTGGGACTAGATGGGGAGAGGCGGCTGAAAACGGTGCTTTTGGGGGGCTTTTCCTCTTTCAAGCGGGAGAAAACGGAGCAAACTACACCGGATCGAACACCATTTATTTTTCTGCTGTCCGACGACATTTGCACCAAACACGGGCGTGAAAACGTCTTACTGAACAAAGCTTTAGGCTCTGCTTGGGGGGACTTATTTTCACCGATCAAGCGGTTACAACCGCATGAATCGGGCCGCGGTTAATTCTTTCGCCGGGCTCTGTCAAGAACTTTTGTTAAGGTTCTCAACCTCCAGAAAAAGAAAAAGTGGTCCTGCGGCTCTTTTCAAAATTATACAGAGGGAGGGCGAAAGCGTGGCACGGTTTATAGATCGTTTTCAAAGGGAGATTCTGGAAGTAGAGAATGTAGACCCAGACTATTACAAGGTCGCCCTGATCAATGGCCTCCAGGAAGGCCCGTTAAAATTCAAAGCCACGACAAAGGCTCCGGCAACTTATCAAGCCCTGATCGCTCTCGCAAACAAATTCATCGAAGGAGAAAGTGCTAACCCAACCTATATTTCTACTCTAACTTCTATGGCAAGTGGTGGCGGCTTGGGGAATTCTTCCACGGCATGCCACGTTCCAAAACCTTCCCGCCATGATCATCAATCCTCACCTCAAAGGGGTAGAAACTTTCGACATAAGAGGCCGTTCCTCAGTCATCAGCAGTTCCGAGAGAGAATGCTGCCCTTAAACACTGCTCCTGTTCCGATGGTCCCACAAGTCCTTCCTATTAGTATACACGAAGAGCCTCGCGTTATGAACATGACCTGGGAGGAAATCGCCGAGGTCCTGCAAAGAAAAGATTTTAGAAAGGCAAAACCCCGGGGAGAAGTAAGGCCCCCCAACTCAAAGAACTTCTGCGAATTTCACAAGGAGGAGAGACATCCTATAGAGCACTGTCGGGCCCTACGCTTTTTGGTAAGAAGACTGGTTTCAGAAGGAAAGATGTCAGACCTCTTCTGTAAAGAGACCCCCATCATTTCAAACATCTCAAAAGGCAAAGAAGTGGCTGAGGTATTCCAGGAATGTGAAGGCATCGCTGACGTTGGCAGCCTAGGTAATGTGCATTACCCGAACGATTGTGTGGATATTCATGATGAAGGAACCCTTGGGCGGCTTTTCTGCATCCACGGAGGGGGAGGCCTCGAATCAAGCCGAAAGTCTTTCGTTTCCAAGTTATGTAAGCAGGAGGTGGCTATGACGTCTTTTTCAGCACCGACTGGGGAACTCGTTACCTTTGGTCCAGATGATTTCTCCTCCGTCGCCAACCCATTCAACGATGCAGTTGTTATCCAGGCCGTCATCGAAAATTTCACAGTAGACAAGATTCTGATAGATACGGGAAGCTCGGTGAATCTCTTGTTCAAGAAGATGTTCGAGGCCCTAAAAACCGGGAAGCCATTATCTTCTACCGAGGGGCCACTCTACGGCTTCTCTGGAGAGAGGAAGGAAGCGGAAGGAAACGTTTCGCTATTAGTGACCCTGGGGGGAATTACCAAGATGATCCGGTTCGTGGTAGTCGACGCGGCAAGCAGCTATCATGCGATTTTCGGGAGGCCTCTACTAAATGAATATTGGGCGATTGTGTCGACTTACCATCTGGTTATCAAATTTTCTGCTCAAGGGAAGCAGTATTGGATTAGGAGTAACCATCGTATGGCCCGAGAATGTTATGTTAAAACAGTTAACATGATTGAACAGGTAACCCCTCCGGCAGTCACAACAATCGAGCTTGAAGAATCCAAAAAGAACGCGAAGGAAGGACTCCATTTGGAGGCTGTTCAACCTATCGAGAAGGTGCCCATCGCTGAGGGAGAAGAGAAAAAGCTCTCCATTAATGCGGAATTATCGGAAGAGGAAAAATCCCAACTAATCTCCTGTCTCCTGAAGAATCTCGACATCTTCGCATGGTCTCCTGAAGATATGCCCGGGGTGGATCCGGATGTAGCATGCAATCATCTCAATGTCGACCCGAAGTATAAGCCTGTACAACAGAAGAAGAGGGACGTCACAATAAAATTAGCCAATCCAATCCGGGAGGAAGTCAGCAAGCTGGTGAAAGCCAAATTTGTTCAAGAGATACAATATCCCGCTTGGATATCAAATGTTGTAATGGTGCCTAAACCAGGAGGAAAATGGAGGATGTGTGTAGATTTCACAAAACTTAATAAAGCGTGCCTAAAAGATTTCTACCCCCTGCCTCGAATAGATGCTTTAGTAGATTCAGTGGTTGGTTATTCTGTCATGAGCTTTTTAGACTCGTTCTCTGGCTATCACCAGATTAAGATGCATAAATCCGACATACCGCACACGTCCTTTATCACAAATGAAGGGTGTTTTTGTTATCTAGTGATGCCCTTCGGTCTTAAAAATGCAGGAGCTACTTATCATCGCATGATGGATTCAGTTTTCAAAGATCAAAAGGGGAGAAATTTAGAAGTCTATGTTGACGATCTCCTCATAAAAAGCAAATCCTTTTCTGCGCATTTGGAGGACCTCACAGAAACCTTCGTTACCCTACGAAAGTTTAGGATGAGGTTAAACCCCTTGAAATGCGTTTTCGGTGCCAGCCAGGGGAAGTTCCTTGGTCACCTCCTTACTCCCAAAGGGTTGGCTCCCAATCCTGATAAGATAAAAGCTATCCTGGGTATGACACCACCTCGCTCCCCAAAAGAGGTCCAGCAACTAGGAGGAAGGCTAGCAGGACTTAGCCGCTTCATCTCCAGGGTAGGAGATAAGAGCGCTCCCTTCTTTAAAACTCTTTGGGGGGACTCAAAGTTTGAATGGACTGATGAATGTGACAAGGCTTTCAAACAACTCAAAAAACAATTAACCACGACCCCATTGTTGCAAAGTCCTCGCCCAGGAGAACCATTATACATTTATCTGGGAGTGGGACCCGAAGCGGTTTGTTCCGTCCTTATCAGGGAGGAAAAGAAAAAACAATTCCCAGTATATTATGTTAGCCATATCCTAAAAAGCACTGAATTAAAATACCCCATCCTCGAAAAGCTGGCTTTGGCCTTGGTCATCTCCGCGCGTCGACTCCGACCATATTTTCAGGCACACTCAATCCAAGTTGTGGTAGATCAGCCCCTGAAAGGGATATTAGAAAGGCCAGAACATTCGGGAAGACTCGCTAAATGGGCAATCGAGCTAAGTGAGTTCGAAATCACATACGTACCGCGAACAGCGATAAAAGCTCAGGTTTTGGCAGATTTCATGGTAGAAACCACGGAGCAAAATTTTGCCCAGAAAGAAAGTCTTCCATCTGCTTGGACTATTTATGTCGATGGAGCTTCGGGGAAGAATTCGTCGGGAGCAGGGATAGTCCTCATCAATCCAAACGGAGTAAAAATAAAGCATGCGGTGAAATTCTTTTTCCCGGTTACCAACAATCAAGCCGAATATGAAGCACTTCTGGCAGGGGTCAGATTTGCGAAAGAACTCGGCATCGACCACGCTCACGTTAAAACAGATTCCTTAGTAATGGCGTCGCAAGTACTCGGAAATTTCGAAACCCGAGAACCAATTCTCAAACCATATCTTGTGCTGGTAAAAACGGAAATCGGGAGATTCAAGAGCTTTACGATTGAACACATCCCTAGAATCAGGAATGAGGAAGCCGATACCTTGTCAAAATTCGGCGTTACTATGAGGGAAGTAGCGTCCGAGCGTTTTCAACTGGACCGGACCGCATGCAACATATTATGCTCTTTGAGGAGAAAATTCAGCAATTAACATTAAATTTGAATTTATTTATGTCTTAATTTTTAAGTAAATGTAAAATTAAAAACATTAAATATTGACAGATACAAAGAGTATTCATGTTTACACAAGCACTAAATGGATTTATTGATGACTTACAAACTAGTAGGTATTGCGTGGGAAAAAATTTAGGCGGCTTTTTCCCACTTAAGATCAAGATTTTCGTGCACGTCAAATCATTGGTTTCTATAAAAATTACATGAGTGATCAAAATTTATAATACTAACGGTATTTGTATAATAGTACAGTATTTTGCAAAAACAATATCATCGTAAAATATCAGATCATACAACAGTATTTAATTACGCACCTAAAATTAGGTGGAAGAAACGCATTTAAAAATTTACAAGTATAAATGAGCCAATTAAAAATTAGTGAAATAAAAACAACCACAAATGTCAATACATTGACTTAAAATGAGTAATTATTATAAAATAAAATATGCATTATTATTATTATATAAAACCCTAAAAATAAGAAGAACAGTCTGGAGAATCCCCTCTTAACCTGAAAACCAAAGGTATAATACGCCGTTTCAGCCAATGAATGAGACGACCATTCCAAATAAATAAATAAATGACCAAAAAAACCGTCATTGATGTTAGGGCTGATATCGAGTCGAGTTCGAGCGATTTTGGCTCAACTCGAAATCGAAGTTTTCGACTCGAACTCGGCTCGAAATCGACTCGAAATCGAAATTGATTTCGAGTCGAGTCGGCTCGACTCGAAATGGCTCGATTCCGAGTCGGCTCGAAATCGAATCTGAGTCGGCTCGAAATCGAATCGAGTCGGCTCAAAATCGAATCGAGTCGGCTCGAAATCGAATCAAGTCGACTCAAAATTTAGCAATTTTTCGTTTTATTTCTAATTTGCTCAAAATAAAATTTGGCAACCTATACATTTAGCAAATGAAACACCCAAAATCTTCATTCTTTTTATTTAGGTTTAAATTTTGTTATTTTTAATTTTAAAATAAGAATATATTAATAAATACATAATTTGTTTAATTAATTCGAGTTGATTCGAATCATATTTCGAGCGATTCAGGGCTGGCTCGAAATCAGATTCGAGTCAAATTGAATCGACTCAAATTGAGTCGAATCAATTTTAACCGATTTCGATTCGGCTCAATTTTCGAACGATTTTCGAGCGATTTTCGAGTTTCGAATAATATGCTCAGCCCTAATTGATGTCATCAAAATTAATTAAAATAAATAAAATTATATTATATATTAGAGTTATGCATACTATTCAGAACTAGAAAATCGTTCGAATATTGAGTTGAATCTGAATTGATTACCATTGATTCGGCTTAATTTGAATTCATTCAATTTAACTCGATTCATATTTCCGAGTCTGCCTCATTAAAATATTATGTCCCTATTAATATTGTTACAGCCAAACTTAACGCTCTTAAATCGATCTAGATTAGATCGTCTTAGCCCGGGAGCGGTCCAGCGTGCAAACAATCACAGAATAAGAGAACAAATACACAAGACAGTTTTAGCATGGAAAAATCGCTCAACTGGGTAAAAAACTACGTGACTAGATCTATGCCGGTCAAACTCCACTATGAGCTTCGAGTTACAAATCTGCTGTAGGATCGAGGGTGACAAGCCGCTGCTCTTTATAATTGGGGATGAGAGAGAGAGAGTGCACTAGTGTTCGGTGGGCGACAGGCCGCCTCACGCGAGGCTTTAAGCTAGTATCCTTTGGTGATGACGAACGCTACTGGGCATCGTGTGAGTGCTAAACATGGTCGCGGAACGTGCAGAGTGATGCTAGCAATAACTTGCGGGATGTTGCGCGCAAGGAGCCTTCTCTGAACGGCTCACGAGACTTGCTCTTGGCGGTGGACTTAGACGAATCTCCGACTGCTCGTAGGAGGAATCTGACAGAGCTCTGACTTGAGCAGGAAGAAAGCAATGAGAAAAAAGATGAAAAAAGAGGAGGCTTGAGACTCCTTTTATTGACTCCGGGAGATGATTACGGTAGTTATGTGGCTATCTGCACACTGTAACCACCCATATTATTATTATTATTATTATTATTAGCATAGTTCGGAGTGAACATTATTTATAAAATATTTACTGAATACAAGGCAATAATTTAATTATTGATATTGCCCCACTAACCATGATGGTTAGCGGGTGATTTATCCATGAAATGGATGGCGGCGATTGTGGCGGAATGATCGGACGGCGGGGAAGGACCGCCAAGAAAGGGCGGTCACCTTGGCGGCGCACGACCGCCGGTAAGGGAAGAGGAGCCGCGGCCAGCAGGACGGCCGGCCTCGGCGGGAGAGACCGCGATCGCGGGAGGTGGCCGTGGCGCGGCCGCCCCCATGCGGGCGGAACACCGCGGGCGCTAGAGGCGGCCGCGGGGAGGGGCGGTTGCGGGCAAACTCCCGCGGCCGCGGGAGGCGGCAACGGGGAGGAGCGGCCGCCTTTGCGGGCGGAGCCTCGCGGCCACAGGGGGCGGCCGCGTTGAGAGGCGGTTGCGTGGAGGGGCGGCCAGGCGCGGCCGGCCAGGCGCGGGCCGCCCAACGCCGGCGATGGAGGTGTTGGCGGCCGGTCACGGTGGTGGATTGGATGGTGCACGTAGTGGGATCGGTGCACGGGATATCGCGTGTGGCGATTACGCATGCAACGATCAATCCCACAATCTCACAAAGTTACTGGGGATCATGATGAGTGGGCTACTTGCAGCCAAAATTTCTATAAATATCACTGACATCATCAAATATATTATTATTTTAAACTAAAAAGCACGAAAATCACATTTCCCATAAATTTTCAAGCTGGCTTTGAATAAAAAGGAAAAATGCTCAATTTAGATCTGATTCGATTTCATTTTGAGACGACGTGTTCGGAATCGAATCATTTTGAGTCGATTCACCTTGAAATAATTTTGATTTCGAGCCAAGCCCACCGAGCCGACTCATAATAAAGACAAAAAATAATCTATTTCAAGCCAATTCTATTTCATTTCTACATGGCTCAAAATCTAGTAATTTAGGTATCTACAACTTTCATGTTAATCATTTTTTTCTTATTGCACTCCATTTTTTTCCCAAAACGCGAACTCCATCCCCTGGAGTTCCTCCCCCTGAAATTTCCGGAGGGAAACTCCAGGGGATCCGGATCCGTAATTTAGAGTCCACCCACTCCAAAGTCTCCAAATAATTTTAATTTGGAGCGAGTCAAATCACTCCAATTAGACTAGTTATCAGCCCTATTATATATATCTTTATGATGAAATCATAATCACTCCATTATATATCCCTCCCTCTCTCTCCCTCTCCTCTCTCTCTCTCCTCTCTCTCTCTCTCTCTCTCTCTCTCTCGCTCCCGAACACATGGCGTTCAGTCACGCATGGTGCATCAAAATTCCCTCCAAATCCAAACCCAGCACCTCCCCATCGCGGAAGAAGCCCGGCCGGAGCCACCGCCGTCTCCTCCTCGGAACACCTGATGCCGGCGACGAGCCATTATCCCCCAAAGTGGGCTGCATGGGACAGATCAAACGCTGCAAACCGCCGGCGGCGTCAGCGCCTGCCGGCGGCTTCAACCTCTTCGTCACCTCAGCTTCCTTTTCCTCGAGCGGAAGTTCTCCGGGGAGCTGCCGGAGGAATACGGAGCCTGCGAAGCCTGCGCCGAGGCCGGCGAGAAGATTCGCCGCGAGACCTCTGACGTCCGTGGAGGGGATAGATCCGCCGCTGCCGGTGGAGAGGAAAGATAGGCCGCCGGCGGAGAGCTTGTGGAAGAGGAGAAGCAGAGACGCCGGTGAGCTCGGAGAGTTGCAGCTCTGCCGGCCACCGCCGCCGGCCGAAGTTCCGGCGCTTAGTTTGAGAAGTAGAATGCTTGGTTCTGTAATTTAGTTTAGGGGTAAAGAGGCTGGATGATTTAATTTCATTATTTTAAAATCGAATTTATCTTATTATTTGCTATTCAGGATATCCTCTTCAAAAGATAATAATGATCAATATTATTTATTTATATTATATTTAAAATACATTGGGTTGATTGGAATTCCGTTTGATAGAGTGGTGACAGTCGTGAACACAGTAGTTATGAAGTTCATGAACGCACGACCTCACCTAATGAGTTTTGTCCATTTTCGTGTTCAAAACTAGTTAGACCTCACCTAATAAGTGATATTTATCTCCCTTCTAAATTTTATTAGTTTACAAAAATGCCCATTTTTTTATAAATATGGGTGCAAAAAAATGATAAAAACAAACAAATTATTTTATAATATTTAATTTTGTCATTTGTAATGACTCTACTACATTCAAAGGCCTGACTTTTTTTCTTTAGAAATATAAATAGAAAGTGATCAAATATGTTAAATTATTTTTGATATTCTAATTTTATCTTTCGTGATAACTATACGTTAAAATTATTAGGAGCATTTTTTTTGTAAACTAGTGAAACTTTGAGAGGAGGTAAATATAATTTTGGCATACATAGGGATTAAACCTCTAATTATGCAAACCCCTAATACATAAAACTAATTTTAATGAGCCTCAACGAGAAACCATTAATACATAAAACTAATTTTAATTGGAGGATAGAGGATAAATGAAATACAAAGCTAAGAGAAAATTTTATTCAAGTTTAAATTAAACCCAACTACATCAAAATCAGCATGCAATTCACCAGCACATCAAAATAAACAAATCATGACCTTATTTTATTTAGAGCAAATTATTGATAACCTCTCTTATCTTTTTCATCACAATTAATAATCCTCTTAATCTTTAAAAATTAAATATATAAACCCCTTTCTTTACTTAATGAAATTTACAAGAAAATATACACATTTCTAAATATTAAGCTCAACAACACATCATTGAGTATATCGTGGTAAGTTTAATTGCAGTGTAATTCATATATGATCAACTTAAAATCCATTTATTTAATATGTTTTATATCAACTTAAATGAAACATAACTTCATAAAAAGATTTAAATTATCTTCTAAAACCCTAATCTCAAATTATATCACAAAAATCACAGTAACAATTAAAACTTTTAATAAAATAGAAAACTTTAAGAAGCATATAGCTGACTTTGAATTTCAAGAAAAAAGTCAACCTCACATATACACTATTATAATATAGAAAGGGGAAAAAAACCTTTGGTTGTAAGAACAAAATTTCAATTTTACCCCTAAAAGTCTAAAATAGAGTTTTCCAAGTAAAGCTCTCTACTTGTGCAAAATGAAAAATCATTCTACAGATTAAAATAACAAGAAAAATGTAGACAGGCTTATTTCAAATAGCTTGGCACAATTAAATCTCAAATAACCAAAATAAATAAATAAATTTTAATATAGAATCTTAGTATACAGCTACAAAACAATAAGGGGCAAAATGGATAATCTAATGCATAAGTAGGAGCAAGACCAAGTAATATATACAAAAGGAGTCTTCTCTACCCACTGCTACTAAGCCATTTCAGATTGGTACATAGGGCTTACACTAACCACCATTCCTAGGAGGAGGGTAAAAATTAATACAAAAATAAAAAATAAAAAACCTATATCCTTTAGTGTACATACAACTACAGAAGAAAAACCCTGCACCCATTGATTAATGAAATTTAAGCCCTCATTCTCTGTACAATTCTCCCAAATATACAAAGGCTTGCATCAAAACTTTCTGAACAAGGGGGGGCCATCTCCAGGTATAAATACATTGGCGCCGGGGCCATTACTCGACTCAGCTTGTTTTCTTCGACACGATATGCTCGAGCATGCGTCCAGATCCTTACGATCTGAAACACTGTTCTCTGATCAAAAAATTAACCGCGTTTCTTTTTCTTTCGGAGTTATCCACCGGGTTCTGGGAGTTCGCAGGACTCAGAATCATGCGCAGTAGCTGAAGCATCCTTTTGAAGAGAACCAACAGGAACATACACAAAGCCTTTAGGAAGCCTCTGATTCTGCAATGATGCTTGGTAGGAAGTCATCACCATTTCCTTCTCAAGACTCTTCATACCCTAAACTAAAACAATGCAAGATTCAGCATTTTGTATATAAGATGTTAAGTACAATAAAATTTTCCATTCGATTTAATGGATGACACCAAATCAAAAACTACTTGCATAAAGCTCAAAGGATGACTCACTCGTTATTAATTTGATTCAATTGAATATAAGCTTACACACGCACATTCATATGTTATTCATCACACATGCATTGCGATGTATTAGAATATATTACATACATTCACATTTATGTTATGCACTTATAAAAATGTGTATGTGTGTGTGTGTTGTGTATATATATATATAATCTCAATTAAAACTTAAAAATATATTAAAAATTAAGAGATTTGACTCAAATTAGCTCAATATTGACTCAATATCGATCATTTTCGCCCCTAAGCAAGAAAATAGAAATGATTTCCATTAAAATCATCTAATTACCTTCCGATCTTTGGACTTCATTTCTCCACAACCTGCTATGTTTGAAACACGAGCAGGCGGTCTCTGTGGGAGTTGTTTGCCGGAGATGGTGATCCTATTAGCCATCTTCCTTTTGTTAGGGAGTTGAGACATGGAGCTATCGTCGGTCTTTCTGTCGACGTCGATCTGAAGCCTGGAGATGTTTCTTCCATGGACGGTACTATTGATCGTAATATCATCAGATCTTTGAACTGCTCCACTGTAGGATGGGTTGTCTATAGAAGTGGTTGCAGATTCTGAACTGATGCCAGGTGTTAAGGAGCTATGAACCATAGCTGAGAAAGCAACACAATCTCTCCTCGAAGCGAGTATCCCGTGTGAGTAAACAACCACATCTCGCTGGGAAAAAAAATACAAAACCTTAACATGTTATCAAACACAAATGAATGATCCAAACATCCAGAAAGCATAGAAATTACAGTTTAACTGATCCAGAAAAAATACAAGGTAAAACTGTTTCTGATCAACATGTAATCTATAAATTATTTATTGTGTTTTAGTGAGAAAAAAATATTCTATTGAAGTGCAAGTAAGCTCAGACTATATCAGAGAAAAGAAAGAAAATTTTAATCTAATAACAGGAAAGCTGACATTAAGAATCAAAAAATTTCTAATTTACTAGAAATATATTGGTAAAATGAGAGGGAACAAGTCAAAAAAGTTGAGAGTATTAAAACCAGAATAATATTATTAAGCACCCTATACTCATATATATATATATAGAGTAAGGGAAAAAGTGAACAAAGACTAAAATACCCTCATGAGGGTAAAATACAAAACACATAAAACTGACTTGATTTAAATTCTCCCCCTCAAGTTGAATGGTAGATATGTCATTCCGAGTCTATGGATATCATCAATAAAAACATCGCACCCTAAGCTCTTGGTGAAGACATCGGGCAACTGATCGCTGGAGTAAACGAAAGGAGTGACTATGTTTCCTTTTTCTAGATGGTCTTTGATGAAATGACGATCAACCTCGACATGCTTAGTTCTGTCATGTTGGACCGGATTGTGAGCTATGCTGATAGCAGCTTTGCTGTCACGAAACAGAAAAATGGGAGCATCCTCCTGAATGTCCAGGTCTTGCAATAAGGTGCGCAGCCATAAACCTTCACAGAGGCCTTGAGACATTGACCGGTACTCAACTTTAGCACTATCTCTGGCCACCACATTTTGCTACTTGCTACGCCACGTGACCAAATTTCAGCCAACGAAGGTGCAATACTCCGTTGTAGATTTCATGTCATCGCGGCTTTCGGCCCAATCAACGTCAATAAAAACGTCAATTCTTAAATGGTTGTTCTTTGAAAACATCAACCCCCAACCCGAAGCCTTCTTTAAGTACCATAGTACGCGGTATGCGGAATCTTGATGTTCGATCCTTGGGACATGCAAATACCTACTCAAGATTCCAACTGCATATGTGATGTCGGAACGAGTGTGTGAGAGGTATAAAAGCTTCCCCACCAATCCTTGATAACTTGAAGCATTTGTGTGATCGCCATCGCTATCTGCATTGATCCTATGGTTCTCCTCCATAGGGGTGTTCGCAGGAACACAACAAAGCATCCCAGTCTCTGTTAACAAATCTATCACATACTTACGTTGCGAGATGAAGATACCCGGATCAAAACGAGTTACTTCAATTCCTAGGAAGTAGCGAAGCCTTCCCAAGTCCTTTACGTCAAACTTAGCTGACAGAAGAGCTTTTAGCTTTGAGATTACATCTGAGTCATCTCCGGTGATCAATATCATCAACATAGACAATAAGAACGAAAAATTTTCCCTCATTCTTCCTAACAAAGAATGTACTATGATCAGAATGTCCTTGTTTGTAGCAAAACATGATCATGACCTTGTGAAATCTGTCAAACCAAGCTCTGGGAGACTGCTTCAACACGAACAAAGACTTCCTTAAGCGACATCCCCTCTTCACAAAACCTGAGGGAAATGTCATGTACACCTCTTCATCGAAGTCACCGTGCAGGAACGTATTTTTGACGTCCAGTTGATGTAGATCCAAGACCAAGCACGCAACACAAGATAGAATCACACGAATAGAGTCCATCTTTGCTACCGGGCAAAGGTCTCCTGGTAGTCAACTCCCTGAGTCTGGGTGTAACCACAAACGACCAGAAGGGCTTTAAATCGCTCAACTTTACCATCCTGATTTTGCTTAACGAAAAAGACCCACTTTGAACCGATGGCTTTCTTGTAAGGAGGAAGGGAATAGACATTCCATGTGTGATTCTTATCCAAGGCAGACATTTCCTCCATTGCTTGAACCCATGTCGGAATGCAAACCGCCTCCTGCCATGTCTTAGGAATAGTGATGACGGACAAGGAAGATATAAAACCCTGATGAAGCTGAGAAAGGTGATCATAAGCAATATGATTAGAGATAGGGTATTTCGTACACACATCCTTACCTCTTAACACAGCAATGGGAACATGCAGATCAACATCAGAATCTGAGTCCAAAGACGGCACCGACAGCAACGGAACAACGGAGGACTGTTTACCGACGGTGATATATATGATGAAAAGGAGAGATAAGGGACGAATGGTGATATATGGGAGAAAACGACGTAGGTGTAGGTGACGAAGGGCTTGTAGGAGTAGCAATGGTGGAAGACATGATAGGTGTAGAAGGAATCAGAGGGAGTGGCACTGAATCGATGACTGGAGTGAGTCGAATCCAAGTAGTAAGATTCCTCCTCACGAAAGGTCACGTCCATGGTACAGAAAAAACATCTAGAAGGGGGGTGATAACACTGATACCCTTTTGTAGTGGTAGAATAGCCAAGAAAGACACAACGGAGAGCCCGAGGGTCAAGCTTGTCACGATGGGGCTGATAAACGTGAACAAAACATACGCACCCAAAAACGCAGGGTAGAAGATGAGTGGTATGAACAGAAGTAGTGGAAAGACGGACTAGAGGAGTAGTATAATCTAGAACTCGTGAAGGAAGACGATTGATAAGATGAGTAGCAGTTAGGATGACGTCACCCCAATATGATTTCGGGAGATGCATGGTAGTGAGAAGGCACCGGGCAACATCAAGAAGATGCCGGTTTTTCCGTTCAGCAGCACCATTTTGGGTGGAGGTGTAAACGCAAGTGGTTTGGTGAATAATTTCATGACTAGTGATGTATGAGCCAAACGCTCCATGATCATTGTATTCTCCCTCATTATCACTACGAAGAATTTGGATTAAACTGAGTTTGCACCATTTTATGGAAGGTTTGAAAAACCGGAAACACTTCATTTTTTTCTTTAAGAGATAAAATCAAGTAGTACAAGAAAAACAATCGATAAAGGTAACAAACTAACGATAACCAGTTAAAGATACCCGAGGAGGAGCCGGTCATGTGATCGGTAGCTCCCAAGTCAATGATCCACTGAGACGGAGGTGTCGCAACAGCATTGGCACTGGGCATAGCAGCAGTAGCAAAGGAAGTAGAAGTACCGCTCTGGGGAGTGTCTGACTGGGAGTGCAGGAGGCGACGAAGAGCATCCAATTTCGAGGTAGTAAAATGTCCTGGGAGCTGACCATGAGGGTCGTCGTGAACCTCAGTGGAGTAAGCAGCATCATAAAAGCGAGAACCACTCTGGTGGTATCCCTCTCATCCTGGGCCACGACCACGTCCTCGACCACGGCCGGATTCAGGTAGAGAAAGGTGAGGATGGAGCTTGAAGCACACGTCCCTAGTGTGGCCCCTGCAACCACAGTAATCATAGGTAGGAACCGCGTTGGTATGGTTGGAGCCACCTCGACCAACACTAGTAAAGGCAGAGCGATCAGAGTGAAGAGGAGCAGTCGTGTTAAGGGATCTCCGACGGTCTTCATCGCCAAGGACCATGCTAAAGGCCTCCCGAAGAGATGGAAGAGGAGATCGGTGTATAATATTTGTTCGAACCATATCCATTTTTATGTTCAATCCCATCAGGAACACATGAAGACGAAATCATTTGTCCCTTTTCTACAACAGAACTACAACAGCAGTACGGGCGAGAGTAAATTGCTCGAAATAATCCAATTCCTGAGAGATACGCTTGAACTCAAAGAAGTAAGCAGACACCGTCATGGTTCCCTGACGTAACTCCAGCATCTGACGCGTTAGCTCATAAATCTGAGTGGAGTTTCTGATCTGAGAGTAAGTCTCAAGTCCACGAGTCCAGATCTCATAGGAAGAATCCATCAACATGTAACTCTGGTACACCTTCGGGGACATGGAATGCAGTAACCAGGAGACTACCAGAGAATTTTTCGAGTCCCAACGCCTCCAAGAAGGATCACCCAGAGGAGGTGACACAATGGTCCCATCAATATATCCAAACAGCTGATGGTTGCGGATGACATGTTGTGCCGCTCGAGAACATTCAAGATAATCTGTCCCATCTAAGAGCATAGTGGTGATCTTTAGGGGGCTAGCGTGACCAGAAGACTGTTGAGGGTCACCCATCCGGGGTGCCACAACACTCGGCGATGTAGAATCAACAACCGCCAAAGAATCATCCATGAGAAGCAACTGACAAGATCAAACAAAAAAATAGAACGTCACTGGAACATCACTAGAGGCAGCAGCAGATCCGGCACTGGAACATCACTGGAGGAGGCAGCGGCTGGATTTGGAGAGACTGCCGGCAATGGAGACAGCCGCGGAAGATCTGGAGAACGGAACATCACTGGAAGCAGCAGTTGATCGGATCTGGAAGCAGTCGGTCAGCAGTCGAGCGCAGAGAAGAGGCGAGAAGTGATCGGATCAGGCGCAGCAGTCGAACGCAGAGAGGAAGACAAAGGTCGACGGTAACACGGCGCGCATCATGAGGAGAGGCGGCGGTCTCCTTCAGCGCGCACCACTGTCGGCGAGAAGGCTGCGGCTCACCACGGAAGTGACTTCAAACCTGCGGGGGAACGATGTGAGGGAGGCGAGCGATGACAAGAGGAGATGCGAGCGGCTGAAGAGGAACACGGGATTAGGGTTCTCTCAGGCTGCTCTGATACAAAGTTGAGAGGATTAAAACAAGAATAATATTACTAAGCACCCTATACTCATCATATATATAGAGTATGGGGAAAAGCGTACAAAAACTAAAATACCCTCATGAGGGTAAAATACAAAACACAGAAAACAGACTTGATTTCAACTAACAAACGGTCAAGATACAGTCAACATATCAGCAAGATACAGTCAACATATCAGAACCAGATAAATTTTCTTATTTTGGGTCTTGATTTGGTTAACATTTAGATTAATCACCTGGTTCCTGTCATGTACATAAAAAGCAGGAAATAGAAGATTTATCCAAGTTCAAACTAAATCAGTGAAAATCCCATATATCGTTCGAAGTAATAGACAAGAAATAATCATAACCCATATAGTGACTGCTGAGAATCCCATTTTAGGTTTAAACCATGAGGCTCTGGGCATATGCATAAATCATGTTTCAAGCCAACACTTGTTTCACAGATGTAATCCTCAATTGATGAATGCCTGATGACTTAAGGCTAACCATCTCCGCTCCGGAATTACATTCCGCGTAGAGGAAATCATCCGTCCAAGACGTTATTCCAGGCCAGATGCCAGAGCTCCCGCGGCTGTTCAGCTGTTCCATTGTCGGTGCGAGCCAGCAGCTCAAATAGGCCCTAAGAGTGTCACTCAATTTCCCCTCCACGGTCACATGTGCATTATAGCAATTTGCACTGACATTTCCTCAAGGAATTGTGATTTCCAAATGCAGTTCACGGGATGCAGGCATGGATGAAGGCATCCCACACACACCTTCATCCAGATTGTGCAGGGTCCTTGAATTGCCACAGATCTTCAATTGTCTTAGGAATTGCTTCAGCTTCTGGCAATCTCTTCCATTTGATTAAGAATTATGTATTTGGTAGCACACCACAGTTTCACAACCCTTCTTGAGAGTATTTCATTCACTTCTTTTCAAAAGATTTCATCTGTACGGGAGGTGCTCTATGTGATTATCCTCTCCAGGGATCCTCTCTGGTTCTTCATGATAGGGGCCTTAGCGTGCTCACATAGAACACCAAATGTATCTTCAAAGAGTTGGGTAGGTCAAGGAGGTATCACATCTTGCCTACTTTGTCAATAACCTCAAATAGCCCCTCATATATCCTCATAATACCTTTGTGCTGTTGTGCATGTCGAGTAGAGCTTTGAATTTTTGAGGTAACATTACTTTCTCTTAGGCCTACCCTTGAGGTCTTCTCTTTGCGTCGGCACACTACTTTATATTTTTTCTAAGTAAACTTTGTCCACGCCATTTTGTTGTTGTTCCCATCACTTAGCCATTTGAAAGGCTCCAGGACTTTTTCCATCTCCCTTGTTTATGGTCAATGCATGTGGTGAAGTGGTTGACATCTTGTTGCCAATTCAAAGGGACTATTTCAAGTTGACTCGATCTATTGCAAGTTATAAGAGAATTGTGCCATGTCTAATATCTTTGCCCAATCTCGCAGATTAGCAATCACAAAGTGCTACATGTAGCATTTCAGTAGGTTGTTCACCCTCTTTGTTTGCCCATCAGATTGCGGGAGAAAACGGGAGAGAAGTTTTGTTGTGAACCAAACATCTTAAACAACTCCATCCATAGTTTCCCAGTGAAGCGAGGATCCCGATCTCTCACTATATTTTGAGGGTAGCCCTCAATACTTAACTACATGCTTGAAAAATACTTTTGCAGCTTCCTGACCAGTGCAGTCTTATGTGCATGGACGAATGTCCCATACTTGGAAACACGATCTATGATCACCATAATTGACTCGGAGCCTCCAGATTTTGGGAGAGCATTGATGAAATCAAATGTTATTGTGTCCCATAGATGACCGATAATGGCTTTAATAACCAACATGCTGACAATTTCCCACTTTGTGTTTTGCATACAAGACATGTATTCAGGCAAAGATCCACAAAACCTTTCATCCTTGGCTAAAAGTACATGATCTCCAATAGGGCCACTATTCTCTTTTGACCTGGGTAGCCTGCCCATCCGGTGTCATGACATTCTTCTTTGATAAAGTCCTTCCACAGGTTTCCCCGCTTTGGGATGTAGAGTATCCTTCCATTGGTGTAGAGAAGATCATCTTCTACCTAAAATTGTTTGGTCCCTCCTTCCTTGGCAACCTTTAACAACTTTATTGCTAAGGCATCCTGTCCAAGTCCTTCCCAGATTTGGTCTAACAAATCCCATTTTGTTATAGTCATTACAGCAAGCTCTGCTTTGCGGCTTAAAGACAAGCTTGTACCTAAAAAATAAATAAACTCTGCATTGCGGCTTGGACCTCTCTTTCACCCTTGGCCAAAAATGCATGATCTCCAATAGGGCCATTATCCTCTTTTGACCTGAGAGGCCAGCCCACTTGGCGTCATGACATTCCTTGATCAAGTCCTTCCACAGGTTTCCCCTAGTTTCCTTTAGTATAGAGAAGATCACCTTCTACTTAAAATTGTTTGGTCCCCCCTTCATTGGCAACCTTTAACAACTCCAAGTCCTTCCTTGATTCCATCTAACAATTCCCATTTTATTATAATAATTGCAGCAAGCTCTACTTTGCCGATTAAAGCAGAGCGTGTACGGCTGTACCTAAAAAATTTCTGCTTTGCGGCTTAAAGCGTCAGCAACTATATTCACCATATCGGGCCTATATTACACGGAATAGTCAAACTCGATGTTATGGGTCCAAATGTTACGGAACTACACGACGATGAGCCACCATGACAAGTCTACACGCGTCGGGCGCGTATATCGCAAGGGCCCACCGAGACCGCGGAGAATATTTAATAATAAATATGTTGATATGTTTATTGACGCATTTTTAGTATTTCCTAATTTCAGTATTTCCTAATTTCAGTATTACCTAATTTCCAGTATTTCCTAATTTCAGTATTTCCTTTTATATTCACTCCTCGCCACTATAAGAGGGCAGACGGGCCTGGTAATATTTATCTTGGAATGTATGAAGGTTTCTAGGGTTGCTCCCTAATTTCGTCACTTCTCGTCCTACTTCATTCTCGCTCACCCCCGTCGGCCCTTCCCCTTGCTGGATTCCTCCTGAGATTTTTCTGTGATCATATCAATTGGTCCGACCTGCCGCACCGCCCGCTCTTGCCGCTGGTGCTCGGGTTTGCCTAATGAATTCAGAAATCTATCTCCCTGGTCCACTAGCCCGCACAACACTTGATCCCCGCCGACCTGCATCATCGCGACACAGCCCGATTTCCGCGACGCAGCACCCGATCACACGTCGCCATAGGAAAGACGAGCGGCCAAATCGTTGTCGTCGTTCCGCACGACGCGAGACCCAGCTGACGCGCGGTTTAACCTTGTCGGACATCCCGACCCCGATCCGCCTTCAGCATCACGCCGCCAACGCCGATCTGCCACGTCCCGCCCTCCAGCAACCGGATCGGCCCGCTCCACCTCCTCCGGCAACCGGATCAGCCTCCGGCGTCCTTTCCGCACTCGATCCGCCACGATCTCTGCCACAAAGCCTCCTCCAACAACCGGCTGATCCAGCCGCGCCCCAACCCCTCCGCTGCAGCCCTCCGGATCTTCCGCCGCCCATGGCCACTATTCTGCCTCGTTCTCTTCTTGGGGCCTGGCCCCACTACGCTCCAGGTATCGACTGTCCTTCGCCCGTGTCGCGGGGCTTCTATCAGAAGGATCTTCTTCCCCTTCCGTTTTTGCTGCAGGAAGGCCGCCGCCCCGGGCCTCTGTTCCGTTGTGCCGCAAAGGACATCGCCGACATCACATCCAACCTACATCCTGGGCACCATGGCCGCAGCCAAATCCGCCGCTCCCGGTCGCTGTTCTTGCTGTCGCCGACCACCAACCCTCAGCTAGATTTCTCTGACCTAGCTGCGCAAATCCTGGCCACATGCGCCTCACTCCACGCCAAAGTCGATCGTCTTCTCATGTACCACAGAGAAGCTTCTGCAACCCCCCACGAGGTTCCCTGCCCTAAGTCGTCTCCACCACGGCTGCCTTCTGCACCATGCGAAAGTTTTCTGGTCATGTCACCTCTCTCTACGGTTGCTAATGCACTACCTCTCTCTAAGGTGGTCATCCCTCCGTCGCTTCCACCAGCCTCATCACCGCCTCTTCTATCGCCCGGTCCGGTAAACTCGCCACCCCCTCTACCGGCTCTTACTCCGCCGGCTCCAGTCTTGCCACCCCCTCCGATAATCTCACTGTCTCCTCTCCCGGGTCTCGCTCTGCCGTCCCCTGCCCTGTCGCTTCCACCGGTCGCATCGCCGCCTCTTCTGCTTCCCCGTGCCACGTTGCCCCCGATGGATCCGTTCCTGCTGTCGGTCGTCGCGTCTCTGACATCCATGTGGCGGCTGCTCACCACTGCCCCACCAACCTTACGGAAGCCATTATTTCTGTCGCATGTCCTTCCGATGGCGCTGCCGCTACTCACCAACACCACCTCCATTGCTACGTGCTACCTAACCTTGTTCTGGAGGGAGGTCAAGGTACCAGATGATCCGGCTACCCGCTTGGTACACGAGCTTGAGGGCAAGCTCGTTTTGAAAGAATGATGGAGTGTTACGAGTCCAAATGTTACGGAACTACACGACGACGAGCCACCATGACAAGTCTACATGCGACGGGCGCGTATATCGCAAGGGCCAACCGAGACCGCTGAGAATATTTAATAATAAATAGGTTGATATGTTTGTTGATGCATTTTTAGTATTTCCTAATTTCAGTATTTCCTAATTTCCAGTATTTCCTAATTTCCAGTATTTCCTAATTTCAGTACTTTCTTTTATAATTGCTTCTCGCCACTATAAGAGGGCTGACGGACCTTATAATCTTTATCTTAGAATGTATGAAGGTTTCTATGGTTGCTCCCTAATTTTGTCTCTTCTCGTCCTCCTTTATTCTCACTCACCCCCGCCGGCCCTTCCCCTTGCCGGATACCTCCTTGAATTTTTCCATGATCGTATCACTCGGCAAGAAAATTTTGCAAGCTTGCATGTTTGGAAGACAGTTTCTGTGATTGAAAGTAACTATCACCACATTGTATGTGCAAACTTTGCACCTATCAAGTAGTGCTCCCATATTTGTAGACAGTGAATGATGATTGCTATCTACTGTTCTTGCACTATGTATCACCGTTTCGTTTCATTCAAAAGCTATACGATTACCTTGCATTAGCACCCCTCCAATGGCAAAGCCTAAGGTGTCTCTCTGCAACTCAAACTCTGTCACAGCAGTGATAATACCGTCCAAAGGAACGTTTGCACCCTTCAATCCACATTCAGGCATTGTCGTTCTTTAAGAAATCATCCAGTGTGGCTACCCTCCTTAAGTAGACCTGAATAAATCGCCAGTAACAGTTTACAAGTCCAATGAATGATGTTAGCTCAGTTATCTCGGCGGACGTTTCTCATTCCACGATGACTTCAACATTCACCTTGTCCATCTTCAACGTATCATGCCCATCTTCTACTCTTTGGCACTTTGACTTCTTCACATATAACTCATTCACAACAACGCGCGTACAATCAAGTACCCAAGAATCTTGAATGTCAACTAATTCACATACCGAGAAACGAAGTCATCACTATCAGACAAGGTTGCAGATGTCGGATGTCGGACTCATGTCGGTTTGAGTTTTTTATGTCGGATGTCGAATTGCGGGAGATATATTGGGGACATTTCACAATGTCGAATTGTATTGTTATATATATCTCTACCACTATAATAGAAATATCAAACCCATGAATTTTAAATTCATTAGAGTGATTTGGACCGTCTGATCTTGATGGATTATTCAGCAGTCGTCTGATCAAACCAACCCTCTCTTTTCACATTTTAATAGGGGTCCTAAACCTACTACTAGGGGGTCTTAAAGTTAGGTAGATAACTTCAAAAAAGCCTTAAGTAACAACACTCGCTAAAAGCTTTGATTTAAAACCAGCCCACAAACTTGCCTATTCATGCAATTAAAGATAAGTCCGGCATCCCACAAGCCCGCTAATTTCAAACATTCTTTATGGAATTCTATATTTAAACCCAAGAGGTTCAAACCTACCGGCAGTGTGGGACTATAAAAGCTCTAATTTTATATTATACGTGCCTTTTGGATCTGCGCCTTTTACGGGCATTTTTAGGAAAAGTGCTCAACATGAAAGTTGTAGATCTCGACGATATTTACAACTTTCATGTTGAACACTTTTCCTAAAAATGCCGTTTAGGCCCCCGATTTGTCCCTCAAAAATAATCAGGCGGAACATACACATATATAATGGGTTTAATGGAAATACGGGTAAAATGTATTTAGTTATATACGTGCCTTTTGGATCTGCACCTTTTACGGGCATTTTTAGGAAAAGGGTTCAACATGAAAGTTGTAGATCTCGACGATATTTACAACTTTCATGTTGAACACTTTTCCTAAAAAAGCCGTTTAGGCCCCCGATTTGTCCCCCAAAAATAATCAGGCGGAACAGTATTCAACATTTAAGTTGTAGATCTCGACGATATTTACAACTTTCATGTTGAACACTTTTCCTAAAAATGTCGTTTAGGCCCCCGATTTGTCCCCCGAAAATAATCAGGCGGAACATTTTTGGGGGACAAATCGGGGGCTTAAACGGCATTTTTAGGAAAAGTGTTCAACATGAAAGTTGTAAATATCGTCGAGATCTACAACTTTCATGTTGAACACTTTCCCTAAAAATGCCTGTAAAAGGCGCAGATCCAAAAGGCACGTATATAACTAAATACACTTTACCCGTATTTCCATTAAACCCATTATATATTTTATGATTATATATTTATATAATTATAATATATGATAATTATAATTAAAATAAAAGCAATGAAATGTTTTTTTAAGCCCGCCGGGGGCGGGCAAAGCCCGCCGTTGCTGGCGGAGGGGCGCGGGCGAAGCCCGCCGTCGCCGACCGGGGGGCGGGCTCGCCGTCGCCGCCGGGGGGCGGGCGAAAACGGCATTTTTAGGAAAAGTGTTCAACATGAAAGTTGTAAATATCGTCGAGATCTACAACTTTCATGTTGAACACTTTTCCTAAAAATGCCCGTAAAAGGCGCAGATCCAAAAGGCACGTATATAACTAAATACATTTTACCCATATTTCCATTAAACCCATTATATATTTTATGATTATATATTTATATAATTATAATATAATTATAATATATGATAATTAAAATTAAAATAAAAGCAATGAAATGTTTTTTTAAGCCCGCCGGGGGCGGGCAAAGCCCGCCGTTGCTGGCGGAGGGGCGCGGGCGAAGCCCGCCGTCGCCGACCGGGAGGCGGGCGAAGCCCGCCGTCGCCGGGGGGCAGGCGAAGCCCGTCGCCGCCGGGGGGCGGGCGAAGCCCGCCGTCGCAGTCCAGGTACTGTGGCGCGTGGCCATCGGGCCGGAGGTGGGCGAAGCCCGCCGCCGTCCAGGTACTGTGGCGCGTGGCCATCGGGCAGGAGGCCCGTGCCTGTCACTCGTATATATATATAGATATATGTTTCATAATATTTTCATCTATTAATTAGATGGTAATTATTTTATTTGATTAAATGTAAACAAAAATTCATTAGAGAAAATTAAACTACTAACGAGTGTTTAATCGTATTTGATTGGTGTCATTTGGAGTCAGCTTCTCACCAAATGCACAGCATAGATCTCTACATGCTATGGAAGAAGCACTAGGTATCTTGCTAGAACCTTCTGATGAATTCATTCTATAAAAAATTATAATTTTTTTTGAAAAAAAATCGCAATATTGGGCCGACATTTGCCACAATATTGGGCCGACTTGTCCGACATGTCGGCTGCAATAATGGAAAATGCCAGAATTGTCATATGTGGCAATAACGTGTCGTTTCCCCCTCAAAACTGACATGTCGGCCGACATGTCTAACATGTCGGCCACAATCTACAAGCTTGTTGTCAAATGCCTCTTGCACAATGCTCGCAGAATCTGAAAGTTTCTTCATCTCTTTTCTTTGAGTATGGTGTCATATTACTTTCAATTTTCATTCTTCTTGCAGTAGTTGCATTGATCTCCTTTGAGATTTCTCGACTTAGATCTTGACTTTTCTCTATCTCTCTTTCAATCTCGCATGTGCGACCGTCCTCTCACGAATAATCCATCACCATGCTCATTTGATCTATCTGATGATACCTTTACGTGCAACTCCTCACAGTGCAGACCCGCTTTAACATCTTCGATGGAAAGTGTGTCTTGGCTATACACCATATTATTCACGAATTGCCCAAATGATAAAATAAGTGAACACAAGAGGATCATCGCTTGATCCTCATCATCAATCTTCACATCGATGTTTTTTAAATCTATCATTATTTGGTTTAAGTCATTTTGAAAGTGTAGAGTAGTTTTAAGTACAACCGATTCGTGAGAGTCTTCTTTGAATAGAGTATCTCGAGCTTATTCCATAATTTTGCCTCAGTATCTTATTCGGCGATTTCATGAAAAACTTCATGAGCAAAAGAAAGTTGAATAGTACTGTGAGCTTTCATTTCAAATTCATCTTTCACATCCGCCGTCGTATTCTTTGACAATTTATCGGGCTCGAACACGATCTTGTAGGCTCCTTGTTGGTTAAATAGGGATCCGGATTCTCTGCAGTTCCTCCGGGAACTGCAGAGGTGGAGTTCGCAAATTTGAGGATTAACGGAGCGAAAGTAGAAAAAATGGTTAACATGAAAGTTGTAGATATCTTCGAGACGAATAACTTTCATGTTGAACATTTTTTGATTTGAAGTTGTTTAGACCTCCGATTTGGGCCCCGAAAAAAACCGTCCGCAAATAATTAATTAAATATTTTGCGGACGGTTTTTTTTCGGGGCCCAAATCGGTGGTCTAAACGACTTCAAATCAAAAAATGTTCAACATGAAAGTTATTCGTCTCGAAGATATCTACAACTTTCATGTTAACCATTTTTTCTAATTTCGCTCCGTTAATCAGCAAATTTGCGAACTCCACCTCTGCAGTTCCCGGAGGAACTGCAGAGGATCCGGATCCGTTAAATAGAGAGATCATCTTGATCCTCCACAGGCTGAAGCTATCTCTCTCATCAAACTTCTCCACCTTGAAATTTGTCGACGTCATCTATGTCCAAGGTCAGAACCTAGCTCTGATAGCAGTTGTTAAAGTGGAGAATAGAGAAGAGTGAGAGAGAACGAACAAAATAAGAAGAGCACACGAGCACAAGTGAGCAAGAGAGAAAAGAACTCAAAAAATATTTCTGAACTTGATGTCTTACAAATGAAACTTCATTCCATTTTATAGTCATTCAAGACCAATATTATATTTACAAGCTTATGTCATCGTTGATCTCATTCTACTACTTACCTCATCATGGACATCACCATAGCATTTACATCATCGATGACATCATCCTACAATTTACATCATCCAATTATTTACATCATTGTTTGCATCATTGTTTACATCATTATTCAAGTTCAAAAGATTTTATATCACAAAATCAACAATTATACTACTGATCTCTTACAGAGATAGTTGGGATGCGTTTACTAGGAAGAAGTGATCCATTATCATTGATGGTTGAATACATAATAAATTAATAATGTTATCATTTGAACTAAAATTGCCATGGGAAGAAATCCGACCTAAAGATTATTATGTCGCAAAAAGAATACACTAGAGAATGAAGGTCTCTCTGCATACTCATGAGTGTAAAGAAATTCTCTTCCCATAATCATTGTTTGCAAGTGGTTGGAGGATAGTGAGCTTATAAGACCATTAGTAGTGCTTCAAATTGGTTCTCTTCGTCTTAATGATAGCTCAATTTATAAATCAGAAACCGTAAATGTCGGTTAATCATGGGCAACCCATAATAGATGCGGGTACATATGCTCCAAGTAGTTATTCTATCATAATTCTGCTACATCGAGTTTTATGACCACACTAGGCATCGAGCTTAGATCTTGTGCTTATAGGCGCTAAGAATTTGCCTAGATGGCGAGTGAGTTCTTTTAAGGCACCTTCACAGAGCATCGAGATCTTTTAACTTTTGAGAAGCTCTTCGTGAGTTATTTCTTGGGTTGCGCGAAGGCTGCAGACTCTTAACAAGAACTTACTAACCACCTCTAGAAGGTTTGATGAGAGATATCGTCTTCATGCTTTCAACCTAGGAAAAGTTCTCCAATCGTAATACAAACATCAACCTCTATACTTCTGTTAGCCCATACAAAGGTCAACTTGGTATTTTAGACATTGAGGGAGTTCACCCATCATCGTGTACCGGACATCACCTTTTGTACTTTTGGTTGCCCAAACATAGGCCATTGAATTTTGGAATACATTTATCCGGCATCCTCTACTCAATTATTTTCATTATATCGTCTCTACCTTCCATCTAGACAAAGTAAATCACGACACCACTATTACGCGTAAACATTGATTTGGATGCCGAGAATAAGCAAGAGTTGAATGTTTGTATGACTAAGAATACCGACATATTTGCATGGCTTGAAGTGGGCATGATAGGAATTGACATCAACGTGACATGTCATTGTGCGAAATTCTCATATGAAGGAAATTTCATCCAAGCCAAGGAAGCCGGATTGATTATTAATATGAGTCTGATATGAACCCAGATTAGGATCTCGTGACTGATCAAGAGAGTATGAAGACATGGAAAGGATTGGAGTTCCCCTTCATCCATGCGAGAGACGCTATGTTGATGCCGAAGAAGAACCCTATCGGATGTGGTAGAGGAGGGAATAAAGAGATCGGCGAGCCCTAGCCGAAGGAATTCCCGATGGTTCAGTCAGGTATGCTTGAGACATTGGAGAGAGGGAAATATAGATAGAGAGAGAGAGGATGAGAAATTGATATTAATTCATTCATGCCCATTCATCAAGAGAAAAAATGCAAAGAATGAAGAAGTGCTTGCATCAACATGTTCGAAGAAAACAATTTGTCGTCGACTCGCCGGTGATCCAATCCTGTAAAAGATCAATGATGCAGCCAAGTTTTCCTCCAATGGCAAACTTAATGTAAATTAGGAAGGGCATTAAATAAAAGAATCCATTTGTTCAAGCGCCTATTTACCGTCTGACAATGAAGGCGAGGAACTAGATCTAATGTTCTTAGCCAAGCTCACTTCCTTGGTGTTTGAATTTAATGCTCTTGGCCAAGATGACCATACTGGTTATGTGTATTGACTAATTTGCAGTGTAAACATGTAAATGAGGGGCATTTTTGCGCATGCATGTACAATAAATAAATATTATTTTACTCTAATCAATTTTACATAAACCACATAAGCTTTAACGTTAAATTAACAAGGGCCAGCAATCCATTATATTTGTATAGCCTAAATAACTCATCAAAATTAAATTATATATATACATTTTTTGAGATCCTTAAAAGTGAATACTCTTCTTTATGTCGATACTTCTCAAATTTACCCACAAATTCTTTAGTACAATTGTGCAACAATTGTACTTTATCATTACAGAAATTGTGAACTATTTGACTATTCTCCTTGGGAAGAACTTGGTGAAGACCAGTTACAAATGTGCCAGTTTATTGACCAAGCAAATGTGAAAAAACAAATAAAGCTGCCTTGTGCATATTCTGACAGACCAAGATATGTTTTGTCAAACTTGCAGTCAGGACCTAATTTATTCCTTTGACATTTTCTGCTTTAAAATTTCAATCACTCAATCCTTTATCCTACTATAGTGGGGTCGGCGTAAATTTTCAATCAATTGGCAAATAATGGACAGAAATATAATGCTTGACTAAAACTTGCAGTATGGCTCATGCATGGAATGCATAATGATTAAGCAAATAACTGTAAAATTTATTGTTGAAAAAAGCATCGCATTACAAGAAAATACCTTGAGTTTCTCTCTTTTAATAACTCGCTCACAGAGGAGGCGTAATTTCTCTAGGTCAACCTGCAAAACCTTTTTATGTCAAATAAACCATCATGAAGCTTTCAACTATCAGCAATGTTGTCAATGAAAAATAGTGCAACAAAGTCAAATTTATGTACAAAGCAAAATTTAAATCAATCCCGAATAAAATTTATTTGAATGAACAAATCTATATGGAAAAGCAATTCTAACTAGAGTCTAAGAAAGAAAATTTTCCTCAAGAACTTAAACATTGCTACATTAAAGATGGTGCTCATGGACATAAATTTTTTCATCAACTCAGACATACCCGCACTTGCTTTATACTCCGAAGCTCATCAGCACCATGCTGACTGTCGGCCTAGAAATACAGATGTGAAAAAACACAGCATATTAGGGTGATTGCCTGTCAGCTGACATTGAAATGTAGAATGCAATACACTTACTGATGCGCAACAAAAAATTTCGGTAAAATAATAAAAACTGAACTTATCTCACAGGAGATGCAAAAAAAACTATATTGAAAGGATATTAAGAAATGATAAATACCAAAAATTCAAGTTACAAACTCAAAATATAGCATTTTGGAGAGGGAGGGCACCTTTTCTCTCTGCTCCAAACTATGCTTTTCACAATAAGCCTTGTGCTGTAACCTTCCACCACTAGCTTTTATATTCAGGAATAAGCCAGCATTTCTAGCACAGCTCGGGTGAAATTTAGATTGGCAATGCCCATAGCTGCACTGCAGAAAATGGAAAAGAAACAAAATGCACATATCCAATATGAGTAAACCATCAGTTTACATATTCTATACATAGAGACAGATGTTGCAACCAAACAAACCTTGAGGCACAGACCAAGACTGTTATGACATATACAGCAAGTATTCATATCTTTATCCTTGGAAATAGTTTCCTGCAACATCATACAGTATATAGTTTAGTAAGGAGAAAACTGAGGCAAGACCAATGGGGAGAAGCTAGACATCAGCAACAAAAAGTGGAAAGAAAAAAAATGATGCATCACCATTCCCCCAACAAGATTTAGCTGACCCCGTTTATACGTTGATTCCAGCAACCACTACATGAAAATAAATCATATATAAATTTTAGAAAAGGGATAATAAGAAATAATGAGGACTACTAATTGTTGGTTGTAGCATTGCAATTCAAAAAAAAAGGATAATAAGAAATAAAGCTTCAAAACACCTCAGCACAGAAAGCATGAACCCATTCTCCATCTATTGATTTGCGGAATGCACCACTAGAACCACCACATAAACTACACAGAGCTTTAGAATAAGTTTTCTCACTATGACCCAATTGTAGGTTCTTAGGACTTGTACACTGAAAGGATGAATCCTCACAAAGCTCGCACCGCCAGGGACCAGTGGGATCTTTAAGCCTACGGTAGCAATCCAAATGAACAGCAACCTGCTAGTGTGTCAATAAGCAATCAATGACAAAAGGAAAATGAGAAAGTATAAAGAAAGATGAATCAAGAGATGTACAACACCTTACAACTAGAACAAACGAAAATACGGTTCACTATTGTCTCAGTCCTCCAACAGACATCACAGAACAATGCATTTTCCTTGGCAAAGTCTGGAAACTTAAATTCACCGGAATGTTTATCTGATGAAGCTTTAGTAACAAAAGACCTTGAAACAGTTTCCTTTGGTCGTGGCACTGGAGAATGTATTGTTACTCTCCTAGCTGCAGAAGTATTTTTAAGAGGATTCTGCAGAAACAACAAACAATATAAACATTCATTCATAATACTAAAAAACGATTAGAAATAGACAATCTACTCCGATGTATAGTATGAGCAATGTTAATAACACATGAAAACGAACTAGAAACTTTGATAATAAAAGAAACATTTAGTCGTTACTTTTCCCCAGATACTGGGGAAAAAATGATTACCGCTGGTGTCTTGAGATTGAAACAAAACCTTGGATCAAAAATTCCAGTAGACAGTCAATATAATCACACAAAAAAAACTACAATAGGTTCAATGATCTAGAAATGTGTTACGGGTCCCCTTGGGAAAGTGCGGACAAGAGGAAACAAAGGTAAAACATGTAAGAAAATGACATTTCTACTCTCATTGGGAAATAAATACCTTTGCAGGGCCTTGATAGGTAATATTTTGGTTATGGACGCCCAATAGAACCTTACATAGCTTTCTGTCTCTATCTGCTTATGGCTAATCACTCAGATTCCATCAAGAGTCTGATATTCCCAATCGAGCCCCCAATAGAAACTGGCACGATTCTATTCGTTTTGTAATATGGTCATGTGTGGAAAATTTTTGCACTTTTTCCTTTATATGTACTTGAACTGGATGTCTAATAAAATATAGGGCAGTAATATTTTTCCTCTTTGTGCATCATACTGAAAGAGCTACTTCCATTAGGTGCACCTTGCTCCATCATCGTAACTCCCATTCGCCTTCTTCCTCTGCGGGTCCGGAGCCGTTCCCTATAAGGTAGAAATTAATCTATCTGCCTTGGCTTCTTGGTTACCACATCCTCTCCGTTCTTCCAAGATTGGTAAACCTAGAGAAGCAAGGGGAAAAGAAGCAATTCTCCAGAGAATCCTTTGTTCCGAACCCACCACAACAGTGGTGTCGTGCCTAAGACGGAGATCACAACAACTTGGTGTCCGATTTGATGTCCCCAAAGTGCCTCTTAGTTACTCGACAACCTGCTCGGTCCAACAACAGTCAACTTACCTATGGGGAAGGAAGCCTCACGCTAATGCGAGTAATCAGGTGTTATAGCTGCACGATGGGGATGCTCGTACAAGAAGAGATTTTGGAAGTTAGAACTCAGCTCTATTTTTTTGTGGGGGTGCACGTGGAGAAGGCGCTGTCTTTGAAGAGGGTGGTAGGCCTATCAAGCTCCCAATAGACATTGCAACATAAGATGAGGCTCTTGGATTAGATTGGTCCATGGTCCCCTAGTAGACATGTCAGAAAAAGTTCTTGATCTCGGATTGGATCCGGAGCCCGAGAGAGATGTAACGAGCCCATGATATGGGCGGCAGATATATTTGTATCTTTTTGTAAAAGAATTTTTTCAAGATCTTTTGTGCTTATGTGACTTCTATAGTTAAACTTTGAGATATGAAATGAAGGGAGAACTTCCAAAAAACCTTAACTCTCATTTGATTGTCCCCTACAGAACAGGAAAGCCGTGCTGCACATCCTCCCACCAGCGCCGCTCCAACAAGGTAAGAGCTCTCCTCCTTATAACGATAGAATCCACGAATAAGATCCCTAGGGTTCAAGGGTAACACGAAGTTCCACTTTGAATCACTTGATCCAATCTTCCAACAATTGTGGATTCACTTGTAACATGAGCTCACAACATCTTGGTATCAAAGTCACCGGCTCCTTGCAGACATGTGGAATCACTCACACCGAATGAGGCTCGATGTCCCAAGAGTCGTGCAACAACTGCACTTTAAGCAACCTTTATGTCTTACGAAGGACTCATGCTAGGGTAAGTAATGTGGTAATGGAACTGCTGCAGCAGCTAAAGGAGGATTAGTATGTCACCATTGAGATATTATCTAACCACATTGAAAACAAGAGTCCCCCCATTTCACAAGGCAATGGAGAATCTACCACTAGCATGGTTATCAACAACCCAACTACCGTCAAAAACACCGTGAGGAAGGCTCGGAGGGTATTAGTAAACCTTGTTGTGCTAAACTTGACTTCTCTCTATTTGACGGGGAAGATAATCCGATGGGATGACTTTTCAAATGAGGACAACTTTTTGTCACCAATGTACCTCATGAATAGAATGGATTGACTTGATGTCGTTCTATCAGACACTGCCCAATTGTGTAACCTCATGTTCGACAAGGAAAAGTTATGCCTCAATTGAAATGAGTTCAAACACTAGTGCAATACCTGCTCCAGGTTACTACTAAGAAGTTATCCACTGGGAGAAGTAGCGTAACTGAATTAGACATGGCCGAAAAAATTTCAAAATCCTCTAACATGAGTTATACAGTTGATCAGTACCCATGAGATGGATTGACATCAGGTCGAGTCATTCCATCAAGGGTGTATGTTGGTCACACAAAAAAAATCTCATTTGAAAAACCATCAAAGCAGATCATCATTCTCGCTTCATGACCGTATGTATTTGCATTGACATCGAATTTGAAATCCCTTCTAATCTTAGCACAACCATGAGTCTTGCTCGGATTTGTAAATGCGGGTTGCTAATGTATATCGTCACTGGGACGGGATGTCAATGTAGCCGACTTCACGAGTAGGGAGATGACATTATTATAGCCTTAGCATGGAGTAATAAGCATAAGACGGACCAAGCAACCTTATTTCAAGCACCTCACAAAAATCAAAATGGTGAATCGATGCGCCTAAGGCTCAAGACTCACCAAGCTCAGAGGTTTGCGCCTTCGTGCGGCTTTTTTGCGCCTTCAGAGCATAAAAGATGCACCATAGATTTATGTTGTAATATTTTTTTCCAAAATAAAGAAAGAAATAATGTAAGATCTCATGATTTTTTGCATTATTTTGTGTTTGGGAAACATAATTGAGCAGTGAGACTTAGATATTATGCAAGTGACCGCATTGATTTTATTTTTTAAGAGATATAAATAATAGTAATGAATGATTAATGAGTAGCATAAATGAAGAAAACAAGAAGATGAATTGTTGTTTGATGTTGATTATTTAAATTGAATGTGGTTGTGCCTTGACATCGTCAGGCGCGCGCCTGTGCCTTGAGCATTGCGCCTAGGCTTCAAAAGCCCTTTACGTCTTGATGTGTCTTGCGCCTTTAATAACTAAGGGCTATCAATACAAGAAACTCTTCTAGCTAAAACTAGAAGATCTGGAGGACAAGGGCAAGGATGTTGAAGCAGAAAATTCTGAATCTCACCAGCTCTTCCCTCTTTACATAAGTATGTTGAGATCTACTCCACTTAGAGGTGCAAATAAAGCCAGGGCCTGGTTGCCCAGCCCGGGCCTACCCGGGCTTGGTTAGACTCGAGCCAAGGCCAAGGCTGGGATCTTAAGGCACTCGTTTTAGTTAGAGGCCCGACCTGTAGCCCGGCCCGTCCAGGCGGCTTTGGCAAGGCCCGAACCTAGCCCATTTTTGATAGCACACTTGTCAGGCGGTTCATAGTTCCCGTATAAAAAAATTTATCTTTTATATATAAAGGCTGACAATGTCAGCCTATGATAAGGTTGCATTGTCAGCCTTAAGGCTCGCTGAGGTGTTGTCTGTTGCATTAGCAGCAAGTAGCCAGGCATACATTGTTAGGCCTAACCTTAGACAAGCCCTAGCAGCCAGGTCTTGTTTAAAAAGAACATTAAAATAAATAAATATATAAAAAGCCCGGCTCGGGCCTGGGACCGACCAAGGCAAAGTTGTCGAGCACTTCAAGGCTCCCTTTCAAAGGGGGTCCCGGACACGACCAGGGCTAGGTTTTCCCGGGGCCCGGTTTGGGCACAGCAGCAATAAAGCCATGGCCCGGCCTACGGGCTTTATTTGCATGATTGGCTCCACGTCATGCTTAATTACCATAATCACCTCAGCATGCACAATTACGCTCATAATGGGGTCCAAAAGATATTTCACCGTGTCTGAGCCATTTATATTGGAAGGTTCTCAAAGGAGACATTTAGCGCTTTATAGCCAATTGAATCACATGCAAACAGAACAAGAGTTACCATCTAAATCAATTCTGTTTACAACAACCGCTCTCCAATGCAAATCTAGGCTGATATATCACTATCTCCCATTCTCCCCCGTCCTACGCCGGTCCAGAACCGCTCCCTACAAGGTGAGAGCCCAATTATCTTCAATAGATTCCTGATTATCCCCACTTGGTTCTTCTAATATTAAGAATCCTAGAGGAGATAAGGTCAAGAAAAAGATTTTGAGTGAATCATTCGATCTTATCCTAAAAGCAAACATAGACTCATGCCTACACCTGAGATCCCAGTAAAATAATGTTTGACAAGAAAGATGATAACAACAGTATTAAAGAGAAATTAGGATAAGCGAGATTCTAAAATACTCATTATGATATCTCAAACTTAAATGGCCATATCTGGGAAATTTGAGCTCTAAACCGTAACCAACGAGCCATCATGGATGCTAGCAGGATATCAGTTTCACGATATTAGTTACCTATATGGGCGTAAGTTTCACCAACAGGAGTTCAACAAAAAACTGTATCAGACCGATCTAAGAGAGTCAGCTAATCCATTCAGTATAACAAAAACCTGTATGCATTAATGGTTGGTCAGACTGGTTCCATACTTCCATGCACCTCTATAGAATTCTGAATTTTATTTTGCTAGTATACATATATATTTCTCCAGCTCTCTATTTTATATGCATTGTTTGGTGTATGTATAAATCAGGGTTCAACACGTATAACCCATCATTCCATGCGTTCCAAAATTATCCAGTCAGTGTGCACTTAAAACTTGACGCATGTTATAGCACCCCAAAAAACATTTACCAAGTAATGTTCTGCCAACATCATTAAAACAATTTTAGCAGACAGCTGTCGCAATCCCATTGGAAAATTACTTTCAACCCTTTAAGTTAAGAAAAACACTTCAGCCCGAAATTCTGACTGCCAAAAGCATTAAATCTTGCTGTCAATTTCCATACCGTTAAAATTCCCTTTAACTAACAATTCATCTAGTTAACATGCAAACTTTTGGTTGAATAAACATAATTTTATCACTGAACATTTATAATTTATTGTAGACCACATATTTCCATGAGTAAACCAAAGTGCAATTAAATACAAAGGTGTGAAATGGGAGTATAATTGACGCTTGATTAAAGAAAATTGAAAAACCTGTTGACTGGAGCTAATTCCATCAATTGCATCTTTTCTAAGCACTGAAGTCCTAGAAGCGGCAGCAGCAGCAGTTGCAGCCGCAAGTACTGCCTGAGCTTCTGTATGTCGTCTCTCTTTCCTCCCTCGTTTCTTTGCTTCTTTAACTTCACAAAGATATTGATCAATAAGAACCATATCCCATCTTTTCTTTCTAAATGCATCCAGTTCTTGAGGAAGATGGTTAGTTATCCTATAAATCAACTCTTCTGCATGTTAAAGAAAAAGTATTATTAATATCATAACCCAAAAGAACATAAGTAAGATATACAAATTTGAATAACAAGTAGAAGTAATGAGCTATACGTGCACGTGTCATTTATAATATACAAAATTATGCTTTAAGTCCCTAAGAATAATTTTTGAAACCTAAACAATCACATTAGAATAGAAACCATTAAGGAGTTGAAAGAACAAATTCTCACAGTTAGGAAAATTAAGGGCAGCACAAGAAGAATAAGAAAGACGCCTGACCACATGAATGCTTGATTGAAGTAACCCTATCAAGTAAACATTTCTGCAAATACAGCAACTCTCCTTCAACTTCATCTGTAGGTGAAGCATCCAATATCTTCATATTTTTTGCCTTTTCCAACTGGTCTAATATGGCACAATTAGTCCAATTTTCCAATTTGTCCATTTTTGCAGCATTGCACAGACAACTGTCAATAGTCTTGGTATCAGTGATGCTCAATTTATCTGCACAAGCAGCCACCTTCAGTGGTCCATTATCACAAATGATAAATGAACAAGATATTTAAGAAAATTACACACTATAAAAATAAACAGCAAAAATAGAATATTACCATTAGAGTAAGCTTCCATGTTTCTTTGTTTTTGGTGTAAACTCCACTGATTTTGAAGTTCACCCAGCTTTTTCAGGATAAATGGTTGAATATATGACCTAGATGGCAGTCCAATATCTCTGCATCCACAGGTCGAGCTAGTTTTCATTATTAAATGATGTCCAGACAACTAAAAACTATAGGAGAAGACATGTGTCATGATCATCATCATTATTGTTATCAATTGTCTTATTCAAATTCTTTCACAGTTGGATTTGAGAATGTTTATTTTCACTGAACGAGTATTGCTTAAGTGTTAAACCTAAACTAATTTAATTATCTTGAATAAACATTATCGATGTGTTACCTTAGGTTTATTCATTTTTTACACTAACTCTACATGTTCTTCTATATGATGCATTTTCTCACCTTTATTGTACATGCCCAAACAACCTAAATTTAACTTCAAATCCTTTTTTTCAATAGATATCACTATTATTACTCTTATAATATAATAATTATGCAGTTTATTTTTTATAATTTTGTCATACATTCATCTTAACATTATAATCACGCTCAACTTACAAATCAATGGTTCTTGATTACTCAACATTTAGACATATATTTTATATATATAATCATAAACCTAACTACAATTTTATAAAATTTACCTTTTAGTCTCCACTAAATCCTCTTAAAAATTTTAGTATTCCTTAGGGAATTCTTCACTTTAATCACCCAATCTTAAATTTAGAAGTTATTATTATATACATATATTATATATAATAAATCCAAAGTACTTAAATCTATCGCCCCCAAGGTATCTCCATATCATATAATTAGATGGATTGAAAATTAACAAAATCACCCTAATCGAACTGCATATCACATACACGGTCTTATTCTACCTAATTTGAAGTTCTTCATTTCAAAAAAATGAAGAACTAATTTTGAGTGTGGTTTGAACTATTGATTTAAGTAATTGGAAGTAACCAATTAGGTTTACGACGAAACCTAGAACTCGATCATTGATTCAATTGGAGTACCTCAACGGGATAGACCTCAACAAAAAATTGTTGAGTGACGGAAGCAGGTTATATATCTTCATGGTTCTAACTTTCCATTTATCTAGATAGCATTACCGACTAGAACTATATTGCATGCAAAACACAAACAACAATGCACCTTGATATTTTTTGGAAGATATCGACTCAATATTGATCATAATAATACTGAAAGATATCGACTCAATATTTTTTTCCATTTTTCTTCACAATAATACTGAAAGATATCGACTCAATATTGATCATTTATGAAAAATTATTGTGTTATAACATTTTGTAGTCACTCCAAAGCCTTTGACACGCATTTCTTCTTTAATACATACAAAATTATTTTATGCAATACTTGATCAGATGAATATTCAAGATTAATTAGAACTATATGAATATTTTTTCTTTGCTCTCCATACTTTTCCAATAATTGTCTTAGCACAAAACATAGATTCCATTCTAGTTCTTTGTAGCAAGAAAATTCTCTAAAATTAGAGAATTTTTTCTAAGTATGTGCTCCATAATATTTTTAAATAGCTTCATTGTGAGGCTCATAAGTTTGATTCATCTACAATTAGTACACTTGAAACATCTCATTTGTTCTTAAATATCCATATCAAAATGATTCTTCTCCAATCATTCCAAATCAATAAAAACTTTCCACGAGTTCTACACACAAACAAGTCTTAGACAACTACAACAACACTCAAGACTTTATCCCACTATAGTGGGGTCGGCTATATGGATCCTTTTTCGCCATTGCGCCCTATCTTCTGTCAAAATCTCACTAATGCCTAAGTACAACATGTCTTTCCTTATAGTTTAATTCGAAGTCTTTATTGGTCTACCCCTCCCTCGTTAACATGCCTAGTGACTAGACTCTCACAACACCTAACAGGTGCCTCTAATGGTCTCCTTTGTACGTGTCCAAACCATCTTAGTCGAGCTTCTCGCATCTTCTCTGCAATTGATGCTACTCCTGTCTTATCCCTGATACATTCATTCCTAATTCTATCAAGTCTTAGACAACTATGGTTCAAAATTACAATCATAGAAGAAGAAAACAAAGATACGATATTGGCTTTTATACCACTAGGCCTAAAAGGAGAAATAAAAAAGTAGGATAGACCGACTAGTACATGGACATTGATTGAGAATTGGGGGTTCGATAAACTTAACGAGGAACCGAGCTCTCTATTTTAATCAAGATAATGATAGACTATTACGGTCCCGATATAATTAAATTATGTCGAGAATGAAATCTCCATGTTTAATCAGAATCCTGATATGCCTTGTATAGCAGCTATGAAGCCTTTCTTTGTATAGGGACTCATGCAGGGTCAAAATGAACATAATTCCCATAGATTCTACAACATATCCATCTCAATAAGTTGTCCCCGTATGAAAAGAACTTGAGCCTGAATCCACTAAAGAGTGGAACATCTGGGTAGAACCATAGAAGATTGGGAGATTTGTAACATTGAATGCAAGACATATTACTTATTGGGAAGATAGATTACATAGGCATTATTGATTATCTTTTGAAGTATCTTGAAGAAACATACCTTCAAAAGCCTGAATCCACTAAAGAGTGGAACATCTGGGTAGAACCATAGTAGCTTGTTGTGGGTACCTATGGGAAAACTTACCTTTCCTAAATGAGCCATCATGAGAAACCTTTGAGGCAAGACTAGTAGTAGGCATTTCTTGTACACATCGTGTTTATACCCCGTTCAACTCTTGGTGATTGTAAATAACTTCCATTTGGATTGCATCAGTTTTAGTCGCCATATGAGCAACAGTAAATACAATTTTGTAACCTGGAAATTTCGATCATGGAATCAGACCCAGAGTATGTTGTGAAGAACATTGATAGACAACCCTGAAACAGATCTTTTTAGATGAGCGGTTCATCACATTGTGGTGCACAAATTCGATGGGGCATCAAATCTCATTGTTCATGAAGATCACCATTCACCATAGAAGCAATGAATTATTGATCTGAACGCTTGATTGAAAACCACATTTGATCATTTGTCTGTGGATGGAAAGACATGTTGAGTGCATCCACGATGCAGAACAAGTATCACAATGTCCTTCAAATTAGATCAAAATTTAGTATAAAAAATGTATGACCAAGTTAGGGAATCCATGTGGGAGCACCACATCTTGAAAGAAACTGGAGGTCATGTTCGATGCATCCAAGGTCTTCTAACACGGGCCAAAATGCATCATCTTGGAAAACATGTCAATTGCACGAAAGCGAACTGACAAGTCCTCTATGTCAAAGGCAACCCTAGCAAAGTTCATCAATATATCCTCACATGATGTGCACAAAATAGGAAGCAAAGTACAAAGCTTAGTATTGTTGTATTTCCCATTCTCTCTATACTAGTTTGGCAAACCATACTTTTGCATTGTACGACCCAATTTAAGCAAGTGCATCAAGGCTGGAGTCTAGGGAGATCTCGCCAGATATCTAGCACGACTCTAGGAGAGGTCTCATCGATCCCCAAGGGGTCTCTTACAACACACCAAGGGTATTCGAAGAACCTTTCAAACCTCGACAACAAGCAGGTCCTTGAGATCTCAACGGCGATCTCTCATGCGAGCTCCTCAAGAGTGGATGCCTATTTTGGGCAGCCCACAGAAACATAGAGGAACAGTAGACTGTTCATTAGGTAGGCTCTCTCAAAACATACAATGCTGAATCATTTATTTGAGGGACACTCCTGGCACAAGGCATTTTGGTATTCTTTGTGCTGGCGATCAGATTTTAGGCAAGGGGAGATTCACTTAGAATTCGCCTGTTGTAAATCTCTCCAAGGTCATGATTTTTCAGAGGGGGGATCCTTTAGATTGCAGGGTTAGTGGTGGGGCCTCCATTTTGCAATCATTCCATTTTCACCAATTGACAAAATAATCTCGACCACTCTCTCCCCCTCTTACATGACCCCTCTTCTCCCTTCCTTTCGCTTGCCATTTACAAGGAGCAACTTGCGGTAATCCAAGTTCAAACAAATATTCAACTTGGGAAGATCGCAGCTCACAGCCACAATAGCTTGGTACGGTGAGCATGGAATTTGGTCGAGAGTGGAAACATCGTGATTCCTAGAGAAGGGAATGATAAAGCATGTTTACTCTCGCAACGCGCGGGTAAATTTTCAATTAAAGAAGATCAACAACGCCTGGTGAAGATAGTGGTGACGAGAAACGTGATCATTAAGTTCTCGCTTACACCACAAGTGAGAATTGCACTTTGACTCAATCAATGTCGCGAGCCTGTTTGATAACACCCTATGTTATTAAAGGCGCAAGACACACCGAGGCGCAAAGGGGTCCTGGAACCTAGGCGCAGGCGCGCGCCTGAGGTACATGAGGCACAAAAATGAAAAAAAATAAAATCAAATAATTGAGCGCCTAATTCACTAATTTCACTGGCCTAGAGATTACATCGATGCCTCAGGCGCGCGCCTTGATAACATAGGCAACACCATGATAATAGATCCTAAGCGAGAGCTCCCCAATATTTCATCCGAACGGAAGAGCCCGATGAAACCTCTAGGCAAAGGGATGGTGATGCAGGGCGAATCTATAGGTGGCGGGAAATCTGCGACCTAACCCTACATGCTATGCAAATCTGACGGCTAGATCACAAATTAAATAATAAATTGAAATCATCCCACGCAGATAATTCAAGACAAGACAAAATAATTTATTTGGGCAAACAAGTTTAGACTTTCCTCCGCGTGAAGGGCCAAAGCACGAGCGCGCGGCGAATAAATCCTGCAAATCACAATAATAATCTAACAAACTACTACCATACGAGATATCTTAGTCAATATGATGTCCAATCCGATAAATAAATGCTGAAAATAATAATCCAATAAACCAATACTCACTAAATAGTGGGCTGACCAAGGCAATGAAGATTCTAGAGCCGGATACGTGGATCGGCGATCGAGAGTGGAATCGGCAGCGTGGAAATAGTGGAGGTAGCTGTCCTCGGCGGCGGAAGATAAAAAATGGACCGGAAATGGATAGATCCGGCCACGTAGGTGGAGATCCGGGCGGGGGTGGGTAGATCTGATGATGTAGTAACGGATCGGGGTTAGGGAGTGTTGGACGAGTAGTAGAAATAGCGGATCGGGGGCTCAAATTTCCAGATCTGGACATATCTGAAAATTGGGGTTGTTTGGAGGTGGATCCATGAAGGGGAGGAGTGGTAGAAGTGGTGGAGTTGGAGCAGGGAGGCCGGCGGCTTGGCAGGAGGCCGGCGGGTGGTGCGGTTGGAGGAGGGGAGGCCAGAGGTGGTCGGCTCCAGGGCTGACGGAGGAGGGCCGGCCGGGATGTTGAGGGGAGGGGCAGCAGCAGGCCGTGGTTCAAGATTTAATACAACTATATAAATGAACAGTAACTCATATTTTTGAATAGTCCTAGTGAAACAGCCGTCGACTGTTTTAGGGCTTGTTGGAGCCGCAGATTCAGTGAGAGGTGAGGGAGTTTCTGGGCAGTGGAAGAGGGTTTTGTGGTGGGGAAAAGAAGGGTATGAGTAGGTGGTACCTTGGAGAGGAGTTTGAGCACCTAGGAGTCGTCACCTAGAGTTCCACGGTGTCGGCACCGAGGGGTGATCGTGGAGTTCCGGGATTTTCTTTATCAAAACCTGCAATGCCTTCAACCAGCCCACAAACCATCTACTTATAATAAAAGGAGGATTAGGGCATCCCGCCATCGATGGCTATGAGTTAGGAAGCACTGGTACGGATACGGGTACCTGGTACGATACGGGTACCTGGTACGATACGTACCCGGTACGGCGATACGACAAAATTTTAGAAACAAGGATACGGGTACGTCATGATACGTTATAACAAATATAATATATATATATATATATCACAAGGGCAATAAATAGTTCTCAAAACATCGAAACATCAAACATAAATCATAACTTGAAGTACAAGTCCAAAAATTAATGCAACGTAACATGAAGTTTTCAAACATTAAGCATTTGTAAATATTACAAAATTAACATCTTATATGTTTAACCAAAAGAGATAAAATTAAACTTAAGTCTACTCAATAGTCTTTTTTTTTATTCTTCATTGGTGATCAACATCTTCAATCTCTGATTAGTCTAGAGACAAGTTAGTCGTTTTGTTAATAACTTGTGTCATTTCAACATGTTCAATACACGGAATTGTAACAGAAACGTACTAGTACCAGAAACATACTCGGTACAGATACACAACTTAATTGGACGTACCAACATTTCCTAGCATAGAACCAACTTTTGTTTACTCAAGAAAAACAGACTTCTATCACAATATACAGAATGATGTGCTAAGTCCAAGTGTGTCCACATAGGTGTATCCGTCGAGTATCGGGTACGTACCGGTACCGGATACGGGTACGTACCGGTACCGGATACGGGTACGTACCGGTACCGGATACGGGTACGTACCGGTACCGGATACGGGTACGTACCGGTACCGGATACGGGTACGTACCGGTACCGGATACGGGTACGTACCGGGTACGCTACCTTCGGGGAAGTATCTATGCTTCATAGTATAATGATTGGACGAAGGTGGAGCCACCTAAATACATCAAAATAAAATGCAAAATAGAGAAATAATATATCAAATCGATTCGCAACGCGAATCTGAAAACATCTGCGGAGTCCAATCGTCGATCCGGGCACGCCATATATGGAAAGTTGTCAAATCATCCCCGAATGGGCCCAAAACTCGTCATCCACTGCAAGTGCTCGTTTATGCTCTGCATCAGGTGGTCTCTCGCAGCTTCGAAGAAGGCCCCAGAGGAGGAAATACTTGTCTCGATGTTGCAATGGAAGTGGGAGAAGTGGCCCACCTGATCGGGTATGAATCGAAGGCGGTCTGCATCAATAAAGTACTATCGTGAGACGCTCGAATAGGACTTCTCGTCTAGCGAACATCAATAAGAGCTAGCGGGATCCAATATCTTGGACTAGCCAACATATCATGTTTCATCTTCGACCAATAATAATGAGAGCTGGTGAGATCTAATATCTTAGACAAGCCGACATATCCTCCTAATCCTTAAAAGTTCCTGAAATAAGGTTTCTCATAGTGGGTCATCACAGGGGTATAAATGGGTCCCCATAAATAGGAAACCTTCATCAATACAAATAGGATGATGGAATCAATTCCACTACATCAATAAATGATCCAATTGTTCACAAAAGATGGATATGCGGGTATAAGTTCTTCAAAGAATCTAAGTGCAAGATACGAAGTTGCAGGGTGACCAATACATGTATGCGTCTATAATAAGTATGTCAGACTGCCAGCTACTCAAGTTGAAACATCGGGCTTGTGCTTGAGATGAAACGTGAAACTCTTATATATAAGTGATAGTCCTGGCTTATCGTCTAAGCTCCCAATGGGACTTGAGATGCTTTAATGTTTCAGGTCAGTATTTAATCCAACTTTCATTGGACCGGGAAGTGTAATTAATGATGAAAAGTCTGAACTATGGCATAGAACACAATGTCGTATGTGAAATATCTCCATTGTTCCACCAATCGATAAAGAATATGATGGGGAGACTCTCTTGACTTGACACAACACCAATACCCATAGTAAAAATGTTGCAATCAGCCTCAAAGTTTTGTCAAAAATTGACAGTGCAAAAATAGGTGAATTGGATCAATCTCAAAAATCGTTTCACAATTTAGTAATTCTAAAAAATGGTTGTACTTGTGAGTTTCTGTTTCACAAGGATAAATATGTGATCAATTTTCAATCCAGATGAAAGGCCCCTTCTTAAAGTAATCAATGACATGAGCAATCAGCGTATCATAATTCTTAATGAATATAGGGTGAAAAAATTGTTAGACCATGAAATCCTCGAGTTTCAGAAATATTCTCAGGGCCTGGTGATAGTTCAATTACCTTGAAATTTTTCGTAATCTACATCTGTCCACGAGATGATAAAATATATCATAAGAAAATTAGGTTATCAATCATGAAAGTGCATTCCTTCAAATTCACATATAGTTTATTATCTTGCAAGATTTTCAATACTTGTCTGAGATGAATCAAGTGTTGATATTAAAATAGGACATGTGCTCTACCTAATTGTAAAAGCAGCCTTTCATTCAACCTCGAGGTGGATCTGAATTTGATGATACTCACTTAAATGATCGAAGATGGAGAAGATACTAAACCCACTAAGCATATCAATCATGTAGACCAATCAAGAAATTGGAAAGAGATATTTTATTGTGATTTCATTGATCGTTGTGTTGTCGACAAACATTAGACATTCCATCTTTCTTAAGAACTAAAAATGCAGTAACAGCGTGGGAGATTGTATTTTACTTAATATGAGCGCGGGGGATTGTGTTTTACTTAATAAGAAATTTTGTAATCAAATTAGAGATTTCATGATGGAGCTCGCGGTGTTCACCCGTACTCATATAATACTTGGGTAAATGGGGTAAGATGCCTCCAGGTATAATTTTTACTTAATAATGAATCTCTCTCATTGGGGATAGCTGATCTCACAGCACATCCAACATACTATTTGAAAACTTAGAGTTGAAAGGATGAACTTTGCTAGGTAAGTTGGCAAGGAAAACGTCGAATATATATGAGATAATAAATATACAACTACGTTAACTTTCATTTCCTTCTGTTGAGTGAGCTCAAAACTTGTATGTATTGCTTGTGTATTAAAATACAAGGAGAGAATACAAATATATAGGAGAGAAAAGGAGAGAAGAAATCATATACAATGGTGTGGGACTAATAGGAGAAGAAGGAAATAAAATAGAACACGGGCCCAATAATGGGTCATTTACATGGGCTTTTCTAACACTCCCCCGCAAGCTGGAGTGTACAAATCGTATGCGCCAAGCTTGGACAAGCACTGATAGAAGAGTGTACTGGGAAGAGCCTTAGTGAGCACATACGCAACTTGTTCTGTCCCGGGAACATGCTTCAGGTCGATCTTCTTCATTCGAATCTTTTCTCTGATGAAGTGACAATCAACTTCAATATGTTTAGTTCTTTCATGGAATACCCCGTTCTTGGCAATATGTATAGCCACTTGGCTATCACAAAGGAGAAGGTCTGGGGAAGGAAGTCTTATACCCAGATCGGTAAGAAGACTTTCCAGCCACATTAGTTCAGAAACTACAGACGTCATTGCCCGGTATTCAACCTAAGCAGATGATCGAGCCACAACAGCTTGTTTCTTGCTCCGCCACGTAATCAAATGTCCTTCAAAATATGTGCAAAACTCACTGGTTGACCGTCGATCATCAAGAGAACCAGCGTAATCAGCATCTGAGTAAGCTATCAATGTAGGAGCTGAAGATGAGGTCTTGTAGACCAATCCTTGACCAGGGGCCGTTTTGAGGTATCTGAGAATGCATTCAACGGCGTGAAGATGAAATCTTCGCGGGGAATGCATATACCGGCTGACAATACCAACTGCGAAAGAGATATCCGGTCTAGTTACCGTGAGGTAGATCAATTTTCCAACTAGACGACGATAGTATTCAGGATTCTCGAGTAATAGATCTGAGTCGGGAGCCTTGGCACATAACTTGTGATTCACATCCATTGGAGTATTGATCGGCTTACAACCAGAGTAACCCGCATCATGAAGAAGGTCGAGACAATACTTCGGCTGAGAAAGGACTAGACCATCTGGCCGTCTAGCAATCTCAAGGCCCAAAAAATACCTGAGGGGTCCCGGATCCTTTGTTTGAAAAACTATACCGAGACGTTGTTTGACCTCCTGTATTCCCTTTAAGTCATCTCCTGTAATGATGATGTCGTCAACATACACTAACAGAAGAACCATCCCTGTTGTTCGGTGACGAGTGAACATCGAGAAGTCTGTTGTGCTGCGAGAAAAACCAACCTCCCGAAGAGCCTTACTGAACCTGTCGAACCATGCTCGTGGTGATTGTTTGAGGCCATACAGAGCTTTCTTAAGGCGACAAACCTGAGACTCCCCCGTGGTCTCAAACCCGGGAGGTTGCTGCATATAGACAGTTTCCTGCAAGTCGTCATTCCAAAAGGCATTTTTAATATCCAGTTGCAGTAAGGGCCACCGGCGATGGACAACCATCGAGATAAGAACCCGAACAGTGTTGAGTTTGGCCACCGGAGAGAAAGTTTCCTCATAGTCCATCCCTTGTTGTTGGGTGAAGCCACGGGCGACAAACCGAGCTTTCAAACGGTCAATCGTCCCATCAGCGGCATGTTTGACGACGAAGACCCACTTACACCCAACCGGTTTCTGACCCAGGGGAAGTGGTGCGAGAGTCCAGGTCTGGTTGGCCCAGAGAGACGTCATTTCCTCCTCCATGACAGCCTTCCAGCCAGGATGTTGTGCCGCCTCCTGCACAGTGTTAGGAACCGAAATGGAGGAAATAGAAGTGGCAAATGTGTGTAGTTGGGGAGAGAGGCGATGCAGGGAGACATAATTTGCCAGAGAATGAGCGGTGGAGGGAGATACCTGATCAGCAGGGCGCGGGGTAGCCGAGGATGAGGCCGACTGTAGAGGGGTAACGGAACGAGGACGAAGGCGGCGAGTGTAAACCTGGATAACTGGTGGCTTGGAGGGAGCAGGAGCAGGAGCAAAGTTAGAAGGACGTAGGGGAACAGGCGCAGTAGTATGGATGAAGGTTCGGGGTATAGGCATTGGTGGAGATGTCGTCGGCGAGGAAGGAGTTAGAGGTGGGGAAAAGAAAGGTTGATCTTCCAAAAAAGTAACATCTACGGAGACGATGACCTTTCGGGTTACCGGAGAGTAACATAGGTAGCCCTTCTGAGTGCGAGAATAGCCGACGAAAATAGTTTTAGCTGCACGGGGATCCAACTTATCCGAGGAGGGACCCAGGAGGTGAATGAAGCAAGTGCAGCCAAAGACCCTTGGTGTGATAGGAAAAGCCGGAGTAGAGGGGAATAGGAGGCTGGATGGATTGGCAGAGTTGAGAACTGAGGAAGGGAGTCGGTTGATGACGAAATACGCAGTGGAGACCGCAAAGTTCCCGTAAATTTTTGGAACATGATTTGAAGCATGAGGGAGCGGGCAACGTCGAGGAGGTGACGGTTCTTTCGTTCGGCAACGCAATTTTGTTGGGGGGTGTAGGCACAGGAGGTTTGATGAATAATACCAAATTCGGCACATATATTGGCAAATTCATGGTTGGTGTATTCACGAGCGTTATCGGTGCGCACTGTTTTGATTGTTGTGGAGAATTGCGTTCGAGTTTCTTGTATAAAATCGCGAAATATGCGAGGGAGCTCGGAGCGATCACGAAATAGGTAAAGCCATGTTGTGCGAGAATAATCATCAATGAAAGTCATAAAATAACGATAGCCAGAGAAACTTGTAACTTTGAAAGGACCCCAAACATCGGAGTGCAGTAAAAAAACGGAGCAGAGCTCCTAGTACAATGAGCAGGAAAAGAAGTGCGCGGTTGTTTGTCGTAAATACAAGAATCACATTTGAAAGCAGGAAAAGATACATCAGGCAGCGCCTTTTGAAGAACGGGTAGAGGGGCATGCCCAAGACGGCGATGCCAATCAACAGCGGAGACGGAGGAGAGGCATCAAGAAGGTAGAGCCCGTTTTGCAATCTACCCCTACCAATGGTAGTCCGCGTCCGCAGATCCTGTATCAAAAAAGTAGATGGAGTAAATGTGACAGAGCAATCCATATCATGAGTGAGGCGACCAACAGAAAGCAAATTAAAAGGAGAGCCCGGAACATAAAGAGCCGAGCGAAGAGAGATGGAGGGGGCAAGAGAGATGTCGGCGCAACCGGAGACCGAAACAGTCGCCCCATTAGTGACGGTGATAGATTTGGATGACGAACATCCGAGTACTTGAGTGACCGCATCGAGGTGATGTGATGAGTAGCACCAGAGTCCAAGATCCAACGCGAACTGGAGGAAAGACAAGTAATACCTGCGGTAGAGATGGAGGCAACAGAAGCAGAAGGAGGGCTAAGAAGCCCCTAGAGTTGTTGTAGCTGGAGGCGAACGGCCTCAAGCTCGGTACCAGTGGAGGAGGAGCCATCAGTGGCAGCAACCGCAGTTGGGCGAGGAGGATAGCCATGTTTCTTGTAGCAGACGGCATCAGTGTGGCCATCCCGGCCGCAATATGAACACTTGGGGCGGCCCCGACCCCCACGCCCCCTGTTGCGAGAGACGGAACGTCCACCGCGAGCGGAGGTCGGTGGGGGGAGCAAGGGGGGAAGGGTCTGCTGAAGGAGAGCCGGAGAGGGGGGTGCCGGAGAATCCAGGGGTGGTGATACTCGAAGGAGCATAGAGCAGACATCAGAGAGGGAGGGAGTAGAGGCTGAGGCCAACACCTGAGCCCGGATGCTCTGAAGGTGAGGCGGGACACGAGCCATCATCATGGCAATGCAGACGGCCTCCTTTTGCGCGCGTTGAGCAGCAAGGTCGGTGGTATAAGGCTGATGTTGGATCCAGGCCTCCGCAAGAGTCTTGGCCCGAGCAACAAACGAGGTCATGTCAGCAGCCCCGCAAGCATCAAGAGTCTGAAGGTCTGTAATAATATCATAGAGGTGTTGAAGACTATCCTTTCCAGAGTATAAGGAGTGAAGCTCCTCCCACATAGCTTTGGCGGTCTCATGGTACATGACCATTTGGTATGGCTCACCCTCCAGCGAATTAAGGAGCCATGTTTGGATGCGGCCGTAATTTCGTAGTCAGTCATCAGTAGTAGAGGAAGGAGGTTCGTTAGTAAGGTGAAGCACAAGGCCCTTGGCCTAAAGAACACGACAAACCGAGTGGACCCATGGAACAAAATTCTTCTTCCCAGATAATGAGATAGTTGTGATCCGCAGCTCATCTCGGAGGTCTGGAAGAGAAGCCGGGCGGTCAGCAGGAGGGTTAGCCGCCTGTCCGGTAGAGTCGATGGAGGAGCCCATGGAGACTGGGGAGGCCGCAACGAATAGAAGTGCGCGCGGTTAGACACAACGCCTGCAGCGGGAAGAGGAGGAGGTCGCAGGAGAAGAGAAGCACGACAAGCCCACGCGGTTAGATATGAGGCCGCAGCGGGTAGTCAAGGTGACAAGCCCAGGGGAGAGAGCAACAGGAGGCCGCGACCAGGTGCGGAGAGAGCGAGGACAATCCGCACGATCACTGTGAGAACACCAACGGCCAAACAAGAGCGAGAAGAGAAGTCGGCTCTCAAAAGAAAAGGAGAGGTCACAGCGGCTAGAAAGAGAGACCGCGCGACTAGAAGAGGGAAGCAGCGAGAGGAAGCTGAGAGCAGAGGCCGCGAGTAGGGAACTCGAGCGGCAAGGAAAGAGACCGCGAGTAGGAATACTCGAGCGGCAAGAGAGAAAAACCGCAAGCGGCAAGATAAGCCGCAAGAGGAGGCCGCGAGTAGGAGTACTCGAGCGGCAAGGAGAAAGAGACCGTGCGGCACGATATGCCGAGAGAAGAGGCCGCAAGTAGGACAACTCGAGCGGCAAGAAGAGGAGGGACCGGGCGAGAAGGAGCCCGCGCGGTAAGAAGAAGAAACCGCGGAGGGGTGGATCCACTGGCTGAGAAGAGGGGCCCACGGGTTGAGAAGAGAGGCTATAAAAGGCAGAGGGGTGGATCCACGGGAGAGAGGGAGAGAAAGGAGAGCAGACAGCGGTTAGCAAGGGAGAAACTGCGGAGAGAGAGGGCGGGAAGAAGAGCCCGCTACCCGGTGCGAGTAGAAGGGCAGGCCGCAGAGGAATCGCGGACAGGAGAGGAAGACGGGTGGGGCAGTTAGAGATAGTGAAACCGCAAGGACCAAACTGCTGCCTCTGATACCATGTTGAGTGAGCTCAAAACTTGTATGTATTGCTTGTGTATTAAAATACAAGGAGAGAATACAAATATATAGGAGAGAAAAGGAGAGAAGAAATCATATACAATGGTGTGGGACTAACAGGAGAAGAAGGAAATAAAATAGAACACGGGCTCAATAATGGGTCATTTACATGGGCTTTTCTAACACCTTAAATTGTGGCTCAGTCAATAGCATAGTGAAGGAGGGAAATGAGATAGAGAATACAAACTGAGGGAACTGACACTAGACGGGAAGGAAACCTCTCCAGTGCTTTAGAAATGAGATTCTTCTTCTAAGGTAGAAGAGCAACTCCAACAACACTGAAAAGAACGAGAGCTATTTGCAGTATTATGTATCATGTTTCTATCAAACTGCATGATCGTATTAAGATGACAAGACAAAGTTAGATAGTAGCTCGTGACATCATAAGGTAGCCTAGTATGTGCTCCATATGGATAACTCTACTAAGCACTGGTAGGTAATGGGAACATTCATGTTGCTAATAACTCATGACAAACTATAAAACGTTCCTATAGTTGTATCTTCAATTTCAATTTTTAATCATTCTTTGAGAGAATTTCATGCTACCATTATCAATGATGATGAAACAAAATTGTTCATGGGTGCCCTAGGGTAAACAACCCATGTTGAAGGACGCTGATAAGTGACTGGTATGTTCTCCTTCCATTTCTACCTCCGTCTTAGATCTTGTGCCACCTTGAGACTCATTCAGAAAGATACCATACTCGAGCTCCCGTCCATCCTCAATGTCTATGACGGCAACAAAAGTACCTACGTGTGAACTCGGATGACTTGTGACCTAATTTCTTATGTTTGAAACAACAAAAGATTGTGGAAAATAGTTGAGGTTCTAAGACCTCCTTGCCCATGGGTGGTCCAATGGTAGGAGTGTTCATAAGGCCTAAAGGACAAAGGGTGTTAAGGTCCAGAAAGTAGACAAGGAGTTATGATAAGTGTAGGTGTATAGTAAAACATCTCAACTAATCAACTGAAAGTCCTTTTTGTGTATGGACTTTACGCTATGGGATTTCGCAAAGACTTCTCCTATATTTCAATAGTCATGCAACTTTAGTAGGTCTCTAATGGCATATCGTAGCTCGTTCAAGTAATGTTATATTAGTTATGTCATCATCCTGTCAATATCAAGTCGTTATTGGAGAACAAGGAATTTGTTCAAGTGTTCATCAACAGATAAATAACCATGTCATAGTTTTAGAAACCTACGATATAGAACCTATTAGTAATGTGGGGGTACATATCTACTTTGCATTTGTTCCTTAAACACTACCCAAATGGAGATAGAGGAATTTCAAGAGTATCCCCACCAAACCAGTGTGGATCCCTGGAACCTAAGAGGCGACATACTCTACCTATCGGTTGTTAGGAATCTAATATTGTTCTATCGTATCAAACTAGTGAGACATCCTTCGAATTCTAATTTTTCCAAAAAATCTCTCATAGCTAATTTGACTTGTGCAACTTACCACGACTAAATTCCAAGTTTGAGGATCTTGAATTCTTTGTGCTTTAAATTAAAGTTATCTTCAATGGGTGGAATAGAGTCTTGCCCTTAAGTGGGAATTTTGAGCAGTAGTGAAGGAGACAAAGCGAATGTCGGTAGAGAAGTGATGAGGAAAATTTCTCCTACCTCTTCTATTTTGGTGTGGGATTAAATAATTATAAAATAGCGTTGAGTGGGTAGGGAATTTTGGGGAGGTAATGAGGAAATTATAACTTGACAAAATTTGTGTTGTTTTATTATATGAATTGACAGCTTGCCATAATAACATTAATTAAATATATTTATCGGACCAACTGCTTTATTGATCGATCAAGCCAATAAGTCTGCAATAAAATAACTCAACTGCGCAAAATAAAATACACTAATAAAAGTATTATGGAAATAAAATCTATGAAATAAATAAAATTGTGTTAAAGCATAATTTACTTTGATACGACGAGGGTTAATTCATTAGCTTGCAGCGCCTCCATCATCAACGTGTTGGATCCGAGATTTCTTACATTGCTGAATTCATCTTGCATCATCAAGAGGGTCTGAACGAACGGGTGGCAGTGTCGTTGAAGTGGTTGTTGGCCAACAGAATAATGGAGTCAAATCTGGCTCTCATGCAATTGATGCGACGGAAGTAAAAAATCAAGAAACCTTATTGCGAGGAGTTCTCCACACAAACAAGTCTTGCTAGGATTCAAAATTACAATTAGAGTGGAAAAAATGAAGATACAACATAGGCTTTTATACCCCTCAACCCTAAAATTGAAAAATAAATGCAAATAACGTATTACAGCACGCTTGGGGCTCCGAATAAGATAATTGTGTTGGTGAAGAAATGTTACTACTACCCTCACCTCAAAGGTGATGTGAATCGCGTTGTGCGTAAGTGTAGTGTTCAAGACTAGTAAAGGGCAATCCCAAGATACTGAGCCTATAATATGTTTCTCGTTACAAGACACGGCATGGGAGGATATTTCAATGGACATTATACTTGGGTGGTCGCACACATAGGACTTATAACACAGTTTTGGTGGTGATTGATGGTCTTCAAAGATGATGCAATCTTATGACTGCAGACTACGAATGCAGCCCACATTGCAGATATTTTCTCATGTTAACAAATAATTCATTGCTTGTCTGGTGATTGTCCTAGACAATGAGATTTGATGGTTACTCCTGCAAATTTTTTGGTAGTAGATCGTAGTAAGAATCTTGTGAATCCATTCATGTGCATCACTAAGTAGATGGTGAGGCAGTGGATTAACGAGATTTATATTGTCCATGTTAATTAACCAACAAAAATCCCCACCTGGTAATGTCATCTCCAGGATCGACCAACTGAGTGGAGACTTAAAAAAGCCAAAATGAGAAGTCAGCCCCCCCCCCCCAAAAAAAAAATCCTAAAAGTAAGGGTATTGCACTTTCATCGATATTGTAATGTCTCGAATAGCCCTTCAAATCTCAATGAGTATCAATTCGGACCTAGTCTTACATTTACACAAGTTCTTCAAAGCTACTTCCACTTCATTTCATTAATCAATTTGTATTATACCATATTATTAAGTTTGTCACAATCGTTTAAAATACTTTCCATAAAAATAAATATAATAATTTCTCAAAATAGTATTTCTAGCTCTAACTATTTTAAGATAAAATTAACTTACCTTTATACATCTTCAAAGCTAATTTAACTTCAATTTTAGTAAAATCAATTCACATTATAACTAATTATTATGGTCATCACGGTCTTCCAGAATACTTCCATATTAAAAATTTAACATAATAACTCCTCAAAGTAGTATTTCCATCTCTTTATTATTTATATATTTTTACAAAAGAACATATTGGCTTTACTTTCGCTCCGTCCAATTTGATCAAAATCTCTGAGGTTCCATTCATTTAGAAGACATTGGCTTTCAAGAATTGGATTTCAATCCAATGTCAATACAAGCAATAATTGACATTGGATTTAATTCCAAATTTGTTGTTTGTCGCTGGATGTTTTTAATCAAAAGAATTGGCATTGGTTATTTTTGATTTTTCGAATAAAAGACAATGAATTTCAAGAATTGAAAGAAAAAAAAAACATAACACAAACAAAAATAAAACAATATGCAAATGTGAATGCAAAGGCAAAACTATGGGGAAAACACGCGCGCGAGAAAAAATGTGTGTCTGGGCATGCGCATCTGGTAAGAAAACGCGTGCCCGAGAGGAAAACACAGACAAAGACGAAAAATGTGGCCAAAAAAAAACACAAACAAAATGAAAAATGTGCACCCGAGAAAACGCACCCCAGGTGAAAATGCGCTCCGGGAAAAAATGCGTGTGGGAGAAAAATACGCGTAGGCAAAAAACTAACCCCCGAGCGAAAAATCCGCGCCCGGGCGAAAAATGTGCGTTGAGGAGAAAAATGTGCGCTCATGCGTGAAAATGCGCCCTCGAGCGGGTAAAATGGCTGCCCTAGGCAAAAAATGTGTGACAAGGCAAAAAATGCGCGCAAAGGATGAAAAATGTACACTCGGGCTGGAAAATGCGCGGCCGGGTTGGAAAATGTGCGTCCGAGCGAGAAAATGCGTGCTCAGGCTGAAAAACGCGCGCCGAGCGAAAAATGTGCGTCGGGAAAAACAATGCACGCCTATGCGAAAAATGCGGGGTCGGGCGAAAATGCAGGCCCGAGCGAAAAATGCAGGCTCGGGGGAAAAATGCGCGCCCAAGAGCAAAAATGCACGCTCGTGCGAAAAATGCGTGCACGGGAAAAAAATACGGGCACAGCAAAAAATGTGGGCCCAAGCGGACAAAGCGTTCGGGCGGAAAATGTGTGTTCAAGCGAAAAAATGTGCTTAGGCGAAAAATGCTCGACGGGCGAAAAAAGCGCACTCGGGCGAAAATGCGCCATGCGGAAAATGCACGCTGCAGAAAATTGTAGACCAAGGCGAAAAATGCGCACCTGAGCGAAAAATGTGCGCCCGGGTGAAAAATTTGAGCACGAGCAGAAAAATGTGCAACAAGGCAAAAAATGCGCGTCTGGGTAAAAAAATGAGCGCTCTGACAGAAAATGCGTGCTCGTACAAAAAATTCACATCTAGCGAAAAATGCGTGCCCGGGTAAAACACACCCGAGGAAAAATGTGTCATGGCGAAAACACGCCCTCCTGTGAGTTCGCAATTCCAAAATCAATCTCAATTTTTGTGGCGGGACCTAAACATTCGACAGAATATTTTGTAGGTTTATTTCAATATCGATGACATTGGCCCCAAAAGCAAATTCCACCCTAAAATCTTTCATCCAAACAACAGTATTGGTTTTAGCATTCTCAATGTCAATTCTTGAATACCAATGCCGTCCAAACGAACGGATCCTAAATATAGTAGTGATTTACATATTCTTAATATCACATTTCTCATAGTATTGAGCTCATTGTATAAACCATCAAAACACATGACACCAGTGTAATAAATATACTTGAGAAAAGCTGAACAAAAAATTGGACTTACTTATTATTTAAGTTGTCAACCAAACTAGTAACAAAATCAGGACGCTCTAACATATCAGTCTTTGGCTCACTAATGCTAGCATCAAACAACTGATTGTTTTCCACATCAAGAAGTGACGAATTTGATACCCCTTCCAAGTCACCGCCTCCTAGATTATCTGGAGTTAAAAAATCATTTTTAGTTTAATGAGCTATCATCCATGAAATTAATCAAATGATAAACTCTAGAAACTCATATATTAAAAGATAAAGGTAACTAAAGCATAAATCAGAGGAGTAATCAAGAGCAATTGCATCACAACTTTCAGTTTTAAAAATATAAGCAGTGAGCATAGTATTAAATTCAGGGGTATTTATTTAATGATGCTAAGAAAATTTCAACATAGAAGCAGTGAGCATAGTAAACGAAATGTGTCTCATAAAATAACTGTTGACTGCATAGTCATATGGTTATCTAGGACTTGCACAATTGAAAGATGGTACTAAACAGTATAATGGTAAAAATTCTATAAGTTCATGAATTTTGCCATGCAAGAAAGGTAGTGCAAGTGAAGTCACGATAAAGAAGCACCATTAGTGACCATATCCCTAGAAACTAAGCGTAGGGTGATGTTATATATAAACCGCTTTTGGCTATATATAAACCCAATATTTACAATTTTTTAGGTCATTTAAAATACTAAATACAAACCAAATAATCAACAAATTTCTACTCTACCTGCGCCCTACCCGACCCCGCCTCTCCAATCACATTACCTGATTCCTCCTCGTCTTTCCTTGGACAACCTTCACTGCCCCTCAATCTCACCTCGCCGGTGTGAAATGAAGCCCCGATTCCTCTGCTTCACTAGTGGTCGTGTAGAGCGGTGCCACGCACCGTTTTTGTAAGTGTTCAAGCCGGGAAGGGCTACAGGTCGCTGTTCTTCTCTATCCAGGCTTAGAAAGAAGAAGACCTGCCTCCTTTCTATTTTTCACCATTCAAGTCGAGGCGAGATCCACTGAGGAAACTCCGTCCAGCGCTGCTCCGTCAGTTCTCGCCAAGAAAGAGGTGCTCTATTCTGTTTCACCTACCAGCTCGAGGAATGAAGAACTTCTATTGTTGTTCATGGCTCAGTCCCTGTCCCAGACGACAAAGGAGGTGCAGATCCAGATTATTCCAAGCGATATGGCGTGAGTTGTTCCACCCAATGAGGAAGTTCTCCAGGCCGCTTGAGTTCATGCCATAAAAGATGAGGCAGTAGGAATTGGAGATCTTCAGGCCACAATTTTTCTCTTCTAGTTGATGTGCAGTCGAGTTAATTCAGACGAGCTTTCATTTACATGTTTGGAGGGATTGTTAAGAAGTAGATTAACTATGTTTGGAGGGATTGTTAAGAAGTAGATTAACTATGTTTGGAGGGATTGTTACAAACTTATTTTTTATTCCATTCGTTGAAGATCTGTATTCTGCCACCAAGATATTCAACGAAATGCCTGACAGGATGTGATTTCTTGGAGCACCGTGATCCCGCATAATTAGACATGGACAGGCAGGTTCATGCTCTGATGTTGAAGAACAACGAGTTCATTCCACCAAATGTAAACATCCTTATGGCTCTGATAGCGATATACACAAACTGCGGATGTAGAGATATGAAGAGGACTGTGTTCGACAAGATGGATATTCTTTGTTGCCTAATTACTAGAACAAAAATGGCTTACTGTTCTGAATTTATTGTCACTAAACAAAAACTGCCAACTAATTTTAAAGATATCATGGCTTACCTACTATTTTGATTCACTAACATGATATTTAACTGATAAAAAATATATTTTTTTATTTTGAACTGATCTTTAAATAACCATTATGTTTGTGTATAACAAAACTCTACTTGCACTAATTTGTATATAGTAAGGGTTTGTATAAAGCCAAAAGCGGTCTATATATAACACCCCCCTTATATATATACACACACACATGAGTGACGGTGCATGTGGGGCACCCGTGCGGTTGTGAAAATACCCCAGCCGCGACAGTACCTCTGCCGGTTGCAAAAGAGCGTCACACATTTGTGATGTGCGAACAAGCTCCATCGTGAGTAGGTTGCAAAAAGTAAAAGAATGTATGACTTATCTTCACCCTAAACTTTGACGTAATTAAAATTGAAGTGCAATATAAATTCAAAAAAAAATGAATGAGGTATATTGATTGTAACCCTTGATCAATGGATAAGATTAATTTGATGGGCCTATAAGAAATCCATACCACAACCCGCAGCATATCTTTTTAAAGCAGTATATCAATTTCTTGCACATCGAAGAGTATACGAATATCGCGAGTGTGTGAATTCTGACTGGAACCACGGTCGGCAAGAACACACACAAGAGGACAAGCTCCTCTTTCCTCATCACATGGCATTAGAGTTGAAGGTTGATTTTCTTGGCTCCGCTGGACAACGAAGTCAACATTGCCCTTTAATTTATGTGCATCGATGTGTCAGTGGAGATCTTTTTCCTCAGCACTGGGATTGGTTTCTGCTGAATTCGACATTCTGCCTGTGTCGACGTGCATGTTGAAGGTCTCTTTCCTTGGTCGAAAAACCAATAAGCAGACTCTCCAAGAACTGTTGAGAGATGTAAATTGGTAATGTATACATCCCAATTTTCCCCGACCTCGCCTCTTCATGCAAACAAACTCTTCTAGATTCCAGCCCAAATGTCATGGCTTGGTGAAATCCCAAACTATTGACATAAATATGCATAATCATTCTAGTCCAAACAATAGGTCGAATTCCTCCAAGGGAATGACAATAAACATGTGGAAAAGGTTCTTGTTGACCACCAACTGAAAGTCTCACAGGTACCGGGACTTTGATGTTGTTCTTCATTTGCCTCCAAAACCTGCATCCCAACTCACAGCTACACATGTAATCCCAGTGCCTGATATATAGATTCCTTGATGAAATTGTGTGTTGCCCAAATCGATCAATGCCAAAATTGGAAGGTCAACCATCCATGAGTGTAGGATCATTGTATATTCCTAATGTCGGTAATAGCATGTTAGGAAATCATTGGTTCATCTTCCACCACTCTCATTGTTCTCAACCTCATCGTCAACCTCCGCCAAAATAATGTTTTGCGTTGATATCCAAATTTGTACATTTATCACAATTAAAGCACTGTCCTTTGGCTCGTCGCTCTATCATTTCTCTGCGCGAAAGACGAGGAATGAAGGGAGGAGTGGCTATCCACAATGCCAGCTCACCTCCTAAGGGTAAGTTCCCCTTTGATCGGGTAGTGTATTTCAAGGAGAAGAGGCATCTTACGATAGTACCAAACACAATCTAATTGAATGCGGTGGTCACAGGTTCTTGTCAGACTCATAGGTATAATGAGATCTAGGGGATCTTTGAAGTCCACATTCAAATGGAGACGCTATTGTATCCTGGCAGTAAAGATGGCTATATGTTACTCTGGTAATATGTTACAGCCCCATACTAGGAGGATCTGAAACTTCTTCAAGTAATAATCAAAAGGGCTTGTCTACGTAAGGGAGATCAACTCCCTCGAGCAAGTACTCCTTACCAGTGGTCAAAAATGCATATTACAAAACTGCTTGAATTTGTCCCTTGACATACATAGTTTCTCCATGACTAAGCAAACAAACCACATTTACGCCACTCCAACTAGATAATATGAGAACAAGCCAATCCATTCCACCTTCGGTGTTTGTTTGGGGAAGCCTGATGAAGGATCCAACCACAAGCGTGAGATGTAGGCAAACCTTACCCTGCATTTTTGTAAGAGGCTGCTTCTAGGACTCGAACCCGTGACCTCAAAGTCACACGACAACGCCTCAACTACTACACCAAGGCTCCCGTTCACCATCGGTGTTTGATTGCAACAAAAACAACATTCAAGCCTTTATTTCACCATAGTGGGGTCGGCTATATGGATCCTTTGTCACCATTGCGCCCTATATTTACTCATAATCTCACTAATGCCTAAGTAATCTTTTTTGGTCAACCCCTCCCCCATTTAAAATGCCTAGTGGCTAAACTCTCAAAATGCCTAACAAGTGTCTCTAGTGGTCTCCTTTGTACGTGTTCGAACCATCTTAATCGAGCTTCTTGCAGCTTCCCTACAATTGGTGTCACTCGTGTTCGATCCCTGATATAAAGTAAGTACTAATGATGACCTCAAATGATATTCAACGGGAATTAATACAAAAACCACAAAGCCAACTTCAAATGGTGGGGAAATGCTAGTGATGATAACTTTCAAATATATTTTTAAAACCTCAAGAAAAAAAATTTAAAGAGTTGCATAAAGATAAGAAGGATAGGAAGATAGCTAGAAAATAAATGAGATAAAAAAATGTTACTCGAAAACCGATTTTGACATAGATATATGACACCAACAAAAAATAAATGGAACATAACACGTGCCACTCAAAACATAATTTTTAAGTGGTCTAATTCCATGATATATATATATATATATATTCAAATCTCATCTCTCTCGAGTGTGCAGTTTTCTATATGAACATCAACATTTATAATATAGGTTACTCTAGTTTTGCATAATGCATATTCCATTTCTATTACTATTCCTAAAGGTAATCAAAGTCCCTCTCTCATCTATTATTATAGGTCATGTAAACTATTTTGTAGATTACTAATTCATGATTAATGGACAAACTAACCATGCGGGCTTTCCATCGCTTCTCAACTTTGGAAAAAGAAATTTCTTCGGCCATGAACAGTCATAGTTAGCTTTCAAATTCAATGGCGATGCAGATCACGGATCGTGGGCGGGGCGATCCTTAATGGAACCAGCACTAGTCTAGAGATGCAAAAGGCAGAGTTAGGATCATCAAATGGACAATTCAATCAATGGTGGCATTCAGAGCGACAACATGATATTTTTATGTATTTTATTATTTTTATATTCTATTTCATATATTATTAAAGGTAGAAGTTTCTAAAATCTAGGTCATCCATAGTGGCATCTATATCTAGAGATCAAGTGGCTAAGTTTTGGGCATCACGGAATTTGGAGAGAATTTACCGGCTCTCGTGATCGTCCCACGGTACCGACTCCGCAGATCATAGATGCTGAAACCAAGGTAACTACCTCCACATAACCACCCATACTACCTCACATCATCCTAGACACCCAATAACGACCACATCTTCCCCCTCTCTTGTGGTAATTCATCAACCAGATATTTCCCAAGCCATAACCACCATTTTTCTTAATCAAATCCCTCACGTACAGCCACCCAAACGACCGCAACTACTCTCACTCGAATGCTCAGAAATCAAAAATCCAATCACAAATTCCACTATCCCACTCATATTTCTTGCAGTAACTGATCATATGAACAGTAAACACCCACCCATATTATGCTTGAATTCACATTTCCCCATTAAAAGTAACACAAGTTTCCCCAGCCTGGATTCCCCATCATTGAATTCCTCTACCAGCTAATTCCAACAATTCCCCCATATCCCATCCTTAAGGGGTCTCGTCAGTATGTTATATCCCCCACCAGCAACCTGCTTGCAGCAAGAGAACACCAAGCTACTGTCTCCACCACCAAACTGCTTTTGTTCGCACTCCAACAGCCCCCAGCCACCTCCAACAGCTCCTGATCACCCGACCAACAGCCTTTGACCACCCTCCAACAGCCCCCGACCAACCTCCAACAGCCCCTGACCAAACTCCAACTGCACCCGGTCGCCTCCAATTGCCCCCGGCCACCCTCCATCCCTTGGCCACTGTCCAACAACTCTCCACCTCCAACAACTCCCGGACACCCTCCAACAGGCCCTGGCTTCTAAATTCAGTGCAAGAGTACGTCCTCAGTGTCCTATTTTGTGTGTAAGTTCATAGTTAATGTCAAGTTTACTCATTGTTGTTTAATTGTTGAAAAAGTATATAATTATGGATGCTAATTTGTATGCATTTCCACGATTAATTCAACTTGACTGATGTATTCACATAAAGTTTAATCAAAACACTCATATTTTAATTTAATCAAAAAATTGTTTATATATTGCTTTTGATCTCACTTGTACTTGTTTGTGGTTAACTTTCATAATTGTAAGTGATAACTACAATTAATGGTCGGAATATGCTAGGATTAGTTGAATGAAGGTCAAGCATAAATTCTAGTTTTAATGGAGTGTGAAATTGATTATTATGACTGAATTGCTAGATGATCAAATGATACTCATGTATGGCGAGTGAAAGTGCATGGGGGCCCGTGTGGAAGCGATTAGTATTCTAGTCACGACAGGACCCTGGCCGGAGCAGTACGCTTGCCACAACAGTCACTCCGCCCATGCACGGCTGCTCACAGGCGCACGAGGTATGCATGTGCACGACGGACTGTCGCTCGCACTCCACCGACCCTTGCACCCGAAAGCAGTCGTGCATGGGCGGAGCAATTGTCGTAGCGGGGTATTATTCCGGTCGGGGTCATATTGTGATCGTGTACTGTCGTGGCCACACAAGGAGCCCTCGTGCGTTGTCACTCATATAGCTAAATCTTTCCCAATCACTTTTAATATACAATATGCATGGACAAGAATATATATAGATACTCACTAATAGTATATGAAACCATGAACCTACTCAACGATCCTCTAGTTTATCCTAGCCAAACTCATATAAATTTATTTCTACATTAACCTACTTAACGCGATCGACGATCTCCAATCCACGATTGTTCATTACACGGTGATTACGAGACCGCCAATCGATGAGTGATGATTACGCGATCGTTCATTGCCCGTCGGCAATCACACTTAGGATTTTTACTGTGTAGGCCAAACAGCACGCGGGGATAAGGGGGTAAAAAGGGAAATATGAAAAAACGAGGGCACCAAACGCATTGTTCATGTACAGTTCACTCAACACTTCGCTTATTATATAGTATAGATAAATCTAGGATTGATATAGATTGTTTATGTGACTATGTACAGAGATTTATGCAAAACAAACCTCAAGCAACACCAAAAAAAACAAAAGGAGAAAGGCAATTCATCAAGCCAACTCTAAACAATTGGAATGAGAGAATGATGATGCTTGGCTAATGTTCCATCGTGATACAAATTCTATATAACTTCTTAAGACAATAACTAGCATGTAAAACTAAGAGTCTAAGAAATATCCACGTAAAAAGTGTTTAAGGCTGAACAACCCATATATTAAAGAAAATTGGTAGTTAAAGCTAAAAACATGCCTTTGTCTTCATAAAGTAGCTCCTCGCAAACAGCTGAGTTTAAAAAACCAGTAACATTTTCCGAGGTCTGGAAAATTTTAAGACAGGAATATACATGGTCAATAAAGATTAGCAAATTAATAATTTATTTTAAGACAAAGACATACATGGTCAATAAAGATTAGCAAATTAATAATTTGAACAGGAGCGAATTTACAGGAATTGAAATGAATGGGGAAAAAAGTTGTAGGTGTCAGTACACTGAAATGTAAACAATCAAACAATTTCTAACAACCAAATTTAACAAAAGCAACATAGTTCATAATTAAATGTATCGAAAGAACTGAAAAATATTAGGAAGCATATCACTCAATGCAAAAAAAACACAAATAAATTTCAAGATCTTAAATATATTTCCTCATCCAAGAGGAAGCTTGCTATAATCGACAAGACAGGAAGAGAACATGTATAGTTTCTAATCAACATGAAAAAGTAAATCAGGGTTAAAGGAATGGAAACATGGTTTTACCTAATAAGTTAATTGTTATTTATTTTAACTTACCATCTAAACCCAGATTTTCACCATTGAAATAAGATAAGCACGACTGAGACGGCAAAGTCTTTTTTAGTTAAGGCAGGCAACCAAATGCTTTATTCAAATGCATATTTTCAATTTCTGTTTCTAGGCATTTTCACTGAGAATTTTTTGTCAGAAAAAAATGCATGAGCTGATTTATAGAGCATTTCAGATACTTAAGAAGTACAACTGGACAAGTGATATATTGAAGATGGTGTTATGAACTTCCGTTTGAGATCTCGTGAGAGGTCTCGACGGCGGTGGGTTTGTCGGAGGAGGAGAAGCTTCTCCCTTCCGTTTACTGGGAGGCGCAATAGTGGCGACGGGGCTGGATGAGGTAGCTCGGCGCCTCGGTGGAATAGGGAGATCGGCTAGGTCGGCAGGCGGGGGTTCTGTGAGTTTAGAGAGAGAGATAGGAAGAGGGAAAAGAAAGAGAGAGAGGGGGGATTTAGGATTTAATTCTTGCATAACAAGCAAGGCCTAGCCAGCCAATTAAGTAGGTTCACAAAATGCCCCCCATTTGGGCTTACAGCATATGGGCAAATTACGGGAATTGTATTATTTAAAATACACAACATAATTTAAGATAAAATGAAAATAGATAGCGTCGTCACGTCTCATAACATCGCTCGTCGCGTCATCGTTTGGAGGATCATCTACTTCGAGCCAGAATAAGCGTTTGCATCAGTGTCCCGGCGTGAAATGTTCATCACAATTGAAGCACAAGCCTTTTTTGCAACGCTCGGCCATTTCGGGGCGGGACAAACGACGGCGGAAGTAGGCCGCGGTGGCTATTCCCGGATTGGAGCCTTGTTAGTCAAACTGGCTAAAGAGTAGTCTCCTTGATAGTCACAACGTCCCAAGGGCGGACGATCTAATAGCAGTTGTCGTTCACAAGTCCTGGCGAGGCTCATAGCCATGTTGAGATCACGCGGCAGTTGGAATTCCACATCCCAACGCAACTGCTAGTGAAGACCGGCGATGAAGAGGGGAACTTGTTGCTCTGGTAACATTGACGTTGCCCTTGATAATAGAATCTGGAATTGTTCTAAATAGGTGTAGATAGAGCCGACCTCTTTGAGGTTCAGGAGGTCGTCGAGTGGGTTTCCCTGTAGAGCAGAACCAAACCGCAAGGTGCAGGCCGGCTGAAATCTGCCCACAAAAAATTGGGGCATTCCGGCATCAGATGTGTGAACCACAATTGCGTCGGCCCAAGTAAGTGGAAGGAGGCGTTGTTGACGCATTCGTCATCTGGCGTTCGTTGGTTGGCGAAACAAACATCACAACGGGTAAGCCAAGGAAGAGGATCTTTGCGGCCCTCGTGTATGGGGAAATCTGTAAGGATAGAATGTGCGTAGGCGGGGTAATCCGTGCGAGGAGCGGCGGAGTCCATCCGGCTTGCCAAAGGATACTCGATCGTGTTCCTAGGCGGAGAAGATGGACCCTCTGTAGGGCACCCAAGTTTGCGTTGAGGGCGTCCATTTTGGAGTTCTGAATCACGAGCATGGTTTGGAAGAGTTCCATAACCTGGGCTAGAGACAGAGCACCGTCATCCATCGAGGATAGGGCTGGACGGGAAGCAAGCGGTGTTGGAAGCAGGCCGATGGAGAAGAGGGGTCGGTGGGTTGTGGTCGCGGGGCTGGGAAGGGGAACGGAAGCCGAAGAAGGGCCGGTTGGGGTGTTGGGATGTGGTCGGGGCTGGGAGGGCTTACCGGAGAGGAAGAATTGCCGGGAGAAGAGCCGGTTAGGGTGTTGGGGCGCTGGGTTGTCTCCGCGGGGATGGTAGAGCGTACCGGAGCGAGAGAGGTGTCGGAAATGGAGAGACCGGCGTTAGGCTCTGATACCAAGATATTATGAACTTCCGTTTGAGATCTCGTGAGAGGTCTCGACGGCGGTGGGTTCGTCGGAGGAGGAGCTTCTCCCTTCCTTTTATTGGGAGGTGCAATAGTAGTGGCGGGGCTAGATGCGGTAGTTCGGTGGAACAGGGAGATCGGCTAGGTCGGCGGGCAGGGGTTTCGTGAGTTTAGTAGAGAGAGATAGGAAGAGGGAAAAGAGAGAGAAAGACAGATTTAGGATTTAATTCTTGCATAACAAACCAAGGCCTAGCCGTCCAATTAAGTAGAATCACAAAATGCCCCCCATTTGGGCTTACGACATATGGGAAAATTACGGGAATTGTACTATTTAAAATACATAACATAATTTAAGATAGAATGAAAATAGATGGCGTCGTCACGTCTCAAACAGATGGTTAGTGCTTACAAGGGTGGAACTTCACTGAATTGGTAAAGAGCATCACTTTATCATGTCAAAAAATGATTAATTAACAGGGTTATCATTCAACTCATGAGAAAATGATCTCATCATCTGCGCCAGCACAACTTCTTATAAGCTAAGAAAGCACGCCTAGGCATCTACTAGTCTCTCATGCAATCTTCAATGCATCAAAGACATGTTGAGTTGGTCTATTTAAAGAAGTGGGAATGATGAACACAAGTGATAAATACCCAACTTCCTCTACAAGGCTTCTATCATCCGCTCAAGCACTTCTGAAGATAACTCGTTAGATAGCCATCCATAATTTATTAATCTCACCTTGAACCCGGCATTATCTTTTGGAAAATAAGGCAAGAAAATAGAAATTAGTAGGGGAATTCTAGAATAACAAATTGCAAAGGTATCCTCCTAGATTCCACTAGCAGTGGAAGCAGCAAAACACTGAAATTACCATTTGGACATCAGGGTAGGAGAATATAAATTTCAAACAAAGCTTTCAGTTCTAGTTTCACCCATAATAAACCAGCATAACTGAGTTATTTAAGTGCTATGTGACGCAGGGTAAGTCTTGTAACTTGGGTGTGCAGACACTAATGAAATCCTATGTAAAAATGCAAGACGAACCCATCAACTTAATTGAAATAACACATGGACAATTTTCATTTAATCCGGAATTAAAAGATTGCAAAAATAATTTTATAAGTGAAGCAAATTAACACAAGTTGATTTATGATTTTCCGGCACACAAGCAAACCATGATAACAATCGCACAAAATGTTTTTGCTACAATTTCCACAATTGAACTTTATAGAACAAAGATAATATAGAACAAATACACTGAGTCAAAAACCCCAAACAAGTATGAAATGTTTTCTCATATTCAATAAAAAAGAAATAAGCACAATACGATAATACTCACGTAGCGGGTCGTAATGTAGGGTAGGCCAAGGGGTGCACAAAACCAAGGACTCTAGGTAAAAATGCAAAGGTGACTCTCTAGTATGAGCCTAAATGCAATGCGGTCGTCAGTTACGGCGACAAATAAATTTGAGCAATGAAATTTTCTAACACCGCGCAAAAATTCAAAATTTAAAATAATTATTTAATTCGGCAATTTTATAACGACTTTCCTCCGCTCGGAGGGCCAAAGCAAAGCGCGCAGCGAATAACTCCTGCAAATTAATAGTGTATCGAAAACAATGTTCTACTAAGAAAGAATCACAGCACATATATTAATTCACCAATGAAAATGTCAAATCAAATAAGTCAATACCACAAGAAAACTCGCAAGGTAGCGGGCTGAACCGAGGCACTGAAGAATTTGGGTCTGGATGTGTAGATCGGCGATCGAATGTGGAACCGGCGGCGTGAAAATTTAAGGCGGTGGCTGTCCTCGGCGGTGAGTGATGAGATCGGACGAGAAATGGGTAGATCCGGACACGTATAAGTAGATCCGGGTCGGGGAGGGGTGGACCGCTATTTCGGGTCAGATCCGGGCTAGGGAATGGCGTATGGGTGGGGGGAACTAACAGATCGGGGGTTGAAATTCTCAGATCTGAATGGATCTAGGGAATTAGGGCGATTTGGAGGTGGGTCCACGAAGAGGAGGGGAGGAGGTGGTCGGTCGGTGGTAGGGAAGGGGCTGCCGGCCGTAGAGGGGAAGTGGGAGGGAGGCGGTGGATGAGGGAGGGTCGTCGGGGTGAGGGAGGAGGGATGGATGGCCGGAGAAGAGGGGGGAGAAGGGAGGTGTCGGCCTGGAGGCTGGCGGTGGTAGGGGTTCAGGCCGGCGGTGGGATTCCTGGAGGCCGGCGGCTACAGGGTGCTGGAAACAGCAGGCCGCCAAGTTTTGGGGGGCGGTTTGGGGCTGGAAGCAGCTGGAGGAGGGAGGGGATTGAGGGGTGGAAAACGAAGGCTAGGGGAAGGGTTTGGGGAAGAGAAACCAACCTAGGAGTCGTCACCTAGGGCTCCACGGCGTCGGCATCGGGATGATCGCTGGATTCCGGGATTGTTGTCTCCAAAAATCTGCAATGCCCCTTTTCAGCCCCTACCACTCCTATTTATAAGAAAAAAACAAAGCTAGGGTTTCTCCATCAACGGCTATGATTGGTCGGTGGGGTCGGCCACTAAAATACATGAATAATAAACCCAAAAATATAAACTAATATATGTTTTTGATTCGCGACGACGTGTCGGACTACGGACGCAACCGCGGAGTCCGATCGGCGATCTGATCAAGTCTTCATGTGCGAATAAATGTACATGAGTCCCGCCTTGCGGCGAACCCCTCCAAGTGCACGATCTGATGGATCCTCATCAACTCTCCCCGACTGAAAAGCTTTCATCTCCGATGAATGGAGATGATCGTACTGAAGTCGAAGTCCAAGGGCGAGTCGATCAAGCTCTGCCGGTAATATACAAGTGTCGTCTGCGTCGGGGCGGCCCTGCCAATGTACCAAGTAGCGATATCGCGGCCCGTCTGTGGTGGGAACAAACTGATGGGATATGACCTCTGTGATGCACTCATCTCTCATCTCTCAAAGGTGGATCCCGGTGCGATCGGTGGTGCCGGTGGTGAAACCAGAGGAGACAAATCCCCAGGTGGGTGGGTGGCAGCACGGGGTGGACTGTGGTTGTCATCAGTAGGTGGAGTACGAGAGCGGTAAGGCAACGAAAGTGGGGGTGGTGACGGCTGGGCATCTCTATTGCTTAGGTCCACATACTCATGAGGCTCATAGTACGGCGTCAGATCCTCAACATTAAACACCGGATGAATTCTCATACCAACCGGAATATCGAGCTAGTAGGCATTTGTCCCAATACGACTAATAATAGAGTACGGACCCATTCGCCTGACGCTTAACTTTTTGGCAGACCCCGAAGGGAGCCTCTCTGGGCGGACTCGCACCATTACTCTCTCGTCTTCACTAAATACTTGTTCTCGTCTTCGCTTATCCGCATGGGTTTATAACTTTCATTGCTCATTATTATTTGCTGGCGAACCGACTCATGCAACTCATGCAAATGTTGTGCAAATGACTCGGCAGACCCGCTCGGGCGCGACACTAAAGAACTCGGGACGAGGTCGACGGGATTCCTAGGGTCGTATCCTGATACTACATGAAATGGACTCAACCCGGTGGACCTATTGACTGAGCTATTGTAGGCGAACTCTGCAATTGGAAGATCTAAGTCTCAGCTACTCACATGCTCTCCTACTAGACACTGCAAAAGGTTTCCTAAGCTCCTGTTTACTACTTTGGTTTGTCTGTCCGTTTGGGGATGATATGTCGAGGAGATCCTTAGGATGGTGTCAGTCTTACGTCATAGGGTCTTCCAGAAGTAACTCATGAACTTCACATCCCGTTCTGACACGATCGACTTGGGTAGTTCATGTAATCGAAAGACATCTCTCATAAAGATAGACACTACGTGAGGCGCGTCTGCCGTCTTACGACAAGCAAAAAGTGTGTCATCTTTGAAAACCAATCGACTACCACGAAGATGGAATCATGTTTCCACAGGGTGCGGGGAAGTCCGAAAACAAGATCTATGTTAATGTCCTCCCAAGGGCGGTGGGGAACATGTAAGGGTGTGTACAAACCCGTGTTCTGTTTGGTACCCTTTGTCGTTTGGCAGATACGGCAGTGGCGGACAACGCGGGCCACGTCCTTCTTAAGGTTGGGTCAATAGAGTCGGTCCTCGACAATGGCTATGGACTTATCTCGCTCAAAGTGACCTGCAGCTCCGCCCGCGTGCAACTCCCAAATCAAATAATCACGGTATGACGTCTGGGGAATGCACAAGCGTGAGCCCCGGTAAAGGTATCCCTCAAAGATCTGATATCCCTCAACAGGGTCTGGTGGGTCTCAGGACAGAGCGGTGTAAATCTCGCCAAAGTCTGGGCATGTCGGATAATCTGGAATCAATCATTCAAGCTCATCCACGCTAGCGGTCATCGTCTGCAACAGGAGGACGCGGCGACTCAATGCATCTGCCAATTTGTTCTCAACACCAACTCGGTGCTTGAGAACATAATGAAAGTCCTGCAACTACTCGACCCACTTGGCATGTCGGTGTCCCAACTTGCGCTGCGAGTCGAGATAACGTAAGGCTTGGTGGTCGGAATACAACACAACCTCCCGGGGAAGGAGATAGTGTCTCCAGTAGCGTAGAGACTGGACAATAGCATAAAATTCTTGATCATAGTTCGAGTATTTATGTTTGGCCTCGTTCAACTTCTCACTAAAGTAAGAAACTGGGTGTCCCTCCTGGCTCAATACGCCATTGATGCCTACACCAGACGCATCATACGCGAACTCGAAAGCACGGCTAAAGTCTGGCAATCTCAGAACAGGAATCGTCGTCAGTCTCTCCTTAATCTCCTCGAAGGCTCTAATGGTTGTGGGGGTCCACTGAAACTCTCCCTTCTTGAGACATCTCGTGAAGGGGGCCATAATTGTATTAAACCCATGGACGAACCTCCTATAGAATGAGGCAAGTCCGTGAAAACTGCGAGCCTCGTGGAAGTTCGCTGGCACAGGCCAGTCGCGAATGGATTTGACCTTCTCGGGGTCAACAGAAACTCCTGTCGAGGATACAATAAATCCAAGAAAATGAATAGACTCAGAGAGGAATGAGCACTTCTTCTTATTCACATACAATTTCTCTTGGGGGAGGGTGCCAAAGAAAAGCCTCAAGTGATTGAGGTGGGCAGTCTGTGTCTGGCTATAGATCAGTATGTCATCGAAATACACAATCATAAACTTGCCCATGTAGGGCCGCAACACCTGTGTCATAACTCTCATGAACGTGTTTGGGGAATTAGATAGTCCAAACAGCATGACTAGCCACTCATAAAGACCGTCTTTGATTTTGAATGCGATCTTCCACTCATCGCCCTCACGAACACGTATCTGATGGCATCCACTACGGAGATCGATCTTGGAGAAGATCTGGGCACCGGACATAGTATCCAGTAGATCGTCGAGTCGTGGGATCGGGAAGCGATACTCGGCCGTGATCTTGTTAATGGCGCGGCTATCGATGCATATACGCCAACTACTGTCCTTCTTAGGGGTTAGAAGGGCGGGAACCGCACATGGACTCATACTCTCACGAACGAATTGCTTCCGAAGAAGCTCGTCATCCTGCCTCTTGAGCTCAACGTGCTCATGCGGGTGCATCGATAATGGGGCAAGTTCGGGAGGGAAGCCCCCGGGACCAAGTCAATAGCATGCTAAATGTCCCGTGGAAGGGGCAGCTCATCGGGGAGCTCGTCAGGCATAATGCCTGCAAACTCATCTAAAATGGGACGCACCGCTAGTGGGTGGTCAACTGGGGTATCATCAGATGTCTTGGTGGCAGCCACAATGTAGATGATATTCGATTCAGCACTATCTCGCAGAAACTCGCCTCGCCTCAAAATATGCAGAGGCCTCGAGGCGCTCGTACTAACAGATGGCTCGACCACACCCTTGGATCTATCCCGGGGTTGGGTGGGCGTCAACGTAATCTTCCGCCCCTTGTCGTAAAAGACACACGTGTTCGAGCGGCCAAAAAACATGAAGTCACGATCAAATAGTCAGGGACGGCCAAGTAGCACATGAGCGACGTCCATGAGAATGACATCGCACCAGACCTTGTCCTGAAATGAAGCAATGGCGATCGGGACGAGGCAACGCTGGGTGACCTGAATCGACGTCTTATATATCCAGACGACACGATATAGGTGGGGGTGAGGCTCAGTCTTCACCTGCATACGGTCAAGCCCCTTCCGGGTCACGATGTTCACACAACTCCCAATGTTGATAGCCAACTTGCAGGGACCGTCTGCACTAGGAAAGTATGTGTAAAAGATGGTGGTGCGTCGTCAATCCTCATCTACACGAGGGGTGTGTAGGAGGCGTCTAATCACTCTCACCTCCAGCGATCTCTCGGCGTCATTCTCTCAACCTTCTTCGAAAGTGGCCTTAACTTCTTCCATAGCCTCCTCATCTTCCTCCAAATCCTGCTCCTCACCCTCAACTAGCAGGGTCCGTGTGGGGCATTGCGCCGTCACGTGTCCTTTGTCAGAACATCTATAGCACAAAATACCCCCAGATCGCTGGACATAAGTGGCAATGCTCTTGCCCTTAGTGTCGTGGGAACACGTGAGGGTGCGGCCGTGGTGGTCTGGGGCGGAGCAGGTTTCCTAAAAGTTGAGGAATCAGTCTGTGAGGGGAACTGACTTGTGTTAGATGACCGGAGATATTGCTCGTACTCAAGAGCGAGCTGAAATATCTGATCGACGGTCTCTAAGTGATGTGGAATCAACTCTCTCAGAATATCAGAACGAATGCCCATCTTGAAACGGGAGGCAGTGGCGATAGGCTCCTCCAAGACGTCACTCCTAACAACTAGCTCGTCGAAGCGAGCCATGTACTCAGCAACAGTAAGTGTCCTCTACCGTAAGTTCTGTAACTGCTCAAATAACTGGTCTCGGTAGGAAGCTGGGAGGTACTTCTCGCTCAACCTTTCCTTCATCTCATCCCACCTGGTGATAGGGTAATAACCATCTCGCTTCAAGGCTCGCTCTACGCTAATCCAGAATACCTTAGCCTACCCGACTAGCTTCATTTTTGTGAAACGAACACAACGCTCGTCACTCATATCATACCACTCGAAATAGTGGTCCATATCAAGGAGCCAATCGTTGAAGGCTTTCGGATCCAGACGACCATCGAACGAAGGGGCGTCGAGTCGAATGCGACGAGTGATGTCAAAATGGTGGTCACCTCTCTGTGGGTCGGGATAATCCTCGGGATAATCATTATGGACGAAGTCGTATCGAGCGGGTGGGGGACAACGCTCTCTCCGACTCGGGGGATAATACTCATCGAGGTGATGATCACGGCGACCGTGTAGGGGTACATGATCTCTGGGTCAGGTTGAGGCTGACGTGGCATATGGTACTCATCACGTTGATGTGGAAGTCTATCACGTGCTGGGTCAGGATTTCGCCTTGCCGACGGAGCTGGGGCTCGGTGAGGAATATCACAACGGTGGTGGTCTACTGGAGGTTGACCGACTCTCGGGCGCTGGTCGAGATGTGGGGGAGAATCAAGGTCGTCCTCAAGTGAATCATCACGCTGTGTTGGAATGTCCCCGGCATTCTCTAAGTGGTCGGTGGTCCAAACGAAGATTCACCTCGGTAGGATCATGACGCACATCGTTGAACTGGGCACCTAAGTTGTCAAAAAGATCTAGGATAAGGCGTTGAAACTCAGCAAAAACGGCACCCGAATTCAAACTTGCAGCTCGATCATCGGTGATTAACGGTTCTGACATGCTTGCCCTAGAGATCCTACCACTACGGAGCATGCAAATGGCCTAACCTTGCCTCTGATACTAAAATGATGTAGGGTAGGCTAAGGGGTGGACAAAACCAAGGACTCTAGGTAAAAATGCAAAGGTGAATCTCTAGTATGCCTAAGTGAAATGCAGACGTCAGTTACGGCGACAAATAAATTCTAGCAATGAAATTTTCTAACACCACAGAAAAATTTCAAAATTGAAAACAATTATTTAATTCGGTAATTTTATAACGACTTTCCTCCGCTCGGAGGGCCAAAGCAAAGCGTGCGGCGAATAACTCCTGCAAATTAATAGCGTATCGAAAACAATGTTCTACTAAGAAAAAATCACAGCACATATTAATTCACCAATGAAAATGTTGAATCAAATAAGTCAATACCACAAGAAAACTCACAAGGTAGCGGGCTGAACCGAGGCACGGAAGAATTTGGGTTAGGATGTGTAGATCGGCGATCGAATGTGGAACCGGCGGTGGCTATCCTCGGTGGTGAGTGATGAGATCGGACGAGAAATGGGTAGATCCGGCCACGTATAAGTAGATCCGGGATGGGGAGGGGTGGATCCGCTATTTCGGGTCAGATTTGGGCTAGGGAATGGCGTATGGGTGGCGGGAACTAACGGATCGGGGGCTAAAATTCTCAGATTTGAATGGATCTAGAGAATTAAGGCGATTTGGAGGTGGTTCCGCGAAGAGGAGGGGAGGTGGTCGGCCGGTGGTAGGGAAGGGGTTGCCGGCTGTAGAGGGGGCGTGGGAGGGAGGCGGTGGATATGGAGGGTCGCCGGAATGAGGGAGGGGCTGGATGGCTAGAGAAGAGGGGCAGAAGGGAGGTGTCGACTTGGAGGCTGGCGGTGGTGGGGGTTCAGGCCGGCGGTGGGATTCCTGGAGGTCGGCAGCTGCAAGGTGCTAGAAACAGCAAGCCGCCGGGTTTTGGGGGAGGTTTGGGGCTGGCAGCGACAGGAGGAGGGGATTGAGGGGTGGAAAACGAAGGCTAGGGGTAGGGTAAGGGTTTGGGGAAGAGAAACCAACCTAGGAGTCGTCACCTAGGGCTCTACGGCGTCGGCACCGAGGGATGATCGCTGGTTTCCGGGATTGTTGTCTCCAAAAATCTGCAATGCCCCTTTGCAGCCCCTACTACTCTTATTTATAAGAAAAAAAATAAAGCTAGGGCTTCCCCATAAACGATTATGATTGGCCGGTGGGGTCGGCCACTAAAATACATGAATAATAAACCCAAAAATATAAACCAATACATGTTTTTGATTCGCGGCGACGTGCCGGACGCAACCGCGGAGTCGGATCGGCGATCTGATCAAGTCTTCCTGCGCGAATAAATGAACATGGGTCCCGCATTGCGGCGAACCCCTCCAGGTGCACGATCTGATGGATCCCCATTAAGTTGTTGGTGTACTGAGGGTAAAAAGATTTGAGAAATGACGAGGTGGACGGACACAAGGAGATGGCAAGGAAATGGCTTGGATCATTCCACAGAAGAAGAGACTGGGAGATGCTAAAGGAGGGTTGTAAGATGCATGGATTATGGGAAGAACTTGGTGTGGGTGGTTCCACGGGAAAAGAAATGGGGGATGCGGCAGTGTTGTGACACAAAATGGGAGAAAAGTAGGAAACGGGGTCTTCTGGAAGGTTGGGAGGGTGACAGGAGGAAGTCGAGGCATGTTGTGGGAGTAGGGTTGGCGGCGGGATGTAGGGCTACGACAGACTACCACAATAAGGGAAACATCCAATGTCGGAGGTGGTGGCGTGAGTGAAAAAAGACCGAGGTTGACGGGAGAAACAACGGCAAGGGCATCCAACTGGAGGGTTCCTGCAGGCGAGAGGCAGGATCGCACGTTTTGGTTGAAGGTTTGAACGAGGAAGACGAACTGGGGAGGTGATTTTAGCGATCGTGCATGGCGGAAGGGGGAAGGTGCAGGCAAAGTGATATATCAAGAAGCTGATATTGAGGGGACGTGGGAGAGGGATGATGAATAGTAGTTGCTAGGGTTGTGTATCATGGATAAACATGGAAGACTTGTGGTAATGACTAAAAACTGAAGGTAAACAGAAACTGAAATCGGGGCGTCGCATCCCGGAGTTTATGGCGTCGCACCACGGACGATTACCGATCTGGAATCTCTCACAAATCAACAATGATTGTAAACTGCAGCGCCCGCACTTATTTATAACAAGAGGGGGTGGTTGGGCACCCGGCATGAATGGTTATGATCGGCTGCTACGCCAGTGTGCTAAAACGCTAAATACAACCCCAAAAAATAAAATGAAATACACATGTAATGAAAAACGATGCTCTGGACAAACTCGCGGTCTCGGATCGCCGATCTGATCAATGCATCTCCGCCAAAAATGCAAAAAATGGATTTTGCTGAGTGGTGGCCCGATCTCCTCCATTGAACATAATCATGCGGACGATCCCCATCACTATGTCTACCTACCTATGCCTAGTAATCACTTCCCAGTTCGGTCGCACTGTCTAGCCTAACAACATTAAAAACATAAAAAAGTAGAGTGACTTCATTGACTATTTTATACTAATTATGAGTTCTCAAGAAGATAATATATCGCATGGCACGCTGACCAAGGAACAAATGGCTCTTATATTTCCAAATTTTCATAACTGGAATAAGCAAAATCAGAAGACGATCAGTTAGTGTGCTATTAGATGGCAATAAGTTTAAACGTTGTCAATATTGAATAACACAAATACAAAAGAATTAAGAGTTCAACAATCACATTCACAAAAATATTTGCACAAAGGCTACTGAAAATGATTATGATTCACCTTTGCATTACTAGAAAAATAAAGATAATGCACAGCATCATAATTACTTTACAATACCATGTCTGCAACATTGAGTTCTGTAAGATGATGATCTTCAATATTTCCAGATACAATGCCATCATTATCTGTCACCATGGCATTAATACAATCGCTCGGAACACCAACTTCATTAACAAATTTTAGGTTACTATTATCTTGATCAAATGCATCCCCAGATGAATAGAATGTGCTGTCATGCATTAAATCATGGCTATTATTCTTATTTGAACAAGATGGCTGTGACTTGACAAGTGGAATATCAGCAACTTCTCGAAACTCGCTTGAATCTTGATCAATTCTACCATTGAAAGTAGAAGCACTTGGTCGACTAACTCTAGCAATTAGACTGCTTGATGATATTACATCACCATTTCTACTTTTCAAATGGCATGTAGGAGGCTGTACGTGTGCAAAATTTTGAAGCCACTGAATTATTTTCAACCTCAATTCAGAAGGAAGAGATGCTCCCTCCCCCTGTCACATTAATTTTAATATTTAGTAAAGACATTTCCAATAACGAAATCAAACAATCAAACAAATTTATAAGCAAATACCATCATAGAAGATTCCAAGGAAGCATACCATCATAGATGATTCCAAGGAAGCTAACGAAACGCCTAGCTCTAATGCAACATCACCAATACTGATTTTCCTACGATCAATAATCTGAACAGGTAAAATTAGAAGGCTACATATAAACTCTTATCAAATTTTGAACAAATCAACAGGGATGACTCATGATGACAATCATAGTATTAACTTTAAATTTTACCTTCCTCAAAACTGTAATGACATCCGATGTGCTTCGAAGAACATTCTCATTGTCAGGAACCACAACCCCCTGAGTTTTATTAGATTGTGCATCTCCACCTGATGTTCCAAGTTCCAACACCAGCATTTGTTTATTAAGGTTTGCATCACTATTCATCCCTTCATCGGAGAGGGAACCAAAATTTCCATCACGCACCATGCTGTTATCTTTACTCTTACTGGTAATCTTTATCTTGGGTAACCTTCTAATGGGTACACTTGCAGGCAAAAGGTTTTGGACCATCTCATCTTTGCTAATTCTACTAGGGAGTTCTGCACTTGCAGTGCTATCAATATTATGAAGAGAGGAGTGCTTTAAACAGAAAACACGAAGCTCAACCTGCATAATTTTTTGAAATAAGCATGTAAATGTTAATGAAGTCAGGCTTGAATTACAGAGCGGAATAAGAAAATATACATTATCATGACCAAACTTTCCCCAGATCTCCATTTGATATTTAGCTGCCCTAGCACAAATAGGATGGAGAGCCGTCCGACATTTTTCTGAAAAGTTATAAACATAATATCAAGAAGACGTTCCTCGGAAGCTACAATAATAAAAATAAAATGAATAATAATTAGACAAATGTCCCCAAATTGCATATGAAAAATTCATCATAGATATTACTTTTTAAGCATATGGGGGCATAGAAATGGTGCTAATAGATCAAATGGAAAGTATCATAGTGACCATGTATTTTATTTGGAATGGAAAAAATTAAGATTCTTCTTGAGTAAAGGCACTACCACTCAACCAAGCCGTTGTAGGTTTATTCAGCTGCCTTGCAAAAAAAAAACTCAAAATAATGCTTTTGAGGTTCAACAGTGATGCAAGTGTCTAAAACCTAATTCATGAATGGATTGTTAATTTTAGATAAATAAATGAAGGGAGATGTGAGTTTTATGATAAAGCATTGTGACTTGGTGATTACAAGTTTGAATCATCGAAACAAACCCGCGATTAGGCTGCTTCCTTTCATTCAATAATAGACCGATTTAATATTCTCAATCAGATAGAATTAAATATCCTCAATAGCTAGCCACCACAAAAACATTTTTACTAACGGCATGCTTACGCAATGCGAATCAACAAGAAGAATCTACTTGCACACACATCCACAAGGACGCTCAAACAAAATGAAAAATGGTGGTAATTCAAGTACAAAGAAAAACATATTTCAATCAAACGCCTGAAGACATATGATTTAAAGGATATACTGAAACTTAACGAGACAATTTAAACTTACATTCAACAGAACAAACTAAGGTCTTATTTGATGATTTTGTCTAGTGTTTTGTGGTTCTATGATGTGTGGATCAAAAAAGACCTTGGTAGATCTCACTGAAGCAAAGATGCTTCACTACAAGTGCATTATCCATGTTCAATAAGTTGTTGGGTGAGTGATGCACGAGTTCGGGAATTTATCTGTGGGTTCTCCAGAAAAATGTGGCATGTCGTGCTATTGAATAGTGATTTTAAGATTGAGTATAGGAAGCATGTTTGAAATATTTTCAAGAATAGTTTGTTCATTAGGAAACTAATCTGCATGCTTCACCACATGCAGCAAAAGAAACGAAGAATAGTTTGTTCACAATGAAACTAATCTGCATATTTTCAAGAATAGTTTGTTTAATTCGAAAAGGCGCTTGTAGGCAGAGGACTCGGCGTACAACCTGGACACCGTGAATAGCTAGCATCAATGGAACCTTGAATTAACAATCTCTAACGCTAGCAAGAAAATTGAGATGATCGTGAATAGCTAGCATCAACCATCTTTGTCAATCTCTAACGCTAGCAAGAAGCCTCAATGGAACCTTTTAAATCTTATCGTCGTTGATCTAATCGTCCCTGATATAACCACCGCCGCTAGAAAATTGAGGTGATCGCCAACTTCAACAGGAGAAAATCTTGAAATTTTGATTTCTCTAAAGAAAAATGCTAAGGTACCTATTATATATTGATTGTACATCATGAACCTAGAGAAAAAAAAATCATGAATATTATATCATCTGATCACTTGTAGTAGGATTCTATCATATTCTTTAGTTCTCTACTATTATAAGGCAATAGAGCATCACACCACCCGTTAAATCAAATCCACTAGATAAAAGCATGGATCTACTTCAATTCCTACAATTTAAAACATAGATCCTTTCCCAAACCGTGCTTCGGCACACGCGTCGCAAGAAGCGCAACAATAAAAGGCTAGATTAGGGTAATTCCTAAAAGCATGTATTCCAAAACATAGGGACGAACTTTATCATGTCTTTCACATCAAACAAGCACATCCACACAACCCTACGCAACAATAAAAGGCTAGATTAGGGAAATTCCTAATAGAATGTATTCAAAAACATAGGGATGAATTTTATTATGTTTTTCATATCAAACAAGCACATCCACACAACCCTGCCATTTACCATCATAGTACAAAATATATAAGTATCAAAAAGCCAAACTACAAGATACAGTTATATAAAGCACATTACAAAAACATGAAGAGTATCATACACCCAGGCAAAGAGATGCATACCATGGCTGCATCGAACGCTAATGCCATGCTTAATCTTGCACAAGTTACAAGTTAGTCTTCTTTGAGGTTCCTGCAAGTTTTGAATTACAGGTTCCATGACCCCTACATTCTCCACATACATCCCAGGAGTCCACAGACTACAAAACAGATGAACAAATTTTGACTCTTCACTGCCTTTGAAGTTTCCCACCACTGGTTTCAGAGCTCCACTGGTTTGGGGGCAAAGCAGGCAAGGCCTGAAGCTAGAATCCTCGTCGAGATTTCTCTCCATCTCTCTTCCAACTGCCTCCAGATACTTGCACCAAGAGCATAACCAACCCCCATCAGGAACCTCGTGCACGCCATAACACTTTTGGTGCACTGAAACTTTGCAAGAGTCGCAAACAAGAAGGACGTTGGACTTCATGTCACTAAGTCCCGAGCAACAGAAGTCGCAAGGAGGCGCCCCATCTTCTGCGGCTTCTGTACGAGGTAGTAGAAGCAGTGGTTCTAAACCAGCATCTTTGCCAAATAGCTTCTTTTTTCTCGAAATTTGCCCTGAAGTGAGAAGAAATCTCTGCTTGCAGCCCAAAATCCAATTCAGTGATTTCTGATCATCGGTCTCAGGATCTTCCGCTGGAAATGAAGTACTACACCCTACCACCTCATCAACATGCATGGGTTGAACCGTCTCTGGGCCAACATTCTCCAAACCTTCTTCAATTACCACCGAGCTCGAAGCCACGAAAACTTCACCCGGTGCAGTCTCATCAAGAACTGATTCACCTTTCACGACCTCCTCCACTAAATTCTCAGAGCCGGGAAGGTAGAAACAAGAATCTGGAGGGAGACGAGTAAACAAAAGATCGATATCGTCCAAAGTAATGGGTCTAAAGTACTCCTCGGTCTTCTCCCACACACTAAAAGCGGGCGGCGGCCTACCAGGTCCGACGGACTTGCCTTCAGCTCCTTCTTGCACCTTACGGTGCTTTCTACGTCCATCTGACTTCTTATGAAAGTTTACAGCCAGAGCAGAAGGCAGGGTCCCGAACCTCGGAGCCGTCTCCTCAGAATCAAACGGACACCGCTCTGTTAGGGCTTTCCTCGCCTGCGCGTATAGATCCAACCCCGGCGCCACCGACGGAGCAGCCATCAAGCCGTCTCCGGATGTCCGAGAAGGCGAGACTGGCTTCTCCGAGACAGAAGATCCGCCTTCGGCAGCGGCGGCACCCGTGGTCTTCCGCCGCTTGGATCGGCCACCGCTCATCGCCGCCGCCAGCGATTGTCCATGGAAAAACGGAAGAAGAAGCGGCGTGCGGGGGAGGACAGGTTCAGATCAGATCTTCTTGACGTCGTGCCGCGGCGGCAGCCGGTGAATACTGGACCGGGGATATTGTTAGGGTTTCGTCGACTTTCCCTCTTTTTTGGGGGGTATTTTCTTTTTTCTCGAATTTCTTGCGAACCTTTTTCAGTTTCCCCTTCACGTTTTCTGTTACGCTCGATAACACAAGAATCGAAGAAAAGAGTCGGACCCGTACTGGCTCAAGAAATATTTAATGCGAGGTTAATGTGGGGACTATTTTTAATGAAAAATAGTAAAAATATATACTTAAACACATATATCTCTATCATATATATATTAAATCAAGAATTATTTTCCGACCGGACGCTTCGTACAGGATAATACTGTAGCCGTCCGATCTTTTATGATTAAAGAAATGAAAATGACTTGGGGGTCTTTTTGAGATTTCTGGGTCATTTTAAAAGGAACAGTTCAAAATAATATTCTAAATTGTATTTTCAAAATTGAGTTTGAGCTTGACTAACCTCCGTTTGCAATCAGGTTTAAAACTATAAAATAATTTTTTTGTTTGAGAAAACATCATTCCGGTGGCGGTTTGAACGTCAAGCTTTAAAAATAAAATACATACAACTTAAATAAAATGCAACAAATTATTTTTTAGAAAATGGAATGGCAAATAAAAATACAACACGTTCAGACCCAATTTTTGACAGCTTCATAGAGTTGTTCGGCGATGGAGTCACACAATGCCGCCATTTGACTTGATCCACTCCTTCCATCCCAACCAATTTCATTTTTCTCCCTCCTTGAGTTGCTTGTCATTTGTACCCCTTGCCTAATCAGACGCACATGAGGGTATACAAAGCTCTCATCATTATCACATCGGTAGAAATGGCTGTCTACATTAGAATGATGTCTGCGTATATAATTATGCAGTGTCATTGTTGAGATCACAATATTCTGCTTTTTTTTGAAGTCATACTGCGGCATGTCACGAAGAATACGCCGTTTCTTCTTCCACACTCCAAAAGTTCATTCTATCACACTACGCAACGACAAGTATGTCTGGTTGAATATTTCCTTTCGTCATTATATCGGACGTCAGCCGCGTGCAAAGTCTGACAAATGATATCTTATTTCCGGGTATTGGCACCTGAATGCATGTTCGTGTATTGACGGGGTTTTTTAGCCGCCACCCTTTTTTGGAGTTAGGTACGCTCAAAAATAATTCTTTGTTCTTGTTGTCAAACAAAAAAAATTTGCAATGTCATACAGTGTTTGATCATTGCAAATATCTGGATCATTGCAAGTATCTTCGCAGCTGGAACAACCTAAAAATCGTGTTGAAAAATAATTTTTGAATTATAACTAGCAATTTTAAAGCTACATAAAATATGTTCATCTCGAGTCTCTCTTTCCACCAATAATCCGATGCATCAAATATTCTCCTTATTGAATCTCACCCTAAACTTGTTATCTCATGTTTGAGTTCTTTCCATAAATTCTAATCTTTTTCTAATTGGTCTCATTTATTTTTTAACTGCGCGCAGACATACATCTTTGATGTTCGTTCCTGAAACTTAGCAGTTACATTTTTTCAACCCTCCTTAAACAAGTGTGTCGTCGGTCTATTACCTAGCACAATCTCTGTTATACATAAATCACAAAATAACATAACTCCACTTGACCCTCACAGTACTGCAATTCCTCCTTCTTTAGTTTTAATCATCGTAATACCTAAGAACAAGCAAATTAGACGGGTGCACGAAGTAGGAATTAGCACAATAGCATTACCAAATTATCACAGAATAGCAGTTAGCACAATAGGAGTTATCACAGAATAGTATTAACAAATTATCACTGAACCAAAAATTATCACAATAGAAGTGCTGGCAGTTAGCATAAATTATCAGAGAGTGTGCTGACAGTTAGCACAAATTATCACTGAAAAACGATATAATAGGAGTAATGAAGAATGATATTGTGCTGGCAGTTGGCACAAATTAACACAATAGGAGTAATGAAGAACGATACTCCACAACCAGTCAAAAAAAAATCAAACCTCACAGCCAGTCAGAGTCGCTAAAACTAAAATGTATAACCTCATACCAAAGCCTGGACTGGCGAAGGAGGAAGATCGACCATGGAGGAAGATCAGCGTTGGAGGAAGATCGGACCTGGAGGAAGAACGACGCTAGGGTTTGGAAGATCGGCTCTGAAGGAGGAAGATCGGCTCTGAAGGAGGAAGCTCGGCCCTGGAGGAAGATCGACTTTGAAGGAGGCCGACATTATGCCCCTAATGCTTAGGGTAATTTTGACTCAACCGTGAGGTGCAACGCTCTTGCCGGCCATCGCGGCCTGCGGGGAGCTTTCCCTCATGCGATCAACGTGGAGGGTGTCGTGTACGGAGTCACCGCGCCCCGCCCCTTCCCGGGTGAGCACGGTCGGCCGCCCCCTCTCGGGCCGGCTCCGGCCAGCCGCCCCATGCGGCCAGTCGGTGCCGCACCCGGTGGCCTCCGTCGGAGCCGCGCCCGGAGTGCCGCCCGAGTGCAGTCGGTCGACCCTCTTCGGCCGCCGGCCACACCCCCGGTCGGGCCCGTGACGGTGGCCCGCCGCCTTAGCCAGGTTCGGCCACCCACGAGGTGGTGGTCGGTCGCCTCTCTTGTCCTCCTTGGGTGTCTTCCTCATCGTCTGATCGGCTCGCCACGATCGTTGTCATCCATTTAAGGCGTAAACACCCACTAACCACCATGATTAGCGGGGGGGGACTCATTAATTATATAATGAGTATGCATTTAGCGTAATATCATACGAATAACATTCGCATGGCACTATACTTAGAATTATAATATTGGTGGCTACGGTGTGCGGATAGTCGCATAACCACCGTAACCCACCTCCTAGAGGCTATAAAAAGGCCATCAGGCCTCCTCATTTTTCATTTTTCTCTTCTTTGTTTTCTTCCTCCTCAGCCAGAGCTCTGTTTAATTCCTCCTACGAGCCACCTTTGGGTCACCTTCGAGCAACCTCCTCTCCACCAGAAATTTCGCCCAAGTCCACAAGTGTGCGGCAAGTAGAAAAGTCATACTACAACAAACGCTCGTTCGTGCGCATCACCAAAGCAGTTATCCTAACGCGAAGCAACCTGTTGCTCGTCGTGAGCTCAAGAATCTCTCTCCCCCAAAGTGTAACAAGGAGCGGTCTGTCGCCCTCGATTCTGCAAACAAGTTGTAACCGCAAACAGATAGTGGATTTCGATCGGCACAGACCCGGACACATGATTTTTTACCTAATTGAGTGGTTTTTTCACGTCAAAACATCGTGTGCACATTTTCTCTCTCATTGTCTTTATGCGCGCTCGACCACTTCACGAGCTAAGATGGTACTAGTTACTCCAATCCGACCGAGCCGTCGAGTTTGGTCGCAACAAGGTTCTTCCTCAAAAGGAAAGCGTTGGAGTTGTCTTCTATTGTTGCTCATTTCCCCGGGTTCTTTCTCAAAAGAAATCTTTGATGAATATGATAAATTTGTTTAAAAAACTGTCTAAAGTGTAATCAATATGTATCTATGTATGTATAGGAAACTGGTGCTGCTGATGAGGTATCAACTTCACCCAAGTATATTGAAGGTAGTATAATGATGTATGGGAAATTTCTTTCTTTGTCAAGATGTTTTTCATCACATTGAATAATGCTGTCATTTGAAGAAGAACTCAGTATAAATAAAATGAAACATTTTAAAATTTGAGATAATTGTGAACATGTTATATGAAATTTGTGTGATTATGCAATGAAACTGAAAACAATTTAGTGTGATCAAAATAACTCATTTTTGGGAGAGCCAAAAAAATGAACCATTCACTATAGAATCTAAGCGCTCCTAAATTTAGCAAATTATTAAGCACCTCTTTTATGAAAATAGACAGGTTCGTACATGCAAATAAGTCGTTAAACAACTGTGTTTTAATATTTTTGTATTCAATTATACGATGTTGTATGTGATGTAAAAGCCCAAAATATTGTTAAAGCCCAAATCTGCAGCCCAATAACCAGATTAGTAAAAAAAAAGGGGAAAAATCATGTAATATCTAGAAAACTGTAGAAGCTCTTGATTCTAGAAAAATCTGTAGCCTATAAAAGGCCCACTTGTAATACTTTTGAATGCAATGAATAAAAAGGCAAAATCTCTTTCCATTCCTATATACTCTCCTCATTCCCTGGTAACGAAATCAATATCTGAGAAGTAAAATCTCTAACAGTGGTATCAGAGGCAGGTTAGGGAATCAACAATTTATTCAGATTCGTGGATCCACATTCTCAATCCCATGGCCTCATCATCTACCACTATGCCCATTTTTTCCCATCCATCAATCCCCATGTTCAATGGAGAATTCTATGAGCAATGGAGCGACAAAATGGAGACTCTACTTGTCTCACAAGATCTGTGGGACATAGTAAAAGATGGAGTTCCCACCACCGGTAAAGCAACAGATGGTGCAGCCCCAAAGCCTAAAAAGGAGGATAAGATGAAGGATGCCCTTGCACTACATCTCATACAACAAGGAGTCTCAACTGCTATTTACCCAAGGATCATGGGATCCAAATCATCAAAAGAAGCCTGGGAACGACTCAGTAATGAGTATAAAGGCAATAAAAAGGTAATTAAAATCAAACTCCAAACCTTACGACGTCAATTTGACGACTTAAAGATGCATGATGAAGAAAAATCCCAAGAATACTTTGCTAAGCTAACCAGCTTGGCAAATCAAATCAAAGCCCTGGGAGGAGATTTAGAAGAAATCCAGATAGTCGAAAAAGTGCTCAGAACTCTTCCCAAGTCCTACAATCATGTGGTTTCATCAATTATGGAAGCACATGACATAGAACAAATGTCAGTCACAGAACTGCTAGGCTCAATCCAATCCCATGAAGACCTCTTTCGACGAGAAGATTCATCAATAGAAAAGGTTTTTCAATCAAAAATGACATTCAAAAGTAAAACCGGGAAGAAGGCAAATCATCAAAAAAACTTCAGAAATCAAAAACAGGAGAGGACAGAAGAGAAAGGGTTCTACAAACAGCGGGACAATAACACCCCAAATGGTCCCTCGTGCAACATATGCAAGAAACAAAATCATCTCACAAAAGACTGCTACTTCAGATGCAAAACCTGTAAAATACAAAATCATTCAGAGAAAAACTGCTGGTTCAAGCCAAAGTAGGAGGCAAAAGTCTCTGAAACAAGTGAAAAAGAGCAGTTTCTATTTGCCTGCAAGAATTCAGAAGACAGAGATGTTTCATACAAATGGTATATTGATAGCGGGTGCTCCAGTCACATGGTTAATAACCGCAGCTTCTTCACCAGCCTTGATGAAGCCCATAAATCAGAAGCAATACTTGGAGATGGGAAGAAAGTAAGAATAGAAGGGAGAGGCACAGTTGGAGTAATCACACCTGAAGGAGATCAGAAGCTGATAGCAGAAGTTCAGTTTGTTCCAACTCTATCACAAAACCTGCTAAGTGTTGGGCAACTACTAAGGAGGGGCTTCAAGGTACTATTCAATCAAAATTCATGCTCCATATATCATCCCACAACTAATGCCCTTGTCTGTTGTGCACAACTCAATTCAAGTAACATCTTCACACTTGAATTAAAACCCCAAACACTACTGTCACTGACTTGTTCCCAAGATAACAAAAATCCACAACTTTGGCACAACAGACTTGGACACACTAATCTCACCTCCATCCACAATATGGAACAACAGCAGCTTGTTGAAGGTCTGCCCAAAATAACAAAAACCCAAGTGAATTGTGACGCATGCGCCAGGAGTAAGACACACCGCTTGCCATTTCCCAAGACAGCACAAAAAAGAGCCTCACAACCTCTGGAATTACTCCATATTGATTTATGGGGACCATCCAGAGTGCCGTCACTAGGAGGCAAACGATATTACTTACTTATTGTAGATGACTTTAGCCGTTTCATGTGGATAAAACACCTGGAAGAAAAATCTGAAAGCTTTCAGCACTTCATTGTTTTCAAAAACGAAATAGAAAAACAATTGGATAAACAAGTAAAGACTTTAAGGAGTGACAGAGGAGGGGAGTTTCTATCAAATGATTTCATCAACTATTGTAAAGACAATGGGATAAGAAGGGAACTCACTGCACCAGCCACTCCTCAACAAAATGGAATTGTAGAAAGGAGAAATCGAACTATCATAGAGATGGCAAGAGCCATGATGATTCACAAATCCCTTCCAAAACAGTTTTGGGGAGAAGCTGCCACCACATCTGTCTATATACTCAATCGATCCACCACCAAAGCACTACACAATTCAACACCATATGAAGCCTTATACGGGCACAAACCCACTGTTGCACATCTTAAAGTGTTTGGGTGCATTGCCTATGCACACAAGACCACTGGAAGGCAAGATAAGCTGGATGAAACCAGCCACAAATGCATTTTTCTTGGTTATAGTGACCAAACCAAAGGGTATCGACTCTTTGACCCAACCAAAAGGAAACTCATCATATCCAAAGATGCCATATTTCATGAAGGAGAAGGTTGGAATTGGGGTTCAGAACATGATGTTCCTCAATCCCCTGTGCCACTGGTTGAGCTGAGCCCTTCACCAAGCATGGGAACTCCTCCAAGCTCCATCCAGAATGACACCGGAGGAGGAGAAACTGAACAGTCTGATTCAGATCTTGAATCATCATCACCCAAAAAGCTCAGATCACTAAGAGAGATTTACCAACATGATGAGTTTGCTTTATCAATTACAAAAGTCCCAAACACCTTCAAAGAAGCCTACAAGGAGGAGAAATGGCGGCAAGCAATGCAAAAGGAAATTGAAGCAATCAACAAAAATAAAACCTGGAAGCTAGTACCTAAGCCACCCAACAGAGAGATCATCCGGTTAAAGTGGATATTCAAATTAAAACAAGATGAAACAGGACAAGTAATAAAACATAAAGCACGGCTTGTTGCAAAAGGGTACACTCAACGGCCCGGAGAAGACTACAATGAAACCTATGCTCCAGTTGCCAGAATGACAACTATTCGGTTGATCTTAGCAATTGCAGCCCACTATGGTTATCCAGTATATCAACTGGATGTTGTATCAGCCTTTCTCAATGGTGTGCTCACTGAAGAAATATTTGTCGAGCAACCAGAAGGATTCGAAGTCAGAGGAGAAGAAAATAAGGTATACTTGCTACTTAAAGCCCTTTACGGGTTAAAGCAGGCTCCTCGGGCATGGCATCAACACATAGATGCATACCTCATACAAGAAGGTTTCATTCGGTGCGCAATCGAGCCTACTCTCTACCTGAAGGATGAAGAAGGAGGTAAGACAATTGTAAGCTTGTATGTAGATGATCTAATTCTCACAGGATCAAATGCAGCCGAAATAGCAAAGTTCAGAGAAAGAATGAAGATCAAATATGAAATGACCGATCTAGGATCCCTGAAATATTTTCTGGGACTCCAGGTCAAGCAATCCAAGAATGGGATCTTCATTTCTCAGGAACTCTATATCAAAAATCTTCTCAAAAAGTTCAACATGGAGCTCTGCAATCCTGCTGTTACCCCCATGTCAACCACCACAAAACTAAGCTCTAAAACAGAAGAAGAAGAAGGAATAGACAAAGAAAAATACAGAAGTTTGATTGGGAGTCTCATGTATCTCACAAACACAAGACCCGACATTGAAAATGCTGTGAACATTGCGGCCAGATTTGTAAGTAATCCATCCAAAGAACATTTTGATGCAGCAAAACGCATACTGCGATATCTGCAAGGCACAAAGGATTTTGGCATCCTGTACAAATCTCACCAAAGCAACACTCTTACTGGTTTCACTGACTCAGACTGGGCGGGAGACAATGATGATAGAAAAAGCACCGGTGGCTTCCTATTTCTCATCGGAACAGGACCAATCTCATGGAGCTCTCGGAAGCAAAGAACAGTAGCACTTTCAACAACCGAAGCCGAGTATGTTGCACTCAACAACGCCGCATGTGAAGCTATATGGCTGATACGCCTGAAGAATGAGGTAGAAGGAGATAGAGGGGGGAGAAAAGAAATTCCAACAATTCACTGCGACAACAGCTCTGCAATAGCTTTGTCAAAGAATCCAGTTTATCATAATCGAAGCAAGCACATAGATATCAAACACCATTTCATTCGAGAACTCTTGGAGAAGAAGGAGATCGAGGTCGAATTCATCCCCACCGGCCGACAACTCGCTGACCTAATGACAAAGCCGCTTCCAAAGGATCGCTTCATCGATTTAAGAAAGAAGATAGGAATAGTAAGGGCTTCAGATTTAGAGGGGGTGATGTAAAAGCCCAAAATATTGTTAAAGCCCAAATCTGCAGCCCAATAACCAGATTAGTAAAAAAAAAGGGGAAAAATCATGTAATATCTAGAAAACTGTAGAAGCTCTTGATTCTAGAAAAATCTGTAGCCTATAAAAGGCCCACTTGTAATACTTTTGAATGCAATGAATAAAAAGGCAAAATCTCTTTCCATTCCTATATACTCTCCTCATTCCCTGGTAACGAAATCAATATCTGAGAAGTAAAATCTCTAACAGTATGTTCCAACAGAAATCTGTGAATACTTTTTCGTCGAGGTTCATACCAGATGCATAACTTGCTTTCCCAAGGTTTTCATCTCAAGACCCTTCAGATTGCAGACATAGATGACAGTTTGTCCATCAATCGAAGTCAAGACCACTAGCCATCCAAATTCAAGATCATCAGCTATTGCAACACATGGGTGAAACTTCGGGTATTTCTACATTATTGATTAATGTTTCGCCTCTCTTGCCTCTGGAGTTGCCAAGTCCACGATCTCGCCGGAAAACCTAATAGCTCCCTCTTGTCTCTGAAGTTGCTTTCATTCAAATGAAGGCTCGGGGATTTATTTATTGTTTTTTGGAGGGTCACATTGGTAATTGCGTCAGGGAGTGATTTGTGCTGACGAATGACGTTACTCCATTTTGATCACATGTATCACCATTTGCCCAAATGACGAGAGTGACCTTCCGCCCACCCCGGCAATTCAGGCGGCCCGGGCAAGTTGCCCGGAGGCGACGGCTGCGATGGCCAGAGGTTTGCGGTCGTGTAGGACGGCGACGACGATGACTGATTTGTGCCCTTGCGTGTAGGACGTTGCGCGTGTGGCGCCGCGACAGCGCTGCTGCGCGTGGGATGGCGTGCGCAGGCCATCGTGTGCGTGGGACTGTGGCAGCACCGCTGCACGCGGGTGGTCGTATTTATGTAATGTCCCAAATTTCCTGAAAACAATAGGAAGTTGGTCATTGAAGGTTACCGCCAGACAGTAGATCTAATATTGGCGGTATCCAGCTGATTTAGAAGACCAACGTCTCTGGAAGATACCGCTCGGCGGTAGTGTAATACCACGCGGCGGTAGACAATGAATTAATTTGACCATTGTCTCTGGACGGTACCGCCCGACAGTAGAGGTAAGACTGGCGGTAGTGTGTCACATGTCAGATGAGGTTGAGGCGGTCTTTGAGCGGCAGAATGACGTCAATTGGGCCAAACGACCACCACCTAAGCTACTGCACGATGATAGTTTTTTATAAAAGCTTGAGATCAGAAATATTACTCATTTCTCTCTCTCTCTCTCGGATCATGGAAGAAAGAGAAGGATAGAAGAGCAAGAGCAAGGTTGATCCAGCCCTGAAGGGAAGTTGTGAAGTCATTCTTGTGGTCGGATTTACGAGCTGAAGCCAGATCTGCGGAGAGAAATGTGTTGTGAACGTTTCCATCCGGATCAGCTGTGATTTCATGACTCCTAAGCGATCGACAAGGGTAACGATCTTCTTTCTTGGATATGTGAAATCCTTATTTTGTTATATATATGGAGACCCTCACCAATTGGTGGAGAATATGGAGTTTTCAACGGGTTGATCGATGATATCTCTAGTAATAAACTTGTATATAGAATCAGAAATCGAAGTACGGAATATGCATGCTATGAGAAGCCCATCTAGATAGGTTGGTCTGAATTGGTGATGGTTATCTTTTGTTTGCGTACTAGAGAAGACTTTGTGGTTAACATGTAGTTTACAGAGTAATAGGGTGTTGGAACCCTAGTTCTGATTTGGACAAGGATTACTATTAGGATGTCTAGGTTGACCCAATATGTATAGTCAAGGGTCATAGGATTATTTCCATGGTCATTCCTTAAGAAGACTTAGAGACAGAAGATTCCAGAGAAATTCAGATTTGGCAAAGGCAGCAATTCAGTTCGACGATAGTCAAACTCAGCTCGACGATCGTTAATCTCAGATCGACGAACTCAGGGCTCCTTCTCTGAGTTGAGCTCGATGAAAGCTGAGCTCAGTTTGATGATCTTCAACCTCAGCTCTGCCAACTCAAGTCGACGACAGCCAAGCTAAGCTCGACGATCTCCGAGCTCAGCTCGACGAAATTGAAACTCAAGTCGAAGAATATGAAGAATCAAGCTCGATGATCTCCAGGCTCTGTTCGACGATCTATATGCTGAGCTCGATGTTTTTCTATGTAGTTACTTTAGACAGTTACGTATTTCCAAAAGGAGAATTAATCGCTGGTCAATCTCTCCGAAGGCAATATATTCAAATGAGATTAAATTCAGGCAGTTGTGGATCGAGCATTTAATGCAATATATTCCAATGAATATAGTCATTTAGAGGCAACATTAAATGTGGATTATTTCCCAAAGAAAGTTTCCTTTTCTCAAGGAATGCTCCGGCTATTGATTGAATATATGTGAAATCTGTCCAGCCATTCAGTTGTAGAGAAGAAGTTTTTCAATCTCAAGGATACACATCCAGGCTACATTGTTATAGAGTTCTTCACCATCGGCTTCAGGCTTTCAAGGGACAACCATTCAATATCAATCCAGAAAGCTTCTGAAGATCAAAAGTAATCTGAAGGCCTACACCATGAAACAAAGCTTCCACTCCTGAACTCTTCTACATTTTAAGGGGAGTTTTGACAACATCAACAAAATCCACTAGTCTTCTCTCAGATTGTTGACAGAGAAAAACATCATCTTTATTTCCATTCACTGTGTACATGGTTTTAACCCCCTTCAAACGTTAGCCTTTGGTTGTCAAGTCTCCAAATCAAAAGACTTAGTTTGATTTTTAGGCACCTGGTCAAAAGCTCAAAGGGTTGCTAGATCTCCCTTGAAAATAGATCTTGTGGTGACAGGACACCTGAGCAAAAACCTGTGGTGGCAGGGTACCTGATCAAAAACCTGTAGTGGATTCCTATCAGGGTGGTAGAAGAGTGGATGTACCTAAGTTTTAGGGGAATAACTATAAACTCCTTGTGTCGTCTGGTTTGCTTTTTTACTTTCTATTTATGTACTGAATGTTTCCTTTATATATACATATATATAAACTCTAGAGTAAAGATAAGATCTAATAGGGTGTGCTAGAGAAGACTTTGTGGTTAACGTATAGTTTACAGAGTAATAAGGTGTGCAGGTTACTGCAGTGAGAGTATTGGAGTTGGTCTTTAGGAAAACACCCAAAGTTTGGGAAAGAAATATTGTTCTGTCCCCTACCGCCTAGCGGTAGAGATACCGACGGCGGCAACTCCCAGAGAGCTGATGATTGTTTTTGTGAAGTATGTGTCCATGAGGCAAGGTGGGTAGCATGTTAAGCTGAAAATATGGAGTGCCCAGCAATGGTGGCCGCGATAGCCAGCCTTGGACATAACTTGGTTATGTGTATTATAAACGGGAAAGGAGAAGCTAACCCGTGTCTTATTGACTGCTCTATGACATGACAATTTGAGCAACGAGAAAAAGCTGATTTGTACCCGCTCTATATCGCTTGACTAGACAGCATAAGGTAACTGGTGCAGTCGGAGGCATAAGAGAAGGTCATTGGCTTTAAGCATGAAAAAAATGCTCAATATTGCATCATTAAGTCTGGGATTGTAGATTGTGGTGGGCCTGGGAAAGTCCAGAACACCGAAATGTGTCCTGAGTGCACGTGGTGTGTGGTCATGTGTGCCAATTTCTGTGATGATTGAAAGATAAAGATATTGTCATGTTGCTTGTTTCCAGGGAAGGAGTACCACCGCCCCAAGAGAGGGGTGAGATTGTTATAATTTGGTCAACTAATGTTGACTGGTGCCTTGTTTTGCCACTTTTTGGTGGGTTTACCTGTGCAGGTGCTGGAGAGCCGAGCGAGAAGTAGGAACTAAAGTTCTTTTGCTATGCTAGCTGGCCCTTGAGGGCGAAAAGACGAACTGTTTACTATTTTCATGTGTGACCGGCCTGTGAGCCGATGTTTGTAAAACACATTCGTTGAAAAATAACTTTTAAGGTCTTAAGGCCTAAATATTTTGTGTATTTTATATATATCATTCCTATAGTTTGTTGGTGGACATTCCTGGTGTTGGGTTTTTTTACCTAAAAGTTTCCGCTAGAATGTTACTCTGAGTTAGGATACATGTATAATTTATTTTCAATTTGTAACTTCGCTGACTGTCCATGGAATATGGCGTGAGGTCCCGACCGGACCTTCTGTTTTACTCTTCATGATAGATGAAGGTGTTATAATTTGGTATCAGCTTCTAGTGTCGGTCTTCCTTCTTCGAATTTATGGTCAAATTCTTTTAAGGGGTGGAGAGCACGTGTATGCGTGCTACCATTATAACATGAAAGACTCATTAATGTCTACTTAGGAATGAAAATACATATGTTTGAGGAACCTATTGTTCATATAATTGCTTTTTACAATAATATTGGTTGCTTAATTGCGTGTTTCACGATTATAGACGACTAAAAGCGGTGCAGGGCAATCTGAACCCCAGCATTCTGCGGAGAGTAGTGCATCAGCTGAGGTGCCTACACCTCCTCCTGCTGAAACTGTAAGATTGGTTATTGAAGTCGTGCTCACATTAATCAATGCGCAACCAGGAGGGCAAGTACATCCTCCTACCCTTGGGGTGGCCCAGAAGCCGATTGGCATAGTTGATCCTATATTAGTGAGACAAGTGGTCGTAGAGCCAGTGGACGTAAGGCGAGCAACGAAAAAGCAGTTGAAGCAGGTGATGAGTTTCAACCCTCTAGTGTTTGCGGGTACTGGAACCCCAATGCAAGTCGAGGGTTGTCTCTCTCGCATTAAGAGAATCATGACGGCAACAGAGACGGAGGAGTGACAAAAAGTCATTATGGCTACCTTTCTGTTAGACGGAGAGGCGAGGCTATGTTGGGATGAGTTGGAGCTACACTAGTTTGCTTGTAGGCCATTGACGGAGATCTCGAGGGAGGAGTTCTCGGGGCTTTATTGGCAAGGTATCTTCCATCTGTACAACACATTGCAATGGAAAATCAGTTCTAGAGGTTAATTCAGGATGATAGTTCCGTAGATGACTACTTGCATGAGTTTATAAGGTTGGGGCGGTATGCAGGCTTTACGTTTGCAGACGAGGAGCGAAAGGCCAATCGGTTTTATGAAGGACTGTGCGGCGATCTGAGGTTGCTTCTCTCAGGTCCGATGACGCAGGATTTTCTAACATTGGTCAATACATAAGAATTACTTGGCGGTGAAGCAGCCAGAGTTTAAAGTGCCGAGTTTAGTGAAGTCTAATCAAGGAAGATGGAGGAAGAAGGCTAGGTCTGTGGGACCAGCTTCTTCTGTTATTTTTGAAGCGAGGACAAGGCGAAGTCCGCTCTCTTACTACACGTGTGGCAAGAAGGGATATATGGCTCGAGATTGTTTGAGTAGTCGTCCAAAGGTGGAGAAAAAGACAGGTGCATCATATGCTAAAAAGGGAAGGCAGCGGAGTCAACTACATCACAAGCACAGCCCCACGTACATAACCTTGTCCAACACGAGCCCATAAAACAAAGCGACGTGGTGACGGGTATGATTTAATATACAGCTTTTACTGCTTTATATACTTGTTATCTTGTGTGCATTGCTTAACTTGTTTGAATTAGGCTTTGTTCTAATTTTGGACTATTCAGCAAGAGCACCGTTCGATATAGACGATTCCCATTCCTTTTTGTCTGAGAACTTTGTGTTGCATATCAGAGCGGCTTCTTTTATATTGACAAATTGATTGGATGTGTTATTGCCTAATGGATGCTCGATGTGTGCAGATAGAGTTTGTTGTGTTCAAGTGTGAATGTGAAGTCATGAATTTGGATTGGAAGCATCAGTGCTACCGAGATCAGAGTTTGATATGATCTTTGACATGAACTGTCTCTCGGAGTAGCGTGCTTGTATTGATTGCAACTCAAAGGAAGTCATACTCAGACAAAACACCGAACACGAGACTAAATTTGCTAGTATGCGAGGATCGAGCAAGATACTGACGTCTGCTCTTCAAGTGGTCAAGGCGGTTTGGAAGGGCGCATAGTTATTCTTCACTATATTGGATCTTGTAGAGCCGAAGCTTAGTTTGAGTGACGATCCTATTGTATCAGAGTTTGCGGATGTGTTTCTAAAGGATCTCCCTAGACTTCCCCCTTAATGAGAGATTGACTTCACTATTGAGTTGGTGCCAGATGTGAAACATGTGTCACTCTCACCGTACCGAGTAGCGCCAAAAGAGAAAATGGAGTTGATGGTATAGTTATAGGAATTGCTAGAGCAATGTTTTATACGTCCAAGTATGTCTCCTTGGAGTGCACTGGTCCTCTTTATGAAGAAGAATGATGTAAGCTTGCGTCTGTGCATGGACTATCGTGAACTGAACAAGCTGATGGAGAAGAACAAGTATCTGATTCCGCAAATTGATGATTTGTTTGATCTGCTGGTTGGATCGACTGTCTATTTGAAGTCTGGCTATTGATAGTTGAGGATTCAGGAAAGTGATATTCCCAAGATAGTGTTTGGTACACATTATGGGCATTATGAATTTACTGTGATGCCTTTTGGTCTCACTAATGCGTCATCAATGTTTATGGACTTGATGCACGAGACCTTTAGAGAGTTTTTGGACATGTTTGTGATCGTCTTTATTGACGACATACTGCTATAATCCTAGTCAGAAGAGGATCATACGAATCATTTGAGATTGGTTCTGCATATCCTGATGAGGAATCAACTATATGTCAAGTTCTCTAAGTGTGAGCTTTAGCTATCTTCAGCGACCTTTCTTGGTCATGGAGTGAGTGGAGAGGGTATTGTTGTAGATCCGATGAAGATAGTTGCGATACACGAGCGACCTGTACTTGTTTTTGTAGTGGAAGTCAGGAGTTTCCTTGGACTTGCCGGCTATTAGAAACGCTTCGTAGAGAACTTTTCGAGGATTGCTTAACCTCTCACTATATTGACAAAAAAGAATTATAAATTCGTTTGAACGCCCGAGTGCGCGCGAGATTTTGAGTAGTTGAAGAGTCGTCTGACCACGATGCCTGTTTTGAGTTTGTCATGTGGTGTAGAAGGATATGAGATCTATAGCGATGCCTTAGGGAGCGGCTTAGGATGCGTTCTTCTGCATTTCAGGAAGGCTATAGCTTATGTCTCTCATCAGTTGAAGGTGCACAAGAAAAATTATTCAGTCCACGATTTGGAGTTGTCGGTTGTAATATTCACCCTGAAGTTATGGCGGCATTATTTGTATGACATGAAGGTTCACATTTTTACGGACCATAAGAGCCTAAAGTACCTGTTAAATCAAAAAGTTTTGAATATGCGACAAAAGAGGTGGATGGAGTTCTTAGGGGACTACACCTTCAAGATTCATTACACTCCTAGAAAGGAAAATGTAGTCGTGGTTGCTGTGAGTTGCAAGGCTCCAGCACGAGCAAATTGGTTACAGATGCATGATGAACATTTGATTCGTGAGTTGGAGGCTTTGAACATCTCTTATATCGACGGGAAGACGAGCACGAATGCATGCTTAAACTAGACGAGGGTGTAATACGACATCGCGGATAGGACTCGTCAGGCATTGGAGCTGGACAATAACATGAAGCGCTATTTGGAAGAGACTATGAATGGGTCAAATGCCCAATTTTCGGTTGATGATGGTCTCTTGTGGAAGAACAGTCGGTTTTGCTTTCCAAACGCTGACAAATTATGGGCGGAATTGATGTACGATGCACACTTTACAAAATATTTAATCCACCCGGGGAGCATAAAGGTGTTCAAGGATATGAAGAAGTTATTCTGGTGGCTAGGGTTGAAGAAGGACATAATTCATTATGCGACGAAGTGTCATTCTTGTGCCCTAGTAAAGGCTGAATGTTAAAAACCCAATGATTTCCTAAAGTCGTTACCAATACCGGAGTGGAAGTTTGATGACATATTTATAGATTTTGTGCATGGTTTGCCGAGATCGCAACGCAGAAATGATGCCATTTGGGTGATCGTGGACCGGTTGACAAAAGTGTCACGCTTCATTCCAAATCGGAGGGACGATTCCGTGGAAAAGTTGGTCAAACTTTATGTTGAACAGATCATACGATTGCACGTTGTGCCTCGTAGCATCGTTAGTGACCGAGATGGGTATTTCACGTCAAATGATTGTAGGCTTATTCATCAACTGTTGGGTACCAAGCTGAAGTTCAGCACGACCTTTCATCCGCGGACAGATGGTCAAACCGAGAGGGTAAACAGAATGATTGAAGATATGCTTCGCATGCGCGCCTTGGATTTCGGGAAGAGGTGGGAGGATCATCTCTATATGATAGAATTCGCCTACAATAATAGTTGTCAAACAAGCATTCAAATGACGCCTTTTGAGGCCTTATACGGTAGTAAGTGTTGTACTCCCTTGGCTTGAGTAGAAACAAGTGAATCAAAGTTATTTAAACGTAAAGACGTCGAAGATGCGACTTCGATGATACGTTTGATTCGAGAGTGGTTGTTGGTTGCTCAAGATAGGCATGCAAAGTACTACAACGCCAAATATCGAATCGTATGGTAGGTAATTGTGTGTATCTCAAGATAAAGTCATTCAAGAGTGTACGACACTAGAAAAAACTGAGCCCGAGATACCTTGGGTCGTTTAAAAACATTGAGCAGATTGGTGAAGCTGCCTATCGGTGGAATCTTTCAGCTGAACTCAGTGGTTTGCATGATGTGTTTCACATATCGGTGCTGCGGAAGACTGTACAAGAGCCTGCACAAGTGGTTGTTGTGGATCAAGTGTCGGTCGATAGTGGGTTGACGACGAAAGTCAAGCTCATTCGAATTTAGGACACGAAGATCAAACATTTGCGGAATAAAGAGATCACAATGGTCAAAGTCCGTTGGGACAATTGTGATCGTGAGGAGCTATCATGGGAGCGTGAGCAGACCATGCTATTCAGTTGAGGTACATTTTATATGTTTTGTACTTTGTTGTTTCCTGTTAAGTGTAAATTTCGGGATGAAATCTCTTAAAGGAGGGGAGAATTGTAATGACCCAAATTTCCTGAAAACAAAAGGAAGTTGGTCACTGGAGGTTACCACTAGACGGTAGAGCTAGCGTTGGTGGTATCCGGCTGATTTAGAAGACCAGCATCTCTAGAAGGTACCGCTCGGCGGTAGTGCGATACCGTGCGGTGGGAGCCAATGAATTAATTCGACTATTGTCTCTAGACGGTACCGCCCGGTGGTAGAGGTAATGCTGACGGTAGTGTGCCACATGTCAGATAAGGTTGAGGCAATTTTTGTTGACAGAACGACGTTGATATGGCCAAACGACCACCGCCTAAGCTACCGCGCGATAGTAGAAAGGTAACACGTGATGGTAGTTTTTTGATAAAAGCTTGAGATGAGAAATACTCCTCATTTCTCTCTTTCTCTCGTTCTCTCTCTTGGATCTTGGAAAAAGTAGGATAGTAGAGCAAGAGCAAAGTTGATCCAGCCCTAAAGGGAAGCTGTGAAGGCATTCTTGTGGTCGGATTTGCGAGCCGAAGCTAGACCTGCGGAGAGGAAGGTGTTGTGACCGTTTCTATCTGGATTAGCTGTGATTTTATAGCTCTTAAGCAATCGACAAGGGTAACTATCTTCCTTCTTGGACATGTGAAACCCTTATTTTGGCATATGTATGGAAACCCTCACCAATCGGTGGACAGTGCGGAGCTTCCAACGGGTTGATCGATGATATCCCCGGTAATAAATTTGCATATAGAATCCGGAATCGAAGTACAGAATAAACATGTTGTGAAAAGCTCATCTGGACAGGATGGTCTGGATTGGTGATAATTATCTTTTGTTTGCATGTCGGAGAAGACTTTGTGGTTAAACGTGTAGTTTACAAAGTAATGGGATGTGCAGGTTACTGTAGTGAGAGTACTGGAGTTGGTATCCAGGAAAACACCAAAAGTTTGGGGAAGAAATATTGTTATGTCCCTTACCACGCGATGGTTGGGATACCGTTGGCGGTAGCTCCAAGAGAGCTGATGATTGTGGTTGTGAAGCATGTGTTCATGAGACAAGGTGGTAACATGTTAAGCTGAGAGCCTGGGGTGCCCAGCTATGGTGGTCGTGAGAGCCAACCTTGGACATAACTTAGTTATGTATATTGTGAACGGGAAAGGAGAAGTCGACCCGCGTCTTGTCGACCGTTGTGTGGCATGGAGATTTGAGCAACGGGAAGGAGTTGATCTGTACCTGCTCTATGTCGCTTAACTAGACGGCCTAAGGTAACTGGTGTGGTCAGGGGTATAAGAGAGAGCCATTAGCTTTAAGCGTGACCAAAAATGCACAATGTTGGACCATCAAATCTGAGATTGTGGATGGTGGTGGGCCTGGAAAAGCAACGCCAGATGACTTATAGTGCTGAGTGGAGCCTATACAGTCAAAGCCAAAATAGTGGCAAGCTGAGAAAGTGGCTAAGTCCACAAGCATTGAGTGAAGTTAACTGACTCAACACCATACAACAAAAGGCTGTGAGATAGGCTAATGCAGTAAAATTCTAAGAAGAAATGGGCAGAAAAGTGGCTAAGTCCACATGCGTTGAGTGAGTATCACTCACTCAACACCATACTCTATATTCGTTGAGTATTGCCTTGTAAGTCAAAACCACATAAAACCCGTGCTGATATTTGACTAAGTCCACATGAGTTGAGTGAGGCAAGCTCACTCAATGTCATATGATAAAGCATTGACTGACCATCATTCAGTCAGAACTTGGTTTTCGGATACAGAAATTTAGCTAAGTCCAAATGCGTTGAGTGGAGCTTACCCACTCAATGCCAAGGAGCAGAAAAACCAGGCTAAGTCCAAATGCGTTGGTTTTCAGATACTTTTTGCTTGAGCCATATTTTCTGAGTGGAGCTTACCCACTCAACGCTCTTAATGCCATAATTCAGAAAATATGGCTAAAGCAAAAAGTATTGAGGCATGCTCACTCAACGCTCTCAACGCTTAAGATGTTGAAGATGCAGGAATTGTTTAAGGCAGAAAGCTTTGATTGAGGAGTGCTCACTCAACGCTCTCAATGCCTTGATAAGTCAGAATTCTATCAAAGTATTTTGGCGTTGAGTGATGCTTACTCACTCAACACCTATTCGTTTGATGCTCGATTTTGACTAAGTTTACAGGTGCTGATGTCAGCAAAGTCAGCAAAATCGACATAGTCAACTAATTTCAAATCAAGTACGGAGAAGCTATACAACACGACATACTCTGCCGAGGAGCTACTGTACGTCTTCTTCCGTTAAAGCAAGGTGCATCTGGAAGCTGCAGGTGGGCCCCACTGATTCCTAGAGCCGTTGATCGACGAACTACAAAAGGAAGAGATTGGCCAAGACGAAAACAACTTTTAGGGCTTTATTGATTTCAAAAGTTGCGGCTGAACTTCATCTTCCTCGCCACTACTGTCGAGAAAAAGCTTGAAGTCTTCCTGCAAGAACAAAAAGTTCAGTGAGATGTTGCATCTTCATCTACTACAACATAATTAGAAAGATTTCTGATAGAGAAAGAGAGTAGAGCCATCATTCTCCAGTGCGCTCAGTTGGTTGATTGAAGAACTCAAGATCGAGCGGTTCATATTCTTCTTCAGCAAGATCAGAATCTTCATTCCGAAACTCTTCCAGTAGAGGTAAAACTTCTTCCTGCTGCTATAAAGTAAGATAGTGCTGAGACATCTCAGCCCTAGTTGTTGACACAGAAAAACACTTCTGTGTCAAATAAATTAAATCACCTTTCTCCTTATAGGATCCAAATGGATCTGAGTGTAGGACTTGTCAAGCCTGAGGTAGGGCAATCTTGCCTGAGCTGTAGGAGAGTTAAACTCTCTGAGTTATAGGATCTTGCTGGATTTGAGCTGTTATACTTGGGATCAAGTCTGAGGTAGGTGAGTCATTCTCACTTAGTTGTAGGACACTTATGCCTGAGCTGTAGGATCCCTAATGGATCTGAGGTAGGGCTTAACAGCCTAAGCAGTAAGATAGTCATTCTCTCTGAGTGGATCTGAGGTAGGACTGTCCTCTAAGCTTGAGTGTTGGGTCTTTGGCCTGAGGTAGGTGATCTGCTGATCACTGAGTTGTAGGACCTTGTGGCTGAGTTGTAAGTCTTTGAGGAGATTGAGAGGTATTGATGGATCTGAGGTGTATTCTCTTTGGAGCAGTGGTTTGGAGAAGTGCCTTGACTAACAGAAAGTTGGCAAGGTGGGAGGAGAGTGGATGTACTCACAAGTTGGGGAACCACTATAAATCTGTGTGTGCTTTTCTGTGTTGTTTTCTTTGTATAGGTACTTGAAAGCTAATTACTGCCAACACACTAAATACTAAAGGAAATTAAATAAAAGATAATAATAAAATTGTGACAACCTATTCACCCCCCTTAGGTTGTAAGCTATCTTGAACTTAAATACTTTCAAGTGGTATCAGAGGGAGGTTGCTCAAAAAGGATTTAACCATCTGAGTGATCTTCCAAGGTATCTACAAACTGTCCTTATGGGTTCAGGAGTAAACTATAAGGAGCTGGGTGCCATGAAGCTTCCTATCTGCATGAAGGAGGGATTTGGCATCTGAAAGGAGAGGGTCAGACTGTTCATAGAAGCAGATGACCCTAAAATCTTTATAACTGTTAAAGAAGGACCTTTCATCCCTATGAAAGTGTCTGTCCTGGATGCAAACATCCAGACACCCAAGACTTATGATGAGATGACAAATGATGAAGTCATTCTTGCTACCATGGACAAGAGGGCTCAGAATGTTATTGTCAGTGCAATTAATGATTCTACCCTTTAGAATCTGATTCACTACAAAACTGCAAAGGAGATGTGGGACACTTTGGTTATCTACATGAAAGACACAGAGGAGGTCAGGGATGATATAAAGTCTATGCTCAACCAGGAGTATGAGACCTTCAGACAGTCCAAAGGAGAGAGCATAGCCACCTGATATGAAAGATTTTTCAGGATAGTAAATAAGCTAAGGACCTATGGAAGGGTCTTTAGTCATTATGAGCTAAATGATAAGATCCTCAGGTCTCTCACCAGAGTCTGGGACACAAAGATATGTGCTATCAGAGAAATGACCAAGCTAGGCAACACTCCACCTCACACCCTATTTGGAAAATTGCTCTCTTATGAGATGCAGCTAACAGTCAGGAAAGATGAAGACACCAACTATAAATCTCAAGCCAAAGAGAAGTTAGTGGCTTTCAAAGCTGAAGCCACAAGGAAAAGCAGGAGAAAGACCCCTTCTCCTCCAAGAAGACCAGTAGATTCGGACTGCTCTGAATCAGAGGCATCAGAAAACAACATGTCTGATGAGGACTTTGCTGTTTTCTCCAGGTAGCTCCATAGGCTGATGAAGAAAAAGCATTGGAAGAGCAGTCCCTCCACCTCAGCTCATCACTGGAAGAAAACCTCAAAGGACAAGTATGGCTCTAAACCCAATAAACATAATTCTTCTAAAATTGTCTATTACTGCTGCAGCAAGCCAGAGCATGTAATTATTGATTGTCCTGTGAAGAGAATGGAGGATGGTGAGAAGAAATCTCACCAAAAGCACAAGGGCAAGAAAGAAAAGTCCCTTGTGGCTAGGAAAGAGAAGAGCCGCACAGACTCATCATCATCAGAGTCTGAAAAAGGGGAAGCCTATATTGGGCTAGTTGTTGTTACTGTTGAACAGAAAATTATTTCAGCAGATGAAGACTATCCTGCTGCAAGGATAGGAGTTAGGGCCCCTCTGAAACTGTTAGACAGTGACTCAGAGGTGGATGATGATGAAGATGCCAACAATTGCCATGGGCTGATGGCAATGACTGATGAAGAGGGCAGCCAGGATCAGCCTGGTTAAAGTAAGGTACATTCTCTATCCAGTTCTGTGTTTAGGTATGAGACAAGTCCTTATGTAGAAGCCTCTTCATCTAATTGTTAAGATGATTCCTGCTCAGAAGGTGATGTCAATCAACAGATTGACAGATACAGTGAACTTTTGGATGTCTTTAAGAAATGTAAGAAGATGACTAAGAAGCAGGCTAAGGAGATTTTGTCTCTTCTACCTGCTGCTTCTCAGCTTGCTGAAATAGCTTCTATGCTGTTGAAATCGAGAACTCGGTTTCTCGTGGAGTTCAGGATCCCAAGAAAGGGGTGACCTCACACCTACTAGACTCAGGAGAACGTCACAGGCAAAGGCTCATAAAACTAGGAACAGACCCTCAGCTCTAGCGTGAAGGTCCCACCACACACTCGGAAGGTAACAAGAGCACTTCCCCTCCCTCACCAATGGCTTAGTTGGATACCTTGAAGAGCTCTCTCACTTAACCAAGGAGAAGCCTAAGGATGAGGAAGCCCCAAAAAACTCATCCCTCTAAAGATACCCAAGGGGGTCTATTTGTAGTTTTTCTAAGCCTAGGGACCAAAAGGTCACAGCTACCCCTAGGACAAATAGGCCTTGGGCCAATAGAAAACATCCACACTGGGGGGTAAAGAGGTAACTCCACCTCGGGGGCACAATGGTAAGAACACGGCCCAATGAGGTCAAGGGGGGAACGGAGGCTAAGCTGCAGGCCGCACGCCGCTTTCGCCCCCGCGAGCTAACCGCCCGGGGAGAGAGCCTGGGCGCAGGCCGCTCTCGCCCCTGCGAGCTGACCGCCTAGGGCGAGAGCCTGGTCGCAGGCCGCTCTCGCCCCCGCGAGCTGACCGCCCGGGCCGAGAGCCTAGTTGCAGGCGTTCTCTTCCCCACGAGCTGACTGCCCAGGGCGAGAGCCTGGCCACAGGCCGCTCTCGCACCCACGAGCTGACCGTCTGAGGCGAGAGCCTGGCCGTAGGCCGATCTCGCCCCCGTGAGCTGACTTCTCGGGGCGAGATCCTGTCTGCAGGCCGCTCTCGCCCCCGTGAGCTGACCGCCCGGGGTGAGAGCCTAGCCACAGGCCGCTCTCGCCCCCACAAGCTGACCGCCCGGGGCGAGAGTGCAGGGGCGGGATCCTAGCCTCCAGCCGGTCCTACTGTTCCCACCTTGCACCTATCAATTCGGGGCGGGTGTCGGCCAACTTGCCGTACCCGCCCCCCAAAAGGGTTCGGGGGGAGAGGTAGATTTTTCCTCCGCCTACTAGTATATTACAAGGGTTAAGCCTAAATTGGCCACCAAGAGTGCAAAACTTCTCCAAAAGCTTAAAAGCTCATAGCTGGTCCTGCGCTTGCCGGGAGGACCCTACTCTGCGAATACAGGGTTGTACATGTGTTGAATCAGACAATGAGGGAACTCAGTCAATTGAAAACTTTGTCAGACATCCAGATGGAGACTATCAAGAGCAAAAATTGTCTCATTAGAGATCTTGAAGAAAAGCTTCAGAGGGAGAAAGGTATTGTGGCCAGTTTATCTCAACCCAATACAATGTTGCTCTTGATAGACTCCTCCTCACAGAAGGGTAAGAAGGGGTTGGGCTTCAAGGGTAACAAAAGACCTGCCCATCCTAAAGGGAAAGGAAAAGTTCAAGTTGTGCCTATGACATCCAGGCCACCTATCTCATTTAAGAAGGTGATATTCCCTTCAAATAGGTATGACCAAGAAAGTATATATGGTCACTATATGAATGGTGCTTCCACAAGTGGAACACAAGATGTTCTCATTGTGGAAGGTATAGCAGGGTAAGTGCCTTTAAGGCTACCCATGAAGAAATTCAAATGTCCCTTCATGACCATTTAATTTTGGTGTTACAGCCCCCTCTCTCAAAAATGTGGTTGCAACCAATTTTTAGAACCTGTCAGCACAGAATCCGACTAAGAGTCAGTTTGTTAGCTTGCATGATATAGATGTTTCTGATGCTATCAAGAGCATGTTGTATGAAAAGAAATGTGTTGTTGATGGGATTTAGAACATGCCATACAAGCCAGCAAGCAGACTAACCTTCAGTCAAATCCATATTGAAAGGAATCAGAAAATGGTTGTTGCACCTCGTTCTTCCTTCTGTCTAGACTGAAGTCAAACCAACTGCAGGGCCTACACAAAAAAGAAGATACAACATACACGATTGTTGGTGTTGTGGAAAGGTAGGTCATTATGTCATTGATTGGTAGCACAATCCAAATGTGGTCAGAGTTAGAGTCAGTTCACCAGTCAGAAACTTGCTGGTGGACATGTACAGTTTCAAACTAATGTGCATCTAGGACCCAATAGAAATTTGGTTCCTAAGGTAAAGTAAACTTCTTAATGCAGGTTAGTTCAAGTGATCATACCCCAATATGATACTTAGACAGTGGTTGTTCCAGGCACATGACTGAGACAAGGAGCAACTTGAAGGAGGTCACCCCAGTGAAAAATAGACCCAAGGTTATTTTTGGTGGTTTTGATAGAGGGGTAACTAGAGGCTATGGTAAGATTTCCAGTACCATAGTCACTATCACAAAAGTGGCTTATGTTGAAGGGTTGCAACATAAATTTATAAGCATAAGCCAACTCTCTGATCTTGGCTATGATATTGTCTTTCATAAGGATGAGTGCCTGATTAGGAGGTCAAGTGACTAAGAGGTCATATTGACAAGCACTAGGAGTGGAAATGTTTACTATTTAAATTTTCTATGTCTGGACTCAGATTCTCCTATTTGCTTTGTAGCAAATGAAAGAGTCTCATATTGTGTCCAGTGGCACAAGAGACTAGCTCACTTGAATTACAAAACTATTGGTCAGCTCTTTAGTCAAGAGCTAGTTATGAATGATCCAAATATAAAATGCACCAAAGAATTTGCTCAGCTTGCCAAAAGGGTAAGCAGACCAAAGCTTCCTTCAAGGGCATTAGTTCCAAACACTCTGTGAGGTACTTATACCTCTTGCATATGGACCTATTTGGTCCTATGCATGTTCATAGTCTTGGTAGGAAAGTTTACACCCTTGTGGTGGTTGATGAATATTCCAAGTTTACTTGAGTGTTCTTTCTCAAGAAAAAGAATGAGACCTATTGAAGCCGAAAAATCGGTCTCTGTGGAGTTAACCCTTGGGGAATGGATGACCGCGCACCTACTTCTCTCTTATAAGCAAAATGATAAAGGAAAAAGGAATAGGGAACTGACCCAAGGGCTCGGCGCAGAGGACCCACCACACACCTGAGAGATCTCAGACCGCTTCTCCTCCTTAGCAAAATGTCGGGCTAAGATACCTCAAAAAGCGCGAGAAGATTGGGAGACAAGAGAACATGCCTTCTGAGGTACCCCTTGGGTCCTATTTATAGATTTCTGAAAATGACCTGCAAATAGCCAACTTCCGCTGTTCTGAACAGCTATGTGCAACCCAACTAGGTCTGCCAACAGCGTAACTCGGCTATTTTAGCTAGCTATGGGCAGGCTAGTGGGGGCAAAATGGTAAAAACACTTCACAGATCATTGGGCAAGTAGCCCTCAATAACCTCTGCTCGGCAAGGGCGGCGAGTGATCGATGGAGATGACACTCGCCGCTTCCGCTCGGCCTTTGGCGAGTACAGGCCCGGCCTGCCCTGCTCACATGCCGCGAGTTCGTTGAGCAGTCAGAACTCGGCGAGCGACCCAGGGCTCGACGAGCAGCCCAGGGCTCGACGAGCAGCCCAGGGCTCGACGAGCAGCCCAGGGCTCGACGAGCAGCCCAGGGCTCGACGAGCAGCCCAGGGCTCGACGAGCAGCCCAGGGCTCGACGAGCAGCCCAGGGCTCGACGAGCAGCCCAGGGCTCGACGAGCAGCCCAGGGCTCGACGAGCATCCCAGGGCTCGACGAGCAGCCCAGAGCTCGACGAGAGGGGCTTGGCGAGTACAAGCTCGCCTCCCAAAAGCATCTCACCCGGCCTGGGCGAGTCGGAGACTGTCGAGTTCTCCCACTACCGAGCTCGCCCAGGGACTCAGACTGCCCGATTTGGCCAGTCTGGCTCCTTGTTACCAACTCGCCGGATACAGAGTTGTACACAATCCCCGCTCTTTGCGAGGTTGGCACAATCTCGGATAGAAACATCCAACCCCACAGTCTTCGGCGAGTGTGGCAGGAGCCAGAGAATCTTTCGGTGGGCTCCACCAGTGGCTATAAATATGCATCTGCGTACCTGGATGACCTTTGTCATTCCCTTTGCTCTAAACTCGCTGATATGCCTATCCCCAAGGAGATCCAAGAGAGGCTTGCGAGGGCTCGCGAGGTCTCCTCCACTCGTGTCGCCAACTTGACCGTTGTTCCTCTTAGCATCCCGCAGAGCGTTCCATCCGAGTTCAATTCTGCTAAGAGGGCAAAGCCATGTGCCCAAGCGGCCGATCATATCTTCCAAGACTTAAAAACGACCCTAGAGCCTGAGGCCGGCTCCTCTACTTTGCCTGCCCCTAGGGGTGTGCATAAAAACCGGGCACGGGGGGCCGGCCCAGGCCCGACCCGGTAAAAGCCCGGCTGGGCCCGGGCTAGGCCCTCCCCGGGCCCAGGACGAGCTATGGGGCCTAACAAGGCCCCATATATGAGCATTTTCCCGGCCCGGGCCAAGCCGGGCAAAGCCCGGTTTCTAGGCCCGGGCTAAGCCCGGGGCCGGGCAAAGCGCGGGCCCGGCTCCTACGCGCCTTTTTGAACTGCGTATTCTAGGGGCATTTTTAGGAGAAGTGTTCAACATGAAAGTTGTAGATATCGTCGAAGTTGAAAGTTGTAGATCTCGACGATATCTACAACTTTCATGTTGAACATTTTTTGATTTGAAGTCGTTTAGGCCCCCGAAAAAAATCACGCGGAACATTTGAAATATTTGAAATGTTCCACGTGATTTTTTAGGGGGCCAATTCGTGGGCCTAAATGGCTTCAAATCAAAAAGTGTTCAACATGAAAGTTGTAGATATCGTCGAGATCTACAACTTTCATGTTGAACACTTCTCCTGGAAATGCCCCTAAAAGATGCAGTTTTAAAAGGCGCGTATTTCTTTTTTAAAATTTTTTATATATATACAAACAGGGCCCGACCCGATCCTGGGGGCCCTAGCAGGCCCCCTCCCGGAGCCAGAAGCCCGGCCCGGCCCGACTGTAATCAGAGCCCGGGCCCGGTTCGAGAAAGCCCCGGCATGGGAGGCCCGGGCCCGGGGGGCTTTTTTAACACGACTACCTACCCCTGAAAAGGAGATAAACTTCATGACCTCTGCACCGACCCGGACAGCCGACGGGAGGGCGGCGAGGTCACCTCGCCGCGAGCCAATATCCCTCTTGATGAACTATAATTCAAAACTCCGGAGGCTCTCCTACGCGACCCGTCCCCGCCCTTTTGGACTCTGGGGTTGGACTCGCAGAGGTCGGGCTCACCAACCCACACTCTTTTCTCTCGGCAGCTCGCTAGAACTTCGAGAGGAGGCGCTGAAGCTATCCTCGTGCCGGGCTTCAGCCTCCTTCCCCCAAGAACACACCCTCCGGGCCGCGGAAAAAATTTGAAGATGCCTCCACCCCGCTTCTCCTTCGAGGCGTCGAGCTTGTCAGGTTAGTTGACCTTCAGTTGTTCTCATCCCGTAGTCGTCCTGGAATGCTCGCCTTTCATACTAATGTTTACCTGTCCTTGCAGCCCTTCCTAGTCAATCTGAGGCTGACGAATCCCTGGAGCGGGCTCGCTACTCGCCCTTTCCTTCCCCGAAATCTTTAGTCATTCCTGGACTTCGAGCTGGAGGGTCCCGAGCTAACGAGGCAAGGAATTGAGGTCCTCAAGAAGCTGGTACGCGAGCTTCACTGGTTGCGGGAGGACAACGAGGTACTGCAGTGAGAGTGCGTGTGGCTTGCAGGTGAGGTGAGGGATGACCCGGTGGCGAGGCGATGTCCCTTTCACCGCTTTTGGATGAGTTGGACGAGAGCCTTCAGGCCGCTCGTAGGAGCTTGGGACGGATCCGCAAGCTCCGCGATTCGCACTGACCTGTGGGGAAGGAGACGCGAGATCGGGGTAGGTAGAAAACGGCCCCCTTATCGGGCCTACCGGCACTTGCCTCTTGCCCCCTCAGCTCGCGCATATATCAAACTTGTTGCTTCTTTCTTCTGTTGTATTTGATTTCTTTGAACAATATTCTCTCTTTGGTCTGTAATAACTTAGAATATTCTTAGATTTTATAGTTCGCTATTCAAATAGATGGCGTTTGACATGTGATATGACAGATCCTGTAAGTCAGCGAGATGGGGTCGCCGAGCTGAGTCAGGCAAGCCGGACTGATCGGTCAGCTCGGCCTTGGACTTCTTTTTCTATAAATAGGCCTCTCTCACCAACCCAGACTTACTGCTTTTATTGCTTTCATATCCCCCCTCTTCTCGCCTTCTTTCCTACCTGTACTCGCGCCCTAAACCTCACGCGAGCATGGATAAGACCAATCCCGATTCTGACGGTCGCTCCAAATGTGCCCAGCACTTCACCGACTACTGCTTCTTTGAGGGGAGCATGACTGAGGAGTTCACAGAGTTCACTGCCGGCTTCGTACCCCCCGGCTTTGAGGTGCTCCGACCTAGGGAGGGCGAGACTATTAACACGTTCTACCCCTAGGAGCTCGCCTTCCCCATCTCGCATTTTGAGGTGGGGTTGAGCTTACCAGTCTGGTCGGAGATCCGCCAGATCCTGAAATACTACGGTGCGGTGCATGCGTAACTCAACTCGAACGCCATCTCCATGATGGTGGCGTTCGCGTGCTTCCTCTGTAGGGAGCGAATAGAGTTCAACCTTACTGTGTTCAGGAAACTCTTTACCTATAAGGTGACTCCCGATGACGTCGCCTACTTCGGGGGCTCCTTCATCAGAGTTCGTGAGATCACGAACAAGCACCATAACTAGATGACGAAGATCTTCTTCATCAAGGGCGACCTCGGCAATGTCCCCTACTCGCCACAACAGAAGGGCGAGGAGATGTACCGCACCGCCCCCCCAGCGTGTCTGGCAACGATACAAAGCTCCATAAGTTCTTCCTTCACAAGGACTTCGAGGTCGCCTTCCTCCGAAGGGGCCTCGACTCGCTCCTTCCCGTCCATCCCGACGAAGGTATACCTCGCATCTTTTCCTGTTTCCGAGCTCGCCGAATCAATAGATTTTTTCTGACCAAGTTTTTGTGCAGGGGAGCGACTGATCCTTGAGAACCCGCCCTTCGCGGACCCGGGACTACTCCCTGGCCCCCTCACCCGTGAGAAAATGGTTGCAGCCGCCTGCCGAGATGAGTCAGCATCGTCCAAGCCCTCGTCTGGCAAGAAGCAGACTGACTCCGCAGGGTCCAAGTCGCCTTGCCGTCATCCGCCGCAGAATAAATTGAAGGCGGCGGTGGTCTCTCAGGCGATACAACAACAACATCAAAAGCCAAGATACATGAGCTCGCCCGAGCCCTCCCCGGATGGATCGCCGGAGAGCCCGCTAAAGGAGACAACTGACAAAGGGCAGGAGGGAGGCGAGCCCTCTGCTCCTACTGCGGTCAAGAAGACCCCGGCTCGCGAGCCGGGTCTGCCGAAGAGTCACCCCCTTTACGGCCTCGGGGGAAGGTGGAAAGATTCGACCGGCGAGCCCGTAGTACAATGGTACGAGTCGGCCCACCGAATCTCCGTCTCCACCCTCCAGTCCTCCTGGACTGACCGCCAGATCTTCTCCGATCATGCATACGCGCTCAGCTTTTGCCTCTACGGGCGCGAGGATGTCGCGGCCTACAAACGCATGACCATGTGCTAGCTCGGCCACGAGGGCTTGCAGGCCAATATGCGGGCACTGGAGCTGCACCACATGGTGGTCCGTTGCGGCTTCAACCTCAGCCACCTCCTGCAGAAGGCTGAGCAGAAGCACGACATTGCCCAGGACAAGGTCGTTGACCTGGAGAGGAGGCTCGACATTGCCGAGGATTTACTCACCAAAGGCGCCGACGAGCTGGTAAGAACTGATCACCCCTTTCTCTTTTTACTTGGAATTTTTCTGCCTTAGATTTACTTACCTATTTCGCCTCACAGGATGCCGAGGCCGCTAGGGAGCTACGGGCTCGCACCGCCGGGCTGGAGGAAGAAAACAACTAGCTGCGTGCTCACTCTGCCGAGCTGGGGGCTTGCGCCGCTGAGCTGGAGGCTCGCACTGCCAAGCTGGAGGGGAACAATGTGAAGCTGAGCGAGGAGAATAAGGGGCTCCATGGCGAGTTCATCTGCCAGGCGGAAGCCCTCCTCCCTCCAGGCGGCAGCGAGCCCCCCTTTCCGTACAAGAAGTCGAGGATCTTCTACGAGGCTGAGGTCGTGGAAAGGCTGCGAATCAACTCGATCGAATCTGCCGAATGCACCCTGTAGATCATGAAGGATACGCGGGTGCTGGTGGAGTACTGCAAGGAGATCACGACCCGAGACCTCATATTGGGTCTGTTCCCATCCACGCCTCCCAATGAGAAGGAGGACAGCTTCGATCTGCTCTTCGGGAAGGATTACAAGGACGATCCATCTGGAGGAGCGAGCGAAGATCGCCGATCTGGGGGAGGAGGCGAGAGCTGACCCGCTCCTCTTTCTTTTTCTTTTTTATGCAATCCCCCCTTTTGTAACCTCGCTTAGGCGAGCTCCCTTTTTGTAACCAAGATATTGACAATGCAAAACCTATTCTTCTATCTTCTTTTCCTTGCACCTTTTCAATGTGATGTACTCGCCCGCGAGCTCTCCTCCTTGAGGGGCTGTGTTAGGATAGAACTTGTCATTAGAGTGCATGTAAGGACTCGTATCAGTGAATAAATTCTGAGAGCTCGCCACCCCTAGGCAACCCGGGGAACCACTCACCACGCTAGGTCTCGCCGTCACCCATCTCGCTCGCGAGCTGCCTCCTTTCTCGTCGGTGTTAAGCCAAAATTGTTGAAAAATTCAAAAGTAAAACTTGAGGGGGGTAGAGTGCGTTACTGGAGCTCGCCTTCTACGTAGGATGCCTAGGGCCCGGTTCACCTCCTTTCTGCCGAGCTGGGATCGCGAGCCCCGACTCGCTTGTAAGTGCTTTCTTCTCCATACCCTAAGGAAAAGACCGATCTTTTCGAATAACTCACAGAGAGGGTGAGGCTCCCTCGAGTGACATCCAGCCCTGCCAGCTAAGTGAGAGCCTAGCAGCGAGATCTGATCGGGGTCTAGGTAAACTCTCTCGAGTGACATCCAGCCTTGCCAGCTAGGTGAGAGCTTGACAGCGAGATCTGCTCGAGGTATGGGTGGACTCTCTCGAGTAACATCCAGCCCTGCCAGCTAGGTGAGAGCCTTACAGCGGGATCTGCTCGGGGACTGGGTGGACTCTCTCGAGTGACATCCAGCCCTACTACCTAGGTGAGAGCCTGGCAGCGAGATCTGCTCGAGGTCTGGGTAGACTCCCTCGAGTGACATACAGTCTTGCCAGCTAGGTGAGAGCCTGACAACGGGAACTGTTCGGGGTCCGGGTAGACTTTCTCGAGTGACATCCAACCCTGCCAGGTAGGTGAGAGCCTGACAGCGGGATCTGCTCGGAGTCTGGGTGGACTCTCTCGAGTGACATCCAGCCCTGCCAGCTAGGTGAGAGCCTGGCAGCGGGATTTGCTCGGGGTCTGGGTGGACTCTCTCGAGTGACATCCAGCCCTGCTAGCTAGGTGAGAGCCTGACTGCGGGATATGCTCGGGGTTTGGGTAGACTCTCTCGAGTGACATCCAGCCTCGCCATCTAGGTGAGAGCCTGACAGCGGGATCTGCTCGGGGTCTGGGTAGACTCTCTCGAGTGATATCCAGCCCTGCAAGCTAGGTGAGAGCCTGACAGCGAGATCTGCTTAGGGTTCGAGTGGACTCTCTCGAGTGATATCCAGCCCTGCCAGCTAGGTGAGAGCCTGGCAGCGGGATCTGCTCGGGGTCTGGGAAATGAACACTTCACCCATTCTCATGAATCACAACGTGAGCTCTAGCATATCAAGTATTATTAGGAAAAGAACGTTACTTACATGGTTTCACAGGAAAAAAACATTTCAAGTCATCACCGCTCCAGGTGAGACTTAGAGTCTCGCCCTCCACATTCTGGAGGCGGTACCCTCCTGACTTTTATGTTTCTTTTACAATGTACGGACCCTCCCAGTTGGGATTGAGCTTCCCCACAGCGGCTGACCTTCCCGCGACATCCACCTTCTTCGGGACCAAGTCCCCTTTCACAAACTGTTTGACCCATACATGTTTGTCGAAGTACTTAGCCATTCTTCTTTTCACTTCCTCCTGGCGGATGGCGGAGAGGTCATGTACCTCCTCCACCATGTCAAGGGAGAGTGGCAGCTTCTCTTCATTTTCAACTTGTCATTCTTCCATGTCTGCCTCTGCCTCGACCACCTGAGGCGTTCAGATCTCGAACTCGATTGGAAGCACTGCCTCGCATCCATGGGATAGCTTGAAGGGGGTTTCTCCCGTAGCGGTGTTCGGGGTGGATCTAAGGGTCCAAAGAACCGAGGGGAGTTGCTCCACCCAGCTACCCTTCAAGTTCTCAACTTTTTTATTCAGGAGGTTCACTATGATTTTGTTTATCGCCTCCACCTGCCCGTTGCTCCTATGGTGATAGACTGATGCAAATCTGAGATCAATCCCTAGCTTCCCGCAGAAGCTGATGAACTCAGCACTGGCAAACTGAGGTCCATTGTCCGTGACAATGGCCTGCAAAAACCCATGTCGGCAGATAATCTCCCCCCAAACAAAATTCCTAATAACCTGGGAGGTCACCTTAGCCAACGCCTTCATCTCCAACCACTTAGAGAAATAATCTATCATGACGAGTAAGAACCTCCTCTGCCCGCTAGCCTGGGGGAAAGGCCCCAACAAGTCTATTCCCTAGATGAGGAAGGGTCAGGGGGCCGTAATACTTCTGAGATGTTAGGCCGGTTGCAAATGGAGGGGGGCATATAACTGGCACTTGTGGCACTTTTTTGTGAACTCTGCCGCATTGTGGCCCAAGGTAGGCCAGAAGTACCATTGCCTAACAATCCTCCCTTCCAGGGTCCGACTCCCGGAGTGACTCCCACACTCGCCGGAGTGGACCTCCTCCAAGATCTTCTGGACCTCCCTCTCGGCCACACAACGTGCCAACATCCTCGAGAGGGTCTTTCGGTATAGCTGCCCATCGCGCATGAGATAGTATGCCGACTTGTACTTGAATTTCTTCTTATCCACCCCCTCTGAATACTCTCCCGTGGAAAGGAAGGTCGTGAATGAGTCCATCTACGAGGGGTGTTAATCCACCTCCATCAGCTCTCCTTCTTCGATGGAAGGGCGGAATAGGTCGGAAATGGTGCCCCCCACCCGGGGACCATGCTTTGCCAGTCGATCCACCTGCTCACTCTTCTCCCGGGGCACACGCCGGATGAAGAAGGTTTGGAACGTGCCAATGACCCCCTTTACTTTTGCTAAGTACAACTGGAGGGTAGGTCCCTTGCCATGAACTCCCCATTGATCTAGGAAGCCACCACTATGGAGTTAGTGAGGACCTCCACATCAAGTACTCTCAACTCCCTGGCCAGGCACAGCCCTGCGATCACTGCCTCATACTCGGCCTGGTTGTTGGTGATGGGAAAGTGCACCACTACTATTTGTTTGATTCTCGTCCCCTGGGGGCTTATTAGGATCACCCCCACCCCCAGGGAATGTCTCCCTGAAGCGTAGTCGACCATCACTTTCCAGGGAACTGGGTGAGTGAGTTCCGTCTCCGCCACCTCAACCGCATAGTCAGTCAGAAAGTAGGCCTTTGCTTGGGCCTTAACTGAGAGACGGGAAACAAAGGAGATGTCGAACTCACTCAATTCAACCGACCATTTGGCCAACCGCCCTGAATGCTCCACCCCCTCGAAGATGTTGTGGAGGGGGTGGTCAGTCACCACTCGGATTGAGTGTGCCTAGAAGTAGGGCCGGAGTCTCCGAGCTGAGATGACCAGAGCGAAGATCAGCTTCTCCAAAATGGGATACCGGAGTTCTGCCTTCCTTAGGACTCGACTCACATAATATATGGGGAGTTGCTTCTTTCCCTCTTCCCGAACCAAGACGGAGCTCAAGGCCTCTGTTCCGACCCCAAGATACAAAGACATGTCCTCCCCCTCCTTTGGCCCTTGGAGTAGGGGGCCTGAGTCAACTGCCTCTTCAAGGCTTGAAATGCCTCCTCGCACTCCTTAGTCCATTCGAACGTCTGTCCCCCCCCCCTCAATGCTTTGAAGAAGGGGGAGCACTTCTCTCCGGCCCGGGAGAGAAATCTGCTCAACCCTGCAGCTTTCCTATCAACCGTTGCACTTCCTTGGCATTCTGAGGTGATGCCAACTCCATGATCGCCCTTACCTTGTCAGGGTTGGGCTCTACACCTATAGGAGTAAAGAGATGGCCCAAGAACTTACCCCTGCTTGCCCTGAAGACACACTTCAGGGGGTTCAACCGCATCTTATACCTGCATAAGGTGGTGAAGATCTCCTCCAGGTCCCAGAGGCGAGAGTCCACGTCTCGACTCTTGATCATGAGGTCATCCACATACACCTCCAGGTTCCTCCCCTTCAGTTCTCGGAAGACCCTATCCATCATTTTTTGGTACGTCGCCCCTGCATTCTTTAGCCCAAAAGGCATCATTTTATATCAGTAGCACCCATCCCCTGTGATGAAGGAGACATCCTTGATGTCTTGGGGTGCATCCTGATCTGGTGGTAACCTGAAAAAGCATCTAGAAAACTCATTACAGGAAAACCAAAGGCTGAGTAAACCAGCGTGTCGATCCGAGGCAAAGGATAAAAGTCCTTGGGATACAATTTATTGAGTAAAGAAAAATCGACTCACATACGCCACAGACCGTCTCCTTTTTTGACCATTACTACATTGGAGACCCACCCGGGGTATTGTATTTCAGGTACAAAGCCGGCCTTGAGGAGCTTGGCCACCTCCTCCCTGATGGGCTCGGCCAGCTTGTCCGCGATGTGCCTCTTCTTCTGCTGGATGGGGCGAGCCTCTGGGTCTAAATTGAGGCGGTGGCAGGTGACGTCCGCATCGATCCCTGGCATCTCCGTGACGCTCTAGGCGAAGATGTCCACGTTCTTTTGGATGCACTCCAACATCCTCTCCTGATCTGCTGTGGCCAGCCCCCCCCCCCGCTGATGCGGACCTTTTCCACCCTACCACCGAGGGTGAGAACCTCCATCTCCATCACCTCCTCTACAGCCTCCAACCTGGACTGCTCCCCCCATTCTCGAACGTGCTCCCTACCCGGGGCAGGAACTACCTCCTTAGCCTCCTCCACAGCCATGACTTTGGCCGGCTTCTAGACTTCCTCCACGTCCACCTGGGTGCGGTTCTCCACCACCATCTCCACCACCTCCTACTCTGCCTCCTCCATCCTTTGCTCTATCTCCTCGGCTCCCTCCTGCCAAGAGATGGAGTTCACCGCCATGACGTAGCACTCTCTTGCCACCTTGGGGTATCCCCGGACCCAGACCTGGATCCCCTCGACATTGAACTTCAGGCATTGGTGAAAGGACGAGGGACACAGCGGAAGGCGCTGATGAGGGGTCGCCCAAAGATGGCGTTGTAGCTACTGGGTGCATCCACGATGACAAACCTGTAGGTGCGGGACTGCCCCCCAAAGAGATATGGAGTCCCACTCCTCCTTTTACCTCCTTCCTCTCCCCTGAGAACCCGAACAAAGGTCCATCTGAGGCCAGCACCCTCTTGGCCTCCACCTTCATCGCATCAAACGCCTTCTTGAAGATGATGTTGACCGAGCTCCCATTGTCGATGAGGATCTGAGAGACAGTGAAGTTATAGACCACTGTCTGGATGACCAGCACGTCACATAAGGGGTCCTCATGGTCTGGCATATGCTTCCTTTAGAAGGTGATCTTCTCCTCTAGGGGTGGGGTCTTGGATGTGGAGCCAATGCTCCTGCGGTACATGGTTTGCCGAGACTTGCCTTGCAGGCAGCCTCGACCCCCACCCCCCATGGATCACTCTGATCCCTCTCCGGGCCCCAACATCGGCCCAGTCCTCACTCCTGTCCTCCTCTGCTCGAGGCAGGACTTCTTCGATCCGCACTCCCTAGCGGTCTTACTACTAGTGCTGCTCCCTGTTTCCTATCATCTCGAGGAACTCCGGGCACGTGGCTGTGGCGTGCCCCTCCTCCTGATGAAAGTCACGGTAGGGAAACTCCACCCTAACCTCCCTTCTCCTTCTCTGCATTGCTCTCCTCCTCTCCCCCATGGCTATAGCCATAGACTGATTCTGGTCAGGGAGGGGTGGTCTCTGGCCCCGCCTCCCACCTAGAGGGTAAAATCTACCTGGCCTCCTTGGCGGTTGTCTTCCCCATGGTAACCTCTCCACAGCCCTTGGTCTTGCCACTCCGGCCTCCAACCTAGCTGATGGTTCGGCTCCTGGCGCCCCCACCTAGCCGGCTGCTGCTGCTGTTCTTTCTGCCGGGGTTCAGCTCTTCTCTCATCCTGACCTTTGCCACCTCTTGGCCTCTCTTCCTCCGTGGCCCACTTGGCCAACTTCCGGGCAAACTCCGAATTCGACGCCTCCCCATCAACTTCCCTTTCCGCCCTCTCCATCAGCTCCTCGTAGGAGAGAGACGACACCCTCTGTAGCTCCATTCTGAAGAAACCCTGATGTAGCCCCATGGTGAAGGCCATCATCAGGGTTTGCCCTAACATCTCTTGTACATGGGTCACCTCCTCCTGGAACCAGTCCACGTATCTCCCTAGGGTCTCGTTCACCCCCTGCTTAATGTGGAACAGGGAATCCGACTCCTACTTCTTCCTCCTCTTGGAGGTGGTTAACCTCTACATGAACCCCCGATATAGGTCCTCGAAGCAATAAATGGAGTTGGTCGGTAGCTAGTGGAACCACTCTCTCGCCTTCTTCTTGAGAGTGATGGCGAAGAGCCTGCACTTGAACCCATCCGACATCTGTCAGATCGAGACCACGTACTCAAACCACTGGATGTGTTGGACCGGGTCTCCCTTCCCGGCGTAGTAGGACATCTCGGGCTCCCCGAATCCCTTCGGAACTGGGGCGGAAGAAACCAGCTCACTGAAGGGGCTTCCTCCCCCTACTAGGCAAGATGGAGGGTCTCGCACCCCCATCTCGCCGAACCTACCGCCGCTAACCGAGCCTGAGAAGAGTACTCGCTCGGGGAGCTCGCAGCCACTCCCTTCCTCTACAACCTCCTTCCCAGCTCGCCTGCCGAGAGCGTCCTCGCCAAGGGCTGGGACCGCGACTACTAGCGCCGCTGGAGTCGAGCATTCCACACGCGCGCTGAGTGCGAACCTGACGAGGCCGAGCACCTCTTGCCTGAAGTCTTCGAACATCCCCACTATGGCGAGAGGCAGGGGGGGGGGCGAGTCGGACCTGTCCGAGCCTTGTCCTTCTCCCATCATCGAGCCTGCTGAAGATTTTCTGTGCTGACCACGCTCCACGCTCACCGCACCAAAATGTTGAAACCAAAAAATCGGTCTCTATGGAGTTCACCCTTGGGGAAGGGGTGATCACACACCTACTTCTCTCCTACAAGCAAAATGACAAAGGAAAAAGGAATAGGGAGCGGACCCAAGGGCTCACCGCGGAGGACCCACCACACACCCAGAAGATCTCAGAGCGTTTCCTCTCCTTAGCCAAATGTCGGGCTAAGATACCTCAGAAAGCACTAGAAGACTGGGAGACAAGGGAGCATGCCTTCTGAGGTACCCCTTGGGTCCTATTTATAGATTTCTGAAAATTTCCTACAAATAGCTAACCTCCGCTGTTTAGAACAGCTATGTACAACCCAACTGGGTCTGCCAACAACATAAGTTCGCTATTCTAGCTGGCTATGAGCAGGCCAATGTGGGCAAAATGGTAAAAATACTTCACAAATCATTGGACGAGTAGCCCTCAACAACCTCTGCTCGGCAAGGGCGGCGAGTGCTCGATGGAGCTAATACTCGCCGCTTCCGCTCGGCCTTTGTCGAGTACAGGCCCGACCTGCCCTGCTCACATGGCACGAGTTTATTGAGCAGTCAAAACTAGGCGAGCGGGCCACAGCTCGACGAACAACCCAGGGCTCGACGAACAGCCCAAAGCCCGATGAACAACCCAGAGCTCGACGAACAACCAAGAGCTCGACGAACAACCCAGAGCTCGACGAGCAGCCCAGAGCTCGATGAACAACCCATAGCTCGACGAGCGGGGCTTGACGAGTATAAGCTCGCCTCCCAAAAGTATATCACCCCTCCTGGGCGAGTCGAAGACTGCCGAGTTATCCCCCCTGCCGAGCTCGCCCAGGGACTCAGACTGCCCGATTTGGCCGGTCTGTCTCCTGCTGACCCACTCGCCGGATACAGGGCTGTACAAGACCCTTGATATCTTCATCAAGTTTGTCAAGCAAGTTCAGAATGAGTTTAACAGTTCTGTGGTCAAAATCAGAAGTGATCATGGAACTGAATTACAGTTTGAAGGCATGACAGAGTTCTGTGAAGAACAAGGGATTCATCAAGAATTTTCTTCTCCTAGAACTCCCCAGCAAAATGGGATTATTGAGAGGAAAAACAAAACTCTCATAGAGGCGGGAAGAACCTTGTTGTGTGACACATCTCTCCCAAAATATTTCTAGGCTGAGGCAGTAAATACTGCATGCCATGTCCTCAACAGAGCCTCTATCACCAAAAGCTACAAGATGATTCCCTATGAGATCTTGAAGGGCAGTAAACCAAATCTGGGCTATCTAAGAATCTTTGGCAGTAAGTGTTATGCGTTCCATAATGGAAAGTCCTATGTGACTAAGTTTGCTGTCAAGTCCTTTGATGGGATTTTTGTTGGGTACAACAATCATAGTAAAGCCTATAAGATATATAACTTGAAAAGCCAAGTTGTAGAAGAGTCTGTTCATGTAGTCTTTGATGTGTCTAACATGATTAACAGGGAGCTGTCAAGCTCCTCTTTCAGTACTACAGGTGAAGAACAGATGATGGACAACCTGACCATCAAGAAAGTTGCATCAATTATCCAAGACGAAGTGGATACTCCAGAAGGTCTACCAGACACACTTGGAGCAGAGGATGATCAACAAGAGGTTGTTTCTGAAGCTGTTGCTAAAATAAGATTGCCTCCAGCAATTAGGCATTTAAGAGACTATCATGTTCACCAAATCATTGGTGAACCAAGCCATGGAGTAGTGACAAGAAGCAGAAATCTGAATACATCTATGTATGGCAGCTTCCTGTCACAAGTGGAGCCAAAGAAGTTTGAAGATGCCAATATAGATCAATTATGGATAGTGGTTATGCAAGAGGAACTGAACCAGTTCAAAAATACAAAGTCTGGAAGCTGGTTCCCAGACCTCATGGACATAATGTCATTGGAGTCAAGTGGATTTACAGAAATAAAGTTGATGAAAATGACATTATAATCAAGAACAAAGCAAGATTAGTAGCTAAGGGGTACAGACAGGAAGAAGGCATTGATTTTGATTAAACTTTTGCCCCTATAACAAGGTTGGAGGCCATAAGATTATTCTTTATATATGCTGCTCACAAGGGATTTAAGGTCTACCAGATGGATGTGAAGTCAGCCTTCCTGAATGGTGACTTAAAAGAGAAAGTCTATGTTGAGCAGCTTCCAGGTTTTGTAGTTTCTAACTCACATGATTCTGTTTATGGACTTAGGAAAGCTCTATATGGGCTAAAGCAAGCCCCTAGAGCATGGTATGAGACTTTTTCTAGCTTCCTCATTGAGAACAAATTCTTAAGGGGGTAAATAGACAAGACCATATTCCTAAGGGAATCTAAGGGTAAGATCATCCTAGTTCAAATCTATGTAGATAACATCATCTTTGGATCTACTGATGACAATCTCTACAGAAAGTTTGCCAAACTTATGCGGGGGAAGTTTGAGATGAGTAGTATGGGTGAACTTAAGTTCTTCTTGGGTCTCCAAGTAAGACAGACTGATGATGGCTTGTCCATATCCCAGTCTAAGTTCACTAAAGAGTTAATAAAAAAAATTGGTATGAAGAATTCCTCCACCATGAGAACTCCCATGGGGTCAAGTATGTTCATATGCAAAGATGAGGCAGGGAAACCTATTGATAAAACTTTGTATAAGGGGATAATTGGTTCCCCTCTCTATCTTACTATAAGTAGGTCAGACATCATGTATGTTATATGTGTTTGTGCTAGGTATCATGCTTGCCTCAAAGAATCTCATTACTCTGCTGCAAAGAGAATTTTCAGGTATCTTAAGGGCATACCAGATCTTGGCCTGTGATACCCTAGGAATGAGGAGTTTGAACTAATTGGCTATTTAGATGCAGACTTTGCAGGCTACAAAGATGATATGAAGAACACTTCTGGCACCTGTCAATTCCTGAGTGGAAGATTACTTTCATGGAGCAGCAAGAAGCAAATTAGTGTTGTACTTTCAACTACAGAGTCAGAGTATATCTCAGCAGGTAGTTGTTGTGCTCAGTTGCCGTGGATCCAGCATCAGCTCCAGGACTACAACCTTCAAATAAGTAGAAGCCCGTTATTTTGTGATTCCAATAGTGTTATTTCAATTACTAGGAATCCTATCACCCATAGCAAGACTAAGCACATTGAGATCAGATATCATTTCATTAGGGAGCATGTGGAATATTGTGAAGATATCAACCTTGAGTTTGTCCCAACCGATAAGCAAGTGGCTGGCATCTTCACTAAGCCACTAGATGAAACAAAGTTTAACACCTTCAAGTTTGAGTTGGGTATGTTAAATTTGTTATAGCTTCAGTTGCTCCTCATTTAGTTGCAAGTTATTTTGTATCTTGTAGATGGAATTGTTCTTCAGTAAAATGAAGACTCTTCAAGTGATATACCTTTAGTGGTATCATGGTCAACTGCTGTCCAGACTGGTATAGACTAGATTGTCTACCAAGAAATATGATAGATGATGCATCAGTTGAGGGGGATCATGTCCAACACTGCTCTAGCACTCTCATGAGGATCAACTGCTGCCTATTTGTAATCAAAAAGGGGGAGCAAATGATCGGAACCTTGCTGTCTATTTGCTCAAGTCAAAAAGGGGAAGGAAAAGATGACCAGGTGTATGATCAAGAATGGTAGCATCAATTCAGGGGGAGGGGGTGTTGTAACTATAGATCATTATCCAGTTATATGTTGTTTAAATTCTTATTGTTGCATATTGAGATAGATCATTCTTCAGTTATATGCTTTTTAAATTATTTTAGCTGCATATTGAGATAGATCATTCTCCAATTATATGCTTTTTAAATTCTTATTGCTACATATTGCTGTGTATGTCATTGACTCATTATTGACTCATTTGCTTAATGATTTTGACTTCCTCAAATATGGGGAGATTGTTGGGTCCATTGTCCATAATGTCCTAGATTTGAGGAAGTCAATCTTGTCAATGATATACATGAAGTTGTATTTGATGAGTGCTTGAGTTCATGCATGCATGGATGCCCTAGCAACAATGATGGGACAGGCAGCCTAGGCGGCTAGGTCAGGTAAACACTAACCTATGATGTGGATAGACAGAAATATGTCTAAGTTCACAGGCGTTGAGTGAGAACAACTCACTCAACGCTAGATGACTTATAGCACTGAGTGGAGCCAATATGGTCAAAGACAAAGTAGTGGCAAGCTGAGAAAGTGACTAAGTCCACGGGCGTTGAGTGAAGACAACTCACTCAACGTCATACAACAAAAGGCTGTGAGATAGACTAATGCAGTAAAAGCATAAGAAGAAATGAACAGAAAAATGGCTAAGTCCACGGGCATTGAGTGAGTATCAATCACTCAACGTCATACTCTATATTCGTTGAGTATTGCCTTATAAGTCAAAGCCATAGAAAATTCGTGCTGATATTTGACTAAGTCTACAAGCGTCGAGTGAGGCATGTTGAAGCCAAAATTGACCTCAACGAATGTTCACAAACCAAAGTGCAGCCGACGCCTACTTCTCTCAAATCTCGACCTCTGACTAGCTGCTAAGGTCCTAAGACTGACCCAAAGCCTCAGCTGGGAGGTCCCACCTCACACCCGGAAGATCTCTGAGAGCTTCCCCTCCGAAACCAATAGCTGGACTGGGAGCTCTTCAGAAAGCACTGGAGTTAGAGAATAATGAAAAGCCTGCTTTCCAAAGAGCCCCTATGGGTCTTTTTATAGTCTTCTCCTGACCTGAAAATACTGAAATACCCCTGACGGGTCTGCCAATAGCCAAATCCCGCTGTCATCCCAGGGGCATATAGGTAATTGAACCCGAGGATAATGAAATAATAGCAAAATAATCCTTTTTCCTGGGCGCCAGGCCCCACCACATGGACCTGCTTGGCGAGAACCCTGGGCGAGAAGGCTCTCGCTGAGCCTTAGCTGGGCTCACCTTGGCGAGATCTCCCGCCAAGAGGGTTCTCGCTCTCGGTGGTCTTGACGTCATTGTCGTTGGACGTGGCGCTGAGTGGGTGAAGCTCACTCTACGCCTTCACTGCTAATCACGGCGTTGAGCGAGTGGAGCTTACTCAACGCCCTCTGCTGCCTAACGCGGCGTTGAGTGAGTGAAGCTCACTCAACGCCCTCTACTGCCGGACGCGACGTTGAGTGAGTGAAGCTCACTCAACGCCTTCTCGCCCGCCCCCAGGGAGAGTTCCTTCTGGGCGGGAGCTCTCATGTCCCGAAGCCTAAAGCTGACCTGAGGACCCGAGTCCTGGCGCGGACGATCTCGCCTACCAATAGGCGGGAGCACCTTAAGGGCGAGAACTCTGCCGGTCCGCCCTAGGGCTAACCCGGGACTAGCCCAACCCTGACCACTGAAGTCTTAGTCTTCCTGGTCCTCCCCATCGAATATGGGGTTGTACACAATCCCCGCTCTTTTCGAGCTAGCCCTGCGCTCGACAAGATAAGTCCAACCCCAAAATATTTGTTGGACACGTGCCTGTCAGCCAAGAGAATCTTTTGGCGGGCCCTACTGCGGCTATAAATTCACGCCGACGGCTAACCATAAGTCTTACCTCCGAACTATTGTTTCTTCACTGAGCTCTCGCCGAAATTTTATGCGCGATACCAAGATGTCTGCTAAGCGTGCTGGCAAGCCACTTCCGCAGGACCTTCAAGATCGGTTAACCGCGGCCCAAGCGCGAGCCTTAGCAAATAGCGCTGCGGTAGCGCCCTAGCTATCGAGGAAATCTTCAGACACCGGCCCTTCTGAGCCGAAGAAGAAAAAGGGGAAGAGGAAAGCGAAGGTGGTCCGGCGAGACCTTGCTCGCGAGAACAGGGATTCACCTTCTCCTACTCCCATTCCTGCGGGGGACCCCTCCCCACAAAAGGTATGCCTTCCTGCCATGCTTACCGAGCTGATTACGTTACAGGCCCGATAGTTAACGCGACCTATCGCAGGAATCCGTTCCAAATGACGTCGCTGGGTCTTCCCCGATTCCCCCAGATTCGTCAGCCCCCCCTCCTGAGGATCGAACGAGGGTCTCGGAGACAATTCCTTCAGCCGAGACCCGGGTGAGAGGTACGCTTTCCACCACGTCTTAATACTTCAACCGTACCTTTCCTTTTCTGAACTGTCTTCTCGCAGAGCCAGCTTCCGCCGTCCCGGGTCTCGTCACCCGGGAAGATGAAGCGAGAACCGGCGAGCTGCTTCCTTCTGCGGCAAATCCCGCCCTGCAGGCAGGAGGGGTGGCCTTTGAACCTTCCACTACTAAGGATGTCGATCATCCCCTGAGAGAGGACAACTCTCTCCATGCTTCCGGCCAGGCCGGGACCATTGTGCGCAAACCCTTCCGCCCAGGGCGAGGCAAGCCTCTCCACCTCCTTTATGAAACTGACGGAGGGGTCGGGCCTTCTCACCCGACGCCAGTCAATGGCTCTCGCCAGACTGCAGGCATGCGAGACATTCTTGTCAGCTGATCGTTATGCCTTAATCAAAACCTTGGGCGCACTTTTCGCAGGGGATCCCAGCTCTCGGTCGGGAGCCAACGAGGAGAGAGAAGAAGAAGATGATGATGATGATGATGATGATTCCTTTCCTCCTTCGCCTGGCGAGATAGAAGAAACCTTGAACGGCGCCGGGAACGCGAAAGAGCGGAGGAGGAAGATCTCGTCCATTTTGGCCAAGCTCATCCGGCGTGACCGCGCCCATGCTGCCGCGGCGAAAGCGTTCCGCGAATCCGTGGAACAAAGGCTGGAGGCCCTGGAGCAGGATTTCTTCTTGGGCGAGACTGATCGACCGGGAGGGCCTACTGCCGAGTCTTCGCCAGGGAGATGCATCGCGCAGATCCGGGATCATGCTAGGCGGATCAACCTAGGGTGTACCACCCTGTCATCTTACTTCAACCCGCTGGTGCCTCCAAGAACTAGGCGGCGGGAACGAGGGCGATGGTGCTGGGAACCGTATTATTTCATCTAGGTCTCGCCCCTTCTCCCTTTTTAGCCTTCCCTTCCGCCATGTACCTTTATGCCTCTGTAATAACTGTTATTAATTTTATTCAGCTCTCGGCAGCGAGAGTAAGTTACTATCCGTCTCTTCTTTCATTGTGCTGCGAATTTTAAGAATATATTGGAATTAGGATGCTTGCGCCAAAACTAAGAGGCTTGCGCCGAAACTAGAGACGATCGTCGACTGCTGTCATCCTGAGGGTGAAAACCGAGGCGTCGCCGGCCCAGATCGTGACAGCTGTACTCCGCCGTCATTTTCTCTCTCTATCGGACGGAGCCGTAACGACCACGGTTCCCTATAAATAGAGAAATCTACCAACCGCATTTACTTCTCTGATCCGGAACCTCAACTCCCTTTCATTGCTCTCGCCCTCTTGCTTCCGCTCCTACCTCTTTATTGTTCTCGCTATTACCCATAAACCTAAAATGCCGGACGAGAATGAGGGTCGCGCTCATTGCGCGGAAGCGTTCCGCAAGCATCTCTTCCCCTCCTGCACGCTCACCTTGGACGAGTACAACCTGATCGTCGACCGCTTCATTCCCGTTGGCTTCTCGACGCGGAACCCGGGTAATCACGACAAGGTGAATACCCCGGAGGTGAGAGAGCTCGCCATCCCCCTCGAACATTTCGAGGTGGGCTTCCGCCTTCCCCTCTGGCCGGAGATTCGGCAAGCTCTCCGCTACTACGGGGTGGTTCCCGCCCAGCTGAACCCGAACTCCGTCGCGATCCTTGTGGCATTCATATGCTACATGCGATCCGAGAGGATCGAGTTTAGTCTGCCGATCTTCCGCAAGCTGTTCAACTTCCGCGCCAAAGGCGGGGTGGTCTTCTTCTCCGGGCAGCTGCTCAAGACCACCGGTCTCGCCAATAAACATCACCATTGGGGCGAGAAGTTTGTCTACGTCACCGGGGACTTCGGCAACGTCCCACTCCGACCTGTTCAGTACGAGAATGCTGCTTACAAACTGCCCACTCTGGGGTCGCGCGAGAGCGCACTCCTAGAGTTCTTCGGAGCAAAGGAGTTTGACGTTCTCTTCCTCCGGCGAGACGTCGACTCCCTTCCTCCCGTCCACCCGGGCGAAGGTATGGTCTCACCCTAGATTTGATCTCTTTTCAGGATCTTCCTGTGTTGAATAGCGCTAACTTTGCAGGAGAGCGGGAGGTCCCTCTATGCCAACCTTTCGCTGCGGCCCCGGGTGTCGAGGATCGGGCTGCGAGAGGCTCTCTCGCTCTTGCGGAGGCCAGTGCTCGCGCCTGCCGGTAAGAGCCCGTTTAGCCTTTGGCGCCCGAAGCTAAGAAGCGAAAAGGCACCGCTCCCGCCCCGCTCCCGCTGAAGAGGCCAAAGCCATCCGCTGCGGATAAGGGCAAGGGCTTGGCCGTCTCGCCCGCCCGACATCCCGCCTCGGGCAAGTCCTTCGAAGGGCTGCTCCAGATGGCCAGCGAGACGGGTGCTGTCGCCAGGAGACATACCGAGGCTACTGCCGAGAACCCTCCGGCCGCAGACGTGGCTGGAGGAGAGGGAGTCATTGCCGAGACCTCTGCCCGGACCCCGCCCAAGGAAGTGCCGAAAGGGCACAGAAATAATGGCTTCGGCGTGAAGCACATCGACGCAGAAGGGAAACCTCTGCTCCAATGGGATCCCGAATCCAACAGGATTGCGATTTCGACGCTCCTCCCCAGCTGGTCGGAGCGAGATGAGGTTATTGGCGAGGCCTTCTCGCTAGGCTATGGCCTCTATAGCCGAGAGGGCGCCAGTGTCTTCGACCAGATGCCCACCTGGCTCCTGGCTTTCGACTCTACCCGGGCCCTGCTGCGCGGGTTCGAACTTGCGCACATGTGCGCGCGTCGAAGCATCAGCATCGACAAGAACTTCGCCGACATGTACAAGGCGAGGGAAGAGGCGGCGGCCAGAGCACGCTCTTCGGAGACAGAGCTCGCGAGTGCTCGATAGGAGTTGGCGAATGCTCAACAGGCGCTGTCCCTACGCCCCGCAGCCGAGGTAAGCGGGATCTTCCTGGACCCTTGCTCCTGCTTCTCGAAGTCACGTTTGCGCAGTATTTGTTGAGCTGATCTCTTCTCCACAGGATTCCGCCCAAGCCATGGCGCTCCGCGCGGAGTTGGCTGACGTACGCTGCGAGAACGTCCTGCTGCGGGACCAACTCCGGCGTGCGGAAGCGGCGAAAGGCCCGCCTCCGACGCTTGATGAAAGACTAAAGAGTCATCACTTCTCGGTGTACGACATCGACAAGCTGCTACAGGCGAACGCTCAGGCTACCGTCAGGCTGACGGTCGAGACGCTGCGAGACGTGAAGCTGCTTCGGGAGGATAGCATAACCATCGACGCTCGCCAACTCCTCCCCTGGCTATTCGATCCAGTCCCGAAGCCTCCCGGCACGCCCGACTCTCCTCCTTCGGATATCCCGAAGTCTTCCTCCGCTGCCGGCGAGACGTCTGGGGCGAGCTCGGGCGAGGACTCCGGCGCGGATTCGGGAGAGAGCACCAGCGGGGATTACAGCGCGTCCCCTCTAAGTGCCTTTTCTTTTTTTTGATATTCTTTTGTAATGAGCGAGAAGCTCCAAACCCCTGTAACTATTAAATATAATGCAATGTTTCATTTTTCACTGCTGGTGTTTGCTTGAACGAATAGGTTAGTCGGCCAAGTGGCTACCGCGCGAGCTTCCGACGAGACCCTTAGTCACCTTAGGGTCACCTTCCTTAGAGATTGATTAGGCGGGAGCTTTGTGCCATCGATTAGGTCATCCTGCCCAGGTCTGCTGGGGGCCTTCTTCAATGAGATCCCCCCAGCCGAGACCTTTTGGCCGAGACCCCTATTGGCCGAGACCCTAACTGGCCGAGACCTCTACTGGCCGAGACCTTTAGGGCTTTGTCTCTGATCTAGGCCAGGGTCATGACAAGATTCCTTCTCACAAACTAGATCTATGCTCCATCGGCGAGCCTTCGGGCCTGCCGGCTTGATGGGAGCCAGCGCAGCGGGTCTACCGGAGGCTGAGCCGGGCTTGTTGTAACACTGGGTAACCATAAATCAAGAACCAAGGACCACAAGCCAAAGACTCAACCTATCCCCCACAGGCGAGCCTTCGGACCTGCCAGCTGGATGAGAGCTTGCGCAACGGGCCTGCCTGGGGCCGAGCCGAGCTCGGGGTGTCGATGAAGATCAAACCAAACCTCTCCCCTACAGGCGAGCCTTCGGACCTGCCAGCTAGATGAGAGCCTGCGCAACGGGTCTACCTGGGGCCGAGCCGAGCTCGGGGTGTTGATGAAGATCAAGCCAAACCTCTCCCCCACAGACGAGCCTTCGGACCTGCCAGCTAGATGAGAGTCTGCGCAGCGGGTCTACCTGGGGCCGAGCCGAGCTCGGGGTGTTGATGAAGATCAAGCCAAACCTCTCCCCCACAGGCGAGCCTTCAGACCTGCCAGCTAGATGAGAGCCTGCGCAGCGGGTCTACCTAGGGCCGAGCCGAGCTCGGGGTGTTGATGAAGATCAAGCCAAACCTCTCCCCACAGGCGAGCCTTCGGACCTGCCAGCTAGATGAGAGCTTGCGCAGCGGGTCTACCTAAGGCCGAGCCGAGCTCGGGGTGTTGATGAAGATCAAGCCAAACCTCTCCCCCACAGGCGAGCCTTCGGACCTGCCAGCTAGATGAGAGCCTACGCAGCGGGTCTACCTAGGGCCGAGCCGAGCTCGGGGTGTTGATGAAGATCAAGCCAAACCTCTCCCCCACAGGCGAGCCTTCGGACCTGCCAGCTAGATGAGAGCCTGCGCAGCGGATCTACCTGGGGCCGAGTCGAGCTCGGGGTGTTGATGAAGATCAAGCCAAACCTCTCCCCCACAGGCGAGCCTTCGCACCTGCTAGCTAGATGAGAGCCTGCGCAGCTGGTCTACCTGGGGCCGAGCCGAGCTCGGGGTGTTGATGAAGATCAAGCCAAACCTCTCCCCCACAGGCGAGCCTTCGGACCTGCCAGCTAGATGAGAGCTTGCGCAGCGGGTCTACCTGGGGCCGAGCCGAGCTCGGGGTGTTGATGAAGATCAAGCCAAACCTCTCCCCCACAGGCGAGCCTTCGGACCTGCCAGCTAGATGAGAGCCTGCGCAGCGGGTCTACCTGGGGTCGAGCCGAGCTCGGGGTGTTGATGAAGATTCCTTCAACCAGGCCTATTCTATCATCAAGATGGGGAGACATAGTCGATTAAAGCAAAAGCATTTTAGGGTAGAAAAGACCTATTCTTATGATAGTATTTCTTAGAGAATCAACATTCTGAAAAGACTACTTTGAAATGATAATATTTATTCACCATATTACAATCCTTCTCTCCCTTTAAGGGTAGAAACGTTTTAAGTCATCACCGTTCCAGGTGTGGCTCAAGGTCCTTCCCTCCACATCCTAGAGGTAGTAACCCCCATTAGCCAGAGCCTTCTCTACTATGTAAGGCCCTTCCCAGCTGGGGTTTAGCCTGCCCACAGGAGCCGACCTTCCTGCTGCGTCGACCTTTTTTAGCACTAGGTCCCCCTCGGCGAATTGCTTAACCCTAATATGTTTATCGAAGTACCTGGCCATTCGCCTTTTTATCTCTTCTTGTCTGATGGCAGCAACATCCCGTAGCTCTTCCACCATATCCAACGAGAGGCGCAATCCCTCCTCATTCTCCAACCTCCAAGCTTCGCTTCCTTCACCCGCGGTTGCGACCCGTGGAGACCGAATCTCGAATTCCACCGGGAGGACCGCCTCACACCCATGAGAGAGCTTGAAGGGGGTCTCCCCTGTGGCCGTGTTCGGAGTTGTTCGCAAGGCCCATAGGACGGAAGGGAGTTGCTCCACCCAGTTACCCTTCAGGTTCTCCACCTTCTTCTTGAGCAAGTTCACGATGACCTTGTTCGCCGCTTCCACCTGGCCGTTGCTCCAGGGGTGATGGACAGAGGCAAACCTGAGGTCAATCCCCAATTGGGCGCAGAAGCTGATGAACTCTTCACTGGCAAACTGAGGACCGTTATCCGTCACTATCGCTTGGGGTAGCCCATACCTACATATGATTTCCCCCCAAACGAAGTTCCTGATGACCTGGGAGGTAACCTTGGCTAGGGCCTTGATTTCCAGCCACTTTGAGAAGTAGTCGATCATGACTAGGAGGAACCTCCTCTACCCGCTAGCTGGAGGAAAGGGTCCAACCAGATCCATTCCCCAAATGGCGAAGGGTCATGGGGCCATGATGCTCCGAAGCCTTTGTGTGGGTAAGAACTGGAGGGGGGCGTGTACTTGACATTTCAGACATCTCTTTGCAAACTCGATTGTATCCTTCCTCAAGGTCTGCCAGAAGTACCCTTGTCTTATCACCCTTGCCTCCAACGTTCTTCCTCCTGAATGACTGTCGCACTCTCCCGAATGCACCTCCTCCAGGATTCTCGGGACCTCCTCCTCGGTCACACATCTCGCGAGGAGCCCCGATAACATCTTCAGGTGCAAGCCCCCTTCCAACATCAGGTAGTGGGCTGTCTTTCGCCTAAAGCTTTTCGCCTCCTTAACCCCCTCTGACAGCTCGCCTGTGGTAAGGAAGGTCACCAATGGGTCCACCCATGAGGATCGCCGACCCACCTCCATCAACTCCCCCTCTTCAATTGCTGGTCGGAAAAGTTCAGTTATGGTTCCTCCTCCCCGAGGCCCAAACCTCGCCAACCGATCAGCTGCTGCGCTTTCCTCCCTGGAAACGTGTTGAATAGAGAAGGAACGGAACCCTCCGATGATTGCCCTTACCTTGGATAGATACTTCACGAGGGTAGGCTCCCGAGCCTCGAACTCCCCTCTGATCTGCGACGCTACCACCATCGAGTCAGTGAAGGTCTCCACTTCCTGGATCTCCAACTCCCTTTCCAATCGAAGGCCGGCTATCACAGCCTCATACTCCGCCTGATTATTGATAACAGGGAAGTGGAAAGCTACCGCCTGTTCTATGGTAACCCCTTGAGGACTTACCAACACTACACCCCCTCCCAGGGAGTGCCTTCCCGAGGCCTCATCGACCATCATCTTCCATGCTTCGTAAGGCTTCGGCTCCTCACTCTCAGCTTCAGTAACATAGTCTGCCAGGAAGTCCGCCACGACCTGAGCTTTGATGGAGAGTCTCGGGACGAATGAGATGTCGAACTCGCTCAGTTCGATAGACCACTTTGCTAGCCTTCCCGAATGCTCTACCCCCTCGAAGATCTTGCGGAGAGGATGGTCGGTGACCACCCTAATCGAGTGCGCTTGAAAGTATGGATGAAGCTTCCTTGCCGAAACGACTAAGGCATAAGCCAGCTTCTCCAGGATGGGATAGCGGAGTTCCGCCTTTTTCAGGATTCAGCTTACATAATAGACGGGTAGCTGCTTCTTCCCTTCTTCCCTAACCAAGACGGAGCTCACATCTTCCACCCCACCCCGAGATACAAGGCCAGGTCTTCCCCTTCCTTGGGGCTTTGGAGCAGCGGGGCCTGAGAGAGTTGCTTCTTCAGCCCCTGGAAGGCCTCTTCGCATTCGACCGTCCATTCGAACACCTGATTACCGCGGAGCACTTTGAAGAAAGAAGAGCACCTATCCCCGGATCGAGAGAGGAACCTGCTTAGCCCGGCAAACTTTCCCGTCAAGCGCTGGACCTCCTTGGCGTTGCGAGGTGACTCCAAGTCTAATATAGCCTTCATCTTGTCCGGATTAGGTTCTACCCCTGCCGGAGTCAAGAGGTGTCCGAGAAACTTCCCACGACTAGCCCCGAAGACACACTTCAAGGGGTTCAACCTCATCTTGAACCTCCGCAGGGTAGCAAACGTCTCTTCCAAGTCCCGCAAATGGGAATCCACGCCTTTGCTTTTGACCAGCAGGTCATCGACGTAGACCTCAAGATTCTTCCCTTTTTGGTCTCGAAAGACTCGATCCATCATGCGTTGGTATGTTGCCCCTGCGTTTTTCAACCCAAAGGGCATCATCTTATAGCTGAAGCATCCCTCTCTCGTGATGAAGGAGACATCCTTGACATTAGGAGGGTGCATCCGGATCTGGTGGTAACCTGAAAAAGCATCCAAAAAACTCATAACAGAAAAACCAACGGCTGAATCAACCAGCGCGTCGATTCGAGGCAGGGGATAGCAATCCTTAGGGCATGATTAATTTAACAGGGAAAAATCGATACACATATGCCACTTTCCTCCCCCTTTCTTTACTATTACCACATTGGAGATCCAGCCTGGATACTGGATCTTCGAGATGAAGCCTGCCTCCAAAAGCTTTCTGACCTCCTATCGGATGGGCTCCTCCAGCTTGGCGGCGATGGCCCTCATCTTCTGGCGCATGGGGCGAGTCCTCGGGTCCAGGTTCAGGCGATGACAAGCTACGTCCGCATCGATGCTCGGCATGTCTGTCGCGCTCCAAGCGAAGACGTCGATGTTGCTCTGGATGCAGGCTAGCATCCGCCCCTGGTCCTCGAGGCTTAAGCCTCCGCTGACCCGCACCTTCTGTACTTGCCCCGCTCTGGTGAGTACCTCCATCTCCACCACTTCCTCGGCCGGCTCCAGCCTCGACCGCTCCCATCCTGCCCTTGCTTCCTCCTGCTAAACCTCTTCTCCTCCGACCTCATCAACCCCCATCGCTTCCACCAGGCCTTCTCCTTGCCTCTGCTCTCCTTCCCTTGCCTCTCCCAGGCTCATCTCTTCTATCTCTACTACCTCCTCCATCATCAAGTCCTCCGCCTCCTGCGGGCTCGCCTCCTCCACTTCTATACTTCCTTCCTGTCCAACCATCTCTTTCTCCAGCTCCTCCGCCTCAGCCATCCATGACACGGTGTTTACCGTCATCACATAGCACTGCCTCGCCACCTTCGGATCCCCCCTGATCCTGACCTACACCCCTCCATTGTTGAACTTGAGGCATTGTTGAAATGAGGAGGGAACACAGCGAAAGGCGCTGATGAGAGGACGCCCAAAGATGGCGTTGTAGCTACTTGGGGCGTCTACGATCACGAACCTACAGTTCCGTGAGATGCCCCCAAGCTTCATATGCAGGCCCACTCCCCCTTCTACCTCCTTCCTCTCTCCAGAAAAATCAAAAAGCGGTCCATCGGAAGCCAGGACCCTTTTTCCTTCCACCCTCATCTCATCGAAGGCCTTCTTGAAGATCACGTTCACGGAGCTCCCGTTATCCACCAGTATCCGGGAGACTGTGAAGTTCTCCACTGCTGTCTGGATCACTAGTGCGTCGTAAAATGGGTCTTCGTAGTCTGGCATATCCGCGGATGAGAAGGTGATTTTTTCTTCTGGGGGGGGAGCTAGGGAGGTTGAGGCGACCCCTCTGTGGAATATGGTTTGAAGGCTCCCCTTGCGGGTTGCCTCGATCCCTACTCCCCCATGGATCACTCCGATCCCTCCCCGGGTCCCCGCATCGACCCTATCTTCACATCTATCCTCAGTCTCTCCGTGCTGCACCTCGACGATCCTTGCAGGCGGATCTTGCCTTCCGGCTCCTCTGGCCTCCCTCATCTCCAGAAACTCTGGGCAGGTGGCCGTTGCGTGACCTTCCTCCTGTTGGAAGTCACAATAGGGCAACGCCACCCTTCCGCCTCTTCCTTCTCCTCCTCCCCTTCTCCCTGCTCCTCGGATTCTTCTTCCTCTTCCTCTTCCCACCTCCATGGCCTCCTGCGGTGGTGGGAAGTGACCCCTCGGTCCCTGCCTCCATCCTCCCTGCTCGAGTCTTCTCGGCTCCCGGAAGTTGTCTCTTCCTTGAAAACCCCCTTGGCCCTGGGGGCGAACTTCCTGGGGCCTCCAACCCAATCGGTTGTTTAGCTCCCTGGCCCCCCCTGCTGCTGCCCCTGCCCTCGGGGTTCTTCTCTCCTCCTATCTTCCCTTGGTTCCCTCTGCTCTCTCACTTCCCTCTGCTCTCTCACTTTCCTCTGTCTCCCTGCTGTCGGCTCCTTCACATCATCCTCCGCCAACCTGGTCAGCTTCCTTGCAAACGCAGGGTTTGCCCTCTCGAAGTCTATCTCCTTTGCCGCCCTCTCCATGAGCTCCTCAAAAGAGAGAGAGGGCACTCTCTTCAACTCCATGCTAAAAAACCCCGGCCTCAGCCCCAGGGTGAAGGCAAGCATCAGTGCATACCCCGGGACCTCCTGGACCAGGAGAATCTCCTCTTGGAACCGGTCAACATAATGACCCAACGTCTCCTCCAGCTTCTGCCTCACTGCAAACAGGCACTCAGCCTCCTTCTTTCGCTTCTTCGAAGTCGAGAACCTCAACAGAAAACCCCTGCGCAGATCCTCAAAACTGTAAATCGAGCTCGCCGGCAACTGGTGGAACCAGTCCCTAGCCTTCTCTTTCAGAGTGATGGCGAAAAGCCTACACTTGAAGGCATCCGACATCTGCATTATCGACACCACATCCTCAAACCATTGTACGTGCTAAACCGGGTCATCCTTCCCGGTGTAATAGGTCATATCCGGCTCCCTGAACCCCTCCGCCACTAGAGCCGAGACGATGAGCTCACTAAAAGGGGTCTCGCCCCCTGCCTGGCGAGAGGGCACGTCCCACGACCTCGGCTGGCTGGACCGATCCGCGAGACCGTGCCCGGGGAAGAGCACCCGCACTGTCGCCTCCCTCTCGCCCAGATCCATCGGAACCTCCTTTCCGGGACGCTGGCCTGGGAAAAGCTCCCGCGCAGCCACATCCCTCTCGCCTGCCTCCACCGGGACTTCCTTCCCGGGGCGCTGCCCTGGGGCGTTCTCGCCTAACAGCGGAACCACCTCCACAGGAGCCTGCGGCGTCTCCCACTCATTCCTTGCCGAGAAGGCCAAGCTGATCATCTGCATGACCTCTCGCCTGAAATCCTCTAACATCTTCCTTGTCGCCTCTTCTCCCTGGGTGGGGGATCCTCCTGCGCCAGATCCTTCACCTTCACCTCCTGCCATGGGACTCGACTCAAGATTTTCTTGCACCGACCGCTTCCACGCTCACCGCACCAGAACTGTTGAATCCAAAATTGACCTCAACGAATGTTCACAAACCAAAGTACAGCCGACGCCTACTTCTCTCAAATCTCGACCCCTGACTAGCTGCTAAGGTCCTAAGACTGACCCAAAGCCTCAGCTGGGAGGTCCCACCTCACACCCGGAAGATCTCTGAGAGCTTCCCCTCCGAAACCAATAGTTGGACTGGGAGCTCTTCAGAAAGCACTGGAGTTATAGAATAATGAAAAGCCTGCTTTCCAAAGAGCCCCTATGGGTCTTTTTATAGTCTTCTCCTGACCTGAAAATACTGAAATACCCCTGACGGGTCTGTCAATAGCCAAATCCCGCTGTCATCCCAGGGGCATATAGGTAATTGAACCCGAGGATAATGAAATAATAGCAAAATAATCCTTTTTCCTGGGCGTCAGGCCCCACCACATGGACCTGCTTGGCGAGAACCCCGGGTGAAAAGGCTCTCGCTGAGCCTTAGCTGGGCTCACCTTGGCGAGATCTCCCGCCAAGAGGGTTCTCGCTCTCGGTGGTCTTGACGTTATTGCCATTAGACGTGGCGCTGAGTGGGTGAAGCTCACTCTACGCCTTCACTGTTAATCACGGCGTTGAGCGAGTGGAGCTTACTCAACGCCCTCTACTGTCTAACGCGGCGTTGAGTGAGTGAAGCTCACTCAACGCCCTCTGCTGCCGGACGCGGCGTTGAGTGAGTGAAGCTCACTCAACGCCCTCTGCTGCCGGACGCGGCGTTGAGTGAGTGAAGCTCACTCAACGCCTTCTCGCCCGCCCCTAGGGAGAGTTCCTTCTGGGCGGGAGCTCTCCTGTCCCGAAGCCTAAAGTTGACCTGAGGATCCGAGTCCTGGCACGGACGATCTCGCCTACCAATAGGCGGGAGCACCTTAAGGGCGAGAACTCTGCCGGTCCGCCCTAGGGCTAACTCGGGACTAGCCCAACCCTGACCACTGAAGTCTTAGTCTTCCTGGTCCTCCCCAGCGAATATGGGGTTGTACAGGCGGGAGCCCTAGGCAAGCTCACTCAATGCCATATAATAAAGCGTTGACTGACCATCATTCAGTCAGAACCTAGTTTTCAGACAAAAAAATTTGGCTAAGTCCAAATGCGTTGAGTGGAGCTTAATCACTCAACGCCAAGGAGCGGAAAAATCTGGCTAAGGCAAAAAGCCTTGAGAAAGACATGTTCACTCAACGCTCTCAACGTCATAATTCAGAAAATTTGGCTAAAGAAAAAAGCGTTGAGTGAGGCGTGCTCACTCAACGCTCTCAACGCCTTGATAAGTCAGAATTCTATTTAAGTATTTTAGCATTGAGTGATGCTTACTCACTCAACGTTTATTCTACTGGTGCTCGATTTTTTGCTAAGTCCATAGGTGGTGATGTCAGCAAAGTCGACAAAATCGACATAGTCAATCAATTTCAAATCAAGTACGGAGAAGCTACACAACACGACAAATCCTGCCGAGGAGCTACTGTACGTCTTCTTTTGTTAAAGCAAGGTGCAGCTGAAAGTTGCAGGTGGATCCCACTGATTCCTAGAGCCGTTGATCGGCGAACTATAAAAGGAAGAGATTGGCCAAGACGAAAACAACTTTTAGGGCATTATTGATTTCAAAAGTTGTGGTTGGACTTCATCTTCCTTGCCACTGTTGTCGAGAAAAAGCTTGAAGTCTTCCTACGAGAACCAAAAGTTCAGTGAGCTCTTGCATCTTCATCTGCTATGACATAATCAGAAAGATTTTTGATAGAGAAAGAGAGTAGAACCATTATTCTCCAATGCGCTCAGTTGGCTGATTGAAGAACTCAAGATCGAGCGGTTCGTCTTCTTCTTCAGCAAGATCAGGATCTTCATTCTGAAACTCTTCTAACAGAGACAAAACTTCTTCATGCTGCTGTGAAGTAAGATAGTGCTGAGACATCTCAACCCTAGGTGTTGGCACAGAAAAACACTTATGTGTCAAATAAATTAAATCACCTTTCTCCTTATAGGATCCAATTGGATCTGAGTGTAGGGCTTGCCAAGCCGGAGGTAGGGCAATCTTGTCTGAGCTGTAGGAGAGTTAAACTATCTGAGTTGTAGGATCCTGCTGGATCTAAGCTGTAAGACTTGGGATCAAGTCTGAGGTAGGTGAGTCATTCTCACTGAGTTGTAGGGCACATACTTGTGCCTGAGCTGTAGGATCCCTAGTGGATCTGAGATAGGGCTTAATAGCCTAAGTAGAGGTCCTAAGAGATCTGAGGTGTAAGCTCTTTGGAGCAGTGGTTTGGAGAAGTGTCTTGACTAACAGGAAGCTGGCAAGATGGAAGGAGAGTAGATGTACCCACAAGTTGGGGAACCACTATAAATCTGTGTGTGCTTTTCTGTGTTGTTTTCTTTGTGCATATACTTGAAAGCTAATTACTGCGAACACACTAAGTACTAAAGGAAATCAAAGAAAGATAATAATAAAAGTGTGACAACCTATTCACCCCCTCCCCTTAGGTTGTAAGCTACCTTGAACTTAAATACTTTCAAAGTTGAGACGCGAGTTTTGTGCGCATAATTAGGGGAGTGGTTCCCTGCTTGTACCCCTTAGCCTTTCTGCGTCGGGCTGCTGCTCGAACTTTAGCTCGATTGTCACTCTGTGGTGCGGGCTTGTTTGGGGCAGAGTTCTGCAAAAATCTTTCAAGGAGACCTTGTTGGACGAGGTGCTTAATCTCATCCTTCAACCAGTTGCACCCCTTTGTCTCATGGCCATATTCATGATGGAAGTCACAATATTGTGATTGGTTTCCTCTCTTTGGCGTAGGCGGTTCGGGCCTGTGAAGCCCACTGTTATCACGGAAGGCAAGGAGCATGTCAGTTTGAGTGGTGTTCGAGGGAGTGTAGTCTTGATGCAAACGAGTTCCTTGTTCCTGATAGGGATTGTCGTGAAGCTCGTCATTTACCTTGGGGTTCGTAGTGGATCTAGATTCCTCTTCCTCTTCGAGCTTCATTCGAATTGTTTTTGATATGTTTTGATGGCTTCGTTTACTGTGATTCGATCGTTGTCTCGGTGGATGGGGTGAGGATAACATGATAGTCTTTTGCTCATCGCACAAAGTAGAATTTTCCTGGTCTGAGTCCTCCGAGGAAGGTTCCTCGCAGGAGCTCGGGGTAAACCCCCAGAATTTTTCATGGCTTTGCAGCGAAGCGACAAAATAAACCCCTGAGCGATTCTCCCTCAGTCTGTCGGATTCCCGTGAGGTGTGAGGGATCCTGAACGATCCGCTGGTTGGCAATAAATTAATCTATGAAAAGTTGTGTTGGCTCTGCGAAGTTCTTGACTTCTCCCTCTTTTAGGGAACGGAACCAGGTGTGAGCCTCTCCTCTCAGAGTTATCGAGAACACCAGGCACAAGAGGGGATCGGGGCATTGTACATGCACATGATGGTTGCAAGGAGACATATGTGCTCCAGTGGATCGCTTGTCTCGTCAAACATCTCGAAGTCGCGAAACGGGATCCCGTGCGGAACGTGAAACACCATGATCGAGGGAGTCAGCGGGGAGATGAGGTATGTTGTGCATCACACATTTGCGCCATGGTTCCCCTCATGCCCATATTCCTCCTTGATTATGCGTCTCACTTCCTCGGGGGTGAGTTCTCTTTCGGCTTGAGCGGCGGGCTCCTCCATCGCACGAGATATTCCATGCACGTGGCGGGGAAGACCGTTGAGGTGTGTGGAGCCATTGGCGCTAGACAACTCATCGATGATGGGATCCTGTTTGCGTGCAGTGCCTCCAGGTATCATCTGACTTGGGGTCCATAATGGTTGGCCTTCAGGAATGATATCTGTGTTGAGAGCACGACGAGCCCTTAAGTTTCCTAGCAAGGTGAACGTTCATGCGTGTCCTTTAGGAAAGTTGGCATGTGTGTCAACCAAACAAGTCACACACGCTCGAAGGGACCAAAACCACCCCGGCCAGAGCTAAGAACGAACACACACGCGAGGGCGCCGGGCAAGGCCAAGCACATATGAGCGTGCAAGCAACAAGCGTCTCGTTTTCCTACTCCAGAGGAAGCCGCAACGGAACACTAAATTGGACGTGCACGGGGGTCGGTCGTGTGCGCGGGTTGTCCGCCCGAGCGTGGTCATGCTGCCCTGCTATGCACGCTGCTCGCGTGGGCGCTCATTTGTTGCTTGTGCGCACATATGCGCTTGGCCGACACGCACACCAACTTTCCGCTCCAGAGGAAGCCGCAGCGGAACAATCCATTTGATGCTCTCATCAGAGCATCGTGGACTTAGATTGTTTTTCTGCTTTTCTTGTACTAAAGCTTGTAACGGAGAGGTGACATGTCACCCTCCGAGGAGATTTCCAGTGCTTGTAACCTCAAACTACATAGTGGATTTTGCCCCGACACAAATCCGTTCACGTGGTTTTTCACCCTTTCTGGAATTTTCACGGTAAAAAAAACCTCCTGTCATTCCTATTTTTTTCATTGACTGTTTGCGCGCCTACTCCAACTATGAGCTAAAGCGTTCCGATTCTCTGGACCGGGTCAAAACTGGATGACCCACAACAATCTCTATATTTAAAAAAGGGTTTCATGAAAACTTAAGACTATAAAAAAATCTAAGTGGTCGGGTGTTAGCAGAGGAGGAACTCCCAAATTAAAATTGTAACCATCTGGAAGCTACCACTTTCTTTTGGCAGGTGAAACCAGAATTAAGTGGGAGGTTATCGCTTCCTCTTCACAGGTAGAACCCGAAATCAGTAAGAGAATGAAGAATGGGAAGGTGTTACCCCTTATTAGATGCTCGTCATGGCGAGCAATGGTCTCGGAGTCGTGGATGCGAGATTTGGCGCAAACAAAGGTATGGTTGCGGGCTTCATCGATAGAAAGTGTTGGGACGTGAGAGAGCGTGGAGTGTCAGGGTTGGAAGGACGCGAGAGTAAGATGTCGGGCAAGAGATTGGTTGGCGGGAATTGAAATAAAGCGAAAGGTAAGCGCGCCATGTAAAGATGGACTGTGTGATCTCATTAACCAACGATCTTGAAGAAAATGATGTCTCACTTAGGCTTCGTTTGGTTCGGCGGAGGCGGAAGCACCCGACGGGTCGAAACCGGACTTTGGAACCTGGGGGGGGGAGACGAGGTCGAAACGGAGCGGATCGGTGTCGTTTCCTCCTTGTTGTGGACAGAAACGGAGTAAACGGGGACGACGGGTCATTTGGTTACCCCTGACCCGCCGTTAGGCGGCGTTTGCTCCAAACGACGCCCGAAAACGCAGAACGAAAGGAAGCCTTAGCAGCAATATTTCTTTGCTTTATATTTCTTTTTAAGTTAGGATGGATATAGATACACTATTAAAAGAATTATTAGGGCATACTATTTGACTAGAAAAATAAAGACATCCAAATGATCTCGACCGTCCAGTACTAATAAAAAGGTGTGTATGGTTTATTTTCCCGTCGGTCTTCCATAGTTCCAATGATTTTTTGTTGGTAAGTCTTGAGTCTTCACAGCTTCCTTATAATTTTTTAATCTTTTTCAATTTCTTCCCACATTTTAATATTTGGGACATAGACCTATAATATCTATTCAAGACCCACACCTCTCATAAGTCATGTGACAATAATGTCGAGCAAGCAAACAAGATGTCGAGGAAACCCTCGATCCTCGAGGCACAACTTTCTGATTCTCTCAAATACAATCTTCTCTAGTTCTTAATTCAAGCCCACTAACACTCATATTGTGCGTTATAATGCAAGCTGTCATGATATCATGTAACACAAGTTTATCCCCAAAACGATACGACTCCTTAATAATTACAAATCGTGATTGAAGAACTCCAAATGCTTGTTCTACATCTTTTTGGCTTGCTTCTTACATCATTACAAAGTATTGTTTTTTTTTTATTTTTTGATTGAGAAATAGTTTGAACTAGTGTTGACCATTTCGAATATATTCCGTCAGCTAAGTAATAATCAATGATATAAATTTTCCCCAAGATTGTGTAATGAGTAGGAGACGTAATACCTTGTGCTAAGTTGGTAAATAAATTGAACGACTGCAGGACATTGATATCATTGTTAGAGCCCGGTAAGCCAAAATATGTATGTCATATCCACAAGTCATACGATGCTACTACCTCGAGAATGATTGTTGGTCTACCATGACTTCCTGAATATTGGTCTGCCTGTGGTGTTGGGCAGTTTTTCCATTGCCAATGTATACAATCTAGACTTCCTAGCATCCCTAGAAACTCTCGTTCTTCACCTTTCTATAATAATTTTGTTACATAATTCGCATTGAGATATCTCAAATATTCATCTTTATACACTTGTACAATCACCCTGCAAAATCTCTTCAATCATTGAATCACAGTTGACTCACCAATTTGAATGTATTCATCGCAATTATCAGCCGATGTTCCATATGCCAACATACAAAATGCTGCTGTGATTTTTTGTAAGCTTGATAGTCCAAGTTTACCAACACCATCCTTCTTGAATGAAAAAATTATCATGTGATTCAACAACAACGACAACACGAAGAAAAAGATTCTTTCGCATGCGAAATCTTCTTCGAAAAATGTCTACCTATATGTGGGAAAGTCGAAGAAGTAATCATTCTGAAGTCTAGTGTTACCTTTAATCCTCCCATAGTTGATTACCATGTGTCCAGGTACTGATCCTCTGCGTCGCGGGCGTGCATCATCTTGAAGTTGAGCTGCAATTATGACATTTTTGGTGGCATACATGCGAACTAAAATTTCATCATCTTTCTCTCATTCAACTACGTCTTCTTTTCATTGTAAAAGTGTTTGATCAAATAATTCATCATCTGAAGATGATGAAGATCGCAATTGTGATGTTCCTGCTCCATTGTTCATTATTTCATATATGGAAGTATATGTGGTTGTCCGGAAGTAGTGCTTATGTAGAAGAAGACTAGAGCCCAACATTGGATTCTTTCTCTAAAACCTTGTTTTTTCCCAGCATTGGATTCTTTCTCCACTAACACATCTTTCATTGCATAAATTATGTCATAAATCAATTCTGGAGTCTTGTTTTTTCCCCAACATTGGATTCTTTCTCCACTCACACCTTTCTTTTGTCTCACCAATCATGTCATACATCAATTCTGAAGCCATGTTTTTCCCCAACATTGAATTCTTTCTCCAACGCCATGTTTTTTTCCTAACATTGGATTCTTTCTCCACTCACACATATCTTTCATCGCATCAATCATGTCATACATCAATTTCGGAGCCGTGTTTTTTTCCTCAACATTGGATTCCTTCTCCACTCACATCTTTCTTTTGATCATTAATCATATCAATATCAATTCTAGAGCTTTGTTTTTCCCCCCAACATTGGATTCTTTCTCCACTCATACTTTTCTTTTGTCTCATCAATCATGTCATATATCAATTCCAGAGCCTTTTTTTCCCAACATTAGATTATTTCTCTACTCACACCTCACTTCTATAAGTACTCACTACTCTTTCTCCAAATCAAGCACTCTAGTATTCCTTTAGTTTTCATCATGTCTGCCAACCATGAGCTAGCATTCTACCCTAAAGAAGATCAAGCATTATGTTATGTTTGACTTGAGTTCTCAGAAGACCTAATTATGTAGAGTAATAAAAAAGAGCACAAGCTGTGGGAAAGAATCTCAACTATATTTCACAAGACAAAACCTCTTACGTGCATAAGACAAAGAACCCCAAAATCTCTCGCACATCGTTGGTCCTTTTTATTAAGGCTAGCAAATTTCGATGATGCATTCAACAGATTGAGCAACGAAACCCCAATGGTACATCTGAACTCGATATTGTAAGTATTTTTTTAGATTTTAAATATTAAATCAATTAATTAATATGTTAATAAAAGTTTTTTTTTGTAAATCAATCAAACAAAAAATCGGTATGACGACGATCTAAGAAAGAAGAAGGGCTTCTTGTTTGGTCATGTTTGATTTATTTTGAAAAATACAGAGAAGTGTATAGATACGTCTGGGTCTACAAAAGGTATGAACTCTCAGAATATTGATATTTCACAGACTTTAGATTATAACTCTCCTAACCAACGGAGAAGTATAGAATTAAATACAAGCAACAATGAAATGGATCATGGTAGTACTGGTGAAAAAAAATCACCTATCTCAACTTCCATTAATTGACCCATCGGAAGAAAGCAAGAAAAAGAGAGGAAGAGAAAATTGAGTGGTAAAAATTATGATATTGAGACTCACACAAAAAAAAAAGAAATCTTAGATCTTTTAAAGAGAGGGCAAGAACAACGAGTCAAAGATATGTCTTTTATCCAATAGCTCATGAAGTTAAAAGCAAAAAATGAAAGGAGAAAACTAGAGTTTCAGAGCGCTAAACAAGATCACGATATTATGATGCTAGATTTGAATATCTTCAAAGAAACTCCAGAGCACAGTATTTTCGAGCAAAAAACAAGCTATTATGAATAAAAACATTACAAAACCACTATTTGAAGAATCTTCATCACTTGAAGAAACTAAATATGAAGGAGACATATATGGAGGTAGTGATTATGAAGGAAGCTAGCATGAAAGAGACCCATATGGAGGTCCTCGATTTGGAGGACCTCAATTAGTAAGAAGTCAGTACCGAGAAAGACAATACCTAGAAAGCCAATATCGAGAAAGCCATTACGACGAAAGCCAATTTGGAGGCCCTCAGTTTGGAGGAGATCAGCACAAAGGCACCCAATATGGAGGAAACAAGTATGACATACCAGGGTATAAATAAGAATAATACGAAAAAAGCGCCCGCGAAAGTCATAGCGAACCAAGTGATGACTTCCCAGAATTTTAGTTTTAATTCCAGATGTATTTTTTTTGAATTATGTAATGCTTATTTTATTTTAGTTATGTAACCATAACATTTTAATTATGTAATGCTTATTTTTATTTTGAATTATTAAAAAAAATGTAATAAAAAGAATAATTATTATAATAATAATTTATAAATTAATATATATATATATATATATATTATTATCGTATATACAAAATACATTAAAAAATATTACATATTATATATATATATACCAAGCTTTTTAAAATCAGACCGGACCGGCCGGTTCAACCCGACGGACCGTGAATCGGACCACCGGCCGGTCCGGTCAAGGTTAAAGACCCGGTACCGCAGCGGACCGCCCAAGAATCGGAAAACCGGGCGGGCGGACCGGTGAGCCGGGAATCAGACCGAGTTTACGGAACCGGACGGGCCAAAGAGCCCGCATACCACCAAAAGATGAGGCTGCTAGGATTTGAACACATACCCTTTACAAATTAGGCACAGGACTTAACCACCAATCCTTTCAGTTTTTGATGTCTTTGATTATAATTTATTATATACATATACATAATAATATAAATATGAAATAAAGTAATATTTCACTCATGTATATATTAAAAAGTGATCAAATTTCCTCATTTATATCTTTTTTTCAATTAATTTGTTGTGTACAAACTAAAATTTATGTTATTATTTATTTAATTTTTATGAGCAAAATAAAATAAATAAAAAATTATTTACAAGAGGTATGAGTAATATTGATCTTACATAATACTGTCAATCAAGATTTTGAGTCTCTTTGTGTCATGCCCTTACGCTCGCACAACATATGCCCCTATAGATTATATATAGGTATATATGTGTGTATATCTATATCTATACTATTCTAAAAAGATATATGGTGGCCTGCCAATAGCGTGAGTTCGAAAATAGGAAAAAAATTGGTGGCAGTCGGATTTGACTGTTTTAATCCACAACCATAGGATCTGAGGCTGCAAATAACATAAAAGGTTTGCAAATAAAAAAATACCCAAAAAAATCAATTTTTTCTCTCTCCTAAATCCCAATTCCCATTCTCCCCCACCCGCACCCCCGTGCTCATCTCCGCCGTCGGTCCGCCGCAGGCGGCCTGACCGGTGCCCACCGGCGGGTTCGCCGGACCCCGGCGAACCCTCCGGTGGTTGTCCGACAGCGAGTGGGCAGGGCCCTGCCCACTCGCCGCCGGACAACCACAGGAGGGTTCGCCGGGGTCCGGCGAACCCGCCGGTGGGCACCGGTCAGGCCGCCGGCAGCTCCGCCGCCGGCGGTGGAGATGAGCACGGGGGTGCGGGTGGGGAAGATGAGCATGGGGGTACAGACATATTTTACAATATAATTTAATATATTATATTATATATAATATATTATATTATAATATAATATATTATATATAATATGGAGATGAGCTCGGGATGTGGGTGGGGAAGATGCGCATGTGGGTACAGTCCTCTTTTACAATATAATTTAATATATTATATTATATATAATATATTAATTTTTATTACTTTAAAACATTAATAATTTAATATATTAATCAAAAAAATAATACTTTAAATTTAAAATAATACAACATTACATGATTAAAAAATGTCGGGGGCGGGCAAATCCCGCCCAAAGCGGGCTGGATTCTGTCGCACGAGGCCGTACGGGTGGCCTGTCGGGGGGCGGGCAAAGCCCGCCATCGCTGGCCGGGTACTGTGGCGCGTGGCCATCGGGCCGGAGGCCCGTGCCTGTCACTCGTATATATATATATATATATATATATATATATATATATATATATATATATATATGTGTGTGTGTGTGTGTGTGTGTGTGTGTGTACATATATATATATATATATATAGAAATAATTACCCAAACCTCCCCTGTAAACTAGCATAATTAGTGAGAGCACCCCTCTTATTTTCGAAATTACAAAAAACTCCCCTTAAGTTTTCATTTCATTACCAAAACCTCCCCTGGTCTTTTCATTTCATTGCATCCATGAAGAAAAATACCCCCTAGACACTGTTCACCCAGGGGGGTGTTTTTGTGCATGGATGTTATGAAATTAAAACTTCAGGGGAGGTTTTTGTAATGAAATGAAAACTTTAGGGGAAGTTTTTGTAATTTCGAAAATAAGAGGGGTGTTGTCAGTAATTTAGCAAAGTTAAAGGGGAGGTCCCGGTAAATGGCCCTATATATATATATATATATATATATATATATATATATATATATATATATATATATGGGCTTGGAGAGTATACACTCGCGCTATAACCCAAATTTATAGCTCGAATCTCGAATTTTTAGATTTTGGGGGCCTAAACGGCTTCATTTGAAAAAGTGATCAACATGAAAGTTGTAGATCTCATCGAGAATAGCGCGAGCTAATACTCCCTTTTTCCTATATATATACACATATATATATGTGCATATATGTATATATATATATATATATATATATATATACCATATTATAAAGAAATATGGTGGTCTGCATATAGCATGAGTTCGAAATTAGAGAATAATTAGGTGACCGTCGGATTTCAGATTTTTGATCATGAACCGTTGGATCAAACCAACCCTCTATCCAGACTTCTTTATAGGCCTCTTAAACCTACTCTAGGACAGTCCTAAACCTACTATAGGACAGCCAAAAAACTAGCGAACCCGCAACCGGCGAGCCCACAAACAACCCGCATGCCCATCCCGTGAAAACCGGCAAGCAAGCCCGCCCGCAAGTCAGCCAGCCAACATTACTTCAACTACTGAATGCGGAATATTGAATATATACCCGCAAAAATCCTAAGAATGGACGGTGTGGGACTAAAACAGGCGGGTGAACTGTTCACCCGTCTGTTTAGGCACGGAAATTAGATTTTTCGGGGCCCAATATGAGAATCAAGATGGCTCCAAAACGAAAAGTGATCAACATGAAAGTTGTAGATTACATCGATCCGAACAACTTTCATGTTGATTACCTTTTGATTTGGAGCCTCCTTGACCTTCGATTTGGGCCCCGAAAATTCTGGACGGCGAGACTGCTACAGTAAAGACACGGAAATCAGGTTTTTCGGGGCCCAATATGAGAGTCAAGATGACTCCAAAACGAAAAGTGATCAACATAAAGTTGTAGATCTCGGCGATCCGAATAACTTTCATGTTGATCACTTTTTAATTTGGAGCCTCTTTGACCTTCGATTTGGGACCCGAAAAGTCTGGGCGGTGAGACTGCTACAATAAAGGCACGGAAATCAGGTAATATAATAATATATAAAAAAAACAGCCCGGGTGCGGACGAAGCCCGCCGTCGTCGGCCGGGTACTGTGGCGCGTGGCCATCAGGCCGGAGGCCCGTGCCTGTCACTCGTGTGTATGTATATAATATATATACATACACACGAGTGACAGGCACGGGCCTCCGGCCTGATGGCCACGCGCCACAGTACCCGGCCGACGATGGTGAGCTTCGCCTGCGCCCCACAACGAGTGCTCGAAACGGGACTCCGCCCCTACGGCCAAACGTGACAGTACCCGCCCGTCGACGGCGGGCTTCGCCCGCCCTCAGCGGCCGTGCCCGCAACATATACATATGAGTACTCAAAATGACCGTAAAAAAATATCAATCACGATTGTAAATTTTATTTTGTAAAAAAACGTGCGTTTTGACTTACAACAACTAATCTCTCTCTCTTTCTCCTCTCTTTTTCTCTCTCTCCCCCCTCTCTCTAGCTTTAGGAGACCTATAGTTTTTATTTTTTTAATAATATAACGATCTGACGGCTGATAAATTATCAAACCATGATCAGACGGCTTTTTGAATTTTGAACTCATGAGTTTATATTTATTTTATACTGGTAAAGATATATAGATATATATATATATATATATATATATATATATATACATACATATATATCTATACCATATTATAAAGAAATATGGTGGCCTGCATATAACATGAGTTCGAAATTAGAGGATAATTAGGTAGCCGTCGGATTTCAGATTTTTGATCATGAACCGTTGGATCAAACCAACCCTCTATCCAGACTTCTTTATAGGCCTCTTAAACTTACTCTAGGACAGTCCTAAACCTACTATAGGACAGCCAAAAAACTAGCGGACCCGCAACCGACGAGCCCACAAACAACCCGCAAGCCAATCCCACGATAACCTGCAAGCAAGCCCGCCCGCAAGTCAGCCAGCCAACATTACTTCAACTACTGAATGCGGAATATTGAATATATACCCGCAAAAATCCTAAGAATGGACGGTGTGAGACTAAAACAGGCGGGTGAACTGTTCACCCGTCTGTTTAGGCACGGAAATCAGATTTTTCGGGGCCCAATATGAGAATCAAGATGGCTCCAAAACGAAAAGTGATCAACATGAAAGTTGTAGATTACATCGATCCGAACAACTTTTATGTTGATTACCTTTTGATTTGGAGCCTCCTTGACCTTCGATTTGGGCCCCGAAAATTCTGGGCGGCGAGACTGCTACAGTAAAGACACGGAAATCAGGTTTTTCGGGGCCCAATATGAGAGTCAAGATGACTCCAAAACGAAAAGTGGTCAACATAAAGTTGTAGATCTCGGCGATCCGAATAACTTTCATGTCGATCACTTTTTGATTTGGAGCCTCTTTGACCTTCGATTTGGGACCCGAAAAGTCTGGGCGGTGAGACTGCTACAATAAAGGCACGAAAATCAGGTAATATAATAATATATAAAAAAAACAGCCCGGGTGCGGACGAAGCCCGCCGTCGTCGGGCGGGTACTGTGGAGCATATATATATATACACACTATACAACCCCATATTCGCTGGGAAGGACCCAAAGGCTTCAATGGTCAGGATTGGGCTAGTCTCAGGCTAGCCCCGGGTTAACCCTAAGGCATACTTGGGGAGTTCTCGTCCTGTAGGAGCTCTCGCCAAGGACAGGCGAAAGCTGAGGAAACAAGGGCAGATAGTCGAGCTCTCGGCAAAAGAGATCGTCGACCGACTAGGGCAGATAGTCGACCTCTCGGCAGGAGAGATCGTCGACCGATCGAAGCAGAGGGCCTGACTACGGAAGCTCCCGCCTTAGGGAAAGCTCCCGCTCAGGGCAGGCGAGAAGGCCCTAAGTAAGCCTTCAGTCGGGATAGTTTCAAGACCGTGAGGGGCGCGAACCTCCCTGGCAAGAGGTCTCGCCAAGGCTGGCCCAGTTGGGAGTCCGGCGAGAGCCTTCACGGCCAGGGTTCTCGCCAAGTGGGCCCACGTGGTGGGGTCCGGCGCTCGTAAAGGGGATTATTCTATTATTATTATTATCCCGAGGTGAAATTACCCAAATGCCCTTGGGAGGACAGCGGGATTTGGCTATTGGCAGACCCCTCAGGGGTATTTCAGTATTTTCAGGTCAAAGGAAGACTATAAAAAGTCCCATAGGGGCTCTTTGGAAGGCAGGACTTTCCTTATTCTCCCACTCTAGTGCCTTCTGAGGAGCTCCCAGCCCAGCATTTGGCTTTGGAGGGGAAGCTCTCAGAGATCTTCCGGGTGTGAGGAGGGACCTCCCAGCTGAGGCTTGGGGTCAGTCATTTTTGACCTTAGCAGCCAGTCAAGGGTCGAGATAAAAGAGAAGTAGGCGTCGGCTGCACTTTGGTTCGTGAACATTCGTTGGGGTCATTTTTGGCTTCAACAGTTCTGGTGCGGTGAGCGTGGAAGCAGCCGGTGTAAGAAAATCTCGAGTTGAGTCCCATGATAGGAGGCGAAGGTGAAGGATCAGGCGCAGGAGGATCCCCCACCCGGGTGGACGAGGCGACGAATAAGATGTTTGAGGACTTCAGGCAGGAAGTCATGCAGACGATCAACTTGGCCTTCTCGGCAAGGAATGAGTGGGAGACACTGCAGGTTCCGGTGGAGGTGGTTCCGCTGCTAGGCGAGAATGCTCCAGGGCAGCGCCCCGGGAAGGAGGTCCCGGTGGAGGCAGGCGAGAGGGACGTAGCCGCGCGGGAGCTTTTCCCAGGCCAGCGTCTCGAGAAGGAGCTTCCGGCGGACCTGGGCGAGAAGGAGGCGACGGTGCGGGAACTCTTCCCTGGGCATGGTCTCGCGGATCGGTCCAGCCAACCGAGGTCGCGAGATGTGCCTTCTCGCCAGGCGGGAGGCGAGACCCCCTTTAGTGAGCTCATTGTCTCGGCTCCAGTGCCGGAGGGATTCCGGGAGCCGGACATGACCTACTACACCGGGAAGGATGACCCGGTTCAGCACGTGCAATGGTTCGAGGACGTGGTGTCCATCAGGTAAATGTCGGATGCCTTCAAGTGTAGGCTCTTCGCCATCACTCTGAAAGAGAAGGCCAGGGACTGGTTCCACCAGTTGCCGGCGAGTTCCATCTACAGCTTTGAGGATCTGCGGAGGGGTTTTCTGTTGAGGTTCTCAACTTCGAAGAAAAGGAAGAAGGAGGCTGAATGCCTGTTTGCAGTAAGGCAAGGGCCGGAAGAGACGCTGGGTCACTATGTCGACCGGTTCCAAGAGGAGGTTCTCCTGGTCCAGGAGGTCCCGGGGTACGCGCTGATGCTTGCCTTCACCCTGGGGCTGAGACCAGGGTTTTTCAGCATGGAGTTGAAGAGAGTGCCCCCTCTCTCCTTTGAGGAGCTCATGGAGAGGGCGGCGAAGGAGATAGACTTCGAGAGGGCGAACCCTGCGTTTGCGAGGAAGCTGGCCAGGTTGGCCGAGGATGATGTGAAGGAGCCGGGGGCGGGAAGGCAGAGAGAGCAGAGGGAGCCGAGGGAAGATAGGAGAAGAGAAGAGCCCCGAGGGCAGGGACAGCAGCATGGGGGGGCCAGGGAGCCGAACAACCGACTGGGTTGGAGGCCTCAGGAGGGCCGCCCCTAGGGGCAAGGAGGACTTCAGGGAAGAGATAACTTCCGGGAACAAAGAAGGCTGGAGCAGGGAGGATGGCGACAAGGACCGAGGGGTCATTTCCCACCGCCGCAGGAGGCTATGGAGGTGGGAAGGGGAAGAGGAAGAAGATTTCGGGGAGCCGGAAGAAGGGGAGGAGGAGAAGGAAGAGGGGGCAGGGTGGCGTTGCCCTATTGTGACTTCCATCAGGAGGAAGGTCACGCAACGGCCACCTGCCCAGAGTTTCTGGAGATAAGAGGGGCCAGATGGGTCGGGAGGCAGGATCCGCCTGTAAGGATCGTCGAATTACCGCGAGAAGAGGCTGAGGACAGGTGTGAAGACAGGGTAGACGTGGGGACCCGAGGAGGGATCGGAGTGATCCATGGGGGAGTGGGGATCGAGGCAACCCGCAAGGGGAGCCTTCAAACCATGTTCCGCCGAGGGGTCGCCTCAACCTCCCAGGCTCCCCCCCCCCCAGAGGAGAAGATCACTTTCTCATCCGCAGATATGCCAGACTACAAGGATCCGTTCTACGACGCGCTTGTGATCCAGACAGCGATAGAAAACTACACCGTCTCCCGGATACTGGTGGACAACGGGAGCTCGGTGAACGTGATCTTCAAGAAGGCCTTCGATGAGATGAGGGTGGAAGGAAAAAGGGTCCTGGCTTCTGATGGACCGCTTTTTGGCTTCTCCGGAGAAAGGAAAGAAGTGGAAGGGGGAGTGGGCCTGCATGTGAGGCTTGGGGGCGTCTCACGGAACTGTCGGTTCGTGATCGTAAACGCCCCGAGTAGTTACAATGCCATCTTTGGACGTCCCCTCATCAGCGCCTTTCGCTGCGTACCCTCCTCATACCACCAATGCCTCAAGTTCAACAATGGAGGAGTGCAGGTTAGGGTCAGGGGGGATCCGAAGATGGCAAGGCAATGCTATGTGACGGCGGTTAATACCGTGTCATGGATGGCGGAGGCAGAGGAGTTGGAGAAGGAGATGGCTGAGCAGGAGGGGGTTGAGAAAGGGAAGATAAGCCCGGGGGAGGCGATGGAGGTTGTTGAGGAGTTGGCAGAGGTGGAGGAGATCAGCCTAGAAGAGGCGAGAGGAGTGATGGATGAAGAAGAGCCGAGGCAGGAGGAGAGCCTGGAGGAGGCGATGGAAGTTGATGAGGTTGGGGGAGAGGAGCTCGAGTTTGAGCAGGAAGAGGCAAGGGTAAGTTGGGAGCGGTCAGGGCTGGAGCCGGCCGAGGAAGTGGTGGAGATGGAGGTGCTTACAAGAGCGGGGGAGGTCCAAAGGATTCAGATCAGCGGAGGCTTGAGCCTCGAGGATCAGGAGCGGATGCGAGCCTGCATCCAAAGCAACGTCGACATCTTTGCTTGGAGCGCGGCAGACATGCCGGGCATCGACGCGGACGTGGCCTGTCATCGCTTGAACCTGGATCCCAGAGCCCGCCCCATACGCCAAAAGATGAGGGCCATCGCCACCAAGCTAGAAGCCCCCATCCGAGAGGAGGTCAAAAAACTCCTGGACGCAGGCTTCATCTCAGAGATCCAGTATCCAGGCTGGATCTCCAACGTGGTAATGGTGAAGAAAGGAGGAGGAAAATGGCGCATGTGTGTTGATTTTTCTTTATTAAATAAATCATGTCCCAAGGATTGCTACCCCTTGCCTCGAATCGACGCGCTGGTTGACTCAGCCGTTGGTTTTTCTCTTATGAGTTTTTTAGATGCATTTTCAGGTTACCACCAGATCCGAATGCACCCTCCTGATGTCAAGGATGTTTCCTTCATCACGAGAGAGGGATGCTTCAGCTATAAGATGATGCCCTTCGGATTGAAGAACGCAGGGGCGACATACCAACGCATGATGGATCGCATCTTTCGAGATCAAAGGGGAAGGAACCTGGAGGTCTATGTGGATGACCTCATGGTTAAGAGCAAGTGTGTTGATTCCCACTTGCGAGACTTGGAGGAGACGTTTGCCACCCTGCGAAGGTTCAAGATGAGGTTGAACCCCTTGAAGTGTGTCTTCGGGGCTAGTCGCGGAAAATTCCTCGGACACCTCTTGACTCCTGCGGGGGTAGAGCCTAACCCCGATAAAGTTAAGGCTATCCTAGACCTGGAATCGCCTCGCAGCGCCAAGGAGGTCCAGCGCTTGACCGGGAAGTTGGTCGGGCTAAGCAGGTTCCTCTCTCGGTCAGGGGATAGATGCTCCTCTTTCTTCAAAGTACTTCGCGGTAACCAAGTATTCGAATGGACGGCCGAGTGTGAAGAGGCATTTCAGGGGCTGAAGAGACAACTCTCCCAAGCTCCGTTACTTCAAAGCCCGAAGGAAGGGGAGGACCTGGCCTTGTATCTCGGAGTGGGGGGAGAGGCAGTGAGCTCCGTCTTAGTTAGGGAAGAGGGGAAGAAGCAGTTACCCGTCTATTATGTCAGCCGAATCTTAAAAAAGGCGGAGCTCCGATACCCCATCCTGGAGAAGCTAGCGTATGCTTTGGTCATCTCAGCTAGGAAGCTTCGCCCTTACTTTCAAGCACACTCGATTAGGGTGGTAACCGACCATCCCCTTCGCAAGGTCTTGGAGGGGGTGGAACATTCAGGAAGGTTGGCAAAGTGGTCCATCGAGCTAAGCGAGTTCGACATTTCTTTCGTCCCGAGGCTCTCCATCAAAGCCCAGGCAGTAGCGGATTTTCTGGCAGACTATGTTACCGAGGCCGAGGTTGAAGAACCAAGGCCGCAAGAAGCGTGGAAGATGGTGGTCGACGGGGCCTCAGGAAGGCACTCCCTGGGAGGAGGTGTGGTGTTGGTAAGTCCTCAGGGAGTTACCATAGAGCAAGCAGTGACCTTCCACTTCCCTGTAACCAATAACCAAGCGGAGTATGAGGCTGTGATAGCTGATCTTCGCTTGGCAAAGGAGCTGGAAATCCGGGATGTGGAGGCCTTCACCGACTCAATGGTGGTAGCATCGCAGATCCGAGGCGAGTTTGAGACCCGGGAGCCTACCCTCGCAAGATATCTATCAAAGGTAAGAACTATTATTGGAGGTTTCCGTTCTTTTTCTATTCAACATGTTCCCAGGGAGGAAAGCATGGCAGCTGACCGATTAGCAAAGTTCGGGCCTCGGGGTGGAGGTACCCTAACCGAACTATTTCGGCCAGCCATTGAAGAGGGGGAGGTGATGGAGGTGAATCGGCGGTCCTCATGGGTAGATCCGTTGGTGACCTTCTTGACCACGGGAGAACTGTCGGAAGAAGTCAAGGATGCAAAGAACTTCAGGCACAAGGCGGCTCATTACCTGATGCTGGAGGGGAACTTGCATCGGAAGATGTTGTCAGGGCTCCTCGCGAGATGCGTAACCGAGGAGGAAGTCCCGAGGATCCTGGAAGAGGTCCATTCTAGAGAATGCGGAAGTCATTCAGGGGGAAGGACTTTGGAAGCAAGGGTGATAAGGCAGGGATATTTCTGGCGGACCTTAAGGAAGGATACGGCTGAATTCGCAAGGAGGTGTCGGAAGTGCCAAGTACATGCTCCTCTCCAGCTCTTGCCCGCCCAAAGGCTTCGAAGCATCACGGCGCCATGGCCCTTCGCCATTTGGGGAATGGACCTGGTTGGACCCTTTCCTCCAGCTAGCGGACAGAGGAGGTTCCTCCTAGTTATGATTGACTACTTCTCCAAATGGCTGGAGATCAAGCCGTTAGCCAAGGTAACCTCCCAGGTCATCAGAAACTTCGTTTGGGGGGAAATCATTTGCAGGCACGGATTGCCCCAAGCGATAGTGACGGACAACGGTCCTCAGTTTGCCAGTGAAGAATTCATCAATTTCTGCACCCAATTGGGGATTGACCTCAGGTTTGCCTCCGTCCATCATCCTCGGAGCAATGGCCAGGTGGAGGCGGCGAACAAAGTCATCGTCAACTTGCTCAAAAAGAAGGTGGAGAACCTGAAGGGCAGCTGGGTGGAACAGCTCCCTTCCGTCCTGTGGGCCTTGCGAACAACTCCGAACACGGCCACAGGAGAGACCCCCTTCAAGCTCTCTCATGGGTGTGAGGCTGTCCTCCCTATGGAGTTCGAGGTTAGGTCTCCAAGGGTCGCGGCCGCGGCTGAGGGATGCGAAGCTTGGAGGTTGGAAAATGAGGAAGGGTTGCGCCTCTCATTAGATATGGTGGAGGAGCTGCGGGAGGTTGCCGCCATCAGGCAAGAAGAAATAAAACGGCGAATGGCCCGGTACTTCGATAAGCACATCAGAGTCAAGCAATTCGCCGAGGGGGATCTAGTACTGAAAAAGATCGACGCTGCGGGAAGGTCGGCCGCGGTGGGTAAGCTCAACCCTAGCTGGGAAGGGCCTTATATAGTAGAGAAGGCTCTGGTTAACGGAGGCTACTATCTCCAGGACGCAGAGGGAAGGACCTTGAGTCACACCTGGAATGGTGATGACCTGAAGGGCTTCTACCCGTAAGAGGAAAGAAGGATTGTAATGTTGTAAACAACTGTTGCGTTTTCAATGAGTTTATTTCAAAATGTTGACTGTCGCTGAATATGCAATCTTTATGTCTTTGTTTTAACTGGCTATGATTCCTCATCTCAATGATAGAATAGGCCTGGTTGAAGGAATCTTCATCAACACCCCGAGCTCGGCTCGGCCCCAGGTAGACCCGCTGCGCAGGCTCTCATCAAGCTGGCAGGTCCGAAGGCTCGCCTGTGGGGGAGAGGTTTGGTTTGGTTATCTTCATCAACACCCCGAGCTCGGCTCGGCCCCAGGTAGACCCGCTGCGCAGGCTCTCATCTAGCTGGCAGGTCCGAAGGCTCGCCTGTGGGGGAGAGGTTTGGTTATCTTCATCAACACCCCGAGCTCGGCTCGGCCCCAGGTAGACCCGCTGCGCAGGCTCTCATCAAGCTGACAGGTCCGAAGGCTCGCCTGTGGGGGAGAGGTTTGGTTTGGTTATCTTCATCAACACCCCGAGCTCGGCTCGGCCCCAGGTAGACCCGCTGCGCAGGCTCTCATCAAGCTGGCAGGTCCGAAGGCTCGCCTGTGGGGGAGAGGTTTGGTTTGGTTATCTTCATCAACACCCCGAGCTCGGCTCGGCCCCAGGTAGACCCGCTGCGCAGGCTCTCATCAAGCTGGCAGGTCCGAAGGCTCGCCTGTGGGGGAGAGGTTTGGTTATCTTCATCAACACCCCGAGCTCGGCTCGGCCCCAGGTAGACCCGCTGCGCAGGCTCTCATCAAGCTGGCAGGTCCGAAGGCTCGCCTGTGGGGGAGAGGCTCGCCTGTGGGGGTTTGGATACTTTGTTTTAGCCATCAACACCCCGAGCTCGGCTCGGCCCCAGGTAGACCCGCTGCGCAGGCTCTCATCAAGCTGGCAGGTCCGAAGGCTCGCCTGTGGGGGATAGGTTGGCTCTTGCGATACTTTGTTCTTAGCCACTTCTACGACACCCCGAGCTCGGCTCGGCCCCAGGTAGACCCGCTGCGCAGGCTCTCATCAAGCTGGCAGGTCCGAAGGCTCGCCTGTGGGGGATAGGTTGGCTCTTGCGATACTTTGTTCTTAGCCACTTCTACGACACCCCGAGCTCGGCTCGGCCCCAGGTAGACCCGCTGCGCAGGCTCTCATCAAGCTGGCAGGTCCGAAGGCTCGCCTGTGGGGGATAGGTTGGCTCTTGCGATACTTTGTTCTTAGCCACTTCTACGACACCCCGAGCTCGGCTCAGCCCCAGGTAGACCCGCTGCGCAGGCTCTCATCAAGCTGGCAGGTCCGAAGGCTCGCCTGTGGGGGATAGGTTGGCTCTTGCGATACTTTGTTCTTAGCCACTTCTACGACACCCCGAGCTCGGCTCGGCCCCAGGTAGACCCGCTGCGCAGGCTCTCATCAAGCTGGCAGGTCCGAAGGCTCGCCTGTGGGGGATAGGTTGGCTCTTGCGATACTTTGTTCTTAGCCACTTCTACGACACCCCGAGCTCGGCTCAGGGCCCCAGGTAGACCCGCTGCGCAGGCTCTCATCAAGCTGGCAGGTCTGAAGGCTCGCCTGTGGGGGATAGGTTGGCTCTTGCGATACTTTGTTCTTAGCCACTTCTACGACACCCCGAGCTCGGCTCGGCCCCAGGTAGACCCGCTGCGCAGGCTCTCATCAAGCTGGCAGGTCCGAAGGCTCGCCTATGGGGGATAGGTTGGCTCTTGCGATACTTTGTTCTTAGCCACTTCTACGACACCCCGAGCTCGGCTCGGCCCCAGGTAGACCCGCTGCGCAGGCTCTCATCAAGCTGGCAGGTCCGAAGGCTCGCCTGTGGGGGATAGGTTGGCCCTTGCGATACTTTGTTCTTAGCCACTTCTACGACACCCCGAGCTCGGCTCGGCCCCAGGTAGACCCGCTGCGCAGGCTCTCATCAAGCTGGCAGGTCCGAAGGCTCGCCTGTGGGGGATAGGTTGGCTCTTGCGATACTTTGTTCTTAGCCACTTCTACGACACCCCGAGCTCGGCTCGGCCCCAGGTAGACCCGCTGCGCAGGCTCTCATCAAGCTGGCAGGTCCGAAGGCTCGCCTGTGGGGGATAGGTTGGCTCTTGCGATACTTTGTTCTTAGCCACTTCTACGACACCCCGAGCTCGGCTCGGCCCCAGGTAGACCCGCTGCGCAGGCTCTCATCAAGCTGGCAGGTCCGAAGGCTCGCCTGTGGGGGATAGGTTGGCTCTTGCGATACTTTGTTCTTAGCCACTTCTACGACACCCCGAGCTCGGCTCGGCCCCAGGTAGACCCGCTGCGCAGGCTCTCATCAAGCTGGCAGGTCCGAAGGCTCGCCTGTGGGGGATAGGTTGGCTCTTGCGATACTTTGTTCTTAGCCACTTCTACGACACCCCTAGCTCGGCTCGGCCCCAGGTAGACCCGCTGCGCAGGCTCTCATCAAGCTGGCAGGTCCGAAGGCTCGCCTGTGGGGGATAGGTTATCTCTTGCGATACTTTGTTCTTAGCCACTTCTACGACACCCCGAGCTCGGCTCGGCCCCAGGTAGACCCGCTGCGCAGGCTCTCATCATGCTGGCAGGTCCGAAGGCTCGCCTGTGGGGGATAGGTTGGCTCTTGCGATACTTTGTTCTTAGCCACTTCTACGACACCCCGAGCTCGGCTCGGCCCCAGGTAGACCCGCTGCGCAGGCTCTCATCAAGCTGGCAGGTCCGAAGGCTCGCCTGTGGGGGATAGGTTGGCTCTTGCGATACTTTGTTCTTGGCCACTTCTACATTACAACGAGCTCGACTCGGCCCCAGGTAGACCCGCTGCGCAGGCTCTCAATAAGCTAGCAGGTCCGACGGCTCGCCGGTGGGGTAGGGGTTTAATTGGTTGGAATAATACGTGGGTAGGGCCCTGACCTAGACCGGAGGCAAGGCCCCAAGGGTCTCGGCCAGTAAGGGTCTCGGCTCAAAGGTCTCGGCCAGCAAAGGTCTCGGTCAAAGGGGGGTTCTCGCAAAAAGAGGCTCCCGGCGGACCTGAGCAGGGCAACTTAATTAACGACGCGAGGTTCCTGCCTAACAGATTTCTAAGAGGTTATCCTAAAGAGACTAAGGGTCTCGGCGGAAGCTCGCGCGGAAGCCATTCGGCAGAACAATATACTTTCAAGCACGCTGAAAATGAGAGATGAAACATTACTTTACATAAAATTAATTACAAAAAGTCGGAGCCTCTCGCTCATTACAAAAGAGACAAAAAGAAAAGAAGAAGTTCAGGGGGACGCGCTGTAGCTCCCGCTGGTGCTCTCGCTTGAATCATTGCCAGAGCCCTCTCCAGATGTCTCGCCAGCGGTAGAAGACCTCGGGATGTCTGAGGGAGGCGAGTCCGGCGCACCCGGAGGTTTGGGAACTGGATCGTAGAGCCAAGGAAGAAGCTGGCGAGCGTCGATGGTCGCGCCGTCCTCCCGAAGCAGCTTGACGTCTCGCAGCGTCTCGAGCGTCAGCTTGACGGTTGCCTGAGCGTTGGCTTGGAGCAGCTTGTCAACGTCGTACTCCGAGAGGTAACGACTCCGCAGCCTCGCATCTAGCTCCGGAGGCGGGACCTTCGCCAGCTCTGCGCGAAGCTGTTCCCTCAAGAGGACGCCCTCGCAGCGCGCGTTGGCCAGCTCTGCGCGAAGCTCCCTGACTTGGGCAGAATCCTGTGAAAAGAAAGAGGGTTCAGCCTGGAAACATCGCACCATCATAACTTTGAAAAACAAAAGCAAGGGTTTGGGAGGGTCTCGCTTACCTCAGCCGCAGGGCGTAGAGACAGCGCCAGTCGAGCATCCGCAAGCTCTTGTTGAGCTTTCGCGAGTTCTTCTCCCACGGTGTGCGCTCGAGCCATCGCGTCCTCCCTCGCCTTGCGCATATCGGTGAAATTCTTGTCAAGGGTGATGCTTCGGCGCGCACACATATGCGCAAGCTCGAACCCGCGCAATAGAGCCCGGATGGCATCGAAGGCTATAAGGCGGGTGGACATCTGGTCGAATACGCTGGCGTCCTCCCGGCTATAAAGGCCGTATCCAAGCGAGAAGGCCTCGCCAGTTACATTTTCCCCCTCCGCCCAGCTGGGAAGGAGCGTCGTAACTTTGATCAAGTTCGACTCAGGGTCCCATTCCATCTGAGGCTTCCCTTCCGCGTCGACGTACTTCACGCCGAAGCCAAAGTTCCTGTGCCCTCTCGGCACCTCCTGGGGCGGGACGCTGGCAGAGGTTTCGGCGGCGATCACTCCTCCCCCAGCCTCGCTCGCGGCCGGTGGGTTCCCGGTAGAAGCCTCAGCGCGGCTCTTGGCGGCGGCATCCATCTCGCTGGCCATCTGAAGGATCGCTTCAAAGGACCTGCCCTCGGGAGGAGGTTGGACAGGCGGGACGGCCGGGGCTTTCCCCTTCTCTAGGGCGGAGGGTTTCGGCCTCTTCAGCGTTCGGAGAGGAGGAAGGGTGACCTTCCGCTTCTTGGCAGGTGGCGGCATGGGAGGGGCTGGATCTTCTCGGCAGGCGCTGGCGCTAGCTTCCGTGAGCGCAAGGGAGCCTCTTGCGGCCAGACCCTCGACACCCCGGCCTTCAGCAAAGGGCTGGCGCAGAGGGACCTCCTGCTCTCCTGCAAAGTTAAAGCACTTCAGCGCAAGAAAATCTTTGATAAAAGAGGGAATCTGAGGCGAGACCGTACCTTCGCCCGAGTGAACAAGTGGGAGGGAGTCGACGTCCCGCCGAAGGTAGGGAACGTCGAATTCCTTGGTCCCGAAGAATTCCAGGATTGCGCTCTCGCGCGATCCCAGAGCAGGCGGTTTGTAGGCCGCGTCCTCGTACTGAACGGGCTGAAGCGGGATGTTGCCGAAGTCTCCGCTGACATAGACAAACTTCTCGCCCCAGTGGTGGTGCTTGTTGGCGAGACCGGTAACCTCGAGCAGTTGCCCGGAGAAGAAAACTACCCCCCCTTGGCGCGGAAGTTGAATAGCTTCCGGAAGATGGGCAGACTAAACTCGATCCTCTCGGATCGCATATAGCATATGAATGCTATAAGTATCGCGACTGAGTTCGGGTTTAGCTGGGCGGGAACCACCCCATAATAGCGAAGAGCTAGCCGAACCTCCGGCCAAAGGGGGAGGCGGAAGCCCACCTCGAAGTGCTCGAGGGGGATGGCAAGCTCTCCTGCCCCCGGAGTATTCACCCTATCGTGATTCCCCGGGTTCCGCGCCGAGAAGCCGGCGGGAATATAGCGGTCAACGATCAGGTTATACTCGTCTAGGGTAAGCTTGCAGGAAGGGAAAAGGTGTTTTTGAAAAGCTTCCGCGCAGTGGGCGCGACCCTTGCTCTCGCCAGGCATGGTGGGTTTGTGAGTGAGAGCGAGAGCTGAAGAGGGGTCGAAGCGAGAGCAAGAACGCGAAAGCAGGGAGGGAAGGCCGAGGTTCCGGATCGAAGAAGTAAATGCGGTTGGTAGACTTCTCTATTTATAGGAAAACGTAATCAGAGAGAGAAAGTGACAGCGGGGTACAGCTGTCAGAATCCGGGCTAACGGCGCCTCGATTTTCCCCCTCGGGATGGCAACGGTCAACGGTCGTTCCGGGTTTCGACGCGACTATCGGAATTGGCGCAAGCCTCCTAGATTGGCGCAAGCCTCCTAGATTGGCGCAAGCATCCTAGATTGGTGTAAGCGTCCTAATTTAAAAAGCCTCGCAGAGTAATAAAAAGAAAAAGAAAAGAAAGACATGGATAACAGCGAGATCCTCGCTAGCGTAAGCTAGATAAACTTAATTAACAGTAATGTTTATTACAGATGCATTGATAAAAGAGATACATTGAGATTCAAAGCGGGAAGGCTAGTAGGGCTTCCAGCTCCATCGTCCTCGTTCTCGCCGCCTAGTTCTTGGGGGCGCCAACGGGTTGAAGTAAGACGATAGCGTGGTACACCCAAGGTTGATCCGCCTGGCGTAATCCCGTATCTGCGAGATGCACCTCCCTGGCGAAGACCCGGCAGAAGGCCCTCCCGGGCAGACCGTCTCGCCCAAGAAGAAATCCCGCTCCAGAGCCTCCAGCCTTTGCTCCACGGATTCGCGGAATGCTTTCGCCGCGGCAGCATGGGCACGGTCTCGCCGGACAAGCTTGGCCAGAATGACCGAGATCTTCCTCCTTCTCCCCTTCGCGCTCCCAGCGCTGTTCAAGGTTTCTTCTATCTCGCCAGACGAGGGGAGGGGGGATTCTTCTTCTTCTTCTTCTTCTTCTTCTTCTTCTCTTTCCTCTCTGGCTCCCGACCGCAAGCCAGGATCACCTGCGAAAGAAACACGCGAGAATTTTGGTCAAGGTATGACAATCAACAGTCCAGAAAAATTTTTCGCATACCTGCAGTTGGGCGAGAACCGTCAACCAAAGTGGGACGAGAAGGCCCGACCCCTCCGTTGGTTCCATAAAGGAGGTGAAGAGGCTTGCCCAGCCCCGGGCGGAAGGGCTCGCGCACGATGATCCCGGCCTGGCCGGAAGCACGAGGGGAGTTGTCTTCTCTCAAGGGACGATCAGCATCCTTGAGAGTAGCGGAAGGTTCGGAAGCCGCCCCTCCCGCCTGCAGGATAGGATCGGCCACCGCAGGAGGCTCCTCAACGGTTCTCGCTTCATCTTCCCGGGTGGTTAGACCCGGGTCGGCGGGAGCTGGCACTGCGAGAAGACGGTTCAGAAAAGAAAGGGTCGGGTTGAAATATTGACAAGAGAAAATATACCTATCGTTCCGGTTTCGGCCGGAGGAATCCTCTCCGAGACCCGCGTTTGGTCCTTGGGTGAATGAGCGGGCAGGTTCGAAGAACTTGGCGGGATCTCGGCGTCATCGTTAGGAGCGGGTTCCTGCGAAAGCTTTCGTTAATCATCAGGTCTAGTGCGCAGTCAGCTCGGAAGGCACGGTTGAAAGGCTTACTTTCTGCGGGGAAGGATCCCCCGCGGGATTGGGAGTGGGGGAAGGAGGCTCCCTGTTCTCGCGAGAAAGGTCCCGCCGGACCGCCTTCGCTCTTTTCTTTTCCTTCTTCTTCGGCTCGGAAGGCCCGGCGGTCGAAGTCTTTCTCGCTAACCATGGAGCCACCGCCGCACAGTTAGCCAAAGCCCACGCTTGGGCAGCGGCTAACCGATCTTGGAGGTCTTGCGGAAGCGGTTTGGCAGCACGTTTGGGATGCATGGTAAGCTCGCGCAAAAGTCCCGGGGGGCGAGAGCTCAGTCGTAAAAACAGTATTTCAAGGGCGAGGCACATGGTCGCCTATCGGTGCATATTTATAGCCGCAGTAGGACCCACCAAAAGATTCCCCTGGTTAGTTGGCACGTGTCCAGCAAATATTTCGGGGGTTGGACTTGTCTTGTCGAGCGCAGGGCTAGCTCGAAAAGAGCGGAGATTGTGTACAACCCCATATTCGCTGGGAAGGACCCAAAGGCTTCAATGGTCAGGATTGGGCTAGTCTCAGGCTAGCCCCGGGTTAACCCTAAGGCATACTTGGGGAGTTCTCGTCCTGTAGGAGCTCTCGCCAAGGACAGGCGAAAGCTGAGGAAACAAGGGCAGATAGTCGAGCTCTCGGCAGAAGAGATCGTCGACCGACTAGGGCAGATAGTCGACCTCTTGGCAGGAGAGATCGTCGACCGATCGAAGCAGAGGTCCTGAATACGGAAGCTCCCGCCTTAGGGAAAGCTCCCGCCCAGGGCAGGCGAGAAGGCCCTAAGTAAGCCTTCAGTCGGGATAGTTTCAAGACCGTGAGGGGCGCGAACCTCCCTGGCAAGAGGTCTCGCCAAGGCTGGCCCAGTTGGGAGTCCGGCGAGAGCCTTCACGGCCAGGGTTCTCGCCAAGTGGGCCCACGTGGTGGGGTCCGGCGCTCGTAAAGGGGATTATTCTATTATTATTATTATTATCCCGAGGTGAAATTACCCAAATGTCCTTGGGAGGATAGCGGGATTTGGCTATTGGCAGACCCCTCAGGGGTATTTCAGTATTTTCAGGTCAAAGGAAGACTATAAAAAGACCCATAGAGGCTCTTTGGAAGGCAGGACTTTCCTTATTCTCCCACTCTAGTGCCTTCTGAGGAGCTCCCAGCCCAGCATTTGGCTTTGGAGGGGAAGCTCTCAGAGATCTTCCGGGTGTGAGGAGGGACCTCCCAGCTGAGGCTTGGGGTCAGTCTTTTTTGACCTTAGCAGCCAGTCAAGGGTCGAGATAAGTAGGCGTCGGCTGCACTTTGGTTCGTGAACATTCGTTGGGGTCATTTTTGGCTTCAACACACACGAGTGACAGGCACGGGCCTCCGGCCTGATGACCACGCGCCACAGTACCCGGCCGACGATGGTGAGCTTCGCCTGCGCCCCACAACGAGTGCTCGAAACGGGACTCCGCCCCTACGGCCAAACGCGACAGTACCCGCCCATCGACGGCGGGCTTCGCCCGCCCCCAGCGGCCGTGCCCGCAACATATACATATGAGTACTCAAAATGACCGTAAAAAAATATCAGGTTTATGCACAGAAATCAGATTTTTTGGGGCCCAATATGAGAATCAAGATGACTCCAAAACGAAAAGTGGTCAACATGAAAGTTGTAGATTTCGGCGATCCGAACAACTTTCATGTTGATTACTTTTTGATTTGGAGCCTCCTTGAGTTTCGATTTGGGACCCGAAAATTCTGGGCGGCGAGACTGCTACAGTAAAGACACGGAAATCAGGTTTTTAGGGGCCCAATATGAGGGTTAAGATGGCTCTAAAAAGAAAAGTGGTCAACATAAAAGTTGTAGATCTCGGCGATCCGAACAACTTTCATGTTGATCACTTTTTGATTTGGAGCCTCCTTGATTTTCGATTTGGGACCCGAAAAGTCTGGGCGGCGAGACTGCTACAGTAAAGACACGGAAATCAGGTAATATAATAATATATATAAAAAAAACAGCCCGGGTGCGGACGAAGGCCGCTGGGGGGCGGGCAAAGCCCGCCGTCGCCGGCCGGATACTGTGGCGCGTGGCCATCGGGCCGGAGGCCCGTGCCTGTCACTCGTATATATATGTAAATGTATGTATGTATGTATATATACATATATACATATATGTATCTATATATGTACATATATGTATCTATATATGTACATATATGTATGTATATATATATATACATACGAGTGACAGGCACGGGCCTCCGGCCCGATGGCCACGCGCCACAGTACCCAGCCGGCGACGGCGGGCTTCACCCGCCCCCCGGCGGGCTTCGCCCGCACCCGGGCTGTTATATATATATATTATTATTTTACCTGATTTCCGTGCCTTTACTGTAGCAGTCTCGCCGCCCAGACTTTTCAGGTCCCAAATAGAAGGTCAAGGAGGCTCGGTCAAGGAGGCTTCAAATCAAAAAATGAACAACATGAAAGTTGTTCGGATCGCCGAGATCTACAACTTTCATGTTGACAACTTTTCATTTTGGAGCCATCTTGACCCTCATATTGGGCCCCGAAAAACCTAATTTTCGTGCCTTTACTGTAGCAGTCTCCCCTCCCAGACTTTCGGGTCCCGAATCGAAGGTCAAGGAGGCTCCAAATCAAAAAGTGATCAACATGAAAGTTGTTCGTATCGCGGATATCTACAACTTTCATGTTGACCACTTTTCGTTTTGGAGCCATCTTGACCCTCATATTGGGCCCCGAAAAATCTGATTTCCGTGCCTAAACAGGCGGGTTTAGTCCCACACCGTCCATTCTTCGGATTTTTGCGGGTATATATTTAATATTCAGCATTAGATATTTGAAGTAATGTTGGCTGGATGACTTGCGGGCGGGCTTGCTTGCAGGTTTTCGCGGGATGGGCTTGCTGGTTGTTTGCGGGCTCGCCGGTTGCAGGTCCGCTAGTTTTTTTGCTGTCCTATAGTAGGTTTAGGACTGTCCTAAAGTAGGTTTAAGAGGCCTATAAAAAAGTCTGGATAGAGGGTTGGTTTGATCCAACGGTTCATGATCAAAAATCTGAAATCCGACGGCCACCTAATTACCATCTAATTTCGAACTCATGTTATTTGCAGACCATAGTATTTCTATTATAGTAGTAAAGATATATATATACATACATACATATATATATATATATATATATATATATATATATATATATATATATATATAAAACTGTTCGACCCTGGTTGAACCGGTCGAACTGGTTGAATCTTGAACCTCTCGCTCTGCTGGTTTTATGTCCGGTCCGATTTTCAAAATCTTGATATATACATATATACATAAAATAATACTATATTCTTCAAATATAAAAAACACGATTGTAATTGCCGTCATCATATTCTTCAAATTTTAAGAACATTATACAATGAAAATCTTTAAATACAGAGATATCCATTATAGAGATCTCCATTATAAATGCTTCAAGGAGCTCCATTCACTTTTATTTTCAAAAACAATGTTCTTTTTACCCTTGTGATATCGAACGTACGAGTCTCAAAACGCTGGGCCAAACAGAGCCGGATTCCATCGCCGGTTCATCATCGGGGCCGTCAAGCCTCCGGCTCCCTATATTACTCACCAAGCTTCCGAAATCCCGAATTCTGCTGCTAAACCCTCGAGCGGAGATGGCGAGCGCCGCGGTGGAGAAGACGGCGGAGGATCTCCGGAAGGAAATTGCCGAGCTCCAGCGCCAGCAATGGGAGGTTCGATCATTTTCAATATACACACAACTCTCTCCGAAATAGGCTCCATTTTGATCCCTAAATCGCCTACCCTTGTCTTTTTTCACAGATCACGGAGCGCCTCCGAAATCCGAGGGGACTTCGCCGTGCCGTAGCTATCCCCGGGGGATCGCGGCCGCGTGGTGTCGTTAGACCCGTAAGAAATTTTACCCCTCACACTTTTTTTGTCTTAATACGACACTTTCTATGTAATCTGAGCTCATTTATCTATGGATTTGTTCTCCAGGCAGCAGAACAGGAGGAACAGACGGCTCCCAAGAGACGGCTTTCTTCTGCAGTTGTCAAGGTTGCTCAATAAACTTCTAAAATGGGATTGTTTTTGATTGCCTATCAATGTTTTCATTCCATTTGAAGATTAAACTTTCTATGAAGGTGGATGGTGAAGAAGCCAAGGCTGCTGCTACTGCTCAAGTGGAAGATCTTCGAGTTCAGGATTCAGTTGTGGAAATTGGGACTTCCTTTGTTGCAGAGAACAAGCGGGAAAGGATTGGTAGCGGGCAGATCAATGGAGGGATCAGAAGAGAGGGTAATGTCCGGTTGAGGAAGATGGTGAGTCTAAATTTGTTGCTTTGATGTCTCACTAGAGCTTGACCGCCTTGACGTTCATGGTGCCCGTTCCTAAGCTCTTCACTTCTATGCAGGATTATGATGCTATTCCAACAGAGACAGTGCCTAGGGTGTTGCCAAAGGATGACCCAAACTTGGTGAAGAGAAATAGAAGAATGCTGGGTCAGCTACTGGGTACACTAGAGGTAGTAATGGATTTTTTGTATATGATTTCCTATTTAAAACTGGATAGAGAATACCGTCTAAATAGTGCATTTGTTACAGTTTTCGTGTATGTTAAAACTATCCGAAGTGTATTGGGATTGTTATTTTATTTATATTTTCTTATTTCTTGACATACATATAATCATGTGATACTGTTTTTTTTTTGAAATTATACATCAATGATTGATGCTAATTAGTTGTTAAAGGCGTGCCTCAAGCTCAATGCTCACCAGACTCAGAGTTTTGTGCCTTGGTGCGCCTTTTTTGCGTCTTTGGAGCATAAAAGATACGTCTAGGTGCAATTTCCATTATAATTTTTTTTAAAATAAAGAAAGAAATAATGTAAGAACTAAATATTTTTTTGCATGATTTAGTGCTTGTGAAATATAATCAAGTGTTGAGACTTAAATATGATGAAGGTGGTCACATTGATTCTATTTTTTAAGAGATATAAATGATAATAATGAAGTATTAATGAGTATAATAGATGAAAAATCTAATTAAAAAGATGAAGTGATGTTTGATGCTGATTATTCAAACTAAATGTGGTTGCGTCTTGCCTTTATCAGGCGCGCGCCTGCCCCTCGAGCATCGCGCCTAGGCTCCAAGACCCTTTTGGGCCTTAGCGCGCCTTTAATAGCTAAGGGTCATGCTATGGATTTAACTAAGAAGTAATGAGCTGCTTTCAACGAATCCTACGTATATCCATACACACACAATTTATAAGACCATCAAAGTTATCTACCCCATTCATTATAAAAAAAAGAAAAAAAATCCAGCTCTTCTTATTTAGAGAAAAAAGAAGAGAGAAGAGAGGATGATATAAACTGAGGTTCACCACAGTTATAAAGGAGGGTCTACTCTGGGCAAACATATTATGTCAATTTATTTATTTTAATTACAAATTTTGGCAAATTTCATGCTCACCAAAAGCAAGTCACGGATGCGCGTCACCCCACCCATTCACAACCAAGACCTTCCATTTCTAGTGTGTGTGTATGTATCCATTAGGAACTGAAATGTCACAATCATCACCTACATTGAGGGTCATAACCGGCACGCAAGATAGATAAGTGTTAAAACCATATAAAAATCCTAAATAAGAGTACTATTTGAAGCAATTATACCATCTTAAGGATTGCATCATGCATATCTTAGTAATTTTATATCAGTACTAAATAACAAATTGGTTACATCATACCTATATACTGGTTGTGGAAGTCTATCGAACTATGATCGTTACACAAGGATGAATAACGATCTATTTAGCCTGTTACTTGTATATGTGAATCATGGTTTATTATTGTTTTGAATTGCTTTTTGATGTTTATGTTGGTGTTTCAAGTCTTAATCAAATAGACATTAAGAACTAGTCTAATTGATTTATTTATTTCTCCAGAAATTTCGTGAAGAGGACAAGCAACTTTCATCCACTGAGGCTTTTATGAGGAGGTCAGATTCTTTGAAGAGGGTGAGTGTTCTATTTACTTTCTTCATACCCCGGCCCTACTTTTTTCGCTAATAAAATTCCTCGCCTAAGTGAATACTCCCAAAATATGTCATTTTTGTTGAATGCTTATGCAAAATTTCAAAATGACTTTTGTTGTGAAGTTTAAGCATGTATTAACAAACTATAAAGTATGATGAAATTTGCACATGCCATTTTGGGTACTTTAAATTTGAATAGAAATATGATCAAAAAAATATAAAATAGAATAAAAATTATTTATTAAGTTGAAAGTTGAAACAAGACAAGAATATTGGGAAGGTTATAAGTTATTATATATTGGAAATGTTAGTACTTTTAGTATTATGAGTGTGACTGGATAATACTTAATAGTCGATATAGAATTTTAGGATATAATTGTTGAGATGATTATAGTTAATGATACAATGAATGCTGCTAAGTTAATTAGAAACAAAGATATTATAAATGTAACTGGTGATTTTTCAACTGGATGAATTAGGGCTCTGTTTGGGAGAGCGTGTGAGAGTGGTGGTGGTGGTTAGCACAATTATGAAAAATAATAATAATATTTGGGTATCATAAACTCTATTATTCAAAAACAGAATTTTGGGCCAAATGCACCACAATCATCTTTGTGGTATGGCATTAGTGGTCACAAACGCCCTAACCCCAATAAATGAATTTGAGCAGTTGAGCTAGTTCTTGCCATGGAAGGTCTAAACACAATTAAACAATCACCATTTTCTTATTACCACGATTTCACACCGCCACCGCTTAAACACATCAACTATTCTAAAAATGGCCTAAAAGGTTGTTTAAAAACTAGTTTTGGGTAGAAATAAATAGATTGCTACAATTAATACTCGAGAGTACTGTTTATTTTCTGGGTGTTATTTTAGTAGCCACATAGGTTCTAATGGGATGGACATTGAGAGGATCTATGATGCGGACGGTGTAACTTGTAAGAGATATAAATGCAATGAGATAAATATATTCAATTTCACAATACCTTATTATATGTCATAACCAAATGCTTGCATTTATAAATGAGGAAAAAAAGGGAAGTATGATGAAGGGCATGAATGAGGGTTCAGGCTAGTTGGACCAAATCACTGCAGATGGTGCAAAGAGAAAAGATGCAAGATAGAAAGGTCAAAGTAATCTAAGTGGAAAATACTAGCCTACATGACCTAATTACTCTGCATAAATTTGCGTGTCTTCATCCCTTTCCTTATGCATATACCTGTCTCTTGATTGTGCCTCCGGCAAGCTGATCTTGTGAGTCCTTTGTGTGATTTTCATAACTACATGATGTAGATTGGCCATGTTCCGATTGGGTGAACTAGTGCAAGCTTATCAAAATTTATGATTGTTGTTACTTTTTTCCTTATTGATTATTAGTAATATAAAATTTAGTAAGAACTCTTTGCCTTGCATTTCATATCATCCTTCAATGGACGCCCAAATGAAGAGAATCAACCATTGCTTAGAACAGTACCTTATATCATTCATTTACTATTAGCTGTTGGCTGTTGCTTAGAGCATTTTCAAAAATTCCTTACTCTGAATCATTTTTGGGGTGATACAAAAGATGATGCAAATATTCGTGCTTCATAGAGCTCAACGAGTTGACATAAGAAATTCCAGGAACAAGTGGCTACGCACAGCGGTCAACTTTCATGAGTATCATGTATTTTTCCTTCTGGGTGGAGGGGATATTTTGATAATTTAGTGTCTAACGAGTCCTCCCTATATAAGGGAGAGTAGGCAAGTCTTAGAATGAGGCCAATTAGTCTTGTGACTCTCTTTTAGAGGGATCTTTATGGGAAACCAATCCCACAGTAATTGGTGCGAGCATATCTCACAAAGTTTCATTTTGATTTCAGTTAACGCGCAAGTTACTTTATGTAGTTCGTCATTTTATCTCCAAATAAAACTGTGTAACTTCTTTGTTTTGCTTAGTCTATTATGTAAGTAATTTTCTATTGCATTAATGGTGATATTGAATAAGAAAACATAGAGAAAATTTATTCCCAATTTATTCTTCTTTCTCGTTTTTCTTGCTCTTCTTGTTATTTCGCTTCTCGCAAATACTAAAAATTCCCTCCGAGGCATTTTATCCTCTCTGGAGTACTCCTTTGGGTGCTTATGTCCCTTGATGCAACCTCCGTCGCTTCTGAGGTTGCGTGATACCATCACACGTTAGTTATCTTCTTCACTCTTATTTTATTTTTTCTTAAATCATGTATGTTTTTATTTTTTGAGTCAGCAATCTCGTTTGAGTTTTCTGGCTCATCGGTTTGACCACCCGATGAGATTCTGAATAAAAATTCTGATAATTTTAGGTAATTTGGACGGAAAAGGCAAGCTTAAATTATTTAAGGATGTCTAAATCTAATTCACAAAGATGTTATCACTAAAAAGGAACTAATAAGGATTTAATTTAGAAATCTACTTGGGAAGAATTATTTGAGAAAATAGTAAGAAAATCATTAAAGAGAAATTTCCAGAAAGAAATATTACTTAGGAAATATATTATTTGAGAGATCTATCTGTCAGTGACTCGTGAAGAGTCCTGTTTGGGAAGAAATACTTTGGAAAGAAATAAAAAACTGTCCTCTATAAAAGCAACCATTTGTGAAGGAAAAAATAGACCCGGATTACAGAGAAACAACTTATTGCTTCTCCGTATTGCCGGCTATCTCCCGCTATTCCCGAAGCTGCGCCCTTCCTTCTGTGTTCGCATGCCGATGACATTGACGCCCGACCTCAGGCCAGACGCCACCGCCGCTCGCAGCCTAGCCACAACTACCATCTTTTGACGTAAATCAATCTTCGACTTGTTCTGCTGTCGACGATCCAGTTGTGCCCGCACCCTCCGACACAGAGCAGGGGTCGCCGCCGCCTCTTTCAACCAATGTTGTGAAGATCGAGATCTTAACTAAGATCGGGAGGCATCCCTAAGATCGTAAAACGTAGGATCGACACGGATCGCAAGATCTTATTTTAATAAAAATTAAATCAAAAGCATGAGAAATATGTAACAATCTACATACCATCAAATAAAAATATAATATTTCATACCATATCAAATTACCAATGATACCATCACATCAAAATATTAATATAAAAGACATTGATGCATAGTCGCATACCATACCATCATATTAAAATATTACATTCCAAAAAGTCAATAGTGTTCAATCCTACTTTAAAGAAAATCACTCAAGTCAAAATTTAAAATTTCCCCAAAAGCATCGTCATCTCCTTCAACCATCAGTTGCTCTGCCTCTTCGTCCTCTTCTGCAGTGCCAACAAGTTCTCCAATGAAATCAGGAGTATCCAAATCCGCTTCATTTGGAGCCTCTTCTTCCTCTCCTGCAACAATTAGATTGTCTTCATCTTCATCTTCAACAATCCACTCATCATCTGAAGGGATATCATCAAAATTGTAATTATCTGCACTCCTTTTTTTCATTTTGCTCAATCTTGAATTTGTCATCACAAAGATGACATCATTCATGGTCTTCTGCTTTAAGCGATTTCATCTTTTTGTGTGTACCTAAAAAAATAAGTTAATTTACATAACATAATTTAAATGCAACATATAAAAGATTTCTTATTTATTAAAATATACCATGTCTTAGGTACTCAAATTCCTCTCATTTCCAGAGGAACTACATGTGACAAACCAAAAACAAGCATGTTGTACAATAAATAAAGTGTGGTTTAATACAAGATTTTAAGTTTTTACAATCCCCGATGATGATAACATCAAAGCAGTGCGCGTTTTACGCCAACGTTTGTGTTTTGGGTGATTTCCATTGCTATGTTGGTCTAATTGTTTTTTTTATTTATTTGAGCTTGCTGCCTTTGGGATATTTTGGGATAAATACTTCATGTGGGCTGAATTGATAGATTTTTGATTTAAGTATTCATTGAGGTGGACTTTTGGGAACATTTTACATATTTGGCCCTATTCTCTTGTTGGGCTGAGGTTGATTTCTAATGGGCTGGCTGGCTTAGTGGGCTGATCGGGTTAAGTATTTGTGTTTGCTGCTTTATTTTGACTGGTTGTGTTTGGTGAGTTTGGTGGTTGGATTTGCTTGCTGGCTGAATAGGTGTTGGCTATGTATATAATTGGTTTCGGTTAAAAGGCACCTGGAGCGGTGCATTGGCGTGACCTGGCCGCTTAGCCGCTTAATCACTGTTATAAAATGAAGCCGGGCTATTGCTTCTTCCGCACTGCTTTCGTCGATCTCCTGCTCCTGCGCGTATTTCTTCTCCGTCGCCTTCTCCCTCTGGCTGCTCCAGTCGATCGAGACCTCTCTTCTTCTTTACCCCTTCTCGGTGTTGTGCTCGGTCTTGCGCTGCCCTTGCGCCGCCGATCCTGCTAGGTCGACGGAACTGCCAGGCCTATTCTAGGGCTGCCGCTCCTCCCTTTTCTTCTTACTGCTGGTTGGCCGTGCCGATCGACTTGCTGTGTCGATTTTCTGGGTTGTGGCCGCCTCTTCTTCTTGGTTCCTTCTTCTTCTGTTACGAGCTGCCTTGGTATCGAGTGTTTCTGATGCCCTTCGACTAGGGCTACTGCTGCTGCTTCCTTCTTCTACACCCTCTGCTCTTTTTCCGTACTGCCCTAATTTTCTCTGTTGTTTGGATTAAGTCTATAGTTGCTGGTTGGGCTTTTTGTATAATTACTTTTGGGGGCTGTATTATGCTACTTTTTGGATAGCTGATTAGTGACTGGACAGCAAATCAGAGGACGGGAAGTCCATTTTTGGGGCTGGTATAGCCCATTCAAGTGATGTTTTGGCTGTCCAGTACTAATTATGAGTTGATTTTGGTGATTTCAAAGCCGATTTCAAAGCCTCTTTCTGTTTATTTTGCAACAATTTCAAGTGTTAGTAACCAATATTATCCTGCCATATTATATACTTGAGTAAAGCGAGACGCAACCCGACTTGTGCATCTTCTTTCAGTGGTTTCCCAGACTAGGACAAGCGAGGATGGCGTCCCGTGATAATCAAGGTAATAATACAGGAAAGGATAAAAGGAAAGGCAAAGAAATGGTGAGTATTCGATCTCTTGGAATTTCAAGTAACTTTGAAAACTTTCATTTTGGTATTGCCTATGCATTAAGTGACACATGATGTATATATATATTCTGAGGGGAATATTTTTAAATAATAAATCATTTTAAAAGCTGGCATGGGGAAATACGAGGGCTTTGAATCCAGTGACGTGGAGGCATCCACTGAGGATTCACCAGTAGGGGTGAGCCTACAATTATGCCCTTCGGGGGTGTGGCAAATTCAAGATTTGCATGACCTAAGTATTTCCCAGTAAATGTAATCTAAAGAAAGGAATATCCAGAAAATAAGATATATTAATATTTACCTGCATTTTAGTATCATGCATGCATATTGATATACCTCCTTGCTGCATAATTTCACGAGACGTTGTCTCACATAGTCATATTTGTATGACTAATCCAGTTGAATTACATGTTTTTAGGCAGCAGGAGCAAGTCCCAGCGCACCACAAAGGATTCCGCCAGAAGAACTGGCGAAGGTATGGTGGAAGATCTTTGTCGGTATCGGGGAATGCCAAGAGAATCATCGAATTGCAAACCCAAACTGCGAGTGCGACTATTGTATCTATTATTATTCCTAAATTTGTCAAATGTAGCGGATGTATATAAAATAAATAAAGGTTCATTTCTGATTGTGTACGACTATGACTCATATTTTGAAAACTTCTGAGTATGCCTCCTATCATTTGGGGAAGACCTGCGTTAGGGTTTTCACAATTGGTATCAGAGGGAGGTTGTTTTCAAAATATTGTGTTATCGGGAGTACACGATTATAAGATGTAACCTAAAAGAAATTACATTCTCTTCCCTTATAGGAACCTATGCGAGTCTATTCCAGTCGACGCCGCCAGGAGGATCGCGAGGAACGGGAAGTTCAACAAGGAACGAGATCGGAGGAAAGTGACAATGGTCACCAACCAAGGAACCCTTCTGCATTTGTATTGGCAATAGCGGAAGCGCTTAAGTTGGTATTTCCAACGTTAGATACACTTGTACCCCCAATACCACAAGTTGATCCTATTCCTCAACAGCCTCGCCAACAACAAATGAACCCTCCTCCTAATCCTCCTTTTGACATGGTTGCCCCTCCACTCTATCATCGACAACTCGATTACGACCTTAAACAATTTTTGGATTTAAAACCACCAACATTTGTCGGAGGATTGTCCCCATTAGAAACTGAAGATTGGATACTTCGTATCGAAACAATATTCCAAGTCATGCGATGCCCGGAGGATCGAAAAGTTGAGCTAGCATCATTTTTATTAGAAGGAGCAGCCAAGCGTTGGTGGAATAATCTCGTGGCTACAAAAGCCGTCAGACGTGAACATATACCATGGACAAATTTTCTTCATGAATTCACAAACTGGTTTGTGCCACGGTCTGAGAAGAGAGTCCTGCATGATCAATTTCTGCGACTGGTTCAGGGAACCAAATCGGTACTGCAATACGAGACAGAATTTTCTAAACTTGCATATTATGCCGAGTCTCTGGTAACGACGGAAGAAGATCGTTGTCGACTATTTCAACAAGGCTTGCATGACGATATCCGTAATTTGCTCGTACCCCTGGATATTCTTGAATACGGAAAGTTAGTCGAGCGAGCAAGACTAGTAGAAATTGACCAAAGTAAATCGCAGAAGTCTCGCGAAAGTGGGAAACGAAAAGCACCTGAAACGCCAACTCAACATGACGTACAAAGCAGCCAAGAACCAAAAGCATTACCAACTGCTCCGTCAAATATAACTCAAGTAACTGCAACAAAATGTGCGAAGTGTGGTCGTTTTCATCGCGGAGAGTGCTTAATGGGGGCTTGCTACTATTGCCGTCAACCAGGGCATACCAAGAGAAATTGTCCAAAACTCTTAAGCAAAGCCTCTAGCACTCAGGGTCCTTCACCTCAACTATATCAAATGACTACCGAGTCTCTAGCATCAACGCCTACATCGGCCCCTGTATCTTTGGCTCCTCCCGCTCCTGTCCAGACTCCAACTCCTCTTCCTGATGTCCCAGAAGAACGAATGATTATGCCCCGAGCTTTTAACTTAGAACCTTATCGCAAGAAATAGGTTTATGTTCGCAGATTCTGTTTTCGAGGGCGAAAACTCCTTTTAAGGAGGGATGATTGTGACAAACCAAAAACAAGCATGTTGTACAATAAATAAAGTGTGGTTTAATACAAGATTTTAAGTTTTTACAATCCCCGATGATGATAACATCAAAGCAGTGCGCGTTTTACGCCAACGTTTGTGTTTTGGGTGATTTCCATTGCTATGTTGGTCTAATTGTTTTTTTTATTTATTTGAGCTTGCTGCCTTTGGGATATTTTGGGATAAATACTTCATGTGGGCTGAATTGATAGATTTTTGATTTAAGTATTCATTGAGGTGGACTTTTGGGAACATTTTACATATTTGGCCCTATTCTCTTGTTGGGCTGAGGTTGATTTCTAATGGGCTGGCTGGCTTAGTGGGCTGATCGGGTTAAGTATTTGTGTTTGCTGCTTTATTTTGACTGGTTGTGTTTGGTGAGTTTGGTGGTTGGATTTGCTTGCTGGCTGAATAGGTGTTGGCTATGTATATAATTGGTTTCGGTTAAAAGGCACCTGGAGCGGTGCATTGGCGTGACCTGGCCGCTTAGCCGCTTAATCACTGTTATAAAATGAAGCCGGGCTATTGCTTCTTCCGCACTGCTTTCGTCGATCTCCTGCTCCTGCGCGTATTTCTTCTCCGTCGCCTTCTCCCTCTGGCTGCTCCAGTCGATCGAGACCTCTCTTCTTCTTTACCCCTTCTCGGTGTTGTGCTCGGTCTTGCGCTGCCCTTGCGCCGCCGATCCTGCTAGGTCGACGGAACTGCCAGGCCTATTCTAGGGCTGCCGCTCCTCCCTTTTCTTCTTACTGCTGGTTGGCCGTGCCGATCGACTTGCTGTGTCAATTTTCTGGGTTGTGGCCGCCTCTTCTTCTTGGTTCCTTCTTCTTCTGTTACGAGCTGCCTTGGTATCGAGTGTTTCTGATGCCCTTCGACTAGGGCTACTGCTGCTGCTTCCTTCTTCTACACCCTCTGCTCTTTTTCCGTACTGCCCTAATTTTCTCTGTTGTTTGGATTAAGTCTATAGTTGCTGGTTGGGCTTTTTGTATAATTACTTTTGGGGGCTGTATTATGCTACTTTTTGGATAGCTGATTAGTGACTGGACAGCAAATCAGAGGACGGGAAGTCCATTTTTGGGGCTGGTATAGCCCATTCAAGTGATGTTTTGGCTGTCCAGTACTAATTATGAGTTGATTTTGGTGATTTCAAAGCCGATTTCAAAGCCTCTTTCTGTTTATTTTGCAACAATTTCAAGTGTTAGTAACCAATATTATCCTGCCATATTATATACTTGAGTAAAGCGAGACGCAACCCGACTTGTGCATCTTCTTTCAGTGGTTTCCCAGACTAGGACAAGCGAGGATGGCGTCCCGTGATAATCAGGGTAATAATACAGGAAAAGATAAAAGGAAAGGCAAAGAAATGGTGAGTATTCGATCTCTTGGAATTTCAAGTAACTTTGAAAACTTTCATTTTGGTATTGCCTATGCATTAAGTGACACATGATGTATATATATATTCTGAGGGGAATATTTTTAAATAATAAATCATTTTAAAAGCTGGCATGGGGAAATACGAGGGCTTTGAATCCAGTGACGTGGAGGCATCCACTGAGGATTCACCAGTAGGGGTGAGCCTACAATTATGCCCTTCGGGGGTGTGGCCAATTCAAGATTTGCATGACCTAAGTATTTCCCAGTAAATGTAATCTAAAGAAAGGAATATCCAGAAAATAAGATATATTAATATTTACCTGCATTTTAGTATCATGCATGCATATTGATATACCTCCTTGCTGCATAATTTCACGAGACGTTGTCTCACATAGTCATATTTGTATGACTAATCCAGTTGAATTACATGTTTTTAGGCAGCAGGAGCAAGTCCCAGCGCACCACAAAGGATTCCGCCAGAAGAACTGGCGAAGGTATGGTGGAAGATCTTTGTCGGTATCGGGGAATGCCAAGAGAATCATCGAATTGCAAACCCAAACTGCGAGTGCGACTATTGTATCTATTATTATTCCTAAATTTGTCAAATGTAGCGGATGTATATAAAATAAATAAAGGTTTATTTCTGATTGTGTACGACTATGACTCATATTTTGAAAACTTCTGAGTATGCCTCCTATCATTTGGGGAAGACCTGCGTTAGGGTTTTCACACTACAAGTCAAGCTCAGTACACGAAGAGCAAATTTCTGAAGTTCTGGATGTTCCTCCCCATATGAATCCCACCATGCTGCTGGAGTTTTGATATTAATTTCGGTTTTGGCAACTAAAGATCCAAAAAATTGCCTTTTATTCTCAAAATTCTCAAGCTGGCTATCAATTTTTGAAATTTCATCTACGTTTCCCCCCGTCATTCTTTCAATACAGTCATATAGTCCACGTTTTACTTCATAATCAGCCTTAAATGTAGGACTGTAATGAAATTGGGGGTTCAAATAATAGCCAGCAGCATGCAAGGGCCGATGGAGTTGCTTGTCCCATCTTGCATTAATAATCGCCCATATTGGTCGATAACTAAACAATGAAAAAAATTCAAATAGGTTAAAAGTTAAAAAAATACTACAAGAGAGCAAATCAATAATTTAATAAAACCAACTTACTATTTTTGCACATCATCAAATGTCTGTGCAATTCTCTCTTTGGCCTTATCCATTTCTTCATAAATGAATCCCATGGCAGGCTTCTCATCTGAATCAACCAATCGCAGCACCTTCATCAATGGGTATGCCCCCTTCAAGTAAATAACAATATTTTTCCAAAACTCTCTATCCATAATCACTTCTTCAATCAATTTTCCATCTCTTGAAGACTACCCTTCCATTCATCTGAGTTAAACATTCGTATTAATGGAAGTTTCTTATCATGAAGGCATCCCAAAGTGAGGTATGCTGTGGCAAAGCGAGTCATTCCTTATCTAACCAAATCTTTATCCTTTGTAATTTTTTTCAAAATAGATATGAGATTAGTTCTTGAATAAATATAGGTTGTAAATCTACTAGCCCTTGGAATTGTTTCATGATGCACAACTATCTTCTTCTCCATATCCTCCAACATCAAGTCTATGCAGTGCGCGGCACAAGGTGTCCAATACAATTTTTTCCTCTTAGCCATCAACATTTCTCCGGCAGCTTTGTAGTTTGCAGCATTATCTGTCACTACTTGGACAACATCTTCTTCACCTACCTCTTCCACAATGTCGTCAATCATCTGAAAGATCTTGTCTGCTGTTTTAGTCATCTGAGATGCATCAATAGATTTGAGAAAAACTGTTCCCATAGAGCTGTTCACTAAGAACTCTATTAGTGTTCTTCTTTTATCCGTCCACCCATCAGTCATTATTGTGCATCCCAGCTTCTTCCAATGAACTTTATGTTCAGCAAGAGTCTCCATTGTCAATTCATATTGTTGCTTCAGATATTTGACCCTAACTTCATGATAAGACGGTGGTTTGAAACCCAATCCATGTCTTGAAATAGACTCGCACATCTTGTGGAATTCATCACCCTTTACCACATTAAATGGTATTGCGTTGTTGTAGATGAACGAAGCAATATCATTACATGCTTCCTCTCACACACCCTTTTTGAAAATGTTGTTGATTGTAGATTAAGTTTTTTCACTTCTCTTGAAAAAACTAGGAGAGCTTTTATCCTCTACTTTCCTCTTCGCAGTTCCACTTGACTCTTCTTCTACGGGGGCGATTGTTTTCTTCAATAATCTTTCTTGCAAACCAATTAGGATATCCCATAATTCCTTTTTCACTTTGTCTGGCACGGCTCTACAAGCTCCAACATCCTTTTGTGTACACGCCAAATGATGTTTTAACCAATATATTCCTCCGGTCACCACTTTCTGACAAAATTTGCATTGTATTTTCCTTATATCTCCCTCTACTGGAATGTCATACTTCCATCCAACATCACTTTTAGCTCCCGCAGCAGTCTTTTGCGTTCTAGATCCAATATGAGCATCAACAATATTGCTCCCAGATGCACTATTTGAACCACCACTTGACGTCATTATTAACACAATACAACACTACAGTGCACCTATTGTTTTGTACAAATTAAAGAAATTGTAAGAATAAATTAACATTTAACACAAGAGATCAAAATATGGACACACACTAAAATTAACACACACTCACACAGTCACACACACTGAAATTAACACAAATCTGGACAGAATTTCTGTCCAGATTAGTGTGAAATCTGGACATAAATCTAATGATATAAGCATTAGACATAATATTATAAACCCAATGAAGGCACAATAGTATAAGGCTATAAGTATTAGAGTATATAAAGGAAGATGGAAGATGAATACCTCGGTTTCAGTCACAACTCACAAGCTTAATAGTATAAGCTCGGTTTCAGTCACAACTCACAAGATGAATACCTCGGTTTCAATCCCCAAATTTGCCCTCCGGATGAATGTACATAAGAAAGCAACACAAATAAGAAGAAGGCACGGGAGAGGAAGAAGAAGAAGGCACGGGAGAGGAAGAAGAAGAAGGCACGAGAGAGGAAGAAGAAGGCACATGAGAGGAAGAAGAAGAAGGCACGAGAGAGGAAGAAGAAGAAGAAGGCACGAGAGAGGAAGAAGAAGAAGAAGGCACGAGAGAGGAAGAAGAAGAAGAAGGCACGAGAGAGGAAGAAGAAGAAGAAGGCACGGGAGAGAAGAAGGCACGGGAGAGGAAGAAGAAGAAGGCACGGGAGAGGAAGATGAAGAAGAAGGCATGGGAGAGGAAGAAGAAGGCACAGGAGAGGAAGAAGAAGAAGACCTGCTGTGTGCACGGGAGAGGAAAAGCCGTTGAGGAAAAGCCGTCGATAGGGTTTCGAAAATCTGGGAACGTCGTCGGGGTGAAAGGGTTTTAATTAGGTTTAAATCGTGTCCGTGCAAGATCGTGCGATCCTAACGATCTTACGATCTTGCACTATGATCCTAACGATCCTAACAGGACGACGATTTTAAGTAAACCGTGGATCGTTACCTTGTGCAAGATCGTAAGATCGTGCAATCTTACGATCTTGCACGCGATCTTAACAACATTGCTTTCAACGACCCGTTCGAGTTTGTCTTTGCTCATAGGTAACGTCAATTACGACCCAATCCATTTTACCTGACTCCCATATCTCAACAAGGTTGGTTACGTGGTTTGGGTTTTTGTTCGGGGTGTGCAAGTTTTTTTTTTTAAACAAAGAGATCCATTTAAGCTTAAAAAATTAACTCAAATATTTAAAAATGATTTTATTTAAACTGCGAGAATACCCGGTGGGTATAGAATTATGTTTTTATTTATAAATTTTTTTTAAAGATTTTAAAACTCAAACTCATAACATTGAAAAATATTTTAAAAATATATAATTTTTGTTAAAGAAAGAGTAGTCTAAATAAATTTTTTTAATATATAAAAAATTTACTCAATATTTTAATGAGAGTTTTTTTTTGAACTTTAAATAAAAATAATTTTCTTATTTTGTAGTAAACCCGATTCGCTTAATTTGCGATAGGAGCGAATCAATGGTGTTGTGATACCGAACCGATGTATGTCGAGAGGGCCAAATCCAAATTTTAGCGCTCAAAATTATTCTTTATGATGAACTTCACTAAAATCATTAATCGTTATTTGAGATGACCCCTCAAACATCTAACGAGTTAAACCGAAACGAGATCTGATCGCCACAAGCCAAAGCACGATAATAATTTATGAATAGTGATAATCAAAACAATATTCAAGGCAAGCTCTTAGTTATCTAATCAGAATGCATAAATTTACGCTAATGGAAGGAGGCATGGATACGAAAAGGATACCACAGAGAGAGCAGTGAACCAATCTAGAATCTCGCTGCGCAATGGAAAATAAGCAACCTGTCTGCGGATTGACGGAGGAAGGGGGTTGTTGTCGACGTCAACCGACAGAGACGGTCATGTGTGGGACGCTGGAGTGAGGAGGCAGGGTCGACAACGACCGGGCGGCTGGCGGTTGGTGTAGTAGGGAGGCGGGTGGTTTTGGAAACGAACAGTTGGCGTTGCAGCGACACGTGAGCGGTTCCTCTGTGCCGGTCTTACCGAGGGAACGAAGAAATTTTGTTCCTCTGAATACTCGGCTGCCCTATGCTTCACGGCGAATGTCTTAAATTATTAACTTGGCTGATTATCTCTTGTCAAATCCAATCAACTCTTGCTAATAATTACTTCCAAATATTGTTCTAAATAGAAGACAATGAGGTTTTCCAAATACACCTGCCAATTAAATTCAAAATTATTTCTTGCCTACTAATAACTCCCTAAATCTTGTTTTCACTTCTAGCTCCTTATGGAGATTTGAATTTAAATTTATGCGTCTTTTAAAATAATTCAAACTTGTCTTTTCCGTCCTACCTACTTAAATTACCGGACCTTTTATTCATGTTCTCATCGGGTGGTCAAACTGCTAAGCCGGAAACTGAAAATAACATCGTTGCGCGGAAAAAAAATGACAGAAAAGAAAATAATGTATAATAAAAATATAACTGGCGCGTGGTGATATCACGTGTCCTCGGATGCGGAGACAGTTGCATCAACTCGGCAAAAAGATTTCCCAATGCTGCAAGGCACACCCAATGGCACCCAGGTTCAAGCGTCCAACAATAAGATGATCACGTTTTTCAAGGGCGGAACAACTCCATAGGTAGGAAGTGTCCTTCACCACCCCACGCCGAACAAGCCAGCATTTTGTTGGTATCACATCCCTCACAATTCGCCACCAAAACATTCTCTCTTGATGCCAGATAAATAATTTTTTGAGCTATGAAAAATCATTAGTTGGTGCCGGAAAGAGCATCATAAGTATTTAGCTATAGAGATGATGTCCTTTTGAAGAAGTTTTGGTATTTAAAAGGAAAGGGGATAAGTAGCAGGATGAGGTAGGACAGAAGAAAGTTTATTTAGACGTGGATGATATGAATTTGCAATAATCTGAGTTTGTTCTATTGATTTGAGGTAGATAGATCATATAATGTTGTGATCGGTGTGGTGCATTGGTAGCTAAAATGCGAGGGGGATTTCGATTGCAGCTTTGAGAAGTAGAGAAGGTAGGATACTTGGGTGGAGCGGGACCATGTGATGAGCTTTTGATTTTGACCAGAGCTTTGTGAAGAACAGACGATAAGTGACTTGGGTGGGAAAGCGACCATAAGAATGAAATTTGGTTTGGAGCTGACGCAAACCTTAGGAACTTTAAAGAACCAGAATGAGACTTTAAAATGTCTGCTTCAATATTTTTTTTCGACATATGACAAATAAATTTCTATTGTCTACAAGAGATTGAAGTACAATCAACGATACTGAATGATTGTCTTATATAATTGAAACCCTAAATACCCATTTTTTATTTGTTCTTATTAGAGCTTGTGATTTCTGATTGTAGGCTGAACAAAAGGCCCGCGAGGAAAGCGAGAGGTTAAGGCAACAGGAAAGAGAACAGATTTCAGAAAAGCGCAGACGTGATTTGGTGATAACATTGGATAAAAATAACATTTTAAATGTCACAACTTAATTTTTCCCAATCTATCATTTTTCATAGAATCTTCGAATTTTAATCTACAGACTCTTCGAGCGCGTGTTGCTGCAAAGGCAGAGGAAAAGAAATTGGAGCTTTTGTTCCTCTTCTGGGCGGAGCATCATAAGAAGCTCTCCAATTTTGTAAGGTACATGAAACATGGCAAAGGCTTCTAGAATTTTTTTCCATTATTTCTTAGTGGTAAGTATTTATATGTTTCATTTCTTCTATTGTTGTTTTTTCAGTATTTCTAATATCCATTATACTATATTATACTAAAATTTTGTTTATCAACTGCAGGTTAATTTTAATTTTGGCCCAAAAGTGCCCTATTGACAATTTTAGTTGAGACAGATAAGTTTTTGTTTCTATTAGTAGCATTGAAATTCGACTGAAAGTATTCCTACATAGTCTTGGCTCTAAATTTGAATGACCTGCTGATTTTTTTATTTTGAGAAGTTTTTGAACCTCATATTCCTTTTTGTCTGGGTTACCTTTTTTAGGACAAAAGCAGAACCTCCAATATATTACATGCCAGTCAAGCCTTTAGTTCAGGATGCAGCTCTTCAGGAGCAGCAAAATGAACAGGTAAATTCTTTATGCTCACTTTTTTTGCCTGGCTACCTATTTTTACTCTATTAATTGATGTAAAACTTTTCTCCATTGGGTTTGCCAAATTTATGATCTGCATTGGGGAATTAAATGTCTTAGATACTTTATTGACCATGCAATCTTTTTTACCTCATGTTTTACCCGGAGTGGAAAATAATGTTAATTTGACACAAAGATCAAGGATTGTTCAAAAATTGGAATGATTTTTTTTGTTCTGAGTTTTAATTTAATTAACGAGTCAAATCAAAATCTAATTGATTCAGGCTTTTTGATTTATACAAGTTAGCTTGAGTTCTGGTCTAAATGTATGTGCATATTGTTTGGAAGAATAATCGAAGCAATCCAATGCTTTATCGCTGAGGTCGGGAAAATCATAGATAGAAGCTGTCTCATGCGCTCATATTCTTGTCTTTCTTAGGGAAACACCTTTTACTAGGAATTGTATTTATATTTACTATATTTCCAATTCCCTCTCTAGCTGGAGCCAAAAAAATTGACGTACCCAGCTTGTCCCAAATGTTTTTGATGTGTCTTCCTATTAAGCCTTGGCGAATATCTTATAACTGATGAGCTGTCATCACATACTTTGTTGAGATCACATTATGCACATGTTTTTCTCTTACAAAATGACATTTCACTTAAATGTGTTATGTAAGCTCATGAAACACTTGGGTTTGATACAATGTACATAGTTGCTTTAATATCACACATCAATTCAATGCCAAATTTTTGATATAAGTCAATTCTGCAATTAATTGCTTATGCCAAAGAAGCTCACAGGTAGTATGAGCTATAGCTCTATCGTCTGATTTAGCACTTGATCTTGCTATGGTGTGTTGTTTCTTACTCTTCCAAGATACTAAATTCCTCCCACAGAGACACAATACCCAATTGATACAACCCAATCCGCAATTGAGAAGTATTTTTATCTCATAGTTCCTCATATATTTATATATAATGTCTTGATGGAGATTGTTCGCGTGACATTGGAGACGATGATTAGGTCGACCTTTTTTTGGATCGTTTGATGGATGATCGGAGTTTGTGATCGTATCAGGCTCATTATCTGCATTTTTTAATGTATTTGTTTTTATTTTTTGGGCACATTTTTTGGGAATTAGGTCAAGTAATACGTTTTCTCGATTTGGGCTATTAAATCGCTTAAACTAATTCATATTTTTATATGCTAAGAGCAACCCACAAAAAAGTCTATCGTGGATTTACGATTTTCTGATGAAGATACCACACAATCTACAGCTCGGTGCGTCACCTAACCTCTCGCACGGTGCATAGCGGCGGGGCCTACCTTTGGGGGCATCGAAGCCTCCCTTCGCCGCCTTCCGCCGCCTTCCACCGCCATTACGACCTTTGGTGGCCTTCTCCCAGCTCTCCAGCAGCACCGTTGAGGTTTCCAGTCCCTGCCGCCGCCATCCCGAGCCTCCCACACTCCTCCGCCACCATCCCTAGCCTTCTGCCCCTCTGCCGGGCCCCTAGCATCCCTTGCCCCTCCATTGCTTCTTTCTCGCATTAGAGCCAACACTGCAACATTCCAACCCTCTTGCAACCGCCCCTACCTTCCTAGCACTGTCTGAACCCCCCCTACAACAGCTATCAACCACTTCCCCCTCTTCCTTGCTACAACCAACCATCACACATCCTTCATCATTGGCCGAACCTCCTCCTTACCTTCCCCCCTTATCTTCACCTCAAAATCCAGCCCTTTATTCCCTGTCCAACTATGAAACAACCACTCTCCCTCCTCCCTCGGCCCCGTCTACAGACTTTGTTCTTCCAGAGTACCAACACCACATCTGCAACAACCGAATTTTTGTACCTTAACCAACAACCCTTTACTTGTTGAGTTCTGCACTTATTTTCAAATTTCACATTGTACGAATGTACTCTTTATTGCTAGTAATATTGGGCTCTCATTAGTTTTGTTTGAGATCTTTTTTGTGTGCATTATTTATTTGTTCGGTACTTAATTTCAGTGCATTCTCATTTAATTACAATTATTACATGCTTTCTTAAATTGCGATATTTGTGATCAATTATGCCGCCTGCGCAAGATGTTAAAATTATTGTTGTTTAATTAATTATGCGTTGGAAATAATTGTATTATTGAATCATTTGCGGGTATCATATTAGAATTTAGAGTTAGTCGCAAGAAGTTCATCGGATTGCGCGCATTCATCCATTCCCAATTTCATTTTATGGTTTGTCTTAAGTTCATTACATTCATTGCATGTTCGCTTGCATTGCGTTTAGGGTTACGACATTGCACGTCTGCCACCTGTATATTTGTCATGCGTCAATTGGTATCAGAATCAGGTTCGAGCTTTACTTTGATACGCAGTCATTTAGTCTATATGTTTCTTCATGTCTAGTAATCATCATCATCATCATCATCTTTCTCTACTATTTGAGGATCCCACGTCCGTCTATGCCTGATCTCTTAGAGCTCTTTCAGAGAGATCATCATATTATTATGATGATTTTTCTCGTCCCTGACCCATCTCTCATAGAGATCGTGACAATCCATCAACACAACTTGATTATGGTAGGAGCAGCTACTACTATGATCGTTGTTTTGAGGACAGTCTCGTAAGTTTTGTAGAGTTACTCTGCGGGTTGATGATTTGTCGAGTCCCGAGACCTTTAGCTATTGGCTCGTGGACATAATATGTTATCTAGATCACTTTGAGTTATTCTGTGAGTGTTTTGCCAGATTTGTGAAGCTTAGGTTGCTAGGTCAGGTGAGAAAGTTCTGGGATAACATTGTGAGAATCCTTGTGCGAGATCGTCTTTACCTTATCACTAGTTGGGTGGAGATGAGCGGAGATTGTGTCACAGGTATTTGCCAACATCATATAAGTGTTGTCTCCTCAAACAAGTATTTACCCTCCAATAAGGGTCTATGTCAGCTATTGAGTATAAAGATTATTTTGACAAGTTAGTTGTGAGGAGCGACATTCATGATGAGCCAGTCATAGTCACTGTCAGATTACATTCCAAACTTCGATCTGCAATCTACGTAACATTGAGTGGTCATCGATTAGATTTTATCGAGCAGACATTTTAGCTCGCCCTCCATTACGAGTAGTACTTGAGATCCACTAGAGTAACTCGAGTAAACTCACACTCTGACTCCCTCATCATAAAGAGTCCTCCATGTCCCAAGGCTACCACCACGCCTACTCGTGTCCCCTTGGATACAAGACATGACTGATGATACCGAGTTATTCCACTTCACTGAGATATTTTGTTCGATTAGTGGTCTGTCATATGCGTCTGAATTATATCTTATGAGAATAAGTGCAAACGATCTAGTGATTCTATATTTTTATGTCCTATTGTAGTGATAGACCCTTCTTTTTCTCCGATCCCATGTGTTGACTTAATCACGAGCTTTATCATAAACCTTCTTTTTAGTCCGCGTTCATCTTAGTGGACTCACGTTGTGCTGACGAGTCATGTCTTAAGTGAGGGTCAAAGGTCTAGCATTGTTAATTGCTGCGTTTCTACGGACACTACTATTATTGATGTTTTTTTTGGAGGATCACCTTGCTATTATTTCCACTTTCACGGAACCCTTCGTTGAGTCCTTGAGAGGCCTATTTGACGATCTTCGCTTTCCAAGGAGCTTTTACCTTGGCATGCATTGGCTCGTGTCTTCGCACGAGTGATCATCACATTTGCGATGGATTTTCTTATATAACTCTGGAGAGCCACCTTATGAGCTTTACCCTTTTGGAGATACTCGATACACCTCTGCGTTGCATTCTTCAAACACCATGTTCAATATTCTTTCGGGCAATGATATGATTCATAATGAATTTTTATATCAACCATCGGGTGTCCCCCAGATGATTCATGTTCCTTGAGAAACACTTGGCATACTATGATATTGAATCTCATTGTTGATGTCCCAATCAGTAATTTCGAATGTTTTTTGTACACTCGACGAGTATATCTATACCCTGCCCAACGAACCTCCGATTAAACACCCATCTTTAGAGACCTTCCTCACTACATGGAGTCAGTGCTTAGTCAGTCTATCAGGTCGATCATTATCATTTGCATTTGTTATATGTTTTGTGTGACGTATTCCGATGTAAAGTTATATTAAATAATAAAACTTTTAAAACCAACGTCAATAATCACAAGAGAAAGTAAATGTTCAAAGAAGGTGATTGTGTGATGATTTGCACATTATTTGAGAGCTTCTCATTAGGGATATCTTTTAGTGTCATTGCTAGGCGAATATGTCCATAACTGTCATGAGAGTGTCTGAGTCAAATTTCTTTGAGCTTGATATTACTGTGGATACAAGTGTTTATCTTGTTCTCAATATATATGATTTGACTCTAGATATGGAGCCCCCTAGTTTTGAACCTTCAACCTTCCCTTTTAGCCTCATTTTTCACCATTACAACAACCTCTCCTATATCTCCAACCTTCACTACAGCCTTACCGTTCACCATGTATCCCTACCCTTCATCCCCACGCGTCTTGTCTAGTGCTTGGGACCCTTGGGGAACTTCAACGACATGGTGACCTTGTGCAAAGACAATTCCTACCAGGAGCGACTAAGAGTCTTGCCTGACATGTTTCGAGACATGTATTCTCCATTCACCAGAGATGAATGCTTCTGAGCCAGAGAAATTGATGGAAATCGTTCGCGTGACATTGGAGATGATTGGATCGATATTTTTTTGGATCGTCAAATGGACGATTGGAGTCTGTGCTAGTGTTAGACTCATTTTTCTGCATTTTTTATACATTTATTTTTATTTTTCGAACGCATGTTTTGGGAATTAGGTTATGTAATGCAGTTGGTCTATTTGGGTCATCAGATCACTTAAACTAATCTCAATTTTGATATACTAGGAGCAATCAACATAAAACGCTATCGAGTATTTGCGGTTTTCCTAAGAAGATACCGCTCGATTTACAGCTTCGTGCAACACCGAGCCTCCCACGTGATGCAAAGCTGTCAGGTTTCGCTTTTAGGGGTACCGACGTCGCATCCACTGGGCTTGTAAACAGTTTGGTTCAGTTCAGTTTTAGGTGAAACTGAATTGAATATCATTAGCTTTTACACACCCCAAACCAAAACAGAACTGAATCAAATCGGTTTGATTTGGTTTTTAAACATCGGTTTGGTTTCTGACATACTTAATTAAAAATACAAACAAAAGTTACAAATATTTTTTTTATTTGTGTCGCACATGATTTCTTTTCCTTCAATGATTTGATCATTACTTTTATCCACCAACGACACTATATCAATTTTTGACATTTACATTGCAATAAAGATTGAAAAAAGATCAAATGAATGCAAACATACTATTAGTACATTGCAGTACATATGTATCAAAAAACATTTGAAACATGGTTCGTTGGTTCGGTTTCATCGTTTACTGAAGGTGTAAACGGAACCAAACCGGTTTATTTTCAACCCCCTGAAATCGAAATCGAATCGAATTGGCCGGTTCGGTCCGAAATTTTGTTTGGTTTGGGTTAGTTCGGTCGTTTTTTAGTTTTTTGTGCATATCCCTACCATCCACTGCATTCCACCGCCCATACGACCTCCGTCGGCCTACCCTTAGCCCTTGAGCTGCGCCGTCAAGGCTGCCAGTCTACTCCTTCATCAGTGCTCTTCTCAGCCGCCATAGCCTTCATCCCTTGCCTCCAGTGCCACCCCACTATCCCTCATATGGCGGTCCCTTTTAGCGACTTTGTTCCTCCAGAGTACCAACACCACATCTGCAACAACCAGATTTCTGCACTTTCATTGTCGATCCTTTACCTGGTAAGTTTCACACTTATTTTCAAATTCCACTTTATTCAGTTGCAATCTTTATTGCAAGTAATATTATACTCTCATTAGTTTTGTTTGGGCTCTTTATTTTGACGTGTATTATTTATTCCTCCGATACTTTATTTCAATGCATTCTCATTTAATTTCAATTATCACATACTTACTCAAATTGCGATATTTGTGATTAATTGTGAAACTTGCGCAAAATGTTAAAATTAATATTGCTTAATGAAATGCGCGTGAGAAATAATTGTATATGATTGAATCATTCATGCACATCACATTAGAGTTTAAAGGTAACTGTTAGAAGTTCATCGGATTGCGTGTGTTTATTCATCCGTGTAGAGAAAAAAATCAACTTTGTATATACTATCTCAATAATGAAATACACTGTATGAATACACATTTATAGGAGGGAGAAAGAGAGAAGAGAGTTCTATACAAGATGTGGGACTAAAGAAGAGAAAAAATGAAATACAAATAAATGGGCCACTTTACATGAGCTTTTCCAACACTCCCCCGGAAGCTGGAGCGCACAAGTCGTATGCACCAAGCTTGGACAGACACTGGTAGAATAGGGTACTAGGTAGAGCCTTTGTGAGGATATCCGCAACTTGTTCAGTACCTGGAACATGCTTCAATTCTATCTTCTTCATTTGGACTTTCTCCCGGATAAAGTGTCATTCTACTTCGATATGTTTCGTTCTTTCATGAAAGACTGGATTCTTCGCAATATGTATTGCCGCTTGGCTGTCGCATAACAAGATGGCAGGTGAAAGAAGTTTTACCCCTAGATCGACAAGGAAACTTTCAAGCCAGGTAAGCTCAGAGACAGCATATGTCATCGATCGGTATTTTGCTTCAGCTGATGATCGAGCAACCACTGCTTGTTTCTTACTTCGCCAGGTGGCGAGATGTTCTCCAAAATAGGTACAAAAACCACTGGTTGACCGGCGATCATCCAAGGAACCGGCATGGTCTGCATCAGAGTACGCAACCAATGTTGGAGTAGAGGATGAGGTTTTGTATACCAATCCTTGACCCGGGGCTGTTTTAAGGTATTTAAGGATGCGCTCAACAACTTGAAGGTGAGATGTTCGCGGAGCATGCATATACCTGCTGACCACCCCAACAACGAAGGAAATATCCGGTCTTGTGACCGTTAGATAGATCAATTTTCCAAACAGTCGTCGATAGTATTCCGGATTTTGAAGCGGAAGGTTTGTATCAGAAGAATGTGCACACAACTTATGATTTGCATCCATTGGAGTAGTAGTAGACTTGCATCCCGAGTAGCCAGCATCTTGAAGGAGATCCAGACAGTACTTCCTTTGGAAGATGACGAGTCCATCCGGTGGTCTTGCGACCTCAAGACCAAGGAAGTAACGAAGATGTCCCAAATCTTTTGTTTGAAAGACAGGGCTGAGGTGCTGTTTCACTGCTTGGATGCTTTTTGAATCGTCTCCAGTGATTAAGATACCATCAACATAAAAGAGCATTTCCCGTTGCCTTATTTCGCGTGAACAGTGAGAAGTTAGCTGAACTCCGAGTAAAGCCGACTTGCCAGACGATCTTACTGAACTTGTCAAACCATGCCCGAGGAGATTGTTTGAGACCATATATGAACTTCTTAAGATGATAAACTCGGGACTCCCCCGTGGTCTCAAACCCGGGAGGTTGCTGCATGTAAACCGTTTCCTGGAGGTCGTCATTGAGAAATGCATTTTTGATGTCCAGTTGGTGTAATGGCCATTGACGATGCACAACCACTGAGAGAAGAACACGAACGGTGTTCAGCTTGGCCACAGGAGAGAATGTTTCCTCATAATTGAGGTTGTGCTGTTGGGTGATGCCACGAGCCACCAGGCGGGCCTTCAGACGGTCAATCGTCCCATCAGGGGCATGCTTGATCACAAAGACCCATTTACACCCAACAGGTGTCTGACCGGTAGGTAATGGTACCAAGTTCCAAGTCTGGTTAGCCCAGAGAGCCGTCATTTCTTCTTCCATGGCTGCTCGCCAGGCAGGATGTTGGAGAGCCTCATGCGCAGAGTTATGTACAAAAATAGGGATAATGAAGTGACAAAAGTTTGAAGTTGTGGAGATAGGCGATGTAAAGATACATAATTTGCCATGAGATGAGATGCAGATTCTGGTGCCGGATCAGCGGGAATCGGAGCATCAGAGGTCGAGGTAGACTGCAGTGGGGCACTGAAGGCAGGATGACAATGAGTGTAGAGACGAATAACAGGAGGGTTGACAATAGGAAGGCCTGGGCCAGAGGTCTTGGTGGTGGAGGAGTGGTAACGGGAATGATAGGACGTAAGACGGTTGGTGATGGAGGTTTAGGATCTGAAGCAGAGAAGAAAGGAAAATCCTCCCGAAAGGTAACATCAGTAGAGACTGTCACCTTGCGGGTAGCCGGAGAGTAGCATACGTAGCCTTTCTGTGTCCGTGAGTAGCCAACAAAGATGTGTTTGGCTGCCCGGGGATCCAATTTGTCCAAGGATGGACCAAGGGTGTGAACGTAGCAAGTGCACCCAAGGATGCGGGGTGTGAGAGAGAATGCCGGAGTAGACGGGAATATGAGGCTGAATAGAATGACATTGTGGAGGATGGGGGAAGGAAGACGGTTAATCAGATAACAAGCCGTCAAAAGAGCAAAGTTTCAATAAGTTTTGGGAACGTGCATTTGAAGCATGATGGAGCGGGCCACATCGAGAAGATGTTGATTCTTCCGCTCAGCGACTCCGTTTTGTTGGGGGGTATATGCACATGAAGTTTGGTGAATAACCCCAAAGTCAGAGCTAAGAGTTGCAAATTCGTGGCTAGTGTATTCACGAGCATTATTCGTGTGGAGAGTTTTGATGTTCGTGGAGAATTATGTGTGGGTCTCAAGAAGGAAAGCCCGAAAGACACGAGGAAGCTCAGAGCGATCACGAAGTAGGTATAACCATGTCATTCGTGAATAATCATCAATGAACGTTAGAAAATAATGATAACCAGAAATGCTAGTAACTTTGTACGGACCCCAAATATCAGAGTGTACTAAAATAAAAGGAGCAGTGCTCCGAGTACAATGAGATGAAAAAGATGAACGAGGCTGCTTGCCTAACACACATGATTCACACTGAAAAGAAGATAAAGATACATCTGGTAGAGCCTTCTGGAGGACTGGTAAAGGGGCATGGCCAAGACGCCGATTCCAATTGACGGAGGAGACAAAAGAGAGGATATCTGGAGGGTCATCAAGGAAATAGAGCCCGTTCTGCAGTCGCCCCTTACCAATGATAGTCCGCGTCTTGTGATCCTGTATCAGAAAATAAGAAGAGGTGAAGGTTACAGAGCAATTTAAATCATTAGTCAGACGACCAACAAAAAGTAAATTAAACGGGGATCCCGGAACATGAAGAGCCGAACGTAGAGAGAGAGGAGAAGTGAGAGGGATATCAGCCGAGCCAGAGACAGGAACAGTGTCCCCATTGGCCACTGTGATACACTTAGGATGAGGAGAATCCAGGTATTGATGTGGCCGCATGGAGGTGATGTGATGGGTGCCACCTGAGTCCACTATTCAGTGCAAACTAGTGGAGAGACAAGCGATACCTTCTTGGGAGATGGAGGCTGCAGAGACAACGGAGGCAGGTGGGCGACTGAGCAGACCATGGAGTTGTTGGAGCTGAAGGCGGGCCTCTTCAAGGTCAGTATGAGCAGAGGAGTCGGTAGCAGCAACAGTGGCCTGTGGATGAGGAGGAAGCCCATGCTTGCGATATCATGTGGCCTCAAGGTGACCGTCGTTACCGCAGAAGGAACACTTTGGGCGAGGTCGGCCTCCCCGTTCGCGGCCCCGAGATCCAGACACCCCCCCCCCCCAGGCAGCAGGGGTGCAGATGTCTGCTGCAGAAGAGTCGGGGATGGAGGAGCAAAACTATCATGAGGCGGTGAGACCTTGAGCAGCATGGAACACACATTTGATAGTGAGGGGGTAGCAGCCGAGGAGAGGATCTGGGCCCGAACGCTCTGAAGATGAGGTGGAACACGAGCCATCATCATGACCACACCGACAACTTCTTTTTGAGCACGTTTTGCAACAAGATCCAACGCAGGAGGTTGATGTTGGATCCATGCTTTAACTAGAGTCTTGGCCCGAGCAACAAAGGAGGTGAGGTCGGTGACCCTGCCAACATCAAGGGACTGGAGATCAGTGATGATGTCATAAATATGCTGGAGACTATCTTTACCGGAATATAGAGACTGGAGCTCATCCCACATTGCCTTGGCCGTTTCGTGATACATGGTCATGCGGTAGGGTTCAGTATCAAGGGAGATGAGGAGCCATGTCTGAACCCGACCATCGTTGTGCAACCAATCATCAGTAGGATCAACAGGAGGCGCTTGGGTCAAGTGATGTAGAAAACCTTTGGACTGTAGTACACGACGAACAGAGTGTACCCACTCCACGAAGTTCTTCTTCCCGTCTAGCGAAATAGTAGTAATCCGCAATTCATCACAGAGTTCAGGGGCAGAGGCCGGGCGGTCTGCAGAGGAATAGGCCGTCTGTCCGGTTGACTCAGGAGAGGTCGCCATGGCTAAGCGAGCAGGAGGCTAGGCCGGCGGACAGGAAAACAGCGACTAGACAGGAGACCGCATAGTCTGGGTCACAACCCACCAGCTGCAAGGCAATGAGCCCGCCGCGATCAGAATGCGGAGCGGATAGCTGGGAGAAGCCGCACGGTCACAGTGATAATACACCAACGGCAAGGAGGATGCCACGACCAATATGCGGAGCCCGCAACAGAGAGGGGAAACCACTAGTGACAAGACAGGTCGCAGCGACTAAGCGGTGAAGAGGCCAGACGAGAAGACCGCACGGTCACGGTGAGTACACCAGCGTCAAGGGGAGATGCCGCGACCTAGATGCGGAGCTTGCCGAGAAGAGGAGAAGCCACAACGACAAGAGACACAAAGCGCGGCGAGAAGAGAAGCCACGACGACTAAGGCAAGTCGTTGCGAGCAGGGAGCAGAGTAGCGAGAAGGAAGAGCTCGGCGGGTAGACTAGGAGACCGCAACGAGTAAGATACTCAACTCGCGGCGAGAAGAGAAACCGCGGCACTAAGACAAGTCGCGACGACTAAGACAAGTCACGACGAGTAAGACAAGTCGCGGCGAGTAAGACAAGTCGCGGCGAGTAAGACAAGTCGCGGCGAGTAAGACAAGTCGCGGCGAGTAAGACAAGTCGCGGCGACTAAGACAAGTCGCGGCGACTAAGACAAGTCGCGGCGACTAAGACAAGTCGCGGCGACTAAGACAAGTCGCGGCGACTAAGACAAGTCGCGGCGACTAAGACAAGTCGCGGCGACTAAGACAAGTCGCGGCGACTAAGACAAGTCGCGGCGACTAAGACAAGTCGCGGCGACTAAGACAAGTCGCGGCGACTAAGACAAGTCGCGGCGACTAAGACAAGTCGCGGCGACTAAGACAAGTCGCGGCGACTAAGACAAGTCGCGGCGACTAAGACAAGTCGCGGCGACTAAGACAAGTCGCGGCGACTAAGACAAGTCGCGGCGACTAAGACAAGTCGCGGCGACTAAGACAAGTCGCGGCGACTAAGACAAGTCGCGGCGACTAAGACAAGTCGCGGCGACTAAGACAAGTCGCGGCGACTAAGACAAGTCGCGGCGAGCGGGAAGAAGGAAAGCGGGTAGATGATGTGGTGAGTAGTGAGAGGGAGACTGCGCGGATAGATAGAGAGACCGCGCGGGCAGAGGAAAACAAGGAAGGGAAGGCCCCACTTGTTAGAAAGGTTATAAAGGGGAGGGGAAGAAGAAGAGGTGGAAGCCACGAGAGAGACAGAGCAGAAGAAGCGGTTAAAATAACCTTATCCGCGCGGGAAGCCGCGGTTATGGATACTCCGGCTAGAAAAAGGGCAGCCCGCACGACACTGCGGCCAAGCAGGAGAGGAAGCCGCCCGGTAAGCCGGAAGAACATGCGGTTTCAAAAAGGACAGGCCGGACCGTCTTCCTCTGATACCATGTAGAGAAAAACTCAACCTTGTATTTACTATCTCAATAATGAAATACACTGTATGAATATACATTTATAGGAGGGAGAAAGAGAGAAGAGAGTCCTATACAAGATGTGGGACTAAAGAGGAGAAAAGATGAAATACAAATAAATGAGCCACTTTACATGGGCTTTTCCAACAATCCACATCTTCATTTTAGAGTTTGTCGTAGGTCCATTGCATTTATCGCGTGCTCGCTTGCATTGCATTTAGGATTAGGGCATCGTACGTTCTCCACCCGTTGATTTGGCCTACATCATACCTACTCTTGGAGTCTCATTTACTATCTCAAATTATTGATAATGACATTCATGTGAGGAGTCCTCAACATTGCCATAAATTGATTAACCACACTTACTAGAAAACCATTATCAACTCTTGTAATAGTAATACAACTTAGTTCTCCAACTAGTAGTTTATCCCTTACCGGATTCTCAACCACTTTCCCTGGGTCAATTTAATGTTTGGATCCATTGAATTTTCAGCATACTTGCAACATTCCTGCTTTAGTCAGGACATTCATAGTATATTTCTTGGCATTAGACTTCTGGCTGAAGATGTACTTGCAACTTTTATACCGAAATATTTTTTTTGGTTTATCCATGTCCTTAGTTTGAAAGTGACCTTGAAGAACCTTACTATCTCCACCCGTGATCACAATATCATCTATATACAACAAGAGTAATATTCCCTTCTTGTGTGTGTCGATAGAAAGTAGAATGGTCCACCTTACATCTGTGTAGCCCAAATTGCTCTAACATGCTCTAGAATTTTCCAAACTAGGTTCAAGGTGATTGTTTTGTTGTTGTCCTTATCAACCTGTTTGGTTTTTAGTTGAGGAATGAGCCCATCTGAATTCATCTTGATATCATACACCTATTTGGACCCAACTACAGATTTGCCCCTTGGTAAATACACAAAATCCCATGTGAATTTACATCCAATACAATAATTTCTCCACCATGTCTGTTTCCATCCAAAATTAGTCAGAGCTTGTTGTGCAGTCTTAGGGGCAGTGACGAAAAACAAAACAATAAAAATGCATGATTTTGGCGAGATAGACCTATAACACTTATGTCCTTTTTATCTCCAAAAGATATATTTTGTGCTTTAGAAAGTGAGAGGATGACTACGAAATAAGTCTTTCTCAGGAAAAAATAATATTATTGAGAATATAGGACAACATTTGATTGATTAAGTGGCAGACGGTAAGAGCAGCATCAACCCAATATGACTTAAGAACTGATGCGGAGCGGACATGCGGACCCGCAACGGAGGATGAGTTTTCAGCCCGTTTGGGGCTGATTGACTACTTACCATATATGACATATTCAGATCGATGATCCAACTCCACGAATGCGTTCGGCCCGTCGTTCCGACACAGTTTCATATATTATATTGTCATTTTTGCTCTATTTTTGATGTAATCGGGCTACCCCATCTCCGACCAATCATAATCGTCGATGGTGGGATGTCCTAATATCTCTTTATTATAAATAGATGTGTATGAGGGCTGCTATAGGCTATTGTAGATTTTGGAGAAGAGAAATCCCGAAATCCGGTGATCCCTCCACGATGCGGACTCTGTAGAACCGTGGGTGACGACTCCTAGACGTTTATCTTCCTCCCCAAGGTAATACCTAACCCTAGCCTATTTTCCCCACCTCTAACCCCCTACCGCCCCTCCCAAAGCCACCATAGTATCCACCGACCTCCCTACAACCCTGCCTTTTTCAGTCGCTTGCAACCCCTCTTTTCCCCTCTCCAACAACAGCCGTCGGACCCTCCACCACTCCCAACAGCAGCCGCCAGCCCCTCCCATCACCTCACAGCCACCACTACTTATTTCCCCTGCTTCCACAACCACCACCGCCCCTCCCTTGCTGTTGAAACCAGAAAATTGGTCTTTGTGGAATTTGGGGTCCCAAAAAGGGGTGTGGCCTCACAGTTACTTCTCTCGAGATAGCAAACTAGACCAAAGACTTGGAAATCCGGGAACAAAACCGAGATCTCAGCGGGGAGGTCCCACCACACACTCGAAAAATCTAAGAACGCTTCCCCTCCCAAACAAATGCTGAGCTTGGGCACCCTGAAGAACACTCTAGGCTCACCAAGAGAAGCCCGAGGAATAAGGAAAATAGAGAATCTGTCTCTCCAAAGGGTGCCCTCTCGGGTTTATTTATAGTTTTCCATACTTGGTCTGTCAACAACGTAACTCTGCTGTCACAATTTCTCTATACGCAACCCAATTGAGTCTGCCAACAGCGTAACTCCGCTGTCACATTTCCCTATACACAACTCAATTGAGTTTGCCAACAACGTAACTCCGCTGTCAAAAAGAACTATCTGCAGGCCTCCCGGGGATACCCAAGTCATTTCACCTCTGGGCCTCACCGGGCGAGTGGCTCGGGAAAACACCTCTCGCCTGAAGCGGCGGATGAGGGGGGAGCCAGGCATTCTCCTCCCAGCCTCGCCAATGGGCGAGTGTGAGTTCTAACCTCCACCTGCCTGAGGCGACGACGACCCTCCTACCCGCGCATGAAGGCGCGAGCCTTGGGCGAATGCGTGATGAAAACCGCACTTGCCCGAGGGTCTGACGACCCCTCCTGACTTGGGCGAGTGCTCATTGATGTGCTGGTCGAGTGCGGGCCAGCCTACCCCACTCGCCTCTCCGACTAACTTGAACCCAAAAATCTTCCTGCCATGCCTTGAACTCGTAGGAGGGTCCCACTCAGCGAATATGAGGTTGTACACTTGCGGCCTCCAACTGCCCGGTTTTGCTACCACAACCCCCATCCTGTGGAACAACCTCCAAGTCTCCATCCTCCACCGGATCTGTCCAGATTTGGGAATTCCAGCCCAGATTCAGCCACCTTCACTTCTCCGATTTACCTCCCACAACCCAGATCCGCTCCCAAATCACCAGATCTACATTTCCGCACTCCGATCCCCTTCCCTAAGCCAGATCCACTCATCCCCCACATCATACCGCCACCGGTTCCTCTCCTGATCGTTCCTATTGTGCCGAATATCTCCGGATCTGCTCTTCTACGATAGCCCCCATGTTTTGTGTGTTGTTATTTTTTGTATGAATCTTGTTTCTCAATATTAAACTATGACGATGCGATTTATATTTGTTTGGATAAATAACATCGTAGAATTTTGTTCTCGATTTATTTTGTAATTTGCAGGAACTATTCGCCGCACGCTCTCACTTTCACCCTTCACGCGAAGGAAAGCCTAATCCTGCTTGCCTAAAGAACTATTTTTATTTTGCTAGAATTATCTGTGTAGTTTGAATATTTATTGCTTAATTTGATTTCGCTGTCGGATTTGCATTGTATGTAGGGTTAGGGCGTCATTCATTTGCTGCCTATAGATTCGTCCTGCGTCAATTGGTATTAGAGGTAGGTTGTGAGCACTCTTTTGATACACGGTTTTAGAGTCTATAAGTTTCTTCATGACTGAGTATCGCCAATATTCCTCTCCTCTATTTGAGGATCTCGAGTCCACTTTACCCGCTCCCATAAAGCCCCGTCAGGGAGATCCTCACGTTACCACGATGATTATTCTCAATCGCAACACACCACATCCAGAGATCGCGTTGATCCACCGACACGATCTCACTATGCTAGAGACGATCAGTTTGATGATTGTCGCCGTTCATATCCCGGTGCGCGAGCGGGTTGTGTTGATCCTTCCACGCAACTTGATTACATTAGAGAAGATTACTATGATGATCGTCGTTTTGAGAGAGATCTTGAGTGGCAGTTTCACACTGATGCCCCTTCTTTTGATGACTCATCAAGTTTCGAGTCTTTCTGTTATTGGATCATGTATATGGAATATTATTTCGATCATTTTGAATTATTCGGTGAACGACGCATCAAGTTTGCGAAACTTAGGCTTCTAGATCAGGCGAGAGCGTATTGGTCTAGCATTGAGACCCGCAAGCGAGATTGTCTTCCTCGCATCACTAGTTGGGTTGATATGAAACGTATGTTGTGCCAGAGGTATTTGTCTTCGTTGTATCAGAGTCGTTTGCTCGAACAATTATTTTCCAATCAGTAAGGATCCATGTATGTCGTTAAGTACTAAGATCGTTTTGATGAGTTAGTTGTGATGAGTGATATCGAAGAGGAGCCAGCTACGACCACTTCCCGATTTCAGTTTAAACTTCGATCTGACATACGTATTGAGTTGGCTTATCACAGCTTGAAGTCCCTTGAGCAGACATATCAGCTCGCCCTTCTTCCTGAATAGACCTTAAGATTTGCAAGAGCTGGTCGATTGGATTCACACCTTGACCACTGTAGTACGAGCCCCTCCCATACCGAGGTCACCACGATGCCTACCGTTGTCCTGTCAGACACGACAAAGATCATAACTGATACAAATGTCTCTCAACTCAGTGAGGTACTTAGCCTGGTGAGTGGTCTCTCAATTTTTTTCTAACTCTTCTTTTGTGATCTCGACTTAGAGTGAGTCTGAGCGGCCTATTGATTTTATAGTGATGTGTCCCTCACCTACACCCCTTCATCTGCCATGTCTTGGGTTGGTTAACACCTATATCATAGATTCATTTCTTGACAATGCGCCGACAGACCCATTCTTGAGAGCAGGTCTATGTCCTTCTCCCCTTGTCATTGCTTCGTGTCATATCACGACCGAGATCCCAGAGCCAGGTGTTGATCTCATAGTAGCTATCTCACCCATTTATGGGGACATTACCCCTTACGTTGGTACTCATATAGATGATTATGACCCTGTTGACTAGTTTTATGAGGATCCCCCTGTCGAGCCTCCTGATGAACCACCACGTCTTGATTATGATGAGATTCAGGTGAGCCACTCATTTATGAGTATTGATTTATTGACGTCTCTTCCATTATTGTCGTTGATCTTGCTCCAGAGAATGAATCTTGAGTGGAGCATCAAGTACGTAGGTCTTTCCTTAAGTACACTTGAGCATACTCTTGTTATTTCGAGAGCCTACCTTATGACGCATGACTCTCTTGAATAGTTTTGGGACACACCGCTTGCTGATCTGCCAGGTGAGTTTTTTTGTTTTTAGTGACACTTGTCACACTCTAAAGTCACATCTTCTAGCCGATGTACATGATTTTCACTTAGGTGGTCGTCGCATTCGCGATGACTTTTTATACATACCTCCTGGTGAACCCCCTAATGTGTCACGCTCTCTGGGAGACATTTGACTTTTTATGAGTTCGTATTTGAGTATTGATGTCTCACACAGTCATTTGGATACTCGTCGCACACTCAATGAGTTTTTCTACACTCCACCGAGAGATCCTCCTGATTGGCCACCTCATTTTGTAGATTTCTATATATAGAGCATGTTGTGTCTGTCATGTTTCATTTGCATCACTCGTATTAGTTTGTTAAATCATTTGTTCATCATTTGCATGCGTCTGTTGAATCGTTTGTTCATTGTTTGCATGTGTTCCATGAGTCGGTCCGACGGAGGATTAATATTGGTAATAATTCTTATAAATCGCATGCCTGTTCACGAGCAATAACAGGTATTTCATGAAAGCGAGCAGGTGATGGCGAGAATCCGCGTTGTGAGGCTCCTTGAGAGGTCTGGTAAAAGTTTGAGCGTTAGGCGAATGGATACTACATAATCATTAGAAGGATCAAAGTAAATACCTATGATTTTGATATCCATACGAGCATGAGTATTAATGTCGAGGATCTGACATCGTACTACAACCCTCACGAGCATGTGGACTCATTTTGTGTAGATCCTCTTGAGCCTACACCCCTACATCCTTTGGAGTGTACACCTCCACATCCTCAGCCTTGCACCCAGTCCACTTTTGAGCCCCACCCTCTTTTGGGTCAATCGCATATGGCTTCACCGTTTGCACCAGTGATCGCACTGGGGCTTCCAGCACATCGGTAGATTATTTAGAGCATTATAGTTATCGTAGCTCATGCATGTATAACCGCGCCAGTCAGCTAGACACAGGAGTACCATGGGCGAGGATACTTTCCCAGTGACGACGCTTGGACGACCTCTGGTGGACCTCATCGAGTCTTACCTGACATACAACAAGAAAATTCCTATCTCTATTCATCAGGAGATGAATTTTTTCAAGCCGGGGAGAATGATACGGAGCAGAGATGCGGACCCGCAGTGGAAGATGAGTTTTGAGCCGATTCACTAATTACCACATATGGATTCCACGGATGCGTCCAGTCCGTCGCTCTGACACAGTTTTATATATTATATTGTCATTTTTGCTTTATTTTTGATGTAATCGGACTATCCCATCTCCGGCCAATCATAACCGTCGATGGTGGGATGCCTAATATCTCTTTATTATAAATGGATGTGTATGAGGGCTGCTATTGACTATTGCAGATTTTGGAGAAGAGAAATCCCGAAATCCGGCGATCCCTCTACGTCGCCGACTCTGTGGAACGCTAGGTGACGACTCTTAGGCCCTTATCTTCCTCCCCAAGGCAATACCTAACCTTACCTGTTGAAACTGATATCTGGTCTCAGAGAGAGTTCAGAATCTAAGGGGGTAGTCTGCACTTACTCATCACGAACTGAATTTCTGGCCAAAGACTTTGAACTACGAACAAACCCTGAGTTGCAGCGAGGAGGTCCCGCCACACACTCGGAAGATCTAAGAGAGCTTCCCCTCCCAATCCAAAGCTGAGCGGGGCACCTTGGAGGGTTCTCGAAATTAACCAAAGCAGACCAGAGTAGGAATAAAGCCATAGATCGATACTCTCCCAAGGTGCCCTTAAGAGTCTATTTATATTTTTCTAAGTCTGGTCTGTCAATAGCGCAATCCCGCCTTTTGGTTTTGCTAAACGCAACTTAAATTGGTCTGTCAACAACGAAACTCCGCTGTTTAGATGAGCTATTAGCAGTCCAACAAGGACATTCTAGTTAAAACACTGTTGGACGAGTGGTTCATGCGGTTGTCACTCGCCTGGGATAGCGAATGCCTGATGTGGCTGACACTCGCTACCACCCCGGGGTTGAGGGCGATTGCTGGCCCGGACCCCACTCGCCCATCCCTTGGCTAGACCCTGGGGAGAATGTGGGCCTGTGCGCTCCACTCTCCCCCTGCGACTGATGGCCTAACCCCACGCAAGCTGGGGAGTTCCTTCCCCACTCGCCAGTCTGACTCGCCACAGCCTAAAACTGCTCTATTTGCCTTGGTTTTTCTTCCGAGGGATCCACTCGGTTAACACGGGGTTGTACACAATCCCCGCTCTTAACAAGATTGTCCCAAGCTCGAAAAGAAATGCTCAACCCCAGGTGTTCGACGAGTGCTGGCTAATCTCGAGGGAATCAAATGGTGGACTCCACAATGTGTTATATATACATGTCATCCTAGGGGAATAAGGCATACCATTACCCTCCCCTCTCCTTTTCTTGATCACGTCATGCCTCTCTCTAAGGAATTCCAAGATCGTCTCGCCAAGGTCAGGGAGTTTCATTCATTTAATACGGCTGAACTCATACCCTGGCTCGCTCACCGATCCCCCAGCAAGCTGCTAAAACACAAGTCCTCAAAAAAGGCAAAGCCCGACTTGGCGGCCAGCGAGTCCCCTCTCAATATTCTGCCTTCCACGGCAGGCCGTGGGCTCGCATTCTCCTCTTCAACACAGGTCCGAAGAATCTCATTTGCCTCTGTTATGTGAAACGGTCGGCTATAAATTGAGCATCATAGGTATGCTTGCAGGGTGTCCATTCTAGAGGAGGCGCCGACGTGATTCCATCTGACCAGGATGCTTTATCCCGTGGTGATACGAGTCTCCCACTGATCCAGGGCAACCCTATTCTCACAGGCGTGCCTCCTCGGACCACCACCGATGGTCCCTCGAGAACGCTCAGTAATCTATCTTCCTTCTTGTTTCATTTTGGCGCCCAACTCACCAGTGTCGCTTTACCGCAGCTTCCCCGTTCAGAACTACCGGCCTGGTCTCGTTGCCGATGAGGTCGTCAGCATGCGAGTCCGTACGCGATCTCGCTCTCAATTCTGCTCCTGCGATGGACACCACAGACGTCCTAATTCCCCCCTCCGCGCTGATTCCTGATCCTGGCTCCTTTCGACCGGGCCATGAAAAGGCACTCACCGTCCCTCTCAGCCGACTCCTCCAAGGGCGACCAAGTTCATCCTGTCAACCCCACCACCAGTGGGCCTCCACTTCGCACGGTTAGCCAAAACACTCGCTCCCTTTCCATGTTCTAAGTCAGCCTTCCTGAATTTCATCTTTCTCAGGTCTTCCCGGGAGCTCCGAGGCCGAAGAATCCTCCGAGCAAGAGTTTTTCTCGCCACCCCCTTCTTCCAACTCGCTCGAAGATTTCCTGGGCGACCTAAGCAACCCCTCCAAAATGAAGGGGCGGATGACAAAAGTCCTCAAGAAATATGGGCTCATACTGCGAGAACTTCAGGAGGAGTGGGTCGCCGACAAGCAGCGACTGCGTGATCTCAAACTGGGTTACTCGAGGCTGACCGACGAGGTGAGGCGAGGAACGAGAGGCGAGATGACCTCCCCCGGCCGTAGGGCTGATATCGAGTCGAATTCAAGTGATTTTGGCTCGACTCGAAATCAAAATTTTCGACTCGAACTCGGCTCAAAATCAAAATTGATTTCGAGTCGAGTCAGCTCGACTCGAAATGGCTCGATTCCGAGTCGGCTCGATATCGAATCGAGTCGGCTTGAAATTGAGTAATTTTCCTCTTTATTCTTTGTTGGCTCAAATTTAAATTGGACAATCTATAAATTTAGTAAATGAAACACTTATAACTCTCATTTTTTATTCAGGTTTAAATATTATTATTTTTAATTTTAAAATAAGAATATATTAATAAATACATATTATTATTAATTAAGTTGAGTTGTTTCGAATCATAGTTCGAGCGATTCAAGACTGACTCAAAATCGACTCAAAATTAGATTCGAGTCAAATTGAATCGACTCAAATTGAGTCGAATCAATTTTAACCGATTCCGATTCAACTCAATTTTCAAGCGACTTCCGAGTTTCGAATAATATGCCCAGCCTTACCCTCGGGCCTCTCATCGATCGCATTGAGGAGAACATGCGCCTCGTGCATCGGGATCTCGAGACAGTCCGCGAGTTCAATAAATTTCGCCGACCTCCGGGGACGGGGGTGCGAGGCCGGGGAGGATGGAAATGACTCCCGTTTTGAGCCTACCGGTTCTCTCTCTCTCTAGTCCCCTACGGTCTGGCCTTTGTCACTGTTTATTTTTTTACTTTACTGCGCTTGGGAACATTCCCAGAACTAGTTTATGTAATAATTTATTTAGTAATTGATATAATAATTGGCGTGTCCGTTTCGCGCGGGTGCCGGGTCTTAAATCACCGGGTTGATATTTTGCGATTCGAATTCTTGCTCAGCTCGCTCAGTGGTAGGATAGGTCTCGGAGGGTCGGCGACAAGGTTGGCGAGTGGTCATGAGTGAATGGCCCGTGTTGCCCTGGATCCCTCACATACTTTTTCTATAATAGGACCCCTCACCTACTCTTCTGCCTTGCATTTATTGTCCTTGCAACTCCCTTGGCCTCTAACTTCTCGTCCTTAGCACTCGCTCATTAGGCTTCGCAAAGATGGGTAAGGCGAAAGCTGATGCGGACGGAAGGTCGAAATGTGCGAGGCAGTTCGCCGAGTACCCCTTCTTCGACGAGAACCTGACAGAGGAGGAACACCTCGCCTTCGTGGCTGACTATGTCACTCTTGGGTTCGTCGCTCGCCGACCGAAAAGGAGCGAGGCGATAAACACGTTCTTTGCAGACGAACTCGCCTTCCCCACCTAGCACTTCGAGGTGGGGCTGCTGGATCCACCACCAAGCCTCCATCCTACACTAGATCTCTCCAAATCTGGGCATTCCAACTCATATCCAGCCACCCCACCTCTCCGATCCACCTCCCACAACCCGGATCCACTCCCAAATCACTTGATCTACATTCCTGCATTCTGATCCCCTTCCCTTAGCTAGATCCACTCATCGCCCACATCATACTGCCACCGGTTCCTCTCCAGATCGTTCCTACTGTGTCAAATATCTCCAGCTCTGCTCTCCTACCGCAACCCCCATGTTTTGTGTTGTTATTTGTTGTACGAATCTTGTTTCTCAATATTAAATTATGGTGATGTGATTTTATATTTGTTTGGATAAATAGCATCGTAGAATTTTGTTCTCGATTTATTTTGTGATTTGCAGAACTATTCGCCGCGCGCTCTCGTTTTAGCCCCGCACGCGGAGGAAAGCTGAAGTCTGCTTTCCTAAAGAACTATTTTGATTTTGCTAGAATTATATGCGCGTAGTTTGAATATTTATTGCTTAATTTGAATTCTCCGTTGGATTTGCATTGCATGTAGGGTTAGGGCATCTGTCGCCTATAGATTCGTCCCGTGTTAAGAACATTCATGCGAACATGGTACCGATTGATTTCAAGAATGCGACGGTTCTATCTCTTAACTATACTATTTTGTGCATGAGTGTGAGTGCAATAAGTCTCATGAAAAATTCCAAGAGTTGAACGATAATTATGAAACAATTTGTATTATTTATACTCTTATCACTCATAAGAGTTTTAATGGTGATATTAAACTTATTTTGAATTTTAGTGCATAATGTAGTGAAAACTTTGTATAAATCAGAACAAATATGTAACCGAATTACTCAAGTAATACACGAGAAATCATCAATAAAGATAACAAAATATTTCATACCACTGTGATTCAATACATTACCATGAGTAAGTTCACACGGGCACTTCACGTTAGTAATAAACCAAAATGGATAGGACACAAATTGATACTTTCCTTGCTCGCAAGAATGACATTCTAATTTAGCAACAATAGAAAACCGGGAGACACCTACTCCATTCAGGAAAGAGAGAGATGGTCATACGGGTAATGAAGCTGCAAAAGACTTAAAAATATGACATGTAGTAGAAGGATTCATGTCTAAGTAGCACATCCTACTATATTCAATCCCCGTAGCAATCTTTCTCCTCGTCTTCACATTTTGTATAATACAAGAACTGAGAAGAAAAATCAGAGAGCAATTCAAACCTCTGCAAGGTTTGCTAATAGATAAAGGACTGAAGGAGATTTAGTTACATGGATAGCTCCAACAAGATTTAAGGGAGGATATGAGCCTATGAGGTAGTAGGCCCAATATCGTTGACAATAGAGGTGGAACCATCATCAAGACGAATAGGAGGTTGGATTAGTGACACTAGGTATACGAGAGAAAATAATTGGATAGTCTGTTATGATCAGAGGCGCTCGAGTCGATGAGCTAGGTATGTGAGGTAGAGGAATCACAAATAATGAGGTTACCTGAGTGAACACATGTAGCGGTTGGATCAAGCAACAATCTCTGACTTTGCAGAAATCATATTGTACTCTTCATGACCGATGGATAAAATATCAAATTTCTGAGGGTCAGAAGTATGAGTCATATCTGTGTTTGCACCTCTCGCTGGTGGTCTTCCATGAAGTGTAAGTTATAACATGACTGTATTATCCACAATGTTGAGTGACCTCTAAGCTAGGTTACGAGAATGTGTGTGACTTCCACGTGGAGGATGTCGCGCCAAATCTTTATAGAGTTTCGGACCAATCTTAATAGAACTTGACACTAGTGGGACATAAATCATGTCAGTGTCAATCCAAATAAAATTATAAGATTGCAGATTCTGCTCAACAATGAGCTTCATCTTAGCTAAGATTGTCATGGCGACTACATTCATACATTTGCCTCTGTTTTATCACCGTACTTCATCTGTGTGTTAAATATAGAATCTATTTTTGGGGTGGCCAACATACATAGAACTACGGCTGTGTGAGGTGTGAGTGATATCCTCAAGGTCACTTTCTTTGTCACATGGCTTAAACTAGCTATCCTCTTACTCATGATTTGGGTCAGATGTTAGAACCAATATTGAGGTTGCGAAAAGGACATTGGTTTGCGAAGTTAGCAGTATGGGCACACTTATAACATGTGATATTAGCTTACCTTTAAAGTTGAATCAGATGTTCAGCCGAATTCCTTGGAACTAGTGGTTCCAATGGCGGCTTCTCTTTTGGGATCCCTAAATCCCATAGGGTTAGCAATTATGCAAGAGGGAGTCATATTTGGATGTTTATTCATAGTGAAGGTGGATAAACAATGACTTTGAGACTTATATAAGACTCAGTTCTAAGGGCCATATGAGATGCCTCCTCTAGAGAGCTAACATCTTGAATGTCTTAACATCTCACCATTGATATCATGTGAGCTATTGAAGTGTTAATGAATTTGAGAAGATCACACGCATCAACTTATCAAAATGAGTGAATACTCTACGGAAAATAAATTTACCTTTCCTAAGGTCTCATGTAACTCAGCAATTAAGATCACTATATGATTCAAGGAGGAATTTCTCAGAGAGAAATCCTTTAATCTCAAACCAAGTTTCTATCTCCTTATGTCTTTGTTTTTCCCCTTCCCCCGAACCCGTGTTTGTTCGTGAATTTTCACCTAGTCGAAGTGTTACTTATATTGGATCAACAATAAAAAGACTCGGGATCTAGGTATCCATCAAATGTGTCTTATGTGAGGTACACATTTTTCTCTATGTATAAGATCCTTGACAATGGTTCTCTTAATCTGATTCTGGCCACTCTTAAAGTTTATCCGGTGGTGCTGGAAGTCTACATTTCTTCTATGAGGCACATAACTTCTGACCCATAATCAAAGTGATGGTTCCCTCCTAAATCTGGAACATGGTCATAGGGTTCATCTCTAAATCTATCAATTTTAACAGCATTGAATGCCTATATAATCTCCTATGTGGTCAATATGGGTGATGAACATAATCGTCTCTGACTTATAATCGAAGTGGTGGTTCCCTCCTAAATCTGGGACATGGTCATCAGGTTCATCTAGAAGTCTTATCAATTTTAGCATTGTTCGAAGCTTATATTTCTCATTTTCTCCAATGAGGCCAATATGGGTGATGGACATAATCATACCCATAATCAATGCTGTGCTTCTCTCCCAAATCTGGGACATGATCATCAGACGTGGAGTACTAGGATTGTGATCAGGTCATGAATACTTATTTTTCTCGTGTGGTTTATCTTCTCACTTCCGTTCATTCTAATCTTTAGTTAATTTCATGTAAGAGATCTTTTAGAGGTCCAAGGCCAAACAGTGGAATTTTAAGGTTGTAGAGCTTTTAGGGATAAAATTAAGATTTAATTCCTTTTCAAAGAAGTTGTGGGGAATTTGCTAAAAAGAATCAGAGCTTTACTTCGTTAGATTTGGATTAAATTTTTTGAAGTTATGATTCTTTTGATTAAGGGACAGAAAGTCATTTGCATAATACATTAGTTTCTGTTAGAAAAACCCAATTAAGGGCCCATGTTTTCTTCTTTCTCTCTCCTTGTATTTGTCCCACATCATGTATTAGGATTTCTCTCTTCATTCTTCTCTTATATAAGTGTATGTATACTTGTAACTATTCATTCAAGAAGTATATACAAGATTTGAGGCCTCTCTTTACATGGTATCAGAGCCAAACGTATCCTCCAGCGGACTCCCGTCTTCTGTCCGCATCTCCTCCTGCGGCATGGTCTCCTAACCGCCTCACGACCTCTGATCTCCTTCTCGCGGCCTGCTTCCTTATCCGCTTCTTTCCCCAGCCCGCCTGGCTTCTGCGGCCTCTTCTCCCTACTCCGCTTCCTCTTCTCTCCGTGGATCCACCCTCCTCCTCAGGCTTCTTATAGCCTCTTTTCTCAGTCCTAAAGGGGCCCACCTATCCCTGCCACCTGCGGGCTGCTTTCCTATCCGCTGCGGGCTCACTCTCTTGTCTGCTGCGTGTTCTGCCCTCGACGAGCTCTCTACTCTTCTACAGGTCGCTCCTGCTTCAGTCCGCTGCGACCTGCCGACTGCTTCTGTCCGCTGCGAACTGCTCCTGGTCCTGCCATCTTCTTACGGATTGCTCCAGTTCGCCGCAGACTCTCTCCCTTCGCACCCTGCTGTGATCGTCTTCTATCCGCCGCGACCTTCATCTTAGTCGCCGCGGCCTGTTCCTTTGCTTGCTCGCCCTCTCCTTTGCGAGCTCCTAATTCTAGCCGCACGACTTGTTCTTCTATCTGCCGGCTTGTTCTTCTATTCGTCGCGACCTTACTCCTAATTGCCGCGGCCTGTTCCTTTGCTCGCTCGCTCTCCCCTTTGCGAGCTCCTGCTGCTCGCCAAACTGCTTAATCTTCTATCCGCCGCGACCTTCCTCTTAGTCGCCGTGGCCTGTTTCTTGCTCGATCTCTCTCTTTTTGCGAGCTCCTGCTGCGGCCTCTTCTTGCTGTTGTCCGCTCCCCTCTGCTCTTAGTCGCATTTTGGTTGCGACCTTCTGGTCGCTGGTTTGTCTGCCGAGACCGTGCGACTACCTCTTCTATCCACCCAGTTTTTTTTCCCAGGCCGCACATCTTCTTTCTTCTACTCGCCCGACCTCTTCTGCTGGCCGCATGGCTTCCGATACTTCTGCTGGCCGCATGGCTTCCGATACTTCCGCTGCTACTTCTGCTCCGCCAGCCCGTGCGGCTGCCATGTCTTCCGAAATCCGTGATGAGTTATGGATTACTACTATCTCTCTAATTGGAAAAAGAAATTTCGTTGAGTGGGTTCACTCCGTTCGTCGTGTTCTGCATACGAAGGGTCTTCTTCACCACTTGACCCGCGCTACTCCTGCTGCTCTATCCGATGACTGGCTTCGCGACGATGGTCGGGTCCAGTCCTGACTCCTAAACTCTATAGACACCGAGCCCTACAGGATGACCATGTATCATGACACGACCAAGACCATGTGGGAGGAGCTTCACTCCTTTTACTCTGGGCATGACAGTCTACAACACCTATATGATATTCTTTCTGATCTTCAGAATCTTGCCCCGGGTGCTCATGGCGATATGCTCTCCTTCGTGGCTAAAATCAAGAGTTTGGCCGAGGCTTGGATTCAGCATCAGCCTTCTACTACCGATCTAGCCACTTAACGGAACCAGAAAGAAGCTGTCGCCGTCGCCATAATGATGTCCCGAGTTCCTCCCCACCTGCATAGTGTTCGGGCCTAGATTCTATCCTCCGCCACAACTCTTTCACTGTCTGATGTCTGCTCCATGCTGCTAAAAGTCACGCCTCCTTCCGAGACTCCTCCTAGTTTTGCCCCGGCTCTTCTTCAGCAGCCTCTCCTTCCGACCCCTCCTACTCGTGGATCTTCCACTCGGGGGGCTGACCCCCGTCTCGGGGACGAGGACGTAGTGGTCGTTCTTCTCTGAAATGCCCCTACTGTGGCCGGGATAATCATCTTGAAGCTACCTGTTACCGCAAGCATGGTTTACCTCCTCACCTTACTGCTATTACCTCTGCTGCTCCGGCTCCCACTGGGTCTTCTGCCCCTGATCCGGCCTCCACTACCCGCCAAGACATTGATGAGCTCCACACCCAACTCCAACAGCTTCAAGGTGCCTTCAGCCGCTCCTCCGACTCCGTTGCGTCCTTTTCTGCGGAAGGTATAACCTGTCTTTCTCGTAGTCCCTACTGGATCGTTGATTCGGCGCTACTCACCATATTACCTCCCAGAAGCCCACAAAGTACCTACGGACGCCTCATCCTATTTGCATCACTGTGGCCAATGGTGACACCCTACCAGTCTCTGACACCGCTGCTCTTCAGCTTACGCCGAACCTTTCTCTTTCCTCGATCCGGGGTCTCCTTTCAATTTACTGTCTGTTAGTCGTCTCACACACGACCTTGATTGTTGCATTACCTTTTCACCTTCTTCTTTTCTTATGCAGGATCGCCGTACCCGGAGTACCATTCGTAAGGGGCAGCTGTTGAATGAGTTGTACATCTCGGATATCCCACCCACTCTTCTCTCCGCCGTCTCCACTGTTGATTGGCATCGCCGCCTTGGGTATGCTCCCCGTCTGATTCTCAAGCGGGCTCTTCCTGATGTTCCTCTGTGGGAGTTCTCTTGTGAATCTTGTATCTACGGCAAACAACATCGTTCTTCCTTCCCCCCTGCCTGTACCAGGAGTAGTATTCCTTTATCTTTAGTTCATTCTGATGTATGAGGTCCTTATAGAGTCCCTAGTATTTTTGGCTTTCGCCATTTTGTCACGTTTATTGACGATTACTCGCGTACAACGTGGCTCTATTTACTACATGATCGTACTGAACTTATCTATGTGTTTCGTGCCTTTTTAATTGAGATGCGTACGCAGTTCGCCACCCCCCTCAAAGTCATTCGCACTGATAATGCTCGCGAGTATACGGGTCACACCTTCTCCAATCTCTGCACCGAGTTTGGTGTCATCCATCAAATTTCGTGTGCGTATACCCCTCAGCAAAACGGGGTGGCGGAACGAAAAAATCGCCATCTTCTCGATGTTGCTCGCTCCCTTATGTTCCAAATGCAGGTTCCAATCAAATATTGGAATTTTGCTGTCTTCACAGCCTGTCATCTCATCAACCGTCTTCCCTCGTCTGTGCTTAATTTTGCCTCACCAATCCAACTCCTCTATCCCTCCACCAACCTCACCTCTCTCACACCGCGGGTCTTCGGGTGTGTTTGTTATGTCCACCTTCTTGGCCCTCCTTCCGACGAACTTGCTCCTCGGGCCGCCAAGTATATGTTTGTTGGCTACTCCCGGACTCAAAAGGGGTATGTCTGCTACTCTCCTTCTGACGACAAACTGGTCGTTTCTGCGGTTGTCACCTTCTGCGAAAACCAGCCCTTCCACTTACCTTGACCCACCTCGTCTTCTGCTCCTTCTCTTCCCCGGCCTGCCGTACCGGTCACGCCATCTTCTCTTCCATCTTCTTCCTCCTCTCAAATCGCCCCTCCTCGGGTTCTTCCACCCCTTCTCCATGTCTACTCTCGTCGTCCATCCAAGGATGCTCCCGTGCAACAGCTCCCCACTACCAGCGATACCTCGCCTACGGCAGATCCAACTCCCGTCTCTACAGCTCATCCCTTGGACAACTACGTCTCTCTCCATCGGCTGACGCCGCCTCTCTACGCTTTTGCCACATCTCTTTCCTCTTTCTATTTCTAACACTGTGCAGGAGGCGCTTCAACACCCAGGGTGGCGGGTAGCCATGAACGATGAAATGCGGGCTCTCTGTGCTAACCAGACCTGGGATCTGGTTCCTCTTCCTGCAGGCCACGCCTCCGTTAGCTGCAAATGGGTCTTTGTTATTAAACATACGGCGGATGGCACTGTTGAACGTCTGAAGGCCCGCCTCGTGGCACGGGGCTTTACTCAGCAACATGACCTTGATTACGAGGAAACTTTCTCTCCAGTGGCCAAATTGAACACGGTCCGCGTTCTTCTCTCCTTGGCTGTTCATCGTCACTGGCCACTTTATCAGCTGGATATTACGAATGCCTTCCTCAACGGCGATCTACAGGAGATTGTTTATATGCAGCAACCTCCCGGGTTTGAGGCCACGGGGGAGTCTCTGGTCCGTCACCTTCAGAAATCCATTTATGATCTCAAACAGTCCTTGCGCGCGTGGTTTGAAAAATTCAGTAATGTTGTCTGTGCTAGTGGCTTCACTTGGAGTTCGGCTGATTTTTCTCTCTTCACCGACACCAGTCAACCGGGACTGTGATTCTTCTGGTCTACGTTGGCGATATCCTCATTACTGGCAACGACATGACAGGAATACAACAGATCAAGAGATAGTTAAATTCCGCCTTTCAGACCAAAGATCTGGGCAACCTTCGGTATTTTCTTGGGCTCGAGGTTGCACGACGCTCTGATGGTCTTGTGTTATCTCAAAGGAAGTACTGTATGGATCTCCTTCATGATGCCGGTTATTCTGGGTGCAAACCCGCGGAGAATCCTATGGATGTTAATCACAAGCTCTCGGCCCATAGCTCTGACTCTAACAAGCTGCTTACAAATCCGGAATATTACAGACGTCTGGTTGGGAAGTTGATCTACCTTATAGTAACTCGACCGGACATCTCGTTTGCTGTGGGAGTTGTGAGTCGGTTCATGCATGCTCCTCGGATCATCTCATCTTCAAGCTGTCGAGCCGAGTACCGGGCACGTTCTGATCGAATATTAGAACTTTGCTGTTTCCACCGCCTGTCATCTCATCAACCGCCTTCCCTCGTCTGTGCTTAATTTTGTCTCACCCATCCAACTCCTCTATCCCTCCACCAACCTCACCTCTCTCACACCGCGGATCTTTGAGTGTGTTCTTATGTCCACCTTCTTGGCCCTCCTTCCGACAAACTTTCTCCTCGGCCCGCCAAGTATATGTTTGTTGGCTACTCCTACACTCAAAAGGGGTACGTCTGCTACTCTCCTTCTGACGGCAAGCTGGTCGTTTCTGCGGATGTCACCTTCTGCGAAGACCAGCCCATCCACTTACCTAGCACCACCCCGTCTTCTGCTACATCTATTCCCCGGCCTGCCGTACCGGTCACGCCATCTTTGTCGTCCTCTTCCTCCTCTCCCCACGTTCCTCCTTGGGTTCCTCCACCCCTTCTCCATGTCTACTCTCGTCGTCCATCCAAGGATGCTCCCGTGCAACAGCTCCCCGCTACCAGCGATACCTCGGCTACGACAGATCCCGCTCCCGTCTCTACAACTCATCCCTTGGCCAACTGCGCCTCTCTTCATCGGCTGACGTCGCCTCTCTATGCATTTGTCACCTCTCTTTCCTCTATTTCTATACCTAATACTGTGCAGGAGGCGCTTCAACACCCAGGATGGCGGGCCTCTATGAACGATGAAATGCGGGCTCTCTGGGCTAACCAGACCTGGGATCTGGTTTCTCTTCCTGCAGGTCACACCTCTGTTAGCTGCAAATGGGTCTTCGTTATTAAACATGCGGCAGATGACACTGTCGACCGTCTGAAGGCCCGCCTCGTGGCACGGGGCTTTACTCAGCAACATGACCTTGATTACGAGGAAACCTTCTCTCCCGTGGCCAAATTGAACACGATCCGCATTCTTCTCTCCTTGGCTATTCATCGTCACTGACCCCTTTATCAGCTGGATATTAAGAATGTCTTCCTCAACGACGATCTACATGAGACAGTTTATATGCAGCAATCTCCCGGGTTTGAGACCACGGGGGAGTCTTTGGTATGTCACCTTCGGAAATCCATTTATGGTCTCAAACAGTTCCCGCGCGCGTGGTTTGAAAAATTTAGTAAGGTGGTCTGTGGTAGTGGCTTCACTCGGAGCTCGGCTGATTTTTCTCTCTTCACCCGACATCGGTCAACCGGGACTGTGATTCTTCTGTTCTACGTTGACGATATCCTGATTACTGGCAACGACAGGGCAGGAATACAACAGATCAAGGAACAGTTAAATTCCGTCTTTCAGACCAAAGATCTGGGCATCCTTCGGTACTTTCTTGGGCTCGAGGTCGCACGACGCTCTGATGGTTTTCTGTTATCTCAAAGGAAGTACTGTATGGACCTCCTTCATGATGCAGGTTATTCTTGGTGCAAACCTGCGGAGACTCCTATGGACGCCAATCACAAGCTCTCGGCCCATAGCTCTGACTCTGACAAGCTGCTTACAAATCCAGAATATTACAGACGCTTGGTTGGGAAGCTGATCTACCTTACAGTGACTCGACCGGACATCTCGTTTGTTGTGGGAGTTGTGAGTCGATTCATGCACACTCCTCGGACATCTCATCTTCAAGCGGTCGAACACATCCTTCGATATCTCAAGATTGCCCCTGGACAAGGACTTGTGTACAAGCCATCCACATCTCTATCTCTTGTCGCGTACTCTGACGCTGACTTTGCAGGATCTATTGATGATAGGCGCTCCACAACAGGGTTCTGTACTTACTTTGGTGGACATCTCATAACTTGGCGTAGCAAGAAACAGACTGTGATTGCACGTTCTTCTGCTGAAGCCGAGTACCGGGCTATGACTGTTGTTGTCTCCAAGCTAACCTGGCTTGAGAGCCTTCTGGGAGACTTGGGTGTTCGTCTCTCATCTCCGACGACCTTATTTTGTGAGAGTCAGACAACAATTCGTATTGCCAAGAATCCGGTTTTCCACGAACGCACAAAGCATATTGAAGTTGACTGTCACTTTATCCGGGAAAAGGTACAGTCAAAGAAGATAGATTTGGAGCATGTTTCTGCTACAGACCAAGTTGCAGACATCCTGACGAAAGCTCTCTTCAGGCCGCTATACTATCAGTTTTTATCCAAGCTTGGTGCCTACGACTTGTACGGTCCAGCTTGCGGGGGAGTGTTAGAAAAGCCCAATTCAGGGCCCATGTTTTCTCCTTTCTCTCTCCTTGTATTAGTCCCATATCATGTACTTGTAACTATTCATTCAAGAAGTATATACAAGCTTTGAGGCCTCTCTTTACAGTTTCCAATGATAGAGATAATCCAAGAAAAATAGTTTTATCTATTGACTTTTAGGTTGAAATTTTGTGTGATTATGTTGAATATACTGATTCCTCTAAGAGAAGCCACTTTGTGCATAGTACCAAAGGTTAGGTCTGTTTCCAATCTTCCCCCACCCATACCCCCAATGATTGGGGACCATATGAGTTCTGTTGTTGTTGTATGTTGAAAATACTGTTGTTAGGTTTGGAAAATTTCACTTTATCTGAACTTCTAATTCAAGTTTTGGAGTAAAAAGTTAGAAAATTTAAATTGCAAAGACTGCAGAAAATAAAAAGGTAGAAATATTAAAATGCATAATATTTTAGGAGAGTCAAATGAATTTCAAAGCATATGGGTGTTCAATCATAAAGGTAAGAATACTCGCAAAAAATTTCAACTCAATTCGAGTTGAGTTGATATTTTTGATAATTGCAACAAAGATAGTTATGCAGGGATAAAAATTCATGAGAATTTTTGTCTTAGACAAAGAAGACTACAAGAGTTAAAGAAATATTTATCAGTTATCACTATTACTAAGGAAGGCCTCTAGCACACCTTCGCAATAATCTATCTGAGAAGCAGATTGGACCATCGTAGAAGCGATCGTTGATCTCTTTTTCCCGTTCCTGACTTCACAAAATCTCCACAACCCTTCTTCGACATCTTTAAAATTTCCTGTGTTGCTTCCTACTCCCTACCGGCCATCATTCAGAATATTTACATGTGAGATACTTTTCAGAACCCTAAATCGAACATGAAGTGGCCTGTTGAAGACGGATTGGGGGAATGCTTACAAATCACACGGAGAATAGGGACGTCGAGGGGGAGAAGGAATGCCGACATAGGTCGTTGAGAGTGTGGGGTTGGAGGCGGGATCAGAAGGCATCCAGCAGAATGAGTGTGGGGAGGGTTTTGGTTTTAAAAATGAGATAGGTTATTTAGATCCAACGGATGGAGGACTATGGACTCAAATTGCCCCTACAACGGCCCTAACTCCTCCATCAAGTGTATACCCGAACCGGCTCCTACACAGGTCTGCCCCCACGAAAGCCATAATCCCCTATCATATTGCCTTATAAAAAAGTAACCTCCTTCTTTGATGTTTAACATTGATTATATTTTTCTTATACATTAGGCAAAAGAAATATATTTTGTTTTTTTTCATTGTTGCTAAAATCAAAAAATATTTTGAAGATTGAATGAGATTAAAATAAAATTAAAATATTTACTCTCGCCAATATCTATAACACAATACTTCGACATCAAGCATCTCTATCACATCCTTTATTGCTCCAGGCTTTTGAAGAATGGAAATCCTTGAGAAGAAAGGAGCTGTCAAAGTACCAGAAGCAGGTTGAAGAGAACTACATCTCCAATGTCGACAAGGAGATCGAGAGGTGGCAGAATGCGAGGAACGCGAGGAGATCGAACAATCTGGTCAATCTCCAGGCATCCATGGATGAGGATCTCGACACCCACAGGTTAGAGCACGGCCCTAAAACGAGGATGAGGAATATCCGCGGAGGGAACGATCACGACGACGAGGACGTCGAGGACATCAATGCCGTCGAGGATGAACTGATGGACGAGGTCCTCGAGCCACACGATCGGCCCGATCATCCTGATCCGACCAAAATGCCTGAAACAGGTAACGGTGCGAGTTCCGGCCCGGCTTCCATCCAGTAATAGCAATATAGCAGCATCTCTGCTTTGTTGTGTCAAATATTTGTATGTTTTTTATGTGTTTAGATGCTTCACTTGAATTTTATGTGTTGAAATGATAACAACTACGTCATGTGTTAAAAAAAAAAATTTGGCCCATGCTGATGTTAATTTTACTTTGAGTTAGGGCTGATTTTAAGTAAGAGTTTGAACAGCTTGTCTTGAAATAGACTCGAAATCAATATCGATTTTGAGTCAGACTGGGTTCACTCGAAATGGCTTTATTCTGAGTCGTCTCGAAATTTTAGCTCAAATTCTAACCTTTTTCTCTGTATTCTGAGTCGACTTAAAATTTAATTAAATTTGAATTTGAGTAAATGAAATCCGAACAGGCTCATGTGACTTCTTTGTATTCTAAGACTACTCTTTGTTTTAATGTAAGTTTAAACATGTGACTTGTCCCAAATAGAATTGAAATATTGGCAATAGATTCTGATTCGGCTTAATATCCGAGTGATTTTTCAAGCAACTTTTGAGTTTCGTATAATATGCCTAACCCTACTTGAAGTTCTTGTATTATGTTATGAAGATTTTTTTTTGGCACATCACATTATTTTTGGCATCTTAGAAGTTTACTTCAATATAGCGATATACTGGCAATAACTCCCCATGTCTCCTCTTGAAGCGTCCCAACATCAAAGTCGCAAGAACTTCATAGGCGACGAAGAGAGGCCAACCAAGAGGAACATTGGCAGGCCCCTTGTAGTCATTGCCAGTCCTGAATGCGCCCTCGAGTTTGAAATAAGTTAGGGATTACGTGTCAATTGCAAAAGGAGTTTATTAGAAGGGTTTAGGGTTCAGGGTGATCATGTGGAGATTTAGGGTTTAGGGTTTATTTATTATTTATATTGGATGATAATGTTGACCCCACTAGACCGTTTTATGTCGAGCAAGGAGAATTGTTGGGACGCGTCGTGGAGCCTCGGGCATACACCGCAAATGCAAGAGTTGCGGAAAGGGGGGCATGCGAAGGAGCCAAATCATTGGTTTATGTTAGTCTTAATTTCGATATTGTTTATTTAAGGCTCCGTTTGGAACAGTCGTGGTGGTCATGAACGTAGTAGTTATGAACCGTTGTTGTTTATGAACGTCTGACCTAATCTAAGGAACTTCATTCACTTTTATGTTCAAAAATAATTTTGTTTTATTTGTCTTAGCAGTTGTCATGTCAAACGCACATTCTATGACTATGATATTTTTGTCCAAACTCAAACGGAGCTGAAGTCTCTATATGATTTATATCTTAAAAGGCAAAGAGGCAACAAATAAATCATCCACTACTATTAGGCCTGTAAGCCAAAACCAACCGAACCGCAAAACCCAACCGAACTGAACCAAATCATACAGTTTGGTTCAGTTTCAGTAGGCCGCGGTTCGGTTACGGTTTTGATTTGTGAAAAACTATACGGTTCGGTTCGATTTATGGTTTTGTGCGACAAACCGAACCGAGTCGAACCAAACTGAACCGTTATATATAAAAACATTTAATTTATTAATTAAATTTCATTAAATCATACGGTTAATCATACAATAGGTATTTATCTTATATATTTTAAGTTTTTTGTTTTTGGTTTTGATTAAGCATCTAAGTTGTCGTTGATCTCTAGTGTAGATATTTCTCTAATCTAAATTTTTCTCAAAACAATGTTGATGAATATTTCATTTTTCATTCATTTGATTTTGGAGTCCTGAAATGGTTAGTTGATAGGAATTGTATTCAGACAGCACTATCATGTTGGGTGCTTGAGCCTCATTCATTGCACCATCTCTGATCTCTATCTATAAATCATTAGTCTTTATCATATTATTTAAACCACCAAAACCGAACCGAACCGAACCAAACCATTCGGTTTAGTTCGGTTCGGTTTCAATGTTTGAGCGGTTCGGTTCAGCTCCAAATTTGTGGAACTATATAGGGATGGTCCGGTTTGCTGTTTTGATCACAAACCGAACCGTTACAGCCCTAACTGCTATCTCCTTATGTTGTTTTGTAATATTTGCGTCCTTGTTGCTTCACTATATTTCAATCCTCGCTGCTCATGAATCTGATTCATTGTACCAGTTGAGGCCATGCTGCTCCAACTATCCTCCACCATTGATGTTTTACCTGAAACGAGATTTGTTCCACAACCAATTGTCGGTTTTTGGACTCGAGAGCTGCTGCCTCGAGTTGGACAAAACATTGACTAGAACAATACATTTACGCTCCGTTTGGCACGGCGGCGGCAGTGAACGTAGTGGCAATGAACTGTCATTTGTGACGGCCAACCTCACTTAAGTAGGTTTAGTAGTTTTATTTTTTTTTTGATTATAATCACTGCCGTGCCCCAGACATTTTATGAACGTTTTTATCCAAACCCTGCACAAAAATGAGCCTTCAAACTATTTGTAAGTAATACGGTATTATTTTAGATCAAAATTATTATATTTGAAATCCTCCCTTATTTGATTGATTTAAAATTTTTTATATATATAACATGACGAGTGGACGACTGTATTTTTCTATTATTTTATCATTAATTCCTACCGTGCTAATACATAATAATGCTATATTATTTAAAAATGAATTTTTAATATATTTAGACATTTACAAAGACAGAGAGATGAAAATTACAATTATATATAATATTTTTTGATACAAATTTAAAAAATTATATAAATTTCAAACTCATTTTGACTACGTACAAATCACGGTTATATAGAAAACAATTATTTCAAGGATGGAAGGAGACCACGTAGGGGATGGCATGCTCTTGCCAGGAGTTCGTCTGTAATTCAATGGTGAGAGCCGTGACATTCACGAATGCTAGAAGATGGAGCTGCTCCATGATGGGGGATTGGCGGCAAGATCCGGTGAAAAATTCCCGGTTGGTCGAGCCATTACACATGCAGAAGTGTTCGTATTCGGGGTTGCTGTCTCAAAATTGAGGGTTGTCATAATCGACGAGGAAGTGCTGCAGATGGAGGCTTTGTTGGCTGAATCTTGTTGAAATTCGATAGGTAGGGGAGCGTGTCAAGGGCGGTGTAAGAAGGGATAATGATTTAAAGCCTTGACGCTTGTGTGTGCGTAAGGGGGAGGGATCGCTAGTGAGGCAAGGATACACGAGAAGTCGACGGTGGAAGAGGGGCACTAGGTAATGGTTGTCGGTGCGATACCAACATCGGGGGCGTGGACCGAGCCCATGGTTTTGTGAGATTGGTAAGGAATTACATCGACGAAATATATTTGAAAAATTTTGAGAAGCGAGAAAGATCGCAGGAACACTCAACTAACCAAGTCAAATAAATCAGAAGCATTAAAAGAACAAGAGCTGAAATTGCATTAATAGTCTTCTTTAAAGTGCGAAAATTGTGAAAAGACTTCTACGAGAACGTTTTCTTATTATGTCAGCGTGAGTCTGTTCCCTGGTCCAAGGTTCGGGTGAGCTTTGCGCTCTCCATCGCGACATATATCGTGAGACATGATTTCACAATACACCCGATGAAGAACACACAAAAAGACAAATACAAGAAACTGGAAAAACAACACTAGGTAACCGCCTAGCCGCCTGTTCGCTAAGGCTAACCGCCCAATCTGCGAACTGCCTTATTGCCTGATGAAGATAGCCCTGTCCGCAACTTTAGGTCGCCTGACCGTCGAAGTCGCCGCGAACAGATGAACTGAAACTGAGCCGCTGCCTAACCGCAACTCCTAGTCGCCTAACCGCGAGTTGATCGAATAGCTTTATTCGAAATGCAACTCAGTCCGCCAAAGACGAACTGTGATATCAAGCTGGTAAACTGCCAAGGATGAAGATCGCCTCGTCGCTTATCTGCGACCCACTGCTAACCACCGCTGGCAACCAGCTATCCACGCTGACTTCAGAACCAGTCTCCTGTCTGCCAAGTGCTAACCGCATAATCTGCAACACAGCAATAAATCCGGTCACTTAACCTTGCCGTGCATTTAGAAATCTTAACCACTGAGTTTAACCCGAGCTTCAGTTTCTTACATTTTTTGCTATTAATCACGAGACCATCACCCCTATTTATAAACGGGCAGACGAATATCGTCACCGAGAAGGGGGATAGAGTAACCTCCAGTGACTTGACAGCTAGCAGTACTTGTCTGCCCATCATGTAGACTGCCACAATATCATCAGCGATAACCTGAGTATGGCTGCAGAGAAGAGAACTTTGAATCGTCTCCGGTGAGATAATGTCCACACCCCGAGTCAACGATCCAGTCATCCTTGAAGTTGACAGAGGCCATGATATGAACAGTTGTTGTAAATATCTCAATCATGAATGCATTCTCCCATCCACCTTCATCATCCTTGGATTCAGCTTCTCCTTTTTCTACAGCGTGCCCCGACTAAAGATTAACTCCATAGTCTTTCTTGATATGACCAAGCTTATTGCACCTATAACATCTTTGTCTTCTCTTCCTTCCTCCATCCTGCTTAGGAGCCTTGCATCTTTCCTACTGTGATGAAGTAGATGTACCTTCTTCTATATGTGTCTTTTTCTGCCTATCTTATCTCTTCTTCTTCTTATCAAAATAAAGAATCTCACCATCTCCTCCTGAGATAATGCATCCAGTCATCTGCCTTGTCAAGCTCTTCTATGAAGCAAGTAGATTTTCCAGCTCCAGCAATGATGGTTAATGGGCTAAGCCCTGCATAGATGTAACAAATGCCACATATTCCTTCCGCAAGCCGCGAATAATGTACCTTTTCAGCTTCGCCTATGAGATAGTTTCATCCGGGTCCAATGCTTAAATTTCAGCGCACATATTCTTCATCTTCAAGAAAATGGATGAAATGAACTGGTCTCCCTGAGTTGCTTTTGCCAACACATTCTCCAAGAACTATAGTCGAATTATGTTCTTCTTTTTAAACATATATGCTATCAAGGGCCATCCAAATTTCAGCAGCCGACCTACATCCAATGATGTGGTCGAATGGCTCAGGTGATATTGCCCGCTTCAGAGTGAACTAAGCCTTCACACGCGTTTGTTCTTCTCCAAGCCCTCACCTCTTAAGCATTCCCTTTAGCAGCAATAACCTCTTATCTCTCTTATCCACCAACGACCTCCCAGAGGTCATCGCCAAAAAGATAGCTCTCTATGCGAGACTTCAACTTCTTAAAGTTAGTTTGTGTTAAGAACTCAATTCCTAGGGCTCTTGTATATTCTCCTTCCATTGCTATAACTCTGGTTCACTTGAAAATTTCAAAGGACTAGCAAACATCTGTGGTTGATCACTGCTAACTCCTTTGTCATTCTAATACCATGTAAAATTTTGAGAAGCGAAAAGGTCGCAAGAACACTCAATCAAGTAAGTCAAATAAATCAGAAGCAATAGAAGAATAAAAGCAGAATTTGCATTAATAGTCTTCTTTACAGTAAAAGACATATATTGTGAGACATGATTTCGTAATGCACCCGATAGATAACACATAAAAAAGACAAGTACAAGAAACTGGCATACAACACTCTGTAAACGCTTAGCCACCTGTTTGTCAAGGCTAACCGCCTAGTCCTCGAACTGCCTTATTGCCTGCCGAAGATAACCCTGCCCTCAACTTCAGGTCGCCTGACCTCGAGGTCGCCTAACCGCCAAAGTTGCCGCGCAACAGAGCTGCCACCTAACCTCAACTCCTGGTCGCCTAGCCGCTGAGGTCACCTAACTGCGAGTTGAGTGAACAACTTTATTCAAACTGCAAATCAGTCCGCCGAAGACAAACTATGATATCAAGCTGGTAAACTACCAAGGAATAAGATCGCGTAGTCACATATCCAAGACCTGGTGCTAACATCCGCTGACTGCTGCCAGCTATCCACACTGCCTTTATAATCCATCTCTTGACTGCCAAGTGCTAGCCGCACGATCTTCAACACAACAATAAATCCGGTCACTTAACCTTGTCGTGCGGTTAGAAAATTTTAATCGTTCAGTTTAACCCGAGCTTCAGTTTTTACAGTTTTTGCTATTAATGACGCGGCCAATACCCCTATTTATAGGCCGACTGATAGTTACCGTCACCGCCTATGGGGATATAGTAACCGCCAGTGACGTGACAACTAACAACACTAGTTCGCCCATCATGTGGACTGCTACACCATACTGCGTGTGTCATTAACTCAACAAGTCCGCAAAACATTACGAACACCATACTCAGTCTGCGTGGACTTGAGAAAATAACAAGCTGGCCATGGGACCTGAACCTTAACCACACCAAGCGCCAGTCTCCAATACCAGGCCGCACAGTCCGAGGTTAGCTAAGGCTAACCACGCAGCTACAGTACTCCAGGGAACCTGCAAGACAGACCGCGAGAACCATCCATATCCATGAACTTTGCTATTCCTCAATACAATCAGCGCTGACAGCACGCGTACTCGCTGGTCTGAGCGGTTTGTACCATCCTGACCGTCCACTTCTTACTTCAACAATTTCAACAATATTTTGGTTGAAGCAGGATAGAAGCTCCCGAATGTAGATCCATTTCCTTTTGCACTCAACTGCCGCCGGCTTCTCGTAACCACTTCCTCCGCCCTCTCTCCAATTATAGGCATCTATTGGCCAGCCCCCAAAGTGGGGAGCAGAATTAGAAGAAGACATGAAGGGTCAGTTTGTTTCGGCGGTGACGGTGGCAAAAGTAGATGTGAGAATGGAGCCGTGGAAATGAAGCTGTTGGAATGAAACTGTTCAAAATGACTAAACAGTTTGGTAAAACATCGGTGACAGAGCTGTTCAGAATAGAGAAACAGTTTGATAAAACAACGGTGACGTTTCTATTATATTTAATTATAATTAATATTTATTATAATCCTAATAATAATAACAATAATAATAATCGGCTAATCAATATCAATATCTTAAATATAATAATTATAAATATAATATCATAATCATAAATATAATAATCCTAATAATAATAAATATAATAATAATCGGCTAATAAATATAATAATAATCGGCTAATTAATATTTATTATAATAATTATAAATTTAATCATAATGTTTATCATCTTCTCATTATTTAATGAATATAATAATAATCGGCCATGAATGCTCTGTCGCCGGAGCACGCTCGGCCTTCCCTCGTCGGAGCACTACTTCGCCGATCCTTGCCCGAGCAAGGCTCCGCCAACCCTTGCCGGAGGACGGCTCCGCCGACCCTCGCCGGACCACGACTCCGATCGCCGGAGGAGCTCAGCCGCTCAGGCGTCCATGGTAGAGCACGTCTTGTTCATCTCCCGAGCACACCTCCGTCGTCCGTCGCCGGAGCACTTCTTTGGCAACCATCGCCGCTGCAGATGATGCGTGACGTTGGAAAGCTCGGGTGAAAAGGAGCGCTCAGGAGCTGTCCCAAAGCTCCCTTGAGAACAGAAATTTGCTCCTCCGATCCCGCCGCAACGTCCAAACAAACTGGCAAAAAGAAAAAAACTTCTGTCCGATCCCAACTCAACGGAGTGGTAACGCCGAAACAAACAGAGCCGAAGTAGTGGGTGGCGGGGGAGAGTACAGGGTGGGCTCACGCGGGGGAATAGTGGAGATCGTGCATCAACTACGGTGAGAGGAAAGCTTGAGTGGGTTGCACATAGTTTTTTTAGAGGAAATAGTAAATAATTTTTAAATAATACCTAAAACAAATTTGAATTTTTCTTAACAGTCCGCACAATCAAAAAAAGCACGGGTAGCCTGGTAGGAATCAAAATCAAAGAAAAAAAAAGGGAATTGTTAAAAGCATCATATTTTTGGCTAATCGCACCTCTTTGTTAAAAGCACCGCAAATTTTTCACATATTGTTAAAAGCACCGCACATTATTATCCGCACCGCAATTGAGATAAACGCACCACACTTAATTTATGAATTAAAATAGGTTCTCATTGAATTACAATATTAATATAAACTCAATAGAAAAATATTAGATACAAAAAAACCATCAAATGTGTTGTCCAAATTGTTATGCTTTTTTCTTCAAATATTTGTGATTTTCATCAACGACATATATAATATGGACCAATAATACTTGAAGCACAATTCACGATGAGAACCAATAATATTGCAACAATTTACTTCTAAACATAGAAACAGTAATGAACTCTCAAAAAAAATTTCAGAAGTCCTTTAACATAGGTGATTATTAACAGCAGCTCTTTATTGGCTAGTCGCACCCAAAAATCTCTTAACTTTTTGCGCCTTTTCGAAATACGTCTTGTACATGCAATTTCAGAAAAAGTGTTCAACACGAAAGTTGTAGATCTCGACGAGATATACAACTTTTGTGTTGAACACTTTTCCTGAAATTGCGTGTACAAGGCGTATTTCTGAAAGACGTAAAATCTGAGCGTGAGGTGAGGCGGTGTTGGCGCTGATATCTGCCGGTGTCGGCGACGGAAAGGGCTGGAGGGGGCGTGAGAAGGCGGGAGGAGCCAGCGGCGCGTCATGAGGCGTGAGGAGAAGATCGGAATTTTAGGGCTGCGGTGCGAGGAAGCAGCAGTGCAATGCGGGTATATTTTTAAAGTGACAAATTTTAAGTGTTAAAATGCCTAAATGCGATGCGATTAGCCAAAAGTGCGGTGCTTTTAACAATTTTCTTAAAATCACTTTTAGGCGCTTTCACGCACAAGTTTTTTTCCATCACTCTGGTTCAATAGCTGTTATAAACTAGAATAAATTTAGCTAGTTGTTATCCGCAAATTATAAATGTCTATTCGTAGACTAAAATTTTCATATTTATAAATTATTATATGCAGACCAATCTCAAACTTTTGCAATTGATGTCTTCTTCTTCTGAGCAAGGACCAACAACGAAGAAACTTCTCCGATAACCTTTCGAGCCTATTCTGACGACTCTATTTTAATAATTTGACATGAATTCCAACATTTTGATATGAATTTCTCAATTTTGATGTAAATTTCACTATTTTGACGTAAATTTCACCATTTGGTCTTGAGAATTAGCTCAAAATGTTTACAAAGAATTTTGAGAAAAAAAATTAATTTTTAAAGTTTAAACTTAATTTGCTGGTAGTAATTTTAAAATATGAAAAATTTGATTTACGAATAGACATTTATGATTTGCAAATAACAACTAACTGCTTGATTATCAGCAGACGCACAAGATCATTTTTCGCTCGCCAAGTTCGCTTACAATCAAGTCTTTTGTCATGGATTTTTTGATATGGAGGTCACGAGTTCGATTCGGTGTGACATTTGTTTACTTATTTAATAGTTTATTGTTTGATTAATTATTGTTTAATTATATAGCCGTTAATTAATGTTTCCAAATATAAGGTAATTGTTATGGGCAAACCTATTTTGGATAGGTGCAAACCAACTTTTAAAATAAAAACTCTTAAACAATTATTTTAAATGTTACGGTAAAATTGATAGGGGCAAACCATTTCCCTATCACCTCCACCGCCGCCTCCGCCCGCCCACGTCAGCCAACGCCCGCCAACGCCGCCAACCCTGCCAACGCCGCCAACGCCGCCAACGCCGCCAACGCCGCCAACGCCGCCAACGCCGCCAACGCCGCCAACGCCGCCAACGCCGCCAACGCCGCCAACGCCGCCATACCCGTCATAGCCGCCAACGCCGTCATACCCGCCAACGCCGCCATACCCTCCAACGCCGCCATGCCCGCCAACGCCGTCATACCCGCCAACGCCGCCAACGCCGCCAACGCCGCCATACCCGCCAACGCCGCCAACACCGCCAACATCGCCAACGACGCCATACATGATGACACCGCCAACGCCGCCATAAGTGATGACACCGTCAACGCCGCTATACGTGATGACACTTACAATGCCGCCATACGTGATGACACATACCAAACATTCTCGCTTCTGATCACTGCGGGAGCTCCAAATTTATTTATTTCGAACATTCTCACTTATCTTCAGCTCTTTTGATCTGAAACAAGTCGGAGATTTAAACATTACTTTTCGTATTTCTCATATTCATCATTTGTTTTTGTATTTCTCCAGCGAATTTTTTTTCGAAAAGTTGTACTCATCATTAAAAGAAAATTTTGACGATGAATTTGAAACTTTTGTAATACGTTAAATTTTATAATATTGTTGTTAAACTATTTGTTCATATTTTAAAAAAAAATTTAAAAAATTATATTGATTTGCACGTAATAATTTGGTTTGCACATATAAGTTATTGATTTATCCGTAAAATTGATTTGCACAAATTCAAAATTAATTTGCCCATAACAATCACCTAATATAATGCATTCAAAAAAAAAAAAATCTGATTTAATAGGTTTTCTGCCATCTTCCATCCCCGCCGCTCCTCCAATGACCTCTGCTGCCCCATCGAAGATCTACTCAGGTGAGTCATCTTCTTCGAGAGCTGCATTTCCTAAGCTTTCTACTGTTGTTGGATTCCGTGATCTCTTTCCTCCGTTTCCATTTCCGGCAGACGATGTCAGCCTCGTCGTTGTCCTCCTCGACGTCAATCCATTATTTTGGGCTGCCGGTGCAGGCGCGGCCGGAGGAAACCACCCAGCTCCGATTCTTCCCATTGTGAAATTACTCAACGATGTCAGCTCCCTCCGCCCCGTCCTTCTATCTCCATTCATTTATTGAAGCATCAGAATCACATCACAAACTAACCCTAGGGATTCGATACTTTTCAGGTGATTTCGTTTTTGAACTCTCTTCTCCTAATGAATCAGCTCAACCAGGTAGTTCTCATCGCCTCCGGGGTTAATTCTTGTGGCTACATCTATGACTCCAGCAGCGGCGGCACCGAGGGAGGCGACAATGTGCCGGAGGTCCAGTCCGCAATACGACGTAGGTTGGATGAGTTCGTCGAAAGAGATGGAAAGCTGTGGAAAGAGTCCGAGCGGGTGGTGCGCAGTAGCTTGTCTTCCCTGCTATCTGGGTCTCTTTCTCTCGCTCTTTGTTGTATCCTTAACGTTTACATTTGTTGAAGTCAGATAATTTTTCATAATTTTGTGCGGTCAAATAGGTTTTTTGGCATACACTCCAAAAATATTAGCTTTTGGCAGAATTTATTCTGAAAGTTTAAATAAAGCACAATGCACCTTCTCAAAATTGGTTTTTTGGCAATGTGCACCCTACACTGAAGAACTTATAACAGCCTAGGTTGCACATTGCCAAAAAAATTATTTTGGGAGTGCATTGTGCTATATTTAAATTTTCAGGATGCATTCTGCCAAAAACTGATATTTTTGGAATGCATTTTGCTAAAAAGCTGGTCAAATATTCCTTAACAAGGAGAAGACATACAGAGGGTTTTTAGGTCCGGCACAATTCATCCCCAGCCAAGAGTATGTATCATCATTCCCTGTTGGTTCCTTCCGTTAAGCTGTTTTGGTTTATTTTCATTTCACCATGATGTCTAGCATCTCAAACAAGAACAAATGATAATCGAAATCTCTCTTGCTGTCAAGAGAAACTTGGTTGAGGTCTCACCTACATTTGTTAGGGTCTTAATCAATTTTGAAAGGGAAGAGTTAGTTTGAATGTTGTTGGGCCAATGCGTCTCAAGTTTGTTTTATGTTGTGAACTAAACATTCCAAAATGGATGCGCTAGTCATTCATTTGATTGTCATTTCTACTCATATAAAAATCTATTCTTGGCTTATTCGGCTTAGAGATTCACGTGAGTATATTAAGTAAAGTAAAAATAAAAAAGAACAATAAATATGTTGTTTAGAAGATAGAGGGATTTAAATTAGTAGAACAAAGATTGAGTACATGACATGCAATTTTAATGATGTTGGAGCCTTTGAGTCGATGAATAGGGTCTTAATCAATTTTCTTTTCTTTCTTTTTGTAGTTCCCGGTCTGCGTTCTGTTGTATTTTTGTGTGCTCTTATTTGCACTTTTCATGTTGGATTGTATAAGCCATAAGGCCGGATCAGACTTAGTTTGCATTTCCTTTTTGTAGCGAACATCTTGTTGTGATTTTCTTTTAATAGTTTACTTCCGCTGGTAGTGTAATACCGTGGAGTAGTGTATATTGCTTTGTTATCATTTTATAATATTTAACTTGCGAATGCGATATGTCATGAACATCCCATTTTATTTATTTGCTATGTTTGCAGGATAAATGTTACACGTATCCTCAATTAAGCCCGAATTTGACGCAAGACGATCCTATCAGGGGAATAATAGATGATTTCTAAATACAGGACACAATTCCGACAAATTTGAAACTTGCAATAATAATTATTTTACAAATCAGAGTATAAGATAGACCACAATAGTTAAAGCTTAGAAAACAAAAAAACACATGAACTTGTATGAATGTGAGAGCTCAAAATCAAATAATTAAGTAAATTGAAACATACAACATTTTAAAACTTGGAAACAAAGATTACAAATAAATATTCCTCAAGTAGGAAATTAACACACAAGTCAATATAAGATAATAAGAATAAATGATTTCAAACTAGAAAACTCACAAAATAAGGTATCAAAGGGCTTGTTTGGATTTCTCAGAGTAGGGGTTAAATCGACATTGAATTCCGGGCTCCTAGAGGTTCAATGGGCTACTGGATAACACGAAGCCGGGCTGTAAATAAGCTTCTTGAAGGGTGGAGGAAGAGGGTTGCTGCCGCTGGTATGAAGGGAAGAGGATAGTGGAAAAGGTGGAGATCGATAGGAGATGGGAGATATTTGTAAGGCAAATGATTGCAAGGTCAACATAGGGAAATCAAGGGATGGCAACTGTACCCGGGGGCATAAAATGCCTTCTGGAATTTAATTCTAGCTGCAGGGGGGGTCGTTTCAACTCCCTGGATGACAACTGGGCCACGTGATGAGGGTTGGTGAGGATAAAGTGATCTGTCGACTACAAGTTTTTTGGTGGGGATCCAGGAGCGCTTCTACGTGAGGGAAGAGGGGGTTGCTGAGCGAGAGTAGTGGGGGGCTCGACTGAGTGTGGAATGGGGCGGGATAGGGGTGTCGTGTCCGGCTGTGGTTAGGGAGAAGTGGTGGAGGCTCGGTTGGGGGATTGAAGAGGTGGATCCACTTGAGAATTAGGGGAGTTAAAGGTGGGGGAATGGGAGATGTGGAGGGAGTTTATGAGAGACACCTTAATTTTAGGAGAGTGGGGGGAATGGGGTAGTTCAGATAGTGGGGAAGATAGTTATGTTGGTGGCGGCGGCTGGTCAGAGGTGGCCGCCGGAGGTGGTTTCCGACGATCACCAGAAAACTAAAATCGAAGGATTTTGTGGGGTGGTGATGAAGGTTTGGCTGAAGTGGCCGAAATAGTTTCCGGTGATTGTCAGAAACTAGAATAAGTGGGGGGAATTAGGGAGGGATTATGAACGGTTTTGGAAGGGGAATGAGGAGGGGGGAGGGGAAGCATGGACCGTTTAAAATAGGAATATGTCAAGTAGATTGAAATACTATTTCGAGTGATTGAGAATATGCTCAAAATCGACTGGAAATGTGATTTAAGTCAAATTGAGTCGAATCAATTGTAATCGATTCCGATTCGACTCATTATTCGATTGAATTTCAAGTTTCGAATAATATGCTTAGCCCTACCTGAAAGCCATGACTTAAGTATTTTTGGGTATTCTCAGTTCTGATCACCTTAACAATGGTAGAAAACTACATGCGAGTTTCATTGATGAAAGTGCAAAAGACAATTAAAATTACGGAGCGATCACAAAGAAGAAATAATCAAGTCTATAAGAAGTAATCATCTATAAAGATAAGAAAATAATGAAATCCAAATAAATTAAGAGTTTAGTTACGACCTCATTCAGTAGAATGAACTAAATAAAAAATGTATCTCTTTGAGAGGATGACGCAAGATGAATCTATAGGTGACGCAAGATGAATCTATAGGTGACGCAAGATGAATCTATAGGTGACGCAAGATGAATCTATAGGTGACGCAAGATGAATCTATAGGTGACGCAAGATGAATCTATAGGTGACGCAAGATGAATCTATAGGTGACGGATGATCGATTCTCTAACCCCAAATGTAATGCAAGCGCGCATACGACATATGTGAATGAAGCTACAACCAACCCCAGAGTGATATGAATGCATACACAAAATCCAAATAAATGCCACTACAAATGCAGGTGCAAATGCAATTCACCGTGTGATGTATTTCGCAATAAACAATTAACTAAAATAAAATTTAAGTGGATGCATTTTGTTTGCAAAAAATTTATTTGGAGAAACAAAGTGGAAATTCACAAACAATTGAGGTGCAATTAATTTAAGCACACACCGAATAAACCCTGCAAGTCAATTGATCTCATGGAAATAAAAACATATGATATTATATCTCACAAAATATAGTCCGATTACACAAAGTAGAGAGTAGGAAACATTAAATTACGGCTGACATATGTAGGCAGTGACTAAGCATGGTGTTGGCGGCAATCAAAAAGCTACTGGAAGGGAACCTGGCTACTGGAAATCTGGAATACAAGGGCATCGGGCAATTGGTGAGGCTCGGGTGGAGAATTTTGAGTGGTGGAAATGTCAAAACAGTGGGGATTGCAGACAACAAGAAATTTTGATTATGGAAGTCAGTTATAGGCTAGGATTGGTGGTGGGGAAGGGGCTGGGTTTGGTGTTGGAGAAGAGGTTGGGAACGATGGCGGAGAATGCTACAGGTGTAAGTTTTCCACTAAGGCTGACTGCGTGGAAAAGGCATTGGTGCGGGATTAGGGTGAGATTTGCGGCTTTGTGTGTTGACGAGGAGGAGAGATTAGCGGTTAAGGGAGAGGCTGATGGGAGATGCGGAATGTGGAGATTAACAAGGAAGAAGTTGAAGGTCAGACAAGGAAGAATGAACCTTGAAGTCCATCAAAGAGTGCCATTCGGCGTCGCATCGAGGGAGAGGACAGTCAGTTTCCAAAACTGGAATCAAACCCATGATTCCCCAACCCGCCTCATGCACACGTATATAAAAGAAGATAACTACTGGGGCACACATATCAGATGACTCATATTGCTTGGTTCGATTGAGTGTCAAATATAACTCAAAATAATAAATAAATACATTAAATTGACTCGTCCATCTGGACACATCCGTGGATTCGGATCGTCCGAATGCGTGGCGGATCACGACGATCTCCATCAAAGGGATGAAGAGGGAAACTGATGCGGAGCAGAGACGAGGACGCGTTTTGGGCCCGTTCGGGGCTGATTTGGCAACTTTCCATATTTGGCGCGCCCGGATCGACGATCGGACTCCGCGATTGCGTCCGGAACGTCGCCGCGAGTCAAAACGCTATATTACTTTATATTTTTGAGTTTATTTTGATGTATTTTAAAGGGCTAACCCATCGGCCAATCATAGCCGTTGATGGGGATGCCCTAGTTTGTGTTTTCTTATAAATAGGATGCGGAGCAGAGACGAGGACGCGTTTTGGGCCCGTTCGGGGCTGATTTGGCAACTTTCCATATTTGGCGCGCCCGGATCGACGATCGGACTCCGCGATTGCGTCCGGAACGTCGCCGCGAGTCAAAACGCTATATTACTTTATATTTTTGAGTTTATTTTGATGTATTTTAAAGGGCTAACCCATCGGCCAATCATAGCCGTTGATGGGGATGCCCTAGTTTGTGTTTTCTTATAAATAGGATGCTAGGGGGCTGATTTGAGGCGATTGCAGATTTTGGAGAAGAGAAATCCCGAAATCCGGCGATCCCTCCACGGTGCCGACTCCGTGGAACCCTAGGTGACGACTCCTAGGTGTGTATCTTCTTCCCCAAGGTATTCCCTAACCCTAGGCTACTTTTCCCCCTCCAATTCCCCTCCTTACAACCACCTACCAGCCCCCAAAATCCATCCATGTTGGCTGTTCCGATTTCATTTTCCTATGCTCATGTACTGTTCAATTATGAAATATACTATTCTTTCCCTATAGTTTCTTCCCTCCCGTGAACCCTCCCGTGAACCCTCCCCCTCCTGTGACTCCGCCACCCCTCCAGCCAATAAAATTCCAGCCGGCCCCCTCCTGCTACACATCCTAATTCCAGCAAACAGCCGGCCCAACCACCACCCCTGCTCCCTTCCAGCGGATTGTCTTCAACCGCCGCCCAACCCCTTGGCCCCACCGCAACCTCCCCTCCCTCCACAACCCCAAAGCCGCACCCCCACATCCTCCCACCCAGATTTGCATCCAAGCAGCCACCTCCAATCAGCCATTGCATCCAGATTTGGACGATCAGTGCAGATCTGGACATTTGCAGCCCCGATTCACCATCTCCTCTCACCCTCCCCTCATTCCTTAGCTCGGATCCGCTCTCAAATTATCGGATCTACCCTTTCCCGCCCGGATCTATCCATACGCGGTCGGATCTATCCATTTCCGGTCCGATTCCACCTTTCCGTCGAGGACAGCCACCGCCATCATCGTTACGTCTCTGGTTCCACGTTAGATCGCCACTCTACACATCCGACCCTCCAAATCTTCAGTGTCTCGGTTCAGCCCTCTATTTTGTGAGCGTTTGTGGTATTGTACTATTTGATTCAGTATTTTCACTTGGTGATTTATTATATTGTGCTGAGATTATTGTTGGCTAGAGAAATTGGCTCTTTTATGCTAATAATTGCAGGAGGAATTATTCGCCGCGCGCTTGCTTAGGCCCTCCGAGCGGAGGAAGTCGTTGCCAAATTGCTGAAATAATTATTTGTCTCCTTATTTTAATTATCTGCGTGGTAATCTTAATTTCATTGCTTATAAAAATTGTTGCAGTTATCCGACAGTCACATTGCATTTAGCGTTGCATTAGCATGTTCCCCTGCACGTGCACGTAGAGTCCTAGCTTCCGAGCACCACTAGCCTACCCTACATCAAATTGGTATCAGAGGTCAAGGTTAGACCATTTGCATGCTTTGTAGTGGTAGGTCATATAGAGTCTTTAGGTTTATCCATGACTAATTATCGGCGTCGCTCCTCTCCTCTCTTGAGAGATTCGGAGTCCGCCTATACTCATTCTCATAGAGCGACTTCAGAGAAATCCTCACGTTATCACGATGATCATTATCGTCTGCGGCACACCACTTTTCGAGATCGTGTCAACCCACCGACACAACCTCACTATGCCAGAGACGATCAGTATGATAATTGTCGTCGCTCATATACTTGCACGCGAGCGGATCGTGTTGATCCTTCGACTCGACCCGATTACCTTAGGGATGACTATTTTGAGGATCCTCAATTTGAGAGAGATCTTGAGAGTCAATTTCGTACAGTTTCCCCTTCCTTTGACGGCTCATCGAGTCCCGAGTTTTTCAGTTATTGGCTCGTGGATATTGAGTATTATCTCGATTATTTTGAATTATTCGGTGAGCGTCGCATCAAGTTTGCGAAACTTAGGCTTTTAGATCAGGCGAGAGCATATTGGTCTAGCGTAGAGAGGACTCGCGAGCGAGATCGTCTTCATCGTGTCACGAGTTGGGTGGGCATGAAGCGTATTTTGTGCCAGAGATATCTGCCTTCATCATATCGGAGTCGCTTGCTCGACCAATTATTTTCCCTTCAGCAAGGACCTATGTCTGTCTCTGAGTATAGAGATCGTTTTGATGAGTTGGTTGTGAGAAGTGATATCCGAGAGGACCCAACCATGACCACCACCCGATTTCGGTCTGGACTTCGATCTGATATACGTACTGAGGTGGCTTATCACAGTTCGAAGTCCCTCGAGCAGACATATCAGCTCGCTCTCTGCTATGAACAGTCCTTGAGATCCGTAAGAGCTGGTCGATGGGATTCTCTCCTTGACCTCCGCAGTACGAGTCCCTCCCCTATTGAGGACACCACGATGCCTGGTGCGGATTGCTCCCACCCCAGTGAGGTGCATAGCCCAGTGAGTGACCTACCTTTGGTTTCTGACGCTCCTCTAGTGGCACTGACTGAGAGTGAGACTGAGCGACCTATTGAGTATGTAGTGTTGTGCCCCTTACCCATACCTCCACTTTTGGCATGTCCGGGGTTAATTAACACTCATACCCTAAACTCATGTCTTGACACCGCACCTGCAGACCCATTCTTGAGCGTAGGTCTATGTCGCTTTTCCCTTGGCATTACCCTGAGCCACGTTACGATTGAGAGCTCAAAGTTTGGTGTTGATCTCGTAGTGGCTATGTCACCCCTGCATAGGGGCACTACCCCTTTCGATGGTACTCATCGGGAGGACCTTGACCTTAGTGACGAGCCCTATGACGAGCCCCCTATTGAGCCTCCTGATGATCCGCCACATCTTGGTGAGGTTGAGACTCGGGTGAGCCACTCAGGTATGACGCCTCTTTCTTCATCATCTCTGGCCTTACCCCAGAGAAGGGACCTTGAGTGGAGCATGACATATATAGGGCCTACCTTGAGTCCATTTAAGCATGCTCATATTGTGAGGACCTACCTTATGACACCTCACACACTGGATAAGTTTTGGGATACGCCACCCGCTGAGCCACCCGATGAGTTCTTTCTTGTCTGGGACGCTCACCACATTTTAGAGTCACGACTTCTAGTCAATGCACATGATTTTCACTCAGGTGGTCGTCTCCTTCGTGATTACTTTTCTTACACACCTCCTGGGGACCCCCCTGATGCGCCACGTTCCCTGAGAGACATTTGGCTCTTTACGAGCCCGTATTTGAGAATAGTTGTCTCTCACGGTCATCTGAGCACTCGTCACACACGGGATGAGTTTGTCTACACTCCACCGAAAGAACCTCCTGATAGGCCACCACATTTGAGAGACATCTCAGGCATTATTAGATTTTCCTATAATGAGTGTACCGTGTTTGTCATGTTGTCTTCGCATCATTTGTAATACCTGCATGAGTCTGCTGAGTCATTTACACAGCATTTGCATGATTTGCATGAGTCGGTCCGCCGACGAATATTAACAAGCAATGAAAATTACAAAACCCATGCAGATAAGCGAAAACGAGAGCAAATACTTAATGTAGGCGAGAAGGTAATGGTGCGAGTCCGCCCTGAGAGGCTCCCTTCGGGGCCTGCCAAAAAGTTAAGCGCGAGGCGAATGGGTCCGTACTCAATTATTGGTCGTATTGGGACCAACGCCTACCGACTTGACATCCCGGCCAATATGGGAATTCGCCCTGTGTTTAATGTTGAAGATCTGACTCCGTACTATGAACTTCATGAGTATGTGGACCCGAGCAGTGGAGATACCCAGCTACCCCCATCCCCACTGTCGTTACCATATCACCCTCATACGTCCTCACCCATTGTTGACCTCCACCCACCTGGGGACTCGTCTTCTTTGGTTTCACCACAGGCACCACCGATCGCACCGGGATCCACCACTCGTGAGTTGAGCGTTGAAAACTTCATGGAGACCAGACTCCACCAGTGCATTCCCACTACAGACGTTGGTGACTTTTGGGTACTTGCAGCAGAGCTTGATCGATTCGCCCCTGGACTTCGACTTCAGCACGTCCGTCTCCATTCACCGGAGATGACATCTTTTCAGTCAGGGGGAGTTGATCGGCGAGGACACTTTCCAGCGACGATACTTGGGCGACCTCTGGTGGACTTCTTCGAGTTTTACCCGGCATGCAGCGAGAGAATTTTGATCCCTATTCATCGGGAGATGAATTCTTTCAAGCCGGGGAGATTGATGCGGAGCAGAGACGAGGACGCGTTTTGGGCCCGTTCGGGGCTGATTTGGCAACTTTCCATATTTGGCGCGCCCGGATCGACGATCGGACTCCGCGATTGCGTCCGGAACGTCGCCGCGAGTCAAAACGCTATATTACTTTATATTTTTGAGTTTATTTTGATGTATTTTAAAGGGCTAACCCATCGGCCAATCATAGCCGTTGATGGGGATGCCCTAGTTTGTGTTTTCTTATAAATAGGATGCTAGGGGGCTGATTTGAGGCGATTGCAGATTTTGGAGAAGAGAAATCCCGAAATCCGGCGATCCCTCCACGGTGCCGACTCCGTGGAACCCTAGGTGACGACTCCTAGGTGTGTATCTTCTTCCCCAAGGTATTCCCTAACCCTAGGCTACTTTTCCCCCTCCAATTCCCCTCCTTACAACCACCTACCAGCCCCCAAAATCCATCCATGTTGGCTGTTCCGATTTCATTTTCCTATGCTCATGTATTGTTCAATTATGAAATATACTATTCTTTCCCTATAGTTTCTTCCCTCCCGTGAACCCTCCCGTGAACCCTCCCCCTCCTGTGACTCCGCCACCCCTCCAGCCAATAAAATTCCAGCCGGCCCCCTCCTGCTACACATCCTAATTCCAGCAAACAGCCGGCCCAACCACCACCCCTGCTCCCTTCCAGCGGATTGTCTTCAACCGCCGCCCAACCCCTTGGCCCCACCGCAACCTCCCCTCCCTCCACAACCCCAAAGCCGCACCCCCACATCCTCCCACCCAGATTTGCATCCAAGCAGCCACCTCCAATCAGCCATTGCATCCAGATTTGGACGATCAGTGCAGATCTGGACATTTGCAGCCCCGATTCACCATCTCCTCTCACCCTCCCCTCATTCCTTAGCTCGGATCCGCTCTCAAATTATCGGATCTACCCTTTCCCGCCCGGATCTATCCATACGCGGTCGGATCTATCCATTTCCGGTCCGATTCCACCTTTCCGTCGAGGACAGCCACCGCCATCATCGTTACGTCTCTGGTTCCACGTTAGATCGCCACTCTACACATCCGACCCTCCAAATCTTCAGTGTCTCGGTTCAGCCCTCTATTTTGTGAGCGTTTGTGGTATTGTACTATTTGATTCAGTATTTTCACTTGGTGATTTATTATATTGTGCTGAGATTATTGTTGGCTAGAGAAATTGGCTCTTTTATGCTAATAATTGCAGGAGGAATTATTCGCCGCGCGCTTGCTTAGGCCCTCCGAGCGGAGGAAGTCGTTGCCAAATTGCTGAAATAATTATTTGTCTCCTTATTTTAATTATCTGCGTGGTAATCTTAATTTCATTGCTTATAAAAATTGTTGCAGTTATCCGACAGTCACATTGCATTTAGCGTTGCATTAGCATGTTCCCCTGCACGTGCACGTAGAGTCCTAGCTTCCGAGCACCACTAGCCTACCCTACATCAGAAACTCTAGCGATGTTGTTTGCCAAAAATGCAAGACATACATCAAAATCTGAATGCTAATTATTGAGGAGTTCCCATCGAAGGATAGGAAAGGGTGAATGTACAAAACGATGATACTAATCTATAGTGAAAATAGAAATGAGTACAAAAAAAAGTATCTAGAATATAAAGTCCGTTGACTTGCTGTTCCCTTTCAGTGATGTTCTACTTTTGAAGATACTGCATAACAAAATATTAAGTTAAAAAGTTTACTGAATAGTTATGATCATGAGTAAGACGACTTACAAAAAAGTAAATTCAAGTGAGAAATATGAACATGAAGAACATAATGGAGTTGCATGGTAGGGTAAGCAACAATACTCTTGGGATGGTATCTCCTTTTGCAATCTTAAAATTGTAGGTATAATATAAGGATGGATGAGATGCCATATGAATGATAACACTATTATCCATTATCCAAGAGTCATTATGAGAGAGACATGATATACCTTTAATCGAGGTAGAGAAGATAAGAATTGAAAGTGGATGCAGAATAGAAACAATGTTACCTCCTCCGTAGAAAATAGTTACCATCCAGATTAATGATTGTGGAGTGCTCTGTGCCTATCAGAGTACCGACACTAGCTGGGATCCTGATTTGGGCAGGTGGCTCTAGGAAGAATGCAATAGGAAACTGTAAATCTTTGGTGAATGTCGCCAGAGAAAAATGTCGCAACAAAGAAACTGTAGACCTCAATGTCAGAGAGAATGTTCAATCTCAATGATAAAAGAAGGAATAAACCATTGATTGTATATTCCGAAAGAAGGAAATCTCGACTTTTGACGGGCATTTCTTTCTTACAGCTGAGATAGGATAGAAGAAAATCAAATACATGTTGGATACTTCAAGCTACTGATCGTCGTTGCGTGCGATAAGGAGATGTCTACGGACGCTGTGTATGATTGAGTGATGGGCACATACATTATGCTCGTTCAACGCCATAAATCCTTCGACAAAGATGATCATTCTTGATTGCTAATGCATTCATTAGACCTCGACTCTATGTTCGAACGACACGAACGATCAAGAAATCCATATTGAGGACTGTTCGTGATGAAGAGAAGTGCGTTAGATTGAAGCAGACTGCAGTTGGGCCTTGACAGAGATCATCCTACAAACAACACTAATGACGGAAGAGGAATTGCGGTCATATAATCACAAATCGTTCACTGTGATACCATACAGAGAATTTGAGATGAAGAAACTCTTTAATTTTGACTTGAATAGCATTGTGTACAAAGAGTGGTTCCTGATATATGCTAAACGAACAATATGGGGCTAATAATACATGTAAGATAAAGCAAAACTACTAATACTTCATAAAGTTAGCATTGAACATTTTATAAAATTATGTTGTCACATTACCTTGTTGAAGCGTGATATCCATGTTTGGAATTTTTAGTTTAATGACCTAAACATCTATACATGATCAAAATTATCTAAATATATTTTCTTGGTGTATGTTAGACTGGAAAACTTAGTCAGATACAAAATCGTCAAAAAAGAAGCTAAACATGCAGTAAGTAAAACAAGAAATCAAGCTTATGAAGAATTTTATAAGTGACTAGATACCAATGATGGAGAGCGTTTCATATATAAAATTGCTTGAGCTAGAAAAAGGAAGACGAGATTTAAACCATATAAAATGCATAAAGGATGAAACAGATACAGTTTTGACGGATGATGTGAATATTAAAGAACGATGAAAAAGATACTTTTATCAACTATATAATGAAACAAAAGACAATGAATTGGACTTGAAAAATTTAAGTAAATCGGAGAAGTATAAACACATAACGTTTTATCGTAAAATTCAATTATCAGAGGTAATAATGCTCTAAAGAAGATGAAAAATGGATAAACGGTTGTGCCAGTCGATATACCCATCGAAGTATAGAAATGTCTAGGGAATGAAAAATATTTTTTGGCTTACATGTTTTTTAAATAAGATACTGAAGTTAAAAAGGATGTTAGACCAATGAAGAAAAAATATCTTGGTACCTTTGTATAAAAACAAAGGAGATATACAACATTGTGTTAATTACAGAGGAATTAAATTGATGAGTCATATCATTAAATTATGAGAACGAGTAATAGAAAGAAGAATAAGACGGAAGACTAACATCTAGGAGAATCAATTTGGATTCATGCCAGGGCGGTCGACCATGGAAGCTATACATCTCTTGAGGAGATTCATTGACAGCTACCAAGAAAGAAAACAAGATTTGCATATGCTGTTTATCGACCTTGAGAAGGCTTATGATAGAGTTCCAAGAGAGATCTTATGGAGAGTCTTAGAAAAGAAAGGTGTAAATGTATCATACATTGACGTAATCAAAGATATGTATACAAATTCAGTGACAAGGGTGAGGACATTTGGAGGATTGACCTAGAAATTCCCTATCAATGTTGGCTTTCATCAAGGTTCAACTTTAATCCCTTATCTCTTTACCCTTATCTTAGATGAGCTCACCAGACATATCCAACAAGCAATACCTTGGTGTTTATTATTTGGGGATGATATCGTTTTGGTCAATGAGACGCGCGAGGGTGTAAATGCAAAACTTGAATCTTGACGAGATACATTAGAAAAGATGGGTTTTTTGTTGAGCAGGACAAAGACAGAGTATATAGAGCTTAAATTTAGCATTGCAAGAAGTAGAAGTACGGATGACTTCGTTATTAAGTTGGGTGATCAAGATATTTCCCGTAGTGAATGTTTTAAATATCTTGGATCGATAGTTCAAAAAAACGGAGGTATTGATAAAGATGTGACACTTAAAATCCAAGCGGGTTGGTTGAAGTGGAGAGGCATCAGGGATCTTGTGTCAGGGATCTTGTGTGATCGTAAAGTACCTTTAAAATCTAAGGGCAAGTTCTACCGTACTGCGATTAGACCAACGATGCTCTATGGTTCTGAGTGTTGGACAGTGAATTTTGTACATGAGCAAAAAATGGGAGGTGCGGAGATGAAAATGCTTAGGTGGATGTGTGGACACACGGGACTAGATCGAATTGGGAATGAATGTATCAGGGATAAGACAGGAGTTACACCAATTGCAGAGAAGATGCAAGGAGCTTGACTAAGATGGTTTGGACATGTGCAAAGGAGACCATTAGAGGCACCTGTTAGGCGTTGTGAGAGTCTAGTCACCAGGCATGTTAAACGAGGGAGGGGTAGACCAATAAAGACTTGTAATGAAACTATAAAGAAAGACATGATGTACTTAGACATTAGTGAGATTATGACACAAGATAGGGCACAATGGCGACAAAAGATCCACATAGCCGACTCCACTATGGTGGGATAAAGGCTTGAGTGTTGTTGTTGTATGTTAGACTGGAAAAAAAATGCTTGAGTTTGTGAGATAACATAATGCCATGAAGATGTAGATGTAAATTTTTGATAGTTTCAAATCTAAAAACTGAAATGTGACTCTTTGAGGTGATAATGAAGAAGTCATTTGTAGTCATCTAAAGAATGGAAAAATTAAGATTCTTAAGATGGATTTACTGGAATCTTAGAGAGAATACGTCGTGAAATTATTATATTAGTGAGATGATGGAATTAATTCCTATTAATATTGAGGTTATAAAAATAAATGATGGGGATCGATCATGCGATATTTGGAGATTTACCTTTATCGTCAATTTTGAATTGTCGGACGGACGATTAGATCGGTATCATTTTTCTGTATTTTCCTTGTATTTGCTTTTTTATTTTAGACACGTATTGTGGAAATTAGGTCAAGTAATCCGATCGGTCGTTTGAAACCATCAGATCATTTAACCTAATCCCCTCTTTATATTGTGCTAGCTGCCGGCCTTTGGGCTATCAAGGAATTAGGTTTTTGACGGATAAGAATCGCTCAATCTTGCTCTCGGTGCGGCATCACAGGTTTCCGCCTTCGGGGGTGTTGACTCCCCCTGTCTGCTGCCTTCCATCGCCTCTCCAACTTCCCACAAGCCTTTTTCCCGTTGTTTCAGCCTTCAACGAGCCTTCCCTGGCCAATCAACAACCCTGCCAGCCACGGGAAGCCATGCCACCGCCTCCTAACACTTTCCTCCTGCTTCAGCCAACTTCCTTAGCTCCCCTTTTACCCCCAACAACGTCTTCTCCACCTCCACAGCTCCAGCTGCCACCTCTTTCAGCTATGGCCTTCAACAACCATGTCTTCACCTCCACATTCCCTTCCAGCCTCCGAGAGCCTTGGATAACCCTTTCCATTACTCCCTTCTATGCCCCGACCCTCCTAAATCCCAAACTAGCCACCCCATCCCCAAAATAACCACCCTCCCTTCTTCGGTAGCCCCTCGTCCAACAATCATTGTTCTTCCGGATTGCCTACACCACATTTACAAGCACCGAATCCCCACGCCTATGTCCTCTCCCCCTATATCTCGGAGAGTCTGTATTCTTTTTCAAGTTCATTACATTATACAAATGCACTTTTGTTTTCTTGTAATATTGAGCTTAATTAATATTGGATGGAATTTCTTTCATTTGATTTATCTTTCTTATTCGATCTGCATTTTAATTTCACCGCACTCTCATTTAGTTCCAATTATTATCTGATTATCAAAATTATGATATTTGTGATCAATTGAGACACTTGCTCGAATTTTAAAATTACTATTATTTAAATAATTGCGCAACGGAGCAAATGCATGTTTCAATCATTTTTGCATTCACAAGCATGGCATTAGAGCATGGGGTTAGTCATCATAAGTTCATCGAAATGCGTGCGTGCATTTTGTTGCATCTTCATTTTAGGGTTTGTCGTAGGTCCGTCAAATTCATCGCGTGCTCACTTGCATTGCATTTAATGTTAGTGGATAAAGCGACCTTCACCTGTAGATTCGTCCTATGTTAACAACCTTCAATAGCTTGGGCATGTACAATAGATGGTAGAAGTTTTGTCGTTAAGATGGATGGTGCAATTGTTTTTTAAGGCTTAGTGATAGGGCACAATGGCGATAAAGGATCCATATAGCCGACCCCACTATAGTGGGATAAAGGCTTGAGTGTTGTTGTTGTTGTGTTGTAGTGATGTTTAAACCAAATTGTTCGCACAATGGCTAACATAATATCACTTGTCCCTAGTGCACCATTAATAAAAAGTTACAAAATTGATGATAGAATAAGGCTCAGTTTGTTTGAGTGTTTTTTTCTCCGTTGTGTTTTTTTAGAAAACACAAATTCTACTTTTTTACCCCGTTTTGAATAGTCTCCATTTGAAACCACCGATCCTCCAAAACGCCGTTGTATATCTAATTCCAATTGCAAGGAGAAAACTTCATTGAAGAACATTATTTTATTTCCATTCCTAACTGCTCTATCTCCAACCGCAACCACTACCTAAGCGACCCTAAGAACGCAATAACTAACATGGATTTGTATAAAATAGAACTCTTTTTTTCAACTTGGGAGATTAAATATATATACCCATCCTCTCCCAAGCACCAAAATTATTGATACAAATGATGGAATCTGGATACCTAGTTTGTCATCTTAAGAAAACCTTATATAGTCTGAAAAAGCCCTCAAAGCTTGGTTTGGTCGATTTCACAAAGCCATGATTTTGTTAGGTTACAAACAAGGACATTCTGATCACACTCTCTTTGTAAAAGGGAAGAAAACAAAGTATCTATAGTAATTGTATGTGGATGATATTGTTAGGTTACATGAGATGATATTGATAACATTATACTGGAAGTTCGATCGTGCACATAATTTAAAGTTAAAGATCCGAGAAAATTGAAGTATTTCGTAGGGATTGAAGTTGCAGGATCTAATCGAGGATCTTTACATCTAAAACAAAATTTGTACGTAACCTTCTTGAAGAAACTTATATGCTTAGATGCGCATCCGTGGATACTCCTATTGAAGCCAATCACATAATTGATTTAATAATAAATTTATTTGTTTGCCTTTGCAACATATAACTGAACACTTATTTGTTTTGAGATTTCTAATTTGAGCCTACCTAAGAATCGATTGGGCTGTTCGGTGCACAAAGCACCCCCTGGCAGAGAGGGTCCGGGGAAGGGTCCCTGATGTAGGGTAGGGTGTGTAGTGGACTCCTAAAATGCACACTAGTGGTGAGTGAGGGTTGACTCCCGACTTCCCAATTACTCAATGCATGCAATACTTGCAGTCAAGCGTGAAAAATTTACACAAGCAATCAAATAGCATAACTAACATAGCATCAATTCATAATCGAGAAAAGTATTTTGTTGAAGCTTATGGCAGTTGCTTTCCTCCACACGGAGGGCCAAAAACAAGCGTGCGACAACTCAATTCTTCCTGCAGTTAGAGATTTATCATGAAGCAAATACTACAATAAACTAAAATCCCAAGCAAACATGTAATAACCAAACCACAACAATGTTTTACAACCAATAACTAATACAAAACACAACACAAAATATTAGGACTGTTGTAATAATAGTAGATCTGAGCGATGAAGGGCTAAAAGGGAGTTTCGGTGGAGGGCGGACTGTATCAGGTAAGGGGTAGGGGCCGTGGGGTGGCAGGAGGGTTGGATCCAATAGGTAAGGGGGCTGTAGGGTTGCGGGAGGGTTGGATCCACTTGGAGAGGGGCTGTTGGGGTGGACTAAAGGGAAGATCTTATGGGAACAACTTGGCGGGTTGTTTGGCGTGTGGATATGTGATCTGGGATAAGGGGAAGGGGTGGCGGCAGATTGTAGCACAAGGAGGGGCGGTCGGAGTCTGGGATAGGGAGGAGGGGTGCGGCTGGCTAAGTTCAGAAGGTGAGGGGCGGTGGTGGTTCAAAATAGGAAAGGGAAAAAGGGGTGGCGGCAGGATGGATCTGATGGATTAAGGGGGGTGGCCGGCTGGATCTGATGGAGCAAGGGGGGTGGCCGGCTGGTCTAGACTGAAATTGAAGGTGGCGGCTTGTGGGGAGGTGGGTGGAGGGATTTCTGAGGGTGGGCTGCGACTGGATAGCTGGTGGAAAGGGTGGAGGTGGAGGGAAATTCAAAAGATACAAAGCTTACCCGAGGAGTCGTCACCAAGGGGTTCCACGGAGTCAGCACCGCGGAGGGGATCACCGGAAATGACGAAGAACTCTCCAAATTTCAACAATCAGCCTCAAAGTGCAGCCCTAACATCATATTTATAAGAAACTGAAATTAGGGCATTCAAAATCAACGACTATGATTGACTGATGGTTTCTCGGGGTCATAAATACATGAAATAATTTCTGAAAATAATTTTCGTACATTATTTCATAAATACATGAAATAATGTCCGAAAAGAATAAAGCTATATATGTAAAAACATCGGAACGTGGATCCGGACACATCCGCAGAGTCGAATCATTGATCCAGGCATGCCATATATGATAAGTTGCCAATCGGCTCCGAACGGACCCAAACTCGTCCTCCGTTGCGGGTCTACCTCTCCGCTCCGCGTCAGTCCCACTCCACCACATGGGTGATGAAATGTAGGTAAACCTTACCCTGCATTTTTGCAAGAGACTGTTTCCAAGTCACAAGAAAAAAAACTGAATATTTTCATTAATTTAAATTTCATAGTAACCTGTGGATTTCTCGTCTAACCAATTGACCAGGTAAGTATTTGGTTGGTGCTCACATTATGTAAATTCTTTTTTGCTTTGACCAATGCATGACTATAAATTCAAATTTATATTCTTACAATGTCACTAAATTCTTTATATAATCCTTTAGTTGTCAATGAATTTTTATTTATTGAATCTTTCATTGTAGTTGATCAGTCATATAGGCGAGGCATAAATCTAACTGTATGTCACAGATTCTGTGCTTGCAGGCAACTCCAGATGGACCGGAGCAGTATGTTAATACCTTCCTAGCATTTTATGCGATGTCTATGTAGTATTTACTTGATTCAACCATGACGAGTTGAATTGACAGATATGTTGCAGTAATGAATGCGATATTCTCAGCCCAGCGTTCCATGGTATCAAGTACACATATTTTTGTACTTATTTCTGTTATAACTAGAGTGGATTTTGTTGCCTGCTAAAGTAAGATGTCTCCGTTTCATAAATGTAATGATATCTTTCTGACCATGTTAGGCTGGTCTTTATAGCAAACTTAGTTTCAACAAAGGATAACTGTCCACTCATTTTCTCATTCTATTATACAGTATCACCGTCATGACAACTAAGCATCTACAACAATAATATAATAATATACTTTTTTTGCTATGGTAAGTTGTTACGGTTGCACATGCCGACTAGACACGTGCACGTCGATGAGACGCCGTGGCAAGTCAACACGCGAAGGATGACGATGACGAGTCCATCTGGAGGAGAGGCCGTGCCGCCGACATGATTATCTTATTTGCATTATGTTATATTATATTCGTTATAGTTATGTGTACGCAACTACGCATTATTATTCGCACTGTTTTTTTGTTATCTGCACCGCACACCTATAAGGAGTTGTGCTGTACTCTTTTTCAGTATGCTTGGATGTATGAAATTTAGGGTTGCTCCCTAACTTTTCTTCTCGTTCCCTCTTCCTTCCTCTCCCTCACCACCGCTGACCCTCCCCCTTGCCGGATTCCTCTCCGGGATCGTATCGATTTGGTTCACCTGCCTCACCGCCCACCTCTAGCCACTGGTGGCCGCTATCCATATCACGTCTCGTCCGCGCATCGTTCCGCACCGAACCCGATTCCGCGTGGTTGCGCCCTTGCGTCTCGTCTGCGAATCGTTCTGCGCCTTCGCCGCCTGTTTCGCCGTCCAATGACAATATCGTTGCACTCCAATCGCACTCTAGCACTGATTTGCCCCGTCCAACGACAGTACGCCTCGTCCCGCCAACCCAACACCGATTCCAGCCGTTCCGCCGCTAAAAGGCCGCCGACACCCGTAGCCTCCGCCGATCCTCCCCCTAGTGTCTGCACTAATGAGATTCGTCGCTCCCAATGACTGGACGTCCGTCGATCTGCTAGTTTTGCGCCCCGATCTGACGCAAGAAGGCCGCCGATCCTGTGTTTTCGCCGATCTTAGCCAGATCCACTCCTTCTGGTCGCCGCCCGATGTATCCAGCCCCATGACTCTCAACACTTGCTCCTCTGGTGACCCCACTCCAGATACCGTCTCTGAAGACCTTTCCCGTTGCGTGGTTGCTCAAGAGCAACTTGTCGCCTCCATGAACGCCTCCCTTCCCGTCCTCCACGCAAAGATTAAATTCCTGCAGGCGTCTGCCGCCGCCATTTTCGCTGTGTCCGGCTCCGGTTCACCTGCGGAATATAACTTTCTCCTCAGCATTGGGCTGCCACACATTCCCTCTGGGACCACTCATCCGCCCATTCCGGGCCGGTCCGCCCTTTCCCTCGACATTCCTTTTTCGGCGTTGACCCGATGGGTTGGATCGCCAAAGCGGAGCAATATTTCGACCTTAACTACACAACGGAGCATGACAAGGTGTCTTCGACTGTGGTTGGACTGAACGGCTCGACCCTCCACCTGTCTCAGTGGCTCCGCCAGTTCAACCCGTGCCTCTCCTGGCCCGAACTCAAGCAGGAGATGATCCGGCGGTATGATACCCGCTACTCCGGCTCCTCTGCTATCGAGCGTCTTTGCGGCGTCTGTCAGACAGCCGGCCTGGACGACTATGTTGATGAGTTTGTCGCCCTGGTCTCCCACGTTCCGGGCTACTGCCCGATCATTACCTGAGCTTCTTCATGCAGGGTCTACTGCCACACATCCGCTCTCGTCTCCGCACGCACCTCCACTACAGTCTTCGATGCCATGGACTTTGGCGCGTCTGGTGGAAGCCGACCTCTCACCCCGACCACCTGCTCCTACGACCGACCACCACCAGCCTCGACTGCCTTGGCGATCACCAGCCATGGCTCCTCCACCGCGGCCGCCGCCTTGGGGAAATCGGCCGGGCTACCCGCCCCTCAGCGCCTCTCGAACAGTGATTACAATGAGCTTTGCAGCAAAGGTCTTTGTTTTCGGTTTCGCCAACTCTACTCCCCTAACCATGAGTGCAACATGAAGGAGTTCTACGTCATCATCGACGATGTCGACCCTGAGGTTACCTTGGATGACTTTGAGTCCCTGGAGCTCTCAGCAGGGGATACACCTCTTGACCCCACCGCGACTACGTTCCACCTCCTGGAGTTATCCTGTGCCTCAACGGTCGGGATCTCCGTCCAGCAGACCATGCAGCTCTCAGGTACGTTGCGGAATCGCCCGATCATCATAATAGAGGACAGCTGCGCAAGCCACAACCTCATCTCTGAGTGCCTTGTACAATAACCCCGTCTTCCCTCGGTTCCCTCTCTGGATATTGCGGTCCTCCCGGGCGATGGGCGCCGCCGACCGACTCAGGGCCATTACACCGTCGCGTCTCTTTCCGTGGGGTCCTGTTCCATGACCGCGGACTTCTACGCATTCTATCTAGGCTGTATCGATGCCATTTTGGAGGTGGCTTGGCTCAGCACGCTCGGCGATGTACGCGCTAATTGGGTGACTATGACCATGCAGTTACTCCATGGGGCCAGCCATATCGCCTCGACGGTGACTCCACCCTTCTCCGCTCTCCGATCTCCCTCTACACTGTTGGAAGAGGAAAAAAAGAAACAGAAGTGCAATTATATTTATCCTCATAGGGGCATTATATAGCAAATACATGGACTCACTAACTCAAACTAAAGGTGTGAGACAAAACCCAAACACACCAAAATGACTACTAGATCAACATTGACTCTATATATCCAACACTCCCCCTCAAGCTGAAGGGGATCCTTCGGCTTGGACACATCAAATAACGACAAAGGAGGTAGGCGATGCGAGAGAAAACATCAGACGGGCCACCGGAGGAATTTCAAATCGGGGAATCAAGTCGGGGACATAGCCACACATGACACTGACCCACACACGACGCAGGACCCACACATGACGTGGACTCGCTGGAAACAGGTCAACTAACATTACTCACATAACATGCAAAAGAGAACGAAAGATGTTGAACAAGTCATCAAACGAGTGATCGGGGATAATTCGTTCGGGATAATCTGTCGGGGATAATCCACATAAAAATGGTCCCTCACGACACAAACCTGCGCGACACGGTCCCACACGACACGGTCCCACGCGACACAACTCGATGAGACTAGAACACCAACATCAGTCGCGTCTCCAACACACGACCATTAGAAAGACATGGGGAGATACAAATGACAAAAAAGCCTAGAGGCCGTGTGGAACGAGAGTGAAAAAGTCGGGAAAGATTATCCGAGTCGCATTCGTCCCAACACTCCCCCTCACGTAAATAACACGTACAAGAAGACATAACACTAAGATCAGACACAAACATTAGACGACACAACAATTAAAGGACTCATAACAAGTCACAAGATACTAAAACAAGAAAACACCATCATCCATCCAGAGAAACGAGCAGCGGATCCATAACTCCGACGAGCTGAAAGACAGCCAGAAGAAGGTTTGCTGGAGAGCAGCATCAACAGAGGAGCTTGATCAGAAGATAGAAGCTGCAGAGCACATCAACACAACACCGTGCGGAGAAGCATCGACATACCAGGGAGGCAGAACAACAACAGAGCTGGAGGAGGCACGACAGATCTGGAGCAGCAGATCTGGAGGAGGCACGACACGACAGGGCAGATATGGCGCAGATGGAGGCGTCGGAGGAGGTGCAACGGCAACAGGAGGTCGACGGGAGAAGCAGAGGGAGGAGCCCTCGTCGACAGGAGAAGCAATGCGCAAAGGAGCAGCAGGCAAGAAGCCTTCCGGGCCGAAGAGGAGGCAACCCCAGGCGGAACTGAGGACAACAGGAGAAACTCCAGAGGAAACCATAGCCGACGGGATCATGGATGAAAGAAGCGCGGCCTCCCGTCGACGGAGGAAACCGGGGCTGGTCCCGTCGACGGGAGCGCAGAAAATCCCTGTCGTCGAGATCAATACAGCGGGACAAAAGAGAGAGGGGAAGCACTGGACGGGAGCGAGAGCGAAAGCACGGGAAAAAAATTTCTTTTTTGGGTTTCAGATCGAATGCTTTGATACCATGTTGGAAGAGGAAAAAAAAAGAAATAGAAGTGCAATTATATTCATCCTCATAGGGGCATTATAAAGCAAATATATGGACTCACTAACTCAAACTAAAGGTGTGGGACAAAACCCAAACACACCAAAATGACTACTAGACCAACATTGACTCTATGTATCCACCATGCACCATCCAACGAACCACTGACTTCTGCCTCTCCGTGGGGCTGTGGGCCCTCTCGGGCCCGTCCAATGTGCCTTCCCTTTCCCAACGAACCACCAAGAGCTTTCTACTACGCTCTCCAACGTGATCCAGCCCCCGACATGATTGCCACCAGCCCAGCCGACCGACCACGCCAATTCCCTCCAGCCTAAGACCACAATAGCCTCGACACAGTTGTTCCATTCTGACCATTGGCTGAGCTCGAGCCTCTGATGCAGGGGATGCTGATGGGGCCTTGCCCGTTCTGGTGCAAGCCTCTTTTCTAGCTCGGTTTCTCTGGTCTGGAAGAAAAATGACTGGCGCCGTACTACCCAATCAAGCCACTTGATCGCCGCTACCACCTTCAAGTGGATTCTGGCTCGCAGGAGGCTAGGAAGCACCGGTACGGGTACGGGTACCGGGTACGATACGTATCCGGTGGTACGAAAGGATACAGGTACGGAGCTTGTATTAAATATAATAATTATATATTTATATATCACAAATGCAATTATATAACCTCTGAATGCATTTGGGGATAAGTTTTTAAACTGATGAAGTTCATAAACATAAATGTAAACATTTAAAATTGGCCTTGCTCATCACCATTTTCTGGTGAAATCTGCAGAATTCTGCCCAGATTTCACCCAGCTTGGCAGAATTCTTAGATATGCCACAATGATTAGCTAAACCAAACTAAGGAATTACTACTTAAACCCAGATTTCTGGTGAAATCTCGGCAGAATTCTGCCCAGATTTCACCCAGAAATCTGGGCAGAATTCTGCCCTAGATATGCCACAATGATTGCAGATTACTATTTTAAGGAAGAGGTAATTACTACTTAAACCATGAATAATAATATACACCAGTAATTACTACTTAAACCATGAAGAAGAAGAAGAAACCTCGGGAAGCGCGACACTGGAGCAGCGCCGGGAGCAGGGGCAGGAGCGGGATCGGGACCCTAAAACCGCGATTCCGCTGTATATAAAGTATCGGGCCGTTCACGCGTATCCGTACCGGAAACGTACCCGGTACGGGTACGGCTCTATTTTTGGCGTATCCGTGCTTCGTAGGCAGGAGATCCCTGTTGTTGGGTCTTACCGTCTGGAGTCCGAAGCTATGCGGCTGCCCCAGGATCACTTCTTCCGCCAGTCCTCCGACTCTGCCTTGGGGACAAGACATATTTTCCAGACGACGACATTGTTATGGTGGCGCATGCTGACGAGTCACACACACGCCGACGAGACGCCATGACGAGTCTGCACACAAAGATGATGACGGGTCCGTCTAGAGGAGAGACCGAAGACGCGCCGCCGACATGATTATCTTATTTGCATTCTGCTATGTTATATTATGTTATGTGTACGCTTTAGTATTTGCATTTCTTTTTTGTTATCCGCACCCCACACCTATAAGTGGTTGTGTTGTACTTTTTTTCATCATGCTTGGATGTATGAAATTTGGGATTGCTCCTTAGCTTTTCTTCTCGTTCCCTCCTTCCTCTTCCTCACCACCGCAGACACTCTCGCTTGCCAAATTTCTCTTGGGGATCGTATAATAAGTCCTTCCTATATTGTTTGTATTCAAAACAAGAAGATCCTTCAAGAGAGAGGAGAGAGCGACAGCTTAAGGTTACATGAAAATTGAATTTAAATACACGAAGAACTTGAGGTGTCTACCAGTAATCTATTGCAGTCTCTTCATTGAATTCTTTCAGTTGATAACTTAAATCTGATTAACTCATCTGATGGGGATCACACCTTAATCGGAAGCCGACCGTATCTATTTACACGGGAGGCGGAGTTAGGATCGTCGGTTGGACGATCCGAGTTGGTAGTGACGTTCTAAACGGCGACGACATATTTTTATGTATTTTTTCGTATTGTTATGTCATGTACATTTAGTGGTTTTATGTTTCGGACGATCGTGGTCGTCCGCTGTGAGCTCTAAGGCTCTATTTGGTGCGGCTGCAACGACTGGAAAAACAGTGGTGGAATAATCAGCTTTTTTGCAGAGCCGTGACAGAATCTGTGAAACTGTTTGGAAGAACAACTTTTGTAGTGCGGTGTGCAATTCTTTTTTTTAATTTAAAGGTAAAAAACAATAATCTAAAGCAAATAATTATATTAAAAAGTATTGTTGCCATCATAATGTCTGTGTTCTTCTCTGAAACAGGTTCAATACAACTAATCTTCCGCCTGTATCAAACTTACATGAAGAGTAACAGTGAAGAACAATAAAAAAATGCTCCCTTTCACAGGCAAAGTGCTGTAGCATCATCTTGCTCACATTGCTGTTGCCACCGAAGGATGAAGACCTTGGCCATGGAGAAAAGGGAGGAGGAGGAGGTGGAGCTCGGATCCGCCAGAAGTGACAAGATGGAGAAGAGGGCGGAGGACAAGGTGGAGCTCGGAGCCACCAGAGGAGAAGAGATGGAGAAGAGGGAGGAGGAAGTGAAGCTCAGAGTTGCCGGAGGAGAAAGGGAAGGAGCGAATCGCGCTGGCCGCGAAAAAAATCACGACTCGCGATCGCGGGTTTTGCGCGATTCCAGTGCGGGGGCGACGGGAGAATCCGCTTCAACTTTTTCATTTGGCGCGGTTTCTCTGAAATCCGTGGCGTGCAGCAGTAAAAATGCAGTGCCAAACAAAGCCGAAGTCTATAATTAGGGGTATATGAGCTGATTTTCAGGAATTGCTGAATTTTGAGAGAAATTTCAAGTTGTGTGCTCATTCCGCGGTGCCAATTCCGTGGATTCTAGGTGCCGAAGCCTAGGACATCCCCTTCCCCTCCTTTGGTGTACAACCACTATCCTTCCTCCCCCATTAGCCGCCGGTCACCATAGCTTAGCCGACGGCCTCTCATTTCTCCCTTCGACCACCCATCTTCCATCCCTACTACCAAGCAATCCATCAATCTGCCATTAATCCCTCAAAATCCATCATACCGCTACCTGCAATTGCCCAGGAACCACCCAACTGCCCATTAATTCTCCTATTCCCTTTACGCCACTCCCATTAACTGAAAAAACCCTCCATGATTCCATGCTCTGGGCTCAATATCCTTCATGATTGGAACTGTAAGTTCAGTTAATTGCCTCCAACGTCCTTTTCCCCCATCTCACAATCTTTTAGTCTACCCCCATAACAACAACAATCCTGGAAGGAATCAGCCGTTGGAATTGTTCAATTCCATCACATTCATTTCACCCGTCAGCCCCCAAGGTCCAGATTTGGTTCTGGCACATCCTAGTCTCTGCGGAAAACAGCCGACTACACTAGATCATCACAGGAAACCTCCAAAACTGTGCAAAATTACTACAAAGTAGCTGCCCTGATCCAGAAATCAGCGCCCTTGTGCCTTTTTTTCTACTCTGATTGCTTGTGTAAGTCCTATCATGCAATTTTGGATGCTACTTCGTATTTATTTGTCCAAGGCTTATTCTATTTGCGGAATTTAATTAGATTTTACTTGTTTCTCTAACACCTAATCTCAAACGTGAATGCTTGTAGAATCTATTAATAATTTCTGCTATTGTTGTAGTTTTTCGTCCAATATTTTCTTGTACATTCCTAGATCTTCACGACACTCACTAACACCAAATCATTAGTGTTCTCCTTAGGGCACACACCGTCTACATCCATCCGTGTCATCATTTATAGCCAATTATCCATCCTTTATTTATTGGAAACATGATTATTCATGAATACTCTGTTCATCTTTTTTCCCCACTGAGGCTGCATTATTAGATATATTTAAGAATATTCAGTTAAGCCATCATGGGTTGGTAAAGTGTAGATTTTTTGTGTGGTTCAGGCCATCTGTATATCATTTCGCATGGCTAGTTGATCATAACCTTGACTGCTTGCCTTAACTAAGATTATCATTAGATTTTTTTATTTCCTTGTATATTCTTTCAGTCCTAATGACCTGCGACCATTCATCTCTCTTTGGTATGGTCGTTAATTTTAGTTCTGAATTAATAGAATCTCCCAGGTGCCAATTGATTCATGTGTGGTTGGAGTGCAGCATTCTGCATTTCTACAGCAGGTAATTTTACTTCAGATTGTTGGAAGTTCCTCATGCTATTTTTTCCCTGTAATCTTTCAGTATATCTTAATACGGACTTTTGTTTTGCAGGCCTCATATATTACTGGCGGAGTTTATCTTAAGCCTACTCAATAGATGCTCTATTTCAGTATCTCGTAGTGAGTTTTCTAAATTTGATTGGTGCCAACATTTACCTAAAATAAATTAGCTATAGCTGACAAAATAAAGCACAATTATACCTACACACGATCACAAATTTCATTTTGTTAATTGGTTGGCTTGAGTTCCGAGGCTTTCTTTGAAATTTCATGCTGTAATCCGAGTTTCTACCAAGTATCAATGCATGCTATTTTAAGTAAAACTGAACAATGTGTGGATCATATTTATAGGTTAAGGGCATGAATAGTACTGCAGTTAAGCAAAGAGCAACCTGAAGGATTATATAGAATGCTAGTTATTACTTTAGTCATTTCTTGTAATTTCAATTATAACGCACAACTTTGAATTTATCATATCACCCAAAATATTCTTCAAACATTGTCTATCAGTTGCAATTGATGTTATGCACCAATTTTTTTCCCTGGCAAGAAGAATATAAATCTAAGCAACAACACTATGAGGTTCCCTTAGCCAAGGTAGTTTTTTCTGGAAAAATTTATTTCATTTTATTATCCACCAATGTATCTCACAGTGCATTTTTTCCGCTTTACCACTAGATGGTCTTGCTCCTCCCCCATGCATCTTTTTCAACTACATTGTTTTTTAAGTGTTATTCATCTGTATAATATGTTTTATTGGATAATTCTGCATCCTTCCATTTCTATTCCATCATTTCTAATTATGGAAAGTTGAATCTCATGCAGACGGTATTTGCAACTGACTTGCAATCACGAAATTTCCTGCGACTTCCAAAACCTGCAGGGGTGGATTTTCGTGCCTCGTATGTATATTTATACTTGATAGTCATATTCTTATCCTCTGCTAAACTTTTTTTGTACATCTCTGCGATGTATCCTTATCAAATCCACTTCTCTCTGATGCATCTTTATCAAATCCACTTCACTTGTTCCATTAGAATGAAAAATCTAGTACCTAATAGTTTACTTTATAAAGAAAAAAAATAGTGGTGAGGATATTAGTGCTATCATCTCAGTTTGAGCTGACCTCTCTAGGTAAGAACTATAATATCAATAAATTATAGTTAGAAGTAGACAAGACTTTGTTTAGCTTGCCAGTTATAAGTAAATTGTCACATCTTAACCTGTTTGCGATAAAAATCAGGCCATTATTTTCTTGGATGTCTTTGTAAGTGGAATGTTGTAGTGAAAAGTAACCTGAGTAATTTAGGAATTTTGAATGCGAAGACGAGAATCAATGAGCGCTTAGTGATTAGAAGAAGAAAGTAATTGAGAAGAAATATGGAGGAACTTATAGACTCAATAACTACATATCAAAAGGGCGCTCGATACTTGACTCTGATACCATTTGACGCATGACAAATCTATGCGTGACAGACAAACGATGCTCTAACCAGCGAATCAAGAAAGGCGAGATCCACTTTTTTCTACTCGCGCAAGAGAGCTTTGTTCGAATTCACGGATGCATCAAGATCCGCGTTTGCATTTTTTTTATATTATATTGTTATGTGAATGCGAATGTATTATTTAGTTAGATCTGACCATTTGATGCGGAGCATAGACGAGTACCTGCAGTTGAAGATGAGTTTTGGGCCCGTTCGGGGCCAATTGACGACTTTCCATATATGGCGTGCCCGGATCGACGATCGGATTTCGCGGATGTGTCCGGATTGATGCCGCGAGTTAAAATCATATGCTACTTTATTATTTTTGATTTATTTTAGTGTATTTCGAGTGGTCCCGCCTCTGACCAATCATAGCCGTTGAAGGTGGAATTCTCTAGTCTTTGTTTTCTTATAAATAGATGAGTATGAACTAGTTTTGAAGGCATTGCAGGTTTTTGGAGAATTCATTCCTGGAACTCGGCGCCCATATTGCCTCCCATAAACCGCCCGTCTGCCTCCTACAGTCCCTCCCTCCACTTGATCTTTCTTCCCCGACCCTGCTACAGCCCGACGCCCTCTCCTCAGCTCCCGTAGCCCTATTCCCCCTTACCCACAGCCGACCATGGATACGCTCCTGGCAAAAACTCTTACCTACCGGCCGGCTTCCCCACTCCCCCCCTTCCAAAGGGGTGGATCTTTAAATATAACACTTCCCCTGGTGCTGCCGCCCCTGTCCAATGAGATGAATGTAGAGTTAAAAGGGCATTTGCCTCTGACGGTCCCTGTTGGAGTGGCCAACCTTAGAGGGGATGAATAAGGTTTTATGACTCACCAGTCCAGCCCCGATGCGTCATCCCGTCCACCCATGCTTCATCCCTTAGCCCGAATCCGCCACCAAACATCGGATCCATCCACCTCTCACCCGGATATACCCTTACGTTGCCGGATCTATCTATTTCCGGTCCGATTTCACCATCCATCGCCAAGGACAGCCACCTACATTGCTTTCCACGCCTCCGGTTCCACCTCGGATCGTCGTACACGCATCACCGGCTCTGAATTCTTCAGTGCCTTGGTCAACCCACTATTTGGTGAGATTTCGTTGTACTGGATTATTATTTTCAGCATTTTTATATTGGATTGAATCACTATATTAGTTTGGATATTTTGTATTGGGGTGGTCTGTTAGATATTTATCGTGATTTGCAGGATTTATTCGTCGCGCGCTCTAGCTTTGGCCCTCCATGCGGAGGAAATCCTGAACTTATTTTCACCCTAGTAAAATATTCTGTCTTGTCTTGAATTATCTGCGTGAGATGTTGTTATTATTTATTATATAACTGTGACTTAACTGTCGGATTTGCATAATATGTAGGGTTCGGTCACCGATTTTCCGCCGCCTTTAGATTCGCCCTGCGCCAATTGGTATCAGGGGAGGTTGCACGTTCTTTTTGATACGCAGTCGCAGAGTCTATAAGTTTTTCATAATGTTTATGTATCACAATTATTCTCCTTCTCAATTTAGAGGTCTCGAGCCCACTTGCACCCTCTCTCACAGAGTCCCGTTAGGGAGATCCTCACATTATTACGACGATCATTCTCGATCGTAGTACAACACTTTCAGAGATCGTGTTGACCCACCGGCACGAACCCACAATGTTAGAGATAATCAGTATGATGATTGTCGTCGTTCTTATTCGTACACGCGGGTGAATCATGTTGATCCTTCAACATGACTCGATTACCTTAGGGATGAATATTATGTGTATCGTCGTTCCGAGAGAGATCTTGAGAGTCAGCTTCGTACTACTGTCCCTTCCTTTGACGGCTCATCGAGTCCCGTGTCCTTCAGTTATTGGCTTGTGGATATGTAGTATTATCTCGATCATTTTGAGTTATTTGGTGAGCGTCGCGTCAAGTTTGCAAAACTTAGACTTTTAGATCAGGCGAGGGGACCCGTGAGCGAGATCGTCTTCGTCGCATTACTAGTTGGGAGGACATGAAACGTATATTGTGTCAGAGGTATCGGCCTTCATCGTATCATGGTCGCTTATTCGACCAAATATTTTTCCTTCAGCAAAGAGCCATGTCTGTCGCTGAGTATATGGATCGCTTTGATGAGTTAGTTGTGAGGAGCGATATCCGAGAGGACCTAACCATGTCCATTACTAGATTTCGGTCTGGATTTCGATCTGATATTTGTACTAAGGTAGTTTATCATAGCTCGAAATCCCTCGAGCAGACATATCAACTCGCCCTTTGTTATGAACAGTCATTGAGATCCGCAAGAGCTGGTCATTGAGATTCTCACCTTGACCCCCAAAGTACGCGTCCCTCCCATGCCGAGGTCACCACGACGCCTACCACTGTCTTGTCAGCCACGACAGAAGTGATACCTGATGCGGATTATGTTGGAGTTACTATGGTGATCTAGAAGTCGTCAAACATGTAATCTCACTGCCAACGCGATATGAGCCTGCAGGGTCGCACATAAGAGCATGTGGAGAAATTGGAAGATTGACTGTGTTGGTAAGGGTTACCAATCACCATACAGTATGGGGGAGTCAGACAAATGTTGCTAAGGCAAATTCGTCGAGAATCGTCGAGTATAACTCGACGACTCTCGACGAATTCGTCGAGAATCATTTGTCGCCAATGATTCGTCGAGAATCGTCGAGTGATACTCGACGACTCTCGACGAATTCGTCGAGAATCAAAAGTGTTTGATTCCCGGCGATTGGTGATACTCGACGATTCTATCCTTGATTCTCGACGAATCGACAGATGATTCTCGCCGAATCTGTCTGCTGATTCTCGCCGAATCTGGATCTGATTCTCGCCGAACCTGTGCTGATTCTCGCCGAGTGACTCTGAAACCCTAACTTGGGTGGTCTGCGGATAGCGGTGTTCTTTGGACTGTTTATGCCTTTGGTATAAATAGGGGACTTAGGGTTTTGGGATTTAAGAGATTATCGATCATCGGGATTTTCCTGTAGACGAATCGAGCCGACGGAAGAGTTCCGCCGATCTCCCGATCCGCCAAATCCCGACCCCGCCGGACGGAAACGTTCCGCCGCCGCCTGTTCGCTCCGCCGACGACCTCATCTCCGACGACCGTCGCTGGTCTTGCTTTCCCTGGCGCGGACCTAGCAGTTCGTGGGAAGTGCAAAGGTGCGGCTGATCTTCTTCCCGACCCTTCGTGCGACGAAGCTCGGGGTTCTCCCGCTCGTGTGGATTTCTGCAGAGACGTGGACGCGTAGAACTCGCCACCGACAAGGACACGAAGCTTGGAGCATCTCCGTTGAGTTGTGACTCAACGCCGCTAAGGTAATTTTTGCCTAGTTATGTATTAACTTCTTGATTCAACTTTCATGGCCCGATCCCATCTATTTTGGGTTGTCTCGATGTTTTATTCCTTCCGCTGCGTGCACAAGTGTTGTGCCATCCTTATAGAGAAACCCAACAGATTATTCTCACCTCAGTGAAGTGCTTAGCCCAGTGAGTGACCTATCTCTTGTTTCTAACCTGTCTCTTGTGACCCTGACTGAGAGCGAGCCTGAGTGACCTATTGAGTCAGTAGTGTTGTGTCCCTCACTCACACCCTCCCTCTGCCATGCACCGGGTTAGTTAGCACCCCAACCGCATACCCAATTCTTGACACCACACCCATAGATTCATTCCTGAGTGTAGGTCTATGTCACTCCCCCATTGTCATTGCCCTGAGTCACATCACGACGAGAGCCCAAAGCTTGTGTTGATCTCGAAGTGGCTATGTCACCCATTCACGAGGACACTACCCTTACGATGGTACTCATCTGGAGGACCTAGACCTTAGTGATGAGTTCTATGACAAGCCCCTAGTTGAGCCTCCAGATGATCCACCACATCCTGACGAGGATGAGATTCGGGTGAGCTCGCATGTATGAGTATCAATTTATGGGCGCCTCTTCCATTATCGTCCCTGACCCCGCCCCAAAGGTTGAATATTGTGCGAGCATCCAATATTTAGGGCACAACATGCTGACACATCACACTCTTGATGAGTTCTGGGATACACCACCCGCTGACTCACCAAATGAGTTCTTTACTTTCGTGGACACTCACCACACTATAGGGCCACGTCTTCTAGTGGTGCACACAATTTTTACTCAAGTGGTCGTCGTATTCGTGATAACATTTCGTACACACCTCATGGTGAGCCCCCTAATGTGCTACGTTCCCCGAGAGACATTTGGCTCTTTACGAGCTTGTATTTGAGTATAAATGTCTCTCACGATCATTTGAGCACTCGTCTCACACAGGATGAGTTTTTTTACACTCCACTGAGAGAGTCTCCTGATAGGTCACCTCCCTTGATAGATTTTCTGGTCATTATTAGATTTTTTCATAGAGTGCATGTTGTGTCGGCCATGTTTCATTTGCATCATTTGCATGAGTTTGTTGAGTCGTTTCTTCATCATTTACATCCGTCTGTTGAGTTGTTTGTCCGTCATTTGCATATGTGACATGAGTCTGTTTGACGGAGAATCCATAATGATAATAAATTTTTTAAGTCACATGCAGATGTTTACTGGCAAAAGCAGGTACTTAATGAAAGCGAAGCAAGTGATGGTGAGAATCTGCGTTGTGAGGCTCCGTGCTTGGCTTGCTAAAATCTTGAGCATTAGGCAAATCGATCCCTATATAATCATGAGACGTCTTGAAGCAAATGCCTATGATCTTGATACCCCTGCAAGTATAGACATCCATCTGATATTTAGTGTTGAAGATATGACGCCATACTACGAGCCTCGCAAGTATGTGGACCCAAGTAGTGGGGACTTCCGGCCGCCCACACCTCAATTTCCGTTGCCTTGCCACCTTCATAGCCCACACACGTCTGATGGACACCACTAATCCACTTCTGACACCCACCTACCTGGGGATTCGTATTCTTTGGTTTTACCTGCGACGTCGTCGATTGCACCAGGATCACCACTCGTGAGTTGAGCGTTGAGAGCATCATGGAGACCAGACTCCACCAGTACATTCCTACTACAGTCGTTGATGACACCTAGGTAATTGCAGCAAAGCTTGATCGATTCACCCCTGGACTTCTACTTCAGTACGACCGTCTACATTCACTGGAGATGACAACTTTTTAGTTGGGGGAAGTTGATTGGCGAGGTCACTCTTCCATCGACGACACTTGGACGACCTTTGACAGACCTTTTCGAGTCTTACCTGGCATTCATAGAGAGAATTCCGATCCCAATTCATTGGGAGATGAATTCTTTCAAGCTGTGGAGATTGATGCGGAGCATAGACGAGGAATTGCAATGGAGGACGAGTTTTGGGCCCGTTCGGGGCCAATTGAAGACTTTCCATATTTGGCGTGATCGGATCGACGATCGGACTTCGCGGATGTGTCCGGATTGTTGCCGCGAGTCAAAATCATTTGCTACTTTATTACTTTTGGTTTATTTTAGTGTATTTTGAGTGGCCCCGCCTCCGGGCAATCATAGCCGTTGAAGGTGGGATGCCCTAGTCTTTGTTTTCTTATAAATAGATGAGTAGGGGTTAGTTTTGAAGGCATTACAGCTTTTGGAGAATTCATTCCCGGAACTCTGCGATCACCTCACGTTGCTGACGCCGTGAAACCCTAGATGACGATTTCTAGGCGCTCATTTTTCTCCCCAAGGTACTACCCATCCATAGCCTTCTCACCTCCACTGTAAATCCCCCATCCGCCTCCTTTCTCCCCTACAGCCCGCCGGATTTTCTATCCAGAATTCCTTCTTTTCTCCAATTCACTATTCATTTATGAAATTTACTATTCCCTTTATATAGTTTTTTTCCCTTCCCTGCCTGTCCACCGCCGGCCTCCAGGCCCTCCTGCCAGCAATCCCTCCATCAGCCGCCCATCCTGCCTCCCATAAACCGGCAGTCCGCCACCTACAGTCCCTCCCTCCACCCGATCTCTCTTCCCCGACCCTGCTACAACTCGACGCCCTCTCCTCAGCCGCCGTAGCCCTATTTCCCCTTACCCACAGTCGACCACACCTCCTACCACCGGCCGGCTTCCCCACTCCCTCCTTTCAGTGGATTCACTTCGCCCGCTGCCGCCCCTGTCCAAAATAGTCCCGATCCGGATTGTCCTTCCCCGATCCGTCATCCCGTCCACCCATACTTCATCCCTTATCCCAGATCCGGCACCAAACATCGGATCCATTCACCCCTACGTGGCCTGATCTATCTATTTCCGGTCCGATTCCACCATCTGTCACTGATGACAACCACCTACATAGCTTTTCACGCCTCCGGTTTCACCTCGGATCGTCATACACGCATCTTCAGCTCTGAATTCTTCAGTGTCTTGGTCAACCCACTATTTGGTGAGATTTCGTTGTACTGAATTATTATTTTCAGCATTTTTATATTGGATTGGATCACTATATTAGTTTGGATATCTTGTATTGTGATGGTCTGTTAGATAATTATCGTGATTTGCATGATTTATTCGCTACACGCTCCAGCTTTGAGCCTCCACGCGAAGGAAATCCTGAGCTTATTTTCGCTCTAATAAAATATTCTTTCTTGTCTTGAATTATCTGTGTGAGATGTTGTTATTATTTATTATCTAACCGTGACTTAACCGTCGGATGTGCATAACATGTAGGGTTAGGTCACCGATTTTCCGCCGCCTATAGATTCTCCCGCGTCACCCTTTATATTAACGGTTCATCATAGCCGTCGATTTAAGGTTGCCCTAGTTTCTGTTGTTATAAATATGTAGTGGGGGCTACTGGATTCTTCATTGTTGATTTTCAAGAAAAAAAACTTGCAGAATTCTGCGATCCGCTTTTGACGACGACTCTGTGAGGCCATAGGTGATGACTTTTAGGTATTCATTGTTTCCTCTTGTATCCCCAGCCTAAACCACAACATTTCCCCTCTCCAAATCCCCCATTGAAACCCCTTGAAACTACCGACACAAAATCCTTCCTGTAGTCGACAGGAACTCCATGTTTTTTTTCCCACCGAAATCCCTAATCCCCTTCCCGTAGCCACACCCAAACCCTTCTCTGAGCCCCAACTCTCTTCCGGAAACTCACGCCCACGACTCCAACGATTCACACGCCTTCTGCCACAACCTCATGTTATATTCCACTACGAAGGTCCCCGATTTCCCACAAATAGCTCCGATCTGCTCCATCGGGACCTCCACTGTCCATTTCCAAACTTCACCCGACACCCTACTTTCTTCCCCTCCCAATCCCTGTTCACCAACACAAAAAAACCCACCTGGGTCATTGATCCCTCTTCTAGGACAACCACCAATCCCGGGACAACCGTCTTGTTTCTCCTTTCATCAGATCTACCTCCCTCGCCGGTAACCCCTTATTTTGTGAGTATCTTATTGTTGTATGAAATATTTTCTTCAATATTATTATATGGTTTTGCGATCTCATGCTTGATTGGATCTCCTGTTTAGTAGTTGTTTGTTTTGGGTTATTATTGTGATTTACAGGATCTATTCGCCACACTCTTGCTTCGGCCCTCCACGCGAAGAAAAGCTTAAGCCCATTCACTTAAATAAATTATTTTACCTTGCTTGAATTATCTGCTTGCGAGTTAATCCTTAATTGCTGTGTTTTGATTTCCCCTTCGAGTACGCATGCGTGTTCATACAGTGTTCTAGGGTAATAACATTATCTTCCCCGCACTACATTCGGGTTTCATAATAGTCACACAATCACGTAGCCTACCCTACACTAGTCGGTAGTTTATTCATTGACTTACGTGCGTGTTTTCACGTCATTCTAGGGTTGACATTTAGGTTCATTGCATGGCTATTCACATGGCATGTGGGGTAAGGGTATCGCTGGTCCTCCATCTATAGATTTGTCCTGCGTAAAAATCGCTTTAAGTGCACTTTGGGATCGTGGTTCTGTCATAACGACTGAAAATGGGTCCGTGAACCATTTTGGCATGCCGATATGAATTCTGACATTAAACAACATGATCACATTGTTACCCTCATCATCAAACTCATGATCTGGGTTTTCATCAAACCCAGACTGGCACATTTTGAAACATTGTGGGAGCATGCCTTTTTGAGATTCTGATGAACTTCTGTTCATTCCACCTCCGGTCCTCTTAGATGTGGATGGACAAATGTTGCAGTTATGGATGGGCTCGTTATCCAATGAGGGGCATCCTTGGTGTCTCTTACAACCTCCTAGATAATTTGTGCAACTCAGTCCATCCATCTGGAAGAGGTCTTGTTGGGTCACGGAGCCCCCAGTACCTACTTGGCTTGGTTTTTGGAGACGTCATTTAAGTGAACCATGTCAGTTCTTTTTATGCCTGGCTAGCTTTTTGCATTGACCGCACCTTTCAAGGGCATTAACCCTTCATTTGTTTAGAGAGGACTTGACTGATATTACTTCCACTGTTCAATGTTCATGCATGAAAATGTTGATAGGGAGAAGGAAAGTAGTTGTGTCGTCGAATGAACCACTGCTTATTTAGAAGTTTAAAAAACTCTCCATCTGTGAACCAAAGATCTCATAGAAGTCTCCTAGAGAGGGATAATAGTGATGAGTTTCGAATCCATCATTCTTTGATCTTACTACTATCTATAAGGTCTATGGACCACATCAGTCACTGCTTTACCTTGAATATAAGGTATTAACTAGTTGGTTGAGATAGTTATCTAATTGCTCAGGTTACTAGGCCTGCTTTGAGTGAATATGTAGACATAGAAACTGCCTTCCTCTGAAATTGGTTTGTCTTTATGAGAGGTTCCAGAGTTGAGCTTCACCTTTTCACCCTACATGTTGACTTTTCCTAACATACGTTTATGGATTGGTGCGTTAAGACAGAAGTTTGATGAGTCCAAGTAAAGATCCTACTTGCCAGATGAATTCTCCTAGAATGTCTATTTGGGCTTTTGTCGGAAGATATCACCTCAACTGCTCAGCTGCCATACCTTTTTAATTTGTCTTCAAAAGGACTTTTTAAAGTATACAAATTCTTTTTGCTATTTCTAAAATAATAAGCAAAGAGAGTAAAAAATTGAAAAATTACTCATATAGAGAGTTTCAATTTTTTTAGAACTCTTAAAATAAATTTATAAAAAATACTTCAAACATATCTTATCGACCAATCTTGCACGGATCTCCTTGTGCACCAGTAGCAACGATACTCTAGTTGCTCGCCTTCCCTTTTTTATTCTTCAAAACATATTTTTTTTGCGGGAGATGGCAAAATTTGTTGTTTATGGTTCACCGGGTGACCCCTTGCACAACCCTTGCTGTGTTGATGACCAGAGATGTTCGAGTGAAAGCAACAACCAACTGCATTATCTTTAACAATATAATGTTTTTTTCCCGTGTGAAACTATTTTTAATTTTTATCTACGAAGGGCAGCCTGGTGCACAAATCATTCCCGGATAGTGAGGGTCCTGGGAAAGGTTCCACCACAAGGGTAAAATGTAGGCAAACCTTGCACTGCATTTTTGCAAGAGGCTGCTTCTAAGACTCGAACCCGTGACCTCAAGGTTACATGGCAACACCTCAACTCGTGCGCCAAGGCTCCCCTTCTTATTTTTATCTATATGATTTTAAATTTTATTTATTTTATTTTATATTTAAGCTCACTTATACCGTTATACGATGTTTAGTAATAAAAATATAATTTATGGCATCTGTCTATTTAAACTAGAATTTTTTTGGAACACATTTTCTCTCTTTCTTCTAGCCACTCATCTGCCATTTTAAAAAAACTGTTAAAATTATAGTTTGTAATATAGATGCATATTGGGAGAAAGATTTATTTGGAAAAAATATTTTTTCTTTTGATTTTCAATAAGATTATTGTTTGATAAGGATTAATAATTAAATAGTTTTCTTATCATTCAAAGAATCTATTACATAAGGTCATTGTCGATTAATCAATAGGTTAATTTAATTTAGATGAAAATAAAGAGATTGTTGAACTTCTGGGGCAGCTATTATGAAAATTCAGCTGGTGGAACTGTGGGCTGCCGTTTCCAAATTTTTTTTAGAATGGATAGCTGAGATTTAAAATTCCATGTTATTAAGTTCTTGTTGTCATAGTATACAGTATGAATTATTGTTTTGTTTAATATGCAACGTTACATGTTACGGAGATTCACGACGAGGCACGTCCATGGGGGTGACGCGGGTTTACAAGCGGCGGTCACAACATGCGACGGAGATGGCGAACGGGATTGGCGCCGATGAGGAGGAATCGCCTGAATGAGCGGGACCGGCCAATGAGGAAATTTAATATTTAGTTCCTATTGTGTGTTTTGCTGTTTTAGTATTTTCTTATTTTTGGTATGTTGGTATTTTGTTATTTTGATATGTTGACATATTATGTCGGGACTCCCCATCTATATAAGGGGCTGATTATGTACTTGTAATTTATCTCAGAAGTGTATGCAAAGGGCTGCTCCCTTGTTTTCTTCTCAACCCGACTCCCTTCTTCTTCTCCTCTTGCCACTGGCTCTTCCCCTAGTCCGGATTTCTTCTCAACCCTAATATTTGGTCTGACCTGCCGGACTGCCCGCTGCTATAGCCGCCGGTGTTCCTCCCTAACCCAGTTTCGTTGTCCACTGTTCGCGTACGTGCCACGCTTTCGCCGTTCGCTTCCGCGACAGGAGCGCGCGACGACACACTCTTGCCGCTCGATCCCGCGACAGTGCCCGCGTCTCTTTTCTGCGACTCGGCCAGCGATCCTTCCCGCGACTTCGGCCGTATCCTCGACTCCTTCCAGTGACTCGGCTGCCCATCCACAATCACCACTGATCCGCCGGTATCAGCTGCTTCAATCGACCCTCCACGACTCCTTCCTGCGCCGTCTCTTTCATGGCTCCAACCACACGGGCTCACATGGACTCCATGGCTGCCGAGAACCCCGACAACAACACCCATTGCCGCCTCGACGCCCACGACTCTCAGTTCACCTCCATACAAACCATGCTGCAGGCCATTCTTGCGCGCTTAGATGCTCGGCCCGCCTCTCCGGCGTTCGCCCATAACGGCGGCTGCGCCTCCTCTACCAACGAGGCTCGCTCCTTGGACCACCACCCCCGCCAGCCACGACCATCCCTCTCTCGGGGAGCTCGTCTCTTGCCCTTGACGTTCCGCATTTCTCTGGCACCGATCCCATGGGGTGGATCGCCAAGGAGGAACAATACTTCGACCTCCACCTCACACCCAAGGCAGATAAGGTGGGCACCACCGTGGTCGGTCTTGATGGATCCGCTCTGCATTGGGCGCGTTGGCTCCGCCAATACCAGCCCCACATCTCCTGGGGCGAACTTAAGAAAGAAATGGTCCAACGGCACGAGCCCCGCTACGCTGGGTCCGCCGTCGAGTGATTTTGTAGCATCCGTTAGACGACCGATCTTGATGCTTACATCGACGAGTTCGGTGCCCTGGTGACACATGTTCCCGACCTTTTGTCGGACCACTACTTGGGTTTCTTTATGCAAGAGCTCCTTTTGTCGATCCGGTCTCGCCTGCGCACACACCATCCACAGACAGTATCTGAAGCGCTTGATCTAGCGCGTGCCATGGAGGCGGACCCCTTTGCTCGTCCGTCCGCCACCATGGGGCCTCCTCCTCGTCCACCACCACCGTGGGACTTTGGTCCGCGACCACCTCCCACTGACGGGCCTCGTCCCAGATGGCCCCCGACCATCCACCGCCTTTCTAACGGGGACTACAACGAGCTCAGGAAAAAAGGGACTTTGCTTCATTTGCCAACAACCGTATTCTCCCAATCACGAGTGCACCGTGAAAGAGTTCATGCGATCATCGGAGACTTTGGGGCTAAAATCACCTTGGAGAACTTTGAGGCGCTTGGATCTCCGACGAGCCGCAGTCCCCGGAGGCCGACAGAGCCACCTTCAACTTCTTGGATATCCCCTGCTTCTCGCTGGGCGGCCTCACCGGGCCTCAGACGATGAAGTTGGCCGGCCTCGTCCAGGGGTAACCGGTTCTCAACATTTGGTTCGACAACTCTCTTTCCCATGTACACCATCACCGGACTTCACTGTTTGTTTGGGCGACGGTCGCCGACGCCCGAGCGCGGGTTCGTGCACCGCCGTACTGGTGACCTTGGGACCTTGTTCAGTCACAACAGATTTCTACGTATTCGAATTGGGCGGCGTTGACATCATCCTGGGCGTGGCATGGCTAGCGACCGATGCGGAGGGGTCACCCTGGCACCTCGCCGGCAACTCCACCCTTTTTCGCACACCAGTTTCCTTCTGTGCCATCCAACACACGACCGATGCGACATTCTCCGCGTGGCTTTGGCAGCTTCAGACCGAGCCGACGGTTTCCCCAATGCTCCATCCTGACCTTTGCTGTCTCCTCGAGGAGTTCTTCGACGTGTTTGCGGCCCCCTCAGGCCTACCGCCGATGCGGGCCACAAACCATGCCATTTCAATGCAGCCCCACACTTCAGCCGTATCAGTCCGGCCTTACCGTTATTGGCATGTTCAAAAGGATGAGATCGAACGCTTAGTGCGGGAGATGCTCATGGGCGGCCTCATCCGCCCCAGTGCGAGCCCATTCTCTAGCCCGGTCCTCCTCGTGCGCAAGAAGGACGGGACTTGAATTTTCTGTGTCGACTACAGGGAGTTGAATAAGGTCACGGTCCAGACAAATATTCCATTCCAGTCATCCAAGAGCTGTTGGACGAGCTCCACGGCGCCACCTTCTTCTCAAAGCTCGACCTCAGGGTGGGGTACCACCAAATCCAGGTTCGACCGGAGGATGTACCAAATACAACGTTTTAGACGCTTGATGGACACTACGAGTTCCTGGTCATGCCCTTCGGGGTGACCAACGCAACAGCCACCTTTCAAGCTACCATGAACAACATCTTCCAAGCTGTACTCCGTCAACACTTTTTTGTTTTTTTAATGATATTTTGGTGTATAACTCAACCTGACAGGAGCACTTATGTCATGTTCGCCGCACGCTCGAGATGATCCGACGGCATCAGCTTGTTCTCCACCGCAACAAGTGTTTGTTTGGGGTGACCATGGTCAACTACTTGGGCCACACGATCTCGGCCCCCGGCGTGGCAATGGACGACGACAAAATTTAGGTGGTTCACACTGGCCGACTCCCACCTCCCTTCGGGACGTCCGAGGTTTTCTGGGCCTCACCGGTTACTATTGGCGTTTTATTCGGGAGTACGACACCTTGGCACGGCCCCTCACATAACTACTCAGATCTTCCGAGGAGGGGCCCAAAACTTGCACCTCGTTTTTTTGGGCCGTTCAAAGTCATGGCCCGGATTGGCTCCGTGGCCTATAAGCTACAACTGCCTGAGGGGAGCCAGATCCACCCGGTCTTCCGCGTCTCTCAGCTTCGCCGCATCGTGGGCGATCATCCGACACTGGACCACATTCCGGCTGATCTTGACTATTCTGACGTCGCCCCCATATATCCGTACGACATTATAGACTGCCGCCACCACCATCCCGGAGACGCGGTCCCAAAGGAGGTCCTTGTGGCATGGCGCCACCGCCCCCTGAGAGAGGCCACCTGGCTTTTGCGCGATGACTTCCGCCGCCAATTCCCCGACTTCTGCCTTGAGGACAAGACAAATTTTCCAGATGGCGGCATTGTTACAAACATTCACGAGAGGCACGTCCATGGCGGGTCTACAAGCGGCGGTCACAACATGCGGCGGAGATGGTGATTGGAGGACGGGATTTGCGCCGATGAGGAGGAATCGCCTGAATGAGCGGGACCGACCAATGAGGAAATTTAATATTTAGTTCCTATTGTGCGTGTTCTGCTGTTTTAGTATTTTCTTATTTTTGGTATGTTGCTATTTTCTTATTTTGATATGTTGTCATATTATGTCAGGACCCCCCATCTATATAAGGGGCTGATTATGTACTTGTAATTTATCTCATAAGTGTATGCAAAGGGCTGCTCTCTTGTTTTCTTTTCAACCCGACTCCCTTCTTATTCTCCTTTTGCCACCGGCTCTTCCCCCTAGTCCGGATTTCTTCTCAACCCTAATATTACAGTAGGTGAGGAGTCCTCTTATGTTATGAGCACTTTAGCTGACAGTTAGGATGATCCATTGGGCTTGTCCTTGCATGACTTCTTGTTTGCACGTCTTAACAAAAAAAATACCATAATAGTTAAAGATGATAACTATGGAATATATGTCGTTCATGTTTAGGGGTCCGTTAGGCGTGATGGTGGCGGCCGTGACGTAGTGGTTACGATTCGTTATCTATTTGGCGCGACATTTTTGCTCCGGTGAGTGCACCAAAACAACACCGTCATGAAATGTGTTTATGTTACGGATCTACACGATGACGAGTATCTTTAGAAAGTTTATACGCGTCGAGCGCGTATATCGGAGGGGACTGCCATTACCGCAAGAGATAATTAATCAATTACGAGACGTTATTTGTTTCTCTATTTGTTTGTGTCAATTATGAGTGTTATTTGTTACTTTATTTGCTTGCGTCATTTTTAGTAATTTGTATTTCCTAAATTAAGTTGTTTCCTTTTGTATTCTCTCCTCATCACTATAAGAGGACGTGTAAGCCTTGTATTAGAACCATCTCGGATGAATGTTATGTTTTCTCTTCTCTATCCCTAATTCCCTCTCTCTCTACCTCCCCTCTCTACCTCTGGTCTCTTATCCCTCTGCTCCCCTCCCTCTTACTCAGCTCCGCAACAAAGTGGTCCGACCTGCCCTCTCCGCCCGCCTCCGGCCGCCAGAGAACCAGCCCCACCTTGTCCCGTACCGCCACAGCCGTTCGCCGCCGCATTCCACGGACGCCCTCATGGCCCCAACACTCGTTCAACTGTGGATCTGCAGCAGGAGGACCCCGCAGCTGAGGCCCTCCGCCGCGTCGAAGCCCAGGAAGCCCTAGTCGCCTCCATGCACGCCTCCATCCTCGCCCTTTATGCCAAGTTGGATGCACTCCAACCGCCCGCCGCCTCACCCACCAGCGGATCTGCGGGCTCGGGCCCCGGCGGATCCCTCCTCGGGGCGCCACCATTTCCGCCCATCAGGGAGACCCCGGCCCCGCCGCCCCTGGCCATCCGACCCTTTCCTTGGACCTCCCTAGCTTCGCCGGCGTAGATCCGATGGGGTGGATCGCCAAAGCGGAACAATATTTTGACCTCAATCACACTCCCGACCACGACAAGGTCTCTACCGCCGTCGTGGGACTCAACGGCTCCGCCCTACATTGGGCCCGATGGCTCCGCCAGACCAACCCGTCCATCTCATGGTCGGCACTCAAGCAAGAAATGATAGGCCGCTACGACACCCGCTACTCGGGCTCCGCTATCGAACGACTGTGTGGGGTACGCCAACTCGGTACACTGGATGACTACATTGATGAGTTCGTGGCCCTCGTCACCCATGTTCCAGGATTACCACCGGATCACTACCTCGACTTCTTCATGCAGGGCATCTTGCCCCACATCCGCTCTCGGCTTCGCACGCATCACCCCCGGACAGTGTCCGAAGCCCTGGACATGGCCCGCCTCGTAGAGGCGGATTTGGCTCCTCGACACACCACCTCCGGGCAGACACCCGCCGGGGGGGGGGGGGGGGGGCGGCCTTGGCAGACCACCCCAGAGCCGCCAGCCCCTCGGGTTGCCCCAGCTGCTCGGCCAGCTCGTCCGGCCGCCCCTCAACGGTTCTCCAACCATGAGTTCGATGAGCTCCGTCGCAAAGGGTTGTGTTTCCATTGTCGACAACCCTACTCCCCGACCCACGTCTGCACGGTCAAGGAATTCCGGGCCATCATCGGCGATGTCGAACCAGAGATCACCTTGGCCAATTTCGAGGACCTAGAGATCACAGAGGAGGACGCCACCGACGGCACAGGCGTCGCGACTTTCCATCAGTTGAAGCTTCCGTGTTTTTCCGTGGGTGGCATTTCTGGGCCACAAACAATGAAATTGGTCGGCAAACTGGGCGATCGCCACATTATCATCATGGTGGACAGCGGGGCGAGCCATAATTTCCTCTCCGCTCATCTGGCACACCAGCTCCGACTACCGATGGAACCCGCGCCAGACTTCATGGTCAGTTTGGGCGATGGCCGCCGGCGAGCGGTCCAGGGCCGTTGCCCCTCCGTTCCCCTTTTAGTGGGCTCTCACTCGGTGACGGCGGATTTCTACATCTTCGGCCTCGGCGGAATCGACGCTATCCTAGGAGTGGCGTGGCTCTGCACACTGGGGGACGTACGGGTCAATTGGAAAACTATGACGACGCGGTTTCTCCAGGACGGTCGGGAGTGCTGCCTGATGGGGGATGCAGCCCTACTCCGTGCTCCCGTCTCCTCCCGCACGATTCAGAGGACAACGGACGTCGTGTTTTCAGCATGGCTCTGGTCTATCACGGACGTGGTCCCACCGACCCAGGCACCACCTCCGGATATGCAGGACCTCCTGTCGGAGTTTGCGGACCTCTTCACGACACCATCAGGATTACCCCAGGCCCGGCCACACGACCATGCCATCCCTCTTCAACCTGGCGTGTCGGAGGTATCAGTCCGCCCTTATCGTTATGGGCACATGCAGAAGGACGAGATAGAGAGGCTCGTCCACGACATGCTGATAGGGGGCCTCATTCGCCCCAGTGCGAGCCCCTTTTCTAGCCCGGTACTCTTGGTCAGAAAGAAGGATGGCAGCTGGCGCTTCTGTGTGGACTATCGGGAGCTCAACAAAGCAACTGTTCCAGATAAGTACCCGATACCGGTGATCCAAGAGCTTCTGGATGAGCTCCACGGCGCCACCGTTTTCACCAAGTTGGACCTCCGTGCTGGCTACCACCAGATTCGAGTTCGGCCGGCCGACGTCGCCAAGACGGCCTTCCGAACACATGACGGCCACTACGAGTTCCTGGTTATGCCTTTCGGCCTGATCAACGCACCAACAACCTTCCAGGCCACGATGAACGACATATTCCGGCCGGTACTTCGCCACCATGTACTTGTTTTTTTCGATGACATCTTGGTCTACAGTTCTTCGTGGCAGGAGCACCTACAACACGTCCGACAAACATTGGCGACTCTCCAGCATCACCACCTCAAACTCCACCCGACGAAGTGCTCTTTCGGGGTTCCAGAGGTGTGTTACTTGGGGCATACCATCTCCGCTGCAGGAGTTGCGATGGATAACGACAAGATCGAGGCGGTCATCCGGTGGCCAACCCCGTCGTCTCTCAGTGATGTGCGAGGATTCCTGGGCCTGACGGGATACTATCGGCGGTTCATTCAGGGATACAGCACGATAGCCCGACCCCTCACCCAACTTCTCAAGAAAGCGGCCGAAGGCCCCTTCGAATAGCCGGCAGCGGCCGCCACCGCCTTCACCGCTCTCCAACAGGCCTTGGTTCGGGCCCCAGTGCTAGTTATGCCGGACTTTTCCCAACCCTTCCTCGTGGAGTGCGATGCGTCGGGCGTCGGCGTGGGGGCTGTCCTCATGCAAGCCGGCCGCCCGGTGGCCTATTTCAGCCGCGCATTCTCAGACACCATTCGCAGTCGATCAACATACGAGAATGAGCTCATGGGCCTCGTCCTCGCGGTACAACATTGGCGGCCCTACCTACTAGGCCGACGATTCGTGGTTCGCACCGACCACCATGAGCACGACATACCATCCCCAGACCGACGGCCAGTCAGAGGTGCTCAATCGGTGTTTGGAGACATATCTCCGCTGCTTCGTGGGAGAGCAGCCGCGTAGCTGGGCCAAGTGGCATGGGTGGGCCGAGTACTCATACAACACCGCCCACCACCAGGCGGCCGACATCACCCCATTTGAGGTTGTTTACGGTCATTCTCCTCCGTCCATCGTTCGCCACCTTCCAGGGGAGTGCCAAGTGGAGAGCCTGGCATCAGCTCTGCGCAACCGGGATGCTATTTTGGATCACTTGAAGCACCACCTCCGACGGGCCCAACAGAAGATGGTCTCTTTCGCCAACAGGAAACGACGGGATCTCTCTTTTGAAGTAGGGGACAAGGTCTTCATCAAACTCCACCCATACCGCCAGCTTTCGGTGTCCCGACGACCATGCCCAAAATTGGTCGCCCGCTTCTTCGGGCCATTCGAGGTCCTTGCACGCATCGGAGCAGTAGCCTACCACATTCGCCTTCCGGACGGGAGCCGCATCCACCCGGTCTTCCATGTTTCGCAGCTGCGGCGCGCAGTGGGCGAGCACGCCACCGCGGATCGCCTTCCGGCCGACCTCGACCTTTCCGGAGACGCGCCTTACCACCCCGCCTCGATCCTCAATCGTCGATGTCGCGCCCCAGGGGACCCTACGACTGAAGAAGTTCTGGTGGCTTGGACTTGGAGCCCTGACTCAGACGCAACGTGGCTCCCCAGGGATGATTTCCGCCGTCAGTTCCCCGACTACTGCCTTGAGGACAAGACACATTTTCCAGACGGTGACATTGTTACGGATCTACACGACGATGAGCCTCTTTGGAAAGTTTACACGCGTCGAGCGCGTATATCGGAGGGGACCGCCATTACCGCAAGAGATAATTAATCAATTACGAGACGTTATTTGTTTTTCTATTTGTTTGTGTCAATTATGGGTGTTATTTGTTGCTTTATTTGCTTGCGTCATTTTTAGTAATTTGTATTTCCTAAATTAAGTTGTTTCCTTTTGTATTCTCTCCTCATCACTATAAGAGGACGTGTAAGCCTTGTATTAGAACTATCTCGGATGAATGTTATGTTTTCTCTTCTCTATCCCTAATTCCCTCTCTCTCTCTACCTCCCCTCTCTATCTCTTGTCTCTTATCCCTTTGCTCCCCTCCCTCTTACTCGGCTCTGCAACAGTTTAACATAACAAATATAACCGCCACCAAGAAAAATAAATAAATTTTGGACATACAAATGAACGGTGTTTCTTAGGTGAGATCAGACGTTTACGAACGACAGTTTTTAACCTCTATTCCCGACCGCCACCGCCATCCCAAAAATCCAAATGGATCCTAAATATTGGTTTCCTTTGCTGACGCGCATGGGAACTGCATTTAAACTTTCCCACAGGCACAACCACATCCATTATATCTGGGACACCTTTTTTTTAGTTTGGAGTTTGATGTCTAAGGCCCTCTTTGGGGCGGCTGTCTAGGGTTGGTAGCATTCAAACTCGACCGGACGCTGATCTTTTAGAAGAGGAACATTGGGCAATTTCCGCTCTGTTTCAGATACACAGGCTACCTCATTCGACTGTGCCCTCACACAGACTTATTTGTGAGCACCCTTTTCGTGTAACCACCTCAAATAGTGTTTTAATCTTCATTCAATGGTTGCTGATATCTGGTTGTCATTATTTTTAATTTTTGCTTTGAACTGCACGATAGATTGCGCTGCGCCGCTGCCTACTTTATATAACTAACTTTTACTTTTGAATCCTTCTAGATGCTTCTGTCACAAGAAGACAATTGACATGGGATTTGTTTGTTCAGTTTGCTTGTCTATATTCTGCAAGTATCACAAGAAGTGCTCAACCTGTGGGTTAGTTTGCTTAACTTATAAACTCCTTGTAATTTGAAGAATTCCCTTTTCTCACGATAAACTCAGCAAGTAATTTGAGCCATTTTAGTTGCAATGGTAGCATCCCTTCTTCCATTATTTAAATTCAGATTGGCTTTGCTCTTCCTATTATTCTGGTTTCTGTTTTCAGAACTCAGACTTCTTTTTGTAAAATAGTAAGGATTTGCAACATCCAATGGCTTAGAACTGACACTATTTTGCTTATGTTTGCAAATCTTAATCTCCAGCCAATGTAAATTTTTACTTTCTATTAAATGAATTTATATTCCAAGCCACTGAATTTCACCATGTTTTCTCTGCAAACACCCTACTATGCCTACTATGTTAGGGTAATTAAGGGATTTTGTAAGAATTATAAATAAAACCCGATTTCGCTGTTCTATTTCTCAAATTCTAGGAGTCTGACATTTAATCTAGCGCGAGGCTTGAGGAGTGCGAGGCTTAAATATTCTGTTTTAGTGATCTCTTATCATTTACTTTAGCGCGGTTTTCAATTGATTGCATAAAATTCAAGTTTTCAAATTTCTGTATGCTATTTCAATTGATTGCATAAAATTATGAGCTTGGGTTTGCTAGGTTTTATATGTGTTGCTGATTTTGTGATAATCCCATACTATATTGTATTAGAAATCATATACACTAAGGTATCATGCATCACTATTTTTGTAATTTGTATGATTGTCCAGCTCCTATATAGGAATTGCAAAGAGTTTGTTGGTGCAGTTGTCATGAACTTGAGATTGCGGTTTCTACACCTTCAAGCACCACCTCAAATCTATTTTAAGAGTAAATATTGCATTAGTTATCGTAAGGCAGCACTGCACGAGTTGTCTCTAATATTATGACGTACGTTATACTGATCGTATGAATTTTGTTTTTTGTTCTTTCTAAATCCGCGCAAGCCTCTAAACTGTGCTTAGCTGAGCCTAAAACTGACGATAAATGAACGTCGATGAGCTTGTAAATGGCGGAGTTGAGTCTAAAATTGAGTGCAAGTGATGGGGATCGACGCTGGACTACGGGCCGCCACTCGGCGGGGCCCACATTCATGTATTCACGCAGTAGGCGCTGATCGGATCTGCGATCCAAGACCGCGACCGCGTCCGGATCGTCGTTTTACTATTTATATGTATTTTGTTTTTTTATTTGGGCTTGTATTATTTAGTGTTTTAGGACACCGTACGTAACGATCAATCATAGATGTTCACTCCGGGTGCCCAACCGCTCCTCTTGTTATAAATATGGGCGGAGGCTTTCATTTTCTGATCTAATTGCATGCTCTATTTCTCCTCTGTTTGCAACCTTCAACCCCCAGTTGATTCCGTCCCCACAAACCTTCCCCTCTTCCGATCTAGCAGCCCAACTATAAGTCCTAATGATCTTACTGTAGCCGACCTCCACTAAGTTCCAACAACTGTCTGCCATTTTGTCTTTAAGTTCCAACAACAGTCTTCCATTTTGTCTTCTGTACTTCACCTTCCCTATGCTCTAAAGCTTGCCAGCCCTGTTTTCCGCAACCAATCCCAATTCCTGCAGTCCACTTCTGACAGCCCTACATCCATTAGCTCTTTTTCAGTCCCACTCCACATACCCGACCACTTCCAAAGTCAAGAACAATTGTGACCTACTTCCAGGTATCTCCTCCACCACCATTGCCGAATCTCCATTGCCATGTGAGTAGTCGTATTGTGTTTATTTTTTTGTATTGATTATTCTGTGAACATTTTGTTGTATTTTGGCTCATTAGTGTAATTGTTTCGTTATTTTCTTTTGTCCTATAACATTCATTCATGGAATTTGCAGTAGAAAACATCTCGTGGGTAAGCAAGCGTGATTTGCATGCAAACTAGAAAATTGTCATTCACCTTGTGTCAATTTCCTAGAAATATAAACATTACTCTCTAAAGTTCTTATTTACGGATTCAATTTGAAATTTCCACGCATCATATAGTGTTGGTATGTGTAAGTCCTTTTCACACATTCACTTAGGTTGACATTGACGTCGACCCCCCCCCCCCCCCCCCCCCCCCCCCCCGCACAACCTACCCTGTGTCAAATTTGGTATCATAGGTAGGTTAGGATCACTTGCATGTTACGTAGTCATAGGTCTTATCGTCAGTCCATGCCCGACACAATCCTTACCGACGAGAGAACCATCAACTCTAATTCCGAAATAACACATGCAAAATTTCAACGAATGATGATAGATCGATTCGATCAATTGATTGCTCTAAATGACATTCAACCCCCTCGTGATCGATCCCAGGACCGTTATGACTACGCAAGGGATGATTTCTTCGACGATATCCTAAGCCACATTGAGCACCACGCGCAGTGGATGATTTTACCCGTACACATTAATGCTCCCACCTTCGTTGGTCAGCTTGATCTAAAGATCTTTAGCGATTGGCTTCAGGAGATGGACCACTATTTTGAGTGGTATGATATTACTGACAAACGTTGCGTTAAATTTTTGAAGATGAAGTTGGTCGGTTCAGCCAAGATTTTTTGGATCAGCCTAGAGAGGTCTCTACATCGAGATGAATATAGTCTTATTATCCACTAGGAGGACATGAAGCGCTGATTGAAGGATAAATACCTTCCCGTCTCCTATCAGAATTAGTTGTTGGACCAGTTTTTTGCGTTGCGCCAGGGCACACTATCTGTACAGAGTACATGTCTCAATTTTATGAGCTAGCTGTAAGGAGTGATCTATGAGAGGTGTCTAGTGTCACCGCTTCTCGATTTCATTCTGGATTGAGATCAGAGTTACATAGGTGCCTATTCCCCACCTGATGGAGACAGTAGAGCAAGTTTATAAGATGGAACTCGAGTATGAGCAGTACTTGCGACTCGTTGGCGCCCATTAGGCCCCTACTAGGTCAGACAGACCCATATTTAGGAGACCCCCACCGGCCACCACCACCCCTGCAGGATCCTTTCGTGTTCCCACAAACACGAAGGGCTAGGTTATCGCCACTAGACCTCCCACGACCACTAGGTCAGGGAACATCCAGTGTTATCGCTGCTCGGTTAGGGGCCATGCAGCAACCTAATTCCCTATGAGAAATTTGTTAGTTGAAGAAGACGAACCCATTGTTGATGTTGAGGAGATTGCCGATGAGGAGATTGCCGATGAGGAGATTGTCGCCATCGTTGAGGATGGTTGGGAGAGCGATACTGAATGCTCCCTAGAGTTAGGCGTTATACGACGTCTTCTTTACACCCATATACTGATGAGGTATGGCGTTGTGCGCCGATCTTTTATACTTTCTTTCCCAGCGCTAGCGGCCCCTGCAAGCTAGTCATTGATAGCTGGAGTTGCGTGAACATTGTGGCCCAGAGAGCCTTAGAGCGGATGCAGGTGGACCCTGAGCCTTATTCTCATCCTTATCGAGTTATCTGGTTCGATAAGACGTCTATATAGATTACCTAGATGTGCATATTTCTGATCACTCTCGCTTCATGTGAGGATCGTGTTTGGCGTGACGTCATCCCTATGGATGTCGCCCATGTTCTACTAGGGAGGCCTTGGATCTACGGCCGTGATGTCATGTGTTTCTATCACTCGAACACGTACTTATTCTACAAGGGTCGTTAGATCACTTTGACGCCGACCCAATCCAAGGAGAAATCCATGGTGATGGTCATACCCTCCACTAGTACGAGTTCATCTAAACCGTTGCACATCCTGCGCACAATTAGTTTATGAGAGAAAGCGCCAACGTTGGTATTTTTTATGTAGTGGCAGCCATCATGGCTTCTGAGAGCGCTACAGAGATTCCCGAGCCACCACATGAGGTCCTGCGACTTCTTGATGAGTATGATGATATTACCCCGAATGAGCTACCTGACGAGTTACCTCTGTTATGAGACATCCAACATGCCATAGATCTGACACCGGGAGCTTCATTCGTGAACGTGTATCGATAGTAGGGTCATTAATAAGATCACTATTAAGTATCGTTTCCCCAACCCATTAGTTGGACAATTTTCTTGATACGATGGTTGGTGCCCAGGTATTTTCAAAGATTGATCTTTGTAGAGGGTACTACCTGATTAGGGTTCACGAGGGAGACGAGTGGAAGACGACTTTTAAGACCAAAATCCTATGAGTGGTTGGTCTGGCCATTTGGACTGTCCAACACCCCAACACCTTTGTGCGGGTCATGTTCATAGGAAAATTTCTGGTCATTTACTTTGACGATATTTTTATTTACGACCACTCTTCTGATGACCATCTGAGCCATCTGTTCTCCCTCCTGACTGATTCCGTGCACTTCGTCGGGTTCATCATATCAATGTCAAACACGTTTGTTGAACCAGATACGTTCTGATCCATTCGCGATGGCTTCAAAAGGACTAGCCACTATTACTGAGGCCTGTAGCTTCCACGGACTAGCCACTTTTTATAGGATGTTTGTTTGGGGCTTTAACACTATTATGATCTTCTTCACCAGCTTCCTTCAAAAGGGAGACTTTTAATGACGGTCGTCACCACTCAAGATTTCATTGAGATCAAGGAGAAACTGACGACCACCCCCTTTCTGAGATTGCCAGATTTCTCTAAGGTATTCGAGATTTTGAGGTAGTATGCGATGCATCTGGCATTGGAATTGGCGGAGTACTGAACCAGGAGAGGGTCATCCAATTATTTTTACTTTAGTGAGAAGTTGAATGAGAACCAGCATAAGAACTCAAATTATGATAGAGAGTTTTATGCAGTAGTCATCTGCTTCGTTATTGGAGACACTATCTCTTCCCACAAGAGTTTGTTCTATTCTTCGATCACCAGGCTCTACGCTCTCTTGATTTGCAGTGGAAATTAGGGCATAAGCATGTCAAGTGGGTCGAGTTTTTACAGGACTTTCATTATGTTCTCAAACACCGCGCGGGTGTTGAGAACATGCCTGCTGATGCTCTCAGTCGACGTATAACCAGACACCACACACTGAGCGCTAGCGCGACTAGTTTTGATCGATTACCCAATGAATATCCCATCTATCCTTATTTTGGTGAAATTTATTATGGGTTTTGAGGGATCTTCTTGAGCCCATTGAGTGGCTCGATATTGTAAAGGGACTTCTTGATTTGGGAGATGCATGCGGGTGGCGCTGCGAGCCACTTTGGCAGAGACAAGATGATTGATTTGCTTTATGATCACTTCTATTGGCTGCTATGAAAAGAGATGTGATCCGTGCTTTGCTATATTGCGACATGTGTCAAACAACAAAGGGTTCAAAATAAAATACTAGGATCTATACTACTCTTATGGTCCCAAGGTCGATATCAACATGAATTTTGTATTGAGTCTTCGTCGCACCCTGGTAAAGCATGATTCTATTTTCGTAGTGTTAGACTGGTTTTTGAAGATGACTCACTTTATTATCTTCCGCAAGACCGCCGATGCGGCTCACGTAGCAGCCCTCTTCGTGAAAGATATTTTTCGGTTGCACGGATTATCTAATTCCATGTATCTAACATTGACATTCGATTTATTAGTTATTTTTGGAGAACGTTATGATATAAGACAACTATGACTTTGAAGTTTTCTACGACTTATCTCTCACATATTGATGGACAGACTAAAGCCATTAATAGGAGCTTAGGAAATTTGTTACGGTGTCTAATTAGCGAGCACCCGTCGGTTTGAGATTCTGTGTTACCCGTAGCTGAATTTTCTTACAATAGTTTCGTCAATAGATCTACTCGCATGAGTCCGTTTCATATAGTGTCAAGATATGAGCCTAGGAAGCATATTGACATTGCTCCTATTCCCTTAAAGTCACGTCTTAGTGAGTCCGCCGAGTCCTTTATTCATCATATACATGAACTGCATGAATTAATCCAGAAGAAAATTGCTAGCAGTAATAAATTATTTAAAGCACAGACAAATGAACATAAGCGTGAACAACATTTTCGAGTAGGCGAGCAAGTCATGATCCGACTTTGCATGAAGAAGCTCCCAAGGGAGCCGTTAAGAAGCTACACCGAAAACAAATGCGCCTTTATAGGATTATAAAGAAAATTGGAGCAAATGTGACACAAGACGAATCTATAGACGACGGATTAACGATGCTCTAACCCTACATGCAATGAAAATGGGCATGTGGCAAATGCAATGAACCTAAGCACGTGACAAATGCAATGAACCTAAGCACGTGACAATTGCAATGAACCTAAGCACCTTCTAATGAAGGGTTAGAGGCTTGATGTGTAACTACTATAATACAACCCCAATGTACAGTGAAATATCTGACGGCGACTTCAAGACATAATAATAAGTAATTAAATGACACGCGCATGATTTTGACAAAAGCAAGTTAAATTCTTTATGTAAACAAGCAATGGTTTTCCTCCACGTAGAGGGACAAAGCAAAATCATGCGGCAAATGGATCCCGCAAGTCACGAGAATAATCCAAAACAAACGACTACTATTCAAGAGATCCAAACCAAAATGAATTCACAACATATATTAATAATGAGAATTAAAGTTCCATACAACAACTAACAACTCATGACATGCGGGGACTGTCGTAGGGTGGTGGTCCGCTGTCTCGACTGTTGAAACTGCTATCCGGTGGCGTAAATGGGGGTTGGATGGTGAGATGACAGTTGGGAATGGAGGGGAGAGGTTGGGATTTGCTGAAATAGGCAGAAAACAGCCAGGAAAACCTGGATCGGGGCAGATCTGGATGTCGGGCTGTAGAGGAGAGGGAAGGCGGGGTTGCAGTAGCTGTTGGGGGCTTGGGGTGAGGTCGGTGTAAGGAGGAGAGGGTGGATGGAAGGGCGGCGGTAGCGCGGCAGCAGGAAGGAGGTGGTAGTAGGCGGTTCGGATGACTGCAGGAGCGGCAAGTTTCTGGAAAGCAGTGGTAGGAGGGGGCGACTGACTGTTGGAGAGATGTGGGGGAGGTGGTAGGGGGATTTGGAGGTTGAGGAAGGTGGCTAGGGGTTAGGGTTATCTTTGGGGAGCGGGAGAGGACCTAGGAGTTATCACCTAGGGTTCCACGGAGTCGACACCGTGGAGTGATGACTGAAATCCGAGAAGTCTTTCTCCAAATTCTGCAATACCTCATGGCAGCCTCCTGCACTTTTATTTATACAAAAAGTAAGACCAGGGCACCCTGACATCCACAACTACGATTGACCGGGGAATTGGGGATGTGAAGGGCTCGATTACATGAAATTAAAAGATAAAACAACAAAGTAATATATGAAATCGTAGGCAAACAATGAGTCAGACACTTCCGTGGGGTCAATCATCGTTTCAGAGACGCCATATATGGTAGGTAGCCAGTCGGCTCCAAACGGGCCCAAACTTGTCCTTCGCTGTGGGCCCACTTCTCCATTCCGCATCTTGGTGTAACCGACCTCCACTAAGTTCCAATAGCCATCTAGAGTCTTCAGTGCCTCACCTTCCCCCTGCTCTAAGCTTTCCAGACCTGTTTTCCATAACCAGTCCCAATTCATGTAGTCCACTTCCGACAGCCCTACATCCATGATATTGACTGAATCTTGGGCTGTAGTTTTTAAACTATAAAATATTTGCGATCTCTTTAAATATTTATGGCGTGAAGAACTCCACAGGCTATTTCAAGCGAATAAAACGACCTAGGTGTTGCAAACAGACGTAAAGCTATCACACCGAACATAAAACATTATGAATCACAATTCCAACAACAACACTCAAGCCTTTATCCCACTATAGTGGGGTCGGGTATAGGGATCCTTTGTCGCCATTGTGCCCTAACTTTTGTCATTATCTCACTAATGCCTAAGTACATCATGTCTTTCTGTTACGCCCCCGCTACGCTTTGCGGGTCGTCAATATGTTCGGAGGAGCAAGGACGTGCTAAACAACGGGGCTGAACCTTCCGGTTCAGCCCCCACTCAATGAACCGCCGGCCTGGGGCTGAACCAGGCGGGTTCAGCCCCCTTGGGAGGGGCCGGCCGGCCCCTCGGTGCCCGGATATATTTATATTCGGGCAGCCCCCCTTTGGGGGATTATGCAGAGTATTATCAGGTTAGCTTCTTCCTCCCTCCTCAAACCCTATATCTCTCCTTTAGCTTTCTAGATCTCTCTTAGTTGCTTTCTCTCCTAGTTTCCTCCTAACATTTGGTATCAGAGGTGTTCGTCTCTCTGAAATGGTGACCACTCGCACTCAAGAGGAGTCCTCGCGGATTGAAACCCTAGAGGAGAACGTTGTTGGGTTAACTGATTCGATGGCGGCTTTGGAAGGGCGGTTGGACGCTCGGATGGAGGAGTTGAAGACGCTGTTGAAAGGTAAGGCACCGGCGAGCGAAGATTCGGCCGGATCGGGGGCCGATCCAGCGGCTACGGGCGTGCGGCTTGCGGAGGGCGTCGGCGTGCGGATCCGGAAACGGAGCGGATGCGCGTATCGGGCGGGATCACGCCTGGCACGGCGTGGCCGGGGACGGGCGGAGTTGGCTCGACGGCCTTCGGTCTTCCCGGAGGGTCGGCGGCGGCGTACGGGGGTGCGGCGGGCTCGTTTCCGCCGGGATCTGCAGCAGCGGGGCTGGGCGAGCCTGGATTCGGCCAAGGACAGTGGCGCCGGGGCGGTGACGACCCGTTTGGGTTCCGGCGGCCACCGGACACGATGGGACAGCATAGAGGGGGGCTCCTCCCTCCTCCCCGCGGGTTTGGGCCTCCTGGGGTGGCCGGTTTTGGCCCAGGATGGGGCGGCCAGCCGCAACCTCCGCCTTGGGGAGCGGGTCAGCATCATGGCTACGGCAGTTTCGAGCAAGGGGAGCCCGCAAGACGGGAAGGAGGTCAGGGAACACAACGCTTGACTCCCGGATTAACTCGTATGTACTTTCCGGAGTTCGAGGGCGGTGACGCCTTGGAATGGATTCAAAAGGCGGAACTTTTTTTCCAGTACCAGGAGGTGCCTGACGGACAGTGGGTGCAGTTGGCGTCCTTTCACTTGAAGGACGACGCTTTTCAGTGGACGCAGTGGTTCCTGCGGGGACGGGAGTACGTGCCTTGGGGGGAGTTTGTGGATGGATTTACGGCCAGATTTGGTCCACTGGAGTACGACAACTTTGAGGCCCTCCTTCAGAAGCTTCGTCAAAAAGGATCAGTGCTGGAGTACCGCACTGAGTTCGAGAAGTTGGCAAATAGGGTTCAGTGGCCGGAGAGGACACTCTACAGCTGTTTCATCTCGGGTCTCAAGGAGCACATTCGTGACGAAGTGCAGGCACTCATGCCTCGTTCCTTGAACCACGCCATTACTTTGGCACGTATCCAGGAGGAGAAGTTCAACAGACAGCGGGCTCGCATCACGAGTCGGACAGCCTTGGCCCCGACCACAGCAGCACGACGGGAGCAGCACACGGGTACCAAACCAACGGTGACTCGGTTGTCTTGGAGTGAGTTGGCCGCTCGGAAGGAGAAGGGCCTATGTTTTAATTGCGACGAGAAGTTTGTGCCAGGTCATAAATGCCAAAAGCTGCAGGTTTTCATGTTGCATCAGGATGAGGACGGGCCGGCTCCGGACGAGGATTTGGGGGAGGAATTGGAGGAGACCGAGTTTGGAGTTTCTCTACATGCTCTCGAGGGTTGCGCTCCCCCGCTGACCATGAGGCTGGCGGGCCGGATTGCCCAAGAGAGGGTTACTATTCTGGTGGACAGTGGGAGCACCCACAACTTCATACATCCTGACGTAGCACGGCGCGTGGGACACGTGGTTGACAAGGGGGCTGCCTTTCACGTTATGGTGGCGGATGACAGCAAGCTGCAGTGCGAGGGGGTGCTGAAGGGAGTGGAAATGCGGATACACGGTTATGTGGGACGGACTGACGTCTACTTATTGCCTATTCGGGGTTCAGACATGGTGCTGGGAGTTCAGTGGTTGCGCCAGTTACTGCGGGTGACTTTTGATTGGAAGCACATGACTATGGAGTTTGTGCACCGGGAAAAACAGTTTTGCCTAAAGGGTATCATGTCCTCTCCTGTCAAGGAGGTTTCTCTTCGCAGCTTGCAGCGGTTGAGCGGGGATGGGCAGATAATGGCCGTCCTTCGGGAGGTCCAGGCCGGCGATTCTACACTTTATGAGGTACCGGTTCAGTTACAGTTACTTCTGACTGATTATGCTGACGTTTTTCAGGAGCCACACACTTTGCCACCGCCGAGGTTTCGGGATCACCGTATCCCGCTCAAGGCGGGAGCTGAGCCTACGAATGTTCGTCCTTACCGCTACCCACACGTTCAGAAGGCGGAGATCGAACGCAGTGTCCGGGAGATGCTGGAGGCCGGCATCATTCGGCCAAGTACGAGTTCCTTCTCGGCTCCTATTATTTTGGTCAAGAAAAAGGATGGGTCCTGGAGATTCTGTGTGGACTACCGGGCCTTGAACGGCGCTACTGTCAAAGATAACTTCCCGATTCCTCACATAGAAGAGTTACTGGATGAGCTGCATGGAGCGCAGCATTTCACCAAGCTGGATCTTCGTTCCGGATATTATCAGATCTTGATGGCACCGGAGGACGTCCATAAGACGGCTTTTCGGACACATGACGACCATTATGAGTTTTTGGTTATGGCCAATGGGCTGACTGGAGGTCCCGCTACATTCCAGGCCAACATGAATGAGATATTCCGAGACTTCCTGCGGGTGTTTGACCTGATATTCTTTGATGATATCCTCATCTACAGCGTGACCTGGGAGGACCACGTGCACCACGTGGAACAGGTTCTTGCCAAACTTCGTCAGCACCATCTTTATGCCAGACGTTCCAAATGCTCCTTCGGGCAGGCAGAGGTGGAGTACTTGGGCCATTTGGTCTCTGGTCAGGGCGTTCGGGCCGACCCGCGGAAGATTCAGAGTATGCAGTCCTGGCCGCGACCGGTTACAGTTCGTGCCTTGCGGGGTTTTTTGGGCCTTACAGGGTATTACCGACGGTTTGTACAGGACTATGGGAAGATAGCCCGACCATTGACCCAGCTGCTGCAGAAGGATTCTTTTTCTTGGACTGAGGAGACGGAGGAAGCATTTCAGGCTCTCAAACGGGCAATGACCACCACACCAGTGCTTGCACTACCAGATTTTTCGACGGAGTTCGTTCTGGAGACCGATGCGTCGGGGGTCGGCATCGGGGCGGTTTTGATGCAAGCGGGGCGGCCAATAGCCTTTTACAGCAAGGCCTTGGCTCCTCGTACCTTGGGTCTCTCGGCTTACGAGAAGGAGATGTTGGCGATCATTCACGCAGTGGCTGTGTGGAGGCCCTATTTGTTGGGCCGACACTTTAAGATCCGAACAGACCACCAGAGCTTGAAGCATTTTCTGGACCAACGGGTTTCTTCACCTCTGCAGCAGAAATGGGTTACCAAGCTTCTGGGCTACGGCTATGAGATTGTTTATCGGCGCGGCAAAGAGAATGTGGTCGCCGACGCTCTTTCTCGTCTCCCAGAGGCTGCTCTCTCTCATATTTCGGGGCCGTTGGTCGATTCCTTGGAGGACATTCAGGAGGAGGTACTTCGTTCCGCAAAGTTACGGCCGTTGGTGGACACTTTACAGCGGGGCGGGACAGGGCCGGCTGGCTATCACTTGTGTAATGGCCGGCTTTATTATCGGGGCCGGGTGGTCGTACCCGCCGATTCAGCTTGGAAGACGGTATTGATGCACGAGTTCCATTCGTCGCCCACAGGAGGGCATGCGGGGGTCCTCCGGACTCTCCAGAGGGCGAGAGCAAACATTTTTTGGGCAGGCATGCGCCGGGACATTCAGCAGTTTGTTCGCCACTGCGACATCTGCCAGCGACAAAAATATGAGACTTCTTCTCCTGCCGGGCTACTCGTGCCATTAGACATTCCGCAGCTTATTTGGGACACGGTGTCTATGGACTTTATTGATGGGCTGCCTAAGTCCAAAGGAAAGTCAGTTATTCTGGTTGTGGTGGATAAACTCTCCAAGTATGGCCATTTTCTGGGCCTTAGCCATCCGTATACTGGGGAGTCCGTGGCCGCTCTCTTTGCTCGGGAAATCGTTCGACTGCATGACCTTCCTCGTGCCATTATTTCTGATCGCGACCCCACCTTCGTCAGCGGATTCTGGAGGGAGTTGTTCAGGTTACAGGGTACTCGCTTACACTTCAGCACGGCACATCACCCGCAGACGGATGGCCAGACGGAGGTGCTCAATCGGGGTGTCGAGACGTATCTTCGATGCTTTGTTATGGATGAGCCTCGGAGTTGGCCGAATTGGTTACACTGGGCCGAGTACTGTTACAACACGACGTATCACTCAGCCAGCAGGATGACGCCGTTTGAGGTGGTTTACGGGCGTCCGCCTCCGACTTTGGCCAGCTATGAGCCGGGCAGCACCGCTCTTCCGGCCGTGGATCGTGCTTTTCTGGATCGTGATCGCATGTTGGTGACTCTTCGGGAGAATCTCCGCCTAGCCCAGGAGCGCATGAAGTCCCAGGCGGATAAGCACCGCACGGAGCGGGAGTTCGCCGTGGGTGACGAAGTTTTCCTCAAGCTCCAACCATACCGGCAGCTGTCGGTGGCTCATCGTGGCAACCAGAAGCTGTCCCCGCGCTATTACGACCCCTTTCAGATCATCAGTAGGGTGGAGCCGGTGGCTTATACTTTGGCTTTGCCAGAAGGTTCCCGCATTCATCCTACATTCCACGTTTCCTTGCTCAAACGGAAATTGGGTCCGCATATCCAGCCCAGTACTTTGTTGCCTGCAGTTACTACTACGGGTGAGCTGCGGCCGCTTCCAGAGGATATTTTGGGGCACAGGTGGAAGAACCGGGGCACGGAATACCGGCCCGAGCTCTTGGTCAAATGGAAGAACCTGTCGCCAGCACACAACTCTTGGGTAGACTTCTTCGATTTCAAGGAGCTCTATCCGGACTACCACCTTGGGGACAAGTTGGTTCTTGATGGGGCGGGGAATGTTACGCCCCCGCTACGCTTTGCGGGTCGTCAATATGTTTGGAGGAGCAAGGACGTGCTAAACAACGGGGCTGAACCTTCCGGTTCAGCCCCCACTCAATGAACCGCCGGCCTGGGGCTGAACCAGGCGGGTTCAGCCCCCTTGGGAGGGGCCGGCCGGCCCCTCGGTGCCCGGATATATTTATATCCGGGCAGCCCCCCTTTGGGGGATTATGCAGAGTATTATCAGGTTAGCTTCTTCCTCCCTCCTCAAACCCTATTTCTCTCCTTTAGCCTTCTAGATCTCTCTTAGTTGCTTTCTCTCCTAGTTTCCTCCTAACACTTTCCTTATAGTTTCATTCCAAGTCTTTATTGGTCTACCCCTCCCTCGTTTACATGCCCAGTGACTAGTCTCTCACAACGCCTAACAGGTGTCTCTAAGTGTCTCCTTTGTACGTGTACAAACCATCTTAGACGAGCTTCTCGCATCTTCTTTGCAATTAGTGTTACTCCTGTCTTATCCCTGATACATTCATTCCTAATTTTATCCAATCTCGCGTGATACACACATCCACCTAAGCATTCTCATCTCCGCAACTCCCATTTTTTTGCTCATGTACACAATTCACTGCCCAACACTCAGAACCATAGAGCATCGCGGGTCTAATTGCAATACAGTAAAACACGCCCTTAAGTTTTAGTGGTACTTTACGATCACATAAGATCCCTGACGCGCCTCTCCACTTCAACCAACTCGCTTGGATTCTCGGTGTCACATTTTTATCAATACCTCCGTCTTTTTGAACTATCGATCCAAGATATTTAAAACACTCACTACGAGAAATATCTTGATCACCCAACTTAATAACTAAGTCATCTGTCCTTCTTGTATTGCTAAATTTAAGCTTCATATACTCCGTCTTTGTCTTGTTCAACCTAAAACCCATTTTTTCTAAAGTATCTCGCCAAGATTCAAGTTTTGCGTTTACACCCTCGCACGCTTCATCAACCAAAACGATATCATCCGCAAACAATAAACACCAAGGTATTGTTTGCACAAAAATCCGATGGCGGACATTCATGAATATGAAAAAAAGACGATAATCAGTAGATGAAGTTAGTTAGGGCAAGCTCTAGTAATTAACCATTCATTTAAAAATATGAGCATAACAAAATACTAATGTCCGCAAGTGTGGAAATCAAAAGGTATACCATGGGACAAGTGACAACGACTGAAATGTCTTCCCGGAGGAGGCACGGAGAAGGTGGCCTGTGACCGCTGTGCTCGGGACTCCAAAGCTGAGGTTGCAGGGCTCGGGACTGCTTGGAGGTCGCTGGAATTGATGGAGACTGGCAGTGGAGGGCTCGCTGGAAGTTGGTCGAGGCTCTGACTGTAGTGGAGAACACAGGAACCGGGGATGCGACCGACTGGAAGACAGGGGACGCCGGAGGTTTACAAAATCCGCCAGGAGACGGCACAGGAGGGGCCGTCGGAGCCCTAGAGAAGTTCAGGCGTCATTGTCGGCGGCAGGCGGGGCTTCTGGAGGAGGCTTCGTCGCGGGAGCTGGGCGCTGGAAGGCGCGGGGGCTTCAGGAGGTTTCCATCGGGGATTCACCGACGATGCAGTGGCATAGGATGGGAGTAGGATGAAAGATCGTGGAGGACCGGTGGCTGGAATTGGCGTTCAGAGCAGGAGACGGGATTCACGGGGGCAGCGCTGGAAGAAAAGGGAATAGAGTCCTGGGGGCTCTATTCCTTTTCTTTTTTTCCAGCTGAGGATAATATGTGATAGGCAAGGCATAGAGGACATTACATTTAAAAGGCGGGGCGGGCTATAGGCATAGAGGACATTACATTTAAAAAATAGTTAATTAATTTAGCTTTCCCTAAATTAACCTATCTCCTAGACTACCAGACATTTACATTCAGGATCTCGTTGGCCCGTCAGGCGGTCACAACGAGCCAAATAAAAAATTCGCAAACAACATGAGCGATACAATATAAAACCGACGCGCCAATAACACGCGCGATACCACTCATAACAGTACAACTAAGCGCGAACGCGTGCGCTACACAAATGAAAAGACAAGTACAATAATAAAAATAAAAAGATGTGCCTCAGGTTGCATCAATTCATCAGCCCCTTATTAGTCTCAATCCACATACCCGACCACTTCTACAGTCAAAAACATTTGCGACCTACTTCTAGAGATCTCCCCCCCCCCCCCCCCCCCCCCGCTGCCAGATCTCTGCTGCTATGTGAGTAATCGTATTGTGTTTATTTTTTTCCTGTATTGAATATTGTGAGAACATTTCATGTTTGTTGAGTATTTTGGCTCATTAGTGTAATTGTTTCGTTGTTTTCTCGTCATATAAAACTTATTCGTGAAATTTATAGTAGAAAACATTGTGGGTAAGCGAGCGTGATTTGCATGCAAGGCAAAAATTGTCATTCACCTTGTGTTAATTTGCTAGAATTATAAACTTATTTCCGGATTTAATTTAAAATCTCCACGCCGGACATTCACTTAGATTGGCATTAGCGTCAATAAACCCCCGCACAACCTAACCTGTCCAATAAGCGACCTAATTTGAACATAAACACACATAAATGAGCTTATTGGAACGAGCTGGATTCCAAAAAAGAAAGAAAGAAAAAGTTGTAGCGGACGCAATGGCCGTACGGCGGCGAATACACCGTTTTCTTCCGCACTGATGCGATATTTTCTCCTGACTATTCCATTTTTCGATTGATCTGTAACAACTAAAATTTTAGAAAGAAAAATCAGATTGACAGCAGTGTTTTTTTTTTAAATATGGACAGTCTTTTGCAACGTGCAGATCTGAATTCAATCGGCCTCCTCAGGAGCCTTATTCAGCATCAGGAAGATGAAGGCTTAATAGTAGAGGCACCAATTCGCGGTCTTAAGCAGCCGTGTTTTAATGAAATCAACGATAATTATGATTTTATCTTTTTCTTTGTTGTATGCATGTCATTGTTAAAATTTAGTGCAGGTTTAGAAGTTAATCTAATTTCCAGGTTGCACCTCTCCTACTTTTAAAATTACATAAGCTTCCCTTGTAAGTTTACATTTCATAACATCCGCGCAGAAAATACCCCCCTTGGAGAATGTTTTTTTGGGCGGTTTTTATGTGTAGGGATGTTATGAAATATATACTCTTACAAAGAGTTTTTTACATGGCTATATATATATATATATACATATATATATATATGTATATATATATACATATATATATATATATATGTATATATATATGTATATATATATATATATATGTATATATGGGAATAACATATATAAGCTCAAGCTTTTTTAAGCCTAAAAAAGTTTGAGTTGGTTCTCCCACAATACATGTCGGAATTAGACAAATAATATATGCATTTTGTAGCTAAGAACGAGATCTACAACTTTCATGTTGAATATTTTTCCAAAATTTGCACGGTTAGGCCGGAATCTTGCCCGAAAGCTTGCTGACTCGAAATGAATATAATAATAATAAATTTCAAATTCGAGCCAGCAACCTTTCGGTCCAAATTCCGGCTAAACCATGCAAATTTTGGAAAAATGTTCAACATGAAAGTTGTAGATCTCGTTCTTAGCTACAAAATGCATATATTATTTGTCTAATTCCGACATGTATTGTGGAAGAACTAACTCAAGCTTTTTTAAGCTTAAAAAAGCTTGAGCTTATATATTCCAAACCATATATATATATATATATATATATATATATATAAACTATCTTCGTTCATGAACGTCTGACCTCATCTAATAATGAACTTCATTCACTTTTACGTTCAAAAGTAGTTTATTTTCTTGGTGGTGCTCTTAATCGTTGTTTTGTCAAACACATTCTATGATGGTGGTGTTTTGGTCCGAACTCACCGGAGCAAAAATGCCGTGCCAAATGGAGCCTAAATGATTGATTTATTCGGGAGTAATTCATCCCTTTTACTATCTTTTATAACTATTGTTGATTGTTATGTTGCATGTTAATGAGCTCGCAATGTAGCCGCTTTGTTATGGTGTTTATTTTGTCATTCGAGCGAAGGGGTACGCATTGCCCGGGTGATTTCTGCAGCAACATTACCTGATTTTTGCTCGATATCCCCTTTGTTATGTGTCCGAAGATAAAAAAAAAATAATGGGGGAGATCCCCTTTGTTGCTGCTGTGCACTGCACATGAAGGGCTACATGAGCCTTCGCAATTTAATTTTAAACTTATATATGTTTGCGCTCTTGAAGGGACGGATGTGTATTATTTTTCTTTCCTCTTTTCACGTGTATACTAGTTCTTCGAGATGGGTAGAAGTGAAAACGGCAAAATCGCAAGCTTGACAAATTGATATCCGCTGCATCCAGTGATGAAAGCCATTTTGTTGCTAAATGAGGAAGAATATATTTTCTATATATCTATACTATATTAAAAGGGAAAACTATCTTTTGTTTAAACATTCATTTTTATGTTATCCTTTCTTTATTACAAAAATTTTAATCTTATTAATTCTATGTATTTTTTTAATTTAATATATGTGCTCTCATATAGACAATAATTTTTAATTATAATAAAAATTGTGCTCTTACAATCACTCAAATTCTCATGCATAAAAAAAAATAAGCAACTGACGGAGTATGACGTTCGGGGGTTTGCGAGCGGTGGAAGTGCTGTCATGTTGGTGCAATGTCATGACCGAAGTATGTCATGCAGAGCATTTCCTGTGCTCTATCATGATTGAGGTACTGTTGCAATTAGCTGTAGGGACAGAGCCCCGTGCCTATCACTCATAATATATATTGAGGAAGAGCACATTTTAGTGAAACTTTTATTTTTCCAATTTTATCTCTTATTTATTACAGTTTTTACAATTTTTTATAATCCGATTTAATTTATGTTTTACTAGAGTTCTACCTTATTCCATTGCATGAAGGATACAATACGACTTTTCTCTTGTAGCTTCATCCCGTGTAAATTTTTAAACAAGTGTTTTTTTATATTTCATTTTGTATTTAATATTTAATCCTAAAATCATCTACCCAAATTTAGAAATTCACTTGTTTCTTTGTATTCAAGTATAAAATTCTAATGAAAAAAAGCAGCTCAATAATTTCATCTAAATTATTTTTCGATATGCTCTCCCGAATTTTTTTTCTTCGTCAAATGTCCCCGGGAGGTGTTGTTTTTTTAAAAAAATTAGCGTGCTCAAATCAATCCGCTTTTTGAATATATTAGCATGGGGCAATGCCATATAATTTTGGTTTTATTGTGTTGACCTTGGAGGGTTCATATTTCATAGAGAGAGACAAAATTATGGTTAATGAGGATGATTAAATACTAATTTATTTAGCCTAATCCACCTAAACAAGTGCCTAACCACCGCTTGATTTTATTAGATGACTGTGAAAGCAAGCAGGCCTCAGCCGAGTTGTAGCGCACGCTTTATTGCCGATCTAGGTATCCTACTCGTATAATCGGACGGTCAGATGCGCTCGATGACGTTAACAGATGCCTTACACGTGTCGAGCGTAAAAAAGTCAGATAAAGCAGTTTTTATATAAAATTCCCCAATTGAAACGAAAAATGCTCTGGGGACGGGTAGGGCGGAAGAGCCCGATTATGGTTGTGAGATCTGCCCGTCGTGATTGAGCTCGAAGTCGATCGGATCGAAGCGAGCCACTATAAGCGAGAGAGGGCCGACGATAGGGCGGTCGACGGCGGGAGGCGGAGGAGGTATCGCCGGCGATGAGGAAGAAACTCGGCACTCGATTCCCTGCGGTACGCTCTCTTTTGATCCTCTCTTTCCGACGAGCGAGTGGGACGGATTAGAAATCGAGGCGCATGGGATTCCTCGATTCGATCTTTCGAACTCGCAGTATTTGTGTAGGATCGATCCTAGGGATACGAGACCTAGGGTTTGAGATTTTGGATTGCTTCACATAGCTTTTTCCCCCTTACGGAATTGAATTTTTCTTATGATCAGCTAAACCTTGAGCAGCTTATCTGTATTCCAATGCCTTTTTTTTCCCGAACATGCAGTATTTAGTTTAGAATTTTGGTTCCTGTTGACCCGATTTGAGTGTCAGTGTAGATTTGTAGTTTTATCGCTGATTAGCTTAACCTGTTGTATGTTGGGTGTGGCCTCTAAAAAAGGCATAGTTTGTTACCCCCGGGAGGGCATAGATTAGGATGTAGAAATACTTTTATTTGTTATTTTAGGGTGTCTGCAAATCAAACAGCTACCAAATTCTTATGACTTATTGACATTACACATGTTAGTGGGATCAGGATTCTCTCCATTTGGGACCTCAAATGGAGGTCCATTTCATGGTGTAGATGTATTCTCATTTGATCTAATGGTGTAGAATTTTTTTGATTTAAAATATAAATAAACCCGTCGGATTAGCCAGAAATGGATTTGGACAGTGAAATAGATACCATCTATTTTACTCCATATGAAGAGGATCTTATTCCCTAAATTTGATCCTAGGTTACATTGTGGTTTAAAACCTTGCTACTTGTAAGAAATTGAATATGTTTATATATATATATCCACTTATGATGTAACACAGTCGATCATCAAATCTGGACCATCTGATCCAGCGGATTTCTTCATTCGATCGGCCTACGATCATCGTTGTCATTCGATTAAAGCAATCTAGCCCTTAGGGCTATAATTTAAATCATCTAATCTCACTTAAATCAATCTAGCCCTTGAATATTTTTACTAGAGCTCCTATACCTACTATGGTAGAGTTTCTTAAGCCTATTTCGAGCTTAACATTACCCTATAACGTGAAATTATGATTTTATCCTTAAATTTATTGAAAAAAGATGGTTATATGATCAGATTTTTAACCTCTCTAAAAGTTGTCAATGGCGAGATTTGCACCAAAGTCCACACTATGACAAGCAGAGATATCAACCATCACATCAACTAATTTTTGTTAAACGATATTGAACTACGTTATTTATATACAAGAGCAAATAATAAACTAAGATCATTAGACAAATTTTAAATGAAATATATAATGCTTCCGCGATAGTTCACGTGGTATCCCTTGCATGGAGATGGGCGAAGCACTCTCGAAGACGGGCAAAGCTCGCCTGATCGCGACTGGTGCCCATCCGATCATGGCCCACGTGAGTACCGTCGCGCGAGGCACGGGGGGTCCCCGTGCACTGTCACTCATGTACACGCACACACACACACAATTATAAAGGAAACTTCATGTTTGGTGTAACATTTGGGCTTCACACAGGCTTCAATAATAATTCTGAATCAGTCCATTATTGAGTTAGCATGCAACATGTGATTGATGTATTCTTCACGTGTTGCACTCGACATCTTCATGACCCGAGGTATTGTCACGGTCGGAGGTACTATCATGATACACAGGAGGCCCGTGCACGATTGCTTCTTGTGTGTGTGTGTGTTTCGATGCACACATACATTAAAACACATCCTTTGGTGAAACATTCTTCTTCCAATTTCACCCTTTATTAAAAATTTACAACTTTTCATAAATGTATTTAATTTGTATGTTTTTTATTTAATTTTAAAATTTGTGTCCTCATCCTCTCAATTTATGTTAGAGTTTTGTATTTGGTGTGACAATTTTATGTGAACGTTAAACGGAGGATGTATTGTCGCACTGGAGCATGGGTGAGTCCCGTGCATGATTACTTGTGTATATATATATATACACTAAAGAAACTTTTTTTAAAAGTTCTTGCTCCTCATATAAGATCATCAAAAGCATTTAGGTCATTTGATTTTTACTGAGAGGGATGAGGAGGAGAGGGAAAAATTTCCCTAGACCTCCTAAACATACTCAAATAGCTATGGCCTAGGGAAGAGAGGGTGAGATAGGATACTTTTTATTTTCTTTTTAAAGATTTTTTTATTCCTCAATTTTATCTCTAAAATAATGTTGCAAAGTTTTGTTTTTTGCACTGAGCCAACTTGTGCACCGAGCATGGGCGGAGTCTGGTTGGAATCCCGAGCGGTGCCCAACACCATGCACTGGCGAGGCCAAAACTTCCACTGACGGGGCGGTGTCCGTTCGCAACCAAAAACTCATGCACTGACATAATTTTAACCGCTTCAATAGTCAGGCTCGGGTCCTAATTAATAGTGTTAAGGCTAGTTAATTGTCCTCAAATGACTTTATATATGGTAACACATAAACATTTTTCCTTTTTTCTGTTCTGAGTAGTTGGAATCTTCCTCCTCAGGCCCAAAATAGTAGCATTGAAGGTTTGCAGTCAATAGAATCTTCCAAGCAATAGTCACATGACTCACATTACTCTAAATATTTTCAAAGCGTAAGAGTTGGACTGAAAAGGAAATCAAGACACATTCTTCTTAGTTTTATAACAGATGGAGAGAATTTAAATCCCTAAAGAAATGAAAGTTGGACCATTAGCAATTTGCCATACGCTGATAGGTGCTATTTTCAACTTTTTTTTTCCTGGAAAACATGTTTAGTTTCCTAAGAAGTTTTGAAATGACTGTATATTTTCTTTCTCAACCATGTTGATTATTTGGATTTTGTAATTTAATGCTGTTATTAGTTTGTTATTAAGAAGGGGAGCCTTGGCGCCAGTTGAGGTGTTGCTGTGTGACTTTGAGGTCATGGGTTTGAGTCCTGAATGCAGCCTCTTGCAAAAATGCAGGATAAGGTTTTCCTGCTTTTCACTCTTGTGGTGGGACCCTTCCCCGGACCCTCGCTGTGCGGGAAAGTTTTTTTGCACCGGGCTGCCCCTTTTTTATTAATTTGTTGTTACGTGGTATTAGTAATTGTGACAATAAATGCAATAGTTGGTTTCTCTAATTCTTCTTTGTCATACTCAGCCCCGAATAAAGAAGATAATGCAAGCAGACGAGGATATTGGAAAGATTGCTTTACCTGTTCCTCTTTTAGTTTGTAAGTTACAAAAAAACACAACAAATTTTCTAAACAAAATGATGATGTCTCTTTTGGAAAGTTTCTCCTCTCCATGTAATTTTGTTTTAGGCTCCGTTTGGCACAGTGGCGATGTTTGTGAACGCGGTGGTTATGAACCGTCGTTCGTGAACACCCAACTCACCTAAGGAACTTCATCCACTTTTATGTTCAATACTAGTGTTATTTTCTCTGTGGTGGTGATAACCGTTGTCATGCCAAACATACATTCTATGATGGCGGCGTTTTTGTCCAAACTCACAAGAACAAAAATGCCGTGCCAATTGGACCCTTAGCTAATATCTCTTTGCTGTGCTACCGACATTTTTAGGGATTTAGGTGGTTACTGTCTGAGAACTGGCTTATTATTGTGAACTATTTTATTTCATTCTTCAATATTTAGATGGAAAATATTCAACATATTGTGGTTCTATCTAAGAAGCATAGCTTCAGATTCTGTGTATTTGTTAAAGCTGTTCTGCATAAATCTTTTTATTAGTTAGTGTATGTTGGCATAAGATGAATCCAATGGTTGTTATGGAACAGTGCCGATGTAGGCTTCATACAGATGCGTTTGGTAGGGGTTTTCCGTTACGAACTTCCTGGACATATCAAAATTGTAGTGGGTGGTGGGCGAAAATTTGACTTCCAAATTTTTGTTGCTGGGCCACAAGTTAGATAAAAAAAGAAATGTTCAATTTAATGCAGAAGCCTAAGAGGAAATTGAACATAGTGAAACCAAATGAATATCAGTCAAGACTCTGAGCATATTTTTTACAAGGAACTACCTTCAACATTGTAAAGAGTAGTAGTGGCATACTCTATTGCATGCTATTATAAGGTTTTTTAATTCTCCATCCAGTTTTGGAAGGTTTGGAGTTAATTCTAAGTAGACAACAATCACTCTCTCTATTTTCAGTGCAACTAGTTTATAGAAATTTAATATTTTATCATATAACTGTCGGCATGCACATGTTTAACACTGTAATACTTGATTTTTCTGCGAGCAGTTATTTATTGTTATAATTTGGACAACAACAACAATACAATCTGCTTCTTTCTTCATGTATTTATTGTCCAATTGCAGCAAAAGCCCTGGAGCTATTTCTCCAAGACTTATGCGATAGGGCTTATGAAATCACTTTACAGAGAGGTGCCAAAACACTAAACTCCTTGCACCTGTAAGTTTACTGTTTCAATCCTTCTCTTGCTCACTGGCCTTTTTTAAAGATCTCACTTTTTTTTGTATGAATAGCTTGTGTGTGTGTGTGTCTCTCTCTCTATATATTATTATTAATTACCCAAACCTCCTCCCCTTGAGTTTGCATAATTTCAGATTGCATCCCCTATATCTTTCTGAAATTACAAAAACCTCCTATGGGAGTTATATTTCAAAATATGCATGCACAAAATTTCTCTAGCGGCACTTTCCTCTGGGAGTAATTTTGTGCATGCATGTGTGTCTCTCTATATATCTCGGGGGGGGGGGGATACTTATAGGCCTGGGAAGAAAAAAAAAAGTAAATGTATTTAATGAAGGAGAGAGGGCGGAGAGGGCGGGAGGGAGAGGCAGGGAGAGAGGGCGGGAGGGAGAGAAACAGGGGGAGAGAAAAATTTATATTTATGTAAAAATGTACATTTTTACAAAATAAAAATTGGAACATTGATTTATATTTTCTTATGGTCATTTTGAATATTCATATGTATATGAGCAGCTCATAGGAGCGGGTGCAGCCCGGTTGAGTGCGGGCAGAGCCCGTTAAGAGTCAGGAAGCGCGAGCGAAACCTGTACGAAGCTGGTTGTATATAATTATATATATATGTATATATATATATATACATGCGGTGATGGCGGTGGGATGAAGTAGTCCGTGTGATGCAGGGGTGGGCCGGCGGCTGCGGGCTCGTCGGTCGCCCGGGGTCGGCGTCGCCGACAAACAACGGGCGGCCAGCGAGCCCGCAGCCTGCCCGCCGACGAACCCCGGGCGACCGACGAGCCCGCAGCCGCCGGTGCCGCCGTTGCATCTGTGTTTCTTCGCACAAGATCCCGCCCCTATATATATATATATTCTATCTTTTAACTTATAAGCATCTTAGCAAAGATCCATATAAGCATGAGCCTCTGTTTTATTTTTAGTAAATGAACAATATTTTTAAATTTTTTTAATTTAAATTCAAATTAATATAATAATTTTCAATCAGGCAGTTGGATCATGGCATTATTACTAATGATATTGATTGAGTCCATGAAATCTATCCAACGACATATTTATCTCCAAGATCTAGCGGTGGTTAAATCTTGTGTGGACAGTGGACTAAAAAGTTTATAAAACATTTAAATTATGTATGTTTATACGAGTGACAGTGCATGGGGGGGACCCCTGTGCCCCACGTGACAGTACCTTGTTTATGAGTTTTCCCAGCGCGATGTTCTCTCCGCTCGCAAACCCCCGTACGGACGACAAAATCGGTCGTGCGGTGCACGATGCTCGGGTGTTTGCGGGTGGCCGGAGCGCCATCGTGCAGAGGCAATGCCGTGACCGGGGTTTCAGTCGCGCGGGGCACAGAGAATCCCCCGTGCATTGTCACTCGTGTGCGTGTTTATTCAAACCCTAAAAACTTCGAAACCTCTAAACCAGACTCCAACAACTTCTCTTATTTTCATTCACGTTATGCATTAAAGTTGTGATTCTATCTCATACTTGAGTATCAAATGAATTTGCATACCTATTCTTCTGATATAACACAGAGCTCGCTATTCTCCTATTTTTACACTTTCAGCAAACAGTGTGTAAAGATGTACAGTGCATTTGATTTCTTAACCGATATTGTCAACAAAGTGCCAAACCTTGGGGGCGCAGAATCTAACCTCCTCGTCGACGAGAAGGGAATAACATCCAAGAGAAGGTGAGTTCAGAAATCTCTTTCTTTCTTTTCGCCCGATATCCAACAGAAATCCGCAACCATCAGGTAAATTCATCCCGCAGAAAAATTTCGGCGCATGACGACGACGCTGTGTTGGACGATTCGAGGTCCGCCAAGGTGGTAAGTCGCTTAACAACAACACTCAAGTTTTATCCCACTATAGTGGGGTCGGCTATATGAATCTTTTGACGCCATTGTGCCCTATCTTTTGTCATAATCTCGCTAATACCCAAAGTACATCGTGTCTTTCCTTATAGTTTCATTCCAAGTCTTTATTGGTCTTTCGCTGCCTCGTCTAACATGCCTAGTGGTAAGTCGCTTAACACAGATTTTTAAATTTTCCCTAGTAATTGCAGGCGGTCTTCTTTTCATGCTCCATGACCGGGAGCGGCTGATTACTATATAACTCATATTTGATTTTGTAAAAATTAATGAAGTTTTTTTTTATAGATTTGTTACAAAACTGCAACTTTGGCTCCGTGAAGGCGGTGGTTATGAACCATTGTTCGTGAACACCCTACACCTACGAAATTTCCTTCACTTTATCCCTCGAAACCCATTTGTCACAGAGAGTAGAAAATGCTTCCCGGATAATAATAATAATCGTGCAAAAATAAATTATAATTCGATTAATCCTTGAAGCTGTTATGCTGTTGTATTTATTATGTTATAATATTAACCCTCAAAATGTTCATGACAGGCGATGAGCAGCTTGAGTGCGAGTCCCCGCGGCCGCGGGAGAGGCAGGGGACGAGGTCGAGGGCGCCCGCCGCTAAACAGGACGATTGAGAAAGAATCCTCCTATATGAAATTCGACGAAGAAATCGACATGTCGCCGGAACACGGGGACCTGCCCGCCGCGGAGATGGAGGCGGCGGAGAACGCAAAGGAAAACATCGGCCAGGGCGTAAATCCTCATTCGCAGCCAACAAGCACAATGATCGGTAGCGCAGCGGATATGAAGCTAAGCAACGGCGCCAAGCCGGGCGAGTACTCGACATGGCCCTTGAGCGGAAACCTCGGGATAGCGCCGCCGAACATTGTAAACTTGAACATGCACATAGATGAAGAAGACGAGGACTACGATAACGAAGATTGATTGGGTAGGTAGAAGTATGTGAACCTGAAGCTAGCGGGTTGTGTTAATGACAGAATGAAGCTCCCTCTTCTGTAATTATTCCGCCTCACTGAATCTATTTAGGAATAGAAATTAGCTTTTTAAAATGATGATTCTACGGCTGCATCTGTCACCTCCTCTGCTTGTCTCATTGCAAACATTTACATGCATCAACTCTCCAACTATCAAACGGACGATATTTGTTAGGTGATCTTTAATGAATGATGGTTTAGCCCATACCTTTACGACCAGCACCACCGTGCGAAACGGAGCTTTAAGACTTCATTTGACACGAGGGTTAAATTGTTATTCATTAACGCTCATCTACGGAACTTCATTCGCTTTTATGTTCAAACAGATGATATTTGCTAGATGATTCTTAACGAATGATGATTTAACGGAGCCTAACAAAATCAATATAATAATATTCAACAAGAACACATTTGGACTTTTCACTCTTACAACACTCGACTTGTAAGAACCAAAATTGTCGTTTTCTTCCAATGTTTCAAACAATACTGCACCCTCCTCATATTGCTTTGAGCTGAAGCTACCGCACTAATAATATTGGCAATAACTATATGTAGGTAGCACTATTTCATAAGGATTCATATGATATTTTTATTTGGTATGCATTAATCTTTGACTCATAATAAAAAATAATCCGCATGTAATCACCCATAATATTACTGAAAGAGGCTATTAGTTTTACCCTATACAAGTGCATGGAGCAGTTGAAAACTACATTTCCTTGAATGAGAATCTTTAAGGCTTCAAGTGCCAAACAGAAGATTTAGAGCTTCAATTGTTTGAGAAGAATGTTCATGACTCCTACGCGCATGGTGAAGAGGTGACAATACCCAAGTATATATCTCACGCAATATGCGCTGCCACCGCTGGGCACAATATTTGACAGTCAATGATAGCGAAATTTTTTCAGGTCAAAGAGCGGACTGCAGGATGACTAGGAGATTGTGCTAGCTTTGAATGAGTTCATCACACCAATAAATGTGCACTCTTTTTCCAATATATATACACACACAACTGATAGGCACACGCCCCCTATGACCAACTGCCACATTACTTATAAATTACTTAAAATAAACACATTATCACTTAATTAATGCGAAAATAGTTATAAATTAGTCGATTTTTTTAAAGAAAATTTCTCATCCCCATGTGTATATCATTGTGCGTGTTAAATTAACTTTTATAAAGTTGATGAGTTTAACGATAATTCCTTGAAAGTACTGTTGACATGGTTGATAAAAAGCTCTAATAAATACCAAAATAGTGAACTACATTAAAACTTTTTTTTTTTTCAATTTTATAGATTTCCATCGTTATTGCTAAGATGGAGATATGAGTGTAATTGGTTGAATAAACATTGTATTTTATTTTTTTTAAAAAAATATATTTGATAATATTATTAAGTCATTAGATTTAAATAATAAGGTTATATTTGACAATTTTGAATGTTTTACCAAATGCAAGTTTTCTCCTTTTAATATTGTAAAGATTATAGAACGTTCATGTTCTCCTTATGAGTTAAGAAGTTGCCTGACTGCATTTGCTAGATCCGTAACATGCAAGTCTTGGTACCCTGCAAGAATTCAAGTGTAAAATGTAAAGAAGGTAAAAAATAACGGTAAAAAAAGGTAGGTGTTGAACCTGAAATTCACGGTTCAACGGAGAGTTCGGACCGGAAGGGTAGCTCACTATTACTTCTTCCGAGTTAGAACGCCAGGTTGATTATTCGGGGCTGAAGTCTCGCTCACAAAAATAGAAAACTAAGAAAGAGACCCCTAAGCTGCAACGAGTAGGTCCCACCACACACCTGGAAGATCCAAAGGAACTTCCCCTCCCAAGCCAATGTTGAGTCGGGCACCTTAGAGGGCACTCGAGAGCATCATACTATAAATCCGGAAATCACAGTAAACAGTGTGGGAGCTCTCGCTAACCAGGATCAGTCTAAGGAGGGAAGCCAAAAAAAGTCATCTCCAAAGATGCCCTTGGAGGTCTATTTATAGTTTTCCAAACGGGATCCCACCTTTGGATTTTACTGGACGCAACCAAAATTGGTCTGCCAACAGCAGAATCCCGTTGCTTAGAGTAAATAGCAACATGCCAAAATGGAAATTGGGATGCCAGGAAGATCAGACCACGAGCGCGATAGGCGAGTCAGGGCAATGTTACTCCTGCTCGCCTGACGAGTGGCGAGTGCCCGGCGAGTCTGGGACTCGCCACTCCCCCCGAGCCTAGGGAGAGTGCAGGCCAGTTGGCCCACTCGCCCCTACTCGCCTATGCCTAAACTTGCCCTGCAATGGCTTCTTGAACCCACTCGGTAAATAAGGAGAATGAGGATAGATGCAAGAATTCAAGTGTAAAATGGAAGTGTAAAAAGTAAAAAATAGCGGTAAAAAAGGTAGGAGAATGACGATAAGTGCATGTATTCAAGTGTAAAGAGTAAAAAAAACGGTAAAAAAGAGTAGGAGAATGAGGGTAAATGCATGAATTCAAGTGTATAAAGTAAAAAATAACGGAAAAAAGTGCAGGAGAATTAGGAAGAAAGTAACCTAATAGATGGAGTGCTTCTTCGAGGTGGAAAAGGTAATCTCTATTGGGCCCTGATGGTCCCTCCGCTTTAATAATTTGTCTGCAACCAATTCAAACAATTTCATGCGATATTTGTGAGAATTTAAAGCAGCTATACCCAATCTGTGATGTACTTAGGCATTAGTGAGATTATGACAAAAGATAGGGCACAATGACGACAAAGGATCCATATAGCCGACCCCACTATGGCGGGATAAAGGCTTGAGTGTTGTTGTTGTATACCCAATATGCCCCTTGAATCTAAGGCTCCATTTGGCATAGCTTTTTCGCTTCGGTGAGTTTGGACAAAAGCACTCTCGACATAGAATGCGTGTTTGGCTGGCATGACAACAGTTATGACCGCCGCTAAGAAAACTAATTTTGAACATGTAAGTGGATGAAGTTCTTTAGGTGAGGTCGGGCGTTCACGAATGACGATTCATAACCATCACATTCGTGACCGCCACTGACGCGCCAAACGGAGCCTAAGCCTGAAGTCAATTTGGGTTTTTATTTATTTATTTTTTAAATAGAAACGGTTTGGGTCAGCCACTGCCCATCCCAAATAAAATCTAGGTCAGGTTAGCCCAATCCGAACCCAACCCGTTGACTTGTCTCTAGTGAAACTGCGAACAATTGAAGTGGTAGGGAAGAAGCAGATTACTTGGCTATCTCTTCAATTGGTGCTGGGCCCAAGTAGTTCCTGTTGACTTTTGTATCTGGTGAAGCTACATATCTGCATGTCTACATATGTTAGAGTAAGAACTTTAACTGATAGCATTCAGCTAGTTTCTTATACTCACACCATCACTCCACAGACGGCTGGAGTTGGAGAGGACAAATCCTGATATGGGTAGTCGTTCGATTGAGTTGCGTAATTTAAACAGAGAGAGAGAGAGAGAGAGAGAGAGAGAGAGAGAGAGAGCGAATATGAAGAGAGAGCGATTATGAAGTTAGAGACTTTAGAGAAAACTTTAAACTTACAGTGAACATATCAACATAAACCTTCTGATCATATTGCTTCTCTCTTACTTCTAGATACTGCATGGCGCATCAATGAGACAAAACTTAAGTGATATAAAGAAAAGATCATATTTAATTTTACAAACCTTTTTGAGACTAAGGCTCCGTTTGGGGGGACTTATTTCCACCGATCAAGCGGTTACGACCGCATGAATCAAACCAATTTGATTCATGCGGTCGTAACCGCTTGACCGGTGGAAATAAGTCCCCGCAAACGAAGCCTAATGAAGGTCCGTTTGGCACTGCGGTGGCGGTCATGAACGCGGTGGTTATGAATCGTTGTTCGTGAATGCCCGACCTCACCTAAGGAACTCCATCCACTTTAATGTTACAAATTAGTTTTTTTTTCACGTGGCAGTCATAATCACCGTCATGTCACACATTGTATGACTTGCCGTTTTTGTCCAAGCTCGCCGGAGCAAAAGCACCGTGTCATTGCTTCTGTGAGTTTGGACAAGCCACCACCATAAAATGTATGTCTGGCATGGCAATGGTCATGACTGCCGCTAAGAAAATAAAACTAACTTTGAACATAAAAGTAGATGAAGTTCCTTAAGTGAGGCCATGACTGCCACCACGCTCATAACCACCGCGCTCATGACTGCCACCGCAGTGCCAAGCGGAGCACTTTTATAGTGTTGAGTTTAGCAATTAGTGCAAAATTGTTTCCCCGCTCCACCTTATTGAGCAGATCAAGTCATTGCACCTACTCCACAACGTTAGGACTATAGCTAAATTAGGTTGATTATGAAAGTAATCAATATGCCCTTAAAATATTGTACCCCAAAATATTTTCTGAAAAAAATAAAAAGCCAACTCAGAGCCATTGTAGGGAGGGATAATAGCAAAGAGTTGAGTCAACACTAATTGCATTTTTAATGACATTGTCAAATCTAGACAAATTTGAGGCAAGTGGAATCGTCGAAGCAAGAATTAATTTGTCCTTATGAACTGTCATTCATGAACGACCGACCTCACCTAAGGAACTTTATCCACTTTTATGTTCAAAACTAAAAAAAAATCTTGGTGGCGGTCATAACCGTTGTCATGCCAAACATACATTTTATGAGGGTGACATTTTGTCCAAACTCACCGGAGCAAAAACACCGAGCCAAACGAAGCCCTAGATGTAAAGAAACTACATGAGGAAGCTTTGCTGAAGTGAGTAATAAAGACTGTATGCTTAAAAATGCTATCAATAATTTGAAACAATCTCCAAGGGAATGTTTCAAGATATCAAACCTGATCATAGACTCTTAGTTAAGCACACTAGAAGGGAGAAGAATTGCTGATCTAAGAGTACGGGCGGATGACATCATTCTGTGGGAGATGACCACACAGAAATCAATAGTTCGAAGAAATATCTAGCCAGTGAATTATGACTCAAGGACATCGGGTTCTAGAGTTAAAATAAACTTCGGTAAAATCTAATTGACATGACATAACTAAACAGAAACAAGGCAAAAATAATAATTAACACGACATAACTAAACAGAAACAAGGTAAAAATAATAATTAACACGACATAACTAAACAGAAACAAGGCAAAAATAATAATTAACACGACATAACTAAACAGAAACAAGGTAAAAATAATAATTAACACGTATAAACTTTTTACTTTTTTAAAGGTTCTTCTATTTAATTAGGGGAAAATCGTAAATTAGCTATGCCGTTGAGATTTTACTAGAAGGACGCAAGGAGTGATATTTTCCATTATTCCTGCCTTGCTTTTGGCCTACAATTCAAGGTTGGTAGTATTATAAAATGGCTGTTTTTTTATTTAATTTATCTCCATATTTCAAATCCTTAGCAAAATAGGGATTCGATATTTTTTGTTTAGACTTGCACTTAAATGTTCAGATTATCTTTTTAATAATTAGATTTCACCTCCCAAAAAGGTTTTGAAAAGCACTCTTCGTAGTATTTCAAGATGACAAGTTATATGTATCTTCACTGAATAATCAACATAGAGTAATATAGACTTCAAATAAGAACTTATACAAATAAAATTGGGGTCCAAGATAGGTGTTTGATTGCTGTTTCTGGTAACGGACAGCAAATTGAACACAATTCCTGCACCAATACAACAATTTCCTTGCACTGTTTTGACTTCCTGAGTGAAGGCTGCAGTTCGAAGGGCAATGGAGGAGTGGCTGGGCTGATAGACGGATTGTGAAGCAGACATGGTCCCTACGGAGAGTGCTGGAGGTGTCTGGGTTGCAGGACACAGGAGTTCAGGTGCTGAACATCGAGGGAACCAGGCCAATAGATGCAGGAATTGCATAAGATGTGATTGGTGGCACTCCTAATAGGGCTGTGGTGACTGGGAAACTGCTGCAAGGAAGAGAAATGAGTGGGGTGCTGAGGACTGAACTGATGTTGGAAGGGGAGAGTCCTGGCTAGGCTAGGACATGGAGTAAAAGTCAGTAAGTGCACATATAGTGGGTGGTTATGGTGGTTTTGGGCTGAATTCAGTAGGCAACTTTCGTGCAGTGTTAGATACCTATACACATTGCACTCATGTCACCAGCATGTGCTCAGACGAGCGGCCTCACCACGCGGGAGTCTCTCAATGATGTGTTTACCTTTATAATATTATTGTATTGATTATGTGCTGTTTTTTTTCCTTTGGCATGTTTGTCTTGTAGCGGGGTCTCAACCTATATAAGGAGCCTTAAGTGTGAAATCTTTCATCTTTGAATCATTTAGTTTTTGGGCTCTCTTGGAGATAACAATGTTTTGGCCTATGAAGCACTGATACTTCCCCGAAGGCAGCGTACCCGTACCAGATACGTATCCGGTACCGGTACGTACCCGATACTCGATGGATACACCTATGTGGACACACATGAACTTAGCACATCATTCTGCATACTGTGATAGGAATCTGTGTTTCTAGAGTAAACAAATGTTGGCTCTATGTTAAGAAGCGTTGGTACATCCAATTATGTTGTGTATCTGTACTGAGTATGTTTCTGGTATCGGTACCTTTGCGTTACAAGTACGTGTATTGAACGTGTTGATTCAACGCAAGTTATTAACAAAACGGCTAACTTGTCTTTAGACTAACCAGAGATTGAAGATGTTGATCTCCAATAATGAAGAAGAAAAAAAACTGATAAGTAACTTAAGTTTAATTTTATCTCTTTTGGTTAAACATATAAGATGTTAAATTTTATAATATTTACGAATGCTTAATGTTTGAAAACTTCATGTTATGTTGCATTGATTTGTGAACTTGTACTTCAAGTTATGATTTATGTTTAATGTTTCGATATTTTGAGAACTATTTATTGCACTTGTGATATATAAATATATATTATATTTGTTATATCGTATCATGACGTACCCGTATCATTGTTTTTAAAATTTTGTCGTACCGCCGTACCGGGTACATATCGTATCCGGTACCCGTACCGATACCGGTGCTTCCTAGGTTTTGGCGGACCGAAACTCCAATTTGACGCAGGATGAATCTTTAGGCGACGAATGAACGATGACCTAACCCTACATGCAATGCAAATCCGAAAAAGAATTCAAATTAAGCGATAAACAATCAAATTACACAAATAATTTTAGCAAAACAAAATAATTTCTTTAGGCAAGGGGGCTTAGGCTTTCTTCCGCGTGGAGGGCTAAATCAAGAGCGCACGACGAACAAGTCCTGCAAATCACAAAATAATTTAGAACAAAATATTATGGTTTAATTTATCCAAACTAGTATAAGATAATAACACAATATTTAAATGCTGAAAAACAAAAGTTCGTAAAACAAGAAAACTCACAAAAGTATGAGGGCTATTGTAGGAGAGTAGATCTGGCGACGTACGTCGTGAGGGTGGCTGAAATTTGAAGATGTAGTGGGCGGTGGATCGGATTCAGGTGCAGGGAGGGCTGGATCCAGGCTGGACTGCACAGATCTGGACAGAATTTGGTAGGTGAGGGGGTTTGGAGGTGGTTCCACGAAAGAAGGGCGGCGGTAGCAAACTTCGGCGGCAGTAGGCAGCAGAGGTGGCGGTCGTGGCGATGGAAAAGGGGCGGTGGTGGCTGTAGGGGATGGGATAAGAGGCGGTTAGGGGAGAAGGGGGCTGGAAGGGCAGCGGAGACAGGGGGATCTGGTGGCAGTTTCTGGACAACAGTAAAAAGGGGGACGGGGGGCTGGTTGTGGCTGGAAACAAGGGCTGAGAGGGGGAAAAGGGGCGGCGGCGGTAGAAGATAGATCGGGTGGGGAGGCTGATGGTGGTTCCACGGAGGAGGGGCGGTGGTGGCGGGTGGCTGTAGACAGCAGTGATGGCGATTGCTGTTGGGGCTATGGAGGGGGCAGTAGAGGGATTAGGGGTGGGAAAAATGTGGCTAAGGTTAGGTAGTAACTTAGGGAGGAAGATGAGCGTCTAGAAGTCGTCACCTAGGGGTCCACGGAATCGGCACCGTGAGATAATTACGGGATTCCGGGATAGATGTCTCCAAAATCTGCAATGCCTCATGACAGCCCCCATACACTCTTATTTATAATAAAGAGATATTAGAGCATCCCATCATCGGCGACTATGATTGGCCGGAGATGGAGTTGCTCGATTACATCAAAAAAAAAGCAAAAAATGACAATATAATATATGAAATCGTATCGGAACGACGGGCCGGACGCATCCGTGGATTAGGATCATCGATCTGGATACGCCATATATGGCAAGTAGCCAATTGGCCCCGAATGGGCCCAAAACTCGTCTTCCGCTGCGGGTCCGCATCTCCGCTCCACATCACAAGTGCTAAGTAGGGCTTGTCTCTTGAGTTTGTATCTACTATTTTCATGCAATGCAATTTTTTCATTTGTGTTCGCAGTTCTTGATACGACGCAGCTAGTTCACATCACCTACTCAATATATGCTATAACTACCTCAACCACCTCCCCCACTCCCTCCAAAAGAAAACCCCTTATCTCTTTTGAAACCCATAGTTGCTGCCCATCCATCAACAAACACTCCAAGCTAACTACCAAACACTACCTCCTCAATCCACGCAAGAATAACAACTGACCCCTATTTCGTTAACCCACGAGTACTTACCCATTGTAATATCACAAGGACCCTCCCCAGGCAACTCCCTGCACCATTCAGCCGCAGTTTTCAATCTTCAACCCCTACAGAACAATCACAAATCCCCTTCCCCCCTCCAAACTACCGTATAACTCTCTGATCTGTTCCTCCAGTACCTTGAAATCCTTCACAACCCCTTCCCCTTCCTTCCCCGAGCATTCCCATCATAACAACGCCAACATTCCTTAGAGAATATCACCCTCGGGCCTCCAAACTATATCTTCCTCTATCCCTGGTCTACTATGTTTTCATAATTTCTTATTTAGAGTTTATTTCTTGTTCATTTTGTAGGGATTGATATCATTTATTATGGATGTGTGCTCTTAGTTGTATTCTCTCATGAAAATGTGAGGCTTGCAAGGTTTATTTGTTATGCATTTAATTTAAGTTCTTACACCTAATACAAACTTAAAACTGCAAGTTTTCTCTATTGCTTTGTAATCAATTATGATATATGTGTGTTAGCCCCAAATACTCTTTATTATTCGCAATCAAGAGTCAGAATTGTTGTCAAGTATTATTCCCAATCAATCATCGGAATTGTTGTCAAGTACACGTACATCATTACAAGACCCTAATCGAGTTTCTCGGTCACTACATCACTAGGGTTTCCATAGTCCACTGCAACACCTCTGCCTTTCCCTACGTCACAAGGTTTACAACTTGTCATAATTCTATAATTCTCATAGTTGAAATGAGGAAAATATATTGGTGAATATTTTTCTTTTAAATGTAGTATATATTATATATATTGATATGGGATCCAAGATAAGATAAATGCTCCTCTTTGAATTATTTTAGCTTTTACCAAATAAATTTAGTTAAATTTGATTTAAGATGATTTATAATCCTCACACATGACCGTTTTTGTATAGTGAATGACAGAAAACAATTTAAGAAGTTATAAAGAGTGTTTTGCAAATTGCAAGTATCAGAGAAAAAGAAATATAATAATATTGTTCATGTTGGAGGTCTGCATTCATTGTATTGAACGAATACAACATATATCCCTTACTGAATGTAAGAATTACCAAGTAATTCCCTTAATAATGAGCTCTATCAAGGAAAAATTCAGTAATGTGAATTTGTATCTTAGGGGTTTTCTCTTTCTTTCAACTTTGTTAATAACACATTTCTTTTATAAAACTACAATAAGATTTCAAATAGTATCCTAAACTCATTGCTACCCTGAAGGACTTCTATAGCAATGAAAGCATAAGAAGTGATTGCTTTATTAAATAGAGAATTTTACATGAGATCATAAGCCCCAAATGGAGTATTTAATACACATTCAAGTATTACTTAGGCAAGTCAAGGTATGCAGAATATCTTCTGCTTTATACAATGTAAATTTGCATTGGCATTAAAATATTTAACGTTATTTCAAGACATGTATCAGAATTTTTTTAAATAATATGTAAAAGAATCATGAAACTAATATCATGTTTTCAATCTTACCGCTAATGCAATCTTCTCATCCTCCTCTCCACTAACTCTGTAAGCAACACCCCACTGGAACAGAAAAGGAAACAAGAGGAACTTTGGGCTAAGTTCAACAACTGAACCTAAACAATTTCTGTAAGGAATTTTGAAAGATGGAATGAAACAAGTGCTCTACATTAAATCATTACAAATGCACATGAATTCATGTTGATATAACCCAGGTACATTAATCTTGTAATCTCAGCTGCAAGGCAAATGACAGCAATGGACTTGCCAGAAATGATTATGATCATACATGATTCATTTATTTTACATCTGCAGTCTTCCATTCATTTTAAAGAACTTTTACAGATTGAAAATAGAAAAACAACATTAAGAATACTAGACAAGAAACTATATGATTGGTCATCAGCAGCTGCGGATGCTTTATCTCAAAATAATAAATGTAAAAGAACATAAATCATGACCATTTTTTACCGATACAAAAGTTTGACTCTGTGATCCAAATCCAAGTTGCCTTCATCTCAAAATACTAAATGTAAAAGAACATAAATCATGATCATTTTTTACCGATACAAAAGTTTGACTGTGATCCAAATCCAAGTTGCCGATCAAACTAGGCAAAGACTTTCATGGATTTTGTTTTCACACAGTATTTCTTGTTTCAAAACTATCTACAGGTGAACATCTTCAGAGTAAAAAAACAGTAGAATAAATCATTTTTCCCCTGAATGAAGCATGGACCTTGAAATGTGAAAATTTCAATTTTCAATAATTTTTTTTTGAAGTAAACGCATTAGAATACCTTAGTCAACATTAGAATACCTTAGTCAAGTCAAACTTAATTCCAATAAGCAAATAGTTATAGAAGTTCTAAGAGAGTCTAGTAATATTTCAAGCATAAGAAAGGAGATTCAGTAGTAATATGGGAAAAAATCGATACCGAAAAGAAATTAACATTTAGAGAGGGAAAACTGCCACTAAAACTTATTTGTAATGGCTGTAATATTTATGAACAAAGGAGATGTCCATGTTTGTGTTTAACTGTTTATAGAAGAAGTGTATGAGAAGCTCAATGCTAAAAGGCCCGGTTCTATAACTCATTAGGAGTGTTGTTTTACCTTGTACAACTTAGTATTACATTGCGGTTTGGAGTTGAGGTGTCACTCATCACAACCATAAATATGTGTACATGTGCGAGTATTTAATTACTGAAAGTAACAAAATCTTTACTCATTTACGTTGCGTTCTCAAATAGTATCAGAGCAAGGTTGTGATCCTTGAAGGCTCATCTTGCACTCTCCTGGTAGCACAAGTGATTTGAGCCCCGACTCTTGCGTTGCTTGACCTCGATTTCTCAGACCGCGCGCAGTCAGAACTCGCTAAAAACTCGCCAATCAAATTCCAACCAGAGCTCACTCAATATCACTTGAAGCTCGTTCAGAATTCCTGCTCGCAAGGTTCTTCAGCTCCCGCTGTCTTGAACCTGCAAGGACCTTCACTTGCTATAGCAAGGTGAAGCGGATACGAGTTCATCTCTTTCTTCTTGCAACCATGGACTCCGTCACTCGAACTTGCCGATCCTGACAGCCACTGATCCTCTCATAGAGCTCTCTTCTAGTTTTCTTGCATGAGCTCGCGTTCTATTCTCGCACATACCAAAACTCGCGCCTTCTTTGCTCGCAAATTTCCTCGCTCTCAGAAGCTCGCAAGGATCTGTCAGAGATGAATTGAAGATCACCACTATTTCCCTCATTTGGGAAGAAGAACTTTGTTGAGACCCGTCCACTCTCTGCGCTGAGTACATCAAATTAAGGGTCTTCATCATCATTTGATTCGAGACCCTCAGACAAAAATGATTGAGCCCATTGAGCAATGGATTTGGAATGATGGTCAAGTTTAGTGAGGAATACTGAAATCTATAGAAAGTGAGTAATATCGAATGACTATGAATACACCACAAAACTGCAAAGGCTATGTGGGACGATCTTAAATCTCTCTATCTGGGAAAGATAGCCTTCAACACCAGTTTGGTCTATTTCAGGGCCTCCAAACTATTGAACCTAGTTTGAATGACGATTTGAGGTCATTTATGGTGCAATATAGGACTCTCACAAGGTATGAATTCAACATCAACCTCCTACGTTAGATTTGGCAACCCAGAGGATCCAGAAGGAAGTAGTTGGTATCGCTATAATGATGGCTAGAATACCACCAAAATCTCTACAGTGACCGTGCCAATATTTTATCTTCTCCAACTAATCCATCCTTAAAAAATGTTTGCTCAATGGTTCTGAAGGTTACTCCACCCACCAATATTCCTCCTACACTTTTCCAACATTTTACCGAAGCAGCCCCCCAATATTGGGCATCGGGGAGGTCACGTGGGCTCTTAAGGGAGTGGTGGGCGAGAAGGCCGAAATCAGGACAGAGCATTTATCTGTGTACCTATTATGTCCAGGAAAATTACGTTGATGCAACTTGTTATAGAAAACATGGGGTTCCTACAGCAGCCCAAAACACTCACCAAGTTTCTTCTGCGGTGGACACTCCCAACAAATCCCAATTCGAAATTGACACCTTAAGGGAGGAACTCTAGAGTCTTAGGTGGTTGGTGACTCGAACTTCCAGGTCCATTGCCTCTACATCAAATGAAAGTTCACCATCTTAATCACTCTAGTTGAGCATAAATGATGATCTTTTTGGACAATTTTTAATTGTTACAATGCCTCCTACTCTTGATTTAGAGTGTGAATGATAAGTTGATTCAAATTTCTCGCTCTATCGATCAATCTGCACTAACTAATGTTTATAACTTTAGCATTTCTTGCTCAAAATTTAGCTCTCGGGATTATTGGGTAAATACAATTGTTGTTAGGTATTTTGTTGACTTAGTTTGGTTTTTCGGTTTACCCACTCTATAAACCAAAATCGAACCGAACCGACTCAGTTTTAAGCTCCTTGAACCGAAATTGAACCTAACTGATGGATTTGGTTGGGTCGGTTTGGTTTGGTCGGTTTCGGTTTTCTGAGCACACCCCTAGCTGAAAATCAATCTCTTTCAAAAAAAAAATCCTCAGTGATAAAATCATCGTCTTTGATAGTGGACTCTGGGACAACAAATCATATTACAATGCAAAAACTCTTGCGGTGCACGAAAGTATTGTCTGTCCCAAGTTTATCACTATTGTCAATGGCAAAACCACCCCGATTAGGGTATCTAGAGATGTCTGAAGATGTTTCTCTTACTCTAACTATTTCTTTACGCTATGTACTTCATGTTCCTTGCTCACAATTTAATCTTCACTTTTTCCTCTTCTTCCTTTGTAGGGAAGGATCAACAAGAGTGGAGTGTCAATGGTAGAGTACGATTGTCGAACGAGCTTTACATTTTGGATTTACCCCCTCAAACCTCTCTTCCAGCACTTTAGTTGACTAGAATAAACGTCTTGGTCCTGAACCTCTTCCAATATTATAGACGACTCTCCCAAATTTTACTTTTTCTAATTTTACATATGAATCTTGTATCTACGAAAAACAACTTCACGCAACTTTCTCCCCTTATTGTACTAGCAGCGATCTTAGTTTTTTTAGTTCATTCGGATATCTGAAGTCCATATAAAATTGATAATTTATCTAAATATCGTTATTTTACTGTCTTTATAGATGATCATTCTTGCATGATATGTGTGCATTTAGTCCATGATAGATTTGAGATAATACATGTCTTTTGCTCATTCATTGCAGAAACTTGCAATCAATTTTTGACTAATATCAAAATTATTCGAACCAATAAAGCTCACGAGTACACTAATCGCGAATTTCAAGAAACCTATAATACCTTGGGCATTATTCATCAAACAACTTATGCTTAGACCCCAAAACAAAATGGTGTGACAAAGTGGAAGAACCACCACCTTCTTAAGGTTGTCAAATCTCTCATGTTTCAAATGCAGGTTCTCACGATCTACTAGAATTTTACGATCACTATCACATGTTATTTAATTAATCGCATGTCATTGACTATCCTAAATTGTGTCCCTTTTCTACATATTATTCCTATCTAACCTCCCTTCTCCATAGCTCCTCGAGTTTTTGAGTGTGCGTGTTTTGTTCATCATCTTGGTCTTCCTTTAGATAAGTTGACACCACGACCATCAAATATATCTTTATTGGGAACTCTAAGACTCAAAAAGAATAAGTATGTTATTCTCCAACATATCAAAAATTCTAATATCTACTATAGTTACCTTTCTTGAGGATTAACCATTTTATTCTTTATGTGCACCTGACATCTCACCACATACTCCACCAGCGGTCCAGCGTACATATCGACTGTCCATCATCCATTGTGATACCGACACTTCCTCCTCCTCCTTCACTAAACATGTATACTCATCGTCGAACTAGCCAGAATTCCCCGAGACAATAGCCCTTACTGAAGTTGCCCCTGTTCATATTGATCTCCCTACAACTCTCCACAAGGATCCACACTCATCTACTGCTCACCACTTTCTCAATGTGTTTCCTTTCATCAATTATCTCAAAATCTTCCAAGATTTGTGGCCTCCTTGTCTTCTATTTCCACCCCTTCTTTTGTACAAGAGGCTCAGCAGCGTTTAGGGTGGTGAGCAACAATGGAGCGAAAAGAAGGCCAAGTAGAGAAATAGGTCTTGTACCCTTATTTCCCTTCCTCCTGGACAGTCCCTAGTCTGATGTAAATGAGTATTCATAGTAAAACACAGACCATATGGGCCGGTTAAGAGCTTAAGAGCGCATCTTGTGGCTTGAAAATTTACGCAACAATATAACATTAACTATGAAGAGATGTTCTCTCTAGCGGCCAAGCTTAATATTACTCTCTTTCTCCTTCGGACATCCTCTGTCAACTCATCGGGCAATGCTCTAACATTACGGGATTGGCCCATAAGACCTTGGTATCAAAGTCATCCTTCCTTCTTCGTTTTCAACACACTACCTTTGGTCCTCTCTTCCGCCCGATCCAGCAACATACAACAACAACACTCAAGCTTTTATCCAACTATAGTGGGGTCGGATATATGGATTCGTTGTCCCATTGAGCCCTATTTTTAGTCACAATCTCACTAATGTCTAAGTACATCATGTCTTTCCTTATAGTTTCATTCCAAGTCCTTATTAGTCTACTCCTCCCTCATTTAACATGCCTAGTGACTAGACTATCACAACGCTTAACAGGTGTCTCTAATGGTCTTCTTTGTACGTGTCCAAACCATCTTAATCGAGCTTCTCGCATCTTCTCTGCAATTGGTGTTACTCCTATCTTATCCCTGATATATGCATTCTTAATTTTATCCAATCTCGTGTGTGTGCACACATCCACCTAAGCATTCTCATCTCCGCAACTCCTATTTTTTGCTCATGTACACAATTCACTGCCCAACACTCAGAACCATAGAGCATCGTTGGTCTAATAGCAGTGTGGTAAACTTGCCTTTAAGTTTTAGTGGTACTTTACAATCACATAAGATCCCTGATGCGCCTCTCCACTTCAACCAACCCGCTTGGATTCTATGTGTCACATCTTTATCAATACCTCCATCTTTTTGAACTATCGATCCAAGATATGTAAAACACTCACTACGAGAAATATCTTGATCACCCAACTTAATAACAAAGTCATTCGTCCTTTTGCATTGCTAAATTTAAGCCCCATATACTCCGTCTTTGCCCTGCTCAACCTAAATGCCTTCTTTTCTAAAGTGTCTCGCCAGTATTCAAGTTTTGCATTTACACTCTCGCGCGTCTCATCGACCAAAACTATATCATCCGCAAACAATAAACACCAAAGTACTGCTTGTTGGATATGTTCGGTGAGCTCATCTAAGATAAGGGTAAAGAGATAACGGCTTAAAGCTGAACCTTGATGTAAGTCAATGGTGATAGGGAATTCCTGTGTTAATCCTCCAGATATCCTAACCCTTGTCACTGAATTTGTATACATATAATTAATTATGTCAATTTATGATACATTTACACCTTTCTTTTCTAAGACTCTCCATAAGATCTCTCTTAGAACTCTATCATAAGACTTCTCAAGATTGATAAGCAGCATATGCAAATAGTGTTTTCTTTCTCCATAGTTGTCAATGAATCTCCTCAAGAGATGTATAACTTCCATGGTCAACCGCTCTGGCATGAATCCAAATTGATTCTCTGAGATGTTAGTCTCTCGTCTTAGTCTTCTTTTTATTACTCGTTCTCATAGTTTCATGGTATGACTCATTAATTTAATTCCTCTGTAATTAACATAGATTTGTATATCCCCTTTTTTCTTATACAAAGATACTACGATACTTTCTCTTCATTGGTCTGACATTCTAACTTTGGTATCTTATTAAAAAAACATGTAAGCTACAAAAATCTTTCATTCTCTAAATATTTTCATACTTCGATGGGTAAATCATCTGGCCCAACCGACTTTCCATTTTTCATCTTCTTTAGAGCATCATTTACCTCCGATACTTGAATTTTACGATAAAATATTATGTTCAGATACTCTTCCGATTTACTTAACTCTTCCAAGTTCAATTCATTGACTTTTGTTTCATTATAGAGTTGATAAACGTATCTTTTCTATCGCTATTTAATATTCACATCATCCGTCAAAACTTTATTTGTTTCATCCTTTATGCATTTTACTTGACTTAAATCTTTTGTCTTCTTTTTAGCTCGAACAATTTTATATATATCACGCTCTCCATCCTTGGTATCTAATCGCTTATAAAATTCTTCATAAACTCAACTTCTTGCTTTACTTATAACATGTTTAGCTTCTTTTTTGGCGACTTTATAACTGACTAAGTTTTCATCATTCCTACAAGTGTAGAGTGATTTATAGATGACCCTCTTTGCCCTCACTTTGTCTTGCACTTCCTCTTTTCATCACCAAGATTCTTTATTTGGGGCACACGACCTTTTGATACTCCAAGTATGTTTTTTCCACTTATCTTTAAATGTGAAGACATAACTTCCCATGAAACATTAAGATCAATATAAGGGTCATCAACTAGTAGTTCCATAACTGCAGTCTTGGAAGTAACATGTTTTTCCATCTTTAAGTTCCACCACCGAATTTTTGGGGACATTTTTGTCCTTATCTTAAATTTATTATATTTAATTTGTATGTCCAACACCACTAACCCTAAACCTTGATCCAGCAATATACCCACACAAAAAACAAAAAAGACAGCCTCACCTTTAGTTTTCACGGGACGACCACCAACTGAAGAAAAAACAGACGCCCCACCCTCATTGTCTGCAGAAGAAGTTGATGCAAGTTCTTCCTCGTTGAATGCACGTAGTGGAGCACACTCCTTACATCATCGAAGCAAGCTCCGTCTCGATAAGCAGCAACATCTTCTCCATCCTTAACGAGATCTACATGATCAAATCATACGCGCCTACGATCTCCCAGCACCGACGATGTCGTCTACCCCATCGTCCACTTCACTACACTAATTCATCTGTTTCCGTCTTGAAGCCCCATGATAGCGTACGACTCATATGTTTCAAGCACTATAAGATCTCCCAAAATCTTCTCTTCTCCACATCGAGCCACCCACACCATCCCTTCCTTGAGCCGCATACTGTTCTCTGCTTCTTTTCGATACCACAACCATAGCAGAAGAACTTATCGAGCTCTGCGCCCTCTCTAGCTGCTCCTTTATTAGTTTGGAAGTAGTCCTGCGCATTCTTGTTAGCCGTTTGCCTCAAAATCCATTCAAGAATTATCATTGCAATATGGATACCAACACCAGCTTCCAAATAATTGTTCTTTTAAATAAGTATAGAGAACACCTCAAGGCCGCACAATGACAAGAAGACACAATGCAATAATTGCCTGTCTTTAGCAACTGAGACGGTGAGCACATCATGGGGCCTTGGAGGTCCTGTCACATTTTCGATAACGTCTGCTCCGCCCAGAAACTCTATCGACTCCATTCAGTGCACTCCGCATAAGCCACCTGTTCTGCCACCCCTCTAGCATCATTCCTTCTGCAGACTGCTCCCCTACCGCTGTCGTGGCTTTCGATCGCCGCGACTCACATTCAACAGGGTTTTCGTCACCCTTGACTGCCGCTACCACCAGGAACACTTGCCCCGCCTCCAACCATTATTCATGACAATATATCTCTTTAGTAAGCACCCCCGCAAAGCCAGATCCCTACAACTCTTTGTGGCATCTATGAGCGTGACGACGGCCTGCCACTTGATGCAGCCTCGGTCACAGCGACGCACTACCGAGAACTATTCTGGTAGGAAATTAAGAAGTCAGATGATTAAACAGTGCAAGCCTCGTTCGAGCTTGAGGAAAAACGTGATTTGAAGGACAAAAGAGATGTTATGAGCTTCGTGCCCAATTATTATCTTGTTGTCATTAGGATTTTATTATGTCGTCTTTCATTAGGTTTTATGGTTGATTGTCGTTTATGTCATATTTTAAGTAAGTCTAAGTGTTAGAACTTATTTATGTTTCTGCCCTTATAAGTTTATTTAAAGACTCTTGGGCTAAAGGAATGGAAGGTAATTCCTTTGTCCTCAAGAGACAAGGGTAGCCCTCTCTCTCTCTCTCTTTCTCTCTCTCTCTCTCTCCGAGCACACCCCACTTAGGAAGTCGCGGCTCCGGCTCCACTGTATCTTTCGCCTTCGGCCATCCTCCGTTAACTCCTCAGGCGATTCTCTGACGTTACGGGCTAGGCCCATAATAGCTCCATTGATGACAATGGATCACAAGCGGCTACTGCACGTATTTGGAGGATATCTGGTTATTTGGCAGAGCAAGAAACAAACGGTTGTGGCACGATCTACTAAGGTTGAAAAATCATTCGATGGCCTATGTCGTTTCCGAACTCATTTGACTGGAGAGTCTTCTAACTGATCTTGGTGTATCTCTTACACCTCCTGCAATCCTTTACTATAATAGTAAAGTTGTTATCCATATCACAGAAAATCATGTATTTCATAAACGAACCAAGCACATTAAAATAGATTGTCACTTCATCAGAGAAAAAATTCAACTCCGCAAAACTGATCTCCAACATCTTCCCGTTGCCGACCAACTCTCAGATATCATCACAAAGTCCTTGCCTCGACCACTTTATCGTAAGTTCATATTCAAGATTGGAGCCAACAATATGTACACTCCAACTTGTGTGGAAGTATAGAAGAAATGTAAAAAAAAACTCAATGCTAAAGACCCACTTCTATGATTTTGTTGTATAGCTTAGTCTCATGTTGTGGTTTCGAGTTGAGGTGTTACTCCTCACAACTATAAATATGTGTAGTTGTCTTTGTATTTAATTATTGGAAATAATAAAATTTTGGCTCACGTACAATGCATTCTCAGTGTTAATTATACTGAAATCAAACTTAAGATTGTGCATGAACTGGTTCATAAGGCTAAGAACAAGGAGATGTCAGGTTTGGTTATAGTCAAGTAAACGATTCTCTCATAAGTCATTGAAACTTCAATTCCTTATCCAAATAAAGGGAGTCATCTTTATAAAAGGGAGTCATATTTATAAAGGGAGACATCTTTATAGGCATTAAACTTAAGATCCTTAGAATTATATACAAGATTGATCGCAAAAATACCTTGTTTTGATAAGAAAATTCAAAACGTAGATGCTTCAAAAAATTAAGATACCTCCAACAGATCTAGGCATCTCAGTCCCAAGAAAGTAGAGAAGGTTAAGTTTTTAATTTCAATGGTAGAATCCAAATGCTTATTCACATTTAAAATATATTATTCATCATCACAAATGATAATAATGTAATTGACATAAACAATCAGAACAATGGTATCAACCATAGTTATATTAAACACAAAATGGTAAAAAAGTGTTTCAAAAATACTTCATATCAGTAAATTTAGCACTCAACTTATTAAATCAGGTCCAGGGACACTGCTTAAGCCTATGAATAGATTTCTTTACTCGACGTGCATATTCTCGAGGAGCTTGTAATCAAGGGGGATGCAAATCTTTTCTTGAAGATCATGGTGAAGAAAGATATTTTTCACATCAAGCTAATGTACCTACCGAGAATTATGAGCAACAATAAATAAAATGATCTTTATGGAGTTAAGCTTAGCAACAGAAATGAATGTCTCATAAATATTTACTCCGTCAATCACATAAAACCTTCAGCTACAAATATGAACCTATAGAGATCAAGGGCACAATCTTGTCGATACACACATGTTCTCGACGAGGAGGAACCTAAAGAAAAGCCAGACAAGGAGGAGCATTAGAGTAGTTTGATGTAGAACGGGAAGGAGAAAAATCTCACTAGAGAAAATGGAAACCTCATTAAGGGGAGGTGAGGTTGAATCTCATCGGAATTAAGGAAAGACGATATTGGTGGATTTTGATGGAGTCGAATGAGAAGGCTCTATTTTGGTGGAGAATAAGGAAGAAGACTATGCTCCATATCACATTGGAAATGGAGAAAGAGGTTCTTCTATATCGAAGCTAGAGAAAACACGTTTGAACTTTTCAGAGTTGGTATTAGATGAGGAGGAGGTTGACCAAGAAAAATCATTTGGTTTGATGTAGAAGAGGAAGATCGTCTCAATCACCCTAGTTGGAGGATAAAGATTGATAGATATTATGGAGGGAAAGCTCGATTAATCTCCCCAATGGTTGTCCCTCATGAAGTAATTATCCTAGGATAAGATTAATCCTACGATGTTAATAGACGCACGTTTCTGCTCCGCCGTGTCTTTCACAATAACCCCGCTTTTTGAACTATTTTTCTTCCTTTTTCATCAAAATGTCTATAGGGAGGATTTTTTGGTAAAATAATAACCCTCAAGCAAGGGTAACACCGCTGTGAATTGAAGTTTGAAAAAAAAAATGTGAGCAAAAAAGAAGCCTTGGGCGACGAAAATTCATGTATTGAGCCTTTGAATTGAGAAATTTGGCCAAAGCCTTTCAGGTAGGGAGAATCATTTCTACTCAAAAGGAAGCCCATCAGAAAGAGTGGAAAGATAAGGTGGCATCGACAAAATAACTCTCAATTCTCTGCACAAAATCCAACTCTCTTAGGTGAATAATGGTGACATTAAAAATAACTGTTGGACACTTTACATGAAACTTCTTCTCGAACGAGAAAAAAAGGGGATAAGAGAAAAGGGTGGCCATTTTGACTTGAGTCAAATTTTGGACCTAGTCTATGTTTCCTTGAAAACAATGAGAAAGGGGACAGGTCCTCTACATCAAAGGTGAGTAAAGAACTCTTTACATGGCATATTCAAGTCAAGCAGGAGATTATTAATTCCATAATCGATGATGGGGTCAAAAGAACATCATCTCCTCAGACGGATTGGAGATGACCCCCTACTCGAATACCTATGCACTTGCTTGGACATGGCAAAAAAGATCAACCAAGAATAATGCATATGATTATGCATCACCGTTACTACATCGTGAAGGTGTTACACAAATGGGCCAGTCTCAACATATGCCAAGCCACCATCAGAAGCCCATTTTCGTTCACAAAAGAACATAGGCACTGCACCGAAAGTCAAAGTGAAGATTCTAATCACACGACTTGGCAGTAACATGACAAGTAATGTGATTCACAAATCCAAATTCCTTCCTATTTTCATCTTCAAACCTTGTTTCCTTGGGATGAAGACTCTTGGATAATGAGAAAAAAGTAGAGAGGAACTTGTATAGAGAGAGAAAGTCTTTACTAATGATATAGGGGGGTCACTATATGAGTATGATGCCAATTTAAGCGTTGCAAACTTTCAGCAATAATCCAAAACTTGCATGGATGTTCTTTTATAGATAGAAGATAAAGAGAACATAAAAGGGCAGCCCGGCGCACAAAGCATCCCCGCGCAGCGAGTGTCTGGGGAAGGGTCCCACCACAAGGGTGAAATGTAAGCAAACCTTACCCTGCATTTTTGCAAGAGCCTGCTTCCAGGACTCGAACCCGTAACCTCAAGGTCGCACGACAACACCTCAATCGGTGTGTCAATTCTCCACTTCTTAAGATAAAGAGAACATAATTAAAAAATAAAACTTCATTTTATTTAGAAGCCATGTTCATAAACAAAACTGTCTTAACCTTTTTTTGAGATAAGGAGTGGATAAAGAAATTGGAAGGTATAACGGTACAAGGAAATATGGCCAACCCCTTGTACGAAAAGGGGATGTCTTGTCATTTCCATTGATAGAGATAATCACAATTGATGTAGTGGAAACTAACTAGCTGATATGAATCTCATTTGATGCGTGTATAAATTGCCTCTTTGCAATTTCAATATCATGCTTAGCTCCATCTGTAGATTATCACATTGGTCAGATCAGCTGTTCAATTAAGGTTGAATAGATTCAAAAAAACATCTAAAAATCAACCCACACACAAACAATTAGCCTAAAATTGCAAGTATCTGGGATGAATGATAAGCAATAATTAGAACAGAACAAAACCCTGCAATCTAAATCCACCGTTCCATGTTGATCCAAGGTTTAAAAAACGAACAATTAAGATTAATATCGCCGAAAACATATTAAAATCTTGATGAAAGGGCGCAAACTTACACATAAATCACCAGGAGCTGGCTCTAACGTGACCGCCCTCCCTGGAAAATTTGGGGTTCCTCTGTGATCCGTGCTCCCTGCCCCCAAACCCTAGATCATTCACCATTAGAGATATAAGAGAGAGGGGGAGAGACGACTGTCTACCTTGGTAGAAGACTCGGCGATACCCTCTGATGAAGCCACAGAGCATCTCATCGTATTGAAACCCTGCTTTCCAGATCAAAGAGCCATATCCAAACACCCACATCACCATTCCTCTTCCGTCTTCTTCCTTCCTCCTCGAGGAGAGGAGAGAGGAGAGATGAGAAGGAGAGAAAGCCAAGCGGAAGAAGACTAGAGGAGAGCGAGGCAATGGCCAATGGTTATTCCGAGTTGTATTAAATGGAAAATAACACGAAAGAGAAAGAGAGCCAATGAGAAGAACCCGCCGTTGGATCAGCACAGTACATGAAATGGATGGGGCAGATCATTTATAGAATCACAATCCTTCAGGTTTGATGCAAATATTTAGAATTATTATAATATTAAAAAAATATTATTTCATGTCAAATTAAAAAAATAAAAGATTATTCATGACATATATAAAAAATATTAAATTATTTATATCATTTTAATAAAATATTAACACTAATATTCACTTCAATGTCTCATTATGCTCCATCACATCATCTAAAATCATTAAAAACATGACTAAAGTTGATGCATGGATATATTTTAAATTTATTATAAAATTTTAGGATCAAAAATAGAAAAATCAAAAGATCAATTTTAAACGAAAATAGGGGTGTAAAGTGCAATTGTTGCATTTTACGGTGGAGTGCGGCATCCAACGGATGGGAGCACATCTCAGCTCGCGCGCACATTTCTCAAAGCGAGATGTGATATGCACACATCTCCGTGGAGCTGAGATGTGCTGACATCCGTTGGATGCCACACTGCACCGTAAAATGCTTTACACCCCCGAATCCATTTTAAACTTGGTTTAAATTAAGGTTGTTGTTACGTGCAAACCTAATTTAAATATGTTCAACCCAATTATTTAATTTAAAAGTCTAAAATATTACCTAATTAAAATCTCCAAAAACAGATACATGCAAACCAAAATCACACCACAGTCTATTCGGCTTCATCCCACCTCACGTTCGGCATCTAGGGCCCGTTCGTTTGTAACGTTTTGACCTACTGTTTCGTTTTGAGACTTTGATAACCCAACTTTCGCAGTTCGGCAGGTTATTTTTTTCGTCTTTTTGGTTTTGCACCGAAAACACACGGTTTTCATTTTCTTCTAAAACTGCCCTGCCTCAAAACAGACCTTGGGAGGTCTATTCTGTGCGGTTTTGAGAATAGAAAGGGGCGAAAATTCTTCCTCCTTCCCCGGCGGGAGATTTTTCACTGAAATCTCCATCGCTTCTTCCTCCAAAGACAAGCGCCTTTGCTCAACAGCTATGCAGGTTTCTTTCCTCATCGCCCTTCCCTGAAGATCCTGCGACCCAGACGACCATATCTGCGATTTGGAAAGCTCTGGCGAGCAAATCTACGGCTAGACGACTGGTCGAGGAGACAAGGCATGTACATGATCCTTGTTCCTTTGAAACCCTTGCCACCAGTAGGAAGACAGATCTCTCACTTCCCTTTTCTTCCTCCTCCTCCTTCCTCTCTGTTGTTCAGTGCTATTTAGGTCCAAAGCAGATCAAATTAAAAATTATATCCACGATTTCAAGTACCTCTAATTTGATTTTGATGCCCAAGCACCAAATCTCTAGTTTCAAATTAAATATGGGAGAATAAGAAATCCTTGTTTAAAGTTTTATCCAGACAAGTTGAATGATGCTCATGAAATTGTTGGGTCAATTAAATTTCACTTTATCAAACTGAAAATCATGATGCAAACGAACATAAGTTTTTGTTTCACTTCAAAACGGACTTGAAAACTATGCCGCTGACGAATATAAGTTTGTGTTTTATCCCCTAAACATAAACTTGAAAACGGTGCAAACCAAGGGCCCCTAGGGTACCGACTTCCGCCTTTCGTCCATGTTTCACACTTCTCCCTCGCCAGCGAGCGTTTTCTTGCGCCGATTTTCTCGCCCTCACAGTCGACGATTGAGACTCTCGTCCTCACTGTCAACCCCTCTCCACATTATCAGCTGTGTGTTTGGTGTCAGGTGAGGTCTCCCCTGCATTAGCTTTTAGGGTATCGTCGCTCCTCCATTTTCTCTCCATTAAGTAAGAATATGGTTTTGATTTTCAGTTAACATCACCCTTTGAGCATTGAAAAAGATTTTAGCCAGCCCCTGCATTATGTTTAAGGGTTTGGTCGTTCCTGCATTTTGACTCCGTTAAGTAAGTTCATGGTTTTGATTTTCAGTTTACATTATCATTTGATCATTGGATTTCGAAGAAGAGGCACTGATTTTCATATAAAATTATACAATTTGTTTCAAATTTAAGAGGTATTAATTTCCATTAAGTTTTCCACATTTATACAAATCTATTGCTATTTCAATTTATGTTGTTAAATTCAAGATGTGTGTTAAATTGTATGTGTAGATTCAATGAGTTCAATAATATGAAATTGTTGACATATGAAGAGGCGTCTCAACCCACACAAATTGATGTTGAAATTCATTTCATCACATCCACGTGTTTGAATCCAAAGAGAGTTAGTGTCTTGGGCTCAACAAATTGGGAGAGGATTGAGATTTGTTGCAACAATTCAAAATGCCGACAAACTTACCAGTAGCCTAAGCCTAGAGTTATGGTAGGATGTGACAGAACATGTTATTATCATGAAATACAACGAGCTAAAGGATGGGTAAGATAGAATTTGCAAAGAAGTAGCACAAAGAGGTGTGAATGCCCATTTTCATTATAAGGTCAAAAAATGCACATATAAATGAGTGAACTCTTGAAGTGAAATATGAACTACACAACCATGAAATAGTTCATCTTGAAGTTCATTCCTATGTAGATAAACTAAATGAACATGAGAAAAACATTGTAGAGAAAATGTTTGTGGCCGGGTAAAACCTAGAAAGATTCTATCGGCTTTGAAGAAAAAGATTCTTCTAACACCATTGTAATGAGAACTATTTATAATAAAAGGGCAAAGATGCAAAAAATGGGATTGGATGGGGGCACTCAAATATAATTTCTATATAAATGTATCACTAATAGTGGCTATGTTAGCTTCAACAAAGTCAATGTTGAGACTAATCAGTTGAAAAATTTATTGTTCACTCATCTAGTATCAATTCGGTTAAGTAAAATGTTTTCGTCTGTGTTTTTATTGGATAGCACGTACAAGACAAACAGATGCAAACAACTATTGCTATGCATAGTTAGTGTTACTTCAACTAATAGTTCATTTTATGATTCATTTGCATTCATGTTCAATGAAGTACAAGCAAGTTATACATGTGCACTTAAATGTTTTATAAGTATTTCAGACCAAAAAAAATTGTCATGATAATTGATAGAGAGAAAACATTAATGAATGCAATTACAGTTGTCTTTCCATGTGCCAAATATATTTTATACAAATTTTACATAAGTAGAAATATTTTGGCGCATTGCAAAAAGGAGTAAAAGGCAAAAAGTGAGAAAACTTCAATGATAAATGACAATAATTAGTAGATTCTTTAAAAGAATCAGATTTTATCAAAACTTTATTGAGATAAAAATCGATTATGAGATCACTTACCCACAAGTTTATTCATATATCATCACAACATGGATAACACCGTATAAAGAATATTTTTTTTTTCTTGGGTTGACAAACGTCTACATTTGGGTAACTCTACAACTAATCGGGAGGATGATAGTCATAGCTAGTTCAAGAAATTTTTGGAGGTTTTAATTGGAACCTTGTCATTATTTGGCAAATTTTTGATCATATGATTATTTTGCAGGCTGTAGCACACAAAAATTAAGATGTCTTTTGGTCAAAGCACCATTCAAACAAATAAAGAGTTATAATAACACGATTTACTGCCTTACCTAAGACAACATAATGTTTTTTCATTATGAATGATACATGGCCATTATAAGTAATTTACTTTACATGAAATGAAAGAAAAACAAGAAATTAAGGATGAAAATGAAGTGGATAGTAAAATTGATGTGGAATTTGAAGATATATCATGGAGATATAATAACACCTATGATTTAAAGAGTTGATTTATATATTTTCCAAAAATTAAATATCACAGACACAATGGATCAAGAGTTAGGGTTCATTTGGCGCGGAGTTTGAAGGCCGCGTTTGTGGCAGACGCCGCTGCAAGACATTCCTTCTACCATGATGATGCTTCTGTTAAAATGACTGACAGTGCACCGGGCTGCCGCAACAGGCTTCGCCCACTCCCGACATGCTTTTAATATTTTTTAAATTATTATTAGAATTTAAGTTTTTTTAATGTTTTATATTATTATTTTTATATTTTTTTTATAAATTAGAAAAAAAAGTGAAAAATCAAAAACATAACCCTGTGGGCGTGCTCACCGGGAAGGCTCAACCACCGGCGGAAGAGCTGTCGGCGGCCTGCCCGCCTCCCAACTTATGTTTTAATAAAATATTAAAATATGATGAATTGAACTGCTCAGATTTATTCGTCAACTGTTATACCATAAGAGAATACCTTTAGGCTCCGTTCGTTTCAACGACATTGGCATTTAAGTATTGGCTTTCAATTCAATATCAATACACATGGGAAATGATATTGGATTTAAATCCAATTCTTTTGTTCGTCCGCATGAAGACTTTATATCATAGGAATTGACATTGATATTTTTTTATTGTTCGTTTGTAGAAAGACTTTCTGTCATAGGAATTGACATTGATCAATGCTATTAATGATCACAATTAAAAATCACAAATGCGGTTTTTTAGCCCGACCGTGATTTTTTCTTGAGGCGTGATTTTTTCGCCCAAACTCAAGTTTTTCGACCACAACGCGAATTTTTTGACCAGACGTGAAATTTTCGCCCAAAAGTGTTATTTTCGCCCGGAGGTGTTTTTTTCGCCATGACGTGATTTTTTTCAATCTAATTTGATTTTTTCAGTCTGAATGCGAAATTTTCATATGAACGTGAATTTTTCGCCCAAACGCGATTTTTTCGTCCGCACGAGAATTTTATCGTCCGGACGCGATTTTTTTGCCCGGACGCGAATTTTTCGCCCGGACGCGATTTTTTTGCCCAGACAAATTTCTCGCTCGGGCGCGAATTTCTCGCCCGGGCGCGAATTTCTCGCCCGGGCGCGATTTTCTCGCCCAGGCGCGATTTTCTCGCCCGGGCTCGATTTTCTCGCCCGGGCGCGATTTTCTCGCCCGGGCGCGATTTTCTCGCCCGGGCGCGATTTTCTCGCCCGGGCGCGATTTTCTCGCCCGGGCGCGATATTTCGCATCCGGGCGAAATATTCGCGCCCGAGCGAAATATTCCCGTCCGGGCGAGAAACTCGCGTCCGGGCGAGAAACTCGCGTCCGGGCGAGAAAGTCGCGTCCGGGCGAGAAAATCGCGTCCGAGCGAAAAAATCGCGTCCGGGCGAAAAATTCGCGTCCGGGCAAAAAATTCGCGCCCGGTCGTAAAATTGGGCGAAAAATTCGCGCCCGGGCGAAAAATGCGTGTCGGGGCGAAAAATTCTCGTCGGGGCGAAAAATTCGTGTAGGGCGAGAAAATCGCGTCCGGTCAAAAAAATCGCGTCCGGTCGAAAAAATCGCGTCCGAGCAAAAAAATCGCGTCCGGGCGAAAAAATCGCGTGCAGGCGAAAAATTCGCGTCTGGGCGAAAAAGCGCGTTCGGGCGGAAAAAGCGCGTCCGGGCGAAAAATGCGCGTCCGGGCGAAAAATGCGCGTCCGGGCGAAAAATTCGCGTCCGGGCGAAAAATTCGCGTCCGGGCGAAAAATTCGCGTCCGGGCGAAAACTTTGCGTCGGGGCGAAAAAATTGCGTCCGGGCGAAAATATCGCGTCAAGTCCAAAATATCGCGTCTGGGCGAAAAATTCGCGTCTGGGCAAAAATATTGCGTCCGGGCGAAAAAACTGCGTGCGGGCGAAAAAATCGCGTTTGCGCGAAAAAATCGCGCCCGGGCGAAAAAATCGGTCCGAGCGAAAAAAACGCGTCCGGGCGGAAAAAACGCGTTTGGGCGAAAAAACCTTGTTTGGCCGAATAATTCATGTTCGGGCGAAAAAGAATTGTGTCTGAGCGAAAAAATTACGTCTAGATGAATAATTCGGCCCAGGCGACCAAAAATTGAATTGTACCGAAAAATTTCCGTACGGGCGAAAAAAGCACATTCAGGCAAAACAATTGCGTCATAGAGAAAAAAACCGCGTTCGTGCAGAAATATCGCATTTGGGAGAAATAAACTTGCCTGGGTAAAAAAAATGCTTCAAGACAAAAAATTACGTCTGGACGAAAAAATCGTACACACACGAAAAAAAACACGTCCGCGCAAAAAAATTGCGTCCCGATGAAAAATTGCGTTCGGCCGAAAAAAATCACGTTTAGGCTAAAAAAATGGTCTCATTTTGGAAAACCGGACTGAATATCCGCCACTAGAGATAGATATTGAATCTATGAGTTTTTAGATTACGGTGAATATCGACTACTTTCCATCAGAAAGCCAATTCCAATTTAAAATTGTTGATACGAACAAGAGAAATGACATTCATATTCTCAAAGCCAATACTTCAATATCAATGTCTGTGAAACGAACGGACCCTTATATAAAACATAGATTTACGAGAGCATAAAAATTGGCTGAAAGGAAGCCTTAATGCACAACAATTATGTAAATAACATGCCGCTTTCTATATTACTTAAAAGAAATCTTTTTATTGCGGAAAAAACTCGTGTGATCAGCCTATTGCACCCAGTGACTGGCATTTGGATCCCACATCAATTTATAAGTTCGGTCATGATTCTGGCAAATGTTGCTTCAGCGCACTCGAACTCAACGCCCACCGTTGGATGCCGCACAGCACCGTGCTGTGCGGCGTGTGCACAGCACTCCCCCCGGACCCCCCCCCCCCCGGACCGTCACTAAAGTAGGGCTGAACATATTATTCGAAACTCAGAAGTCGTTCGAAAATCACTCGAATATTGAGCCGAATCGGAATCGATTAAAATTGATTCGACTCAATTTGAGTCGATTCAATTTAACTCAAATCTGATTTCAAGCCAGCTCTGAATCACTCGAAAAATGTTTCAAATCAACTCAAATTAATTAAAAATATTATTTACTCATTAAAATATTCTTTTTTTAAATAAAAATCACTAAAAATTAAACCTAAATAAAAAAAAGTTAATGCTTTAAGTGTTTCAGTTGCTAAATTTAGAGGCTGTCCAATTTAATTTTGAGCCAATTACAAATTAAGAGAAAATTTGCTCAATTTCGAGTTGGTTTGATTCGATTTCGAGCCGACTTGATTCGATTTCGAGCCGACTCGGAATCGAGCCATTTCGAGTTGAGCCAACTCGACTCGATTTCGAGGCGAGTTCGACTCGAAAATTTCGATTTCGAGTCGAGCCCAAACCGCTCGAACTCAACTTGATATCAGCCCTACACTGAATAACATCTGTTTGTATGTTCTCCGTGAGAACTTGACTCAATTTCGCTACAACCCAAGCAAACTCGATGATGGAGACGGAACGGTGGCACAATTCTAGGGTCTTTAGAAAACAATAATTATGGCTCTGGGGTAATTTTTTTTTGGCAAAACAATGATTATGACTATCGTTGAGAAAAGAAAACTAGTTTTGAACATAAAAATGGATGAAGTTTCTTAGGTGTGATCAGACATTCACAAATGACAGTTCATAATCACGGTTTTCACGACGGCCACCGCCATGATGCCATGCCAAACAGAACCTATATCAAATTTTTTAAGGTTATGGCCGTGCAGCTTAATGATATTCTCGAGAGGATAATCATTTTTTACCTTCTATAAAACCCTAATTCTCAAGCTCTCCGTCGCTCGCTTCACCGGAAGCCAATACATTCTTTATCGACGCATCACCGGCGTAGATGTGAGGAGGATGAAGCCCTCCCCACGCCGTGCCTAATGTCTATTTATGTTGATGATTGATTTCCACATTATCTAAAAGATACATAAAAACTATAAAAAAAAGATGGAATTAGTGAACCTATCGGATCAACAAGTCTGAACCGTGAAATCAATATTGTATTTGAACTCAAATGGAGAGAATTTTGATACCTTCATACACATATTACAATAATATATATAGCAGGAAAAAATCTGTGGTAGAGCTGAAAAAAAGTGATGCTTCATAAATATGCAGAACTATGAGGGGCAAAATAGGGAGAGAAGGAGAAAATTGTAGCCTGCACGAAAGAACCCCCCTCTAATATAGTACAGATTAAACAATTGCAGGTAAAAATTAATAAGGGTCAGACAAAAATGACCTCAAACTTTGTGCAGGGGTGGCTGTTAATATAATCACTTAGCTGAGCATCGGTGCCAAAACTGAAGGTGTAGAGGGCTTGTCTCTGGTTCAAACCAACCGGGTATATTCTGAACACCCGCAGCTCCTCCGCCGCTCCTTTTCTTAAGATCTCCGGCCTCTCTCTGTTCCAAATCGGCACATGATTCAACGATTCGAACTTGCGCACCACCGCGGCCTTCAATCCGTCCACGGTTAAGCTGCGCGAACTGCAGCAAATTTCACAATATTTTCATTTCGCTCCTGGGAGTCATCAAAATACGTGTGGTAAATGGGATCAACCACAATCTTGAATTGATCTGAATTTCAATTATGTTTTTCGATAGACAATGCGATTCGATATATAAAAATGGAATTGATCAATTCTGCTAATTTTTATGCAAAAAAATTTTTAAGCCTACAAGTTAATAAAGTTTAAAAACATCGTGTATGACGAAAAAATTTATTTTTCTATTGAAAAGCTCTCTATAAGCCGCTCGATTTCAAACTCATTCATAGAATAAACTATTAATTCTCTATTAGTTTACTTCGCTTGAAATTCCCTCAGAACAATGCAAGATGGGCCATTAATTCTCTATTAGTTTACGATGAGACTCCTAATTCGCGCAAAGATTTGAAGACCAGCTCAATGAACCATCACCATAAGCAATCTCGGAACAATGCGAAGAAGCTTCCTTGTAAACTTTTGGACGATCTGCCGGAGTCCAGTATTTCTAGCGACAGCGGTAGGGAGAGATTACCGGAGATTCGGTGGTCGGATCGACGGATCGTTGTTGCCAGTGGTCTCAGAACAACAAGAATAAACGTCCTTGAAAATTTGAGAGCAATGCAACCGATTATTTTCGATAAAAATGGTCCGGCAGTGATTTCTAAAGATCTAGCTATCGGATCGATGAACATCACCACCAACAGTTTCAGATGATATGAAGAAGTTTTCACAAATTTTGAGATTGATATGATGACTTCTATTTTTTAAAGATGGCCACTACTGTTGGTTGCCTATATCATAATTCATAAAGCAATGGGCTAATAACTTGGATAGTACTGTACAACCTACTAGTTAGCCCTAAACAGAACCAATACCTTATGTGTTGTAATGTTTTTTTTCCCTCAAGATTAACATGTATATAATACCTATAAGGTTTATGAAAAGATAAGCCATTTTGCTTCTCGCAAGGCATCGGAGGGACTGTAGGAATCTTGTGCCCTAGCCGTTAGCCTTCATTGCAGTTGTACAACCCCATATTCGCTGGGTGGGACCCGGAGACACCACTGAGGGATTGGGCTAGGCTTAGGTTAGCCCTGGGTCAGCCCTAAGACATACTTATAGAGTTCTCGCCCCGAAGGGGCTCTCGCCCAAGGCCGATAGTCGAGCTCTCGGTGGGAGAGATCGTCGACCACAGAAGCTTCCGCCTTAGGGCAAGCTCCCGCCCAGGGGAGGCGAGAAGGCCCCAAGTAGGCCTTCCGCCCGCGGTAGTTTCAAGACCGTGGAGGGCGCGAACCTCCCTGGCAAGGGGGTCTCGCCAAGGTTGGCCCGGGTGGGGGTCCAGCGGGAGCCTCCTCAACCAGGGTTCTCGCCAAGTGGGCCCACGTGGTGGGGGCCCGGCGCTCATAAAGAGGATTATTTTATAATATATTATCCCGAGGTGAAATTACCCAAATGCCCCTTTAAGTGACAGCGGGATTTGGCTATTGGCAGACCCCTCAGGGGTATTTCAGTATTTTCAGGCCAAAGGAAGGCTATAAAAAGACCCATAAGGGCTCTTTAGAAGGCAAGCTGATCATTTTTCCTCTAGCCCTAGTGCCTTCTGAAGAGCTCCCAGCCCAGCATTTGGCTTTGGAGGGGAAGCTCTCAGATCTTCCGGGTGTGTGGTGGGACCTCCCAGCTGAGGCTTTGGGTCTGTGTTAGGGCCTTAGCAACCTGTCAGGGGTCGAGGTTTGAGAGAAGTAGGCATTGACTGCACTTTGGTTCGTGAACATTTGTTGAGGTCAATTTTGGCTTCAACAGTTCTGGTGCGGTGAGCGTGGAAGCAGCCAGTGCAAGAAAATCTTGAGTTAAGTCCCATGGCAGGAGGCGAGGGTGAAGGATCAGGCGCGGGAGGATCCCCCACCCGGGTGGACGAAGCGACGAGAAAAATGTTTGAGGACTTCAGGCGAGAAGTCATGCAGACGATCAACTTGGCCTTCTCGGCAAGGAACGAGTGGGAGACGCCGCAGGTTCCGGTGGAGGTGGTTCCGCTGCTAGGCGAGAACGCTCCAGGGCAGCGCCCCGGGAAGGAGGTCCCGGTGGAGGCAGGCGAGAGGGACGTGGCCGCGCGGGAGCTTTTTCCAGGCCAGCGTCTCGAGAAGGGGCTTCCGGCGGATCTGGGCGAGAAGGAGGCGACGGTGCGGGAGCTCTTCCCTGGGCAGGGTCTCGCGGATCGGTCCAGCCAACCGAGGTCGCGAGACGTGCCTTCTCGCCAGGCAGGGGGCGAGACCCCCTTTAGTGAGCTCATTGTCTCGGCTCCAGTGCCGGAGGGGTTCCGGGAGCCAGACATGACCTACTACACCGGGAAGGATGACCCGGTCCAGCACGTGCAATGGTTCGAGGACGTGGTGTCCATCAGGCAAATGTCGGATGCCTTCAAATGTCGGCTTTTTGCCATCACTCTGAAAGAAAAGGCCAGGGACTGGTTCCACCAGTTGCCGGCAAGTTCCATCTACAGCTTTGAGGATCTGCGGAGGGGTTTTCTGTTGAGATTCTCAACTTCGAAGAAAAGGAAGAAGGAGGCTGAGTGCCTGTTTGCAGTGAGGCAGGGGCCGGAGGAGACGTTGGGTCGCTATGTCGACCGGTTCCAAGAGGAGGTTCTCCTGGTCCAGGAGGTCCCGGGGTATGCGCTGATGCTAGCCTTCACCCTGGGGCTGAGGCCAGGGTTCTTTAGCATGGAGTTGAAGAGAGTGCCCCCTCTCTCTTTTGAGGAGCTCATGGAGAGGGCGGCGAAGGAGATAGACTTTGAGAGGGCAAACCCTGCGTTTGCAAGAAAGCTGGCCAGGTTGGCCGAGGATGACGTGAAGGAGCCGGTGGCGGGAAGGCAGAGAGAGCAGAGAGAGCAGAGGGAGCAGAGGGAGCCGAGGGAAGATCGGAGAAGAGAAGAGCCCCGAGGGCAGGGGCAACAGCATGGGGGGGCCAGGGAGCCAAACAACCGACTGGGTTGGAGGCCTCAGGAGGGTCGCCCCCAGGGCCAGGGAGGACTTCAGGGAAGAGATAACTTCCGGGAGCCCAGAAGGCTGGAGCAGGGAGGATGGCGACAAGGACCAAGGGGTCATTTCCCACCGCCGCAGGAGGCTATGGAGGTGGGAAGGGGAAGAGGAAGAAGATTTCGGGGAGCCGGAAGAAGGGGAGGAGGAGAAGGAAGAGGGGGCAGGGTGGCGTTGCCTTATTGTGACTTCCATCAGGAGGAAGGTCACGCAACGGCCACCTGCCCAGAGTTTCTGGAGATTAGAGGGGCCAGAGTGGCCGGAAGACAAGATCCGCCTGCAAGGATCGTCGAAGTACAGCGGGAAGAGGTGGAGGACAGATGTGAAGACAGGATTGACGTGGGGACCCGAGGAGGGATTGGAGTGATCCACGGGGGAGTGGGGATCGAGGCAACCCGCAAGGGGAGCCTTCAAACCATGTTCCGCCGAGGGGTCGCCTCGACCTCCCAGGCTCCACCCCCAGAGGAGAAGATCACTTTCTCATCCGCGGATATGCCAGACTACGAGGACCCGTTCTGCGACGCGCTTGTGATCCAGACAGCGGTAGAAAACTACACCGTCTCCCGGATACTGGTGGATAATGGGAGCTCGGTGAATGTGATCTTCAAGAAGGCCTTCGATGAGATGAGAGTGGAAGGAAAAAGGGTCCTGGCTTCCGATGGACCGCTTTTTGGCTTCTCCGGAGAAAGGAAAGAAGTGGAAGGGGGAGTGGGCCTGCATGTGAGGCTTGGGGGCGTCTCACGGAACTGTCGGTTCGTGATCGTGGACGCCCCGAGTAGTTACAATGCCATCTTCGGGCGTCCCCTCATCAGCGCCTTTCGCTGTGTACCCTCCTCGTACCACCAATGCCTCAAGTTCAACAATGGAGGGGTACAGGTTAGGATCAGGGGGGATCCGAAGATGGCAAGGCAGTGCTATGTGACGGCGGTTAACACCGTGTCATGGATGGAGGAGGCAGAGGAGTTGGAAAGGGAGATGGCCGAGCAGGAAGGAGTTGGGGAAGGGGAATGAGCCTGGGAGAGGCGATGGAGGTTGCTGAGGAGATAGCGGAGGCGGAGGAGTCGGGGAAGATCAGCCCAGAAGAGGCGAGAGGAGTGGTGGATGAAGAAGAGCAGAGGCAGGAGGAGAGCCTGGAGGAGGCGATGGAAGTTGATGAGGTTGGGGGAGAAGAGCTCGAGTTTGAGCGGGAAGAGGCAAGGGTAAGTTGGGAGCGGTCGGGGCTGGAGCCGGCCGAAGAGGTGGTGGAGATGGAGGTGCTTACAAGAGCGGGGGAGGTGCAAAGGATTCGGATCAACGGAGGCTTGAGCCTTGAGGATCAGGAGCGGATGCGAGCCTGCATCCAGGGCAACGTTGACATCTTCGCTTGGAGCGCGGCAGACATGCCGGGCATCGACGCGGACGTGGCCTGTCACCGCTTGAACCTGGATTCCAGAGCCCGCCCCATACGCCAAAAGATGAGGGCCATCGCCACCAAGCTAGAAGCCCCCATCCGAGAGGAGGTCCAAAAGCTCCTGGACGCAGGCTTCATCTCAGAGATCCAGTATCCAGGCTGGATCTCCAACGTGGTAATGGTAAAGAAGGGAGGAGGAAAATGGCGCATGTGTATCGATTTTTCCTTATTAAATAAATCATGCCCCAAGGATTGTTACCCCCTGCCTCGAATCGACGCGCTGGTTGACTCAGCCGTCGGTTTTTCTCTTATGAGTTTTTTAGATGCATTTTCAGGTTACCACCAGATCCGGATGCACCCTCCTGATGTCAAGGATGTTTCCTTCATCACAAGAGAGGGATGCTTCAGCTATAAGATGATGCCCTTCGGATTAAAGAACGCAGGGGCAACATACCAACGCATGATGGATCGAGTCTTTCGAGATCAAAGGGGAAGGAACCTGGAGGTCTATGTGGATGACCTCATGGTCAAGAGCAAGTGTGTTGATTCCCACTTGCGAGACTTGGAGGAGACGTTCGCCACCCTGCGGAAGTTCAAGATGAGGTTGAACCCCTTGAAGTGCGTCTTCGGGGCTAGTCGCGGCAAATTCCTCGGGCACCTCTTGACTCCCGCGGGGGTAGAACCCAACCCTGATAAGGTTAAGGCTATTCTAGACCTAGAATCGCCTCGCAACGCCAAGGAGATCCAGCGCTTGACCGGGAAGCTGGCCGGGTTAAGCAGGTTCCTCTCGCGGTCAGGGGATAGATGTTCCTCCTTCTTCAAAGTACTTCGTGGCAACCAAGCATTCGAATGGACGGCCGAGTGCGAAGAGGCTTTTCAGGGGCTGAAGAGGCAACTCTCCCAAGCTCCGTTACTTCAAAGCCCAAAGGAGGGGGAGGACCTAGCCTTGTATTTAGGAGTGGGAGGAGAGGCGGTGAGCTCCGTCTTGGTTAGGGAAGAGGGGAAGAAGCAATTACCCGTCTATTATGTCAGCCGAATCTTAAAAAAGGCAGAGCTCCGATACCCCATCCTGGAGAAGCTAGCATATGCTTTGGTCATCTCAGCTAGGAAGCTTCGCCCTTACTTTCAAGCACACTCGATTAGGGTGGTAACAGACCATCCCCTTCGCAAGGTCTTGGAGGGGGTGGAACATTCAGGAAGGTTGGCAAAGTGGTCCATCGAGCTAAGCGAGTTTGACATCTCTTTCGTCCCGAGGCTCTCTATCAAAGCCCAGGCCGTAGCGGATTTCCTGGCGGACTATGTTACCGAGGCCGAGGCTGAAGAGCCAAAGCCGCAAGAAGCGTGGAAGATGGTGGTTGACGGGGCCTCAGGAAGGCACTCCCTGGGAGGAGGTGTGGTGTTGGTAAGTCCTCAGGGAGTTACCATAGAGCAAGCAGTGACCTTCCACTTCCCTGTAACCAACAACCAAGCAGAGTATGAGGCTGTGATCGCCGGCCTTCGCTTGGCAAAGGAGCTGGAAATCCAGGATGTGGAAGCCTTCACTGACTCGATGGTGGTAGCATCACAGATCCGAGGCGAGTTTGAGGCCCGGGAGCCGACTCTCGCGAGGTATCTATCTAAGGTAAGAGCCCTCATTGGGGGTTTTCATTCATTCTCTATTCAACATGTCCCCAGGGAGGAAAGCGCGGCAGCTGATCGACTGGCGAAGTTTGGGCCTCGGGGAGGAGGTACCCTAACCGAACTATTCCGACCAGCCATTGAAGAGGGGGAGTTGATGGAGGTGAATCGGCGGTCCTCATGGATGGATCCATTGGTGACTTTCTTAACCACAGGAGAACTGTCGGAAGAAGTCAAGGATGCAAAGAGCTTCAGGCACAAGGCGGCTCATTACCTGATGCTGGAAGGGAGCTTGCATCGGAAGATGTTGTCAGGGCTCCTCGCGAGATGCGTAACCGAAGAGGAAGTTCCGAGGATCCTGGAAGAGGTGCATTCTGGAGAGTGCGGCAGCCATTCAGGGGGGAGGACATTGGAAGCAAGGGTGATAAGGCAGGGATATTTCTGGCGGACCATAAGGAGGGATACCGCTGAATTCGCAAGGAGGTGTCGGAAGTGCCAAGTACATGCTCCTCTCCAGCTCTTGCCCGCCCAAAGACTTCGAAGCATCACGGCGCCATGGCCCTTCGCCATTTGGGGGATGGACCTGGTTGGACCCTTCCCTCCAGCTAGCGGGCAAAGGAGGTTCCTCCTAGTGATGATTGACTACTTCTCCAAATGGCTGGAGATCAAGCCGTTAGCCAAGGTAACCTCCCAGGTCATCAGAAACTTCGTTTGGGGGGAAATCATTTGCAGGCACGGATTGCCCCAAGCGATAGTGACAGACAATGGACCTCAGTTTGCCAGTGAAGAATTCATCGGTTTCTGCACCCAATTGGGGATTGACCTCAGGTTCGCCTCTGTCCATCATCCTCGGAGCAATGGTCAGGTGGAGGCGGCAAACAAAGTCATCGTCAACTTGCTCAAAAAGAAGGTGGAAAACCTGAAGGGTAGTTGGGTGGAACAGCTCCCTTCCGTCCTGTGGGCCTTGCGAACAACTCCGAACACGGCCACAGGAGAGACCCCCTTCAAGCTCTCTCATGGGTGTGAGGCTGTCCTCCCTGTCGAGTTCGAGGTTCGGTCCCCAAGGGTTACGGCCGCAGCAGAGGGAAACGAAGCTTGGAGGTTGGAGAACGAGGAAGGGTTGCGCCTCTCATTAGATATGGTGGAAGAGCTGCGGGATGTTGCCGCCATCAGGCAAGAAGAAATAAAACGGCGAATGGCTCGGTACTTCGATAAGCACATCAGAGTCAAGCAATTCGCCGAGGGGGATCTAGTACTGAAAAAGGTCGACGCAGCGGGAAGGTCGGCCGCGGTTGGTAAGCTCAACCCTAGCTGGGAAGGGCCTTACATAGTAGAGAAGGCTCTGGTTAACGGAGGCTACTATCTCCAGGACGCGGAGGGAAGGACCTTGAGTCACACCTGGAGTGGTGATGACCTGAAGCGCTTCTACCCGTAGGAGGGAAAGAAGGATTGTAGTGTTGTAAACAACTGTTGCATTTTCAATAAGTTTATTTCAAAATGTTGACTGTCGCTGAATAGGCAGTCTTTATGTTTTAGTTTTAACTGGCTAGGATCCCTCATCTCAGTGATAGAATAGGCCTGGTTGAAGGGATCTTCATCAACACCCCGAGCTCGGCTCGGCCCCAGGTAGACCCGCTGCGCAGGCTCTCATCTAGCTGGCAGGTCCGAAGGCTCGCCTGTGGGGGAGAAATTTGGTTATCTTCATCAACACCCCGAGCTCGGCTCGGCCCCAGGTAGACCCGCTGCGCAGGCTCTCATCTAGCTGGCAGGTCCGAAGGCTCGCCTGTGGGGGAGAGGTTTGGTTATCTTCATCAACACCCCGAGCTCGGCTCGGCCCCAGGTAGACCCGCTGCGCAGGCTCTCATCTAGCTGGCAGGTCCGAAGGCTCGCCTGTGGGGGAGAGGTTTGGCTATCTTCATCAACACCCCGAGCTCGGCTCGGCCCCAGGTAGACCCGCTGCGCAGGCTCTCATCTAGCTGGCAGGTCCGAAGGCTCGCCTGTGGGGGAGAGGTTTGGTTATCTTCATCAACACCCCGAGCTCGGCTCGGCCCCAGGTAGACCCGCTGCGCAGGCTCTCATCTAGCTGGCAGGTCCGAAGGCTCGCCTGTGGGGGAGAGGTTTGGTTATCTTCATCAACACCCCGAGCTCGGCTCGGCCCCAGGTAGACCCGCTGCGCAGGCTCTCATCTAGCTGGCAGGTCCGAAGGCTCGCCTGTGGGGGAGAGGTTTGGCTATCTTCATCAACACCCCGAGCTCGGCTCGGCCCCAGGTAGACCCGCTGCGCAGGCTCTCATCTAGCTGGCAGGTCCGAAGGCTCGCCTGTGGGGGAGAGGTTTGGTTATCTTCATCAACACCCCGAGCTCGGCTCGGCCCCAGGTAGACCCGCTGCGCAGGCTCTCATCTAGCTGGCAGGTCCGAAGGCTCGCCTGTGGGGGAGAGGTTTGGTTATCTTCATCAACACCCCGAGCTCGGCTCGGCCCCAGGTAGACCCGCTGCGCAGGCTCTCGTCTAGCTGGCAGGTCCGAAGGCTCGCCTGTGGGGGAGAGGTTTGGCTATCTTCATCAACACCCCGAGCTCGGCTCGGCCCCAGGTAGACCCGCTGCGCAGGCTCTCATCTAGCTGGCAGGTCCGAAGGCTCGCCTGTGGGGGAGAGGTTTGGTTATCTTCATCAACACCCCGAGCTCGGCTCGGCCCCAGGTAGACCCGCTGCGCAGGCTCTCATCAAGCTGGCAGGTCCGAAGGCTCGCCTGTGGGGGATAGGTTGGCTCTTGTGATACTTTGTTCTTAGCCACTTCAACGACACCCCGAGCTCGGCTCGGCCCCAGGTAGACCCGCTGCTCAGGCTCTCATCAAGCTGGCAGGTCCGAAGGCTCGCCTGTGGGGGATAGGTTGGCTCTTGTGATACTTTGTTCTTAGCCACTTCAACGACACCCCGAGCTCGGCTCGGCCCCAGGTAGACCCGCTGCGCAGGCTCTCATCAAGCTGGCAGGTCCGAAGGCTCGCCTGTGGGGGATAGGTTGGCTCTTGTGATACTTTGTTCTTAGCCACTTCAACGACACCCCGAGCTCGGCTCGGCCCCAGGTAGACCCGCTGCGCAGGCTCTCATCAAGCTGGCAGGTCCGAAGGCTCGCCTGTGGGGGATAGGTTAGCTCTTGCGATACTTTGCTCTTAGCCACTCCGACACCCCGAGCTCGGCTCGGCCCCAGGTAGGCCCGCTGCGCAGGCTCTCATCAAGCTGGCCGGCCCGAAGGCTCGCCCGCGGGGGATAGGTGAAGTCCTTGACCTTTGGATCCTTGGTTCCTGATTGGTAATTACTACGTTACAACGAGCTCGGCTCAAACCCCGGTAGACCCGCCGCGCGGGCACCCATGTGAGCTAGCAGGTCCAACGGCTCGCCGACGGGGTAGGGGTTTGATTGGTTGGAAAAATACGTGGGCAGGACCCTGACCTAGACCGGGGGCAAACCCCTGAAGGGTCTCGGTTCAGGGGTCTCGGCCAGTAAAGGTCTCGGCTCAGGGGTCTCGGCCAGTAAAAGTCTTGGCTTGGAGGTCTCGGCAGATCGCGGCCCGGGGGTTTCGGCCAGTGAGGATCACGGCCCAGAGGTCTCGGCCAGCAAAGGTCTCGGTTAAAGGAGGCTCTCGCAAAAAGAAAGCTCCCGGCGGGCCCAGGCAGGACGATTCAATCGACGATGCGAGGTTCCCGCCTAGCTGATCTCTAAGTAGGGTCACCCTAAAGAGACTAGGGGTCTCGGCGGAAGCTCGCGCGGAGGTCATTCGGCATAGTAATATACGCTTAAAAAACACAATGACAGTGAAGAAATGAAACATTACTTTATATAAGGTTAATTACAAAAGTGAGGAGCTTCTCGCTCATTACAAGAGGGTATTCAAAGTAAAAGACAACTCAAGGAGACGCGCTGTAGTCCCCACTGGTGCTCTCGCTTGAAGCATCGCCAGAGCCTTCCCCGGACGTCTCGTCAACAGCGGGAGAGGACCTCGGGACGTCTGAGAGCGGCGAGTCCGGCGCGCCCGGGGGTTTGGGAACCGGGTCGTAAAGCCAAGGGAGAAGCTGGCGAGCGTCGATGGTTGCGCCATCCTCCCGGAGCAGCTCGACGTCTCGCAGCGTCTCGAGCGTCAGCCTGACGGTCGCTTGAGCGTTGGCTTGAAGCAGCTTATCGACGTCATACTCCGAGAGGTAGCGGCTCCGCAACCGCGCATCTAGCTCCGGGGGCGGGCCCTTCGCTAGCTCTGCGCGGAGCTGTTCCCTCAGAAGGACGCTCTCGCAGCGCGCGTTGGCCAGATCTGCGCGAAGCTCCCTGACTTGGGCGGAATCCTGCAAAAGGGACAAAAGATCTTAGTCACGCATTACACAGTAGAAACTTCGAGGAAACGGGGGCAAGGGCTCAGGAAGGTCTCGCCTACCTCGGTCGCGGGGCGCAGAGATAGCGCCAATTTGGCATCCGCGAGCTCCTGTTGAGCTCTCGCGAGTTCTTCTTCCGCGACATGCGCGCGAGCTATCGCGTCCTCCCTCGCCTTGCGCATGTCGGTGAAATTCTTGTCAAGAGTGATGCTTCGGCGCGCACACATATGCGTGAGCTCGAACGCGCGCATTAGGGCCCGGGTGGCGTCGAAGGCTAGGAGGCGGGTGGACATCTGGTCAAAAACGCCGGCATCCTCCCGGCTGTAGAGACCATACCCAAGCGAGAAGGCCTCGCCGGTCACATTCTCCCCCTCCGCCCATCTGGGAAGGAGGGTTGAAACCCTGATCGTGTTTGACTCAGGGTCCCATTCCATCTGAGGCTTCCCCTCCGAGTCGGCGTATCTAACGCCGAAGCCAAAGTTTCGGTGCCCTCTCGGCACCTCCGGGGGCGGGACGCTGGCGGAGGTTTCGGCGGCGACCACTTCTCCACCAGCCTCGCTTACGGCCGATATATTCCTGGCGGAAGCCTCGGCACGGCTCTTGGCGGCGGCATCCATCTCGCTGGCCATCTGAAGGATCGCTTCAAAGGACCTGCCCTCGGGAGGAGGTTGGACAGGCGGGACGGCCGGGGCTTTTCCCTTCTCAAGGGCAGAGGGTTTCGGCCTCTTCAGTGTGCGGAGAGGAGGAAGGGTGGCCTTCCGCTTCTTGGCCGGTGGCGGCATGGAAGGGGTTGGATCTTCTCGGCAGGCGCTGGCGCTGGCTTCCGCGAGCGCAAGGGGGCCTCTCGCTGCCAGACCCCCGACACCCCGTCCTGCGGCGAAGGGTTGGCGCAGAGGAACCTCCCGCTCTCCTGCATAAAAACGCTTTAGCACTTCAGCGCAAGAAAATCTTTGATAGAAAAAGGGAATCTGAGGCGAGACCGTACCTTCGCCCGATTGAACAAGTGGGAGGGAGTCGACGTCCCGCAGAAGATAGGGGACGTCGAACTCCTTGTTCCCGAAGAATTCCAGGATTGCGCTCTCGCGCGATCCCAGAGCGGGCGGCTTGTAGGCAGCGTCTTCATACTGGACGGGCTGAAGCGGGACGTTGCCGAAGTCCCCGCTGACGTACACGAACTTCTCGCCCCAATGGTGGTGCTTATTGGCGAGACCGGTAACCTCGAGCTGTTGACCGGAGAAGAAAACTACCCCCCCCTTGGCACGGAAGTTGAATAGCTTCCGGAAGATGGGCAGGCTAAACTCGATCCTCTCGGATCGCATATAGCATATGAATGCTATAAGGATCGCGACGGAGTTCGGGTTTAGCTGGGCAGGCACCACCCCATAATAACGGAGAGCTAACCGAACCTCCGGCCACAGGGGGAGGCGGAAGCCCACCTCGAAATGTTCGAGGGGGATGGCAAGCTCTCCCGCCCCGGGGGTATTCACCCTATCATGATTCCCCGGGTTCCGCGCCGAGAAGCCAGCGGGAACGTAGCGGTCGACGATCGCGTTGTACTCGTCGAGGGTGAGCTTGCAGGAAGGGAAGAGATGTTTCTGGAAGGCTTCCGCGCAATGGGCGCGACCCTTGCTCTCGCCAGGCATGGCTAGTTCGTGAGTAAGAGCGAGAGCTGTAAGGGAGTCGAAGCGGGAGCAGGAACGCGAGAGCACGGAGGGAGGCTGAGGTTCCGGATCGGAGAAGTAAATGCGGTTGGTAGACTTCTCTATTTATAGGGAATCGCAGTCATCATGAATTCATCCGGCGGAGAGAGAAAGTGACAGCGGAGTACAGCTGTCAGAATCCGGGCTAACGGCGCCTCGGTTCTCCCCCTCAGGATGACGGCGGTCAACGGTCGCTACGGGTTTCGACGCGACAGCCTGGATCGGCGCAAACCTCCTAGACTGGCGCAAGCCTCCTGGGTTAACGCAAACCTCCTAGATCAGCGCAAGCATCCTAGATCGGGGTAAGCGCCTTGATTAAAAAGCCCCGCAGAACGATAAAAAGGAAAGGGAAAAGAGAGACATGGGTAGAAGCGAGACTCTCGCTAGCGCAAGCCGGATAAAACTTAATTAATAATAATGTTTATTACAGACATTGAAAAAGAGAAACAAGGGGAGAAGAAAAAAGAGATACATTAAGTTTCAGAGCGTGAAGGCTAGTAGGGTTTCCAGCTCCATCGTCCCCGTTCTCGCCGCCTAGTCCTTGGGGGCGCCAACGGGTTGAAGTAAGACGATAGCGTGGTACACCCAAGGTTGATCCGCCTGGCGTAGTCCCGGATCTGCGAGATGCACCTCCCTGGTGAAGACTCAGCGGAAGGCCCGCGCGGGCAATCAGTCTCGCCCAAGAAGAAGTCCCGCTCCAGAGCCTCCAGTCTTTGCTCCACGGATTCGCGGAACGCTTTCGCCGCGGCAGCATGGGCACGGTCTCGCCGGACGAGCTTGGCCAGGATGGCCGAGATCTTCCTCCGTCTCCCCTTCGCGCTCCCTGCACTGTTCAGGGTTTCCTCTATCTCGCCAGACGAAGGGAGGGGGGACTCTTCATCCTCTTCTTCCTCGTCTTCTTCTTCCTCTTCCTCTCCTTCCTCGTTGACTTCCAAGCCAGGATCACCTGCGGAAGAAACACGCGAGAATTCTGGTTAAGACATGACGATCGACAGCCCGACAAAGTTTTCGCATACCTGCGGCTGGGCGAGAACCGTCAGCCAAAGTTGGACGAGAAGGCCCGGCCCCTCCGTTGGTTCCGTAAAGGAGGTGAAGAGGCTTGCCCAGCCCCGGGCGGAAGGGCTCGCGCACGATGATCCCGGCCTGGCCGGAAGCATGAGGGGAGTGGTCTTCTCTCAAGGGGCGATCAGCATCCTTGAGAGTAGCGGAAGGTTTGGAAGCCGCCCCCCCCGCCTGCAGGAGAGGATTGGCCACCGCGGGAGGCACTTCGGCGGTTCTCGTTTCATCTTCCCGGGTGGATAGACCCGGGTCGGCGGGAGCTGGCACTGCGAGAAGACGGTTCAGAAAAGAAAGGGTCTGGTTGAAATATTGACAAGGGAAAATGTACCTATTGTTCCGGTCTCGGCGGGAGGAATCCTTTCCGAGACCCGTGTTTGGCCCTCGGGGGGATGAGCGGGTAGGTTCGAAGAGCTGGGCGGAATTTCGGCGTCATTATCGGGAGCGGACTCCTGCGAAAGCATACTTTAAATCATCGAATCTAATGAACAGTTAGCTCGGTAGGCACGTGCGAAAGGCTTACCTTCTGTAGGGAAGAATCTCCGGCAGGATTGGGAGTGGGGGAAGGAGGATCCCTGTTCTCGCGAGAAAGGTCCCGCCGGACCGCCTTCGCCCTTTTCTTTCCCTTCTTCTTCGGCTCCGAAGGCCCGGCGGTTGAAGTCTTTTTCGCTAACCATGGAGCCACCGCCGCACAGTTAGCCAAGGCCCGCGCTTGGGCGGCGGCTAACCGGTCTTGGAGGCCTTGCGGAAGCGGTTTGGCAGCACGTTTGGAATGCATGGTGTGCTCGCGCGAAAATCCCGGAGGCGAGAGCTCAGTCGGAAAGCCGTATTTTAAGGGCAGGGCGTAGGGACGTCCATCAGTGCATATTTATAGCCGCAGTGGGACCCACCAAAAGATTCCCTCGATAGGCGGGCACGTGTCCAGCGAATATTTTGGGGGTTGGACTTGTCTTGTCGAGCGCAGGGCTAGCTCGAAAAGAGCGGGGATTGTGTACAACCCCATATTCGCTGGGTGGGACCCGGAGACACCACTGAGGGATTGGGCTAGGCTTAGGTTAGCCCTGGGTCAGCCCTAAGACATACTTATAGAGTTCTCGCCCCGAAGGGGCTCTCGCCCAAGGCCGATAGTCGAGCTCTCGGTGGGAGAGATCGTCGACCACGGAAGCTTCCGCCTTAGGGCAAGCTCCCGCCCAGGGGAGGCGAGAAGGCCCCAAGTAGGCCTTCCGCCCGCGGTAGTTTCAAGACCGTGGAGGGCGCGAACCTCCCTGGCAAGGGGGTCTCGCCAAGGTTGGCCCGGGTGGGGGTCCAGCGGGAGCCTCCTCAACCAGGGTTCTCGCCAAGTGGGCCCACGTGGTGGGGGCCCGGCGCTCATAAAGAGGATTATTTTATAATATATTATCCCGAGGTGAAATTACCCAAATGCCCCTTTAAGTGACAGCGGGATTTGGCTATTGGCAGACCCCTCAGGGGTATTTCAGTATTTTCAGGCCAAAGGAAGGCTATAAAAAGACCCATAAGGGCTCTTTAGAAGGCAAGCTGATCATTTTTCCTCTAGCCCTAGTGCCTTCTGAAGAGCTCCCAGCCCAGCATTTGGCTTTGGAGGGGAAGCTCTCAGATCTTCCGGGTGTGTGGTGGGACCTCCCAGCTGAGGCTTTGGGTCTGTGTTAGGGCCTTAGCAACCTGTCAGGGGTCGAGGTTTGAGAGAAGTAGGCATTGACTGCACTTTGGTTCGTGAACATTTGTTGAGGTCAATTTTGGCTTCAACAGCAGTCACTCATTTTTTTTTTTGATCTCTGTGGTGTTCGCTGTTAAAGAGGAGTCGTCCAGCTTCCTGCGATATCTCGATATGATGACGCGGAATCCCATGCTCGACAATGAAGAGTCGTTTTTTCTTTCCTGATTACTATTTCCTGCTCGGTGACGAAGAGGAATCCCGTCGATCTCTTCTGGATATTCCCGTCAACCTCCTCTACCGACCAAGATGTGTTGCAGATCTAGATGCGTTGCCGATCCAGATGCCGCTCTTATTGCTCGAAGACTGTCGAAGATCCGATGTTGCTTGCTGCTGCTTCCGGTCATATGCCACCTGCTAGTACTTTCCCTCATTCCAGGGTGTTGTTTATCCATTTTGTGGTTGATCCACGCTATCCAGTGTCATTGAGCTGGCCCGCCTTCATTCTGATGTTCTGTTCCAGTATAAGAATGGCAAACAACTCTATATTTATTGTTGGTTCCACCAGCATGTTGTAACTCACCTTAGCCCTAATGATCTTCCAATTCTTCATCTCACCTATTGCCTCAATTGAAAAAAAATATTTCTTCAATGGGCCCAAATTATTCGCACCCCTTTGAAAAGGAGAAGAAAACGGAATCATACTGAAGGACCACCCCTTGAAACTAATGCAAAATTTGAAGAAAGGGATGAAAAGGACCCTCTGATTATGACATGGTTATGGAATTCAATGTCAACTAAAGTGAACAAGAATTGCATGTTCTTTCCCACTGCCTAGAAGATCTGGGATAATATTCATCAGACATACTCTATGAAGTAAGAAATTGTCACATGTTATGAATTGAAGACAAAAGAATTTTCGACAAAAAAAGGTTATTTGGCTGTCACGAATTAGTATGGAATCTTGAATGTGCTCTGGATAGAACGGGACCAATACCAAAATTTGAAGATAAAATGCAACAAAATTGCCTCTACCATGGACACCTTTGTCGAGAGAGATAGGATCTTCGAGTTTTTGTCTGGCCTAAACTCTAAATATGAGCTGATCCATGTCAAAATCCTTGGTAAGAAAAGACTACCCTCACTTTCTGAAATTTTATACACTGCTAGAGGTGAAGAGAGTCGTAAGGTTGTTATGATGGGTAACAAACCTGACGAGATATCCGCCCTCGTGACAAGTAAATCTGTCAAACTTGGAAACTCCTTCAACAACAATGCTCCCAGGCCTAATCGTGACAACCGCTGGAGCACCTACTACACAAATTTGGACGCGCAAAGGAAAACTGCTTCAAACTTCATAGAAAAGAACATGTTCTAACTTCTGAGTCATACTAGAAACTTCAAAAGCTCCCAATGTAATCAGGTCAATCTTGCCGCATCCGGGACTACTGATGAGATGCAGTATGAGTAGAGTTGTCACTTAAAACCGTAAACCGAACCGGAATCGAACCGGAACCGCAAAGAACCGAACCGAACCGTTCGCGAATTATTCAGGTTCCGGTTTGAATTTTGGAACCGTGAACAACATTGGTCCAGTTGTGGTTCTTTCATTTTATTATCCGGACAGGAATCGGAACCGCAACATACAAGTCTCAAGCGGTTCCAAGATTTTTAGACCCGATCCGAACCGGACCGAAGTAGAACCGAACCGCAACTTGTTTAGTATTATGATTTATTATTATTAATAATATTATTATATTGTTAATTTTTTATAATATATCTATAATATTTATACTTATTATTATGGGTAAAATTGACGCGGTTTGACCCAAACTGCAATCACACTAAAAGAGGTCGGTTTTGGACCGAACAAAACCGCACAATACCAAAACCATGCGGTGTGGTTTGACATTGGTGCGGTTTGGAGTCGGTTTTTGCAGTGCAGTTTCGGTTTTTAAACTATTATATAATGTATTTTCAATTTTACTCATACATTTTTCTGAAATAATTAAAGTAACTTGTGCTCATTTGCGATGATTGGAATATTAGGCTCTCTTGAAGAAGACGGTGCGGCGCGGTTTTGTCGATTTTGCACCGCCAAAAACAACACTGCAAACTAGGATGTTTTGTAACCAACGAAGCCTCTCTACAATCAAACCATTCAGTGCGGTTTAAAATTAGTGTGGTTTAAAATCGGTGCGGTCTGGTGCAATTTTGTGGTTTTGCGATTTCAGTTTTTAAATTTCAGCGCTACTTGCTATATTATACAAAAAAATAATCCCCCTTGGAGTAATGCAAAATTCTTACGTCTGGGCCCCGGACTTTGAAGTCCTTGCAAAAAAACTGAACGGATTTACATTTCTTCTCCGGTTTTTTATTTTTGACCCCCCCCCCCCATTCATTTCGCCAAATTTAGTTTTGGTGCAACTTGGAACTGATTGAAACCGGACCGAACTGCATAGAACCAGACCGAATCGTTAGTGGTCGATTTGGTTTTGGTTCTTGTTGAACTGTAATCGGAACTGTTAACATGACGATTCTAAAAATTATTCTGGAACCGGAATCGGTCAAACCAAATAAGTTTTAGTTCTAATTTAAAGAACCGTTACCTTAGCGGTTCGGTTCACGGTCTTAGTAAAACCAGAACCAAACCGGAACTGTGACACCTCTAAGTATGAGGTCAAAGATCATACTATTGATGAAATCCCAGCTCTTAACAAAGAAGAGTTAGAGCGCATGTGAACCCTCATCAATCTCTCAATAAGCCTATTGATATTGCACTCTTGCCATGATTAGTAGGAACTTAAGTTCAAAATCTCTTAATATTTCAAATATTGTTGTTAATCACTCATGGGCCGTCGACTTTGGTGTCACTGACCACCTAGTTTTCTCTAACACTTCTTTTTCATCCTTCTCATCAGCTTCCTACCAAAACACCAGCACTATTGCTAATGGATCCAAAACATTAGTAATTGGTAAGGGAACTATTGAATTGTGACCGTCTCTTCACTAAATAATGTTGTCCAGGTTCCTAAACTGATGCAACTTAGGTCACATCCGGCAAAATACTTCAGTATTGTACAACCCCGTATTTGCCGAGTGGGGACCCCCAGGAGAGGCCAAGGCGGGAAGACAAGCGAGGCTCGGGCGAGCTGGCGAGGCGAGTGGAGGACAGACCCTCCCGACTCGCCCAAGGCGAGCCCCGGTAGCTAGTGATGGCGAGCGGGGCGTCCAACCCAGCACTCGCCCCAGGTTCAATGCGAGTGGCGAGTGCCAGACCCACCAGGCATTCGCCACCTTAAGGAGAGTGGGAAGCCGGCTCGCCCAAATGTTCTACTGAGAAACTCCTTTGGGTTTGGTAATAGCCTCTCCAAACAACGGAGTTTCGCTGTTGGCAGGCCATTTTGGGCTGCGATTAATAAATCCAAAAGACGGGATTCCATTATTTGCAGACCGGTTTTGGAAAACTATAAATAAACCCCCAAGGGCAACTTTGGAGAAGACTCTTTTTTGGCTTCTCTCTCCACTGGTAGATCCTGGTTGGCGGGAGCTGACATACTATTAGTCGTGGTTTCCGGGTGAACAGCCCGGTGCTCCTTAGTGCCCTCCAAGGTGTCCCAGCTCAACATTGTCTAGGGAGGGGAAACTCTCTTTGATCTTTCGGGTGTGTGGCGGGACCTCCTCGCTGCAGCTCAGAGGTCTGTTTCTTAGTACCAAGCGACTGAACGAGCATCCTTAACTTGGGAGAAATACGTGCAAGTTGCCCGATCGGTCCGAACTCCTCGTTGAGCCGTGGTTTTCGGGTTCAACATTTTTGATACAGTGAGCGTGGATCGTAGTTTGCACAAAAAATCCTGAGTAAGTCCCATGGCTGGAGACGAGGAACAAGGAGACAACCCCGGCGAGTCGCTCAAGTACTCAACGCGAACGACTTTGTGCGGAAGGGTGATTTCCTGGAGTTTACAAAGACTATTATGGAATTGCCGCATGGACTCGCTCCGTGAGGCGAGTGCTTGACGCCGATTGCCCCGGTGCTCGCGTCTCGGTCTTTGGGCAAGGATGCCCCGGGCAGGCGGCCAGAGAAAGAGGTGGTGACTGAAGGGGGTGAGAAGGCGCTGGGCGCGAATTGTTCACCAGCTCAGCGAGTGCTGGCCATCCGGGTGAGTTGATGGCGCGAGTCGAGTAGGCTCGCCCTGCAAGTGGAGGTAGTCCATTCAGCGAGTTGATCATTTCAGCCCTGGTTCTAGAGGAGTTCAGAGAGTCGGAGATTTTATACTACACGGGAAAGGATGACCCCGTTCAACACCTTCAATGGTTCGAGGATGCAGTCTCTATCGACCGATGTCAGATGCTTTTAAGTGCCGCATTTTCGTCATCATGTTTAAGGGAATGGCAAGTTACTGATTCCACCAGCTTCCCCCCAGGTCGATCTACAACTTCGAGGATTTGCGTCTTAGTTTTCAGTTGTGCTTCTCGACATCAAAGAAGAGGAAGAAGGGGGTGGAGGCCCTCTTTTTGATCAAGCAGGGGCCAAAAGAGTTGGTAGCGAGTTACGTGGATTGGCTTTAGGAAGAGGTTTTGCTTATTCAAGAAGTACCCAGGTATTCCTCGCAACTTGCATTCACCCTCAGGTTGCGTCAGGGTTTCTTCAAGATGAGTTTGACCCGGAAGCCCCCCTTGTCCTTCGAGGAGTTGATGGAAAGGGCGGCAAAAGAGATCGAAGGAGAATCCGCGAACCCCGCGTTCGTCAAGAAATTGGCCAAGTTGGGAGAATGTTAGCTACGGGAGCAGGGATGATCCAAGCAGCAGGAAGGGAGGAGAAGGGAAGAGCCAAGTGGACAGGGATTCCAGGGACACCATAGAGGTCAAAAGGCAGGATGTTATGATATTGGTTGGTTGAGAGCCCCGAGTAGATCCCGCTGACCGGGCTCCCACTAGCCGGCAGGGCTGAAAGAGCACTCGAGTGGCAGAATGTTATGATATTGTTTGGTTGAGATCCCCAAGTTGATCCCGCTGATCGGGACCCTACTAGCTGGCAGGGCTGGAAGAGCACTTGAGTGGCAGAATATTATGATATTGATTGGTTGAGAGCCCCGAGTAGATCCCGCTGACCGGGCACTCACTAGCCGACAGGACTGGAAGAGCACTCGAGTGACAGGATGTTATGATATTGGTTGGTTGAGAACCCCGAGGAGATCCCGCTGACCGGACTCCCACTAGCCGACAGGGCTGGAAGAGCACTTGAGTGGCAGGATGTTATGATATTGGTTGGTTGAGAGCCCCGAGTAGATCCCGCTAACCAACCTCCCATTAGTTGACAAGGCTGGAAGAGCACTCGAGTGGCAGGATGTTATGATATTGGTTGGTTGAGAACCCCGAGTAGATCCCGCTGATCGGACTCCCACTAGCCGACAGGGCTGGAAGAGCACCCGAGTGACAGGATGTTATGATATTGGTTGGGTGAGAGTCCCGAGTAGATCTCGCTGACCGGGCTTCCACTAGCCGACAGGACAGAAGAAGCACTCGAGTGGCAGGATGTTATGATATTGCTTGGTTGAGACCCGAGTAGATCCCGTTGACCGGGCTTCCACTAGCCGGCAAGGCTGGAGGAGCATTCGAGTGGCAGGATGTTATAATATTGGTTGGTTGAGAGCCCTGAGTAGATCTCGCTGACCAGGCTCCCACTAGCCGGCAGGGCTGGAAGAGCACTCGAGTGGCAGGTTTGGTGTGTGGCATGCAAAGTCTACATGCCCGTGTGGTTTGGGTGCGTTGCTTATGTTCATGCACACCACCATCATAGTACCAACCTCGACCATCGAGCTACTAAGTGTATTTTTTTAGCTATGCTTCCAACAAGAATGGTTACAAATGTTACCATCCTTCAAATCAAAATATGCTGACCTCCATGGATATCACCTTCCATGAACACATTCCTTTCTTTACTCAATCTCCACTTCGGGGGGGGGGGGGGGATAGATTGAAAGTGGAAACCTTTCTTTCTTCCTACTCAGTCCTTCACTTTTTTGTCACATGTGTCCTCGCCCTTACAAAGTGATGGAGATAATGTTATGACACCGGATCATTATGTCATTGTTTATAAGAGACAAATACAACCCAAACACATCCCAGCAACTAGGGGTGTAAGCCGGAACCAACCAAACCGCCTAACCGAACAACCAAACCGCACAGTTCGGTTCGGTTTTAGTAGCTCACGGTTCGGTCACGGCTCCAATTTTTGAAAAACCGCGTGGTTCGGTTCGGTTCCCAGTGTCAAATCGAACCGAGTCAAACCAAACCAAACCATATTAGCTTTACTTATATTTTATTTTATTAGGAATACTTTATTTCATAAGCTCTAAGCATAATTTATAAAAAATAAACAATATAATTATTAACTTTTACTGTTTTATGCTGAGTATAATATATTAATTAAGTCTTGGCAGCACAACTATTTTTAACATGAATTTTTTTCATTTATTTTTAACATTAACATTTTTCATTAAATGATAGCTTCATGATTCTGTGTCACTTTCTTTCTATAGTAGGATTAAAGGGAGAAACTATTCTTGATTAGCCACACAAAATCTATACATATGTCGGGATAAAAAATTAGTTGGTGATTTTTTTCATTATGACGATAACTTCGACAATGTCTTGCTCTGACATTAATACCCTCATCAATGCTAGTATTGCTCTTGTCAGTTCCCATTAGCAATTTTTTTTTCTTTTAAATATTTAACCACTCAAACCGAACCGAACCAAACCGAACGGTTCGGTTCGGTTTCAATGGTGTTCGCGGTTCGGTTCGGTTTCAGATTTATTGAACCACACGTGGGTGATTCGGTTAGCGGTTTTGATCAAAAACCGAACCAAACCAAACCGTTACAACCCTACCAGCAACTCCAATAATCTCAACCTCTGGTAAATACTGAGTCGACAAGTAACTCATATGATACTACCCTACTTATTCTAATCTTGTTTCTAATCCTAATCAAGTGGATCTTGACCTTCCCAAGTGCCGACAAGTAACTCATATGACACTACCCATCTAATCTTGTTTTTGATCCTAATCAAGTGAATCTTAATCTTCCCATTGCCTTAAGGAAAGAAAACTGCACCTCCATCAATTATCTTATTTCTTCTATTATCTCTGCAAAAAAAATTTCTATGCAGAACAGATTATTAACTCATCTCTTGATTCCATATTAATCCCAACATCAATACATGAACGTTAAAGGATAAGGCCTTGGAAAAAGCCATGAATGAGAAGATTAGAGCTCTGAACAAGAATGAAATTTGGGATATGGTTTCAATGCAAAAAAACAAAATATGTGGGGTGCAGGTGGATCTATTCCTCAAAATACAAGTTTGATAGCACCATGGATCGGTATAAGGCAAGGTTGGTTGCAAAAGAGTTCACTCAAACATATGGAATAGATTACCGGGAAACTATTACACCAATATCAAAAATGAATATAGTGAGAGTTCTCCTTTCACGTATGCTCAGCTCAACTAGAAATTACATCAATTTAATGTCAAATATATATTTCTTCATGAAGATCTTGAGGAAGAGGTATATATGAATATCCAACCTAGTTTTTGCTCCAACAATAATGAGAATCAAGTGTGTAAGATAAAGGTCTTGTATGGGCTTAGGCAATCCCCAGGGCTTGGTTTGGGAGATTCTCCAAAGTTAAGCTAACGTTAGTGTATAACATAGTCAAGTTGATAACACATTGTTCTTCAAACATTAATAGGAAGGTAAACTCATCTCGTTACTTATGTATGTCGACAATATTATCATTTCAGGGAATGATATAGCCGAGAGCAAATTGCTAAAGGAAAAGTTAGCAGACGAATTTGAGAAAAAAGACATAGGAAGACTGAAGTACTTTCTAGAAATTGAAATTGCCTAGTTTAAAAGAGGAATCTTTATCTTTCAGCAAAAATATGTTCTAGATCTTCTCAAAGAGTTAGAGAAATTGGGATGCAAGACTAGTAATGTTCTCATTGATCATAGTCACGGAATATAAAATGCTGAAGAAAGCTGATGTAAACTCAACTTAGGGTTTTAAAATAATAAAATATTTTTAATCAAAAAAATTATTATTTATTTTAAAATAAAATTAGAACTTAGAAAATAAAGTGATTTGTTTAATTTTTTAGGGGGGGGGGGGAGGGGGAGGGGGGGGGGAGCGGCCAAATCGAGCTTTCGCGCAAAATCACTTTCAACGCTGGATTTTCGTAAAACCATTAATAATTATTTGCGAAAAACTCTTGAGTTGAATCGTTGCGAGTTTCATACATCCACAAACATAATCATGCACGTAATAATTTTTGGATAACGGTGTTTCAAGCGATTGAACGTTCAGCGCAAGCTCTTGATCAATTAAATGATTGCATAAATTTAAAGTTAACTAACGGAGCAGAGAAGGGGTGAAATTACCACAACAGAACAGTCGCAATCACATTCAGAAGCAGCAATATAGGGGCAATTCCTGTCGGGCCTTTGCTAGAAATGTTTGCTGGAGTCGACAGCAAACAGGCCACGTGAGGAGTCAGGTGGCTGCAGGAAGGAGGCATTGACACAGTTTCCGCCGACCGCTTGTTGGAAGTATTTACTTGAGTCGGCAGGAGTCGACCGCGGGAGGAACCAGGCGGCCACCGGCGGGAAAGGATAAAGTTTCGCCTGGCATGGACTGCTGGAGGCCGGAGATCCGTCTGTAGAGGCACCGGTTTGCGGCAACAACAAAGCCGCCGGCGGCAGAAGCTGGAAAGAGGGTCGGCGAACCCTGCAGGACTGCCGACGAGGAATTCTGGCAGCGGCAGTTGTAGAGTCCGCAAAGGGGCGCAACAGTGGCAGGGCGAGGCTGTTGTCAGCTAGCTGTGTTGTCGTTGTCGAGAGGGAGGAACTGTACGGGCAGGGAAGAGGTGACCGACAATGCAAGAATTGATAAAAGAATCAATTCATGTTGTCTGGTTCTTCTCTCCTTCCTCCTGACTGGTAATATTTACATACAACCAATTGATTTTTTTCCTAAGTTGGCCTTTTCCATATTAAAACTTCTCTTCCAATTCTTTTAAATGGCTGAAAATTGCACAATATTATTTTCCTGATTTACTTGATCCCTCCTTTTGGTAATGAATTTCTTCTATAATATTACATTCGAATATTATTTCTCAAACTTTACTTCCAATCTTCATGTCCCAGTATTTATTTCCCAACAACAATATTCTACCTTTTTTTAATTTATATCTTTTAAATTACTGGACCTATTTATTTAGGGTCTCATCGGCCAGCCAAACCAACGAGTCAAACATTTTTTAAATAAAAGCAGGTGCCCCAAAAAGAAAACACATGACAATAAATAAATGCATAGTAAATAAAACTCCACGACGCATGATGACGTCATGAAAATTTGAATGCGACGGATGATGCATCAATTCTCCCGGGGTTGAAAGAGCTTGACCTCGGCGAGACTTTGCAAAAACTGGCAATTGAGAGATCTGACATCATCACTGGTGCTAGATCGAGTAGAATATCTGGAGCCTCAACGGGTGACTCAACTTGTGGCCCAATGTGCTTCTGATCATGAACTAAACCAAACCACCTGCAGTAAACAATCACCAGACCTACAATCACCAGACCTACCTTTGAAAAGTACATCTCAAGACGATAACGACCGACCGTGAGTTTGTAATTTTCAATTGTTGCTCGCTAAAGATTAGCAGTAATTTTATGCAATTCCATTAGATAATTAATATGAGCTTGCACATCGAGGAAATACGTTCATGGAATGAAAGATGATGACGGTCAGGTGAACGGGGCAATGCATAGAAAATCTCATAAGGAGATATAGTAAGAGAGCGGCTTTTAGAATTATTACTTGTGAATTTTGCTTGTGGAGGTACACGATCTCATTGCTTTAAATTTGTCCTGATTAAACACCTAAGAAGGTTCTCCGAACTATGATTAACAATTTCAGTCAATTCATCGGTTAAAGAATAATTAGCACTACTAAACTCGAGTTTGCTGCCCCCTCGACCCCATAATATGTTTCAAAATTTTGATATAAAATATTTAATATAATGTTGCAATTTCGCAAATCCGCTCACGTCTAACTTAATATTACAAATTTTAAAGTTGATTCCAATTTTATCTTTTACAAATTTCAAAAGAAATCCCTTAAAACGTGTATCCATGTTAGGAGTGAAAATTATTGGAGTTCTCGTTATCCTTAAAAGTTGAGTTTTCATAAATATATTGATAATTTGAAAATAAAATTTTTCAAACATATTTATGTTCATAGGATGATGTAATGACATAAAATGATATTCTCCAAAAATGAAATCAATATATGGTGGTGACACTAGTGCTATGAATGACAAGTGTTCTTCAACCAAAATGTCAATGGGCTCACGTGTTGGTGGTTGAAGTGGGCTAGGAGCAGCAGGGCATATGTAGATCAAGTTTATGTCTCGTGAGATGAGGGTCTCATTACTAGTCAACTCCTCCGGCAGAAGTGAGATTACAATTGTGTCATCTGGGGTGAGTGACACAACTAGTAAATTCTTTCTGGAGCGGGGCCTCGAGAATAAACTCGATGGCTAAGGGTTGTGATTCAGTGCGAACACATTGAAAAACCTCTTTAGTCAGGATGGGAGGATGAAGAGGATGAAATTCCTTTTGTTGGAGTTGGGGCTCAGGAAGGAACTCCTCGACTGAAAGGAGTGGTGTAGTGGAGACTAGTGGGGCCAATGTGCTCGTGGGGGAAACAACGAGGCTAGATAGAGGACTATTAACAATTTGAAGTCCGGGTTCTACTAGTTGATACGTAGTTGGGACGTAATCAGGAAGAATATTTTGCTTACGTATTGTCATTTCAAGATTGTGCACATCAGTGCACAACCCATTCAGATTCTGCTTGAGTTCAGTAGTGACGAACTCAATGTTTTTCAATAAAGTTTTCATACGTTCTTCAAAATCCGACATTTTTATTTATTATTATTATTATTGTTTAAACAACACCAAACATAACTAATTTTTAAAAATAGATTTTTTAAAATAAGGATTTAAATTAAAGTCAATAACTTTTTTTCAATTTTAAAATAAGATATGATTTTAAAATCTTAAATATAAAATAAAGTTTTTTTAATTAAAAGGACAAAAAAATTGATTTTTTTTAAAACCGGATCGCGTGATTCGCGATAGAAGCAAATCACGGTTTCTCTGATACCAAACTGATGTAAACTCAACTTAGGGTTTCAAAATAATTAAATATTTTTAATCAAAAATTTTATTATTTGCTTTAAAATAAAACTAGAACTTAGAAAATAAAGTGATTTGTTTAATTCTTTAAAGAGGGGGGGGGGGGGGAGTGGTCAAATCCATTTTTCGCGCAAAATCACTTCCAACGTTGGATTTTTGTAAAACTGTTAATAATTATTTGAGAGAAACTCTTGAGTGTTTTTGAGTTGAATCGTTGCAAGTTTCATACATCCACAAGCATAATCATACACGCAATAATTTATGGATAACGGTATTTCAAGCGATTGAATGTTCGGGGCAAGTTCTTGATCATTTAAATGATTGCATAAATTAAAAGTTAACTAACGAAGCAGGAAAGGGTTGAAATTACCACAACAGAACAGTCGCAATCACATTCTGAAGCAGCAGTATCGGGTCAATTCTTGTCGGGCCTTTGCTGGAAATGTTAGCTGGAGTCGACAGCAAACAGGCCACGGGAGGAGACAAGTGGCTGCCGGAAGGAGGTGTTGACACAATTTCCGTCGGCCGCTTGCTGGAAGTATTTACTTGAGTCGGCAGGAGTCGACCACGGGAGGAACCAGGTGGCCATCGACGGGAAAGGATGAAGTTCAGCCTTGCGTGGACTGCTGGAGGCCGGAGATCCGTCTGTAGAGGCGACGGTTTGCGGGAACAGCAAAGCCGCCGACTAGGGGTGCAACTCGGATCGGTTCGGTTCCACTCAGAACCAAGAAGAAACATGTATAGGTTCGGTTCCAAATTTAAATTGGGAACCAGAATCGACCCACGGTTCTAAATTGTAGAACCGGAACCGAACCAGAAATATTGGTTCGGTACTTGGTTCCTTAAATTTAGTGTGTAAATATATTGCACTAGAAAAAATAAATTCAAAACCAATGTTTATAAATCAAAGAAATTATGAGACCTTAAACTTGCATTGCTCCAAAATCATGATTTTTATATTACTAAATACATTTAATAATTTCATCATACAACATTTCATATTCAAAGATTCTAATAATTAAGCAAAAGTTCAACATTATCAAAATATAAACAAATAATTTATAAAATTACATATGAAATACCTCTATCAAACTAATTATTCATCAATCTCTTTCAAAAGCTTCTTGCTCATCACAAATATATTTTTGATACCTAAATTCAATAACTCGGTTTTCGGGTCGGTTCTGGGTACCCGAGTGTAAGAACTGAGAACCAAACCAAGTGGTCGGTTCTGAAAATTTTGGATTCAGAACCGAACCGAGACACATAAGAACCGATCTGAACCGCTCAATTCGGTTCGGTTCCGGTCCGGTTCTTCGATTATTTTTGCACACCCCTAATGCCGGCGGCAGAAGCTGGAAAGAGGGTCGACGAACTCTGTCGGATTGCCGACGAGGAAGTCTGGCAGTGACAGCTATAGAGCCAGCGAAGGGGCACATCAGTGGCAGGGCGAGGCTGTCGTCATCTGGCTGTGTTGTCGTTGTCGAGAGGGAGGAACTGTATGGGCGGGGAAGAGGTGAACGACAATGCAAGAATTGATACAAGAATTAATTCATGTTGTCTGGTTCTTCTCTCCTTCCTCCTGACTGGTAATATTTATATGCAGCCAATTGATTTTTTCCTAAGTTGGCCTTCTCGAAATTAAGACCTCTCTTCCAATTCTTTTACATGACCGAAAATTGCAGAATATTATTTTCCTGATTTACTTCCTCCCTTCTTTCGGTAATTAATTTCTTCTGATAATATTACCTTCAAATATTCTTTCCCAAATTTTACTTCCAATCTTCATGTCCCAATATTTTTTTCCAAACAAGAGTATTCTACCTTTTTAAAATTTATATCTTTTTAATAATTTTCAGCTTGTCTGTGATGCGAAAAAGAGACGAGCACGAGCTTTTGGCCCATTCGGGGCTGATTTGACGACTTACCATATATGGCGTGCCCGGATCAACGATCGGACTCCGCAGATGTGTCCGGATCCGTGTCGCAAGTAGAGATCATAGATTAGTTAATTTTTATTGATTTATTTTCATGTATTTTAGTGGTCTCTCCTACCGGTCAATCATAGTCGTTGATACGGATGCCCTAGTGTCTTGTTGTATTATAAATATTGGTCTAAGAGGCTGAACCAAGACATTGCAGAATTTTGAAGAAGCATTCTCGGATTCCAGCGATCACCCCTTGGTGCCGACGTCGTGGAGCCCTAGGTGACGATTCCTAGGTTGGTTTTCTTCCCCCTTATCCTTCCCCTAACCCTTGCCATCGTTTTCCACCTCTCAAACCTCAGATCCACACGATGCAGCTCTCCATTCCAGCCCCCGAAGCCGTCGGCCTGCTGCCCTCTTGCAGCCGCCCAACCCGCCACCTCCTCTCCAGTCCGCCGCCCCTCAACCGCCGCTACAGGGCCCTCGACCCCCTTGTCCTCTCCCCACTACCCAGTCGACCAGCCCTCACCCCTCCCCACCGCCGGCCACCTCCTAAAACTGACCTAACAGCCCGCCGGCCTCCACCTCCCCCCTCCTCCCCAATCCGCCAACTTCCCCTTCGTGGATCCAACGTCCTAACAATCCTAAAATTCTAGATCAATCCAAATCTAGGATTATAGCCTCCTGATCCGTTATTTTCACCACTCATACTTTCCATTTTTGCCAGGATCCGACCCTAAATAGCGGATCCACCCCTCTTTGGCCCGGATCTACTCGTACGAGGTCGGATCTACCCATTTCCCGCCCGATCGCATCATTTACCGCCGAGGACAACCACCGCCTTCATTTTCACGCCGCCGGTTCCACCTCCGATCGCCGATCTACACATCCGGACCCAAATTCTTCAGTGTCTCGGTTCAGCCTGCTACTTTGTGAGTTTCTTGTGGTATTTGCTTATTTGATTTGACATTTTCATTGGTGGATTAATGTGTTGTGATTCTTGCTAGTAGAAAATTGATTTCGATACACTATTAATTTGCAGGAGGAGCTATTCGCCGCGCGTTTTGCTTTGGCCCACCGAGCGGAGGAATTCCATTATAAAATTGTCGAATTAATTAATTGCTTTCAATTTCAAATATTTGCGTGCTGTTAGACGATTTCATCGCTCCAATTTATTTGTCGTCGTAACTGACGGCCGCATTGCATTTAGGATTATACTAGAGAGTCTCCTTTGCATTTACACCTAGAGTCGTATGTTTTACGCACCCCTTAGCCTACCTTACATCAGTCTGTTACGTCCTAATGACTAAAATTAATGAACCTATTTATTCAGGGTCTCATCAGCCGGTTAAACTAACGAGCCAAACATTTTTTTTAAAAAAAAGAAAGTGCGCCAAAAAGAAAATACATGACAATAAATAAATGCATAGTAAATAAAACTCCACAACGCATGATGACGTCATGAAAAAGTGAATGTGACGGAGGATGCATCAAAAGCCCAAAGATTAATAAAGCTCAAAATCAGAGATTGGTTGGAAAACTAATATATCTAGCACATACAAGTCCTGATCATGCATATGCGGTTAGTGTCATCAACCAATTTATGCATGATCCAAGGACCAGACATCTATAAATCGTAGAATGAATCCTTCAATATCTCAAGAACACTCCATGACAAGGATTGTTGTTTAAAGGGGGTGAAAGACTATCTCTAAAGACATACACATATGTTCATTATAGAAGATCTTTGGTTGTAACTTCGTAAGTGGCAATTTTATCACCTTGAAGAGTAAGAAACAAAATTTTGTGGCTAGATCTAGTATTAAAGCTAAGTTTAGGGCTATGAAACAAGGCATATGCGAACTAATATAGATGAAAATTCTATTGAATGATCCAAAAAATAAGTACGAGATTCCAATGACATTGTTTTATGATAATAAGTATGCAATCTTCATTGTCACGCCTTCTAGTCGGTGTGCATGATTTTCACTCAGGTGGTCGTCGCATTCGTGATAACTTTTATTCATACCTCCTGGAGAGCCCCTTGATGTGTCACGTTCCTTGAGAGACATTTGGCTCTTTATGAGCTCGTATTTGAGTGTAAATGTCTCACACGGTCACCTAAACACTCATCATACACTAGATAAGTTTTTCTACATTTCACCGAGAGAGCTTCCTGATAATAGACCACCACATCTTAAAAACACCCCGATCATTATTAGATTTTCTCATATAGAGCATGTTGTGTCTATCGTATATCATTTACATCATTGACATGAGTCTGTTGCGTCATTTCATCATTATTTGTATGTGTCTGTTGAGTTGTTTGTCCACCGTTTGCATGTGTGGCATAAGTCGGTCCGATGGAGAATTCCTAATGGTAATAAATCTTGTAAATCACATGCGGATGTTCACTGGCAAGAGCAGGTATTTCATGAAGCCGAGCAGGTGATGATGAGAATCTGCGTTGTGAGGCTCCGTGCGAGGCTTGCTAAAAGTTTGAGTGTTAGGCGCATCGGTACAAATGCTTATGAGCTGGACATCCCCGCGAGCATGGGTATCCATCAAGTGTTCAATGTCCAGGACCTGACGCCATACTTTGCACCTTACGAGTATTTGGGCCCATATCTAGGCGGCCCTCTCAATCCTTTACCACTGTTTTTACCACCCACCACTTAGCCTACCCTTGAGCTTTTGTTACCACATTCATTGCCCCGTGCTCAACCCACCTCTGACCTCCACCTACCCAGGATTCTGTACCCAACGATTTCACCATTGGCACCTAAAATCCCACTGGATCCTTCTACTAGTGTATTGAGAGACGAGCTTATCACTGAGATCATTATGCGTGAATCTGTCCCCTCTACAGGCGGTCTTGTGTGTCGTTACCTGGATCGCTGGCACGGACGACCCTTCACCGGAGACACCTGGATGCTACCAAATGAGCTTGATTGATTCCCCCCTAAACTTCGACTTCAGTACGACCGTCTCCATTCATCGGAGATGTAAACTTTTCAGTCTAGATGAGTTGATTGGAGAGGATACTTTCCTAGTGACGACACTTGGACGACTTCTAGTGGACCTCATCAAGTCTTACCTGGCATACATCGAGAGAATTCCAATCCATATTCATCGGGAGATGAATTCCTTCAAGTCGGAGAGAATGATGTGAAGCGGAGACGTGCACCTACAGCGGAGGATGAGTTTTGGGCCGCTCGGGGTTGATTGGCGACTTATCATATGTAGCGTGCCCAGATCGATGATCCGACTCCGCGAATGCGTCCGGATTTGTGTTGCAAATCGATTTCATCTATAGCTTTATATTTTTTGAATTTTATTTCATGTAGTTTTGGCCCCGAAACCAATGGTCAATTATAGTCGTTGATTCTGGGTGCTATAATTTCAGATTCTTATAAATATGATGTTTAAGGTTGCAGTATTTTTCATTGTTGAATGTGTGGAGAGTTTCATCCTTCATTCCGGTGATCCTTTTCCGTGGTGCCAACTCCGTGGAGCCCCCTTGATGACGACTCCTTGGGTAAGTTGTACCTTCTTTTGATTTTCCAGCCCTATCCCCCTCCTTCCTTACTGTCCAGCTGCCAGTCAGCCATCTGTCCAGCCACCTCCATCCCTCCAGCCGTCTCCCAGCAGGCTGTCCGACCACCTTCTGTAACACCCAAAACTTACGTCGCGTATTAAATCAATTTCAGGGTCCGAGCGCGAGCATAATTAATCAAATCGAAGACTTGTTGAGGTAATAATCTATTCTTAATTAATTTATTATGTATGATAATTGTATAATGAAGTGTCGGCTTGAAATGTTTCATTATGCGTAGTGGTACTTCTAGTCGCGACGATCAATGTTGCACGTGCGTTTGCATTGACAGAAAAATCAGCCCCCATTCTTATCAGATATCAATAATAATAAAATTAATAGGTGAGCAAATTTTACCCCCTCTAATAACCGGTTCACGGTTATACAACCGTATGAGAACCGCTCCTTTTAAGCCATGCCCCTCCATCCCGATAACTCCCATCCATAATCCTGAACGGAAACTTTCCGCAGTTCGCAGGTCCGCGCCTCCGTCTCCAGCAGCCTCGCCGCTCGCGGGTGATCTCTGGAGCCCTAGCTGGCCCTTGTTTCTGTGCCGGATTCCAGCACCGCCCCCCCCCCCCCCCACAGTAGGCTCCGACGATCTCTTCCCTTCCATCCAGTGTCGGGTAAAGCATCATTCCTAACCCTAGCCGGTGTTAGAAGTTTCCTCTTCCGCCATTTTTGGTGTCAATGAGTATGTTTTACCGTTTCTCCTTCTATTCTAGGGTTTCTTCATTTCTATTTTGTGGCTACATCCCTGGGTTTCCAATTTAAGATTTTTAAGGGAGGTTTTCATTTTCTAAAGTTAAGATTTCAACGGTTTTTGGAATTTTCCCCGCCTTTAGATCGAGGTAACACATACGTTTATGTTCTTGTTCCTCCGTGATTATATAATTGCCATCATGAGTATTTTCCATCGAAAAACCTAAGGGGGAAAACATTAAAGTTAGGTTTATCGATGAATTTAAGATTTTTGATGGTCGTTGGAGCAAGGGATTGGAGAAGTTCTTAGCGGTCAGATCTTTTGGGAAGGAAAACCATGTCACCTCGATGTGTGTACGAGCGTCGAAGCGTCGCAGTAAGAAATTCGACTCCTTTTAGTCCAGTAGTTCAGATTATTTTAATTCGTGTATTAAAAATGTTGGTATATGCACTTAGATTTACAAGTTCTTATAGTTAGAACCAGGTCAAAGGGGTAGAATACGCTTAGGCTTAGTTTAGCATAATCAGTATCATGAGAATCCTAAGCCCAGAGTATTAAACTAGAGTCCTATTTCGTGTTAGACTCACTGAACATCAGTCTAAGTGAAATTCAGTAAAAAGTGGCGAGGAAGGATTACCCTCGCGACCCTGGTGGAGGCACACTACCGTATTTCCAGGGCCAGTAGGCCACCACTCGTATTTCAAGCTCAGGGTCGATGACCCTTGTTTCAGATATGAAACTCCTCAGATAGGAGTCTGTGTTCCATTTAAGGGACACGCAGTTCAGGGCACCATCAAGCTTGCCAATCAGAATGCAGTTTCTAGTTGTGCACAGTCGTCCTTAGTGACATGAGTTAATAAGATGTCAGTGAAACGAGCTGAAACTTACAACATATATAACTTGAAAACTTCAGAAATCAACGCTTTGTACAGATAATAAAGAGTGTGTCTGATCACACGATAAGTTGAATTCATGTCAAACCATGATTTCAAGTGTCACGTTTAATATTAGAATAAATAAACAAACTTTTAATTTCAAGTATTACTCACTTGAATGTTTTCTTTAAGTGTTGCTGAAGGTAGTAGTTTTTCTTACTTTTCAGTGGGTCTGACCCATTTGGAACTTGTTTTACAGGGGGCTCAGGTCAGGGAATTCGCTTAGGATAGGCGGCGCAGTCTTCAGTCGTCAGTTTGTTCAGTTGTACAACTGTCGTTGTACTTTACTTTTATTTACAGACATTTGTATTTGTTATACTTCACACATGTTTTTGATATATCAGTAATTTCAGTTTGACGATAACTAAGTCCCTTAGTGATATATTTTCAGTTTTAGTTGGCTCTGTGAATTCAGATTGACAATGTACACTTTTAACTTTAGTATTACTTCACTTTTCGGCTGTAAGTCTTTTTTCTTAGCACTTTCATTACTTTTACCTGTTTTATATCAGTTTATATACCGTTACTTAGTTTACTTGTTATCGTGGACCCGGCCGGACTGTTGATTCCTGTTAAACTTGGTTAGGGTGTTACACCTCCACCCATCCAGCCGCCTACCAGCAGGCCGCCACCCTTCCTCTGCCAAGCCCCAGCCCATCTCCACCCTCTCTACCCTTGTCCAGCAGGCCACCGCCCCTCACCCATTAGTCGCCGACCCTAGTTCCCCGCCCAGAACCCGCGTAAAAGCCCCTCCCTCCTTGTCCAGCAGCTGCCGCCCTATTTCCCTCTCCCATAACAGCTAGCCGCCTACTCCCTTGCTGTCACCGCCCCTCCACCAAGATTTGGGGCACTCCAACCCAAATCTACCCCTCCTCACCCCCTATTTGCTACCATCAATTCCCCAACCCGTGGATCCATCTCCCAACACCCGATCATCGCCAAATCTGTCCAGATCTGGGCATTCCAACCTAGATCTAGCCTTCCCCTAGCCCGATCCGGACCATCCACCACTGGAATCCCTCTTTGAACCCCCCCAACGTTCAAATCTATTTCATTGGCAGCAACCCTAAATTTGTGGTGTTTTTGTATTGGTTTTGGGTTGTAAACATTGTTATGGTTTAGATATTATGTGTTTGCTAGGGATTATATATTATGTTATTTGTTCATTGAAATGTCTCTAACTGCAGGAAGGACGGATTTGTCGCGCGCTCGTGCTTTGACCCTCCATACGTAGGAAAACCAAAACTTCTTCGCTTAAGTAAATTATTTTGCTTTGCTTTGAAATATCTGCCCGATCCCAACTATAGTGGGATAAAAGCTTGAGTGTTGTTGTTGCTTTGAAATATCTACGTGGGATTTAATTATTTATTATGAACACACCGTCAGATTTGCATGACATGTAGGGTTAGGTCACCGTCTATCTGCCGCCTATAGATTCATCCTGCGTCAAGTGGTTGGTGAAGAATGTCGTTAACGGCAAGATAAGTGGTAAACAATCTCCTATCATTGTACTCACCGCCATTATCATTATGCAAAACATGAATAACTCCACCAAACACTCGTAACCATTTCATGAAAGGTGCAAAAACAACTAAATACGTCACTCTTTCTTTTTAACAAATAAACTCACGTAGTACTAGAAAAACAATCAATAAAAATCACAAACCATTTATATTCAGACAAAGATAACACAGGGAAGGACATAAAACATCAGAGTTAATCACATCGAATGGAGAAGAACTAGGAAGAGATACATGATTTCTACCGTGACGAGCATGTTTCGACAATTCACAAGCATCACAAGAAAATGACTTAGGAACGTTTAGTAAAATATAAAGGGGAGGGGTGCCCAAGGCGTTGATGCCAATGTCAGATGTCAAGCAGAGTAGGAGCACTGGTGGTGGAGAGCGCACTTAGAGGAAATTGCTGGTCCAACAAGTATAGTCCGCCAACATTTCTATCACTGCCAATGTTTCGCTTTGTAGCCAGATTCTGAAAATACACAAACATGAGGAAAGAAAATAACTGAGCAATTTAACGAATTAGATAAATGACTAACGAACGAGAGATTGCGAGGAAATGATGGTACAAGCAATACAGAAGAGAGGGAACACATAATTGTTTCTCAGTCAGAAAGGAAAGGAAACCATTAGTTGCAATAACTTTATCACGGCATGAGAGAGGAGTATAAGAGGTAAAATTGGATGAGATTCCTATCATATGACCAATAGCCCCAGATTCAATGTTCCACTCTGATCAAGATGGCGCAGCATGGGCACTCGAGATAACTGAAATGGTGAAGGCAACGACATAAGCAGTGGTTGCAGAATTGGACTGTGAACAGAACATGCAGTGAAATACCTCCAGCTCCTCAACAGAAGGACCCCTGAGGGAATACCATCCTCATAAACATCACTAGCATGGGCAAAATACTGTGAGCAAGAACCTGACTGTCGGGCACCACCACGGTTACTGTTTTGACCACGACCACTTATCCCCAGACCAGGGGGGGTCAAGATGAGGATACAAGTGCTAATATGTCTCTTTAGTTTGACCTTTCCTCCCGCAGTCACCACACATAAGAGTGTGAGTGGGAGGACCACGACCAATCCCATCAAGAGTGGATTGATGTGTCTAAGTAGTAGGAGCAAGTGAGCGGCGACGATTATCATCATTTAGAATCATGTTGAGACGGAAGAGGCTCACAATGAAGAACATGTAAGCAAATAGTATCGAACTCCATGTTGAGGCCCATAAGGAATGCATGCACCTGAAAGCGCTCGCTGTCCTTCAAATGGTTGGCGGCATCCACAGTGAATGCATGAAAATAATCCAGTTCTTGATATAGAGTCATAGACATTCAAATTTTGAGTACTAGGCAGATACGGACAAGGATTCCTGTTTCAGTTCCAAAACACAACGAGTGAGCTAATATATTTGAGTCGAGATACCAACGAACGAGTAGATCTCATGGGCTTGAGTCAAATTCGACGATCATAGTCCATGAGCATATAACTATGGTACACCAGAGGGGACATGGAATGGAGTAACCATGAGACAACCAAAGAATTGTCCGCATCCCATTTCCTCCATGAGGGATTGAATTGTGGTGGTTCAACAACGATTTCATCAATATGCCCAAACAACTGGTGACTACGGATAGCATGTTGAGCGGCCCCGGACCATTCAAGATAATATGTGTCATCCAAAATTATAGTGATCTTCAATGACCCAGATTGCCCGTGGCTCCAACGGGGGCACTCGTAGGAACAATTCGAGGAAAAGACGAGATATCTAAAGAATCATCCATGGGCAAGGAAAGGGAGCCCATTCGAAAAATAATCGATCGTAATGGATGGTATGAAGAAGCATCATATCCTACGAACCTCTCTTAGATCGCTCCACTAGGGAGGACAGCATATGATGTGACCATGATGTTTATGATGGCTGTCATGGGAAACAGCAGCCGGAGACCAACATCGTCATGTTGGACGGGCGGAGAGAAGCCAAAGGATGTTGATGTTGGAGAAAACCTGGGAAGGAGAGAAGTTGTTGCGGCCCTGGACCGAAGGAGCTGCGCTAGGTAGCGAGAAAGAAGACGCCATAACTTGCGACGAGCAGAGGAAGTGCCGAGCAGCGCTTGAGGAAGAGGACAACATTGGGATCGACTGGAGCCGAAGAGTAGTGGACGAGCGACGAGAGCGAGAAAGCTAGTCGGTTCGAGCGGCGAGAGGCGCAGGAGCAAGCAGCAAGCGACACAAGCCATGTGACATATCACGTGGAGATACAGCAATACTAGAGCGGAATATAAAAATATTAACATTCAACTTGAATGACATTTTCCAAGATATCATTTCAAGACTTCAAGTGTACATTTAAAACCTAAATTTCACCTGCATCCTTATAAAGATACATGGGTTAACCAGACACCATTCTTGTTAGTCAAATATATTTGATACCTCTATATTTTTTTCTCATGAAGATTGGGTGTTCAATTGGTGATGGGAGTTCAATTGATAATGGGAGTTCAATTGATAATGGGAGGTCAATTGAGAACTCTTTACCAAGGAGTTCGGGTGTTCGATCTCCGGCCTCAATAACCTACCGCAATGTGGTCATTGTGGAGAGCTGGTTTGGGGTGCATGAATTGTAGTCTTGATAATGGCTGGAAGGCTAGGAGAGAAGCCAACAGCCCCTCGGTGGATTCCAGGGTGTGCCTGTCCTGCATCACAGTGGATATATGATTTAGAGGTCACTCAATTTTGGGTGTTCCAATATATGTGTTCTTACACAGGTAAGGATATCAAGCTCGTTCCCTCACGTCCCAAAGAATTGAAAATTAATAATAAAAAATAACCCACGTCTCCAATCAAGGAAATAAAAAAAATCAGTTCTCAATCACAAACAATTTAAGGATATTGATGAGTAAAAAATCATGTTCATTTTAACAGCTAAAGAAAACAAGAGTGAAGAAAGAAAATCCTAATAAAGTGAGTTTGGTTCTCCAAAAGTTTAATGATCTTATACTAGGGACTTGCCTCATTTGCAATATATTCAACATGTCAATGATTTGATGCTTGGATTATCCTTACCTAATCTTGCTCGCAATAGGATGAGTCATGCCGTGCATGCTAAGTTGAAAGCAGAGGTAAGTAAACTTTTATGTAAAGGTTTCATCAAGAGAAGTAATAAAATTTATGCATTTTTCCAGGGCTATTGACAAAAAATATGGATGGGGGTTTGTGATTTGCAGTAAGAGTAGAGCCATCAAAAAATCATTATAAGGTAGAGGTTCCTCTTTAGATAGGATAGTAAGATCTCAGTGGTTTACTAAAATTGATTTAAGATAGGGATGTCATCATATTCATATTAGGCATGTGATAACTTGAAGGTTGTGTTCTAAAAATGCTCTCTGTGAATGGTGTCATACATTCTGAGTTGGCCAACATTCCCTCCTTTCAATACTCCTTGCATAATTTCCTATAATTTCACTTTTCTCAATCTTAATCACACTCCTCTCCTTTTACTTGATCAGCAACCATAATATAATCATCCAAGAGCAAAGCAGTACTCTACAATAGATAGCATTCTTCATATCTTGGTGGCGTGTGAGCTCTAGATCAATGGGAGTCAGCAGATAAGGTGTTGGTTGGTGACAAGGGTTGTAGTAGACATATTGTTTCGCTTTATTAGCACAACAAGATCAGCAAATTAGGTCTTCAATGATGCAAGTTTAACCAGTGGTGCACCGACGTCACATATTTGTCTACTCACATTTTTCAAGTCTCCCTTCAAATCTTTCAAATCGCATCCATCATGTCAATGTGAATCAAATTAGCATTGTGAATGAAAAGATGAAAATTGGCATTACGAGCATAATACTCCTCATAGTTGATATTGTGGTATCTGGGCATTGTGCCAAAGGATGCAAATCAATTGAACAACTGGAGGGAGTTGCTCCACTAAGGAAAATAGCAAATAACTATCATGTTGGACTGTATCAGATGAATAATACATAAAACACAGATATTCTGCTGGTCTGTACATCAGTAGTCAGAAAGGAGACACTCTGAGAGACAAGGTTTTTGGAGTTGAAGGTCTTGATACTTGAAGGACTAGGGCAGATCAATAGAGGTCTCAATCATGCGAGTAGTTGTCAAAATTGGGTCGCAAAGAGCAACTGTCGAAAGTTGTCAAAGAGGAGGAACAAAAAAAAAATCATGCATCGACAAAATGATGAGTCATTGAAGCTACAAAGGCAATTCGTACAAGAATTTGTGCCTTACAATCCTTGAAGAAGTTGTAGTCCACAATCATCAAAGAAGTCATGGCCCACATTCATTACCAGGAGGAGTGTAGTGAGTAATAATATTATTTGTATTTGTATTTACATTATTTTCCTATTCTTTATATAATGCCGCACTATTTGGTGTAATGTATTGTGTAATGTATTGGTGTAATGTCTTCTTCTTCTTAGTTCGTGAATACTGAATAGTGAATATTGTATTATAGTTCAATTAATATGTTAGTAAATGTGATAGTTCATGTCTGTTAGAGTGCTAGTTTATTCCTATATTATAGTTCACTCCTAAATTACAAAAAATTGTTTTGAAGTTGTTAGGTCAACCTTCTTCATCGTCCTGCTGCGAGAGAAATTGGAGCACATACTCATTCATTCACTCATTGAGAAGAAACAAAATTCTACCACAACGAGCTGATGATTTGGTGTACGTGCATAGTAATCTACGCTTCTTATCGAGGAGAAACAAAATCTACAGTCAAGGAAGAAGTAGAATGTGGGATATAGGAGGAGATGCATGGGCAAATCCTTTTGATGGAGTGGCATGCTTACGGTTGCCAACTTGTCTTTAGATGAGCCAGAAATTAAAAATGTCTTGATCTCCAACAATATGGAGGAAGATGAAGAAAATGAGTGATGAACATCGTTTTATTTGAAATAATTATGAATAACTTAGGTCTAAGTACTTCATGTAATATTGCATTAGTTATGGACTTGTACTTCAATTGATTATTTATGCTTCATGTTTTATTGTTTTGAGAATTTATAATTGTATTTGTGATATATACATATATATTTATTAAATTTAATACAACGTATCCCGTCGTACCTGTATCCTTGATTTTAAAATTTTGTCGTACCGGATATGTATCATACCCGGTACCCGTACCCGTACCGGTGCTTCCTAGCAGAGAAGCATTGCGGTTAGAACACTACCACTTTTCTTCTCTACATGGTATCAAAGGGAAAAATGTCCTATGTTTCTCCTCCATCAAGCAAAAAGGCGAGCCACGTATGCTCGAATGCTCAAATAATGTGGGATTAAATAAAGAATAGAAAAATAATGAAGGACAAATAATACTAGTACTTATTACAATCTTAAAGAACTTTCAACTATGTAATCTTGGTCTAATCTTTCTCCTATATAAAATCATTCGGCGCAAATTATATATAAGTTTCTAACTGGTGTCTTTTCTAACATTAGTTGTACATTTTCTAATCTTCGACACTTGTTGAAGTAGTATCGAGTTATATTCAACTAAAGTATAAAAAGATCCAAAAGAGGCATAATGATTATTATAAGTACAAGTGAGACAAATAACTTATAATATGGATTATAACTTATAACAAGATAAAAATATGTAATGTGTGCCATGTACCTGAGGAAAATGGACTCCATCTTGAACCTACCCCTTTCCCTAACATACAAATGATATACATTATTGCCTGTCTTGCCCTTGCACTTACAGGGTCTCTTTTGAAACCTGGCTGAGGAGGTTTCTTCCTTGTCGTGTATCTTTGTTGCTACATGGACACACAGCCTACAAGATGAATGAACAGCAGCCATGTCTACAAGAGCCTTGAAAGAATCAGATGGACCTTCGTACTTCCATCTACAACATAAAGATCAAGAAAAATAGTTATTGAAAGAAGCGCCTTTAACTTTATGAGACTAACTAGTTAATGTCAGGTTATTTGAAAATTTCAGTTATTTTCTTTGTTGACATATTTAATTAACATTTAAATTCTATTTTAATGACACTGAGATGTCACTCAAATCTGCCAATACCTAGATGTCAGACTTTAAGAACTGAAGTACATGATAGCAAAAAGAAAAATCATAATCACCAATGATTGTTCTAAATAACATTATAATGTTTAAATACAATAACAGTGAAACAAAATACATTGCATTTGATAGATGGCACTGTTATTTAAATAAAAGTATTGTCAAAATACTTATCTACATAACATTAAGCTAATCAGTACCTAAGTATACTACAAAAATTGGTAAAAATTAAGTAGTTCCACCAAACCAAATTTAATGCAACGTAAAACTCTACATTATACTAAGCAGATAAATGCTGACCATGTCGTTTACTAGTATTCATGCAGAATCCATAGTGTAAATGTATATATAGGGCCATTTTCTCGGTTATTTTTGTGCATGGATGTTATGATATGTAAAACTTATAGGGGAGGTTATTGTAATTTCAAAAACAAGAGGGGTGTGTTACGGGACTTAGAATGTTGCCGGAGGAGAGGCCGGAGGTGGAGATGACGGTGGTGGATATACTACGGAGCCTTGACCGCGGCTGCCCAAGCGGGGCATGCTCGAGAGAGAGAGAGCTTTCAAGATCCCTTTTAGGGTTAAGTAAAATAGATTTTCTTTATTCATGTCAATACAAGACCCACTGGGTCCTTTATATAGCACTTACAATCGACACAACAGGAAAGAACGCTAAAGGAAAGAACGACAGACTTGTACATGTGGCTAAAAAAGACACTACATAAATAGCGACGTCATATAAGGACGTGACTCTAAAATAGAATAAAAACATATAAAGAAATAATTAATATTAAATTACGTCATTAAAGGACCTGTAACATCTCCCACCTTGCAAAAACGAACTTGTCATCAAGCTCGAGGGAGATCAATGGTGTATGCGTCAGCCGACACCCTCATCATCAGAGTCCTCGACGTGTAGATAAAAAAGTCGTTTGCACCTATATCCACGAGTGTACGGCTCGTCGCAGTTGAAACATAAGCCCTTGGCTTGTCATTCAACCATCTCGTCCCGAGATAGTTTACGAACTGGTGGGGTTGGATGGCCCTCGGAACGACCTGGTTGAATGCATGTCCCCTATTATAAAAAATCATCTGAAATCAGGGTTCAATGGATTCATTAATGTGATCTAACAGCTCTGCATGTCATTTTATTGATGTTAAAGTGTAACAATGGCTCTTTTTTATATCAAGATTCTTAGGTGTAGTTTTTCTATTTGTGACAAAACATGAACAATGCTTGAAATTCATTATTTGGGCACATGGGACCATCCACTGCCATAGAAATGATCCTTCCTCTGTTTGTCTGTTTTTCCTCTTGATTGCTCTCATTGGATTTTGTATAAAAAATCAGAAATATAACATCGAAGCAGTTTTTGATAGGTTCCAGAAGTATTTAGAATAAAAAATCTGTATGTTAACAAAAAAAACATTATGTATTTTGTTCAGGTTTTGTTAATTTATTCTCTGCAATTAATCAGTATGCCTCATGATTTAGATTATCATTATATTTCAGATTTTTTCACTTACCTTTAATTTTTCTTTACCTTTAATCAGTATTTAATATATTTCGAGTTTTTGTATTATGTTCACATGTATGTAAAAGATATATACAACTAGATTAAAAATGAGTAAGAAAATTTAATGTAGATGATAGTGTTAAAATAACATGCTATAACTTAAAATACAAATATTTTTTAGGAATCCAGCATTTTAAAATGTCCCCGACATGTCTCCGACATCTAAAATCTCAATCCGACATCCGACAATTAAAAACATGGGTAAAGCATAGCGGAATAGCAACTTCAGGGCATAAGAGGGTTTGTGATGGCGACTCAAGACGGTTGAGTGGTGGTAGCGGAACTTGACTGTTGCTGACGTGATTCGTGGGTGGCGTGATAATAAAAGGAAGAGAGGCGGGCAGCTCATTTAGCCTAGCAATGATAGTGTCCATGTCGTCCTGATGTTGGGTTTCGGCATCCCGAAAACGTGCTTCCATGGCGGTCATGACAGTTTGCAGCATGTCTTGGAAAACGGACGTGAAATCTTGCGAGTCCCCTATCGATTGACTTGTTTGCCGAGAGAAGGAGCGGGTGACTGGACGCCTGGGGTTATCGAACGCGTCTGGATTTGTATTATCACGAGTCCCGCGTCGTCTCCCAATGGTGGCAGCGCAAATTTTAATTAATTCAAATAAGAATTAATACGAAATAAATGCATAATAAATTCGGGAATAAGTCCACCCAGACGATTTCGAAACCCAAGCGATGGAATGGAAAGAAAGATGGACCGTGAGGGTCGGCTCGAATCACTGCAGGCTATGGAATGGAAACCCGCAGAGTGTGTGGTTGGTTCGGCGGTTTCCGTTGCGTCACTTTTAGGGCATCGACCAGGCGTGCAGCGGTATACAGATGTCGGATAAGGCATGCGGCGGTAGATAGTAGTAGCCATACACAACTTCGATCTGAGAGATCGATGTTGTGCTTCCACGCTACTAGGTCGAACGACAGCGTCTGTCGGCTTATATGTGTGCGTAGAATCTGAGGATGTCGCCAGCTGGATTAAGTTGAGGGGCAGAACTCGTGTTCTATAGTTCATGCAGAAAAAGGGAGACCAAGTTGTGTAGTTTGTCGTTGGGCTATCTGTAGAAGTCAGAAGAATGGGGGAGTGTTTGTGTGTGTCGGCGGTAGAGGACCGAGAGCTCTGATACCAAGTTGTTATAGGTCTTAGAATGTTGCCGGAGGAGAGGTTGGAGGTGGAGATGGCGGTAGAGGAGATACTACAGACCCTTGACCGCGACTACCTAAGCGGGGCGTGCCCGAGAGAGAGAGAGAGAGAGGGAGAGGGAGAGCTTCCAAGATCTCTTTTAAGATTAGGGAAAATAGACTTTTTTTATTCATTCCAATACAAAACTCATTGGGTCCTTTATATAGGACTTACAATTGAGACAACAGGAAAGAACGACAAACTTGGAAATGCGGCTAAAAAGGACACTACATAAATAGCGACGTCATATAAGGACGTGACTCTAAAACAGAATAAAAGCATATTAAGAAATAATTAATACTAAATTACGCCATTAAAGGACCCGTAACAGGGTGCAACCTGTTATTATGCACGGGAAGTTTTCGTAATTATTCATATATATATATATATATATATATATATATATATATATATATATATATATATATATATATATACACACGATTATATGTATTTGCGCGCAGCTCGTTTTTGGACAAAAAACGCGCAAATGGAAAAAGGACCCGTATGCGTGCATTTTTTCGAAAAGTGTTCAACATGAAAGTTGTAGATCTCGTCCAGATCTACAACTTTCATGTTGAACACTTTTCGAAAAAATGCACGGTTTAAGAGTATTTTGAAAAGGCGCGAAACGGGGCGTAACTATTGCGAAATCGCAATAGTTACGTCCCGTTTCGCGCCTTTTCAAAATACTCTTAAACCGTGCATTTTTTCGAAAAGTGTTCAACATGAAAGTTGTAGATCTGGACGAGATCTACAACTTTCATGTTGAACACTTTTCGAAAAAATGCACGCATACGGGTCCTTTTTCCATTTACGCGTTTTTTGTCAAAAACGAACTGCGCGTTTTTTCAGCAACCCGATATATATATATATATATACACTGAAAATTTGGGCTCTACATTCATCGTTCCTCAAAAATATACTTTATGATTCTACTAAAAAACTATACAGTGGAATTGCACAGCTTAACTGACGCGGGAGGAATCTATAGGCGGCTGATTAACGATGCTTTAACTCTATCTGCAATGAAAATGAACACGTGACAAATGTAATGAACCTAAACATTGGCTAATGAAGGGTTAGAGGCTTGATGTGTGACTTGTTGGAATGCAATCATAAGTGACGTGTCGGGGAAACAACTCGACACCCTAAATGATTATACATAAGATGCGAGGTCCGATGGCAAATTCAAAATTAAGCAATAAATAGTCAAATCACAACGTAGATAATTTTAGCAAAAGACAAATAATTTCTTTAGGCAAACAAGCAATGATTTTCCTCCGCGTGGAGGGCCAAAGCAAGAGCGCGGGGCAAATTGATCGTGCAAATAACGAGAATAATCCAAAACAAACAACTCATTCAAGAAATCTAAGCAAACATGAAATCACAACGCCATATATTAATAATGAGAACAAATATTCATACAACAATAACACTCACAAAATATGAGGGCTATCGTAGGAGAGAAGATCTGAAGATATGAGGCACAATAGGGACGATCCGGAGAGGAATCAGAGGCTGAAATGACGGGGCAGCAAGCCAGCAACAGTATCTAACCGATGGGGATAGGATAGGGAATGTTGGGTAGAGATCTGGGGGTTGGTGGATTCCTGGGAAGTTCACAGGGGCGGCAGTGGGATTGGGGTGGTGTTGGGATTGTGGAGGAGGGGAACAGAGTGCTTGGCGGGCTGTTGTGAGGGCTTGGGGAGGCGGTTGTATGCAGGGAACATCAGCAGGGAGGTGGCATGAGCGGTAATAGGAAGCTGCGATAGGAGAAGTAATAGTAAACTAGCGATATTCAAGTCACTCATATAGGAAATCAGCGATATTGAAGTCGCAAGAATCGGAAATCAACGATATTAAAGGTCGCAGAAATAGGAACAGTTGTTGGGATGAATGGCAATTGCTGGAATCACCAACAGGAGCTGCGAGAAAGGGATTTGGAGGTGGAGCAAGGTGGCTAAGGGTTAGGGTTACCTTTGGGGAGTTGGAGAGGGCCTAGGAGTCATCACCTAGGGCTCCACGGAGTCGGCACTGTGGGGTAATCACGAGATTTCGGGAATTCACTTCTCCAAAATCTGCAATAGCCCGCGACAACCCCCATACACTCTTAATTATACATAAAGAAGATTAGGGCACCCTGACATCAATGACTATGATCGGGGATGTGGAGGGCCCGATTACATGAAAATAAAGGTAAAACAACAAAGTAATATATGAAATCGCAGGTAAACAACGAGTTGGACGCATCCGCGGAGTCGGATCATCGATCCGGAGATATTATATAAGGCAGGTAGCCGATTGGCCCCGAATGGGCCCAAAACTCGACCACCGATGCGCGTTCGCGTCACCATTCCGCATCATGATTTCATGTTTCTTGATAATATAGAATCTGATGCAGTGGTAAGGCTGACTCGTGAAGGGATTTTCTAAATGTAGCCCTAAATGCGATGAGGTGTATTGCAAGTGCAAAAGTGGTCCACTCAAAATTGCAGCAAATAATTAATTATTATAGGGTTAACAATAGGGGCTCATGCAGTTATTATTAATTAATTAAAGGAGAACAAACTATCAATTTTGCAAACGATAGAGGCGCAAATAATTTTAAGCGTTCACAGAATTAATCCCGCAAGTTGCACAACGATTGAACTATTAGTTCAATAAGATTAAAATCCACCACAGTACAAGTTATCAAAATAAACAACAAAAGGAAATGACTTTTACCACAGTTCACACGTGCAGGCGGCAACAATAACGGTGGTAGGAGGGCATCCAAGGGTGCTGCAATGTCGGGGTTTGGAAGAGGAGATTTGAACTAAAGGTTGACTTGAACAGGGTTGAAGATGGGGTCTCGGATAATGACACTTGTTGAAGGAATGCAGGCTGGAAGTGGTCAGTCGGCTACAGGGAAGAGATGGGGTTAAATAAAAGCTATGAATTTGGGAAATAGTGGAGACTGGATTAGACTGGGGAAAAGTAGCAGGCGGTGAGGAGGTTAGGCAGCGTGGACCAGACCTGGGTGAAATTGGCCAAGGTTAGACAGGGGAAGGTGGCTCCACAGGGTGGCAGGTGGTGGCTTAATGCAGGGAAGGTTGGTGGGTGGCTCGGACGGGAGTAACAGGGAGTGGAAGACGTGGCTGACAGGATGATAAACTGAGGCTTGCGGGTTTATGAGAGTTGCGGGCTGGATGGGGTGGAGGAAGGGGCGGAGGAAGGCTTCGGTGTCCGGCTGGTGGTGGATGGGGAGAAAGCAGGATGGGTGGCTCGGCGTCGCACCAAGCAAGGCTCCAGGAATCGCTCTTGTATAGAGACCGACGGGTTTTGAAATGTGAAACCCGCGATGCCTTTGTGGAACCGCCAAGCGCCTGTTTTATAGCCCCTAAAATAAAACCACTCCAGAACTACAATACAACAAAATTGAAATCAAACCAACTGAATCAGACAGCTCAAACTGTCTGAACCGATCGGGGGTTAAATACATCTCAAAATATAAAAAGTCCAATATGAATCTGACTCGGATAGACCATTCGGACGCAGTCACGGACCTAATCGTCCATCCGGACAATGGATCACCGCCGCTTGCGGGAATACACGCAGCCGGTCGTGGCGCGCCATCAAAATCCTTACGAGGATCTTGAAATATAACATCAAGCATAGCAGAACATCAAAAACAAATATATCCAGGTAAAAAAAAATTCTAACAACAAAATACAGGGGATTGCCAACAAAAACACCATTTTAATGCACAAATAAAAAACAAAATGATTGGAAGCCCAATAGTACGCTAATTTACATTTAGTAACCATTAAAAATTACAAGTTGATCAACACCAAGTAAAATATGACAATTTGATCAGCAAAAATTAAAGCTTGACAACACAACGGCTATTCTGAATAAAAGGAGAGGGAGAGTAACAATAACCTCAATGTTCTATTGAAAGAAGCAGGGTTTGCGGCAAGGTATTTCATAGTTTTAGCAACAGAGGTGACATCATCAAGATTTTTAATATGCAAAATAGAATCAGAAGAAGGGGCAAAGTCTTGGATGTTTGGGGCACCAATAACAACCGGTATAGCTCCTACAAAAACAAAGAAAGAAAAACAAACAAAAACACTTTAGAACATAGAATAATTTTAAATGGAAGAAAAACTAAATTTTGCCATAAAGCACACCTTTCACATCAGAAATCCAGTGAAAAAAGAAAATAACAGGGAACTCAATCCAAAAATTTCCAATATAATCAAATATAACCAAACTGATTTTGCAGATTGCAAGGCATACCAGCAACAAGAGACTGGAAGAATTTTTCTGTAACATAGTCCTCCTCATTTGAATTTTCAAATGCCAAGCTGAATTTGTAACGCTTCAGGGTATCCACCTTAATCACTGCAAGAATTGAAGCACATAGTGGTTGAAGATCTACTTCTATAAATTTCAGAGCGCGGCTTAATTTGAAATTAAAGTTTATTAAAAAGCCGAAGCAGAAAAAGGAACTTTTTTTAAACAGAATCACTCTTCTAAACGTATTCAAACCATGTTGGAACAATCTCAACTCAACCCATATAGTTTAAAACTTTACATTCCTCACAAACTCATGGGAAGAGCAATTATGTTATTGTCTAGATTGCTGAGGGGCCTGAGTCGCCTGACAGGCAGGGTGGTGTATGTGTGACTCTAGATTACAAACCCTAAAATGCAAAGTCGGAGAAAACCTAACAAAACAACAAAATTATGTGAGCATACAAAAGATGAATCCGACAAAAATTTGCAATTAATAATTAAGTTATAAAACTGGAGCAAACAAACAGATTTGATATAGAACAATTTTAAAGCCAAGCAAGCTTATATTCGCGCCAAGAAGACATACGGATTCTCATCATTCTCCTCGGCTTGGAAGAATTCATATCCCGATGAATGGAGATGGATATTCTTTTGGAACATGCAAGGTAAGAATCTATTATTATAGGGGAAGGATATACCACTACAGGATCACCATGTCGCTCGTACTCACTCTCCTTACCAAGCTCACTAGTCATAATACTATCACCCTTAGCCTAGGATACAAAATCAAGATTGGACACAATCTCATAATCAAGTGGTATACTGCTTGTTAGGCATTGAACCTCATTTAGGATAAGATGAATCAAATCCTGAAAAGGGATCCTAAAGGTGGACCAGTCAAAATACTAATCAACTCGCCTCAAGCATGCGAACCTCAGTTGATACTTGTACTGGAGGGCAAGGTGAAATATATAATCAACAGACTTGAAGCGATGGAGAGTCAGCTCCCGACGAATCTCTGTGTGGAGCGCAGATCAAAACCGAAAGAAGGACGTGACTAGGGTTAATCACAAACCAAATAGTTCTGAAATTAATTAGTGAAGATTCGATTAAGATTTGTATTTTTCGAATTCGAATCAGGATACGGATTCGAGTGGTATTCAAATCTGAATAATACTATCTCTATTCGCAAGATTTGCGGATAATTCACGAATAATAGGTATATTTATATTATATATAAAGATGATCATGGTCGTTCGAACAAAAGTCTATTTGATCCATAATTTGAAGTGAATCCGAATTTGAATCCAAACCCGAATCCGTAATTGAATCCAAATTTGAGTTCGGGATTTCAAGACTAATCCGAACCCGAATTCAAATAATTGAACGAATCTGAATCTCTACATTCTATGACAAATTTGGATTCAATTGAAAAGATATTCGATTCGGTTCGCGAACACCCCTAGACGTGATGGGCTCGTCCTAAACATCGTTCCTCACAACGAGATCGTCAAATTGAGTCATATAATCAACAATGGACAGAGTCCCTTGCCGCAAGGTGTATAATTGATCGAGGAGATGGCATCTATAGGATGCAAAAAGTTATTTCTTATTTAACTCCTGCTCCATGTACTCCCATCAGGATATGACGAGAAGATCATCACGCTTTATCCTAGGCTCCGAGCTAGTCCAATAATCCTTAGTCCGAACTTGAAGCTTCATTTTACAATGTATAATGCGACACTTTTCAAATACCTCACGACAATCGAAATAATAATCAATATCTAAAATTCAATCCATAAACTCTTTAGGGTCTAACAGACCGTCAAAAATGAAGCATCTAGCCTAAATCTATGCACGATATCATCCTCGTAATAATACCATCTATGAGATCAATGATAGTCTTTATTGAAGTCATCACAAATAAAATCAAATCGCATCGAGGACAAGAATGATCGCTTCTCCGGAGGAGCTCTATAGTGTCGATCATAATGGACTTTGGATCCTCAAATAGAGGAGTAATAACGATGACCTAAACGATACCCGTCCTCGTCATCATAAAATCGTTCCAAACGATCACTATGACTTAGCCATGGATAATCTATGAACTATACCAATGTATATTACAAATTAAGGCCAAACTTGACACAGGACCTTTAAATATCCTACCACCACAAAGCAAAAACGTGGCTTAAAACTGAGCTCAGATACCAAATATAACGAATGGCAGGGGTGTATGTGTGACTCCAGACTATGTAAACTCCAAGGTGCAAAATCAGGGAAAAATTAACTAAACCCCGGAATGATGTGAGCATACAAAATATGAATCCGACAAAGATTTGCAATTAATAATTAAGTTATAAAACTATAGCAAACAAACACACTCTATCAAGAAATTTTTTTTTAAGGTAAGAAGCTTAAATTAGCGCTTCTAACACAAAAAAAAATATCCCCATCGGGCTTCCTCACAAGTTGCTATAGATATTGTTAGAGGGACTGTTTGGGGGGACTGCAACGCTGATGAAATCAATGTTGTGAAATTGCTATAACAAAAAAGAGCAATGTATAATGGAGAAGCAATATTTAACTATTTGGAATAACAACAATGTAGTGGTCGCTTAAAAACAGTATTAAAATTATGCAAAATTTCTAAAATGAAATAATTTGGAAACATTGACAATGTGCTGTATTATTACTATAATATTTTTAATATAAAAAAAATAATGATAAATATTATTAACTGAACTTATTATTAATATAAATAACGATCTACTGTATGATTAATATAGAGTTTATTAACAATTCAGATTCTTATTACTTTAATAATTAAATTTAATAATACAGATTAATAACATTATCTAATTTATAATTAAATTACTTAGGATCTGTTTGGGAAGGTTGTAGTTGTAGTAAAAGTATTGGTGGGAAATCAATAATATCATTAGAGCTGTCAGAAAAGCAGCGGTATGAAAAGCAGTAGGAGAAGAAGGGGGATACTGACCTAGTGACCTACGGAAAGAGAAACATGAAAACACAAAAAGCTCCCTTCAGCTTTTCTGGAAGGGGGGATTGCTTTCCAACAAGACCCAAAACATATTTTTGACATAAATATTTTCTCCACCACCAGAAAACCAAACGCCTCCAAAATAGAGGTGACGGTGGGAATAAAGCATTCCCCACCGCCACCACTACCCCAAACAGAGCATTATTTTATGTGTAAACTATTACATTTAACATTAAATCATCACTAACATTAGATATTATATAATATTTAATGTTAAACATTATATATAATGCCAAAGGATAATATTATATAGCTGAAATTACCTTAGAAATAGGCAAAAGCCTACAGCAGTGCTGCCCTTTCTTTTTGAACGTATAGTCCAACTCTAATGTAAACCAGAATCCATAAATTGATTTTAAATAAAAAAATTGAGAGCATGTTAAATTGTGCGGCACAAACAAGATTTCACGAATAATAGCATGCAATATTCGATCTAGGGTTCGAATACCCGCATAAGAGCTAACAAGCAAACATATGATCAATATGATCTAAAGCTCCACATGCATGAGATTAAAAAAATGAAATTATGAGAATATTTCAAATTGACGACAAATATGTATTGTAATAATTAGTGTCAAGCTCTAAAATTTTAAAAATCAAATAAAAGGGCAGCCTGGTGCACAAAGCATCCCCGCACAGGGAGGGTCTTCCACAAGGGCGAAATGTAGGCAAACCTTACCCTGCATTTTTGCAAGAGTCTGCTTCCAAGACTCCAACCCGTGACCTCAGGTCACACGGTGGCACCTTCACCAATGAGCTAAGACCCCCTTCTAAGATAAAATTAGATTAACATGATTAGAGCAAGTAGAGAGAGTGGAGAGAGGGGTATACCATAGCCTCACAAATACAACGAAATATAATCATGTTGGAGTAAAGGGATAAAGAAAGATTGGCACGGGCTTGGGGGGGGGGGGGGGGGACACAAGAGGTCAGAGTGTTTGATTTCTGGACTAAGAAGAACAATGGTCAATGGGAGAAGTTCGAATGGATTTGGTGTCGGACTCTGAGCAGTAGATGGCCGGACAGCATCGAGGAGGAGATAAGAAATCGAAGACTGGCTGGAGATCTCAGATTCAGCAGCTACGGCTTCTGTCGACGTCGAACATAATGGAGGAGTTCGAATCGACGTAGGGCTCGCAAATCTGTTGGGGAATGACAAAGGAGAGGTCACCGGACCTTGGAGAAGGCTCCGACGGTGGTGGCGACGTGGAGAGACTGATCGGTGGGTGCTTGAAGGCAATGCTCTGGGGCTATATTGGACAATACCAAATATAGGAGAGATTTCACTACCGGTTCTGTTCCAGTCTGTCGTGAATCAGGGCCAATTCTTTTATAGGAGATAACTTGGGTAGACTTTTTTGGTTAGAAAACAATTGTTTGATTTCTTACCTATAGGAATAGGAGTGAATTAAATGAGATATTCATGTAGGAATTATAAATCATCTCTTTTCAAATACTTCCTCAAAATCAAAAATATGGTATTTTATTTATGATTTCTTACTTACGGGAATAAGAGTGAATTAAATGAGATGTTCATGTAAAGATTATAAATCATCTCTTTACAAATAACTTCCTAAAGTTAAAGATACGGAATTTTATTTCTTTAATTTTAGGGTTATTTAATTTGTATAAAATATTTATTTTAATTTTTAATATCATTACTTGTCTTAATTGTCATATTCCCTAATTTGACAGACATTTGCATTTAGAATCTTATTGGTTGATCACATCAATAAATCGTCACAACGGGTACAAATGATGTGCACAATATAAAATAAATAGTACATGTGTGATAAATAAACGTGCACGAAGACATGCACTACACAAATGAAAATACGTCAAATAAAAGTATGATAAGGATGCGACACAGGTTGCATCATACTCAAATTCAGATTTTAGACCAAAAAAGGAGGTAGGCAAGAGATTCTAGTGGCCCGAGTCTCTATTTTGATGTTATGACTACCTACAACAGAAATAACACACCGCACCGAAAAAAGCTACCCCAAATGGGATCGGGATTAGGGTCTTAGCCTGAATGATGTGGATGATGCTTTGGCTATCATTCGGCTCATTCGGCTAGGTTGGGATCGGGGTCTTAGGTAACCCCCAGGTGGTCGCATGATCATCATGTCTATCATTTGCACACATTGCATGAACTACATAATTTGATCCCACATGGTAACTAATCGTGGGCTCACATGCGGGTAAGTAAAAAAGGTTGAACTTACTTTTTTTATATTGAATGTTCAACTACTAAAAAGGCAAAATAGGATAGAAGGATTGTGGAGAAAGTTGGAAGTATGAGCTTCTTGAAAACTATAATTTTGAATATATTGAAATTGAACAACTTGTTATGATCTTACACAAAAAATTGTCTGATTAACAAACTTTGGTAGTCATGTTGTGTCATTATTATTGGGCGTCGCTAATTAGAGTTATTATGAATGTACTAATTTATTTCATATAAGGGTATTTTGATAATTAAGTCCAAGTCATGTAATCTTATTTAAAGATACAATGGGATAAAGAAATGGTAGGCAAGAATTAATCAAGGTCTCTCCATCTCTCTCTAGTTCCTCCGTCCTCTCCTCCTTCTAGAGTTAGGGTTGAGCGATGTCCCCCTCCCCTCTTCTCCTTCACCCCATTTTGAGTGAGCGTGACTCCCTTGTATCTCCGCCACCACCAACCTCAATGACCTCGCAATCTCCCCTCCTCCAAAATAAGCACATAATAAACTTGGTACCAAAGCATTTTGGTCCTCTTTTGCAGACGACCAGAGCATCTTCATCCTCCACTCGCAACCACCAGGGAACCTCACTTTGTTCGGTTCAAAAGTATTCCACTAACAAACTGCACCACCTTTTTCCCGTCCGCGAATCTCAGACACTCGGCCACAATTTCCATTCTTGCACTAGACTGGCTGAGCGTGACATTCTCCCTAGACGGTGGAAATCCAATGACAATCTCCCAGCCCTTGCCAAGCCTTCCCGCACACGATTAGGTATCTTGCGTGATCCTAGTTGTCTTCTCCCAAAGTACTGTCTTCTCATCCAACTGCAGTCCCACTCAAGCCATTCACACTCCTCCTAAGAGCCTCCCTAGTGCCTTCTTCCTCTAGTTGAGAGTCGATGTCGACCAACTTCGGTTGGGTTTGTCAATCAAGGGATTCTTGCACCTCGACAACTTATGATTAGACCAACACACAAAAGTAGCAGTCTGCTCGACCAACGCATGCCTTATACCTCAAGCTCGAGCCTCACGCAGCATACAAGCAATAATCACGCAAGCATAGGAAGTCGTGCTTCACTATGTGCGCAAGCAGAGCGCTCACTCCTAGTTTGTCAACTCTAGTTCCAGTTCAATCTTTCATCGAGCCCTGTTGCAAGCATCAAGCCCTACTGTAAGTATCAAGCCCTGCTCTGCTGAAAACTTTGCGCTTAGTACCTCAAGATCAAGCCACAAACCTAGTATAGGATCACCTTCCCTATTTACGAGGCCAGTAGCTTTATTGGGAAATAATTTATTAATGAATTCTTAATTGGATTAGTTGATTAATTAAATAATTTTTAATGGAATTAATTGTATAATTTATTACTTTTGCATGAAGATGAGCTCTCACGAGCAAATTGTCCTATGTTCGATGTTACTAAAGTTATAAGAGGTGTCAACATCACACTAATTCGAGGACCCGACTCCACCAGTACAATCGCCGATCCAACCAGAGCACGACGTAGCCACGCCAATCTCTACATGTCACGTCACACCAACATCACCATCAGTTGTTCCCACCACGTTGTTAACACAGCAGGCACTTTTGTCGTTGAGCTCGACTAAAGTGTTGCAGTCACCCACCCATGCGAACCTCCTTCAACCAACACTCTCTGTTACCCCTCCTCCGGTCAATTAAATGCTTCTTCTCCAACCGACCACACAACAATCCTTCTTGGTCGGCCTCGTACAAAGGATCCTGCCGCTACTGCAATCATTTAAAGATCACATTACGGTCTCTTTTTTTGATCATTTTGCCACTCAAGCAGTGCCCCTTCGACCACATCACCCTCATCCATGAAATTTGTAAGCATGATGAAGGCTTGCCTCCCTATTTGATTAACAAACATTATTATTATTATTGTCATGTTGTTTCGTTATTATTGGGTGTCGTTAATTAGAGTTATAATGAATATATTACTTTATTTCATATAAGGATATTTTGTTATTTAAGTACAAGTCATGTAATTTTATTTAAAGAGCCTTTGGGCTAAGCAAAGGGTAGACAAGAATTAATCAAGTTTCTCTCGTCTTCTCTCTAGTTCCTTCTTCCTCTCCTTCTAGGGTTTGGATTGAAGGAGGCTCGACCCTCTTCTGCCTTCTCCTCCTTCATCCCCCTTTGGGTGAGCATGGCTCCCTTGTATGATGTATCACAGCTATGACCATCCTCGGCCACCTCGCAATATCCCCTCCTCCAGCATATAACACAATCAGATGAAAGATGAAATCAAAGGAATCTAGTACTTCTTTCATGGTTCAACATTATTGGTTATTAGAAACATGCTAAAAACCTAATGTAGTGTTTGGTTTCATTTGCATTTCATTTCATTAAAATAGAAAATGAATACTTGTGTTTAAAAACGTGTATAATGGCTTTTTTTTAAATGATGGGAGTTCAAAAATTGTTAAAAGATACTTTTAGGTGTTTTCAAAACAGACATTTTTTCTTCCTACATAGCCTCTACTGACAAGGTCCTCACCAAACTAAGAGCCTCTCCAAGTAACAAGATCCTCACAGTAGAACTCAGATCCTCTCCAATACAGTAGAAAGAGAATGTTGGGCAAATTTGCCAAGAGTGATCTTAATTGGGACGGACAAGTAGATCGAATTTGTTTGGATCCTTAAGAGTGGTGACGGTGCATATAATCTGGACAATTAGTACCGAACAAAACTCAAGGTTATCACCATCAACCGCTTAAGAAAATGTGTGGGATAGGAATATGGTTTGGAGCAGTGAAATGCTAGTTGGGTGTTGAACTTGTGTGAATGAAGTGAGGATCGTTTTGGTAGTTTAGTTGGATAAAATTGTGATCTAGGACTAGGTTGGGCGTCATTTAGGGATAAAGAGAGAAACATTGGCTACATTTGGGTCAATGTGAGCGTGAAAGGGTGAAGTGGGTAGGAGCTTATTTTATCTATGAAATTGTGCGAAAGAAGGGTTGGGGCCGTTGGGTGGTAAAATCATGGGAAAGAGTGTGGGGAAGTTTTAGTAAGGCAATAATTGTGGTGGCAGTGGAAAATGGAAAAGAGTGAATATAGCAAGGGAAATAAATGGATTTGTGGAAATAAGGACAATTGTCAGTGGATAGGTGTGATGGGCTAGCAACAGCAACAGTGTCATTGGATGGGAAGGAGAAAAGGGGCGAGAACATGGCCAGTGGTCAATGACGGATGGGACGAGGAAATGGGTCTGGGCGTCAAGTCATGAGAAAGTTGGCGTGGTTGGGAAGACAAGTTGTGTAGTGGCGATGAATAACTGATAACAAGGAGGGTTGCAGTGGTTGAAGAATTTTACGAAGAAAGCATTTGGTGTCATCAATTGAAGGAGCGGGAGGTATTTGAGTTATAAAAGGAAGTCGTTAGAAGGTGGTGGTTTGATGGGCAAAATGACGGAAGGTAGGACTGGGGTCATTTGGTGTTGAGGAAGGACCGATGGAAATGAGAGGGAGTGTTGCAGATGAGGTGAGTTGGGTCCAAAGAGGAAGAGGCTTGCAGTGATATTATGGTGGTATCAGACTCATTGGGTCGAGCTAGAAGCGAGGTTGGATTTTTGACAAAGGGAGGGGGCATAATGTGCCTACATATCAAAGAGAATGGGTAATGGTGTTGTGGAATAGAATTTGGTGGAATTTGGACATGGTCATTATAGGAGTGTGTCACCCTTGATGAATTTGGACGTGGCCACTATAGGAGAGTGTCACGCTTGAGGAAGTTGGACATGGTCACTGTAGTGCTAAGAAAAGTTGGGAAGGAGAATTGATAGGGTCGGGGAAGGGATGAAATATGGATAATCGTAGAGTGATTGACGTGTTGTCTGGGAGTTGCGGAAGAGAACATGCTTTTGGATGCTGACACTAGGAACAAAATTTTCGTGATTGCTTGGTTTTCATGGATTGTAGTGTTGTAGGCGAAGGAGAAGACGTAGTGGGTGGCATGAGCAAAACATGAAGATAGTCTTTGATTTCGTTGAGGGTAGCATCGATCCGATAACAAGTGGAGTAGAAAGAACTCATTATTGTGTCCATCCTAATGGAGGAAGTGTGCAGGTTTGAAGGAGTGTGCATGTAGAATCTGAGCGGACGAAAGAGATGGCAGGCGGTCAAGGCAGATTACACCAAATGTTAAATCAAGAGAAGGGGAGGAATACATTGGGGGGATTCCATGGAGAAGAAAGATATACTAACATTCAAGAGACGTGCCCTCGCCAAATAATAGATGTCTATTACGGCTCACTCCTTACACAGACTCTCTAGGCACACACAAAAAAAGAAAAACTAATAATACATAAAAGAACCTGCTAATAATGGTGTGGTCCCCATTGTGCCAATGTGGAGGGTTTGGATTCTTCTCTTGTTGTGGGGGATCTTCTGGAGCATATAACATATCACACCGCATCACCACATCTCAACCCATAGAGCGCTCTACCTTGTCTTGCTACAAACCCAATAGGTCACAGATCATGTGATCCTTACCATGTCATCAAACCATGTGCCCAAATCCTTGTAGTTGAAAATTTTCAATTTTATGTTTTAAATAGAAAGCACTGCAATCCATATATGTTTCTATTTGTTGAAGAAAGTATAAAAAAAAACCATCATTTGGGCCCATGTAAAGCCCACTTGGGAGTTAGATTTTAGTCTCACATCTTGGGATAGTGTTATGGCTCTCCCCTCTTCACCTATAAATATGTACCAATACACATGCTTTGTAAGATTGATTATTGGAGGAACCAAATTTTATTTCTCTAATTTTGTGTTTTCCTACATGATATCAGAGCAAAAGTCAGTCCTTTCGCATGTCCAATTACTCCTTTGAGCGGTTAGGCTGTGTCTAACCGCAGCTTGTTTTTATCCCCTGCCTTGGGGGCTAGATACCTTTAAGCCGCAGCTTCCTGTTCTCTCCTGCTATTCCTCCCTCTTCCCCCCTGCTTCCTCGTTTATAGTTTTACTCTCTGGGGCACACTCTACTGCCAGCAGACTGCTCTTCCGCAGTGTATCAACACTTCTAACCGTCGCAGCTCTCCCTCTAGACGTTGCTTCTGCCCGCAGCTTCTGTCCTCTACTTGCCGCTACATCTGCTTCAGACCGCTCTTGCCCACTGCTTTGACCGCTACTTGCAACTCTAACCACCCTCTGCCTTCTCGTTGTTGCCTTCTCCAGGCCTCCCTCCGATTTCTTACCCGTCAGTTGCTCTTCTAGCCGCAGCGTGTTTGCCGCCACTGCTTGTTTGTTATCGCTCCATGTTTGTCGCAGCATCATGTTGCATGTTTGTCGCAGCATGTTTGCCTCCACAGCCTGTTTGTCGCAGCATGTTTGCCGCCACAACCTGTTTGTCGCAGCATGTTTGCCACCGCTGCTTGTTTTCCGTCGGAGCTTGTTTGCCATAGCTTGTTTACCCGCATCTTGTGGACGCCTGAAACTTCTTCTACTGTCCGGTTATCCGCCATGTTGTTGCTTCTAGTGTCCGCAGACTCTGCCGCATGTTCTGTCCGTCGAAGCTTCATCTTGTCGCAACTCTCCTTGCATCCCAGCTCTCTTTCCCAGACCGCCGTGAATTGCCTCGAGACATCTACCTCCTCGCAGCTACTGGTTGATACCCGTTGTCTCCTTCCTGATGGGATTATTCGCTGGGCTTATTTGGTTGGCTGCCCAGATTTTATTTTATTGCTCCAATAAACGACTGGTTAGCTGCTAATTGCTGCGGATTGCTCCTTTACTGAATGCGGGTTGCTCCTCTAACCGCTGCCAGTTCTTCTTCTCGATGTGGGTTGCTGCCTCTGTTTATAGCTGCTTCTGGTCGTCGGACCGCTAATTCAGTTCGTCGGACTATGGTTTTTGTCGTGCGTCTTCTGGGTTGTAGTTTGTTGTTGCGATTCTTGCCGCAGTTTTTTGTTTTGTTTCTTTCCGCAACCACTGCTTGCTCCGCCTAGCCGCTATTGTCGCTGCCTCGATTTGTGGTTCTCTTTCTCAATGGCTGCACGTGCCCCTGCACACTGCTATTGTCGCTGCCTTGATGTTTTGTGCAACTAAATCCAACAACTTCGAGGGATGATCGGTCGTTCTCCTGGCTCTGTTGTGTCTCTTTCCGATGGGGGGGGTTTCTTGTCTTGCCCACAGTTGCTCCTGGGTTATGGACTCTGGGGCCACATATCATATTACTCCAACAAAACCATCACGATAATTGAACTCTGCGCATCCCAAGTTCATTACTGTTTCTAATGGGGAACTCTACTCCAGTCGCTGGATCCGTCGATGTGACCCTTACCTCATCCCTCACTCTTCGCTCGGTTCTTCATGTTTTAAGCTCACCTTATAATCTCCTATCAATTAGCCGTCTTATGCAAGATCTTGATTGTTATGTGATTTTCTCTTCTACCTTTTGTGTTGTGCAGGATCGCCGAACGCAGACGGTAATTAGTGAAGGAAAACTGGTTAATGGGCTTTACATCTTGGACCTCCACCCTCCAATTTGTTGGGTTTCTCTGTGAGGATGGCACAACGCTTGTGCACGCAGCGGAAGGAATAAAACATCAAGACAACCCAAAAGAGATGGGATCGGGCCATGAAAATTGAATCAAGAAGTTAACAAATAACTAGGCAAAAATTACCTTAGCGGCGTTGAGTTACAACTCAACGGAGATGCTCCAAGCTTCGTGTCCTCGTCGGTGGCGAGTTCTACGTGGAATAACGTCCGCGTCTCTGCAGAAATCCACACGAGCGGGAGAACCCCGAGCTTCGTCGCACGAAGGGTCGGGAGGAAGACCAACCGCACCTTTGCACTTCCCACGGACTGCTAGGTCCGCGCCAGGGAAAGCAAGACCGGCGACGGTCGCCGGAGATGAGGTCGACGGCGGAGCGAATAGGCGTCGGCGGAACGTTTCTGTCCGGCGGGGTCGGGATTCGGCGGATCGGGAGATCGGCGGAACTCTTCCGTCGGCTTCGATCCGGCTACAGGAAAATCCCAATGATTGTTATAATCCCAAAACCCTAAGTCCCCTATTTATACCAAAGGCATAAACAGTCCAAATAACACCGCTATCCGCAGACCACCCAAGTTAGGGTTTCAGAGTCATTCGGCGAGAATCAGCACAGGTCCGGCGAGAATCAGATCCAGATTCGGCGAGAATCAGCAGACAGATTCGGCGAGAATCATCTGCTGATTCGTCGAGAATCGGGGATAGATTCGTCGAGTATCACCAATCGCCGGGAATCAAACACTTTTGATTCTCGACGAATTCGTCGAGAGTCGTCGAGTATCACTCGACGATTCTCGACGAATCATTCGCGATGAATGATTCTCGACGAACTCGTCGAGAGTCGTCGAGTCATACTCGACGATTCTCGACGAATCATTCTCGACGAACTCGTCGAGAGTCGTCGAGTCATACTCGACGATTCTCAACGAATTTGCCTTAGTCGTCGAGTCAAACTCGACGACTCTCGACGAAATTCCTTTGGCAACGTTTGCCCGACTCCATCCTGCGAGGTGATTGGTAACTCTTACCAACACAGTCAATCTACCAATTTCTCCACATGCTCTTATGTGCGACCCTGCAGGCTCATATCGCGTTGGCAGTGAGATTACATGTTTGACCACTTCTAGATCACCATGGTAACTCCAACAGTCTCCCACTTGATCTTGAAAGTATCAAACCAAAAACCTCACAAACAATGAACGACATCTAGCAATGCATCATTGCTCCCCAAGCAATAAGAGTTCATAACTCATAAGCCTTTATGAACAATATCCCAGCGTTGTCTTTGTCTCTTTGTCCCTTACATCCGGAAAGAACTAGAGGCATGGACCGTGTCACCCTCATAATAGCTCATTCCAAGTTTCTTGATCTAGAACGGACTTCCAGAGAATGGTGAGTCCAATATCACATATTGACTCAACCAAGCATGGTCATGCATTTCTCAGTCCAGTTCCATCAAGGGGCCCATGGATGCAACTCCTGTCATATAGGAGGACAAATCTCATATCTGCTCACACACAAACACCCAAATGATTCGTAACGTGTCCAACAACCACCCTTATCATCAACCTTTCTCAAGGAAGACTTTAGATGGCATCAAAGCACGCTCTTCCTCACTTGATGAATGCTGTGACTTCAGGTCAAAGGACCACAACACCATTGTCAATTGAGACCTACTCGTGACACGTTTAGATAAAAATCCACAAAGTAGTCTCAGGTTGGGTCTGTCCAGTACAACTTGTTCATTAACAAGTACCCACGTGATGACTTGATATCACAATATCATGACCTGTGAGAACTGGTCATCAGTCAACGCACGTGCTAGTCTTAAGGTATCATCATCACCCTAAGCTTCTATGATGATACAACGACCAGGGACCTTTGAAGAATGAAGCTTCAAATAAATCATAGGCTCTCACATTCAAGTCACATACTTGATGTCCTATGGAAGCGAACATTCTAAGGGTATTTATTATGATAACATTTAACTATCGCATAGAGAAAACATAATAAAAAAACATGTCATTAATTGTAAAAGAAAAACATTGGTACACAATTCATCATATGAATAAACAATAAACAGCCAACAGAATATATGTTTACATGCAACCCACAAGGCTCTTACTAGAGTTGATCATTTAGGTATCGTATACCCATTGATCTAGTATGACCATCATGCTTTCTCTGCGCGAGAGGCTTTGTCAGTGGATCCGCAATATTCTCCTCAGTCGGCACTCTGCAAATGTTCACATCTCCTCGTTCGACAATCTCACGAATAAGATGGAACCGTCGAAGTATGTGCTTGGAGCGCTGATGGGATCTAGGTTCCTTAAATTGTGCAATTGCACAATTGTTATCACAGTAGAGAACTACAGGACCAACAATGCTAGGAACTACATCAAGCTCGCCGATGAATTTCCTAATCCATACAGCCTCCTTCGCTGCGTTAGCTGCAGCGATATACTCGGCCTCTGTTGTAGAATCAGCAACTGTCTCTTGCTTGGAACTCTTCCAGCTCACAGCTCCTCCATTAAGGCAAAACACAAAACCTGACTGAGACTTTGAGTCGTCCCTATCAGTTTGGAAGCTAGCATCCGTGTAACCACTTACAACGAGCTCTTCCTCTCCACCATACACCAAGAACACATCATTTGTCCTTCTCAAGTACTTCAGGATATTCTTGACTGCAATCCAGTGACACGGGGTCTGACTGATACCTGCTAGTCATGCTCAAAGCAAAGGAGACATCGGGTCGAGTACATAACATTGCATACATGATTGATCCAATTGCCGAAGCATATGGAATCAACTTCATGCGGTTCTTATCTTCACAAGATTTTGGACACTGGTCCTTAGAGAGATTCACACCATGAGACATGGGTAAAAATCCTTTCTTGTACTCAAGCATGTTGAACCGCTTCAACACCTTCTCAATGTATGTACTCTGGGTCAAACCCAGCAACTTCTTCGATCAATCTCTATAGATCTTAATACCGAGTATGTAAGTCGCTTCACCCAAGTCCTTCATAGAAAAACAGTTCTCTAGGTTGTTCTTAACAACTTTCAGGGTAGGAATGTCATTCCCAATCAACAGTATATCATCTACATACAATATCAGGAAGACAACAATGCTCTCACTGATTCGCTTGTAAACACAAGGCTCATCTTCATTTTTGATAAAACCAAACTCTTTGATTTTCTCATCAAAACGAAGATTCCAACTTCGAGAGGCCTGCTTCAGTCCATAGATGGACCTATTCAGCTTGCATATTTTAGTGGCTTCATTTGGGGATACAAAACCCTCGGGTTGTGTCATGTACACTTCCTCAAGGAGGTTTCCATTAAGGAAAGCCGTTTTGACATCCATCTGCCAGATCTCGTAGTCATAATACGCAACAATAGCAAGCAATATCCTTATGGACTTTACCATGGCAACAGGGGAAAAGGTCTCATCATAGTCAATACCATGAATTTGCTTGAAACCCTTAGCCACCAAACGCCCTTTGAATGTCTGTACATTCCCATCCATGTCGGTCTTCTTCTTGAAGACCCACTTGCACCCTATGGGTCGTACCCCTTCAGGTGGTTCCACCAAGTTCCAAACTTGGTTTGCATACATGGAGTCCATTTCGGATTTCATAGCCTCAAGCCATTTGTCGGAGTCCGGTCCATTCATAGCTTCTTGGTAGGTTGCTGGTTCATCATTATGATCCATAAGCAACACATTACCTATTTGAGACATGAGAAATCCATATCTCTCAGGCTCAAACCTCGGCCTACCAGATCTACGTAGGACTTGTGTTTCTTGAGTAGGTTCTCTAGCTACAACATCTTGTAGTCCTGTCTCAGAATCCAATTCCGGTTCATTCACTACTTGTGGTTCTTGAACTTCTTCAAGTTCTACCTTTTCAGTCTTTCTTGATAAGAACTCTTTCTCCAAGAAGACGTCAGTCCTTGCGACAAAAACTTTGCCCTCGGACGGTAGGTAAAAGTAATACCCTTTCGTTTCCTTAGGATATCCCACCAGATAACATTTATCCGATTTGGATTCCAGCTTGTCAGGCATTTGACGTCGCACGTATGTCTCACAGCCTCAAATTTTAATGAATGACATACTAGGACGCTTCCCAGTCCATATCTCATATGGTGTCTTCAGAACCGTTTTCGTTGGAGAGCGATTCAGTGTCATAGCAGCAGTCTCTAAAGCAAAACCCCAAAAGGAAACAGGCAAGTCTGCATGACTCATCATCGAACGTACCATGTCTAACAAAGTACGATTTCTCCTCTCAGGCACACCATTATGATGTGGTGTTCTAGGTGGAGTGAGCTGTGATACAATACCACACTCCTTCAGATGATCACGGAACTCATGACTCAGGTATTCGCCACCTCGATCAGATCGGAGTGCTTTAACCCTTTTACCCAACTGATTTTCGACTTCATTCTTAAACTCTTTGAACTTTTCAAAGGTCTCGGATTTGCACTTCATAAGATACACATATCCGTATCTACTGAAATCATCAGTAAATGTAACGAAGTAGAAATACCCACCTCTAGCCATGGAGCTCATGGGTCCGCGTACAACACCCAAGAGATCATCAGCCCTCTCAGTATAACCAGTGAAAGGGGCTTTAGTCATCTTGCTTAACAAACAAGATTCGCATCGCTCAAATGATTCATAATCAAATGAGTCCAAAAGTCCATCTTTATGGAGCTTGGATATGCGCTTCTCGTTTATATGGTCCAAACGACAATGCCAGAGATATGTAGGGTTTGAGTCATTTGTTCTTACTCTTTTATTATTTTCTACATTATAGATCTGATGGTCCAAGTTCAAAACATAAAAACCATTAAACAATTGGGCTACAGCATAACAAAAATCATTCTTAAATATAGAACAACAGTTGTTCTTAATTATAAAAGAAAATCCAATCATGTCCAAGCATGAAATGGATATAATGTTTCTAGTTATGGCCGGAACAAAATAACAGTTATCTAGTTCTATTACAAGCCCACTGGGCAAAGAAAGACGGTAAACCCCTACGGCCACAGCAGCAACTCTTGCTCCATTGCCGACACGCAGGTCCACCTCCCCTTTACTCAGCAATCTTCTCCTTCCCAGTTCCTGCACATTTGTACAAATGTGTGAACCACATCCGGTATCCAATACCCAAGATGAAGGAGCAGAAAGGTTTATCTCTATAACGTAAATATTCGAAGCGGAAGTCATACCTCCCTTCATTTTCTGCAGACCCTCAATGTAAGAAGGACAGTTCCTCCTCCAATGACTAGCATTGCCACAGTGGTGGCATTTCCCCTCCTTCACCGTGCTCTTCTTTTTCATCAGTGCAGAAGACTTGGGCTCGAGATGTGACTTAGGTCCCATCTTCGTCTTCTTAGAGCCCTTGGTCTTGCCTTTGCCCTTATGCACCATCAGTATGGGGCTGGCAGGCTTGGCCTTCTTCATATTGATCTCGGCAGTTCTCAACATGTCTAGGAGCTCGGGCAGTGTCTTGTCTATTTCATTCATGTTGTAGTTCAAGACAAACTGCTCGTAACTGTCCGGCAACGATTGCAGGATCAGATCTGTGGCCAACTCTTGACCCAGAGGAAAACCCAACCTTTTAAGGTTCTTTATATACCTAATCATCTTGAGTATGTGAGTCCCTACTGAGTCTCGAACTCCCATCTTGCACTGAAACAACGCTTTTGTGACGTCAAACCTCTCTTGACGAGCTTGCCCTTGAAACATTTTCTTGAGATGCTCGTCAATCTCCTTGCACCCCATATTCTCATGTTGTCTTTGAAGCTCAGAGTTCATGGTGACAAGCATAAGGCATTCGACGTCTAAGGCGTCATCAGTATACTTCTTATAAGTATCTTTATCAGCACGGGAAGAATTCTCGGTCGGCACCTCGGGGGCTTCTTCTTCCAAGACATAGAGCTTTCGCTCTTGCCTGAGAACAATTCTCGGGTTCCTGTACAAGTCCATGTAGTTAGTCTCACTGAGCTTATCCTTCTCAAAGATGGCTCTCAGAGACAGAGTGGAGTGTGAACCACTTGCCATGGAATTCTAAAAGAATTCATGCAGAATAATATCAGTACCAAAATTTCAAATACAATTTATTTTAATTTGGACTTCAATTAAAACTCCCACTATTTTATTCAAAATAATAGCCATCACTATCAATTCGGAGAGTTCATGCGAGCTACTCTCTTAGTGGACAAGATCCGTATTTCACCAACACAATGAGTCAGCTTTGGCTTTCCTCTCACAATGCGGTTATTTAGGTAGGCAACGCTTGCCAATTGCATCCTCATGCAATTCTTGTATGGTTGGTGAATAACTCTGTATTCGCATCCATCATATGGTGCATGCCAACCCTATGCCTCTAGGCACTCAACCTTTGAGGTCACCTAGTTAAGTTTGACCCGATGTCGACAGTGGAATATCACAATTATCCGCTCGCACCCTTACCAAGATAGATTAATGCATCTTGCTTTGGCAAGCCCACACTTCATCGATCGAGGCAGGAAGAGTGTCATCCATCGGAAGGCATCCGAAAACTTAATATTTGATGAAGGGATTTTAATTATGGGTTAACAATTAACCATGATCAACATTTGATCAATGTGCACATCCACAGAAAAACAATTTTTAAAATCCACATGCATCTCTTATGTGCACAACCTGACACTATCAACATTTGATAGAAAGGAATGGTTAAATCTGAACATCCGGACTCTTCAAAATCTTCAGATTTACATGCATTAGACAAAAGCAAAGACAACTCAACTTAAAGCAGTAGACATGCTCGTCTCTCATTGTTGGATGCAAAATCAAAAACAATACACTGGTTCACTAACCATTCGAAGGACGGTTACTGCTAAGGAGACAACAATTTCTAACAATTAGAAATTACAACGAAATCCTAGACGTTCCTGGCCGGGTTCCAAGGTGCAGATCCCCTAACCTGTGGGTTATGAGCCCACCGATTTCCCTTGGAAAAACAATCAACAATTGATGTACCAGGAATAAATCTAGACATTTAGAACACTCCTAAATCCCTAGGTTTACACGCACTGGAATAACATAACTCCCAATACAACAATCATGACTGAAACCTCCCTCTGATACCACTGTTGGGTTTCTCTGTGAGGATGGCACAACGCTTGTACACGCAGCGGAAGGAATAAAACATCAAGACAACCCAAAAGAGATGGGATCGGGCTATGAAAATTGAATCAAGATGTTAACAAATAACTAGGCAAAAATTACCTTAGCGGCGTTGAGTTACAACTCAACGGAGATGCTCCAAGCTTCGTGTCCTCGTCGGTGGCGAGTTCTACATGGAATAATGTCCACGTCTTTCCAGAAATCCACACGAGCGGGAGAACCCCGAGCTTCGTCGCACGAAGGGTCGGGAGGAAGACCAACCGCACATTTGCACTTCCCACGGACTGCTAGGTCCGCGCAAGGGAAAGCAAGACCGGCGACAGTCGCCGGAGATAAGGTCGACGGCGGAGCGAACAGGCGTCGGCGGAACGTTTCCGTCCGGCGGGGTCGGGATTCGCCGGATCGGGAGATCGGCGGAACTCTTCTGTCGGCTTCGATCCGGCTACAGGAAAATCCCGATGATTGTTATAATCTCAAAACCCTAAGTCCCCTATTTATACCAAAGGCATAAACAGTCCAAAGAACACCGCTATCCGCAGACCACCCAAGTTAGGGTTTCAGAGTCATTCGGCGAGAATCAGCACAGGTCCGGCGAGAATCAGATCCAGATTCGGCGAGAATCAGCAGACAGATTTGGCGAGAATCATCTGCTGATTCGTCGAGAATCGGGGATAGATTCGTCGAGTATCACCAATCGCCGGGAATCAAACATTTTTGATTCTCGACGAATCATTCGCGATGAATGATTCTCGACGAACTCGTCGAGAGTCGTCAAGTCATACTCGACGATTCTCGACGAATCATTCTCGACGAACTCGTCGAGAGTCGTCGAGTCATACTCGACGATTCTCGACGAATTTGCCTTAGTCGTCGAGTCAAACTCGACGACTCTCGACGAAATTCCTTTGGCAACGTTTGCCCGACTCCATCCTGCGAGGTGATTGGTAACCCTTACCAACACAGTCAATCTACCAATTTCTCCACATGCTCTTATGTGCAACCCTGCAGGCTCATATCGCGTTGGCAGTGAGATTACATGTTTGACCACTTCTAGATCATCATGGTAACTCCAACACGATTCTCTCCACGGTTAGTTATGTCAATTGGCATTGGTGTCTTGGGCATGCCCCTCTGCGCATCCTCCAGAAAGCTCTTCCCGATCTGTCTCTCACTAAATTCACATGCGAGTCATGTATCTACGGCAAAGACCATCGTTCTACCTTTTCACCACATTGTACTCAAAGCGGAGCTCCTCTTGCTTTGGTTCATTTAGATATTTGGGGACCGTATAAAATTGCCAGTGTTTCTGGGTATCGTTACTTCATTACCATCATTGACGATTACTCTCGTGTCACATGGTTGTATTTTCTTCATGATTGATCTGAATTGCCCCATGTCTTTCGTGTCTTTATCCTTCTGACTCGCAACCAATTCTCTACTATAATTAAAACTCTCTGCACCGATAATGCTCGTGAATACACAGGTCATGTGTTTACAGACTTGTGTACTGAATTTGGCATCATCCATCAAACCTCATGTGTCTATACTCCTCAACAAAATGGTGTCGCCGAACGCAAGAATCATCACCTTCTGGAGGTCGCTCGCACCCTTATGTTTCAAATGAATGTTCCCATCATATGCTGGAATTTCGCGATTTCTACGACATGCCACCTCATTAACCGCTTGCCTTCCTATATTCTCAATTTTCAAGCTCATTTTTCCCTTCTTTTCCCTCCACACACCCATTTGCAGTCAATCCTCTTGTGTTTGGTTGTGTCTGGTATGTTCACAACTTTGGCCCCTCTACTGATAAGCTTGTCTCACGTGCAACAAAATATATGTTCGTTGGATACTCTTCCACTCAGAAAGGTTATGTTTGTTACTCTTCCTCTGATCGAAAGATTGTTACATCGGCCGACGTCACCTTTCTTGAGAACCAGCCCTATCATTCTCAACCCGTTGACCCTCCACTATTGTTACCATCCCCTCCTCTACGACCAGTTGTTCCCGTTCCTTCGCTACTACCACATCTCCTCCCCACGCCACTCCCCCAGCCCTATCATTCTCAACCCCTTGACCCTCCACTACTGTTACCATCCCCTCCTTTACGGCCAGCTGTTCCCGTTCCTTCGCTACAACCACATCTCCTCCCCACGCCACTCCCCCCCCCCCAACCGCCCAAGCCGCTTATAATTTGTGAGTACACTCGTCGTCCTTCCTCTTCAGCTGCCCTAAGTCCGTTACCTTCTACTAATGATAGTTTATGTTCCAATGATTCGGCGACACCTTCTACTGCTCACCCAAAGGTGAATTATGTTTCCTTACATCGTCTTTCTCCGGAACTCAGGCGATTTGCTTTTTCTTTATCGTCTATGTCTACTCATAACTCTGTGCATGAGGCTCTCCAACATCCGGGGTGGCGTGCGGCGATGGAGGAGAAAATGTTGGCACTTTGGGCAAACCACACTTGGGATTTTGTCCCTCTCCCTTCCGACCAGAGCTGTGTAGGTTGTAAGTGGGTATTCGTTATCAAACATGGTCCGGATAGGACAATCCAATGTCTAAAAGCTCGTCTTATGGCGCGTGGCTTTACTCAACAAGGTCTGGATTATGATGAGACTTTCTCTCTGGTCGTCAAACTAAATACTGTTCGTGTTTTGATCTCTCTGGTTGTTCATCGTCACTGGCCTTTGCATCAACTGGATATCAAAAATGTCTTCCTCAATGGCGATTTACATGAAACTGGCTACATGAATCAACCGTTCGGGTTTGAGACCACGAGAGAGTCTCTTGCCTGTCCTCTCAAGAAATCTATTTATGGTCTCAAACAGTCTCCCCGCGCGTGGTTTGACAAGTTCAGTAAAGTTATTTGTGATGTTGGATTCACCCGAAGCTCTGCTGACTTCTCTCTTGACTCCTCATCAATCGACAGGCACTGTCATACTCCTGATTTATGTTGACGATATCTTAATTATTAGTGATAATTTGAAAGGAATCAATATGATCAAGGAACACTTGGCCTCTGTATTCCAGACCAAAGATTTTGAAAAATCTTTGATACTTTCTTACGACCCGATGGTCTTGTCCTATCTCATAGAAAGTAATGTTTTGATCTTCTTCATGATGTGGGCTACTCCAGTTGCAAACCAGCTGACACACCCATGGATGTCAACCACAAGCTCTGTGTTTGCTCCTCCGACTCTAATGCTCTCTTACTAAACCCATAATATTATCGTCGCCTTGTTGGAAAATTAATCTAACAGTAACAAGATCAAATATATTGTTTGTCGTTGGAGTTGTCAGTAGGTTTATGCATGCTCCTCGAACTTCTCATCTTCAGGCAGTTGAGCGCATTCTCCGATACCTGAAGTTTGCACCCGGACAAGGGCTTGTGTATAAGCCCTCCTCGTCTCTATCTCTAATTGCTTACTCTGATGCTGATTATGCTGGATCCATTGATGATCGGCGTTCCACAAGTGATTTTTGCACATATTTTGGTGGGCATCTTGTTACTTGGGGAAAGAAGAAGCAATTTGTTGTCGCACATTCATCTGCAGAAGCAGAATATCAATCAATGGTATCTGTCATCTCGGAACTTACATGGCTAGAAAGCCTTCTGAAAGACCTGGGTGTCAAACTCTCTTCTCCTGCCACCTTGTTCTGCGATAGTCAAGCTGTCATTCATATTGCCAAGAATTTTGTGTTCCATGAACGTACCAAACATATAGAGGTTGATTGTCACTTTATTCGAGAGAAGGTACAACTCAGGAAGTTGGATTTAAAACATGTTCCAGCTACAGAACAAGTCGCTAATATTCTTAAAAAAGCTCTATCACGACCTTTATATTCTCAGTTCTTGTCCAAGCTGGGTTCCTACGACTTGTATGCTCTAGCTTGCGGGGGAGTGTTGAAGAAAGTATAAAGAAAGCTCATCATTCGAGCCCATGTAAAGCCCACTTAGGAGTTAATTTTAGTCCCAAGTCTTGGGATAGTGTTATGGCTCTCCCCTCTTCACCTATAAATATGTAACAATACACATGCTTTGTAAGATTGATTATTGGAGGAATTAATAAAATATCAAATTTTATTTCTCTAATTTTGTGTTTTCCTACACTATTTTAGTGAAACATAAACAAAACAGAAGAAACAAAATATTTTATGCAGGCTTCGCAAGAGATGTGCAATGGAGGTTAGGATGGTGACGGCCTTTATTTCTTATTTCTACTATCTTAGGCTGCATATCAGAATAATTACCTTGTAAGCGTCGTTTGGTTTGAAAGAAAAATAGCTTAATGTTCAGATCTATCATTACTTGTGATTTTGCATAACAAGTGGCTCAAGCATACATACCATTACCATCATGGTTTCTATGGCAGCTTCCATATGAATCTATTTTGATTTTCAACTTCTCTAGCATTTCAAGTGCCTGTAAACGGAAATTATGTGCACCACAATTTGAAATAAAGGCAGCCGCCACCCCTTCAGCAGTTTTGGGCTGCACTGGAGCCATGATGTCATATTCAGACCATGAGAAATAGCCAACTGGAACATCTGACGAGAGACTGGTTGTCATTATGATACGGTACCCTCTCCTATCACAAATGTATGCTTAAACAATCAGTTTTCATAAAATCATCCAAATTACGCATGCAGCATAAAAAGGAAATAACAGTCACGATAAAATTTATAAACTAAAAAAAATGCATGGCATTCATAAAACACAGTAACCGGTTGGACCCAAGTAAAGAAAGAAGCAAAACAAAATTTTAGGAGATCAACATCTTATGTGCACGTCACATTCTGCAAGTTCGTAGCTTGTTCGTGACACATTTTCAGTAACTCATGGAAAAAAAGTCTCATTATAGAGAAAGCTTGCGTTAGAACATAGAGACACATGAAGATTTGAACAAATCGAATCTTCCACATTGATACAGAGATCTATAAGAGTGTAGAGGTGTCTAAAATTTTTAGGTAATTTTGTTAAATACCATTGTATAGACTTCTATTGACATAGGCTCCGTTTGGGGGGACTTATTTTCACCGGTCAAGCGGTCGCGACCGCATGAACTAGGACATGCGGTCGCGACCGCTTGACCGGTGAAAATAAGTCCCCCCAAACGGAGCCATAGTTATTTCTCTCTATGTACCCCTCAATGGGATGAATAATATCACACATTGTCTTTTAACTCCCCTACAATGGTATATTCGACTCGTTGCTACTATAACCTGCCTTAACCTTACCACTCCACCTTTCACATGAGATATTTGGCACCGGAGACTAGCTAATAGCTTCGGTTGTTGCCTTCTTCAGGTGTTTTAGGAAACTTCTCTACACTCTGTATATTTTTTCTGCTAGTACATTTGTATGTCTTTCTTCTTTTAATTTTATGCACACCGATATTTGGGTAGGCTTCGCTTACTTTTCTAAAGGAGGAAACATATACTATGTCATTTTTGTTGATGACTTTTTTCGTTTGACGGGGATTTTCTTGATTTCAAAGAAACTAGAGATCTAAAAGGATGATTGAAACTTAATTCTACAAAATCAAAATACTTCACTCTGATATAGGGAGGATTGTACACCCCGTCAATTTAAAAATTTTCTTGTCTCAAGGGATGCTCGCTAAATTTTTATCTCCATATTCATCAGAAAAATGGGGTGAATAATAGTCGGTGTCACTACATTCTTGATGTAACTAAATCTCTTCTTTCATCGACTTCTCTTCATGTTAGGTTTTGGGCAGAAATTTTTCGCACTAATGTATTTTTAATCAATAAGATGTAGTCTCCTATTCTTGATGGTGTGTCCAATCATCAAAGTTTGTATAGTTTTGTTCCTGATTACCCTTTAAACGGAGTCTTTGGATGCACTTATTTCGTTCGGTTACCTCTTGTAATACCCGAACAATTATAAATGTTTTACTTTGTAAAATAAAAATTATGTGATTACTCCCCGATGATGAAAGAAAAATGCAGTGCTGATTCGATGTCGCTTGGGTTTGATTTGGTTTGGGGTTTCTTTGGTTGGACCGGCTGGGTGCTGGGCTGGTTTGGTTATATTGGCTGCTGCTGTGCTTATTTTATTGAAAACCGGCTGGGTGCTGGGCTGTTTGATCTCCTGTGGACGGTTACTTACAGTGTCTTACCTGTGTTGGAAACCGGTTACCTGTTATTGAACCGGCTCTACCGGTTAGGCGGTGATGTTATCCCGAGCTTTATATTCTTATCCCTATCGCCTCCTTCTCATTTCGACGGGAGGAAGAGACAGAGGAAGCCGCTACCGCCACTTGTGCTATCGGGCTCGATTCTTCTCCGATTTCTGAGGTTTTTCTTGCAATTGAGAGGTAATCTCCTTCCCTCAACTCCTCTTGTGTTGATTTTGAAGTTGATGTAAGGATTTCAGAAGGGTGAAAACCTAGGGTTTGGGGTTTTTGGTTTTCTTCACTCCCTTTTGGAATTAAAAGTTTCGGTATTTCCCTAGAATCATATTTGGAAGCTAGGGTTTGAGTGGAGTCTAGTTTGTCTTGATCACCTTAAGTGTGTGTGTTGTGAGTGTGCCGACTGTGCTATTTGATTACCTGGATGCTACAGGTTGTATTTGGGCTGCTTGTGTTAGCTGTCCGGCTATTTTAAAAATGGATTTATACTTGAGATGAGCTGTTATTCACAACCCTTGGTGTTGTCTTGTGTGTATCGGAGCAATTTGAAATTTTATCGTGGGTATTTCAACTCTACGGTTGGTCGAATGATACACATTAATCTGAGTCACCCACGCTAGTCCTTTCCTAGACAACTCCTAGATGTCGTAGTTGTGACCGTCGTAGGAGTCCACTCGTAAATATTATAGGCGCAATCCTAAAGTAAATTATATTTTGATACTGCAGAGAATGGTGTCCGGCGATAGGCGTGATGTGACTCCTTCGAGGGACAAGGGCAAAGGAAAATTTGGGGTGAGTCCTTACTACTTTCTGGTGAACTTGTTAAGCTAGTTACTTTCCTGTATTTGATATCACTGAATATATGAATCGCCGAAACGCTAACGTGGTTTAGCGAGCGATAGATTTCTGAGGGGAAAACATACAAATAAATCCTATTTTGTTAAGAAAATGAATGAAACGAAAAGACAGAATTTGAATTGAAATTGAGATCGCGTCGACGCATCGAAAAGCTAAGGGTCGGCCTAGTAGGGGGGTTGCTTCAAACTCCTACACCTCGTGAGAGGGGTAGAACTCTCACACCTCGTAGGAGGGGTCGAACTCCTACAGAATATGATGAGAATCCAATTTAGGAGGCGTGGAAGCCTGCTGCGCATTTGAGCGCCCTAAAGCGGATTGTTATGAAGGGTCGACGGACCCGGATGATTGAGATATTTGAATGACCCTTAGTATTTCGAGAAACACATTACGAATAAATGGAAATTTGATAGAAACAGAATAAATGAAATATGAATTGATATCAGAATAGAATTGTTGATTTTTCATGTTACTAGCTTAGAAACATGTTCATATAGATTTATTGTTGCTGACTCTCTTGTCTGATTGCAGTGCGAAAATACAGGTAAGGGTAAGGAATTCACTTAGTTTTCAAAACTAATTGGTTCCTAATTTTCTTTCAGGAGCTGAGTACCAGCGTACTAGACCCCGCTAGGCGGGCGCAGGCAGATGCAGACCGAAGACCAGTTGAAGATGTGACTCGTCTACGGGTTAGCCTGAGTTTTTCCTTGTACTATGATAGCTAGTTGGAATGTACTAGATGTAGACATTTCAGTACCTGGCATTGAGATAGTGTGTATATTCTGTATATTAATGATTTGTGATGTTATATATTTTCACTCGTACATCCTGTTTTTTTTATACTGCTGCGTATAGTTTATGAAAAAACCCTCTCAGAAAGATTGAATTAAATTGTGGCGGATTCTGGGCCGTTACAATTAAGTGGTATCAGAGGGAGGTTTTCACATGACATGTAACGCAGAGAGTACCAGAATGGAATATAAACTCACAATGATGACAGTGCATATCAGAATATACTGAACTGTCTTATGGTTTTTCCTCAGGAACCGTTTCAAGTGTATTCGAGCCGCAGAATGCGAGAGGCTCGGAATGAACCTGAGGACTCTAGAGATTCCAAGTCAGAAGAAAGTGTGAGTGGGCGACAGTCTACTTCACTTCATATCGCTGATATTGCTCAAGCCATTGCTGAGGCAATTAGATTGGTTCGGGACACCCCTTCAGTTGTGCCTCCTCATGGAGTAAACCCAGTGGTGCCAGCCGTGCCTCCTCCAGCATTTGTAGAACCACAGCAGCCTCGCTTACTGGATATTGATATGAAGCAATTTTTGGAATTGAAACCACCGACTTTCCGTGGTGGTTTGTCCCCGATCGAGATAGAAGACTGGATCCTGCGCGTTGAAACAATATTTGATACGATGCGGTGCCCTGAGGAGAGGAAGGTGGAGTTGGTCATTTTTCTGCTAGAAGGCGAGGCCAAGAGATGGTGGGTGAACCTAATGAAAGGGAAGTTTCAGACTCGCGGTCTGGCGAATGTGACTTGGGCAGAGTTTACTGGCGAATTTACAAAGTGGTTTGTGTCGCGGAAGGAAAAGAGGCAGCTACAGGAGAAGTTTTTGCGATTAGTTCAAGGAAGTCGCTCTGTCCTTAAGTATGAAGCCGAATTTTCCAGTCTTGTATACTATGTTGAGTCTGCAGTGGCGACCGAGGAAGCTCGCTGTTTACGGTTCCAGGAAGGGTTGCGGGATGATATTCGCGCTTCAGTGGTTCCATTTGATATTACTGAGTATGCACTACTGGTGGAGAAAGCTCGATTAGTCGAGTTAGATACTGAGAAGAGGCAAAGGAGAACAGAAATGAGGAAGAGGTTCAAAGAAGGTTCTAGCCAAGAGAAATCGGGCAGATCAGGTGAAGCCCCTTGGAAAAAGAAGCAGCAACAGTCAGTGTCGACTGGTAGCACTCAAGTGTCCCAAACAACGGCGACCAAATGTGCCAAATGTGGCAAGATGCACAGAGGGGAATGCTTGACTGGAGTCTGCTTCTACTGTCGCCAGCCGGGACACCGGCGAAAGGATTGTCCGAAGTTCCAAAGGGATGAAAGTTCGAGGGGAGCCCCATCCTTACCGCCTCAGAGAATGTATCATATTGGGACTTCCAGGGAAGCGGAGTCGATAGCATCGGCGCCCGCTGAAGGGGCCAGAGATGAGAGACTAATTCAAGCCCGAGCTTTCAATCTCGATGAATAAGAGGCGAAAGCAGATGATACGGTTGTTACAGGTATGCTACTTATGCATGATCAAGTTTTGAAAGTTTTATTTGACACTGGTGCTAGTCAATCGTTCATTTCAACATCTATTCTGGAATCAATTCACATACGGTCATATCATATTGTTCAACCGTTGAGTGTATAGTTACCGAATAATACGGTTTTGATGACAAAGGAGCGAGCCGTAGTCTCACTAACTTTTAATGATAAACGAATTGAAACTGATGTCGCGGTCTTACCGTTGGTTGAGTATGATATCATCCTTGGTATGGATTGGCTATCGGATCGAGAATCAGTTATTAACTGTAAAACGAAAGAGGTGGCGTTTAAATGCCCACATGGAAGTCCGATGATCTATCAAGGGTTGGGCGAAGTTGCCAAAATCAGTATTTCGGCTATGAAAGCTGGGAAAATGGTACGGAAAGGTTGTGAGGCCATTTTGGTAATGATTAAAGAAATGAAAGAAGAAAAGAAAGAAATTACGGATGTGCCCGTAGTACGGGACTACGTGGATGTTTTCCCAGAAAAGTTACCTAGTGTGCCTCCAGCCAGAGAAGTTGAATTTGAAATTAAAGTGATCGAAGGAGCTGCTCCAGTTGCAAAAACGCCATATCGGATGGCACCAAAAGAATTGGCAGAGTTGAAAGTCCAATTGCAAGAATTGATTGATAAGAAATTTATCCGACCAAGTACACCTCACATTGGGGAGCTCCAGTCTTATTTGTGAAAAAGAAGGAAGGATCTCTTCGTCTATGCGTCGATTATCGCGAACTGAACAAATTGACAATAAAAAATAAATACCCTTTGCCGCGTATCGACGACTTGTTCGATTAGTTGGTTGGTGCCCGTATATTTTCTAAAATTGATCTTCGCTCAGGATATCATCAGCTAAGGATTCGAGAAGACGATGTCTTTAAGACAGCATTCAGTACCAGGTATGGGCATTTTGAATTTGTTGTCATGCCTTTTGGCCTAACGAATGCTCCTGCAGCTTTTATGGCCTTAATGAATCGTGTGTTTAAGGCATTCTTGGATCAGTTCGTGATTGTGTTTATTGATGATATATTGATTTATTCGAAGACAGAGGAAGAGCATGCCCAACACCTGCGTCAAGTATTGCAAACATTGAGGGAACAATAGTTGTATGCTAAATTCTCAAAGTGTACGTTTTGGCTGACTGAGGTGGCCTTTCTCGGTCATGTGATTAATGCAGAAGGGTTGGCTGTTGATCCAGCTAAAATTTAAGCAATCCTCAACTGGACCCGACCAAAATCTGTGACTGAGGTACGAAGCTTCTTTAGGCTTAGCTGGTTATTATCAGAAATTTGTCAAGGACTTCTCGAAGCTAGCACTACCTTTGACACAATTGACACGGAAGAACGTAGTATTTACGTGGGGAGATGATTGTCAGCAAGCGTTCGAAGCGTTAAAGGAAAGACTAACAACAGCGCCAGTATTGGTGATGCCTGAAGGCTCCGATGGTTTTCAAATATATAGCGACGCGTCCTATAAAGGATTGGGTTGCGTGTTAATGCAGCATGGTAAGGTGATTGCATTTGCTTCCCGACAATTAAAGGATATCGAAAAGAATTATCTGACACATGATCTGGAATTAGCTGTTGTTGTGTTCGCAATACAAATTTGGCGTCACTACCTGTATGGTGTTCGCTGCGAGATCTTTACAGATCATAAAAGTTTTAAATATATCTTTGATCAGCGGGAAATTAAATTACGGCAACGAAGATGGCTAGAATTTATTAAAGATTATGATCTGGATATTCAATACCATCCAGGTAAGGCAAATGTGGTCGCAGATGCCTTAAGCAGGAAGAATATTGTTGCGATGTCCGTGACACCGCGATTTAATAAGACGCTGTTGTATATGCTTCAGGATATGGGGATATGCGTGATATTTACGCCGGAAGAAAAGCAAGCACAGCTAAGTCAGATGCGGATTCAATATTCGCTTAAGGAAAGAATTCAGAAAGCGATACCTCAAGACCCCTTCTTGATGGGGATATTTGAGAAATTGCGGAAAGGAGAAGTGAGTGTCTTTGTTGAAAAGGATGCCCTATTGCTTCTGAATGACAGATTATGTGCACCAGATGCTGATAACCTGCGGAAGGATATCATGTATGAGGCGCATAATACGCCATTTTCGATTCATCCTGGTCGGACTAAGATGTACCATGATTTGAAACAGGACTTCTGGTGGCCTCATATGAAAAAGGATATCATTCAGTATATTGCCCGGTGTCATACCTGTCAGGTAGTGAAAGCAGAACATCAGAAACCTGTTGGGTATCTTCGATCTCTGCCCATTCCGGAATGGAAATGGGATGATGTTGCGATGGATTTTGTGTTTGGCATGTCTCGCAGTAAAGCCGGGAATGATGGAATTTGGGTCATCGTTGACCGATTGACAAAGAGCGCACATTTTATACCGATCAAGCAAAGCGGGCCGACGGAAAAATTGGTGGAACTCTATGTAAATGTAATTGTGAGATTACATGGTATTTCACGTACGATCGTATCAGATCGTGATGGACGATTTACGTCTGAGTTGTGGCGACGGGTGCACAACAAATTGGGAACAAGATTATTGTTCAGTACTGCTTTTCATCCGCAAACAGATGGCCAGTCCGAGCGGACCATCCAAATGTTTGAGGATCTATTACGAATGGTGGTTTTGGACTTGAAAGGCTCTTGGGAGAAATACTTATCGTTAGCTGAATTTGCTTATAATAATAGCTATCAAACAACGATCCAAATGGCCCCGTTTGAAGCTCTCTACGGGCGGCGATGTAGAACTCCTTTGAGCTGGGCAGAGGATGGAGAAAAGAAATTGTTCCCGCAGAAGAGAACAGATAAGATTGAAGAGAAAATTCGTATCATTCATCAAAGAATGAAAATCGCACAGGATCGTCAACAAAAATATTATAATGTCCGACATCGTCTGGTAGAATTTGCTGTGGGCGATCAGGTGTGTTTGAAGATTAAACCGTTCAAAGGGATTTCCCGATTACGACGGATTGGAAAATTAAGTCTGAGGTATGTTGGTTCCTTTCCTGTGATTGAACGACTTGGCGAAGTGGCATATCGCCTAGCTCTGCCTGCTGAATTACAGAGGTTACATGATTTTTTCCATATATCCGCACTCCGACGATATATTTTGAACCCAGATTTGATGATATCTGCCAATGATGTGCAGATAGAGACTGATTTATCAAGTCCGACAACACCTTACCAGATTGTTGATCGGCAAAGAAAAAATCTCCGGAATCGACAGGTAAACTTTGTCAAAGTCTGGTGGACCGGCCACCCTGCCAAGGATGCTACGTGGGAACGAGAGGATTTAATGTTGAAAATCTTTCCCTCTTTCTTTGGAAATCGCGAAGATGCGTGATTTTCGAGGGCGAAAATTCTGATAAGGATGGGAGAGTTTGTAATACCCGAAAAATTATAAATGTTTTACTTTGTAAAATAAAAATTATGTGATTACTCCCCGATGATGAAAGAAAAATGCAGTGCTGATTCGATGTCGTTTGGGTTTGATTTGGTTTGGGGTTTCTTTGGTTGGACCGGCTGGGTGCTGGGCTGGTTTGGTTATATTGGCTACTGTTGTGCTTATTTTATTGAAAACCGGCTGGGTGCTGGGTTGTTTGATCTCCTGTGGCCGGTTACTTACAGTGTCTTACCTGTGTTGGGAACCGGTTACCTGTTATTGAACCGGCTCTACCGGTTAGGCGGTGATGTTATGTCGAGCTTTATATTCTTATCCCTATCGCCTCCTTCTCATTTCGACGAGAGGAAGAGACGGAGGAAGCCGCTACCGCCGCTTGTGCTATCGGGCTCGATTCTTCTCCGATTTCTGAGGTTTTTCTTGCAATTGAGAGGTAATCTCCTTCCCTCAACTCCTCTTGTGTTGATTTTGAAGTTGATGTAAGGATTTTAGAAGGGTGAAAACCTAGGGTTTGGGGTTTTTGGTTTTCTTCACTCCCTTTTGGAATTAAAAGTTTCGGTATTTCCCTAGAATCATATTTGGAAGCTAGAGTTTGAGTGGAGTCTAGTTTGTCTTGATCTCCTTAAGTGTGTGTATGCTGTGAGTGTGCCGGCTATGCTATTTGATTACCTGGATGCTACAGGTTGTATTTGGGCTGCTTGTGTTAGCTGTCAGGCTATTTTAAAAATGGATTTATACTTGAGATGAGCTGCTATTCACAACCCTTGGTGTTGTCTTGTGTGTATCGGAGCAATTTGAAATTTTATCGTGGGTATTTCAACTCTACGGTTGGTCGAATGATACACATTTAATCTGAGTCAACCCACGTTAGTCCTTTCCTAGATAACTCCTAGATGTCGTAGTTGTTAAGCTAGTTACTTTCCTGTATTTGATAACACTGAATATATGAATCGCCGAAATGCTAACGTGGCTTAGCGAGCGATAGATTTCTGAGGGAAAACATACAAATAAATCCTATTTTGTTAAGAAAATGAATGAAACAAAAAGATAGAATTTGAATTGAAATTGAGATCGCGTCGACGCATCGAAAAGCTAAGGGTCGGCCTAGTAGGGGGGATGCTTCAGACTCCTATACCTCGTGAGAGGGGTAGAACTCTCACACCTCGTAGGAGGGGTCGAACTCCTACAGAATATGATGAGAATTCAATTTAGGAGGCGTGGAAGCCTGCTGCGCATTTGAGCGCCCTAAAGCGGATTGTTATGAAGGGTCGACGGACCCGGATGAATGAGATATTTGAATGACTCTTAGTATTTCGAGAAACACATTACGAATAAATGGAAATTTGATAGAAACAGAATAAATGAAATATGAATTGATATCAGAATAGAATTGTTGATTTTTCATGTTACTAGCTTAGAAACATGTTCATATAGATTTATTGTTGCTGACTCTCTTGTCTGATTGCAGTGCGAAAATACAGGTAAGGGTAAGGAATTCACTTAGTTTTCAAAACTAATTGGTTCCTAATTTTCTTTCAGGAGCCAAGTACCAGCGTACTAGACCCCACTAGGCGGGCGCAGGCAGATGCAGACCGAAGACCAGTTGAAGATGTGACTCGTCTACGGGTTAACCTGAGTTTTTCCTTGTACTATGATAGCTAGTTGGAATGTACTAGATGTAGACATTTCCGTACCTGGCATTGAGATAGTGTGTATATTATGTACATTAATGATTTGTGATGTAATATATTTTCACTGGTACACCCTGTTTTTTTTATACTGCTGCGTATAGTTTATGAAAAAACCCTCTCCGAAAGATTGAATTAAATTGTGGCGGATTCTGAGCCGTTACACCTCTGACTGAGACAAGGTCCTTGAGATATATTGTCTTTGTTGCCTATAAGCTCCGGACACAACAGATATTGATGTTTTGGTCATGTTGTCAAATGTCTTCTTGTATCTTGCCATGTTAATTTTCTCGAGATCATACTTTATTATGCTCTGTTTTACCTTTTGCTCCTCTACGGCCTACCACTGTGCACAATTACAGAGGTTATTTTTCTTGACATTTAAGCAATTGCTCTTCATTTGCTCAAGTTCTCTTGCTCCACATACATTATCTGATCCACCTTGGCCATGACTTCGGACTCGAAAGACCATCAAACAGCAGGCAATATATTTGAGATACAACTCGAAACAATGATCATAACAGTAGTCATGATGCGGACCAGAGACGGGCACGAGCTTTAGGCTCATTCAGGACTGATTTGACAATTATCATATATGGAGTGCCCGGATCGACGATCCGACTCCGTAGATGCGTCCGGATTCGCGTTGCGAATCATTTTTGTTGAAGGAGCTCAAAAGCTTGTGTGTATATCTTCGCTGAAATTGAGCGAATTGGGCGCCCAATTCGCTGAAATTGAGCGAATTGGGCCCCAATTCGCTGAAATTGAGCGAATTGGGCTGGGCGCCCAATTCGCTGAAATTGAGCGAATTGGGCTGGGCGCCCAATTCGCTGAAATTGAGCGAATTGGGCTCCCAATTCGCTGAAATTGAGCGAATTGGGCGCCCAATTCGCTCAAATTGAGCGAATTGGGCTCCCAATTCGCTGAAATTGAGCGAATTGGGCTCCCAATTCGCTGAAATTGAGCGAATTGGGCTCCCAATTCGCTGAAATTGAGCGAATTGGGCTCCCAATTCGCTGAAATTGAGCGAATTGGGCTCCCAATTCGCTGAAATTGAGCGAATTGGGCTCCCAATTCGCTGAAATTGAGCGAATTGGGCTCCCAATTCGCTGAAATTGAGCGAATTGGGCTCCCAATTCGCTGAAATTGAGCGAATTGGGCTCCCAATTCGCTGAAATTGAGCGAATTGGGCGCCTCAACACAGCCTAGGGGTGCCTCGGGTGCGTCTAAGATCATGTTTTTGCCCATATCAAAAAAAAAATTTTTAAAAAAACCTGGAAAGGCTCGGGCGCGCCTTTGGCGCGCCTGGGAGCCTGTAAGGCGCGCGCCTAGGCGCGCCTGGGGCACATCGCCCGCCTCAGCTGTGCTGAGGCGCGGAGGGCTGCGCCTGGTGCGCCCGGCGCCTCAGGCGCGCCTAGGCGCGCGCCTTGACAACTTAGCTTGGTGACGACTCATTGGGTAAGGTTTTGAATCTTGGTATTTTTCCTCCTCCCCCACCCTCCTTCCTTTTTTTTGTTGTCCAGCCCCTGCAAACAGCCACCGCCCCTGTTTTTCCCACACATCCAGCCAGCCGCCTCCATGAAAACCACTCCTTCAACCTGCTGTCCAGCCTCCTACAAGCCGTCGGCCACCATCTGGACCACATCCATCCGCCCCAACCTCAGCCCAGCACAGCCGCCACCTCCTACTCCTAGAGCCGTCGGCCGCCCTTCACCTCCAACAGGCCGCTGGCATTGCTGTTTTCCCAGGCACGGCCAGCCGTCCACCTCCAAAACAGACTTACTTTCCTGTTTCCCCCCAGATCCGGTTACCACCACCCTCCTTAGCTGCCGCCGCCCTCCACCCTTGCTGTCACCGCTCCACCACCCAAATTTGGGACATTTCAGCCCAGATCTACTCCTCCCTACCCTCTATTTGCTGTCACCTATTCTCCAACCTGTGGATCCACTTCCCAACACCCGATCATCGCCAAATATGTCCAGTTCTGGGTATTTTAGCCCAGTTCCAGCCATCCCCCGCCCCGATACAATCCTCCTAATCCCCAACCAACCCTTCCCTTACTCGGTCCGGCCACCAACCACCGGAATCCCTTTTTGAGCCCTCCAACGTTCAGATCTATTTCATTGACATCAGCCCTAATATTTGTGTTGTGTTTTGTATTGGTTTGTTCGGTTGTAAACATTATTATGGTTTTAGATTATTACATGTTGTTGGGATTTTCTATTCATTATAGTATTTTGCTCTCAGATTAATCTCTAATTGCAGGAAGGGTTTATTCGCTGCGCGCTCGTTCTTTGACCTTACACGCGGAGGAAAAGCTAAGTTTGCTTCGCACTAATTAAAATATTTGCCTTGTTGTGAATGATTTGCGTGGGATGTTGAAATCCATTTTCTAACATGTGATCTAACCATCGGATTTGCATAGCATGCGAGGTTAGGTCACCGAGTTTCCCGCTCACCTATAGATTCATCATGCATCAAGTCACATCTAACATACTTGAGTTGTGTCGAAGGGTCAACACAATCCCTACATGCGTAGGACTGAGGATGAAGAAGATCATCGTAGTAATCATCCCTAGCATAGTCACATCACATCGAAGGTCAAAGTGATCCTTATGAGAAGAGATAGGGACGAGGATGATCGTTGCAATTTGTAAGAAGGGCGAGCTCTATGAAGTTGAGTATAGAAAGACACGGGTTCCTCAAATAGAGGAGCGGGGAAGCAATGATAATGGTACGGGTCGTCGTTTGGGATCGAGTACGAGGACGATCGAAAGAGAAGTCTCGTAGGAGTTCGGCATGACCCTTCTTGGATCCCCTTGAACCTATCACGTCAGAGAGGGGGAACGCCGGGGAGAGCTAGCGAAGGAGGCGTGCGGTGGAGCTGAGTGGCGATGGATAGGTCGTGCATACGGGTGTTTCACGAGAGAAGGAAAGAGAGAGAAGTTTTAGGATAATACTTGTCATGTCAAAACGCAACGCCCATCCCAACCCTATATTTGGTTGGGGCAAACCAAGTCAAAGTTCTAATATAACTTAAAAGAGTGGAAACAAAAAATAAAACATTAGCATGACTATGTGTTGGACTCCTTGTGCTTCATAGCGCGACGCTTGCAAGTTATCCCCCATCGTGGGTCCGTAACATCTTCGCGCACGTCGACATCAAGCTTGTCGTGGAGCTGTGGGGGCAAGTGCACCAAAGGCCCGGGAGGTGGATCCCCCACGAATAGCTTCAGCTGTGAGACATGTAACACGTCGTGGAACCGGGCATCGGACGATATTTGAAAACGGTTAGCCACATAACTGATGCATTGTAAAATCTCAAATGGCTCGTAGAACTTAGGGCCCAACTTGAGGTATGGGCTCTTGGAAATGGTCGATTGGCGGTAAGAGAGGCGTCTAAGCCACACCTAATCCCTCGGGCCAAAGAAAAGCTCGTAGTGTCCTTGGTTGTAGGCGGTCGCCATGCATGTCTGGGCCTGAAGAAGATGCTCACGGGCTATGTTAAGGATCTAATTGCAAGTCTGCAGCTCGCTATCAATGACGGTCGATCAGCTGAGGTGATGATACATGTGAGTAGATGTGGTGGTTCCCGGTCGTAAACGAGGTGGAAGGGAGTGGTCTGCAGGGCTATATGATAGGGTGTATTGTAAGAGTATTCCACCAACGGAAGCTACCTTGCCCGGTCCTTCGGGCGGTCCACTGTAATACAACAGAGGTACATCTGGAGTGTCTGGTTCACCTCCTCGGTCTGCCCGTCCGACAATGGATGATATACAGACGAAAGTGCAAGCCTGGTACCACATAGTGCGAATAGCTCCTGCCAAAATAGCGAAGTAAAAATCATGTCCTTGCCGGACATAATGCTCTCTGAAATGTCGTAAAGACAGAACATCTGGTTGAAGAAGGTGTGTGCTACCCTATCGCCCATAATAGGGCGGCTCATGGCGAAGAAAGGTGCGCCCTTGAAAAATCTATCCACAGCCACGAAAAATGACTGATCGACCCCTCGATGTGGGTAACTGAAAGTCTTTAGTTTCAAGGATAACTAAACACCTAGAAGGGGGTGAATAGATTTTTGGTCTCTTTTGGATTTCCCTTCTTTAAGTGTGTTGTGAGTTAGATATATTTTGCTTTCAAGACACACCACAAAAGTACACACAGAATTTATAGTGGTTCCCCAGATTATGGGTACATTCACTGTCCCTCCCACCTTTCTAACAGTGTGTTAGATAAGACACTTCTCCAAAACTCAGCTTCTAAGAGCTTACAACATATATCCCTCAGGATCTCTCAGTCTCCTCCAAGACTTACCTCAGGCACAAAGCCCTACCTCAAAGCAAGCTTGCTCCTACAACTCAGTGATCCAAAGATCACCTACCTCAGACTAAATTAATAGTCCTACAGCTCAGGCTAGGAGGTTAGCCCTACAACTAAGAGAGGATGACTCTCCTACAACTCAGGCACAAGGCCCTACCTAAGATCCACGGCTGGATCCTACAACTCAGGCACAAAGGTCCTACCTCAAAGAGAATGACTCTCCTACCTCAGGCAAACAGCTCTACCTCAGGCACACAAGCCCTACACTCAGATCAACAAATGATCCTACACTCAGCCTTTATAAAACAGACCTACAACTCAGATCTAAAGGATCCTACAGAAGATAAAGGTTGATGTTGAAGTTTTGACTCCAGAGAAATTTCTTTGAGCCTTCTGCTTCCTGAGCTGAGAAGATCTCAGACCTAACTTCTTCTCAGCAACAAGAATGTTGATCTTCAAGACACTGTTGCTTGTGCTGGAAGTAACTCAGAAACACAAGTTTTTGACCTTGCTGATGAAGACAATGATTTGACAGTTCTTAGTATTCTTCAATCAGTTAGCCTTCACTGCAGAAATTAGAATGTTCTGCTTCTACTTCTTTCTCAGAAATCTCTTTTGAACTTGCTGTAGCAGGTGATGATCGCTACAGCTATCTGGGTGAACTTTTAGATCAGCGAGTTTGAACTTTAGCTTCAAGCTCTGCAACAATGGTGAGGAAGAAGACGATGAAGTTTCGCCTCTTTGCGAAAATGTTAAACCCTAAAAGTTAATTTGCTTCTGCCGATCTCTATCCTTTTATCTTCCGCCGTCCAACGGCTATTTGACTCGTGGGTCTCACTGAAGTTGTTGACTGCAACTTTGCTTTTACAGGAAAAGTCATACAGTAGGCATGTGGCGTCATTTGTCGTGTACTGTAGACTTCCCGCAACATTTTGAATTTTGTTGACATATGCTGACGTCAGCATCTGTGAACTTAGCCAAATTCAGCTAGTTCATCCCAGGCATTGAGTGCGTTGAGTGAATGGCCTTCACTCAGCGAAAAAACCCTTAGTCAAATATTCTGCACCGTTAGGCGTTGAGTGAACCTTCATTACTCAACGAATTTGGACTTAGCTAATATCTCTGCATTGCTAGGCGTTGAGTGCGTTGAGTGATCCTTCATCACTCGACGTTTTTGTACCTAGACAATCTTTTTGATGATTAGGCGTTGAGTGCGTTGAGTGAACTGGCTTCACTCAACGAATTTGGACTTAGTCAATTTCTTGTGCAATGTCAGGCTTTGAGTGCGTTGAGTAAACCTTCATCACTCAACGCTTTTATACTTAGTCGCATCTCTCTTTATGAAAGCGTTGAGTGAGCCTTCATCACTCAACGCTTCTGCTTTTGTATGCCGTCTTTGATGAGGCATTGAGTGAACTGTCTTCACTCAACGCTTATATACTTAGCCGATTTTCTTGATGGGCTTGCGTTGAGTGAGCTCTCCTCACTCAACGCATCTGGACTTAGACAGATTTTTCTGTCTATCTCTTCTTAAGCTTTGACTGATCATTGCTCTGTCGACGCCTTCTTCTTTGGGTATTGAGTGAGTTGTCCTCACTCAATGCTTCTGGACTTAGCCAGAATTCTTCGCAGATTCTTCAAAGGCTTTGACTGTTTGAGCTTGACTCAACGCTTCTTTCTTCAGGCGTTGAGTGAGCTGTCCTCACTCAACGATTCTGGACTTAGTCGAATTTCTTCCTTGCCAATGTTGAAGCTTTGACAAACTGAGCTTTACTCGACGCCTCTTGTTATATGGCATCGAGTAAACTGTCTTCACACGACGCATGTGAACTTAGCCGCAAATCTGCTTTGCAAACTATTTGGGCTTTGATTGTCCATGTTTTACTCAGCGCTTCTTGGCATCTGCCATTGAGTGAACTGGCTTCACTCGACGTCTGTGGACTTAGACAAAATTATGTCTTTCCACCTTCCTTCATTGTGACCACCTGTCACAATCACTTAGACAACCTTACTAAACTTGTTTTATGGAACATCCTGCACATATTAAACTTGAATAACATCAAATACAATTATGCTCTTAGTATTGATTGTGATGCCTCTTCAAATCTAGGGAACATTAAGGACAATATTTTCAACAATCTCCTCATATTTGAAGAAGACAGAACACACAGTAATACTAAGAAGCATTAACACATAAAGCATACAAACTCAAAGCAGATGTAGCTTTCTCATACCACTTGAAAATTCAAAGCAGTTGTAAGCTAGCAGATGTAGCTTTCTCATACCACTTGAATTTCCAACATAATAATTCAATGTTCTTCATTTAGATGCACTGACTCAATATGTCAAGTCATTGCTTTCTCATATCACTTGAGCACTTGCACTTTCCTCATACAACTAGAAGCACTTTCTTCATACCACTTAGAGGTGGGAAAGTAATATGCAATGGCCCAATATGCATTCCTTGCACTCCTCATACTACTTGAATTTTTTTCAAGTAATATGCATTGACTCAAAATGACCTGGTCATGTCAAGTATTGCCCACACTATTGCCCACACCTCCCCCTTTTGGGTTTAGGGTATTTCCCACATCTCCCCCTTTCTGGCTTCTTCAAAAAAAATTATCTAATGAGGGAGGTGAAAGGATCATACACCAGAGAATTTATCGCTTGATCCTAGCCAAAATCGTGTGTTGATACCACTTGAGAAATTATCATAGTGATCAAACTACTTGACTAGATATCATACCTCTTGTGTTGATATCACTGATACAACATATCACTGCAGTCATTTGACACTTGAGTGGTACATTGATCCACTTGAGCTAGCTGCTATCAATGATCCACTTGAGCTAATATCACTCCTCATACCACTTAACACTTCTGCAGAATGCAGTTGTAGTCAGGGAGGTGCTGGTTTTTCATCTTCTACTGCAGCAGCAGTCCACTAGTGTTGATCTCCCCCTCAGACTGTGCATTGTTCTGAGGACATACTGATCAGCAGTGTTGATCTTTGATGCACTATTGCAGTTGTTGGACTTGCTCCCCCTCAACAGGAGCATATTGACTTGCTCCCCCTCAACTGGAGCATCTGTTGTCATTCTCTTTACTGGACACTTGAGTCCATCTAAGTCTTGATATCATTTAAAAGACTTATCAACCTGCAAGCAAAGTAAATCCTACAACAAATGAAAATTAGGAGCAACTGAAACTATACCAAGTTCAACATACCCAACTCAAACTTGAAGGTGTTGAACTTGACTTCATCTAGTGGCTTAGTGAGGATATATGTCACTTGCTTGTCTGTGGGGACAAACTCAAGACAGATATCTTCCTTCTCCACATGCTCCATAATAAAATGATACATAATCTCAATATGCTTAGTCTTGTTATAAGAGACGGGATTCCTAGCAATGGAGATTGCACTAGTAGAATCACAGAACATGGGGGTGTTACTTATCTTGAGATTATAGTCCTGGAGCTGATGCTGGATCCACAGCAACTGTGCACAGCAGCTACCTGCTGAGATATATTCTGACTCAGTTGTTGAAATTGCAACACTGATCTGCTTCTTGCTGCTCCAAGACACAAGTCTTCCTCCCAAGAACTGACAGGTGTTCTGATGTGCTCTTCCTATTCTCTTTGCAGCCTGCAAAATCTGCATCTGAATAGCATGTTAGTTCAAAATCCCTATTTTTAGGGTACCATAGGCCAAGATCTGGTGTGCCCTTAAGATACCTCAAAATCCTCTTAGCAGCAGAGTAGTGAGATTCTTTAGGGCTAGCCTGATACCTAGCACAAACACATGTAGCATACATGATGTCTGGTCTACTTGCAGTAAGATAGAGAGCCAATTATCCCTCTATACAAAGTTTCATCAACAGGTTTCACTGCCTCATCTTTGTTTATAGGCATACTTGCCCACATGAGAGTTTTCATGGTGGAGGCACTCTTCATACCAAACTTTTTAATCAACTCCCTGATGAACTTAGAATGTGAAATGGACAATCCATCTTCAGTCTGCCTTACTTGGAGGCCCAAGAAAAACTTAAGCTCACACATACTGCTCATCTCAAACTTCTCTTGCATAAGTTTAAAAAACTTTCTGCAAAGGTTGTCATCAGTAGACCCAAAAATTATGTCATCTACATAAATTTGGACTAGGATGATCTTGCTCTTAGATTCCCTTAGGAATATGGTCTTGTCTATCTCTCCCCTTCAGAATTTATTCTCAATGAGGAAGCTAAATAATGTCTCATACCATGCTCTAGGGGCTTGCTTCAACCCATAGAGCTTTCCTAAGTCTATAAACAAAATCAGAAGAGTTAGAATCAACAAAACCTGAAGGTTGTTCTACATAGACTTCTTCCTTTAAGTCACCATTCAGAAAGGCTGACTCCACATCCATCTGGTAGACTTTAAATCCTTTATATGCAGCAAATGCAAGGAAAATTCTGATGCCTTCCAATCTTGCTAGAGGGGCAAAGGTTTGATCAAAGTCAATATTTTCTTCTTGTTTATACCCCTTAACTAACAGTCTAACCTTGTTCTTGATTATAATGTCATTTTCATCAAGTTTATTCCTGTAAATATACTTGACTCCGATGACATTATGTTCTTGTGGTCTGGGAACCAGCTTCCAGACCTTACAAATCTTAAACTGGTTCAGTTCCTCTTGCATTATCACAATCCAGAACTGATCTATGTTGGCCTCTTCAAATCTCTTGGGTTTAACCTGTGACAGGAAACTTGAATATATTGTTGTATTGAGACTTCTGCTCCTTGTCACCACTCCTTGGTTGGCATCGCCAATAATCTGGTGTCTTGGATGATCTCTTAGATGCCTGACAGCTGGAGGCAATCTTCCTTCAACATCTTGAGATTCAGTGTCTGCATCTTGCTGATCTTCATCCACTTCAAGTGTGTCTTGTACTTCTCCTAGAATGTCCACTCTATCTTGGACTGCTAGAGCAGCTTCCTTGATGGTTAGCTTACCATCATCAGCTTTGTACCTGCAGGTCTAGAAGAGGAGTTTGGCAGCTCACTGTTAATCATAGTTGACTTATCAAATACTATATTAACAGACTCTTTTACCACTTGACTTTCCAAGTTGTAGATGTTATAGGGCTTACTATGATTGATGTACCCAACAAAAATATCATCATAGAACTTGGCAGCAAACTTAGTCACATAGGACTTCACATTGTTCAGCACATAGTACTTGCTACCAAAGATGCTGAGATAGGTCAGATTTGATTTTCTGTCCTTCATAATCTCATGGGGAGTCTTCTTGTGTCTTTTGGTGATAGATGCTCTATTAAGGACATGACATGCAGTATCAGTCCAGAAATATTCTGGGAGAGATGTGTCACTCAGTAAGGTCCTACCAGCCTCTATGAGAGTTCTATTCTTCCTCTCAGCAATCTCATTTTGCTGGAGTGTTCTTGGAGAAGAAAATTCTTGATGAATCTCATGCTCTTCACAGAATTTTATCATGCTTTCAGACTGAAATTCAGTCCTATGGTGACTTCTGATTTTGACCACAGTACTGTCTAGTTCATTCTGAATTTGCTTGACAAAATTCTTGAAGACATCAAAGGTTTCAGACTTTTTCTTAAGAAAGAAAAACCAAGCAAACCTGGAATAGTCATCAACCATCACAAGGGTGTACATTTTTCTACCTAGACTATGAACTGGCATAAGACCAAACAAGTCCATATGCAGGAGGTATAAACACCTCACAGAGTCTTTGGTCTCAATGCTTTTGAAGGAAGTTTTGGTCTGCTTGCCCTTTTGGCATGCTGAGCAAATGTCTTTCTTTGTGCATTTCATCTTGGAACCATTCCTAACTAGCTCTTCATTAAAGAGCTTGTCAATAGTCTTATAATTCAAATGAGCTAGTCTTTTGTGTCATTATACACAATATGAGACTTTCTCATTTGCAACTAGACATATAGGAGAGTCTTAATTAAGACATAAAAAGTTTAAGCAATAAACATTTCCACTCCTAGTGTCTGTCAAGATGACCTCTTGATCACTTAACCTCTTAATTTGGCACTGATTCTTGTGGAATGCAATGGCATAGCCAAGATCACAGAGTTGGCTTATGTTTATGAGGTTGTGTTGCAACCCTTCAACATAAGCCACTTTTGAGATGGTGACTATGTTATTGGTAATCTTATCATAGCCTCTTGTCACTCCTTTATCTGAACCACCAAAGATTACTTTGGGTTCAACCTTCACTGGAGTGTACTCCTTTAAGTTGTTCCTTGTTCCAGTCATGTGCCTGGAACAACCACTGTCTAAGTACCATATGGGGGTATGGGCACTTGGACTAACCTGCAGCATATAAATGATCTTATCTTAGGACCTCAATATTTATTGGGTCCTAGGTTCTGATTAGTATGAAACAAAAACTGTCTTCCTGTAGATTTTCTGACAGGAAGACTAACATTTGCTCTGGGCACACTTGGATTGTGCCAGCAATCTAGGGAAAAATACATCACCTTACCACAACACCAGCACTCATGAATGTTATATCTTTTTTTCTGAGCAGGTCCTGCAATTTGGTTAACTGTTGATTGTACAGAAGGAAGATGAGCATCAACCTTCTTCAAGTTCCTTTCAGCAAGAATCTGACTGAAGGTGAGTCTTTCGGCAGACTTTCTTAGCTTGCTCTGAATGTCATTTACAGCAGTCTTCTTTACAGAGGACAGACTATTTATAGTATTAGAGACAGCAAGATCTGGCCTACTGATAGACTTACCCTTGATCTGAGTCTTTGCTGGAAGGTCTTGAGAGTTGGTCACTGCCACTTTCTTGAGTGAGGGGGTTGGTGCACCAAATACAAATTGTTCATGATGGGTCATTTGAATTTCCTCATGGGGAGTCTTAAAGGAACTCATTCCCCTACTATATCTTTCATCGTGGCTATGAACATCTTTGTTCACACCAGTGGATCTACCATTCATCCAGTGGCCATAGATGCTTTCTTGGTCATACCTATTTGAAGGCAATTGAACTTTCCTAAAAGGAATGGGAGGCTTGGATGTCAGAGGCTGAATTGGAGCTTTGTCTTTCCCTTTGGAATAGGCAACTCTTGTGCTTCCCTTGAATCTCAACCCCTTCTTACCCTTTTGAGAGGAGAATGAGCCTATCAGGGGCAACACAGTACTTGGTTTAGAGTAGTTAGTCACTATCATTTTCTCCCTCTGGAGTTTCTCTTCAAAATCCCTAATGAGACTATTCTTGAACTTGATGGTATCAATCTGAATGAGTGAAATGGTTTTCAGTTGGCTGACTTCCCTATCCTTCTGATCCAGCAAAGATGTTGTCTCAGCCTGCTGGGAAGAAGCTAGCTGAAGGGAGGTGATCTCCTCAGCTTACTTCTTGGTCAACTTCTTGCTTCTCTTGAAAGCATCCAGAAGTGCATCATACTTGTCAATCAATTGATTAACATCTTCCTCAGACTCAGATTCATCTTTATCACAGGAAAATGATGCTTCTGAATCTGGACTAGTCTCATAGCCAGACTCAGATGAGGAACTAAATAGAGAATATACCTTTTTCTGGGTCAGGCTGTTCCTGGCTGGATTCTTCATCAGACCTGGTCATCAGTCCATAGTAATTGTTGGCATCTTCTTCATCTTCATCCTCCTCTGAGTCATTATCTGAATGTGACAGAGGGACCCTGATCCCTATCCTGGCAGCAGGATAGTCTTCAGCTTCTTCTTCAGCAACAAAGAGCCCAATATATGTCTCTTCCTCTACAGACTCAGAAGATGAGTCACTTTGACTCCAACTCTTCTCAGCCTTCTTTGCAATGAAGGACTTTTCCTTCTTGCCCTTGTGTTGGTGGACCTTTTTCTCACCAGCCTCTCTTCTTTTGACTGGGCAGTCAGCTATCACATGCTTTGGCTTGCTACAACAATAGCAGACAACTTTAGAGGAAATATGTTTACTAGGTTTTGAGTCATACCCGTCTCCTTTGGAGTGGTTCTTCCAGTGATGAGAGGAGGAGGAACGTCTGCTCCTCCACTGTTTCCTCTTCATCAGCTTCTGGAACTGCCTAGAGAAGGCAGCAAATTCTTCATCAGAGCTGCCGCAGTCTGATGAACTTGGTCTTGTGCTGTCTGAATCAGCAGGCCTCCTTGGAGGAGAGGCAATCATCTCCTTGCTCTTCTTGGTGCTGTCAGCTCTGAAGTCCAAAGACTTTTCCTTGGCCTGGGAGTTGCTGATGGTCTCCTCCTCTTTCCTGACAGTTAGCTACATCTCATAAAAGAGCAGCTTTCCAAATAGAGTGTGAGGGGGAGTATCAGCCAACTTTGCCACCTCTCTGATGACACAAATCTTGGTGTCTCAGTCTCTAGTTAGAGATCTTAGGAACTTGTCATTAAGCTCATAATGACTGAAGACCCTCCCATAGGTCCTCAGTTCATTCACTATTCTGAAAAATCTTTCATAGCATTCAGCTATGCTCTCTTTCTTGGACTGTCTGAAAGCCTCGTACTCTTGGTTGAGCATAAACCTCCAGTCATCTCTGACCTCCTCTGTGCCCTCCATGTAGACCACAAAAGTGTCCCACATCTCCTTGGAGGTCTGGCAGTGAACCAAGTTCTGGAACGTTTAGTTATTTATGTCACTGACAATGATGTCCTGTGCCCTCTTATCCATGGTTGCCAAGATGACTTCATCCTTGGTCATCTCTGAATATTTCTTTGGTGTTTGGACTGTGTCATCCAGAACTAAGACCTTCATAGGGATGAAAAGTCCCTCTTTGACTGTAATAAAGATCCTTGGGTCAGATGTTTCCATGAACAGTCTGACCCTCGCCTTCCAGATTCCAAAGCTCTCCTTCCTGCAAATAGAAAGCTTCGTGTAACCCAGCTCCTTATGGTTCTCTCCTGAACCCATAAGTATACTTCTTTTAGCTACCCTTTGAGATCTACTCAGACTGTTAAGTCCTCTTTGAGCAACCTCCATCTGATACCACTTGAAAGTCTTTAGTTTCAAGGATAGCTAAACATCTAGAGGGGGATGAATAGGTTTTTGGTCTCTTTTGGATTTTCCTTCTTTAAGTGTGTTGTGAGTTAGTTATATTTTGCTTTCAAGACACATCACAAAAGCACACACAGAATTAATAATGGTTCCCCAGATTATGGGTACATCCACTGTCCCTCCCACCTTTCTAACAGTGTGTTAGATAAGGCACTTCTCCAAAACTCAGCTCCTAAGAGCTTACAACACAGATCCCTCTGGATCTCTCAGTCTCCTTCAAGACTTACCTCAGGCACAAAGCCCTACCTCAGAGCAAGCATGTTCCTACAACTCAGTGATCCAAAGATCACCTACCTCAGACTAAATTAATAGTCCTACAGCTCAGGCTAGGAGGTTAGCCCTACAACTCAGAGAGGATAACTCCCCTACAGCTCAGGCACAAGACCCTACCTCAGATCCACAGCTGGATCCTACAACTCCGGCACAAAGGCCCTATCTCAGAGAGAATGACTCTCCTACCTCATGCAAACAGCCCTACCTCAGGCACACATGCCCTACACTCAGATCAACAAATGATCTTACACTCAGCCTTTATAAAACAGGCATATAACTCAGATCTAAAGGATCCTACAGAAGATAAAGGTTGGTGTTGATGTTTTGACTCCAGAGAAATTTCTCTGAGCCTTCTGCTTCCTGAGCTGAGAAGATCTCAGCCCTAACTTCTTCTCAGCAACAAGAATGTTGATCTTCAAGACACTGCTGCTTGTGCTGGAAGTAACTCAGAAACACAAGTTTCTGACCTTGCTGATGAAGATAATGATTTGACAGTTCTTAGTATTCTTCAATCAGCTAGCCTTCACTGCAGAAATTAGAATGTTCTGCTTCTTCTTCTTTCTCAGATATCTCTTCTGAACTTGCTGTACCAGGTGATGATCGCTACAGCTATCTGGGTGAACTTTTAGATCAACGGGTTTGAACTTCAGCTTCAAGCTCTGCAACAATGGCGAGGAAGAAGACGATGAAGTTCCGCCTCTTTGCGAAAATGTTAAACCCAAAAAGTTAATTTGCTTCCGCCGATCACTATCCTTTTATCTTCTGTCGTCCAACGACTATTTGACCCGTGGGCCCCACTGAAGTTGTTGGCTGCAACTTTGCTTTTACAGGAAAAGTCATACAGTAGGTCTGCGACGTCATTTGTCGTATACTGGAGACTTCCCGCAACATTTTGAACTGTGCTGACATATGCTGACGTCAGCATCTGTGGACTTAGCCAAATTCAGTTAGTTCATCCCAGACATTGAGTGCGTTGAGTGAATGTCATTCACTCAGCGCAAAAATCTTTAGTCAAATATTCTGCACCGCCAGGCGTTGAGTGAACCTTCATCACTCAACGAATTTGGACTTAGCCAATATCTCTGAACTGCTAGGCGTTGATGAGTGTGTTGAGTGAACCTTCGTCACTCAACGTTTTTGTACTTGGACAATCTTTCTGCTGATTAGGCGTTGAGTGCGTCGAGTGAACTGGCTTCACTCAACGAATTTGAACTTAGCCAATTTCTTATGCAATGTCAGGCGTTCAGTGCGTTGAGTGAACCTTCATCACTCAACGTTTATGGACTTAGCCGCTTCACTGACTGCATGCCTTCATGTTGAGACGTTGAGTGAACTGGCTTCACTCAACGCTTCTGTACTTAGCTGCATCTCTCTTTATGAACGAAAATTTTTACATATACGCGGGTATGTGGAGGATGGTGCCCGCGATGCATTGCGCCATCCGATCAACAAAAAGTCCTGCTTATTTTTAAATATTTTTTGCTCCCTTTAATGCTGGCAGTTAGATCTCAAATCCGATGGCAAAAATTGTATTGCACCTACCTCTACGTACCCGTGTGTACCTAAAAATTACTCTTTTATGAATGCGTTGAGTAAGCATTCATCACTCAACGTTTCTGTCTTTGTCTGTCTTCTTTGATGAGGCGTTGAGTGAACTGCATTCACTCAACGCTTTTGTACTTAGCCGATTTTCTTGATGGAATTGCGTTGAGTGAGCTGTCCTCACTCAACGCATCTGGACTTAGACAGATTTTTTTGTTTATCTCTTCTTAAGCTTTGACTGATCATTGTTCTGTCGACGCCTTCTTCTTTGGGCGTTGAGTGAGCTGTCCTAACTCAATGCTTCTAAACTTAGCTAGAATTCTTGGCAGATTCCTCAAAGGCATTGACTGTTTAAGCTTGACTCAACGCTTCTTTCTTCAGGCGTTGAGTGAGCTGTCCCCATTCAACGATTCTGGACTTAGTCGAATTTCTTCCTTGACAATGCTGAAGCTTTGACAGACTGAGTTTTACTCGACGCCTCTTGTTATATGGCGTCGAGTAGTCGTGGGCAAAAAGCCCGGCCCCGGAAAGCCCGCCCGAGCCCGGCCCGGCAAAAGCCCGGTTAGGCCCAACCCGGGAAAAGCCTGACTCGGGCCAGGGCCGGGCTTGGGGCCCTTACCGGGCCCCGATTTTGGCCAGTTGCCCGGCCCGGGCCGGGCCGGGCTAACCTGAGCCCGACACCGGGCTAAGTCAGAACCTGGCGGGATTTTAATCCCGTCAGGATCCAGGAGGGATTTTAATCCCGCCAGGATCCAGGCGGGATTAATCCCGCCTGATCATGCGGGATTAATCTCGTTAATCATAGGCGGGATTAATCCCGCCTATGATTAGGCGGACGCCTAATTAGGCGGGATAAAATCCCGCCTAATTTTAGGCGGGACTTTATCCCGCCCTTTGAATTCAGGCTGGCCCGGGCCGGCCTGAAGGGCCTAATCGGGCCCCCTCTTTTGGAGGGAGCCCGAGCACGGCCCGGCCCGGCTCAAATTGAGCCCGGGGCGAGCCCGGTTTGACAAAAGCCCGAGCCCGATCGGGCCCGACCCGACCCGATCAGGCTTTTTGAACACGACTAGCGTCGAGTGAACTGCCTTCGCACGACGCTTGTAGACTTAGCAGCAAATCTACTTTGCAAACTGTTTGGGCATTGACTGTCCATGTTTTACTCAGCGCTCCACTCGACGCCTGTGGACTTACACAAATTTGAGTCTTTCGAACATCCTTTATTAATATCTGGCGTTGAGTGAACTGGCTTCACTCGACGCCTGTGGACTTAGACAACTTGTCTAAACTTATTTCATGGAACATTCTGCACATATTAAACTTGAACAACATCAAATACAATTATGCTCTTTGTATTGATTGTGATGCCTCTTCAAATCTAGAGAACATTGAGGGCAATATTCCCAACAGTAACCCCTCTATGAAATCCATATCTGTGTGGGAATGGGAAGAAGCGGGAGAAGCCCGACAGTTAGTAGGTGATCGGTAATGCTGCACTGAAAGGAGAGGCAAAGGGCGATGAAGTCCTGGACACTGCGTTTGAGTCCCTTCCAAAAGAATTCTACTTGAATCTGATGAAGGGTCTTGTGAACCCCTTCGTGAGTGATGTCGTGGGTGCTCGTCAGAATATCTAAAATCAAAGGAGAGGCAGTTGATAGGTATAGCCGATCCTTGTATAAGATGAGGTCAGCCCGTACGGCCCAAGTCAAGGGTAATCGCCCTTGTCAATGCGATGAAGAAGCTCTAGGAGGGTCAGGGTGTCCTGAATCTCCTGTCAAAGCCGGTGTCGAATGGGTGAGGTCGGTGTAGAACGGACGAGGTCGGTTGGGAAATGGACAATAGAAGTGCCTCCTGGTGGTCGCAGTGAGAGAAGGCATCAACAGTCTGGTTCAAGGCACCTGCCTTGTACTTCACCCGAAAATCAAAGCCCAAAAGTTTGTTGATCCAATGTTGTTGGGGGCTGTGCTGAGACGTTGTTCCAAGTGGTATCTGAGGTTGAAGTGATCGATGTGAATCAAGAAGGAACGTCCCAACAAGTACGGCCGACAAAATTGGACTGCCTTGGAGAGCCTAATGAGCTCCTGTTCGTGAGCTTGGAGTTTTTGATGATGGAGTGTCGACCCACGACTGATGTGATCGGATGGCCCCCGTGTTGGAGCACGGCGTCGCAGCCCAGTCCTGATGTGTCGCACTCAATCTAGAATTCCTAACCAAAGTCTGGTGGGAGAAGTACAAGAGCCAACACCAAGGCCTGCTAACGAAATCGAAAAGCAGGCGTCGCGGTGTCCCCCCATGTGAACGATTGTCTCTTCAAGAGACAAACAACGATGTTTCAGTTACACTGTACTCTTGGATGAAACTTTGATGATAGCCTGCCAGGCCAAGAAACCTGCAGAGCTCCCATTGGAACTAAGGGGTTATTCGATCAACCCTTGAATCCTAAGGGGGCAGCGAAAATACCCTTACTGTCGACAACGTGGCCCAAGTAGGCGACCCAGTTCATCCCAAAGGCACATTTGGTCGGCTTCAAGAAAAGTCGGTGGGCGCAAACCAGCTGAAATATTGTACGGAGATGAACTAGTGGGTCTCCCAAGTAGTGTTGTATATCAGGATATCGCCAAAAAATAAACACACAACGACACAGTAAGTCGTGGAATACCTTGTTCATAAAAGCCTAGAAGGTGGATGGAATGTTGGAGAGCCCGAAGGGCATCACGAGAAATTCGAAGTGTCCATGGTAGGTGCAGAAGGCGGTCTTCTCCACATCTGAAGGTGTCATGCACACCTGATGGTACCCCGAGCAAAGGTCTAATGAGGAGAGGTATTGCTCGTCGTGCAACTCATAGAGCAACTCCTCAACCACCGGAATTGGGAACTTGTCCTTCCTTGTCCACACATTCAACTCGCGATAATTCCACGCAAAATCACCACAAGTCATCCTTCTTGTGGACCAACAAGACCGGAGAAGAGAACGGGGAGACGTGGCGGATGATACCTTGTCGCAGCATGGCGGCGTACTCTCGTTCAATCTCATCATTTCGCAAAAAAGTATAGTAGTAAGGACGGACAACTGCGGGAGCCGTGTTCGACAAGAGGCAGAGGTTGTAATCCTAGTGCCGCAGAGGAGGAAGCCCCGTTGGGGAATTCGTAACATCACTATACTCATGTAAAAGAGTATTAAGGTAAGAGAATTCGGCCGAGTCGGCCCGGACGAGGAAAACCCGGAGGTTGGCGGTGGGCGGTCGGTGAAGGACCATGCCACACAGTATGTTGTGGCCCACAGCCCCATGTAATCATAAGCATGTCAAAATCCCATATAAGGGGTCCCAAGGTGCGAAGCCGCCAGCCTCCCAACACAGCCTCAATGCCCCAGGGGGAGATCCCAAAGAAATCCATGTGGGAATGGTAACCCTTTACCACAATAGGCACAGCTCGGCAAACCCTCGTGCAAGTCATTGTCATGTTGTTGGTCACGGACACACGGAGGCTCTGAAGGGGTGTTGCTAGGAGGCGAATATGCTACGTAGTTAAGGAAACTGTTTGTGCTGCCTGAATCCATGAGAGCGACCAACTGTTGGCCCGCCACTGAGATCGGCAACTGGATCATATCCCCGGAATAGGGGTCCGTCATGGCATGTATAGAGATCTCGGGGTCCCCAGGATCCTATTCCTCCATGTCCTCATCTGAGGTGTCCTCCAAATCTAGCCAGAAGAAGCGCTTGCACTGATGCCCCCGACTGAAAGATTCGTCACAGTTAAAACAAAGGTCATTGGCTCTGCGGTCGGCCATCTCCTGCGTGGACAGTCGACAAATGGTAGACGGGCGGTCCCCCTCCTTGCTCTTTTCGACTCAACTGCTAGCTGGAGGTGGGGAATGGTCGAAACGCCATGAAGGTCCAGTTGAATATATGTAATATGCTCGTTATTTTTGTGTCGTATCACATGTGTTATGTCACATGTGTGTCTTCTTATATATTTATGTAAGTGTCTTGTATTAGGGCATCCAAGTGGAATAATACTTTTTCCCGATTTAAGCGCCACTTTCGACTTGGTATCAGATCCCTCCTGATCTCGCCTCTCCCGATCTCTCTGCTCCCGCTACAGCTACGTGTGTCTCTCGCTTGAATTCGCAGCGACTCTCCGTGTTTCTTCACCTTGCCGCTCCTGCAAAAACTCCCCATTCCTGCGCAGTTCCGCACCTTCTTCTACTCGCCGCAATTTCTTCAACTTGCCGCTCCCGCAACTTCTTCGAGCACGCCGTCAGTCTCATTCAAGCACCGCAACGGCACAACAACTCCGCAATCAAGCTTCTTCCGGGCCTAGTCACAACCCAGCGACAACAGCCAATCCCATCTCCATCTGTCCAGCGGGCATTTGTTTGTCTCCGGTCATTTTGTCCTTCATGACTGTCGTCGAAGAGATCGTGGTCACATCCTATAGTGTCCCCTACGGTGACGCGATCTAAGGGAAGCTCGTAGGATGTGCGTCATGCTTTCTAGATTGCTTCTTGTTTGGTCTCTTCATTGCTCGATCTAAAGGAGGACCGTGATGGCAGATTCTTCTGATATCTCTGTCACTTCGAGAACTATTACTCCATGTGATCCTCCTCGGAGTCACGGGCAATCTGGCCCGTTGAAGATCACTACAGTAGATTTGGATGGTACAAATTATCTAGAGTGATCCAGGATAACACATGTTATACGAAATCATCAGCTATATGGGAATATTGATGGAACCATTGTTGAACCACTAGGTATCGATCCATCATGGAGAAAATGGAATGTTGGTAATTCCATGGTTGTCTCATGGTTTCTCAACTCCATATCCCCTCTGGTGTACCGAAGTTATATGTTTATGGACTCTGTTCATGAAAGTTGGACTCGTGCCCGTGAAACCCTCTCGGGTTGGCAGCTCAACGCAAATTAATGAGGTCGCTTGACATGCTTTGGATCTGAAACAGGGATCCTTGTTTATCTCCACCTACAACTCGAAATTTGAACACCTCTATCAGGAAATGGATTACTTCAATATCTTCACTCCCTCTTCGCTTCATCAATTAATGCTGTAATGAATCCTTAGCCCTAGCTTTCTCTTTTGATATCATGCCAAGGAGAACTAGCGAAGGGGGTGTGCGATGGAGCTGAGCGGCAATGGCTAGGTTGTGTAATCGGGTGTTTCACGAGAGAAGGAGAGAGAGAGAATTAGAGAGAGGGAGAGGTTTTAGGATAATACTTTTCATGCCAACACACAAAGCCCACCCCAACTCTATATTTGGTTGGGTCAAACCAAGTCCAGTTCTTATACAACTTAAAAGAGCGGAAACATAAATAAAACATAGCATGACTATGCGTTGGTCTCCTTGAGTGTCGTCTTGTGGCACTTGTAAGTTATCCCCAATCGTGGGTCCGTAACTGATAACTTGTCATAGGGGGAAACCTATAGACTATACTATTATGTATCAAAGTAAAACCCAAACATGGGACACTGATATCAACTGATGCAGGACGAATCTACAAGAAACATACACGCGATAACCTAATAGCAAATGAATGCAAACAATAACGAGGCTAATGCAATTTGAGACTACGTGTCGATTAAATGAATATGTAAGTGTAGGCACACAACAACACACAATCCAATGAATGAGAAGCACACAACATAAATATTAACCCTAATGCAAATGCAACACTTCAATCGTGCAATTAGTTCTGATGCGCAACTAATTTCACAATGTTAGTTTTAAAGTCTGGTATTAACATCACAATTGATTGCAAATATTACAATATATGCAAGCAGATAATTACAACTCAATGAGAATGCATTAAAATAAGATGTAAGTGAATAAGTTTTGCACGCATGCTGAAATTAATTGAGCCAAAGATGATAGAGAAAAATAGTATCATAAATGTAAGGAAATTAAGACTAAATGTAAATATTCACCAAGAAATTGGCATTGGCGACAGAGGATGTGATACATGGTCCAGTGAAGATGGTGGGTGCATTGCATTGGACCGGGAAATAGAAAAAAGAGATATTGGAGAGTGTACGAGGGTTGTTGGAGGGGAGAAGAGGGATTGTTGGAGGTCGGGGGTGTTCAAGGGTGGTCGGGGGCTTTCGAAGGGTGGTCACACTCTTTTGAAGGTGGTCGGAGGCTGTTTGAGGTAGCTGGAAGCAGTGTTTTAAATGTCGGCCGACATGTCCGACATGTCGGTCGACATGTCCTGTTTGGAGACAAAGCGATATGCATAATAGAAATATATAGGTTATGTCGTTTTTGAAAATATCGGCCGATATATCGGATTTAATCCGATATATCGGCCGATAAAATCGGATGAAGTATCGGACATAAATCAATAAACGGAATACAGGGTTATAAAATGTTAAAATCCCGTCGCTCTCCTCACTCGCGTCTCGCGTGACCTAAAGTTATCCCGATCTGCGAAAGGAGAAGCGCTGCTCTCTCCTTTCGTTTCCCCGGCGGTCGCCGTCCTCTCTTGCTTCGCTGCTCTCCTTTCCTGGCTGGCTGGCTCAATAGCAATATCCAGTCTCTTGCTTCGCCGCTCTCCTTTCCCCGTCTGGTAAGCCGTAGGCTACAAGGAATTTTTTTCTCCAGTTTGAGGGAGTCATTCTTAATTTCTTACCTCTTCTTTCTTCCTTCACTAACACTCCTACGTGCTTCTATCTCTAGCTCTCTACTAATGAAATAACTGATGCCCTAGGGTTTTTTTGGAATTTTTGCTGGCATTTTTTTCATTTCTTCTAGCATTTTAGGGTTTTTTTGAATTTTAGCTGGCATTTTTTCTGGCTTCTGAGTTCTGGCATCAGTTTTCTAGCAATCTCATTTTCTTTATTTTCTTACCTCCTTCTTTCTTCCTTCACTACTCCTACCGGCCGGCTTTATTCTGGCATTTTTTCTTGGTGGCCGCAGTTGTCTAGTAATCTCATTTTCTTTATTTTCTTACCTCCTTCTTTCTTCCTTCACTAACAGTCTAACACTCCTACGTGCTTAACTTATCCGGCTCTCACTAACAGTCTAACAACTGATGCCCTAGCTTCTACTCTTGCGTATTAAGGGGATTTTTTTTCTTCTGGCATTTTTTTCAGCTCTTCTGGCATTTTAGGGTTTTTTTTGGCATATTTCTGGCATTTTTTCTGGCTTTATTCTTGTGGCAGCAGTTGTATAGTAATCTCATTTTCTTTAGAGGTGATGATGAATTAGGACTGTTTGATGAATTTGAATTTTGAAGATTATGGTGTGGTTGGATGATAATTGATAGGTATCTCGGTTGTCCGGTTGTCCCGACTCCCGAGGGATTGATGGCTTGATGTAGAGTATAAGTAGAAAAGGTGCTCATTAAGTAGAAAAATTAATGTAGTTGATAGAGTTAAGAACTTAAGTTAATATGTTATAACTTATAAATTATAAATTTAAGTATAAGTACGAATCCGACATTTTAAAATGTCTCCGACATGTCTCCGACATCCGACATCCGACATCTAAAAACCCAATCCGACATGTCCCCGACATCCGACATTTAAAACCTTGGCTGGAAGGGAAACAAGTGGTGGAGATACTTGGGAGGGTGGATGGAAGGAGCGAAACAAGGCAGGACGAGGGGAAGCGGGTTTCAAGGTGTGAAGAGGCATTGCTGGAAGGATGCCTGGAGGATGGCGTAGACTGGGAGGGGTGCTGGAATGGAGCAGAGGGGAATGTGAGGACCATCATGGCGTTGGAGTGTTGTCGTGCGAGAGATGGGCTTCAGGTAGATAGCAGTTGGGTGGAAAGGCTTGGATGAGGACAGCGGACACAAGGTGCAAGATAAGGGTCTTGGTGGCTCCCAACATCAGCACCAAGGAGGAAGGGAACCTATGATGTCGAACAAAAGAGGAGTAGGCACCTCCCTAGACTGAGGCTTCATTTGGTTTAGCGTTTTCGGGCGGCGTTCGGAGAAAACGCCACCGGATGGAGGGTAACGAAACGAAACTCCGTCTCCGTTTGCACCCGCAGCAAGGAGTAAACGCCCCCCCCCCCCCCCCACCGTTCCGTTTCGACCCCCACCTCCCCCCCCCCCCTCTAGTTCAAAAGCTCCGTTTGGACCCGCTTGCTCCTCCCGCCACCGCTAAACCAAATGAAGTCTGAGTGTCTTGTGTATGGATGCCAACTCACAATCCTGACCTAATCTCTAAAGAGGAAATAAATCTAATGTCTATGATCACATTTCAGATTATTTACAATAACTCTTGAAATACAACTTCGAAAAATATATAAAAAAAACAAATATGAAAAGGACATTTCCACTTTCCCAGTCCCCGTTCTCTTTTCCTCCTCCCCTCGATGTAGTCAAGCCCAGGTCACACGTGATAAAGGCTTATGTTTTGCAATCTAGAATACCTCATGTGGAACCTAGATCCCTCAATCCTCCGCTTCTCAACAAAAACCACTTCCATTTACCCTCATCGACCCCATAAAAATCACTCTCGAACCACTCATACTTACTCAAATCCACAAACCCGGTCCAATAAGCCAACCAGCGCCCATTTCTTGGCACGCTACACCACACAAATTCATACGGCCACATTCACTTCTCTGACCAATCCTGTGTAATGAACCCACACATGTCAATGACACATCATTTTTTTCCTCCACTGCAAACATTATCTTTTCCACATCCTCCTCACAACTTTCACTCCAACATTTCATCATTTCAAGTCCCACGGCCACCGACAATATAACTACACCATGACAGTCCATATCCACTACCAACACTAGCACTCTCACCCAATAACATCCACTGCTCATCGTTCATATTATCTACACTAAAAAATTTGTTAGGACCCACACAAATTGTTTCACATAATGCCTTGGTCAACTCAGGACATCTTTTTCTCTTGATGCTGCCTTGGAACGAGATAATTTTTCCAGATGAATGCATAGTACAGTAAACGCTCTAGACTAATTTCCCCATTCCACAAGAGATGAATAGGGGTGAGTATATAAAACCGCAAAAACCGTCTGCACCGCACCGATTTTTAAATCGCACTGCATAGTTTCGGTGTGGTGCGGTGTGGTTTTGAACTTTTACAAACTGAGTGCGGTTCGGTGTGGTGCGGTTTTCAGGTCTTGAAAACCGCAAAAACCGCACCGACCGACTATTTATATATTTTTAATTTTCATAAACATATGACATATCACATACATCTAAATAAAAATCCAACTTGTAAAGATTAATTAATAATAGTAATTAACTAATTATATTAGTGCAAATAGTTGTTTTCTTGCTTTATTTGTTTTAGTTTGTGTTGAACCGGGTAAAAATGTTGGGATGTATCTATTACAAGAAACTCACCTCTATATATAGAGGTGAATACAATCATAGGCAACAAAATTAAAATATAAAGGATAATCTAACACTCCCCCTCAAGTTGGGCGTGAGATGTTAACCATGCCAACCTTGTCCACAATATTGCTAAATACATACCCACTCAATCCTTTGGTGAGAATGTCAGCTAGCTGCTGGTCGGGGGGCACAAAAGGTGTGCACATGATTCCTCTCTCAATGTTCTCCTTGATAAAGTGTCGATCCACCTCGATGTGTTTAGTCCGGTCATGTTGCATAGGGTTGTGCGCAATACTGATGACTGACTTATTATCACAATACAGCCGGATGGGTCCTGCTTCAATAAGACCAAGGTCACTCATCACAGATCGAAGTCATAACCCTTCACAAACCCCGTGAGTCATAGCTCTAAACTCTGCCTCAGCACTAGATCTTGCCACAACTTGTTGCTTCTTACTCCTCCAAGTAACAAGATTACCCCCAACTAGGGTACAATATCCTGAGGTTGATCGTCTATCATCAACAGATTCGGCCCAATCAGCGTCAGTATAGACTTCAATATTTAGACCGGTATTGGGAGCAAATAGGATACCCCTTCCTGGTGTAGACTTGAGGTACCGGAGGATTCTGTGAGTTGCATCCACATGACGAGTTTTAGGAGCATGCATGAACTGGCTAACGACGCTCACCGCATAGGAAATATCTGGACGAGTGTGGGACAGGTATATCAATCTCCCCACTAATCTTTGGTACTCAGAGATATCAGTAATTTCCTCTCCATCATCGCGCCCAAATCGGTGGTTTGCTTCAATCGGGGTATCAGCTGGTCTACATCCACTCATCCGCACCTTCTCAAGGAGATATAAAGTGTATTTACGCTGGGAGATGAAAATCCTCTGCTTGGATCGAGCAACTTCAATACCCAAGAAATACCTGAGTTTATCCAGATCTTTGACCTCAAATTCTCTAGCCAATTTCTGTTTCAACCTCTAGATTTCTTCGATATCATCCCCTGTTATGACTATATCATCACCATACACAATAAGTGCAGTGAGTTTTCCAATCCTTCGTTTAATAAATAGAGTATGATCAGCATTGCTTTGATAGAAACCAAAAGATAGCATGGCCTTGAGAAACCGCCCAAACCACACTCTTGGAGACTGCTTCAGCCCATATAAAGCCTTTCTCAATCTGCAGACTTTCCCTGCAGTACCTGTAGGAATGAGGCACTGAAGAATAGACATGTAAACCTCCTCATCTAGATCACCGTGGAGGAAGGCATTTTTCACATCAAGTTGCAAGAGCTCCCAGCATTTGCAAGCAGCACAGGATAACAAGACCCTGATAGTATTCATCTTTGCCACCGGGGCAAACGTCTCCAGATATTCAATACCAAGGGTTTGCGTATAACCCTTTGCCACCAACCTAGTCTTGCATCTTTCAACAATCCCTTGTGAGTTCTGTTTCACAGTGAACACTCATTTACACCCAACCGTCTTCTTTCCATAGGGAAGGGAAACCAAATCCCATGTATGGTTTTTCTCAAGAGCATTCATTTCCTCAACCATCACCTCACGCCACATAAGGACCTCCAGAGCCTGCTGCCATGATTCAGGTATGGAAGAAACAGCGAGGGAAGAAACAAAGGCCTTGTAGGTAGTAGAACTCCGAGCTTGCAGATTTATACCCGGCGTACAAAGCGGACGAGCACGCAAGATCCGACTATGCTACCAGGACAGCCAGAGGAGGACGTATGTCCACTGGTAGAGGAGGCACGGGAGGAGAGCTCACTTCCACTGGTAAAGGAGGCACGGGAGGAGGACTCACTTCCACTGGTAGAGATAGAGGCTCCCCCTGAAGTTAGGAATACGGTGGTGGTATGGGCAGAGGAACCGAGGGAAGAGAAATGGGAGTATGCGAGGGAGAGGCATCTGGGACAGGATAATATGCCTCGGATTCACGGAACGTAATGTCCATAGTAACAAATACTTTCTTGGTAAGAGGGTGGAAACATTTATACCCCTTTTGCGTTGGAGAGTAGTCAATGAAGACACATTTTAGTGCCCGAGGATCGAGTTTGGAAGGGCGGGGGTGGTGGATATGAACTAAACAAACACATCCAAACACCCTAATAGGAAGCCGAGAAGGGGGCACCTGAAGAGTGTCAAGGGGTGTAGAATTCCCAAGAACACGAGTGGGCATACGATTGATGAGGTATGCCGCAGTAAGAACGGCATCACCCCAGTAAAATTTCGGAAGATGCATAGTGGACAAAAGACAACGAGCGACTTCCAGGAGATGACGATTCTTCCGCTCAGCCACACCATTTTGTGCGAGAAAATACGCGCAGGTAGTCTGGTGGAGGATACCACGATCAGTAAGATATTGGTCAAACTGCGAATCGAGGTATTCGCGACCATTATCACTACGAAGAATTTAATTTCGAAGTGAAATTGAGTGGAGATCAGGCAATGAAACCGTCAGAAAATCGAGAAAACAACATTTTTGTTACGCATCAAATAGACAAATACAACCATGTAGTACGAGAGAAGCAATCAATAAAAGTAACAAATCACACACATTCAGAAATAGAAAATGTCAGGTAAGGACCAAGATATCAGTATGAATAACAGCAAAAGGAATAGAACTTGGCAATGAAACATGCGTACACGAGGTACGATGATGTTTGTTTAAGCTACATACATCACAGACAAAAGAGTCAAAGACAACAGTAGACATAGCAGGAAATAACAATTTCATAACAGAAACAGAAGGGTGTCCCAGGCAACAGTGTCAGGAGTACAAAGCATGGGCAATGCTGGAATGAAGAGCCACGGGGGACGTAGTCTGGCCGGAGTTGAGCACATAGAGTCCATTTACCATGCTATCAAAGCCAATCACCTTCCCCGTCGTCAGGTCCTGAAAAACACAAGAAGACGGAAGAAATGTCACAGAGCAGTGCATGGAGTTAGTTAGATGACTAATGAAAAGAAGATTACGAGTCAAATTAGGAACAAGGAGGATAGAAGATAAGGTGGGGGAGGAGCAGGAGATGGAACCCTTGCCGGCAATGGAGGAAAGGGAACCATCGGCAATGCTCACCTTATCACGGCCAGAAAGAGGAGTATAGGATATAAAACCTGTAGAGGACCCAGTCATATGATCTGTGGCCCCAGAGTCAATAATCCACTAGGTAAAAGGATGAGAAGCAGCAGAGTGAGCACCTGGGAGACCCATGTGAGCGTAGGAGGAAGAGCCAGAAGGCTTTGTAGAAAGGCCTTGCATCATGCGTCGAAGAGCCAACATTTCATCCGCTGTAAACTGAAGGTATGTAGTTCGTTCCTGCATGGGGGCACCGGGAGGGGCAGAGCCATCAGAACTGGAATAACCAGGAGGGACCGCGGTAGAAGCATCAGTAAGATGAGCAAAACGTGGAGCAGCATGACGATCAGAGGAGCGCCCAGAACCACGACCTCCACGAGGCTGAGCACCCCCTCTGGGGTTAGGAAACCCATGAAGCCAGAAGCAGGTATCCCGAGTATGACGGTTCTTGCCACAATAATCACATAGCAGATGATCCTTATCAGAGCCCTTCAACCTGGAGTCCCGAGATGGACGAGTACCAAGAAGAGAGGGGGCAGTAACCGCCAAAGCTGACCCCCTCAGACATCGGGTCTGAAAGAAGAGTCAAGCGATGATAGTATTCCTGCTGCACAATACTGTAGACCTCAGGAAGGGATGGTATCTGCGGTCGGCCCAAAATCTGAACACTGATCTGATCGAAGTCGCGATGCAGTCCATGAAGAAACTCAAATATACGATTGCGGTCATCCCGGGCCCGAACCATTGCCTCATCAATAGGGCTCACAAAGGCAAGAGGATCAAAGTGATCATATTCCTGATACAGCTGCGTGAACTCCAAGTAGTATGCAGACGGCGGACGGTCACCCTGCCGAAGTAACGAGATTTTCTGGCGCAACTGAAAAACCTGAGCAGCATTGTCGCGGCGAGAGTAGGTAGACTCTGCGCGGCGCCAAATGTCGGCAACGTTGTCGAGGAATAGGTAGTTCTGGGCAATGGACCCCTACATCGAGTTAGTAAGCCAGGACATGACCAAGGAGTTCTCTGACTCCCACTGCGGCCATTCAGACGAATTCATGTCGGGCTCCTTCATTTTGTCAGTGACATAGCCAAAGAGACGCCGGCTTTTGAGCGCCACAGTGATAGAGCGAGACCACGAGAGATAATTGGAGTCGTCAAGACGTATGGTAGTGATTTGGGGTGTATTATGATCATTAATGCCACGGAAGAGGACCGTCGGAGTGGAGGCACCGGAAGAGGGAGCAATCCCAGAAGAGGGAGCGGGAGATTCAGCATCTCCAGACATGATGGCTCAGGAATAGAAATCCGGAGACTACACAGGATTAGGGCATCAAAAAACCGGAGGGGAAAACGAAGAGATCCACTCCATTAGAGCACCCAAATAAAAGACAGCGCCGGATAAAAAAAACGGTGCTCTCGCGGCTTAAGCATACCGGCGTCGGATGAAGGACAGGAGAGTTGGAGACCCGGCTGGAAGAAGAAGAAGAGACGGAAGGCAGGCTGGGCGAGGCGGCGAGAGGTGAGCGGGATCGAGCGCGCGGCAGGGAGAGCGCACGACAAGGAGAAGGCCGGCGGAAGGCGAGCGGGATCGGGCGAACACACGGCAGGCGGAGTCTAGGGCACGCGGAACACCGTGGCCTCTGATACCATGTTGAACCGGGTAAAAATGTTGGGATGTAACAGTTTGTTTATTCTTTATAGATTTATTGATGAATTTGCTAGTTTGCTTTTAAAAATTGATGTATTACATTTTTTTATGATAATATAACTCATATAATTATATTTTACCCAAATTTTACATATTATTTTACCTCACATTATTTTTTTGTGTTTACATACATCGCATGCTAAAAACCGCACCGAACCCGCAACTGCACCGCAAAAAACAAAACCGCGTAATTTTGGTGCAGTACGGTTTTTCTCTGACCAAAACCGCGTCCTTGCGTCGGTGCGGTTGCGGTTTGGGACAAAACCGCACCAAACCGCACCGCGCGCAACCCTAGAGATGAACATGGAGTAGCTAATGGTTAGAATTCATCTTGTATATGTCTTCATCTTATGTTGGGAAAGGGAACCAATTATTTAGTAGAATGGGCGAAAGCATCCTCTCGATTTGGAATTCTATTGTAGTCTTAGTGTTCCCCTCTTCTCATCATGTGTTCTCATCTTTCCCTTCACCATATCTCGTATTTTATCATATACCAACTTGATCTTTATATGACCTTGCAATGTTATGAATTAAAAAAAATGAAGGGCTAAAAGGAATGGAGAATATCTACTCATTTGTAAAGAAGAAAACTTATGATTTATCTCCAAAATAAAAGTAACAATTTTTAGAAACAAAAGGGAATTATTGTCGTGGTACATGCTTTGTTTTCCTCCAATTTAAATCCACGAGCATTGTTGGTTGTGTTACTGAAATCAGCAACTAGAGACAAATTTTGCTTGTCGATTGGCAACATCAACCAAGCCCCCAGGGTGGCGATGGTAATGTTGGCATCTGGTGGTAGGCTTTGCATAAAAGCAAGGCATCCAGGCAGCGGTAACAACAACTGGAAAGGGAAGAGGGAAAGAGAGGGGTCGATGCACCAAAACCTTCAATTGGGGGGAGCAGATTTAGAAAGGAGAATAGAGCTCGGTTTTTTTAAGAATTGTTAGACTATACTCCTCCTATGTTATTTAATTATTCCTCCTTGTAATTCCTCTATATATAGAGGCTCCTTGTGTAATGGAATTAATCTCACGGTTCTCGGTTCAACATGGTATCAAAGGATCGCTAACCCTAATCCTTCACAGCCCGCAACGTTTCGCAGCCCGCAACGTTTCGCAGCCCGCGCCTTTCGCAGCCCATCGCTCGCTCGCCGTTCGCCGGTCGGCCAACACCTCCGCAGCCCCGTCCTCGCTAGCTCTCCGTGCGCCGTCCTCGCTCCCTCGCCGCGCGCCGGTAGCCCTCCGCAGCCCGCGCGTCAGCAGACCGTCGCTCCCGCCCCTTTCTCCCGCCTCTTCTGGCGCCGGCCTTTATGCAGTGATCTTCCCTGCTTTCTCCGGCGCCCTCCATCCTTCATGATGGTTTTTTTGTGGGTGGATTCTTCCCCCTCTACCTTTCATCTCTTGATGCCCTAATTCTTGGGCTGCTTCCTTCTCCGGATTTCTTTCCCCTTGCGGGATTTGTATTCCTGTGCGATGGGTTCTAGTGGTGCGGCTTCTCCCTCTCCTTCTACCGAAGTTACTCCGTCTCCTGATTCCGGTGGCCCTCCTCCATCGGTTTTTTTCCGTGCAACCACCGACCATAATACTCCTCAGATCACTACTATCCGCCTTGATGACTGTAATTATCTCTCCTGGTCCCGTTCCATCACTCTGGCGCTCAAAAGTCGGCGTCTCTTTGGCTATGTCACGGGCCAAATGAAGGAACCGGATAGGGCTTCTCCCGACCGGCAGCAGTGGGAATCTGAGAATTCCTTGGTTATGTCTTGGCTTACGAACTCGATGCAGGAGTCCATTGCCCGCAACTACCTCTTTCTTGACAATGCTGCCGATATTTGGCGTCGTGCGGAGTCTACTTATTCCCTCCGTGGCAGTGCTGCTCAGATCTTTCAGTTGCGCCGCAGAATCAGCTTACTTCGGCAGGGTGACCGTCCACCTTCCGCGTACTACTTGGAGTTCACACAGCTTGATCAAGAGTATGATCATTTTGACCCTCTTGTCTTCGTCAGTCCTATTGATGAGGCGATGGTTCGAACAAGGGATGACCGTAATCGCATCTTTGAATTCCTTCATGGCTTGCATCGTGACTTTGACCAGATCAGTGTTCAGATCCTGGGACGACCATCGATACCTTCTCTTCCTGAGGTCTACAGCATAGTACAGCGGGAGTTTGATCGTCGTCAGACCCTTCTCCCTGACCCTGTGCCGGAAGGATCTGCTCTGGCCGCTACCGCCCCCTCTCTTCTTGGTACTCGGCCATCCCGAGATCTCAAGCTGAAGAATTCTGATAAGGATCATCTTCTCTGTGATTATTGTGGCAAGAATCGCCACACTCGGAATACCTGCTTCAGGCTTCATGGATTCCCCACCCCCAGGGGGGGTGCTCCACCTCGTGGAGGTCGTGGTTCTGGCCGCTTCTCAGGTCGTCATGTTGCTCCACCCCGTGCGGCTCATCTCACCGATGCTACTACAGATATCTCCACTTGTTACTTTGGTGTTGATGCTTCTGTCACCTCTGGTGGTTTTACTGCGGATGAAATGTTGGCTCTCCGTCGCATGACGCAGGGAATGTCTAATGAGCCGCCTTCCTTAGCCTCGTCCTCCTACGCTCACACAGGACTGCCAGGTGCCCACTCTGTTGTTTCTCCGTCTTCCACTCAATGGATCATTGACTCTGGAGTCACGGATCATATGACCGGGTCCTCCACAGGTTTTGTTTCCTATACTCCTCTTTCTGGGCGTGATAAGGTGAGCATTGTCGATGGTTCCCTTGCATCTATTGCTGGCAAGGGTACCATCCCATGCTCTTCTCTCACCTTGTCCTCTGTTCTTCATGTTCCCACCTTTACTCGTAATCTCCTTTCAATCAGTCATTTAACTAACTCCATGCATTGCTCTGTGACATTCCTTCCCTCTTCTTGTGCTTTTCAGGACCTGACGACGGGGAAGGTGATTGGCTCTGGTAGAATGGTGGATGGACTCTACGTTCTTGACTCTGGCGTTGTTCCTCCTACTGCAGCACTTCATTCCAGCACTACCCACCCTTTGTACTCTTGTCATTGTCGCCTAGGCCACCCCTCTATCTCTGTTATGAAGTTATTATTTCTTGCTCTGTCTACTGTTGTTTTTGAGACTTTTGTGTGTGATGTCTGTAGTTTAAACAAACATCATTGTACTTCATTTACGAATGTTTTGTTGCTTAGTTCTATCCCTTTTGTTGTTATTCATACTGATATTTGGGGTCCTTGTCGTGTTCCTTCAATTTCTGGTTGTGAGTGATTTGTTACTTTTATTGATTGTTTCTCTCGTACTACATGGTTGTACTTGATACATCGCAAATGTAACGTCTTCTCTATTTTTAGACGTTTTCACAGCATGGTATCTACCCAATTTCAATCCAAAATTAAAATTCTCCGCAGCGACAATGGTCGCGAATACATGGATTCACAATTTGAGACCTATCTTGCAGATAACGGCATCCTCCACCAGACTACATGTACTTATTCCCCAGCACAAAATGGTGTTGCTGAGCGGAAAAATCACCACCTTCTGGAGGTTGCTCGTTGTCTCTTATCCACCATGCACCTCCCAAAATTCTATTGGGGAGATGTTGTTCTAACCGCTGTGTACCTCATCAATCGAATGCCCACGCGTGTCCTTGGGACCTCTACCCCCCTTGCTACTCTCCGGGTGCCCCCTACACGGCTTCCTCCTAAGGTGTTTGGCTGTGTTTGCTTTGTTCGCATACACCAACCGCGCCCCTCCAAACTGGACCTTCGTGCTCTCAAGTGTGTCTTTATTGGTTACTCACCTACACAGAAAGGGTACAAGTGTTTCCACCCGCCTACCAGGAAAGTTTTTGTCAGTATGGACGTCACATTCCGTGAATCTGAGTCCTACTACCCTCTCCCTGATACCCCATCTTCGGGTGTTCCCTCCGTCTCCCTGCTCGTGCCTCCACCTTATCCCTCACTTCAGGGGGAGAATCTGTCAGTGGAAGTGAGTCCTCTATCACTCTACCAGTGGAAGTGACTCCTTCTATTCCAGTGGTGGTGAGCTCCTCCCCTATGTCTCCACCTTCCTCCATACCTTCACCCCCGACCTTGCAGGTATATACTCGGCGTATCACGAGACCAAGCACACAAGTTCCCTCCATGCTACCAGAACAGTCAGTGGATCCCGACTCAGGGCCTTCCGATCTCCCAATTGCCCTTCGAAAAGGTATCCGGTCTTGTACTCGTCATCCTCTATCAAATTATGTCTCTTATGCTTCTCTTTCTGCCTCCTACAAGTCTTTTGTCTCTTCCCTTTCTACTGCCTCTATACCTGTTTCATGGCAACAAGCTATAGCAATTCCTATGTGGCGCGGGGCGATGGTTGAGGAAATGCAGGCTCTGGAGAAGAACCATACATGGGAGTTAGTTCCTCTTCCCTATGGAAAGGTGCAAATGGGTGTTCTCGGTGAAACAGAACCCACAAGGACTTGTTGAAAGGTGCAAGGCAAGGTTGGTTGCACCGGGTTATACTCAAACCCATGGCATCGACTATTAGGAGACGTTTGCCCCTGTGGCCAAAATGAATACTATCAGGGTCTTACTTTCTGTTGCTGCTTGCAAACATTGGGACCTATTACAGCTGGATGTGAAGAATGTCTTCCTCCACGGTGACTTGGAGGATGAGGTCTATATGTCTATCCCTCCGGGTCTTACTCCGGTTGGTGCTGCAGGAAAAGTATGTAGACTGTTAAAGGCTCTATATGGGCTAAAGCAGTCCCCAAGAGCTTGGTTTGGCCGGTTCCACAAGGTTATGGTGTCATTTGGATACTATCTGCGCAATGATGACTACACTCTGTTCATCAAACGTAGACTTGGAAAAATTACTATTCACATTGTGTATGTTGACGATATTGTCATAACAGGTGACGATGTTGAAGAAATTCAAAATTTGAAACAGAAGCTAGCAAGAGAGTTTGACGCCAAGGACCTGGGAAAACTCAAGTATTTCTTGGGAATAGAGGTTGTCATATCCAAGCAGAGGATCTTCATTTCGCAACAAAAGTACACTTTAGATCTTCTCGAAAAAATGGGGATGAGTGGATGCAGACCGGCTGACACTCCGATTGAAGCAAACCATCGATTGGGGCGTGATGATGGAGAAGACATTGAAGATATCTCTGGGTTCCAAAGATTAGTGGGGAGGTTAATATACATGTCCCATACTCGCTCAGATATCTCCAATGTTGTGAGTGTTGTGAGCCAGTACATGCATGCTCCCAAGAGCCGACACATGGATGCCGCACACAGAATTCTAAGGTATCTCAAGTCTTCACCAGGAAGGGGTATCCTGTTTGTTCCAAACACCGGTCTAAAGGTTGAAGTCTACACTGATGCTGATTGGACAGGGTCTGTGGACGATAGGCAGTCAACATCCGGATATTGTTCACTTGTTGGAGGCAACCTTGTTACTTGGAGGAGCAAGAAGCAACAAGTTGTGGCACGCTCCAGTGCTGAGGCCGAATTCAGAGTTATGGCTCAGGGTGTCTGTGAAGCCTTATGGCTTCGGGCCTTGATGTGTGATCTTGGTCTTGCGGAGGATGGACCCATCCTGCTGTATTGCGACAACAAGTCTGTCATCAGTATCGCACACAATCCCGTCCAACATGACCGAACGAAACATATCGAGGTGGATCGACACTTTATCAAGGAGAACATTGAAAAAGGGATTGTGTGTACTCCCTTTGTGCCCTCCAACAGGCAGCTAGCAGACATCCTCACCAAAGGATTGAGTGGGAACTTATTTGGCACGATTGTGGACAAGTTGGGCATGATCAACATCACTCGCCCAACTTGAAGGGGAGTGTTAGACTATACCTATGTTATTTAATTATTCCTCTTATGTTATTTAATTATTCCTCCTTGTAATTCCTCTATATATAGAGGCTCCTTGTGTAATGGAATTAATCTCACGATTCTCGATTCAACAAGAATCAAGGTAGCTTTCTTTATTCCATCAAATGCCGATTATAAGCACACGCAAAAATCAAATTATATAAAATGAGGAAGAATTAAGAAAGAGAATATCTCAATCGCTTCGGCCCATTCAAATGGTCAAAATAAAGAATTTTTAAAATAAAAAAAAACAGTTCAAGGGTGGTTGATGACCAAGAACGCATCGATTTGGGGGCTGACATGTCGTTAAGCGGTACTCGCACAGCTATTGGAGAGAATCGTGTCGTTCCGAATGAAAGTTCTGTGATCAAATGACCTGCTCATATATGAAAGTTCGTTGGCCCCAATGAATCCATTCAAGAGAAATCGCATATCATCCTAGAGTATTCGCAAACCTCTTGGAGTACTCTCCACTAGTTCAAGCATATATGTTGTCATGCTTAGAGTACTCGCCACCAATCCAAGTATATTTGATGTCATGCTTAGCATGTTCGTTGTCATAATTGAAGTACTCGCCTCCAGTCCAAGCGTGTTCGCAGGCCCTTTTGTTGTCTTTTGTAATTGGCATTTTTTCTTCACTTAGCCCCCATTTTGAAAGCAGGCAACCCATTTTTCAGTCAAAAGCCCGCAGGCACCCCCCCCCCATCCTATAAATGGGTCGTGAACAGCCTTAAATGCATCAAAATTTGAGCTGAGATCTCTAAGTACTAGCAAACCCTAAAGTGATGTCTGTGAGTACTCTTTGGATCATTCAAATCAATTTTTAACTTTGTTGTAACATATTTTTGATCAAAAAAATTGTTACGCCCCCGGACGAGGCCCGGCTATTTGGTTGGCAATACAGGCGGCAGCTGAGGCGTGACGGAGGCGACAACGGAGCTGAACCAATTGGTTCAGCCCCCTCTTCATAAGTTTCGGCCCAAGGGGGGGCTAAACCAAGTTGGTTCAGCCCCCATTGGGGCCGGCCGGCCCCCTTGACCGGCCGGCCCTGGGTCCGGGTATAAATATACCAGACCCCCTCTTTGGATGGATATGAAAAATATTATTCAGGTATTTCCCCCTTCCCTCCTTCAACCCTAATTTCTCTAGTCACCTTAGATTCCCTCTCTCTTCTCTTTCTTCTTCCAAACATTTGGTATCAGAGGCTCTTTTCTCCACCATGGTAACCACTCGCACGCAAGAGGAAGTCGGCCACTTGGAAACCTTAGAGGACAATCTCGTATGGTTGACGAATTCGGTGGCCGCAATCGAAGAAAACGTGAAAACTTCCACTCAAAGGCTCGAAGAACGGATCGACACCCGAATGGAAGAGATCATGACATTTTTGGCACAAAACTTGAAGGGTAAGGCTGTGATGGAGGATCCGGGCAGATCTCCCGCTGCAGGACCCGATCCGCACCGGATCGGCCAGGCGGGCTCGGCAAGGGCTGCCGGCACCACGCAGGGGGCCAGATCGGGCACGGGGAGCATCGGTCGGGTCGGAGCAGGCGGCGGTGGCCCCGGCAGGGTCGGATCGGGCACCCCAGGCGGTCCCGGCTTCGGATCGGGCGTTGGAGGAGCCGGCGGGTTTGGATCGGGCGTGGGGGGGCTCGGCGGGCTCAGATCTAGCGCAGGAGGCAGTGGAGGTGTCGGTGGGTCTGGAGGTGGCTCCGGCGGGATCGGATCGGCCGGATTTGGCTCCGGCGGGTACGGCGCAGGCGTCGGCGGTCCCGGTGGGTTCGGCACGGCCGGTTTCGGCGATTTGGGCGCTAGAGGGGGTTGGTGGCCGGTTCCCCCATATGGAAGGGAGGGCCTGCTACCTCATCCAGCAAGAGGAGGCATGCGGTGGGATGGTGCTTCGGCGGCGGGGCAGTTTCGTCGTGGCTTCCCGGGCGTGCCTTTTGAACACGAAAAACCAAGGAGACCGTCGGGATTTGGACAGGAGGCGGGGTGGCGAGGACAGGCCAGTCAGCAGCCGTACATGCCGCCGAAACTAACACGCATGAATTTCCCTCGATATGCCGGAGGGGACGCCTTAGAATGGGTACAGAAGGCGGAGTTGTTTTTCAGCTATCAAGAGGTACCCGAGGTACAGTGGGTGCAACTGGTGTCCTTCCACTTGGAGGACGATGCTTTTCAGTGGACGCAGTGGCTCCTGTGGGGGCGGGATTATGTGTCGTGGGCAGAGTTTGTTGATGGGTTTACCGCTCGGTTCGGGCCCCTGGAGTTTGAGGACTTTGAGGCTCTCTTGCAAAAATTACATCAGAAGGGCACCGTGATGGAATACAGGACGGAGTTCGAAAAGTTGGCAAATAGGGTGCACTGGGAGGAGAGAACACTCCTCAGTTGTTTTGTCTCTGGGTTGAAGGACCACTTAAAGATGAGGTTCAGGCGTATATGCCCCGCAGCTTGAATCACGCCATCAGTCTGGCCCGCATTCAGGAAGAGCGGTTCAACAGGCAGCGGTCCCGCACTACGGTGAGGCCCACTACTACTACACCGGCTACTGCCAGGAATGACCCGCCGGTAGCGGGACGGCTGACGGTGACATGGCTGTCCTGGAGCGAGTTACAAGCACGAAAGGAAAAAGGACTTTGTTTCAACTGTGATGAGAAGTTTACGGCAGGACACAAATGCCAGAAGGTACAGGTCTTTATGTTACAACAGGAGGTGGAGGGCGAGTTGAGTCCAGAGGAGCTGGATTTCGGAGGCGACTTGGACCTGACAGAGCTCGGGGTCTCTCTGCATGCCATGGAGGGGTGTAACCCCCCTCCGCTTACTATGCGGCTTGCGAGGCGGGTCCGACAGGAGAAGGTGACCATCCTAGTGGACAGCGGAAGCACGCACAATTTCATCCATCCGGATGTGGCACAGAAGGTTGGGCATTTGATTAATACTGGGGCTGCCTTCCAGGTCATGGTGGCCGATGGCAGCAAATTGCAGTGTCAGGGTGTACTGAAGGGAGTAGAGGTTCGGATGCAAGGGTACGTCGGACGCACAGATGTCTATCTTTTACCCATTCGGGGCTCGGACATGGTGTTGGGAGTTCAGTGGTTGCAGCAGTTGAGGAGGGTCACCTTCCATTGGGACCAGATGACAATGGAGTTCTTGCAAAGTGGGAAGCAGTTCTGTTTGCGGGGTCTCACTTCTTCGCCGGTCAAGGAAATTTCCCTACGCAGTCTCCAACAGCTCGAGGAGGCGGGAAGTTTGATGGCGGTACTTTTGGGGGTGCGGAAGGATGAGGTAGAGTCAGTTGAGGTACCTATGCAGATGCAGGCTTTGGTAGAGCAGTACGCGGACATTTTCCAGGAGCCACGTACACTTCCGCCTTCACGGTTTCGGGGTCATCAGATTGTACTCAAGACAGGGACGGAGCCTCCCAATATCCGACCCTACAGGTACCCGCACATGCAGAAGGCCGAGATTGAGCGCAGGGTACGAGAGATGCTCGATGCAGGCATCATAAGGCCGAGCACGAGTTCTTCTCGGCTCCGATCATTCTCGTCAAAAAAAGGATGGGTCTTGGCGGTTTTGTGTAGATTACCGTGCCCTGAACAGTGTCACGGTGAAGGATAAGTTTCCGATTCCGTTGATTGAGGAGCTGTTAGACGAGTTACATGGGGCGACACGGTTCACCAAGCTTGATCTACGGTCTGGATATTATCAAATTCTCATGAAGGAGGAAGGCATCCACAAGACAACATTCAGGACTCATGACGGTCATCATGAATTCTTGGTGATGGCCAATGGGTTGACGGGTGGACCGTCCACCTTCCAGGAGAATATGAACGAGATCTTCCGGGACCTTCTTCGTCACTTCGTGCTCATCTTCTTCGATGATATCCTTATTTACAGTGCTACTTGGGAGGACCACTTGCGCCATGTTGACCAGGTATTCTCCATTTTACGCCAGCACCAGTTGTATGCTAAGAGATCGAAGTGTTCGTTCGGTCAAGAGGAAGTGAAGTATTTGGGGCACTTGGTTTCGGACGCAGGGGTGAAAGTCGATCCTCGGAAGATTGAGAGCATGGTCTCTTGGCCACGGCCCCAGACCCTTAGGGCTCTGCGGGGATTCTTGGGCCTTACTGGCTACTACCGGCGGTTCGTGCGTGATTACGGGAAGATTGTCAGGCCACTGACACAACTGTTACAGAAGGACGCCTTTTCTTGGCAGGATGAGGCCGAGGTTGCTTTTCAGGCACTCAAGCGGGCTATGACGACGACTCCAGTCTTGGCACTCCCGGATTTCACCAAGGAGTTCGTCGTGGAGACGGACGCCTCCGGGGTGGGATTGGGTGCTGTGTTTATGCAGGAAGGGCGGCCGATTGCCTTTTACAGCAAGGCATTGGCTCCAAGGACATTGGGATTATCGGCTTATGAGAAAGAGATGATGGCAGTCATCCATGTCGTGGGCCTCTGGTGACCGTACCTGTTGGGTCGTCATTTCAAGATTCGGACAGATCATCAGAGTTTGAAGCACTTCTTGGACCAGCGGGTTTCCTCCCCCCTCCAACAGAAGTGGGTCACCAAGCTTTTGGGGTACGACTACAAGATTGTTTACCGACAAGGCAAGGACAATCGGGTTGTTGATGTCTTGTCTCGCTTGCCGGAGGGCACTCTAGCCTCATTTCTACGCCCTAGTTGGATGCTATCGATGAGATTCAGGAGGAGGTCCAGCGGGTCCCCGAGCTGCAGGCGCGTGAGACAGCTCCAGGCTATCATCTACAAAATGACCGGCTATACTATCAGGGTCGGGTGGTCATACCCTCCCAGTCGTCTTGGAGGACGGTTATGATGCACGAGTTCCACTCGTCCCCGACGGGCGGCCACGCTGGTGTTCTCCGCACTCTACAGCGGGCACGGGCCAATGTGTTTTGGAAGGGAATGCGACGGGATATTCAATTTTTTGTTCAGCAGTGTGGCGTGTGCCAGCGACAGAAGTACGAGACCACCTCCCCGGCTGGGCTACTTACACCCTTGGAGATTCCGCACCAGATTTGGGATACAGTGTCCATGGATTTCATTGATGGCTTGCCTCGGTCTAAGGACAAGACAGTCATTTTGGTGGTGGTTGATAAGTTGTCCAAATACGGACATTTCCTCGCCTTGAGCTATCCTTATACCGGCAAGTCTGTTGCTGCTCTTTTCGCTCGCGAGATTGTTCGGCTTCATGGCATCCCTCGGGCGATCATCTCGGATCACGATCCCACTTTTGTTGGCAATTTTTGGCGGGAACTCTTTCGTTTACAAGGGACCACCCTGCGCTTCAGCACGGCTCACCATCCGCAAACAAACGGTCAGACTGAGGTCTTGAATCGGGGCATAGAGACCTACCTCCGCTGCTTCGTCGTGGACGAGCCGCGCACGTGGACGAGTTGGTTGCATTGGGCTGAATACTGCTTCAACACTTCTCATCATTCAGCCAGCAAGCTGACTCCCTTTGAGGTGGTCTACGGGCGTCCGCCTCCTTCTCTGAGCAGTTATGAGTCGGGTGGTACAGCAGTGGCAGCAGTTGACCGAGCACTCCGTGACTGTGACCGCACACTTGCTACCTTGCGCGAGAATCTCCGGACGGCACAGGATCGTATGAAGGCACAGGCGGACAGACATCGCACCGAGCGGGAATTTCAGGTGGGGGATGAGGTTTTTCTCAAGCTCCGCCCCTATTGGCAGTTGTCCGTTGCACAGCGGACGAATCAGAAGTTGGCACCCCGTTATTATGGTCCATTTCGGATCACCCAGCGGGTGGGACCAGTTGTTTATACGTTGGCGCTGCCTGAGGGGTCCAGGATACATCCCACTTTTCACATCTCCATGTTGAAGCGGAATATTGGCGACACTGTCGAGGTCAGCCCTTGTTTGCCAGACGCTATTACCGGGGGCGAGCTACGCCCAATTCCTGACGACGTACTTTTGATCAAGTGGAAGCGCCGCGGCACGGCGTACTGTCATGAGCTACTGGTCAAGTGGAAGGGTCTCGGCGCAGAGCACAACACCTTGGTGGATTTGCTAGAGTTTCGGGAGCTCTACCCCGATTACCACCTTGGGAACAAGCTGGTTTTTGATGGGGATGGGAATGTTACGCCCCCGGACGAGGCCCGGCTATTTGGCCGGCAATACAGGTGGCGTCTGAGGCGTGATGGAGGCGACAACGGGGCTGAACCAATTGGTTCAGCCCCCTCTTCATAAGTTTTGGCCCAAGGGGGGCTGAACCAAGTTGGTTCAGCCCCCATTGGGGCCGGCCGGCCCCCTTGACCGGCCGGCCCTGGGTCCGGGTATAAATATACCGGACCCCCTCTTTGGATGGATATGAAAAGTATTATTCAGGTATTTCCCCCTTCCCTCCTTCTTCAACCCTAATTTCTCTAGTCACCTTAGATTCCCTCTCTCTTCTCCTTCTTCTTCCTAACAAAAATCATGCACAACGAAAGATTCACATTGTGCAAAGCCAGGCCTCACCATTTGCAACACCACTTTTCTCGTCCTGAACGTTCACAGCTCGGAGTACTCGTCCACTCACAGTACCTAGTGTGTGTTCCCATGTGCATATGTGGAAATATAAACATGTCTATATATCGGCAAATGCACCGGTCACTCAAGTAATAAGTAGTGAAAATGCATCGACTCCATGGAGATTAAATGTGAATGGCGGAAAAGTTTCTTAAACTACAGTTTAATTAAAACTAGACTTAAAAGTAATAATTAAGATTTTAATTTGATAACTATGAGGATTAAGAGTTAGGGTGATTTTTTCATAATGCAGTTGTCAGTTAAGATTAATCATGAGTAATTGTTTTTGAAAAGATTTCTGCATAATTGACGGCGAGATTTCCTAAGACCATGTCTTAAACTCACAATTGTTGGCAACTTCAATTTGACCAGGCCATTGTATGACCACGATTTTCCCATTAATTGATCTCTAGACCAGTGTTACCTTAGGTTTGATCTCCTAATTATTCATTACAAGCAGATAAGAAATTTCATATGTTATACATTTAAAATCAAACATTTAGTTATTATTATAAAGCTGATAACATGCTATTGGGTCGATTTCATTTTTACCGATTTATTATACCACTAAAGCACGCCCATTGGTCAATAAAAAAACATCAAGCTCGAGTCAAACTAAATCAATTGTTGATTTTTTCCTATTTGCTTTGGCTATCTTATTTAAGTGAATTCTTGGCCACCACCATAGAAAAGAGAACAAAAAAGGAGAATAATAAATTGTGCTTACCCACCGTCGTGCAAGATCAATATTGTTTTCAATATAGTACTGAGATGATTCCATAGAACGATGGATAGTCTCTGTTGCCAGATTTGGGGCGAGCCCAAATGTCGCATCAGGTATCTTGTTAGCAGGAAATCCAAATTTACAGCCAACGGTGCATGAACTCCAATCCTGAAATTAATATAATAAGTAAGAGGAGCATAACAATGATAGAAAAAAAATCACCAAACTTCACAGTGGGAAAATGTCTTCTAAGAATAAATTAATTGTTATAAATAGTTATGAATTATATTAATTGCAAATACCAAATATTGAGCTAGTGACGGGGATCGTAGATAGAGAGCAGGACGACACTTATCGAAGCCCGCACGAGTCTACATATGTAGGAGACAGAGATAGATCCCAGATAGATGATCCGAGCAGGTGGTCACGTTCAGAGCAACCACGGTATATTTGTATGTCTTTTTTTTATTGCATGTAAATATAGTGGTTTTATATTCCGGATGATCTTAGGAGTCTGCGGTGAGTTCTAAGTCTATAAAAAAGAGTCCATGGGCTGATTTTCAGAGATTGCGGATTTTGGACAGAATTTCAGGCTCTCGCAGTCATCCCACGGTGCCGATTCCATGGAAACATGGTGCCGAAGCCAAGGTAACTACCTTTTCCCACCATTCCCTAACCATGCCTACCTCTCCACTTCATATAACTATCTCTCAACTTCATATACTATGATAACTACCTCCCTTCCCACTTCCAATAACCACTTAACTACCCATAATATTTAATTTCCAGCAGGGAACTGCCCATTAATCACTCTCCAACTGCAGGAAACTGCCCACTTAGCCACCATCCCCACTAAATAACCCCCCAACTTCCCAAAACTGCCCATTACCCCCCCCCCCCCCCGCCCCACCACCACCCGCACCCCCTTCGATTAAATTCTACTACAAGAATTAAATTTCCCCACTGTAGAACCTCTCCAGTCCCCATTCTCCGCTTAAACCAAGCAATCCAATCCATGTGAACTGTCGGCCCCCTCCCTCTCTGCCAATCCAACCAAGAACCAGCTCCTGGGAACCAATCTCAGCCCATCTATCATTTTTTACAGAGTAGAGAACACTCCAAGTATTTTTCTCCACTGTCGTTTCATGCATCCGGGGATCTTCCCAATCTAACTTCCATGTATTGAAACTCAGTCACCCAATTACCTATTTATTGCAACCTGACAACACCTAAACCACCAAAAATCACAAAACAAAACTAAATCTCCACCCTCCAACAGCACCTGCCACCCTCCAACGCCCATCAGCCACTGTCCAACCGCCACCCTCCAATGCCCATTGGCCACCCTCCAACAGCACTGGCCACCCTCCAATAGCCCACAGTCTACCCAACAACAGACCAATTCCCAGTTCCGTATACTGAAACACAGTCACCCAATTCCCTATTCATTGCAACCTGACTACACCTAAACCACCAGAAATCACAAAACAAAACTCAATCTCCCCCCTCCAACATCCCCTGCCACCCTCCAACGCCCATCAGCCACTCTTCAACTGCCACCCTCCAACGCCCATCAGCCACCCTCCAACAGCCCTGGCCACCCTCCATCAGCCCAGTCTACCCTCCAACATCCCAATTCCCAGTTCCATGTACTGAAACGCAGTCACCCAATTCCCTATTTATTGCAACCTGACTACACCCAACCCACCAGAAATCACAAAACAAAACTCAATCTCCACCCTCCAGGCCTCCAACAGCCCCTGCCACCCTCCAACGCCCATCAGCCACTCTCCAACCGCCACCCTCCAACGCCCATCAGCCACCCTCCAACAGCACACAGTCTACCCTCCAACAGCCCCCAGCTCCTGAAATCAGTGCCAAACTCCAGCAATCATGCTGTCCATCCCCCAAATCAGCCTCCTACACTCCTCTGGACTCCTATCTTTTGGGCAAGTTCATAGTTGTTTAAATTGTGAACAAATATATTATTTGGGATATTATTTTGTACAAATTTGCCAACTTATTGTCTTGGTTGTAAGGCTTTTTTGCTTACCATTTAATTGAAGTTCTCTTTGTTTTACAGGCAATTATCAGTTGATCTAATAATCTAAAACCAATTGTGCTTGTATGCGGATTTGTTTATTCAATTCAAAATTTATTGTTATTTAATTGTTGGACAATTGTGTGTGCACCACACCAGTTAGATTCCCAACGGCACCAAACTGACACTAATTCATTAGAAATCTTTAGGGAACAATCAACATCCGTACTGCGTCTGTTATCCTCTTATGTTATACCTCTTCATACCCCACTAAACTAGAGCAACAAACCACCAGGACATCGATCTCTACTCAAATGGTATTTAAACAGAAGAAAGATGGCATACACCCTACGATAAAGAAGCGTCTCTTCCCAATCAGATTAGAAAGCATTTAAATTTAAATCATACATACGAACGCCCGGAATAGGAAATATGAAATCATTAATTCAATTTATATTGCTAGGATAGCTGCATAATGTGTTCTCATTACAGGTATAAACAACATAGGAGACTGTCATGGGCATAGGATAGTGGCCTTTTATTTCAAGTATTGTATGTCCATGATTTTATAGATGTTATGAGTCGATTAATCATCAGCGTAGGTCTATCATCTGAGTCATAAATAGTTGGTTAAGAGTCAATGTGTCACTAAGAGTTGTAGTGTCTTTTAGTGTCTTTGGATAATTTTGTAGTAGTTCCAATAGTCTTATTTACAATCTGTGTCATCATTGTAATCTCCTGAGACTCTTTCTTATCACTTGCATGAGATTGTAGTAGCACTCTCTTTCCTCCAAGCACACCCCGTTTAAGAAGCCACGGTTCCGGTTCGATAGTATCTCCCCACCGACTCCATAGCACTCTCTCTTTCCTCCAAGCACACCTCTGGTCATCTCTAGTGACTGATGCATTACATGTTAGCCCGTCATAATTCGGTATCAAAGCATGGAACCACCTCCACATTCCGATGTTCACCAAATTGGATTTTAATCCTGTATCCATTTCGCACACAATAGCCATTGAGATTTTTGTTCCTTCTCCAAACTTCACGATGCTAACTGGATTCCGCCCCTTCACATTCAGCAAGCTTCTTCTAGTCGAAGCCCTCGGTCGGAGTTGCTCCTCCCACTCCACGACAGTGCGGCTTCGATGACCAATAGCTGCTCTGGTTCTGCATATCGATCTCAGCATTCTAAAGCTCTAGTTCCGACAAGAATATTCAATCTTTACATGAAGTGTTTGGCATGTTTGTCTGCTTCCTCTCCATCAACGTCGATCAAGAGCTTCTTTCACACGGGTAAAACAGTCGAACACCCTACACTGCACGTGACTGGAGCACCCTGCCGCCCACGCTCCCAACCTTTCTCGACCTCATTGCAGTCCTCACATCTATTGAGCCGCATGCCATCATTCCTGCAGCACCCCGCACCCCTCTCCTCTCCCTCACAGAAGCCAGCAGACATCAGATAAAATCACCCCCCCCCCATTTTTGAGCCTGGAGAAATGTTTAAGGTAGAGAGCATCAAATAATTTTATTAAGTAAATGAATTTTTAAAAAAGATTTGTTTATTTTACTAAATTATATCAATATTAATTATTTATAAATAAATTTAAAATTCACTATGACATCCGCAAAGGTGGCACAACAAAAGTTTTTGGAGGTCATAACAAAATGGAAACAGGATACGGCTAATTGCTCACAAGGCTTCACAAGCCGTTTATGGGCCTTAACAAATACTATGGCTTTAGCGCAACGCAATGAAGGGTCTAGCCATCTCTCACACGACCAGAGATCCTTCCTGACACGCAATCGGACACCATCGAAGGACGGGTTACTCACATGCACCTTAAGATACCAATCGTCACCACCTATTGTTATTCTCACTAAGCAAGAAGGCCCTCTACCACTAATCGTATATATCTAGTCTGACGCCATTTACAACGCCTCTCTCTCCTCTCGTATACAAGAAGATTAATGTTGTTCTATCTGTGGATTATTCACCAACTTTCTGGTGGTACCGAGACGACATCTTTTTGATAGGGCAACAACCAACAAGGCACATCATTTTTCTGGCGAGAGATTAAGGAACCTGATGATCAATCTAACCATCAGGTCTAGACTCTTCACCATGGTTCCAAGCTTGAGGGCAAGCTCGAAAAAAAAGAGGGATGGCAGTGGTGTTTTATGGGTATATGCCATTTTATTTCAAGTATCAGATTATGTCCATGTTTATAATGATTTTGAGCCGTCGAAGTCGTCACGATAACTTATCAGTATAGTAGGTTTAAGAATTGTTAAGGTTAGGAGTTGTTAAGGTGTTGTTAGGAGTAGTTTTGTAATAAGTCCAGTTGTTAAGACTTATTTACAATCAGAACATCATTGTAATCTCATTTAAAGACCCCTAGGGTCATGACTGAAGTGAGCATTAATTGGTCTCTTTCTTGTCTCTTGCATGAGATCGTGATAGCTCTCTTTTTCCCAAGCGCACTCCGCTAACGAAGCCGCGGTTACTCTGTAATATCTCCCAACTGTCGCCTTCAACTTCAGTCATCTACGGTAAGGCTAATGACGCATTGCGGGCTAGCCCGCAACAGAGACATATAGCAGGTGATACGCATGCAGCAATGCCCCCTCGTACTTTGCGTCTACATTCGTCGACCCACGAGAGATTAGTCTCATTATTAATTTTATTTTTTGGTTCTACTTTGGGTACCCCCACCATATAGAGGGGAGAGATAAGGGTTTTGATGCATCTTGCTTTCCGTTAAGTGTCATTGTTTTCAACTCCTCAATCTCTTGATAATCAATGATATCAATAATCTGACGTATTGTTTCTGCACACTCGCAGAGCTATTGGGAATCAACGCCTATTACTGAGATACATCCGCCCGAGTACACCGTCTCACAAGAATCATGGAAGCGCGTATGGAACTGATGTGATAAGTTCATGAAATTTCGAGAATCGAATGGGAGGGGTGTGGGTTGTAGCAAGAGAAGGATGGGTGAAACAGCCGCCTCCTGCTATTTTGATGTGGGTTTAAGGCTGGACAACTGCTGTTTGGAAGAGGAATTTTATAGCTTATGGTGGAACAGGAACAACTTTTCCTGCAGGTTACGGGAAAGGTATTTGGAAGACAGCTAATTGAAATTTCAAGAATTTTGTTAGGGATCTAGGGCTTATAGAGGGGGGAAATGAAGGTTAGGTTAGGAGATAACTTGGAGAGGAAGATAATCACCTAGGAGTCGTCACCTAGGGTTTTATGAAGTCGTCGTCGTGAAGGGATCGCCGGATTTCGGGATTAATCTCTCTAAAATCTGCAATACCTCATGGCAGCCCCCATACACTCTTATTTATAACAAAGAAATACTAAGGCATCTCATCATCAACGGCTATAATTGGCCGGAGATGCGATAACTCAATTACATCAAAATAAAAGTCAAAATAAAATATATTATACGAAATGTGTGCAAACGACGGGCCGGACGCATCTGTAGAGTCAGATCATCAATCTGAATACACATATATGGTAAGTAGACAATGAGCCCCGAATGGGCCCAAAACTCATCCTCCGTTGTGAGTCCGCGTCTTCGCTCTGCATCAGCTATCCTCTAGGCTAATCACACTTGGTACCATGTCCCCTTCAGGGAAGACATGTGTAGGATGTAAGTGAGTCTTGACTGTAAAGCATGGTCCCGATGAGGCAGTTGAACGTTTTAAATCTCGTCTTGTGGCAAGTGGTTTTACTCAGCAACACGACCTCGACTATGAAGACTTTCTCACCTATCGCAAAATTGAACACTGTTTGGGTCTTAATCTCCATAGTTGTTCATCTGCGTTGATCGTTCCATCAACTCAACATCAAAAATGTTTTCTTGAATGAAGACCTCGTTAAGACTGTCTATATACAGTAGCCTCCTAGTTATGAGACCACGGGGGAGTCTCTTGTATGCCACCTCAGGAAATCTCTCTAGTCTCAAAAAATCTCCTCGAGCCTGTTTTGATAAGTTCATTCAGGTTATTCGCGATGTTGGTTTCACTCGAAGCTCGCCTGATTTTTCTTCAATCACTCATCATCACCTAACAGGCACGGTGATTATTTTAATGTATGTTGATGATATTCTTATCACAGGCAATGATCTCAATGGTATGACAATGATCAAAAAACAACTGACATCCACATTTCAGACTAAGGATTTGGGGTCTCTCCGGTATTTTTTGGTAACGATGTGACTTGTTGACCTAATGGTCTCGTTTTGCTCAAAATAAGTATTGTCTTAATCTACTTCATGATGTCAACTAATCTGGATGCAAGACCATTAATACTCCTATGGATGCCAACCATAAGCTCTGCGCTCATGCATCTGATTCTGATCTACGCCTCCCTACATCGGAGTACTGTCATCGTCTTGTGGGCAAGCTCATTTACCTTACAGTCACGAGATCTAATATATCATTTATCATTTGGGTGGTGGTCAGTCGTTTTATGCATGCTCCACGAATCTCTCATCTACAGCTTGTTGAGTGCATCCTACGATATCTGAAGACTGATTTGAGACGAGAGCTTGCGTATAAACCCTCCTCCTCTTTATAACTTGTTGCCTACTCTGATTCTGATTATGTCGATTCTCTTGATGATCGTCGATCCACTAGTGGATATTGCACATACTTTGGTGAACATCTTATCACTTAGCAGAGGAAGAAACAAACTATTGTTGCACGATCATCTGCGAAAGCTGAGTATCGATGAATGGCTTATGTTATTTCAGAACTCACATGGTTGGAGAGACTTTTGAGTGATTTGGGTGTGAAGCTCCCCTCTCCGGCCACTCTGTTTTGTGACAGCCAAGTTGTTATTCATATTGGCGATATTGCAAAAATCTTGTATTTCATGAACATACCAAGCACATCGAGGTCGATTGTCATTTTATTCGGGAAATGTTCAGCTTAAAAAATTAGACCGAGACATGTGTTTGTTGCTGGACAAGTTGTTGATATCCTCACTAAAGCCTTACTCGACCATTATATCATCAATTTGTCTAAATTTAGCTCCTATGATTTGTATGTTCCAGCTTGCGAGAGAGTGTTGAAGTAATCTGTATAAAGGTCAGGTGATTACCCATGTGTAACCGTCCGGCATTGCTGCTCTGTAGAAGGGTTAGACGATTACCCTTGTGTAACCGCCCAGTGTTGTTACTTGTTGTAGTCTAGGTGGTTACTGGTTACCTATATTATAACCGCACGATGTATTTAATCTCAGATCGTCATTTGTACATTCTCTCACCTCTTTTATTCTATATAAAGAAGGATGCACTCGTGTAATACGTAGATTTCTAGAGAATTAAAATAAATATTTTTATTTGTATTCTAGGTTTCCAAAGTAATTAATTAGGATCAACTAATTAATTAATATTGATTGATTATATTAATTAATATTGATTAAATTATTTTTGTTATTTAACATATTTTGCCATGGTGTGTGGCTGTGTGCGCTCCCTAATCTATATATGGGAGAGGGATGTTTGTGTTGGGGATCTTTTGGCTAGTAATAGTTTGGGGCTCTCATTGGAGAGAAACTCTTTGAAAAACCCATCCTCAAAGAGCTGGTGGAAGCGTACCTTCTGATTGTATCTAGTTCATATTCAATGTATATAACAATTTCGCCATCGGTAACAATGGTCCAACTTGTCGGCCTCCGCCCGTTGCCCTTTCAGCCTTCGGGTACTAGCACCACCCTCAATGACCTCTTCGATCGGAATACAGCCCAATATCATACAATCATGGAACCTCTTTGTAGCCTCCAACATAGTTGGGGCCTACTAGCAAACCACAAACCAACGGCACCTCCATCCGCAACACACAAAGTCATGTTCGAGGGCATAGCCCCATGCTCCCAACCACTTTCAACAATGCGCAAAGACCACCAAGTCACCAGTGTCGAAGCCCCACCTCCAAGTCTTCCCCAGCCCACTCGCAGCCTCCGGCGACCAGCACGCCACCCTCAATGGGTCCTCTTTCTTCCTTGGTGTCCAGCTCTCCACAACGGAGCCCTCTGTTGCGGCTGCCGACGGGCCTAGTGATCAGACGCTTCCCCAGGTCTCCAGCCATGGTTCCTTCCAGTTCCCCCTTCCCGCGCCTCCATCTCCCTCGTCGAGCAGCTCGTCAACTGCTTCGCCGAACAAAGTCATTGTCAGTGTTTGTCCTGCTCAGCTTCTCTCCTTCCTCGCTAGCATGTTGCTCCTTGCTTATCTCGCCTCGTTCCCCGCGTCCTCTTTTCTACGCCACCAACTGTGCCTTTCTCGAGCCCCTTCCACACCCTCTCCCTGGCACCCTAGAAGTAGTTTGGGGCTCTCATTGGAGAGAAGCTCTTTAGAGGACCCAGCCTCCATGAGTTGGTGAAAGCGTGTCTTCTGATTGTCTCTTGTTCATATTCAATGTGTAATGCAATTTTGTCATCGGTAACAACACCTAAGAAGTGTGTTTCCCTTCATTCCAGACATCAACATCACAGTAGTCTCAACATTGCCTTTGTTCATGTCAGTGAACAACGACATCTTCCGCAACGAAGCAACTCATTTCGCTAGATCTCGACGATGTGTATGGCCCCGCCACAGTCCCAATCAGAATTTATAAGATTGACCATTAGTATGTCCTTGACTTGGGCAATGGTTGAACGTATATATGGCATCGCCAAAGAATTCGGCGATATGTCATCACGCTTAGAGATCTTATAGCGTCCTTTCATGACCGACCTGATTCAGCGGTAGTGGCATGGGCATTTTGGCCCTCGGGATCCTTCTACTTCCACCATCTAAAAAAGAGACGTTGGAACTATTGCACTACCACAAATCCCAACCCCTTCAAACACATGCGCGTGCATAGAACCTTTGACTCTCCTGCGAGCGTGGATATTCCATTTTTTGAGGACACTGGCCCCCTCATATTGATAACTCGTGCTGGGTAATTTTTTGAGATTTGGCCCTCTTTGAAAGACAAAGTGGTCACGCTCGGTGACACCCGTTGAGCTAAAAATGCTTTCAAATGAATTTGCACAATGTAGTAAACATACTTCATCGACTCCTAAATTATAGAGATAGCCAATCATGTGTTAGGCCTCTTAACAGGCCATTAGGTATTCCATGCATAACCTCAAGCCATACATCAGAGCTAACACTCGCATCCACAACCCCGCTATATTATATCTTGTCATGCAACATGCAATTCATGGAGGAAGATTTCGTTGCTACAAACACCCAAATGTCTCGCTGTCAGTCCCACACTGATTAAACAACATCTCCAAGTCTCAACGTTCCTCTTCACAGGCCACCCCACCAAACAATTATACTATTCTTAATCGACCATCTCCAAAACAACTATCCCCACTAGCACACTCATAAACCGAGACCCCCACCAAATAAACTATCACACCATAAATACTAAGAAGAAAAGAATTGTGCTTTAGTGCAAGCAACACTTCACTCCATGATTTCCTTCTCCCCACCACTACAAGAAGACATAAGAGAATCAGATAGAGCGTCTTGTGGCAGAGATGCTTATTGTTTAATTCTCACTCATATGTGTTAATATTACAAACAATCATTTCACAATATATTATACTTCATATCTGTTAGAGAATACTAGGAAAAATAATGTATTGGCTCATTAACTTGGCCCGTGTAGGATTTGTGTTTAGTCTCACATTGTTTATATAGCTAGATCTTACTCTCATCTCTCCTATATATTTGTACTCATACTTGTTTTTTGGTATTCAAGAAGTATATACAAGGTTTGGATCTTTCTTTGCATGGTATAAGAGAGAGGTTCTGATCCTCCGACCTGTGGGTTATGGGCCCACCACGCTTTCGTGGCTCATGCATGAATCGACTGACAACTGCAACAGCAAATGATATATCAGGTCTAGTAACAGTGAGATATATCAGTTTTTCCACAAGACGGCGATAATACTCTGAATTCGAAAGGAGCACATCAGAGTCTGAGGCATGAGCACAAAGTTTGTGATTGATATCCATGAGAGTGTCAGCAGCTTGCATCCAGAATAGCCCGCATCATGAAGTAAGTCAAGACAGTACTTTCTCTGAGATAACACAAGCCCATCAGGTCTCCCTTATCTCTGATTGCATACTCTGATGCTGATTATGTTGACTCTTTGGATGACCGTCGTTCCACAAGTGGATACTGCACTTACTTTGGAGGACATCTTATTACATAGCGCAGCAAGAAACAGTTTGTGGTTTCTCGCTCATCTGCTGAGGCCGAGTATCGATCGATGGCAGCAATTGTATCTGAGCTCACATGGCTTGAGGGTCTCCTTGATGATCTAGGAGTCAAGCTCTCCTCACCTGCCACTTTATTTTGCGACAGTCAAGCTGCTATACACATTGCCAAGAATCCGGTCTTCAATGAACGGACAAAACATATTGAAGTTGACTGTCATTTCATTCGGGAGAAAGTTCAGTTGAAGAAGATAGAGTTAACACATGTTCCTGCTGCTCGGCAAGTTGTTGACATCCTCACCAAGGCCTTACCACGACATCTCTACTATCAGTTCTTGTCCAAGCTTGGTGTCTACGACTTGTACGCTCCAGCTTGCGGGGGAGTATTAGAGAATATTAGGAAAAATAATGTATTGCCCCATTAACTTGGCCCATATAGGATTTTGTGTTTAGTCTCACATTGTTTGTATAGCTAGATCTTACTCTCCTCTCTCCTATATATTTGTACTCATACTTGTTTTTTGGTATTCAAGAAGTATATACAAGGTTTGGATCTTTCTCTACAATATCAAAAGAGAATCTAAGACATTCTACATATTTATTAATTTTTTGTTTCTAGCACAAATTTATTAAATACAGTGAAGCGGAGCATAGACGAGACCTGCAGTGGAGGACGAATTTTGGGCCCGTTCGGGGCCAATTGGCGAATTTCCATATATGGCGTACACGGATCGATGATCGGACTCCACGGATGTGTCTGGATTGATGTCGCGAGTCAAAATCATATGCTACTTTATTACTTTTGGTTTATTTTAGTGTATTTTGGGTGGCCCCGCCTCCGGCCAATCATAGTCGTTGAAGGTGAGGTGTTCTGGTCTTTGTTTTCTTATAAATAGATGAGTAGGGGCTGGTTTTGAAGGCATTGCAGATTTTGGTGAAAGAATTCCCAGAATCCCGCGATCTCGCCAGGGTGCCGACTCTGTGGAACCCTAGGTGATGACTCATAGGCTTGTATCTCCCTCACCAAGGTATCCGCTAACCCAAGACTCCTTTTTCCCCCTCTGAAACCCTTCCGCAGCCCCCCCCCCCCTACAGCCTCCAAAACCAGTCACATACTACTATCCAGAAACAATTCCTATGTCTATTCACTTTTAGTGTTTCAAAATGAAATTAACTGTTCATTAATATAGTTTTTCCCCAGCCTGAGATCCGCCACTGGCTGTTCCCTCTTCCAGCAACCCAATCGGCCCTCTTTCTCCCAGGTTTTCCCAACCCGCTCCTCTGTTTGCGGCCCTGCTCTATCCCGGCGGCCCTCCCACAACAGCCGCCCAGTCCTATAGCCACCACCGCAATCATTCCAACCCTCCACAGCCCTAACCCGACCCCCTCCCCCAATCATTCATATTGCATGGATCCACTTCCTCACCTCCGCCCCTTCCCAAAACAGTCCTGATCCGGACTGTCCAGCCCCGATCCATTATTTCCTCTACATGTTTGTCATCCCCTAGCCCGGATTCGTCCTCAAAACATCGGATCTATCCCTTCCCCGCTCGGATTTACCCATACGTGGTCGGATCTATCTATTTTCGGTCTGATTCACCTTCCACCGTCGAGGACAGCCACCGTCATCATTTACACGTCGTCGGTTCCACCTCGGAGCGTCATACACGCATCTTCGACTTCAGATTCTTCAGTGTCTTTGTCAGCCCACTAATTTGGAGAGAGTTTATTCTATCGGATTATTATTTTCAGCATTACTATTATTGGTTTGGATCTCATACTTGTTTAAGACTCTTGTATTGTGCTTGTTTGTTTAGATAATTGTCGTGATTTGCAGGATTTACTCGTCGCACACTCTTGCTTTGGTCACCCCGTTATTTCCTCTGCTTGTTTGTCATCCCCTATCCTGAATCTGTCCTCAAAACATCGGTTTTATCCCTTCCCCACTCGGATTTACCCATACGTGGTCGGATCTATCTATTTTCGGTCTGATTCCACCTTCCACCGCCGAGGACAGTCACCGCAATCATTTACACGTCGTCGGTTCCACATTGAATCGTCGTACACGCATCTACGGCTCCAGATTCTTTAGTGTCTTGGTCAGCCCACTACTTTGGTGAGTACTTGTTGTATCGGATTATTATTTTCAGTATTACTATTATTGGTTTGGACCTCATACTTATTTGAGACTCTTATATTGTGCTTGTTTGTTTAGATAATTGTCGTGATTTGCAGGATTTATTCGTCGCGCACTCTTGCTTTGGTCCTTCACGCGGAGGAAATTCTAAGCTCGCTTGCCCAAATTAATTATTCGTATCTTGTTGTTTATCTGCGTGGGATATGAAACTTATTATCTAATTTGTGATTTAATCCGCCGGGCGTTGCATGGCATGTAAGGTTAGGTCACCAATTTTCCGCCGCTTATAGATTTGTCATGCGTCAATTAGTATCAGAGCGAGGTTGCGCGCACTTTCGATACGCAGTCGTAGAGTCTATAGGTTTTTCATTATGTCAAGGTGTCACAATTATTCCTCTCCTCACTTTGGAGGTCTCGAGTCCACTTGCACCCGCTCTCCCAGAGCCCCGTCAGGGAGATCCTCACATTATTGCGACGATCATTCTCGATCGCAGTACACCACTTTCAAAGATCGTGTTGACCCACCGACAAGACCACACTATGTTAGGGACGATCAATATGATGATTGTCGTCGTTATTATCCGTACATGCGAGCAAATCGTGTTGATCCTTCGACAAGACTCAATTACCTTAGGGATGATTATTATGAGGATCGTTGTTCCAAAAGAGATCTTGAGAGTCACTTTCATACCGTTTACCCCTCCTTTGATGGCTCATCGAGTCCCGAGTCTTTCAGTTATTAGTTTGTGGATATGGAGTATTATCTCGATCATTTTGAGTTATTCGGTGAGCATCGCGTCGAGTTTGCGAAACTTAGACTTTTAGATCAGACGATGACATATTGGGCTAGCGTTGAGAGAACTCGCTAACGAGAACATCTTCGTCGCATCACTAGTTGGGTGGACATGAACCGCACATTGTGTCAAAGATATCTGCCTTCGTCGTATCGGAGTCGCTTGCTCGACCAATTATTTTCCCTTCAGCAAGAATCCATGTCTGTCGCTGAGTATGGGGATCGCTTTGATGAGTTAGGAGTGAGGAGTGATATCCGAGAGGATCCAGCCATGATCATCTCCCCAATTTCGGTCTGACATGTGTGACAAAGTGGCTTATCATAACTCGAAGCCCCTCGAGCAGACATATCAGCTCGCCCTTCGTTATGAACAGTCATTGAGATCAACAAGAGCTGGTCAATGGGATTCTTATTTTGATCTCAACAGTACAAGCTCCTTTGACACTGAGGTGTCACTTTGCCTATCATTGTCCCGTCAGACATGACTGAAGTGATACATGATTCGGATTGCTCTCACCCTTGTGAGATGCTTAGTCCAGTGAATGACCTATCTCTTGTTTCTGACCCGCCTCTTGTGACCTCGACTGAGAGTGAGCCTAAGCGACCTGTTGACTTTGTAGTGTTGCGTCCCTCACCCCCACCTCCTCTTTTGTCATGCATCGGGTTAGTTGGCACCCCAACCACAAACCCATTTCTTGACACCGCACCCACGGACTCATCCTTGAGTGTAGGTTTATGTCGTTCTCCCATTGTCATTACCCTGAGTCACATCACAACCGAGAGCCCAGGGTCTGGTGTCGATCTCGTAATGACTATGTCACCCATTCACGAGAGCGTTATCCCTCACGACGGTACACTTCTGGAGGACCTTGACCCTAGCGACGAGTTCCATGACGAACCCCCAGTTGAGCCTCCTGATGATCCGTAACATCCTGGTGATGATGAGATTCAGGTGAGCCCCGCATGTATGAGTATCAATTTATGGACGCCTCTTCCATTATCGTCCCTGACCCCGTCCCAGGGGATGGATATTGTGAAGAGCATCCAATATTTAGGGCACCACCTGCTGACATATCGCACTCACGTTGAGTTTTGAGTCGCACCACCTGCTGATCCACCAGACGAGTTCTTTATTTTTGGGGATGATCACCACACTATAGAGTCACGCCTTCTACTCTGTGAACACGATTTTCACCCAGGTAGTCTCATTTGCGATGACTTTCGTACACACCTCCTGGTGAGCCTTCTGATGTGTTACGTTCTCTGAGAGACATTTGGCTCTTTACAATCCCGTATTTGAATGTAGTTATCTCTCACGATCATCTGAGCACTCGTCTCACACGGGATGAGTTTTTCTACACTCTAGCGAAAGAGTCTCCTGATAGGCCACCTCCCTTGATAGATTTTTAGGTCATTATTAGATTTTTCCATAGAGTGCATGTTGTGTCGATCATGTTTCATTTGCATCATTTGCATTATTTGCATGAGTTTGTTGAGTCGTTTCTTCATTATTTGCATGTGTATGTTGAGTTGTTTGTCCGTCGTTTGCATATGTAGCATGAGTCAATCCGACAGAGAATCCATAATGATAATAAATTTTGTAAGTCACATGCGGATGTTCACTGACAATAGCAGGTACTTCATGAAGGCGAGCAGGTGATGGTGAGAATATGCGTTGTGAGGCTCTGTGGGAGGTTTGATAAAAGCTTGAGCGTTAGGCGAATTGATCTCTATATAATCATGAGACATATCGAAGCAAATACTTATGATCTTGAAACCCCTGCAAGTATAGGCATTCATCCGATATTTAGTGTTGAAGATATGACATCGTACTCTGAGCCTCGCGAATATGTGGACCCAAACAGTGGGGACTTCCAGCCGCCCACACCTCCATTTTTGTTGTCTTGCCACCTTCATAGCTCATACACGTCTGATGGTCACCACTACTCACTCATTTCTTACACCCACCCACCTGGGGACTCGTCTTCTTTTGTTCTACCTACGGCGTCGCCGATCGCACCGGGATCCACCACTCGTGAGTTGAGCGTTGAGAGCATCACGGAGACCAGACTCTGTCAGTACATTCCTAGTACAGACGTTGATGACACCTGGGTAATTGCAGTAGAGCTTGATCGATTCTCCCATGGACTTCGACTTCAGTACGATCATCTCCATTCACCGGAGATGACAACTTTTCAATCAAGGGGAGTTGATTGGCGAGGACACTCTTTCATCGACGACACTTGGACGACCTCTGGTGGTCCTCTTCGAGTCTTACCTGGCATTCATAGAGAGAATTTTGATCTCAATTCATCGGGAGATGAATTCTTTCAAGTCGGGGAGATTGATGCGGAGCATAGACGAGACCTGCAGTGGAGGACGAGTTTTGGGCCCGTTCAGGGCCAATTGACGACTTTCAATATATGGCATGACTGGATCGACGATCGGACTCCGCGGATGTGTTCGGATTGATGTCGCGAGTCAAAGGCTTCATTTGGTTCGCCGGTGGCGGGAGCACCCGGTGGGTCGAAACCGGGCTTTGGAACCGGAGGGGGAGAGGCGGGGGTCGAAACGAAGCGTCGGGGGGGGGGGGGGGGGGGGATTCCTCTTTACTGCGGGCACAAACAGAGCAAACGGGGACGGCGGGTCATTTGATTACCCGCCGTCCGACGGCGTTTGCTCCAAACGGCGTCAAAAAACGCGGAACCAAACGAAGCCAAAATCATATGCTACTTTATTACTTTTGGTTTATTTTAGTGTATTTTGAGTGACCCTGCCTCCGACCAATCATAGTCGTTGAAGGTGAGGTGTCCTAGTCTTTATTTTATTATAAATAGATGACTAGGGCTGGTTTTGAAGGCATTGCAGATTTTGGTAAAAGAATTCCCGGAATCTCGCGATCCCTCCATGGTGCCGACTCTGTGGAACCCTAGGTGACGATTCCTAGGCTTGTATCTCCCTCCCCAAGGTATCTCCTAACCCTAGACTCCTTCCCCCTCTGAAACCCTTGTGCAGCCCCCCTACAGCCTCTAAAACCAGCCACATACTGCTGTCCAGAAACAATTCCTATGTCTATTTACTTTTACTGTTTCAAAATGAAATTTACTGTTCATTAATATAGTTTTTCCTCAGCCTGAGATCCGTCGTCGGCTGTTCCCTCTTCCAGCAACCCAGTTGACCCTCTTTCTCCTAGGTTTTCCCCACCCGCTCCACTGTTTGTAGCCCTGCTCCAGCCCGACGGCCCTCCTACAACAGCCGCCCAGTCTTATTGCCAGGCCCGCAGTCTTTTCAACCCTCCACAGCTCTAACCCGACCCCCCCCAATCATTCCTCTTCCGTGGATCCACTTCCCCACCGCCGCCCCTTCCAAAAAGAGTCCTGATCCGGACTGTCTAGCCCCGATCCGTTATTTCCTCTACTCGTCGTCATTCCCTAGCCCGGATCCGTCCTCAAAACATCGGATTTATCCTTTCCCCGCTCAGATTTACCCATACGTGGTTGGATCTATCTATTTCTGGTCTGATTCCACTTTCCACCATTGAGGACAATCACCGCCATCATTTCCACATCGTCGGTTCCACCTCGAATCGTCATACACGCATCTCCAGCTCCTGATTCTTCAGTGTCTTGGTCAGCTCACTACTTTGGTGAGTCTTTATGGTATTGGATTATTATTTTTAACATTACTATTATTGGTTTGGACCTCATACTTGTTTGAGATTCTTGTATTGTGATTGTTTTTTAGATAATTGTCGTGATTTGCAGGATTTATTCGTCGCGCTCTCTTGCTTTGATCCTCCACGCGAAAAAAAGCCTAAGTTTGCTTGCCCTAATTAATTATTTGTATCTTGCTGTTTTTTTTATCTGCGTGGGATATTGAAACTTATTATCTAATTTGTGATTTAATCCGTCAGGCGTTGCATGGCATGTAGGGTTAGATCATTGATTTCCCGCCGCCTATAGATCGTCTTGCGTCACATATGAAGACTTATAATCATGCAAGGCCATTTAACTTTTAAATCTTTTTAATTTGCTAAATTTATCATTATTTAAATAAAATATTAAATATATTTGAGTGTACTTATTTTTTATACTTATTAGTAATGGTCGCGTATTGTTAATATTTTATTTTGGATACTCTAGATTGTATTTAGGATATGCATAACTCATTATGTTATTACTTATCATGCCCATTTTTTACTTTTAGAACACATAAGTATCCTGGAAGTAGCCTCTTACAAAAATGCATGGTAAGGTTTGCCTGCAGTTCACCCTCATGGTGGGACCCGTCCCCGGACTATCGTTGCGCGGGGGGCTTTGTGCACCGAGCTACACTTTTTGGAACACATAAGTATATTAGTATATATAAAACATATTTTATTTACAATATGTGAAATTCTGATACTTTAAAATATCAACGAGATCCAATATTTACAAAATTGACTCTCTCACAGCAATGGCGTGGACCTTGTCGGCATCCAATATTTACAACTCTGGTCTCCATTGACCCAACCGAGTTCTGGGTAATAGCAGATTAACCCACCCAAATGATGATCTGAGTAGTTCGGAGATTCCTCAATCTCACAAGACACTTATTGCTTCAATCGCGACATTGGGCTATATTGGGATAGCCCTTTACCGCCCTCCTCTGCAACGACTTCTTCACTATTTTCATGGGGACTTACGAGGCTTGAAGGCTCTTTCACACCTTTAGAAGACCATCATCATTGCCCCAACTCTGTCCATACCAGATTTCAACAAATTCTTCATCATTGAATGTGACACTTCCAACAACTGCCTTGAGTTCACTCATGCAAGGGGATCACTCCTTAGCCTATTTCAACAAGACTCTCATAAGTCAACGTACGCCAAAATTCTCTTACAAAATAGAGCTCCAGACCTTAGTTCTTTGTGGTTCAGCATTAGCAACCCTACTTGTTGGGTGACGCTTTATTATTTAGACAACACACCATAGTTTAAAATTCTTACTAACGGAGAAAATCATTGTCATGGCTGAACAGTTGTGAGTTGTGAAATTATTTGGATATAACTTATCTATTCATTGTGTTAAATGTCTTCTGATATGTCCGACATGTCTCCCGACATGTACATTTTTAGGGCAAAATAATATGTTTTTCTAAAAAAATAGATTGCCTTTTGTAAAATATAGGCTGACATGTCCGATTTTTTCAAATATATCGACCGACGCGACTTTTAAATATATCGTCTGTTATTTTATTTTATGTTATATTAGCAGACTAGCAGTATATGTTTAAATCACGTATATATTATATTTTATATATTTAAATCGATTAGACTTATTATTTCGATATATTTAATGTTTTATCTATGAATAAAACTAATTTTGTATAATTTATTTCACAATTTTTTGATTTCATATTAAAAAATATATGAAAACATTAAATATATTTATTAGTTGATTGTTTGCATGTTTTAAATATAAATTTATAAGTTTGAAAAGACTTATAATCAATCAAAATTTTTTATGTTTTATATCTTATTTATTTGCAATAAACTAAATATTATCAAAAAAAATTTATGATATACTATTAAATATATTTTACAATGTATCATTTTGTAGTTGTCAAAAATATTTTAACTTAAGTAATATTTGATTTTATTTCATAATATAAATTGCTCATTTTTTATTTAATTGTTATATTATTTTTTATTTTTATAACATATAATTATAGTTAGCATGCATAAAAAAAAATTTATAAGACATGAAAATCCGATATTTTAAAATATCTCTGACATGTCTCCGACTTTTGACATCTGACATTTAAAAACTCAATCTGATATGTCGTCGGCATCCAATATTTAAAACATTGTATCTATTAAACACAATTTTGGTGCGATCAATATAACAGTTGATGCCCTATCACAAAGAATTTGAGGAAGCCATGTTGTTTGCGTTCTCGCATCTATGGTGATTAAATATGGAGGTGATTCCACTGAAGGTGAGTCACGGCAGCCACTGCTCTGCAAGCATAGCTAACCTTTTTCAGGATTAGACTACTCATTCTCTTTCACGGAATTGATGTCGCATTTATTACCACAACAGTTTAGGGGTCTGCCTCCACTTGGATTATCATTCTGCTACATGAGCTCCATTACACCATTACTGGAGGGCATACATGAGCAATTCGCACTTAACGCCATTTAAATGTCATCTTATCTTTGCGCAACTTAATGAAGTTCGTCCATTAATATGTGGCTAACTGTTTGATATGTCAGCAAGTAAAGTACGAGACCAAGGCACCGTCGAGATTACCAAAGCCACTTCGGGTATCGGAGGAGATATGGGAAGAAATCAAGATTCGAGATCCCGGGATGATCGGGTATGCCTCACTCTCTATTGTTAATGCATTTTGATGATGTAGCATTAGTAATCCGACCATGATGTCGGCGAGTTCCCCCAAGATCTGGCGAGAGCTCGCGAGAGCTATGGCAAGAACCCTGTGCAGATAAATAATTTTTCAGGCTGGCAAGTTCCTCCAGGGTCTGGATGAGAACCTGCGAGAGTTATGGCGAGAGCTTAGCATGGTCCAGTGAATGCTCAAATAAACCTAACCCATGGTTTGATGCTTCTTCAACAAACCTCCACTTGATTTGATGGTACAAAATCATGTATAATTGATGACCATGCAAAATATATCTTTCAGGAGGCATTGCAAAGTTTTTTTAAGTGAAAGAATGTTGTTAGCAGGTATTAGTCGAATGCAACTTTCTAATAATAGGTTTTAGCCGAATATAAAATGTTGTTAGCATACTTTAGTCGAATGCAGAACGCTATTAGTAGGTTTTAATCAAATGAAGAATGTTGTTAGTAAGCTTTGGTCGAATGCAAAATATTATTAGTAAGCTTTAATCGAATGTAGAATATTATTAGTAGGCTTTAGTCGAATGCAGAATATTATTAGTAGGCTTTAGTAGAATGCAGAGTATTGTTAGTAGGCTTTAGTCGAATGCATAATGTTGTTAGTAGGTTTTAGTCAAATGTTATTCGACGGTCGTAAGCTTTAGTTGAATGTAGACAGAAATTTGAAATATAGTCGTCGGAAGACAGAACCGTTGAAGAGTGTAGTTGTTGCATGAACATTGCCTGGTGAACCATATCTGTGAGCAGTAACTTGTTTTCTATAAAAAAACATGATAAGAATATAAGTACAAATATATGCATGCTAGCACCCAAAGGAAACTTACAAGAGTTACAAAACTTTTTTGAAAGACAATTGAAGCTCCATCATATTCCAAGGAAGAGAAAAGAGCAAGAAAAGCTATGGAGCTCTAGTGAAGGAAGAGACTTGTTTTAATCTCTAATCGAGTATCCACATCAACATTCAAGCAAAAAATCTCAAACTTCATTAGATATTCAACATTGAGAAAAGTCATCAACTTTATCATTAGCTACGATTCTGAGTCTCCCTGCAATACTCAGTACGGTTCTAAGAATCTTCTTATCAAAAGACTTTGTTATACTGGTTCTAGGACATTCTTATCAAAAGACTCTAGCTTCGATGAATGTAGTGGATTCCTACTGTGGTAGAAGGAAGAAGTACCTAGGTTTGGGGAACCTCTACAAATTTGCCTCATCTCTCTATAGCTTTAGGTTAATATTTCGGCATTTATTTTACTTATTATTTCTTTGCTTGTGAATTTGTTATGCATATTTGAAGAAAAACCTATATGATCAATCATAATCCCAAATTTTCAATATAGACTACATATTGACTAGGAACACCAAATACTAAAATCAAATCTATCAACCGAGCCACTCACCGGCCAGCCTTGTTTATCTCCGAAAAGTCAACAGTGTCAGCTTCGATGCTCATGGAAATTAAACTCAATTATAAGCACAAGGCAACCAAATTCTCATCTCCTCGGAGAAGTTAAAATTCCAAAAGTCTTGGATACATGTTGGCCGCAATGGTGGCAGGCCACTTTCTGGGCGGTGTGCAATTGCCCGAAAGATGGCCGAAACCCGCTTCTAGTGTACCCGGGGTTCCTGGATCCAATGCATTGCAGCACTGCAAGTTCAAAACTAGTGCTAAATCTTAGGTGGATGCCCAATTTGTGTGTCACAGTCCTGCTGAAGGTCTCTCGCGGGACTTAATCTTCCCTAGGCCCATGTTTTCCTCATCTATGTGACCTCTAAATCAGACTCCATACTCAATCCTCATGCTAAGGGGATGAAAATCCGTCTCGGGAGAGGGCAATAACCAAAGATTTTAGATTAAGTATAGGAGAAAAACAAAGTGTACCACAATCTTGAGAGAAATATTTCAGCAACAAGACAAAATCCAAATTTCAACGACGGATCTAGTCCGCGGTAAGAAACCTAATTAACTGTTGTAGAAAAGTGGCCGGGATAAACAAAACAACAAAAACAGCCTGCGAGAGGTTAACAAGATCATGAACAAAGACAGAGAATAATTTACTGCGTAATATCCAACCCACATAAAAAACACTGAAAAAACTGAACGAAGCAATAAAAAATGGGAGGTAGAACGGTGACCTGATCAGCGCCGGCAATCAGCACCGGATCCTTCTCAAAATTTCGGGAATATGAGACATTATCCTCCGCTTCCAACCACTTCTGGCAACGACAGTCCTCTTCATCCGGGAAGATGAGAGTCGTCGAGAGAGAAGGGGAAGCAGAGGAGGGTGAGTGGATGGATTTGGTCCAGCTCTGAACGGCGTTCTTCGCCGTGTCGAAACGGCCGCTCTCTGTTGGATATGTAACAATCTCCGCGACGAAAACGAAGACGGCAAGGAGCAGCAGAAGCCCTGGCCACCGTCGGCGCTGGTTCGTCGGAGATCCCATCCCACGGCGGCTTCCCTCTTTGCGGCCCTTCTATCTTGTTCCTTGAACTCCTCAGCGAAGTGGGGAGGAGTCGTTCGACCCTTCCCAACGCGACTGCCATTTATCTGAAGTCTTTCGGCGTGCTGCCGCCCGCCGGTCGAACAACTCCAAAAACAAATAACAACCATGTCGAAGTCGCTATTAGCAGCCATTTCAATGTGTTATTTTGGTTTTTTTGGGGTGCTATTAGCCAATAGAGGAGTGCTATTAACATTGCCCAAAAAAAATTGCACTTACGAATAATTCTACTCAAAGATAGGGAAGAATAGTGGGTCTATGATATGATTAATTTAAATTCTGGCCTTTTTTTTCTTTCATTTTTCTTTCTTTTTAAGTAAATACATTCAGAGTGAATCGTCAACTTTATTTGGGACCCAGATGGATGCTCATTTTATGGTCTAAATGCATTCTCATTTGATCTAATGATGTAGAATTTTTTAAACAAATTAAAATATAAAAGGATGAAATTAGTGAGCCCATCAAATTAGCCTCAAAAAGTTATAAACCGAGAAATGGATATTATTCATTTCACTTTGTTGCGGGTCACTCGGCCTTTTCCCAATCCGAATAAATCGAACAGTCTGAGCTGGACCGCGCGCGCAAACAGTCAAAGAAAACAGCATAAAATGACAAGAAACTTTTTTGACATGGAAACCCCAGAAAGAGTTAAATACCACGTGGTTGGATTTATGTCAAGCCAAAATCCACTAGTTTCCTTGAGTTTACAGGGGTTGAGATTTGATCTCGGAGGACGACGGGTCACTTCTCTGTTACAATTGTAAAGTACACAAAATGGTGGAAAAATGAGCGAAGTCCTCGGAGCCTCGACAGTCTTGTCATGGCGTCAAGGCAAACCAAGGCGAGCGTTGGGTGCCTAGACGCTTAGGCGATAAGGCGAACCCCTAGGCAACAATAAGACGAGCAAGTTGCAGGACGACAACTAGATATTTTAAGAAAAAAATTAACGCTTAGACTGAGTTTTTATAAAAACTGCAGTTTAAAGTCTGATTTACCGCAATCCAAGGCAGGCTATACGCTGCGATTTTTATAAAAAATGTGATGTATAGTCAAAAAAACAGTAGTTTTATAATAATCATTGTCTAAAGTCTGTCAGACAGACAATACATTACGATTTTTATAAAAACTGTAATGTATAGTGGGATAGACAGTGGTTTTTTATAAAAATCGCATACTAAGTTTTTTTAACTTTGAAAACAATATAGTTCCTTCTCTAATCTTACTATCAAGCAACACTGATATCATTGTACATCTTAAATATGACTGGATGCAGCTATAAAACTCATAAAATAAGTTAATTTTAGACAGTTGACTAGAAAATTGATCAAATATCTCTCTCATGTCTGTCCAACCATTTGATATAATAGTGCAACCATATCTCTTCTAATATGCTTGATACTTTGTCTTCATCTGCTTAACTTTATCATTTGTATTCAATAACAAAAGGATTCGTAAATCATGATAACTTGAAACTTTATAACCGGTCTCATACTATCCAACTGCTTCAAGTATTACTTCAAAACTTCGTGCATTTTCTACATTGAATGGAATTTTGCATTCATATAATCAATCAACAACATAACTATCAACTCTTTTTTTCTCTTTAGGAGATCTAAAACATATTTCAATAGTAGTTTGTGCAGCACTTTTAACATGTCTATCATCAACTACATCTTCAGGAGCATGTCTTACATTAGCATTCATAGTCATGAGCGGAACTAGCCCTGGGCACGGTAGGGCACGTGCCCGAGCAGTTTTTTCCGCGATATTCACCGGGGGAGAAGGAATCCCATCGCAAAGCCTGCTGCTCCCGTGCCCTAACCCGTCGTTGTTCCCGTGCCCTAGCCCGCCAAGCATCGACGACGACGATTCACACCGATGCAACCCGCCCGACTTCGCACTGCTGCAGCCCGCCAGACTTCGCACCCCTGCAGCCCGCCAGACTTCGCACCGCTGCAGCCCGAGAAGTCGGGCTGCAGCGGTGCGAAGTCTGGCGGGCTGCAGCGGTGCGAAGTCTGGCGGGCTGCAGCGGTGCGAAGTCTGGCGGGCTGCAGCGGTGCGAAGTCTGGCGGGCTGCAGCGGTGCGAAGTCTGGCGGGCTGCAGCGGTGCGAAGTCTGGCGGGCTGCATCGGTGCGAAGTCTGGCGGGCTGCAGCGGTGCGAAGTCTGGCGGGCTGCAGCGGTAGAGTTGTCACTTAAAACCGCAAACCGCAAACCAAACCGGAACCGAACCGGAACCAAAAAGAACCGGACCGAACCGTTCGCAAATTATTCGGGTTCCGGTTTGAATTTTGGAACCGTGAACAACATTGGTCCGGGTGTGGTTCTTACATTTTATTATCCGAACCCGAACCGGAACCGCAACCGCAACATACAAGTTTCAAGCGGTTTCAAGATTTTTAGACCCGATCCGAACCGGACCGAAGTAGAACCGAACCGCAACCAGTTTATTATTATTATTATATTGTTATTATTTTATAATTTATCTATAATATTTATACTTACTATCATAAGTGAAGTTGGTGCAGTTTGAACTCAAACCGTAATCGCATTAAAGGGGATCGATTTTGGACCAAACAAAACTTCACCGCATAAAAACCGTATGGAATGGTTTGAAATTGGTGCGGTTTGGAGTTAATTTTTGCAGTGCATTTTTTATTTTTATACAGTTATATAATATATTTTCAATTTTACTTACATATTTTTTTGAAATATTTTATTTAAAAAATATAAGAGATATACAACTACTATTTATTAGTAATCATGAAAGAAACCTAAATGTAGGCAGTTGTTACGGTTGAGCATGCCGATGAGACGTTCGCAAGCCAACTAGAATTAGTGGCAAGTCTACACGGGTAGGAAGACAATTGATATTATCCCACCGATCGCGGAAAAGATCGTCGAGAAGTGCGCAACATAATTATTTCTATTTCGATGTTGTTTTGAGTTTTACTATTTGCAGCCCGCTTTTATTTCATTCTGTCAAGCTTGCTTTTGGTTTTAGTTGGAACCGATTGGAACCGGACCGAACCACATGGAACCGGACCGAACCGATAGTGGTCGGTTTAGTTTTGGTTCTTGTTGAACCGTAACCGGAACCGTTGACACGACGGTTCCAAAAATTAAGCTGGAACCGGAACCAGAACCGGAACCGGTCAAATCAAATAAGTTTTTTGTTCTAATTTGAAGAACCGTTACCTTAGTGGTTCGGTTCATGATTTTAGTAGAACCGGAACCGAACCGGAACCGTGACAGCTCTAGGTGCGAAGTCTGGCGGGCTGCAGCGGTGCGAAGTTTGGCGGGTTGCATCAGTCTACATTTCAGTCTAGATTTCTCTGAAATCTGGACAGATTTCAGTCCAAATTTCACTGTGAAATCTGGAATGATTTCAGTCCAAATGTCACTGTGAAATCTGGACTGATTTCAGTCCATATTTCGGTGTGAAATATTTGCAAAAAAAAAAACCGCCGCCCCGGAACCCCCCAAATTGACAGTACTTAGATTATGCCTGTGCGACTTCAAAATCTTAGTTCCGTCGCTGTTCATAGTGACCCTTTTCATTTGGGATAAATGAAAATTTAGCTGTAGATAATGTCGAGGATACATTCTGTAAACATATTCGCTCTATTTTGTGCTCACTCTCATTATCAGCATCAACAGTCAAATCATCATTTTTCTTTTTTTATCATTTAAAGTTGAATGCATCTCGGCTGCTATTTCAGAAATTATCTTAAAACACTTTGATACATCTTCATACTCACCACATAGGTGTTGCTTCAGCCTTTTGATTCCACATTTGATCAATTGATCACAAGTTACATTTAATAGTATTTATATCTTTCAAGTCAGGTCAATGCACATACTTCCATCCAGGATTCTTTGACTTTGTTTTTCTTTCAAGATCTGTTTTTGAAACAAGATCATTGCTATCAACGGATAGAGCATGACTGTTATTGTTTTCATTTTTTATTTTTCACGAACAAAACCTATAAAATGTAGAGTTAGATGTCCTGGAGAGACTCCAAGCTTGTTGATATTCTCAAACTAATTAGAAATGAGCACATGATAAAGTGATAATAATAATAATGAAAGAGTGCGTTATTTTTAATCAATCTAAAAGAAAACAAATATTGAAAGATGAGTATATGATAAGCTAAATATAAAAATTTATGGGCATAAAAGTATCAAATGAGTAATGAAGAACAAGTTATACACAAAAATTAAGGAGACCAGAGAAAGTCATTGTTCATTTATTCCATATAATAAATAATTTAGAAGTCATGCTCAATTATATCTCATATTATTATAGTGATCATATAACGACAAATATTATTTTGAATATTATCAATTTTCTCTTACATAAATTGTATCACTCCATCATAGATTTGCAATAAAAAAAATGTTAAACTCATTTCAACATAATTATTATCATTTATCAATCTATATGCAATTAACTTACCAATATTGACATTGTCATAGTTTTAAGAGCATCAACTATATCAATCATGAAGCACGTGATATAATACACACATTGAATACTACCAACTTGTTTTGGGCACTACAAAAAATAACCAATTGATAAACATTTTAATATCAAATTTTTATAATTTTTAAAAATTGCAATATATATAAGTATATAACTTACCGGCTTCCGCTTTAAAACATTTGATTTCTAAAAACATATCTGATATGTCAATCCTTTGTCAAAATCATAAATGCACTTTATAAATTATAATTTTTTTTTGCTTATATAACAATTAAATTCCAAATAAAAAAACTAATTAATAAACTTATCTTGTAATAATATTTTTAATATCACCGTGTATGTCATTATGTAAGGGATCATGCCAATAAATAGTATTTTTATTGCAATCAATAATAACCGACATCTAATGTTCGCTGTGAAACAAATGAAATAATTAATAACTTAATTAGAATAAAAAAAATATAAATAATCATTGATTCTTACAATCTATGATAGGGCGTAAATAATAAAGAATTTGATTGGAGATGACTAAGCCTGATTTTTAGATCTTCGGATCGTGATTTTGAATGTGTCTTGACATACTTAACCTCAAAAGCAAAAATGAAAGATGGATTATGGAAAGAAATAATACGTTCACACGTAAATTTTTTTAGTTGTAATTATATATATCTGTTAAAAAACATATAAATTAAGAATCAATTTATATATTAATAAAAAATCTAAAGTTTATAATATTTTATAGTTGATACTCATCCTATACATGTTAATATAATGTTAACTCCTATTTTTTTCATATTAGCAAAATCGTATAATTCTGGAATTTCAAAGTATGTACTTGTTGATTCAACGGCTCAAATACTGTTGGATCTAATAGTAGAGATATTATTTTATTCTTTTTCTCTATTATATTAATGAAGTTGGGTAACATGACAATGAATTTATTTGTATTTTGTGAAAATAAAAAAAATTAGTATTTTTTACATCAATATTGCTTACATAAAAGTCAATAATATTAATTATACCGGAGAAGGTGAACGCTCATGTAATGCTTCGGGCACTTCATTTTGTGATGATGATGCATACAAATGTGCAGACTGATAAACAAAAAATAACAAAAAAAATTATTCAACAAAAAAAAAGCACGACATTTCATAAAAATAAAAATAATTAAACATAATAATACCTGAGATATGTCTTGAGAAATTTCAAGTGCAAGTACAACACTTGTGGACCTAAGTATTCATGTTTCAGTGCTAAACATGTGCATAAGTTCTTTCATTTAATTTTTCATATTACTCATTTTTGCGTGATGCGCTTGTTGTTGGTGGCTCAATATTTCTTGTTGTTGGCTCATATATTCTTATTATTGTTGACGTATATATTCTTGTTACTGGCTCAATTTTTCTTGGATCATAGCCTCCACATCTTCTAAATAAATTGATGATCTCCTCCGTCTATCTTCCTTAAAAAAACTTTTAATGGTAGAAAATTGGCCACCAAATCTAACCTTATGTAAATGTTTTTTGCCTAAAATAGAGGCAAGAATGTCTTCTCTTCCCTTTGACACTCTTTCAGTATTCTGGGCATCTTGGCTCGACAACTCATCCTAAGCAAAAACAATAAATGTTAATGTAGATAAGAAATTATAAAAAATAAAATATTACTATTGATAATTTATAAATAATGAATTGATACATTTACAATTTTAGATGTCAAATCAGTTGCATCTTTATTAATGTATTCATCGGTCTTTTTTTGTTACCAACTTTCCATATCTTCTCACGTAAAATTAGTGTAGTTGCATCTTTTTCAATCTTGACAATAAAATAGAAAAAATATTATTTAAATTATTGAGAAAACCAAATTTTATAATGCAGATACTAGAGAGATCTTATATCATCTATTTTTCTAATCCAAATAACTAATTTTGGAAGTAGTATAAAAAGACTTTTATGATTTTGTTTTCTCTGTATTAACCTGACTTTTCTCCAATATAAAAAAATATTTATTAATGTTTATATTGCTTACAAAGTTAAAAATGTTACAAAACATTAAATTTAATAAAAAAACATACCATATATTATGGAGTGGTGCGATGGTCGACAAAAATTATCAAATCTTCAGGAGTAATAAAGTTATATTTGAGAGGTACAATGTATCGATGCTCCAAATCAACATTCTTTATATAAGTGACAAAAAGTTTGATTTCCAAATCCTCCAATTTTCACACAAATTTTTAAGTAATGCATTGTGAAGACCATCAATATCATCCAAATAAAGCTAAAAATAATAGACAATTATGTAATAACTAATAACAAAATTATATACATTTAATTCTTCTCATAGTTGATCCTTAAAGTGTTCATCAACTTTCTTCAACCCAGTATATCTAATTGACACATTTTATTTCACAAGCGTACCCATAAAACTCAGCAATTTATTTATGTTAGGCCCGATAATAATGCGGTCATCATCGCTCATAGAAATATTAAGCTTTTTTCTCCTCTAACCTAAGCTTAGTCAATTCGGCTATTTTAATGGTGTCTCTTTTTGAATTTGATAAATGTCATTTATCAGTCATTTTTCTGTAATAGAAAAACACTAAAAAAATCATAAACCATCCAAAAACCCTAAATAAATTTCACAAAAGAATTAAAGAAATAGAGATCTCTAAACTGTTGAGTGCAGAGCATAATCAATCCATAGAGAAACGGAAAAATACGTATGATAATAACTAATCAAGCAATTATATTTTGCATCATTAAGGCTCCATTTGGTTAGGCGGTGGCGGGTCGATCCGGCGGGTGGAAACGGAGTGTTCGAACTAGAGGGGGTAGGTGGCTGCTCCAAAAGAAGCTTTTTGGGGCGTTTCTCAAGGCGGGCGGGTGGAAACGGAGCAAACGCCGCTGGAGGTTCATTTGTTTATCCTCCTTCCGACGGCGTTTGCCACAAACGGAGCAGCGAAACGCCCAAACAAATAGAGTCTAAATTCAAATATTCAAATGAGAAAGTTTCAGACTTTCATGAGAAAAATAAGAGTTTCAGGTACCGAGAAAAAGCATATGTTGATGCCTCTTATAGAATAATCCAAAATAACAGCAGTCTAGTGAAAAAGAAGTACTGGGAAAAAAATAAATATTATACCTAAATGAGAGAGGATTGGAGAAGCAGTGTGTTTCAGACTTTCAGATTTGAGGAGACCTTCATATGTTGAAGAAGAATCACTAGACCGAAGCAGAGAAACCCTCACAAAATCACCAGAAGCATAAACCCTCACTAAAACCTTAAAGGCTGTAAAAAGTCGCGGTGAAATATAAAGTTACTGCTTATGATGATAAATAGCTAGTATAGACTATGATTTATCTAAAAACCACAGTGTATCATAGAATACACTGTGTTTTTTTTATAAAAACTGCAATCTATTCTACTATATACTACGGTTTTATCTAAAAACCACAGTCTAAATATTTCATATGCATTCAAACTGGTGAATATACTGCAGTTTTTAAAAAACTGCAGTCCAGAGATAGAATAGACTGTGATTTTATCTTAAAACCGCAGTATAAATAATTTATATGCATTCAAACTGGGGAATATACTGCGATTTTTTTAAAAAACCACAATATATAAAAAGAATAGACTGTCGTTTTTTATAAAAACCGCAGTCTATTCCCCCTTTCTTAAAAAAAACAAGATGTCCAACGCCTTGTACACAATCGGATGCCTGGACTCCATGACAAGAATGGGTCTCGATGGAAGCGCTCCAGACTTGGAAGGTTGTTGAGTTCTCGGAACCTTGGTGGGAGCGTTCTAGTTGGAAAAATCCCTAAGTCCACGGAGCTTTGGAGAGAGCGTTCCCGTTGAGGCAGAGCTTTCATGGGAGCGCTCTCGTGGAGGCAGATGTTGTGACTTGACGCTTGTTGGGGCCTTAGCGCAAGAAAAGGAGCAAAGCGAATTCCTAAGCGGAGAATCGGCCTAAGTTCACTGTCATTTTAAGAAGACCAAAGTCAGCTTAGGAGTTGGTGGTGAGGAGCCCTTGTTGGCTCGTACCTCAGGGGAATCACGGTTTGACCAGGTAAAGATGGCGAAAAACCTTTATTCGTGCCTTAGGAGAACCAGGGTTCGCCCGAGTAGAGGTGGCGAAGAACTTTTGTTTGTGCTTTAGGAGAACCGGGGTTCGTCTGAGTGAAGGTGGCGAAGAAGTTTTGTTTGTGGCTTAGGAGAACTAGGGTTCGTCTGAGTGGATGTGACAAAGAACCTTTGTTCGTTCGCACCTCAGGTGAATCGGGATCTATATGGGTGACGGTGCAGATGAACCTCTGTGAACCTCGCATGGGAGGTGCAGACAAACCTTTGTCTGTCTCGCCTAAACGGTGCAGATGTACTTTCGTCCATCTCGCCTAAAAGGTGCAGAAAGACTTTCGTCTATCTTGCTTGGGAGGTTCCCTATGGCGTGGTAACGAGATGCCCTGTAATGCGGGGGCGAGATACCCTGCAACATGGGAGCAAGATGCTCTACAACGTAGGGGCGAAATGCCTTGCAGTATGGGAGTGTGATGCCCTACAACGCGGGGGCGAGATGCCCTACAACGTGGAAGCGAGATGCCCTGCAATTCGGGGGAGAGATGCCTTGCAATGCGGGGGCGAGATACCATATAGTGTGGGAGCGTGATGCCCTACAATGCGGGGGAGAGATGTCCTGCAATGTGGGAGCATGATGCCCTGCAATGCGTGGGCGAGATGCCCTGCAGCGTAGGAGTGTGATGCCCTACAACGCAGGCGTAATATGACCTACAACATGAGAGTGAGATGTCCTACAACGCGGGGGCAAGATGCCCTGCAGCATGGGAGCATGATGCCCTATAATGCGGGGGCAAGATACCCTGCAGCGTGGGAGTGTGATGCCCTACAATGCGGGGGCGAGATGTTTTGATTTACAAATGTGCTACGTTTCTTGTCGCTTGCTTGTGGTATTCACCTCAGAGTTTCGCTTTGGGAAGACATGTATGGCTGACAAAAGTTAAAAAATAGTTGCAATATTGGGGAAAGGTGGAACGCATGTGGGCGTGCAAGTTCCGCTTTGCAGCTTATCGTGTCAAAGGAAAAATGCATAAAGTCGAGGATCATGCTTTGCGCACGTTATTAGGGGAGAGCCTCCTTCTTGTGCCCCCTAGCTTATCCATGTCAAATTGCTGCTTTGTCTTTAGTCGGATTGTCGCTCTACGGTGCGGGTTTGTTTGGGGCGGAGTTCTACACAAATTTTCCGAGGAGACCTTGTTGGATGAGGCGCTCAATCTCATCCTTCAACTGGCTGCAACCCTCAGTCTTGTGGTTATATCCTTGATGGAAGTCACAAAATTGTGATTGAATTCCTCTTTTCGGCGCAAGTGGCTCGGGCCTACAAAGCTCAATGTTGTCTAGGGTGTCTAGGAGCACATTGGTTCAGGTGGTGTTCAAGGAGTGTAGTCTTGATATAGGCGAGCTCCTCGGTCCCGATGGGGATTTTCGTGAGGCTCGTTGTTTACCTTGGGACCTTGGAGTGGCTCTAGATTCCTATTCCTCTTAGAGCTCCCTTCGAATTGTAGCCAATGTGCTTTGATCTCTTCGTCTGCTGTGATTTGAGCCCTGAATTGGTGGACGAGGTTGCGATAGTTGAGCACTGTTTCACCCATCATCATGGAGTGGAAATTTTCTGGTCGGAGTCCTCTGAGCAAAGTTCCACACGAGAGCTCAGGGTTGGCTTCCAGAGCCCGTCGTGCCTCTATGGTGAAGCGACGAGAGAAATCCTTAAGCGATTCTTCCTCGGTCTGTCGGATCCCCGAGAGATGCGAGGGGTCTCAAACGATTCACTGTTTAGCAATAAACTGGACTGTGAAAAGTAGTGTTAGCTATGCAAAGTTTTTGATTTCTCCCTCCTTTAGGGAGTGGAACCAGGTGTGAGCCACTCTTAAAGTTGACGAGAAAACTTGACACAAGAGCAGGTTTGGGGGGTTGTAGAGGCCCATGACGTCTGCAAAGTGTTTGACATGCTCCAAAGGGTCATCCGCCCCGTCAAATGCCTTGAAGTCAGAGGGTTTGATTCTGGGTGGAACTGGAATTGTCATGACCTATGGAGCTAGGGGAGATTAGGTGAATGGGATGCTACAATTCTGTGTCCCGGTTCCCCTTATGCCCATACTCCTCCTTAATAATGTGTTACACTTCCTCGCCAGTGAGTTCTCTGTCAGCCTGAGCGGCGGCCTCCTTCGTCGTTCGAAAGTTTTCCTGCGCGTGCTCGGGAATCTCGTCGAGTGGTGTGAGATGCGTAGAACTAACAATGCCGGGCAACCCGTCTGCGACGGGATCTGTAGAGCGGGCAGTGTCTTCAGGCACTATCTGACTTGGTATCAACAATTGTTGACCTCCTAGGGCGATGTACGTGTTAGGGGCGCGACGAGCCCTCAAGTCTCTCCTAACAAGGTAAGCGCTTTTGCATGACACTCCTCCATATGGCGCATGCGTTCTTCCCCAGATTTTGGGGATGCGAAGACGGTGGCTCCTTGTCGAAGCGTGGCATCGCCTGCAGGCGAGTTGGAAGTGTCTTCATTAACGTACAGAGCTTTCAGGTGAGAAGCATTGAGCGTAGTGAGGTGCAAATCGTATGACTGCCCCTGGTTTGCGGGGTTCCATTGAAGCGCCTGCTTCCTTCTTTGGACGTTGGGCCTGAGTTATTTTCCCTCTTGATCCCTTTTCGGTGCTGGAGAAGTGCTTTGTTGGGAGTGATGCCTTCCACGGTTGGTTCCCCTTGGGTCGTTGCATTTTATGTGACGTGGATTACTCCGCTGAATGAGCAGTGGTTTGAAGGAAATGATGTCGGGTCTAATGTCGTAAGATATGCCCCCGGGAACTCGGAAGTCCCTAAGTCCCTTAGCTGGGCGAGCTCCTGAGCCTGACGGTCTTTCATCTGTCGTATCCGCTCCTTCCCCGAAGATGTTAGAATAATGGTTATCTTCTCGAGGCACAACACATTGTTGGCGGGTAAGTCACTGGAGGCTTGATTGTTGGATTCCTCGTAAGTTGTCGGGCTGGCGGTGTGTGCGTACCCTTTGTCATTGCGGCTAGTGAAGTGATTTTGAATCTTGTTAGAGTTTTTGGAAACACTTTCCCACATACGACGTCAAACTGTTGCGGGTCATCCGGTCTTTTCGCGATCTGAAGAAATCAGACTGCCTAAGCTCGGAATTGGACCGGGCGCGCAAACGGTCAAAGTAAATAGTAGTAAATGACAAAATGCTTTTTTTGAAGTGAAAAACCCATAAAGGGTAAAAAACCACATGGTTGGGTCTGTGCCGAGCCAAAATCCACTAATTCCTTAGAGTTTTCAGGGATTGAGATTTGATCTTGGAGGGCGACAATCCGCTTCTTCGTTACAATTACAAAGTACACAAAATTATGAAAAAATGAGCGAAGTCTTAGGAGTCTCGATGGAAACACTTAGACTTTGGAATGTTGCTGAGTTCACGGAACCATGGTGAGAGCGTTCGAGTTGGAAAAATCTCTAAGTTCACGGAGCTTTGGAGAGAGCGCTCTCGTTGAAGCAGAGCCTTGATGAGAGCGCTCTCGTAGAGGCAGATGTCGTGACTTGATGCTTGTTGGAGCCTTGGCTCAAAAAAAGGAGCGGAGCAAATTCCTAAGTAAAGAATCGGCTTAAGTTCACGATCTTGCCAGAAAACCTCAAAGCTCTCTCTTGCCTCTGGAGTTGCTTGTCCTCAAATGAAGGCCTAAAGGCCTATTTATAGCTTTCTCGATGTTGAAACCAAAAACTTGATCTCTCGTGAAGTTCGGGGTCCCAAAAGAGGGGTGACCTCACACCTACTACACTCGGGGGAACGTCACGGACCAAAGACTTGGGAAACTAGGAACATACCCTCGACTCTAGCGTGGAGGTCCAACCTCACACCCGAAAGACCTCTGAGGTCTCCCCCTCCCTAGCCAATGCTTAGCTAGGTGCCTTGGAGGAAGAAAGCAAGGGGAATTCAAGTGATGAAGAAGTGATCCCCTCCAGGGCACCCTCAAGGGTCTATTTATAGTTTTCTTAGAATGACATGCCAATAACCAACCTATGCTGCTTTGAAATTACTAAAATGCCCCCAAATTGGTCGAGCTGAGGTCGAGCGAGTTGGCGGCTAGGGGCGAGCTCGGCGGCCTGGGTGAACTCGGCGGCCTGGGTGAACTCGGCGGCCTGGGGGTACTCGGCGGCCTGGGCGGTACTCGACGGACTGGGGGGTACTCGGCCTGGGCAGTACTCGGCGGCCTGGGTGGTACTCAGCGGCCTTGGCGGTACTCGACGGGCTGGGGGTTACTCGGCCTGGGCGGTACTCGGCGGGCTGGGGGTACTCGGTCTGGGCGGTACTCGACGACCTGGGTGGCACTCGGCGGCCTGGGCAGTACTCGGTCTGGGCAGTACTCGACGGCCTGGGTGGCACTCGGCGGCCTGGGCGGTACTCGGCGGCCTGGGGGGTACTCGACGGCCTGGGCGGTACTCGGCGGCCTGGGGGGTACTCGGCGGCCTGGGGGGTACTCGGCGGCCTGGGCGGTACTCGGCGGCCTGGGCGGTACTCGGCGGCCTGGGCGGTACTCGGCGGCCTGGGCGGTACTCGGCGGCCTGGGCGGTACTCGGCGGCCTGGGGGGTACTCGGCGGCCTGGGCGGTACTCGGCGGCCTGGGGGGTACTCGGCGGCCTGGGCGGTACTCGGCGGCCAGGGCGGTACTCAGCGGCCTGGGGGGAACTCGGCGGCCTGGGCGATACTCGGCGGCCTGGGGGGTACTCGGCGGCCTGGGGGGTACTCGACGGCCTGGGCGGTACTGGGCGGCCTGGGCGGTACTCGGCGGCCTGGGGGGTACTCGGCGGCCTGGGCGGTACTCGGCGCCCTGGGCGGTACTCGGCGGCCTGGAGGGTACTCGGCGGCCTGGGGGGTACTCGGCGACCTGGGTGGTACTCGGCATCCTGGGCGGCCCCCTCAAAGGGGTCGGGGGGAGACTAATATTTCATCCCCCTAATAGTATAAAACACAAATTCACATTAAATTGGCCTCCAAGAGTGCAAAACCCTCAAAAAGCTTAAAACTACACAGCAAGCTTTGCGCCTGCCGGGGGACCCCCACTCCGCGAATACGGGGTTGTACACAATCCTCGCTCTTTTCGAGGTTGGCACAAGCTCGGAAAGAAACATCCAACCCAACGTATTCGTTGAGTGTAGCGCTCTTGGTACCAAAAATATGGTTTCCCCCGAGGGGTCAACCTGCCCTGCCAGCTAGTGGGAGTCTGGTCAGCGAAATCATCCCGGAGCTAAAAGGACTTAGCCTCCACGAGAGATCAACCTGCCCTGCCAGCTAGTGGGAGCCTAGTCAGCGGAATCATCCCGGAGCTAAAAGGACTTAGCCTCCACGAGAGATCAACCTGCCCTGTCAGCTAGTGGGAGCCCGGTCAGCGGAATCATCCCGGAGCGAAAAGGACTTAGCCTCCACGAGAGATCAACCTGCCCTGCCAGCTAGTGGGAGCCTGGTCAGCGGAATTATCCCGGAGCCAAAAGGACTTAGCCTCCATGAGAGATCAACCTGCTCTGCCAGCTAGTGGGAGTCTGGTCAGCGAAATCATCCCGGAGCCAAAAGGACTTAGCCTCCATGAGAAATCAACCTGCCCTGCCAGCTAGTGAGAGCCTGGTCAGCGGAATCATCCCGGAGCTAAAAGGACTTAGCCTCCACGAGAGATCAACCTGTCCTGCCAGCTAGTGGGAGCCTGGTCAGCGGAATCATCCCGGAGCTAAAAGGACTTAGCCTCCACGAGAGATCAACCTGCCCTGCCAGCTAGTGGGAGCCTGGTCAGCGGAATCATCCCGGAGCTAAAAGGACTTAGCCTCTACGATAAATCAACCTGCCCTGCCAGCTAGTGGGAGTCTGGTCAGCGGAATCATCCCGGAGCTAAAACGACTTAGCCTCCACGAGAGATCAACCTGCTCTGCCATCTAGTGGGAGCCTGGTCAGCAGAATTATCCCGGAGCTAAAAGGACTTAGCCTCCACGAGAGATAACCTGCCCTACCAGCTAGTGGGAGTCTGATCAGCGGAATCATCCCGGAGCTAAAAGGACTTAGCCTCCACGAGAGATCAACCTGCCCTGCCAGCTAGTGGGTGCCTGGTCAGCGGAATTATCCTGGAGCTAAAAGGACTTATCCTCCACGAGAGATCAACCCGCCCTGCCAACTAGTGGGAGTCTGGTCAGCGGAATCATCCCGAGGCTAAAAGGACTTAGCCTCCACGAGAGATCAACCTGCCCTGCCAGCTAGTGGGAGCCTGGTCAGCGGAATCATCCCGGAGCTAAAAGGACTTAGCCTCCACGAGAGATCAACCTGCCCTGCCAGCTAGTGGGAGCCTGGTCAGCGGAATCATCTCGGAGCTAAAAGGACTTAGCTTCTACGAGAGATCAACCTACCCTGCCAGCTAGTGGGTGTCTGGTCAGTGGAATCATCCCGGAGCTAAAATGACTTAGCCTCCACGAGAGATCAGCCTGCCCTACCAGCTAGTAGGAGCCTGGTCAGCAGAATCATCTCGGGGCCAAAAGGACTTGATCACAAATGTTTTTCAGCGGTCTTTTTCAGTAATCATAGGTGATATAATGCAAACAAAGTTCATTACAAGAGATGATCTACTCTGTGTACCTCCCTCTTTCCTCGTGCATCAAAGGATCCCTCCCCTGGTGCCTGCATCAACCCTGTCCTCACACCTCTCCCCTGCTGTCTCGGGTTGGACTTCTTCAATCCGTACCGGATCTTGCGGTTGTTGAGGCTGTGGTGCCGGAGCTCTTGTCCTTCTCAACTCCTGGAACTCGGGGCAAGTAGCTGTTGCATGGTCCTCCTCCTGGTGGAACTTACAGTAGGGTAACTCTACTCTGACTCTTCCTCTCCCCGCGAGGTTCCTCCTCTCCCTTCGACCGATTGTCATCGCTTGCTGCAGTGGGGGTAGGAGCTGCCTAGGGGCTTGCCTTTGGAAGTTGTATCTTCCTTGGCCTCCCTGAAAGTCCCCCCCACCCTGGATGAGAGCTCTTCCTGGACCCTGGGCAGGTCTTCCCTGCTGCCTCCAGCCTAGCTCCGAACCCTCACGTCCTTGGAACCCCTGAGCTCTCTGCTCCTCTCTCCTTCTTCCTTCCTGATGTCTCGAGCCACCTTGCTCTTTTAACTCTGCCTCCGTCAACTTTGTCAACCTCTTGACAAATGCCGGATTGGCCGCCTTCATGGCTATCTCCTCTACCGCCCTTTCCATCAGCTCCTCGAAGGAAAGGGGGGCCTTCCGAGTCAAGCTCATCTTGAAGAAGCCCTCCTTCATCCCAACAGTGAAGGCCATCTGGAGAGCATACCGCGGCATCTCCTGGATATCCAGGATCTCCTCTTGGAACCTGTCAATGTAGTGGGCGAGCGACTCCACGGCCCTCTGCCTTATCAGAAAGATAGACTCGGGACTCTTCTTCCTCTTCTTGGAGGTGGAGAAGCGGAGCTGTAAGCTTCAGCTCAAGTCCTTGAACCCATAGACCGACCTCGGGGGGAGTTGATGAAACCAGTCCCTTGCCTTCTCCTTCAACGTGATCACAAAGAGGCGACACTTGAAGGCATTCGTCATCGGCCTGATGGAGACGACATCCTCGAACCACTGCAGGTGCTGGACGGGGTCATCCTTCCCGGTATAGTAAGCCATGTCTGGCTCTCTGAACCCCTCAGGAACAGGAGCTGAGATGATCAGCTCGCTGAAAGGTGACCCCCTGAGGGGTGCTCTCGCCACCTCTACTCGCGCGACCTGCTCGCCTGGAGGGATAACACTCGCCGGGCTGGGGAACAACTCCCGGCCGAGGAGGTCTCGCTCGACCCCCTCTCCCATCCTCTCCCTCTCAGGTCGCCTACCTGGTGCACTTCCTTCTCCCCCTGCTTGGGTCATCTCGCATGTGCCCCTGAGAGGCAGCTCGCCGAGAGGGGGAGCTAGCTCCTGGGGGGTTGGAGTGGAGCTGCCACCCTGAGGAGCCAAACTTCGCAGCATCCCTATGATGCCTTGGATGGATGTCCTACACTCCTCCCTTCCTACGAAGGGTCCGGGGTTGGGGAGCTCGCCGAGATCATTACTACCTCCCTGATCTCCAGCCATGACACTCTCCCGAGATCTTCTATGCTGGTCACTCTCCACGCTCAACCCACCAAAATGTTGAAACCAAAAACTTCGTCTCTCGTGGAGTTCGGGGTCCCAAAAGAGGGGTGACCTCACACCTACTACACTCGGGGGAACGTCACGGACAAAAGACTTAGGAAACTATGAACAGACCCTCGACTCTAGCGTTGAGGTCACACCTCACACCCGGAAGACCTTTGAGGTCTCCCCCTCCCTAGCCAATGTTGAGCTAGGTGCCTTGGAGGAAGAAAGCAAGGGGATTCAAGTGATGAAGAAGTGATCCCCTCCAAGGCACCCTCAAGGGTCTATTTATAGTTTTCTGAGAATGACCTGCCAATAACCAACCTATGCTGCTCTGAAATTACTGAAATGCCCCCAAATTGGTCGAGCTGAGGTCGGGCGAGTTGGCGGCTAGGGGCAAGCTCGGCGGCCTGGGTGAACTCGACGGCCTGGGGGTACTCGGCGACCTGGGCGGTACTCGGCGGACTGGGGGGGGTACTCGGCCTGGGCGGTACTCGGCGGCCTGGGTGGTACTCGGCGGCCTGGACGGTACTCAGCGGGCTGGGGGGTACTCGGTCTGGGCGGTACTCGGCGGCCTGGGCGGTACTCGGCGGCCTGGGCGGTACTCGGCGGCCTGAGCGGTACTCGGCGGCCTGGGGGGTACTCGACAGCCTGGACGGTACTCGACGGCCTGGGGGGTACTCGGCGGCCTGGGCGATACTCGGCGGCCTGGGGGGTACTTGGCGGCCTGGGCGGTACTCGACGGCCTGGGCGGTACTCGACGGCCTGCGGGGTACTCGGCGGCCTGGGAGGTACTCGGCGGCCTGAGGGGTACTCGGCGACCTAGGTGGTACTCGTCGACCTGGGAGGCCCCCTCAAAGGGGCCGGGGCGAGACAAATATTTCATCCCCCTAATAGTATAAAACACAAATTCACACTAAATTGGCCTCCAAGAGTGCAAAACCCTCAAAAAGCTTAAACTGCACAACAAGCCTTGCGCCTGCCGGGGGACCCCCACTCCGCGAATACGGGGTTGTACACTCGAGGGATACGTCGGTAATTACGCCCGGAAGAAATTTGTGTTGACTAATGGCGTAGCTCCATTTTAGCAAACTAGATCACCAATTTTAGCAATGTGACGAAAGTGCCCCCCGGGCGGTTCGGGCGGCCCAGATAGGTTACCCGACGGTGACCGATGGCGAACGAAGGTGGCAGAGGGGGCCAGCGATGGCGGCTGTCAGTGCGCCTCACGCGCGCACAAAGCAGCGTCAGCGTGCTGCGCGCGCGAGTGCGTTGCGCGCTGCTTGAGTGCAACACGCCTTTTCAGCGCGCCGCTCGAGCGCCCCACTCGAGCGCGCCGCTCGGGCATCGCGCCCGCGCGTGCTGCGCGCTCAGCGCATGCGCCGCGCGAATGCATTGCGCAAGCATGATGCGCATTCTGCGTGCCCGTGAGGCACACACTGCGTGCACTTGCATGCCCGCAGGGTGCATGGGAGCGCGATAAGCTCGCGCTTGCGCGATGTGCGTGTGCTCGAGTGTCGTGCATTCTTGGGCAATGCACTAGTGTGCATGTGTCTTGAGGGGAATTTTGGGCTCCTTCGGGCGAGCGCGGTCCTTGCGTATTTTAATTGAAGTGCTACTGGTTTGGCTCGATAATTTTAGGGGAAACCCCATTGCACTTTAAATGGGCAGGATCCTGATATGGTTTTTTCATACAGTAGCAATAAATGAATTAAACAATGTTTATAAAGCGATGTTAATAGCACATCTAAAGTCGTTAATATCTGTCACGTTATAGTAGCTCCCATTAAATTATTGTTGAAGTGGAGACCGGGCGGTTTGTCGGGCGGTCTGTCGGTCTGGCGGTTTGCCTCCAGCGGGTTGGTTGCTGCGTTGAGGTCTGAGGTCCAAGCGGTCTAGCGGTCTGTTACTGGCGACTAGGAGACCGGGCGGTCTAACGGTCTCCCTTGGCGGCTTGTCTCTCTCTCTGGCAGTGGCCGAGCGGTTAGCCCTTCCGTCTAACCGCGCGGCTTGTTCCGGTCTGTTGTTCTAGCCGCCCAGATTCTTTTGTATAGTTTTAGTCCCACATCTCTTATTTGTATTCTCTCTTCTCTCCTCCATTCTATATAAGGGAGGCCATACCTTTGTAATAGATACCTTTTTCTGATAATAAAATTTCAGTTATACCATTTCCGGCTTGTTTTAGTTCGCTTCTTACATGGTATCAGAGGAATCGATCCTTTCCTCCTGATTCTGCCTTCTCTCTGTCCGCGCGGCTTGCTTCTCCGGCTTGCGCCCTGTCCGCGCGGTCTCCTTGTCATTGCCCTCTGTGTGCGCGATCTGTTGCCTTGTTCACTGCGATCTGTCGCCTTGTTCGCCGCGACCTATCGCCGTGTGCCTTGCCTCCTCCTGTTTGCTCTTATTCTGGTCGTCGCGACCTGTTGCCTAGTTCGCCGCGACCTGTTGCCCAGTTCGCCGCGACCTATTGCCCTGTGCCTTGCCCTCTCTTGTGCTTCTGTTCGAGCGGACTGTCTGCTTGCCGCTCGACTTCTTCCCCTTTGCTTGTTACTGCGGCTTGGTCGTGGTCTCTCTGGCCGCTGGTGTCTGACATCCTGACCGCCACAGTTTCTCTTCTGCCTATCCGCGCGGCCTGTTTTCTAACCGCGCGGCTTCCTGTTGTTTACTCTTATGGCTCTTTCTGATGCTTCTACTGCCACCACTCCTGCCACCCCCCCTGTAGCCAATCCGGCTCCTCCTCCTACTCCTTCCGGGAACCTTGGCACCGTTTCCAAGCTTGTCGGCTCCAACTACCCGGATTGGAGCGTCTCTTTCACCTTTCTCCTTCGCTCGCAACGCAAACGCCACCATCTCGTTGATGACCCTCCTCCTACCACTTCCCCTCTCTTTGATGACTGGGATGCGAGTGACGCTCTTGTGCGTACTTGGCTCGCTAACAGTCTATCCGATGAATGCCTTCCCGTCATCCGTCATGATGAGACGGTGAAGGCCGCTTGGCTTCATCTTGCTGCTTTGTATTCCAAAGGGGCTCAGACGTCCCGCATCTATACGTTGTATGCGGACCTCTTTGCCCGGCCTACCTTGTCTCCTGCTGCTGCCTACCAACAAGTTCAAGCTCTTGGGGCGGAGATTCTTCAGAATCGCCCCTTTTCTGCGGATCTGGCTCAACAACACAAGCACTTCCAGGAGCTTCTGGTTGTGTGTTATCTGCTCCGTCTTCCTGACACTTATGACATGATCCGCCAACAAATTCTGGGTGAGGCGGAATCTCCTACCTTAGATGCCACCGCTGCTCGCATCGCCGCTGTCACCTCTCTCCTTCAGCGCCCGCTTCTACCCGCTCCTTCTCCTCCGGATAACTATGCTCATCAAACTCAGCGGAGTGGCTCTGGTAGCCGCAGTCATCAGTCTGGCGGACGTCCTTCTTCCCGCTATCTCTGCTCTCACTGCGGCCGCACCGGACACACTCTTGACCGCTGCTGGACAAAACATCCCCATCTTCGCCCCTCGGGTGACTCTTCCGCCTCTTCTTCCAAGCCGTCTGCTTCCGTGGTCACATCATCAGGTAGTGCCCATGTAGTCACTCAAGGTAAATGGCTTATCGACTCCGGTGCTACTAATCATATGACGGGCAACCCTCAGTGCTTCTCTCTCCTCGAACAGCATGATCGATTGCCCCCGGTCCTCATTGCAGACGGTTCTCCCTCCCCGGTTCATGGGTCGGGAGTGGTTCATGTTACTCCGTCCCTTCGGCTAGAGGACACTCTCTATGTGCCCAAGTTTCCGTGCAATCTGTTATCGGTTACTTCTTTGTGCAAGCAGCTTCAATGTTCTGTAACGTTTACTCCATCTTCTTGCTCTTTTCAGGATCCGAGCTCCCAGCGGACGATTGCTACTGGGACTGAGAGCGGCGGCCTCTACTTCCTCGACAACGTTTCCGCTTTGTCCGCCTTCTCTTCTTCTTGTACGGATCTTCTCCAGTGGCATCTCCGTCTCGATCATCCTCCACCACGGCTTCTGCATCAGCTTCTGCCCCACCTCCCTCCCTCCACTACTCCTCTCCACTGCGAAGCATGTCAACTTGGCAAGCATCATCGTTCCTCCTTCCCGCCGAAGCAAGGTCGGGGCTCTACCCGTCCGTTTGATCTAGTCCACTCCGATATCTGGGGACCTGCTCCTACCCTTACTATTGGTCGGGGTAGTTCTTATTTTGTAACTTTTATTGATGATTTTTCTAGATGTACTTGGGTGTATCTCTTACGAGATCGCTCTGAACTTTTTAATGTATGGACCTCCTTTTATCATTTAATCAAAAATCAGTTTGGTGTTAGTGTTAAAACTTTTCGCTCTGATAATGCAAAAGAATACTTAAGTCATGCTTTTACCTCTTTCTGTGTTCAACATGGCGTTATTCATCAGACAAGTTGTGTCTATACATCCCAACAAAATGGGGTGGCGGAACGCAAAAACCGTCACCTCCTCGATGTTGCTCGCACATTAATGACTCAAATGCATGTCCCTCGCTCATATTGGGGCTATGCTGTTCTTCTTGCTTGCTATCTCATCAATCGCATCCCCTCCTCCGTTCTTCAGGGCAAAACCCCTTTTTCCATCCTTTATCCTGGCAAGGAGCCTTTTCTTCTCCCTCTCCGAATCTTTGGGTGCACTGCTTTTGTGCATGTCCCATCTGCCACCCGTGACAAGCTCTCCCCTCGCTCCACCAAATGTGTTTTTTTGGGGTACTCGGTCACTCAGAAAGGCTACTGCTGCTTTGATCCTGTTCTTCGTAAACAGTTTGTCTTCGCTGACGTTACCTTCTTCAAGAATGCCTCCTACTTCTCGGATGCCTCCTCTTCTCTTCCTCTCACCTCGGATGCTCCTGTTATTCCGTTCGTTCCCTCGTCTCCTACTGCGATATCCGCTCCTCCTCCGTCTCCGCCCACTCCTCTCCCTCCGCCTCTCTCTCCGCCTCCCTCTCCCTCATCTCCGCTGCCGTCGCTCTCTCCTCCCGGGCCAGCTCTCTCTGTCACGGATGCTCTGGATGCCGAGGAGCCCGCCGACCTGGATCTTCCTGTCGCTCTTCGCAAAGGGGTGCGGACGTGTACCTTACACCCCCTTGCTGCTGTTGTTTCATATGATCGTCTTACCCCTTCTCGCAGGGCCTTTGCGCTGGCTATCTCTGCTACTACCACACCTCGTTCCTACCAGGAGGCCCTTGCCATTCCTCACTAGAAGCTGGCCATGGATGAGGAAATGGCGACCCTCACAGAGCGGGGTACCTGGACTCTTGTCCCTCCTCCTCTTGATACGGATGTTGTTGGCTGTCGATGGGTCTTTGTAGTCAAGTTTGGCCCAGATGGCACTGTAAACCGTTACAAAGCTCGTCTGGTGGCTAAGGGCTTTACTCAAACCTATGGGGTTGATTACTTTGACACCTTCTCTCCCGTGGCTCGTCTCAGCACTATACGGGTCCTTCTCTCTGTGGCAGTCAACAAAGACTGGCCCCTTTCCCAGCTGGATGTCAAGAATGCCTTCCTTTATGGTGATCTTCAGGAGGCCGTCTACATGGAGCAACCTCCAGGGTATGTTGCTCAGGGGGAGACACGAGTCTGCCGGCTACAGAAGGCAATCTATGGCCTCAAGCAGAGCCCTCGAGCTTGGTTTGACAAATTCAGCGGCATCGTGGCGGCCGTTGGTTTTGCTCGCAGCACTGCTGATCACTCTCTATTTATTCGCAAAACCTCTTCGGGACTGGTGGTTCTTGCAGTATATGTGGATGATATTCTTCTCACTGGTGATGACCAGGAAGGGGTAGCCTTGACAAAGCGGCATCTTCGCCAACATCTAGTCACGAAAGATATGGGTTCTCCGAAGTACTTTTTGGGGATCGAAATCTCTCGGAAGCCCAACTCTTTAGTACTCTCTCAGCGTAAGTATGCTCTTGATATTTTAAAAGAAGCAGGATTGACTGGAGCCAAACCTGCCCGATGTCCCATGGCTGTTGGAGAAGACAAAACCTGGACAGATGATTCGCCTCTTCTTTCAGATGCTTCGCGGTACAGGCGTCTTGTTGGTAAGCTCATATACCTCACCGTGACTAGGCCCGACATCTCCTATGCTGTGGGCAAGGTGAGTCAATTCATGCAAGCTCCCAGGGAGTGCCATCTACAGTCCGCCTTGCGGATCTTGGAGTACGTCAAAGCAGCCCCTGGGAAAGGATTGCTCTTTCAGAAGAATGATCATCTGAGGGTTGAAGCTTACTCAGATGCGAGTTACGTGGATGACAAAGGGGACCGCAAGTCTACTTCCGGTTTCTGTACCTTTGTTGGGGGCAATCTGGTAAGTTGGAAGAGCAAGAAGCAATCTGTTGTCTCCAGGTCCAGTGCTGAAGCTGAGTATCGGAGTATGGCATCGACCACTTGCGAGCTAAAGTGGCTACGGGCTCTCATGTTGGATTTAGGAGAGGTCTACAACCATCCTCTACCTATGTTCTGTGACAACAAGGCTGCTATATATATCTCCAAAAATCCAGTCTTCCATGAGAGAACCAAACACATTGAGGTCGACTGTCATTTCATTCGTGAAGAGATTCTGAAGGAACAAATTTGCACTCCCTTCGTCACGTCTGAAAAAGAGCTGGCTGACATCTTCACCAAGCCAGTATCCGCCTCATTTCTTCATATATGTGACAAGCTGGGCATGATCGACATATATGCTCCAGCTTGAGGGGGAGTGTTGAAGTGGAGACCGGGCGGTTTGTCGGGCGGTCTGTCGGTCTGGCGGTTTGCCTCCAGCGGGTTGGTTGCTGCGTTGAGGTCTGAGGTCCAAGCGGTCTAGCGGTCTGTTACTGGCGACTAGGAGACCGGGCGGTCTAACGGTCTCCCTTGGCGGCTTGTCTCTCTCTCTGGCAGTGGCCGAGCGGTTAGCCCTTCCGTCTAACCGCGCGGCTTGTTCCGGTCTGTTGTTCTAGCCGCCCAGATTCTTTTGTATAGTTTTAGTCCCACATCTCTTATTTGTATTCTCTCTTCTCTCCTCCATTCTATATAAGGGAGGCCATACCTTTGTAATAGATACCTTTTTCTGATAATAAAATTTCAGTTATACCATTTCCGGCTTGTTTTAGTTCGCTTCTTACAATTATATTGTCACACCATGCAGCTATTAGCACACCATCAAATTATGGGAATCTGAGAACTACCGCGTTGCAATAGCAGTTGCTGTCGATTAGCAATTTAATTCAAAAACTAGTTCATTTTGACCACATTCTCAGTTCTCTACCACTGACAACCTAGGATATACCGCCAACAATAATTGTTACCGCCGGTGATAGTGTTCATTATGAATAACCTATTTAGGCATGGGGGATAAGAACGTACGGTAGTACTATCGCGACGCTGTAGCTTTCAGGCGGATCAAGAGGTTTAAGATCCATGATCGTAGCCATTCAAACCCTTTGGAAGTTTATCGGAGGGCCATGATGGATTCTGTAACACCCCTACTCGTTACGTGCAACATAGTAGAAGGTTCGGCCGGGGCCCCACACCATGTCTTACAAACAGGCGGAGACATTACTAAGTAATACCAAATACGCATCCTATCACAGAGCATTCTAGCGGAAAATTAAAGGGTTGCAAGAATGAACTCAAACATCAACACAAAAGTCCACAGCTAAACCAAACATGTTATAATATAAAACCACAAGTACAACCTTATGGCCTATTACAAGTGTTACTCTTTATACAAGAAGGTATCTCCCATACATCGGCACGCAGGCCGACCACACATGAGTTCTTACACATGGTACAAAAATAGCCTTCGAGGGCTGGCACTCAGCAGCAGCAGCTTAGGGTCTTCCACCCTCATCCCTGCTTGGCCCTTCTTGACCTGCACGCAAAAGATCCACCAAGCAGTGGCAAACAAAGCAACGGTCAGCATTTGGCTGACCATGTATAACGACTCTGTCCCTGGCACGGGACAACGGAATTCCTTCCCTGCATAGCACTTATATACAATCAAAAGGGTGTGCTTTAGCACAACACACTTGTACGCCCGTACATGTCATCATCCATCACAAACGTCAGCACGACGGCCCGACGTTCCGTGCTCTCAGGGCACATTATCGGTGTACCGGAAAACCAGGGTCCCACCACCGTTCAGAGGTCCCAGACATGACGGCAATTTGTGAGCATTCCAATCCTCCATGGCTCAAATAGCCGGAGCGATTCTCATTCTGTGATCCTAACAGGGCCTTAAGCACCCCACGGTTAGACAACCAGAACGCGGGTACAGATCAGCCTTTCCCGTAGCTCACATACGTCAGACGTCGATCAGGACTGACACGGGTACAGCTTCACCTTGCCCATTCGCCACACAGGCTTTTCCACAGTTGCAGTCCCACCGGCTCAACAAGTAGCATTCACAACTACAAGGGTTGAGATCACACAGCATCAACCCATCCACATAATATCATGCTGCACCAAGCTGCAGGTGTCCACCAAGAACATCACACGCATCACAATAATACAGAGTCTTGTTCTGATATGCATACAATCATCACCAATCTGGACTAACCTATCCAGATGGGCTTCACAGAGCATGCCTACCCGTACTTCTCGCTTTCGGGACTACTCCAACAAGAATCAAGGGATGGAGTTCAACATCCCAAGAGAATTCAACTCTACCTTTATAGAGGATTCATGCATATGCAAAAAGGAAGGATTTCACAAATCCAAGGAGGAAGTCGTTACCCTTGGAGGACGTTTTGGAGCCATGGCAAGCACTGCTTGGAGCTCTGCCTTCCCGAATATGGCCTCTGATCGCGAATCCGAGCTTGGACTAGCTGGATCTCCCTCTCCTTCCTCCTTCTTCTTCCTTCCTTCTTCATCTTTCCTTCTCTCACTTAAGAAGATAAAGTGAGGAAAAGTTTGCTGGTTCGGGGTCTTAAAGGGGCTGGAAAAACTGAAGACCACCAGATCTGGAAAGAGGGAAACAAACGGCCGAGATCTGCAGAAAAAGTCAATTTCGGCCCTGACACGCCCTGTGACACGCCCGTGTCACAGGCCGTGTCACTTAAGCGGCCCTTAAGCGGCAAAGAACCGCCTCACCACACTGGTTGAACACGCCCGTGACCACCGCCTAACCTGACACGGCCTGAGACACGCCCGTGTCTCTGGCCGTGTCGCCTCTCTCGACGAATCTCGTCGATCGCCGAGATTATTCTCGCCGATCGTCGACATGATCTCGCCGATCGTCGAGAAGGACACGCCCTGTGACACGCCCGTGTCACTGGCAGTGTCGCCTCTTCTCGTCGATCACAATGCTCAACGATCGTCGAACGCGCGTCCTGCAGCAACCCGAGGATGACACGCCCTGGGACACGCCCGTGTCTCAGGCCGTGTCACTCCAAAAACACCCGAAACCCAACTTTGAAACTTACTCGAGACCAACTCGAGTATTTGCTTGACACGCCCTGGGACACGCCCGTGTCCCAGGTCGTGTCACTTGGCCTGAAAACCAAAACTGGGTTTTGGGGTATTACATATTCACCCAAAGGTCCTAATAAGAGAACCCTGTTTTTAGTTTCATCTTTCATTTGCTCATTTCTCAGGCTAGATCTAACTAAAGAGAGGAGAACTAATGACAGGATAGAGAAGAAGATTTTTGGAGCTCCGTTGGTTGAATCGACGAGCCATCGTCGAAGATAATTTGCTAACGTCATTGCAGTCGTTCTCCGCCCAAATTTCCCTGAGATCCATGACTCTTAAGCAATCTCTCAAGGTAATAATCCTCTTTTCTCGGTCTTTATGATGCCTTTTTATGTTTCTTGTTTCTCTTAGTCATTTTCTTTGTATTAATCTTTGTGCGTAAAATCAAATAGTGGTGTGTGACCTTATTCAGTGATGTTTTGGTAGATATAGTATACACAACTCTCATAGGAGAACTATGTGGTTCCCTAGTGCTGTTAGGTTGTATGAACATGGGGTAGGGTCGGCAGTGGCAGAACTAGGATTTGTTTTTGACCCGGGCACTAATTAGAAATTAGTAATAAATGATATTTTTTATTATAAAGTGTTGGGAATGCGAGCAATCAATCCCGACCAGAGCACCTATTTTAAATTTTAGGCGAGCAACCTACGCGACCGCATTGAGCGGTATGCCATCGCAACAAAATAACACAATGCAAAAAGAATAAAAACACACAGAGATTTTAATGTGGAAAATCCAATTGGGTGAAAAACCACGGGACGATCGGAGTCCAACCCGGAAAGCCTCCACTAAAAGTGTGTGAAAAACACACGCACGGATTACAGGCTTTCCCTCCACCGATCCACAAAGGATCTTCACCAGCTTCACACTACACAATACAATAAATAGTAACAGAAAAATTACAAGTTACCGACCGGCGGATGAGACAGATTACACAAATCCTCTCCAAGATGCCTCTTCGAATCCTTGCCAATATCTGCTCCAGATCCAATCCGTGTAGGCGATGTACTCCTTGTCAACGTCGTACAACAACGTCTGAAAGCTCTCCCAAACTAAGACGATTGCCGCAAAGGTCTCTCTAGATATCTTTCAATGCTTGAGTTTGGAGAGAAGTGAATACTTTACCCCTCCTCCTTCATCCCCATTTATAGGGCCAAAATCAAGGAGGTAGGTGTGGTAGATGGCATGTGGATGAAGCTTCCATGAAACTTCCTTGGTCAAAAACACATGTCATTAAACTTCCTTTGGACAATTTCCTAAAAGCTTCTTTTAAGAGCACATGTTGAATTTCAAGTCAAAGACGGCTAATTCTTTTCATACTTGTCATGAAACACATGCTTGAAAAGTATGATCAAAGTTGGCTAGCCTCTTTCACACTTAGGAGGAAATTGTCTTAACATAAAGATTGACAAAATAGATAACTTGGGCTAACATGAACACTTATCAAAGCAGATTATGATTCAATAAGAATTTCAAACAATCAAATGAACAAAAGAAATAAACACATATGGTCTTGGGTAAAATTAAATTCATTGCAGGAAATGGATTAATTTTTTTTCATTAGAGCAATGGATCAAACAGGTTAAATGCATGAAGTAAAGTTAATAATGTCATTTCTTGCAATGCAAAAGGGGCTAATCATCTTTAATACCCAGTGCTTATAATCCAATTATTCCAATTGAATTAGCAAAAGCTAAATAACGGTGAATGAGATTTAAAAACGTATAGTACTAATTAACATAATCTGCAACTATTAACCGATCCATAATTTTAAATCTCTGTGGGAAAGAAAAATGCCCTGCAATCTATCTGATCGAACTTAGGAGAGAACCGGGGTTCGACCTCGAGTGAAACGTGGGGTTCTTCCCCTAGTGAATAACGCTCTGACTGTCACATAGGAGTGTGTATCGGTCCTGAGTGAATCCAAGTTCTTTGATGAACCTCTTCATCCAAAGCATCTCCTTCCCAGCCTCAGTAACCGCAATAAACTCAGCCTCCGTAGTGGATAGTGCAATGCACTTCTGCAGTCTCGACGCCCACGAGACAGCTCCCCCTGCAAACAGAATCATGTACCCCGATGTCGATCTCCTAGAATCCACATCTCCAGCCATGTCAGCATTAGTGTAGCCCAACAGCTCTGGCTCACTATCTCTAAATCTCAACGTCAAATCGGACGTTCCCTGCAAGTATCTCAGAATCCACTTCACTGCGCTCCAATGCTCTTTCCCAGGATTTGAGAGAAATATACCGACGGTCCCAACAGCATGCGCAATGTCTAGACGTGTACACACCATCGCATATATGAGGCTCCCAACTGCAGATGCATACGGAACCTTTTGCATCGCCTCGATCTCCTCGGGTGTGCTGGGGCACTGATCAGCGATAAGCCTGAAGTGAGCTGCAAGCGGCACGCTCACCTTCTTTGCCTGATCCATATCAAACCTCTGCAGCACTTTGCGGATGTACTGCTCCTGGGAAAACCAAAGTAGTCTGGCTCCCCTGTCTCTGCGAATGTGCATCCCTAAAATGGTCTTCGCAGCACCCAGATCCTTCATCTCAAAAGTGGAACTCAACTGCCGCTTCAACTCAGCAATGCGAGCAGTGTTCCTCCCGACGATCAACATATCGTCCACGTACAACAGCAGAATGATGAAGTCCTCTGAAGCATACTTCTTAGTGAACACGCAGTGGTCAAGGGTGGTGGTCCTCCTGAAGTCGATCTCCCCCATAAAGGAATCAAACTTCCTTTACCATTATCGCGGGGCCTGCTTCAGGCCATATAGACTCTTCTGCAAGCGACACACCAGACCTTCCTTCCCTTTAACACTGAAACACTCAGGCTGCTCCATGTATAGCTCCTCCTCAAGATCGCCATGCAGAAAGGCGGTCTTGACATCCATCTGCTCTATCTCCAAGTCTAGACTCGCAGCGAGGCCGAGTACAACACGAATAGATGACATCTTCACCACAAACGAGAAGATCTCATCAAAGTTAAAACCCTGTCGCTATCCAAAGCCCTTCACCACCAGCCTGGCCTTGTATCTGGGAGGTGTGGAGGAGTCTCCCTGCTTCACCCTAAAGATCCATCGATTCTTCAAAGCCTTCTTACCCTTAGGCAATATCACCAAGTCATACGTGTGGTTCTTCTGCAGCGACTGTATCTCCTCCTGCATAGCAACCATCCACTGATGCTTCTCGGTGCTCTCCACAGCCTCATCATAACTCTCAGGCTCCCCCGCATCAGTCGGCAGTATGAACTCTGATGCAGAATATCTAGCGGGCGGATGCCTGGTCCGTTCTGACCTCCGTAAGGCAGGCTCAGGGGCCGGTACAGGCACATCATCAGCAATGTCCTCAGCTATTCCTGGTTCACCATCAGAGGTGATATCATGATTTGGAAGGGTATTAGTACCTTGTGCTGGCTCAGGCTCATCGGCCTCCTCAGTGTCATGATCTCCAAGTATATGCGACTCTGTAGCAGTGCGAGAGTCAACCTTAAACTCACCAGTCTCTTCAGAATCACCAACAGTCTGATCCTCACTGAAAACAGCATCACGACTACGTACAAGCTTCTTCTCAACTGGATCAAAGAACCTGTACCCAAACTCTCCACTGTAGCCATACCCCAAGAAAATGCACCGCCGAGTTTTCGAATCCAACTTCGATCTTTCGTCCCTAGGGACATACACAAAGGCTTTGCAGCCAAATACCCGCAAGTGACTGTAAGAGGGGTCTTTCCCATACCAGACCCTATCTGGGACATCCTCCTGCAATGCTGAACTCGGCGAGAGATTGATGACATGCGTTGCAGTAAGAAGTGTCTCGCCCTAGAACATCCCTGGCAGCTTCGACTCAAATAACATGTACTGAATCCTCTCTATCAATGTCCGATTCATCCTCTCAGCTACGCCATTTAGCTGCGACGTCTTCGGCGGGGTCTTCTCATGTCTGATGCCATGGTCCCTGCAGTACTCGTCAAACGGACCAATGTACTCTCCTCCATTATCAGACCTGATGCATCTCAGCTTCTTCCCAGACTATCTCTCCACCTCAGCATGGAATCTCCTGAAAGTATCGAGGACCTGATCTTTGGTCTTGAGAGCATAGACCCAAAGCTTCCTCGAATGATCGTCGATGAAAGTAACAAAGTACAAAGCTCCTTTTCTAGTCTGGACCTTCAGAGGTCCGCAAACATCAGTATGAACTAGCTCCAATGGCTCCGATCTCCTGGTGGACGTGTGGTTGTGAAATGAAATCCTATTCCGTTTCCCATCCATGCAGTGGTCACACCTCTCTAAATGATGACCAGAAATGTCACTAATCAGCTTTTTCTTCGCCAGGCATCCCAAACCCTTCTGGCTAATGTGTGCCAGCCTCCTGTGCCATAAGGAAGTGTATGTTTTATCCCTGACAGAGTTGGCCTGAGCAGCTTCAGGCCTCCCCTCCATGTAGTACAGACTAGAATCTCTATAACCTCTGGCCATCACGAGTGATCCCCTGATCAATTTCCAGAAGTCTCCTCCAAAGACACTCAGGTTTCCTTCGTCTCCAAGTCTGCCAACAGAAATCAGTTTGAAGCGAATGTCTGGCACATGTCGTACATCCCTCAGAAGTCAGAACTAGTAAGGCTCCAGTACTCGTCTTCAAATGCATGTCTCCATGCCCAAGCACCTTGGACGTATCCTCATTGCCCATCCTCAACACCCCACAATCATGAGTGGTGTAAGTGGCAAATAAATCCCTGTTGTGGGAGACATGTGCAGAAGCTCCAGAATCAACGATCCAACATCGGTCATCACACGCGAGTGCAGCTGTGACGTCGTCGCCAACAATAATGACGTCGTCCTCCTCAGTCAAAATGGTGGCTACCGTATGACCCTCATCTTTGCCCTCAATGGCAATCCCCTTCTTCTTCTGATCGTTCTTCCACGAATAACAGAATTTCTTGATGTGACCCTTCTTATGACAGTAGTGACATTCTATGTTCTGATAACGTGACTTCGACTTGCCCCTATTCTGACTCCTATCCTCCTTCCTTCCTCGGCTCTTACTCCTCCTCTCCCCTTGGACTCAGTAAAGAGAACGTCAGCTCGTGAAGAAGAGCCTGAAGTCCCCTGAGACTTTCGTCTCACCTCCTCATTCAAGATCCCACTCTTGGCGATCTCCATGGAAACAATCCCCTGGGGGGAAGAATTGATCAGAGATACTCTGACCATCTCCCAAGAGTCTGAAAGTGACTTGAGAAGCCACAATGCATTCACTTCGTCTTCGAAGGTCACCTTCATAGCAGTCAGACGATCAATAATTCCCTGGAACTCGTTGACATAATCCAAAATGGGTGAGCCCTCCCGGTATCTGAACTCTCCAAGTTTCTTCAGCAAATACAACTTGTTGATGCCCGTGCTCTTGACATACAAGGTCTCGAGAATCTTCCACAGATCTTTTGTATCATTGATGCTAGCCATATGGTTGTAGACGTTCGGCTCTACGAACCGTCTGATAAACCCACACAGCTTCCGATGTTCAACCTTCCATTTTGCCGGATCCGTGTCCTTTGGCATCTCCTCAAAGATAGGAGCATGCCAACCCTTCACATATATCAAATCCTCCATCAGTAGATACCACTGGTGATAATTGGCACCATTCAACTTCATCATCTGATCTGAACCAGAACCTGATGAGGACTCCATCTCGCTTTGCCAACTGGCCGGACCGACCACAGATCTTTGAGTCGACTATCTCAAAGTATGCAACTGGAGAGGATAGCCAGCGGGCCAATGGTCGTAAACTACCACTCCCAATTGCACACCCGAGATCCCGATCGACTCGTCCTAAAACCCCAAAGATCAGCACGGTACCTGCTCTGTCACTAAACCTGCTCGGTCACCGAACCTGGTCGATCACTTAACCTCCCTCTGATGCCACTTGTTGGGAATGCGAGCAATCAATCCCGACCAGAGCACCTATTTTAAATTTTAGGCGAGCAACCTGCGCGACCGCATTGAGCGGTATGCCATCGCAACAAAATAACACAATGCAAAAAGAATAAAAACACACAGAGATTTTAATGTGGAAAATCCAGTTGGGTGAAAAACCACGGGACGATCGGAGTCCAACCCAGAAAGCCTCCACTAAAAGTGTGTGAAAAACACACGCACGGATTACAGGCTTTCCCTCCACCGATCCACAAAGGATCTTCACCAGCTTCACACTACACAATACAATAAATAGTAACAGAAAAATTACAAGTTACCGACCGGCGGATGAGACAGATTACACAAATCCTCTCCAAGATTTCTCTTCGAATCCTTGCCAATATCTGCTCCAGATCCAATCCGTGTAGGCGAAGTACTCCTTGTCAACGTCGTACAACAACGTCTGAAAGCTCTCCCAAACTAAGACGATTGCCGCAAAGGTCTCTCTAGATATCTTTCAATGCTTGAGTTTGGAGAGAAGTGAATACTTTACCCCTTCTCCTTCATCCCCATTTATAGGGCCAAAATCAAGGAGGTAGGTGTGGTAGATGGCACGTGGATGAAGCTTCCTTGGTCAAAAACACATGTCATGAAACTTCCTTTGGACAATTTCCTAGAAGCTTCTTTTAAGAGCACATGTTGAATTTCAAGTCAAAGACGGCTAATCCTTTTCATACTTGTCATGAAACACATGCTTGAAAATTATGATCAAAGTTGGCTAGCCTCTTTCACACTTGGGAGAAAATTATCTTAACATAAAGATTGACAAAATAGATAACTTGGGCTAACATGAACACTTATCAAAGCAGATTATGATTCAATAAGAATTTCAAACAATCAAATGAACAAAAGAAATAAACACATATGGTCTTGGGTAAAATTAAATTCATTGCAGGAAATGGATTAATTTTTTTTCATTAGAGCAATGGATCAAACATGTTAAATGCATGAAGTAAAGTTAATAATGTCATTTCTTGCAATGCAAAAGGGGCTAATCATCTTTAATACCCAGTGCTTATAATCCAATTATTCCAATAGAATTAGCAAAAGCTAAATAATGGTGAATGAGATTTAAAAACGTATAGTACTAATTAACATAATCTGCAACTATTAACCGATCCATAATTTTAAATCTCTGTGGGAAAGAAAAATGCCCTGCAATCTATCTGATCAAACTTAGGAGAGGAAATTTGGAGAAGATTGGGGCTAGACGAGAGGAGATATGAAATGGAGAGATTAAATTATTTACCTTAGAACTTGGAAGGAGAGTAGATCTGGACTCGTCTTCTTTGAGAACGGGGAAGGATGAATCGTCCGGAGAACTGGAGAAGGATCGCTCGCCAGTCGCCCGACAAAGAAGAATGGCTCGCAGAGTCGCAGTCGGTCAGTCGCCCCTACGATGGGGTGGCAGAAGCGTCGGAAGGGGGGTCAACAACGACGACGGGGTGGCGGATTCGGAAGCCAGAAAGTCACTCTCGCACTCCGTTGGCAGTAGCGGTAGCGGCAAAGAGGGGAGACGGGCTCGCAAAATGACCTTCCCTACCTAAATTTCGCAAAAACACACCCGGGCACGTGCCCGGGTGTGTCTGGTCGTGGGTCCGCCCCTAGGTAGGGAGGCCTAGAGAGGGTGCCGACGATAGCTCCCTAAAATTTGGTATGAGTGCTTCTAGGCGTTGTGTTTATACGAGAATGTCTCATGGTGCATTTATGACCCTAAGAGTCATTTGTAGAGATGCTGACAATAAAAATGTGAGCCTCTTGGGAGATACCATTGCGCGATAGCAAACAATATCTCCCAGGTAGCACAACGCATGAACTTATAAATATTTTGTGCTGAAGAGAGGTCTTCATCTCTTAGATTGCGTTCATTTCATAGGTTTTAATTGAAATGAATTGATTTTGTTTCAAAACCAAAAACGAGTTTTTTGTTTTGAGCAAAACTCAATTTTTGTGTTTGTTTGCGGATGCTTTCTAGCATATGAATTGAAAACTGTCAATTTTTTGTTTGATTGTAGAATGGTTTCCAGGTAGTTTTTTGTGAGATATTTAATCACGGATAATTAATGTCTTTAAATCGGAAAAATATATAAATTTGCTAAAAAATAATCATTATCAAATAATGCTGATAAAATAGTAATTATTACTTTAAGAGAGAAAAAAACGTGATTTTGTCTCAAAATCGACCAAAATGAGAATATTCACTATAGACTATTTTCTTGACGGATCCAACCCGGCAGGTTTTGGAGGAAAGCGTATTCCCTTCAATAAAAGATCAAGCGAACGCCTGCAAATGAAATTGAATTATCCAAAACCAATTCCTTCATACAAAACACCAAAACGAACGAAGCCTTATAGATGCGGACTCAGGGAGTTGAGAATAACCCCATCTATTTGTAGGCAAGGACTCGAGGAGTTGGGATGAAGCTCACTCGTTATAATATAAAATGTACAATGAAACGGGGTTGAAGTTTCTCACCCTTGACTCAAGAGTTGGATTATGTCCTTGTAGTTGGCGACTCGGGCGTTTTTCCCATAAATGATTGGATGTTACAGTAGGAAGTTAGTGATAACTGGATTTATTGTAGTTGGATTTATGCTTTATAATCTGTCCTCATGTTCGCTGCTTTCATTTTACACCATTGCTTTATGGATCCGGATCCTCTGCAGTTCCTCCGGGAACTGCAGAGGTGGAGTTCGCAAACTTGCGGATTAACGGAGTGAAATTAGAAAAAAGTGGTTAACATGAAAGTTGTAGATATCTTCGAGACGAATAACTTTCATGTTGAACATTTTTTGATTTGAAGTCGTTTAGACCCCCGATTTGGGCCCCGAAAAAAAACCGTCCGCAAAATATTTAATTAATTATTTGCGGACGGTTTTTTTTCGGGCTTCAAATCGGGGGTCTAAACGACTTCAAATCAAAAAATGTTCAACATGAAAGTTATTCGTCTCGAAGATATCTACAACTTTCATGTTAACCACTTTTTCTAATTTCGCTCCGTTAATCCGTAAGTTTGCGAACTCCACCTCTGCAGTTCCCGAAGGAACTGCAGAGGATCCGGATCCTTGCTTTATACTACATGTACATTGTGAAGTGCTGACTTACAAAATGATGCAGTTTCTCGGGATATGCTCGAACGTCTAGGAGTGATGTTATGGTGCTGACTTACAAAATGATCCGTATTGTACCATTTTTGATGTGATGGTTGCAAGGCGCTGTAAGCATGCAGAGGACTACATAGCCACTTCGAGAAGTGCACCTATTTTTCTGCTTTCCTCTTAGTCTCTTTCGAGTTGTTGAGTAGACCTTCACGCCAAGACATTTGATCAGTGCTTGTACCATTTCTATTTTTAGACAGCTATACTTTCTTTTGAGAGTTATGTAGTGCATAAGATTACCGTTTAACACGGTGGTGGCGGTCGTGAACATGGAGGTTAAACTGTCATTTGTTAACGCACATTTAAATAACTTCATCCACTTTTATGTTTAAACGAAGGAAGTTTGTTAGGTGATCATTAACGAATGACGGTTTAATCCATGCGTTTACGGCCGCCACCGCTATGCCAAATGAAGTCTATGTACATCATATTGCTTTAGTTACAAACATTCTTCAGTATTTATGACATTTCATTAGTTCATATGCTGCGTACTTGTTGAGATTTGCCCTTAACTATTGCGCTTTTATACCTTATTTGAACCAGAAATAATTAGGTACAAGCTTGCACCATCCTTTACGTACAAGTGGAATTTTGTAAGCTTAAATCATATTTTTCCGTAATAAAAAGTTGATTGTAACAAAAATAAATTACGGAATATTATTTATGACATTTTTACAATCAATTTAAGTACTTATTTGTCCATATTCTATACAATTCTAAAAAAATTCCAGTTGTATTTTTTTGGTTTTGATTGGAAAATTTCAACTGGAATGTTGACATATTTTCCAGTTGAAATTTTTGCTACAATTCCGAAAATTACAACTGGAATTTTTTTAGAACTGTATAGAATATGGACAAATAAGTACTTAAATTGATTGTAAAAATGTCATAATTAATATTTCGTAATTTATTTTTGTTAATATTAATTTTTTATTACGGAAAAATACGATTTAAGCTTATAAAATTCCACTTGTACGTAGAGGATGGTGCAAGCTTGTACCTAAAAATTGGCCTATTTGAACAGTTTGCTTACGATAATTCTATGTAGTGTTGGTCGACCGGACCCATGTCCTGAGATAATTAAGGGTGAGATGTTACAGTTGGATATCTCGGGGTGATTATTGGAAATAAAATATGTTAAATGAGGGTCATTTCTTCTCTTTATGGGTGCAAATAGCCTATAATAGGCTGCTAATATCAATTAATCGTTTTCTTTTTGAGTGGGCCGTTCCATGAAATATTACTCCGCCGTTCGGCCAGCGAGGTGCACACTGGGTCGAGCCATACATACCCTTCCGCCAAGGCCAAGGCATATTACTTCGCTATTTTCTCGACGATTTTTCTAGGTTTAGGGTTTCGATACCTTGTACTCTTGCAGTGATCTCTGTCGGAGAGGAGGTGTAGACTCGAAAGGCAAAATCGAAAGGGCGGGGATGTGGCACGAGGCAAGGAGGTCGGAGAGAAAGGTCCACGATCTGATGGACGCTGCCCGCCGGCGTGCTCAGAGGCGTGCCGTTTTCCTCGCCAAGAGACGCGGTGACCCTCAACAGTCGTTACAGGTAGTCGGATCGCGCTGCCGCGTTCACCGTGACGAAGGCCTCTACAAGGCCACTCAGGACCAGCAGGGCCTGTATGTGATTGCCTGCCCCTTCTGCTCATGATTTCTTTTGATTGCATTGGGGATTTTTCCCTTTTTATGGCGTCGCAGGATCAGGATTCTCCCATATATATGTTTTTTTGAGGACATCAGTTCATCATTTTTCTTCAAATCATAAGACACATGGATGCAGCTAAGTGTCATGCAGTTATACAGTTGGGGTTTTCATATATTAGTTGAAATGAGGAGACAATCTCTTGATCCTTTGGTTATAGCGTACTGATTTTATGATTTCTGCCTGTGCCCAATAACCAGCATAACTATTTCATTCATTGCCATAATACTCTCTCCGATGTGATTAATGTGATATGCCACAAGTTGTTAGAAGCTTTGTTGAGAACTTTCCATGATCTGTGTTTCTTAGTTTCCCACATGTAGTAAACCTATAAAACATTGTGGTCTCAGCCCTATTATCTTCTTCCAAGTATCGCCTTTCTCTTTCTAATATCAGAAAACATACCTTTTAAAGATTCAGCTTGGTTATGATTTGATAGTTTTTAGTAATAATCTAGAAAGTTTACCATTGCATGCACAATACATCTTTCTAGTATGACGATGAGTTGTACATATGAAATGTTCGAGTTAAGGATGTTGCACTCATTTAGTTAAAGTTCTAGTAATAGTCATTGTCTCGTCAAAAAGTTTGCTCGTAATCTAAATGTTAAAGCAACATATACTAGCTTCCCAATCATATAATGTTCAAAGTCCAAGAAGGCGTTGCCCTCCTCTAGAGGGTCTTTAAAAAAAGTGAAAGATATATTTCTTGACTTCATATTGTTGTTAATAAATAGAGAAAATTGATGAATTTCTAAAAAATATTCATAAAGATCATCAAGGGTCTTGAGACATGCATAGATTACAAAGAGGGCATGAATCTAAATGTGCTAAGGATACCATTAATTGACAATGTATCCTACGCTTCGACTTTATGTATATTCATTTTCCTCCCATAGAGCCCTTCACATGCTAACCCCTAATTTGTTATGTCAAATTGCTACTAGTGATCTTTGCACCATTTTAATTGATTTATACGATTGATGTAGGTAAAGTTGTAGATTGTCCTGATTGTCTTTAGAGAACATGCAACTAACTTTAGAAAACGAAGACCCCTCCCTAGTTTTTGCTATGTAATTTGTGCTTGTAAGCACTAGCATGCCTTTCCATTTGACACTAACAGATCACCAAGTTTGACAATTGCCTCTGCCCGATGTCTTGGTCATGTAGTCAAGGTCTTTATGCTCTTGCAGTTGACCCTACTTCTTCATAACAATATTCATGGAGTTTCCTTTTTTATTTTATTCATTCACTAGTAATCTATATTACATGGTTGGGTTAAGAGATTATACTATTAAAGTGCTAATAGAAGTTGTTTGAATTATCCACAAAGATAAAAAGGCTGAAAGGTGATTGAGTAGACGTCTATTTAGCAATGAAAAGTTTAGTATAATGCATCTGCATTGTCACTCAAATGTTGTTAAGGGATAAGTTAGATGCAGTGATGACAATATTTTATCATTAGGTCTTGACACTAGATTTAAACACAACCACTATTTTCTTTGTGTACCAAGGTGAGAGAATTGGTGATAAAGAAAACAAACTAAACATTAATGTAGCGATTGCACTGTTGTAAATTAGGGTATTATTTGGGCCTTCCTAGCTATTTAATGGGGGGGGGGTGAGAACCTTTGTTTTCTGCAAGCCATATTTGCCCTCTTCTAAACTCACCATGTTAAGGCTTAACAAATATTTCCAAATACCCTCGTCACGTCTCTTGGTTATGCCACCTCCATTCTTATCCATTCTTTGATGATAGTGATTTGGTGCTTCCTTGGATCTAGGGGGTGCCAGTTCATTTTAATGGGCCTAATCCAAGTTCAACTTGAAACTACCTTGACATAAATACACTAAATACAAACATTTCACATTTATTAAATTTTTTTAAAATTTTAACTTCAATCCGGCTTATTAAGTTGTTCTTGGCCTGAACTTACACAACATGAAAAGAAGTCTAATTAGTTTCAATCCAAATACACAATGACTGATCTATGCATGACAATTTGGGAAAATTACTTTAAATTATGGTTATGAATAAGTTCTTTAATATAAAAAATGCACTCATTAAATGGATAATTCAAATTTTGTATGCTCCAAATCAACCCAAAAGGACCACTTTCATCCATGTCTAGCAACTATTTTGTTGGATCAAATATTAATCCTATACTTGAATCAACAAAGGCATTGGAAGAGCCTGATTATTCTCTTATATCACTATTGAGGGTCAATTTTTGGCTTATTTGGTCTTATTATGACTTGGTAGGTGCAATTAGGTTATTTTTTAAGAAATAAAGATTGATGGTGAAGTGGCCTCCGTCATTATCACACTACAAAACAAGCACATTTTTGCTATTCTAGTGTAACTCTTGACTTCAATATATAGATGGCAGGACCTCTTTTAATTCTTAGACATTCAATTTTTAAGGTTTTTAAATGTGTAGTCCAAACAACAAGTTTCTGGATTAACTGACCCACACGTTTTCCAGTTTTGGAACTTTGGCAAGTAGCTTACATGTGTTGCCCCATTTAATTTGGCAGCTTGCGCTGAAAGTGGGCATGCATGCGCTATTTCTTTAGGCTAGGATGAACATTCTGTTAAAATACAGTCTAATATAGACTCACGGGTGGTGACGGTATCTCAAAGAGTGACTTAAGAAGCTTGAAATCTCGTCCCGTTGGTAATCGTAACGGTGATGAAACCCTAAAGGTACGACTCCTCTCTCTCTCTCAACATGATATCAGAGGGGTTACGTTCCTCGCCGACATCGTCGATTTGCCTGTGGGTTTTGTTGTTTGCCTGAAGTCTCGATTCACCCGCGGGTTCTGTCGTCGACTAGTAGGCTCGTTTGCTTCCTCTTCTCTTCGCGTCGCTGAAAAAGGTTTCCGCCGTCGAAGGTGTTCGCCGGAGTCTCAGCTGAAGCCTACAAAGCTTTGCTCCTGTGGAAGACTCGGCTGAAGCCGACGTTGCTTCGTCCCCATTGAGGGAGTTGCTTTAATGGTCGTATCCCTTGACGCATCGTCCCTTCTTCTCCTTTCTTAGAGGAAGTTGCCTCCCAGTTTTTCTTTGCTGCTGCTGTTGAAGGAGGTTGCAGCCCAAGAAGTTGCCTGTGCTGTAGTTCGTGTCGGCTGCCTAGGAATGAGCCGCCCAGTTTTTTTTGCTACCCAGTTTTGTGCTCTAGACCGTGTCTGATGTAGATCGTGTCTGCTGATCCCTCTGTTTTTTTCGTTGCTGCTGGTCCTTGGTTCTCCTTCCGTTTCTGCCGCCTACCATCTTCTCCTAGGTGGCTGTTTTTATGGAGGACAATTTGAAGAGTGTTAATGTCTCTGAAAGGGTGGTTGATCAACCTAAACACTGCAGTGGAGGAAGTTCTAACATGGACTTCAATCAGGGTATGACTCACATCAAGCTGAATGGGAGAAACTACCTCTTGTGGGCTCAGTCTATGCAGATATTCATTGGGAGCCGTCGAAGACTTGGGCTTATCACCGGATCCAAGCCAGCCTCTAGCATGACTGATCCTCTATATGAGGAATAGGAAGGTGAGAATCTTACTATAATTAATTAGCTTGTCAACTCCATGGAATCCAATATTGCAAGTCATTTTTTTTCTGTCAAACAACTAAAGAAATGTTGGAGCTAATTGAGCGGAATTACTCAAAAAAGAAAGACTTGACAAAATATATCAACTCCAGACTAAACAGATACACATGACAAAAATGAATGATTTCGAGGAATATTATAGCAAACTGACTCATAAGTGGTCAAAAATTGATCAATACTCTGCTATGCAGACTATTGAAGACTACAAGTCTGAACTCATGCAACGAAGTGAGTTTGAAATGCTTTTTCGGTCTTCCTTTTGAACTTGAAATTTAGAGAGTTCAGATATTGGGAAGAGATTCAATGCCTGATCTGAAGACTATGACCCATTATATTCGAGGGGAGGCAAGTTGTATAAACTTCCTTCATACGAATGTTCATATTTGTCATGATAAATTTGCCCTCGTTGCTGAACAGAAGAAGTGACATTCAAGAAATATGAGGCAAGAAGTTAAGAGTAAAATGAAGTGTACTCACTGTGGGAAGAAAGGACATTGGGAAAGAGAAATGTTGATGTAAACTGGAATTCAACTGAGTCAATTTTAAATAAAATAAATTTGGGTTCTCATTTAATATTGCGGCGCAAAAGAGAATTTTCACGAGCAATATCCAACAATAACCGACCGAGCTCTAGCAAGCTCGTATAAATGTCCAGTTTTCGAGTGCATTCCACAATACAAATTAATTCCTCCATAGGCTATTCAATGAAAGCAAACACAATAGAATTTCAAATTGACGACAAACAGGAAAAGTTATTTTAGGGTAAGCTCTTAATTTTAAGATCATTAAAATAGACTTAGCTTGATCCGAGCTCAAAGGAAATCAAGGTTTACCATTATGATCAGAGGGCTGCGGTCAACGGAACACAAACCTAGGTGATTTGGAGTTTTACTTGTGGAAAGATGGCTGGGAAGAAGCCGAGTGACGATTTCTGGCTCGGAACAGGTTGACGGAGGTTGTACGGCTACCAAAGAGAACTCTCGACGACATTGGCGGCTTCTGCGGTAGGGAGAAACGGGGCTCCATGGAACGAACGTACCCGTACCTCCGCCCGCCGGAGACCACGCACGTGTAGGTTGTTGGTAGCAATCCGCCAAAAGGGAGGCACGCCGGTCTTTGTATAGGCCACATGAAGAGTGAGTCGGAGTGACGAGGCTGAGAAAATGAGGTACGGGCGGAGGATGGGCTGCTGCTGGCAATTCCGGGAAACAGAGGAAGTCTTTCCTTGTTTCTCGGTTCTGTCTAGTCTACCCAAGAGAGGGCCGGTACCTACTTTTTATGAAGGATGTTAATGTTAAAAAGGAAGGGGGGGGATTTTCCAAATTGGCCCGGTTATTTTCATACCGAGATATAAGAGTTTTTGTTTTTGTAATGAGATGAGAATAGGGGAAGCTTCCAAAAAGGGGGACCGTCTGTTAATGAAAAAAGGAGCAGTTTCTTTTTAAGGCAATGAGGTTTAGAACTTTAGGAATTCTCTCTTATGGTAATATTCTGAAATTAAATTAAGTATTTTAATTTATAAAATATTTAGTTTCAGAATATTAATATAAAATACTTATTTTTGATATATTTTCATAAGCTTGCCCTAATTATCACTTAGCCTATTATGACGGACCAATTTATTAAGGGTCTTAGTGGTCGGTCACACCAATAAGCCAAACAAACACGTGCGAAACAAGATACATGCGCTAGTAATGTGCGCGACAATAACATAAATAAATGTGCGCGAAAACAAGTGCGGCTCACAAAATAAAATGCGGGAAATAGCATATGATGCGACTCAGGATGCATCAAATGTTGAGACATCCACCCTCATTTAGTTTCTTCAGGTTGTATTCGTTGCACTGATGGGAAGTATGTGAGATCCCAAACTGCTATGTATGACAATTTAAAGAACGCTGGATATCTTCTGGTGGAAAATGTAAGTTTGACTAGAGAACTCAAGTCCCTGAACGCTAGTGCTATTAGAAGATGTCTTGTTACAGACTTTGCTAGTACATCTGCTCATGCTCACACTACCTCTGTATATTCAAAAAGGCCATCCTCTCCTTGGATCATTGACTCGGGAGTATCAGATCATATGACGGGATCTTCTATGAATGTTTCTTATTTTTCTCCTGCATCTGGCAGTGTTAGACGCACTGATGGATCCTCTGCTTCGGCGATTGGTAAAGGGATTATTCAACTTTCTCCCTCTATTTCTCTCAAATTCGTGGTTGTTCTTTCATTCCCTACAAATTTGCTGTCTGTGAGCAATTTAACTAAAGGCTATGTTTGACAACTCGGTTGCAGGCCGTTCCGACGGGGCTGAGCCGAAGGAGAGAGAAATAGGGTCGTCTTTTCCGGTGAAACGGAGCTCGCCTTTTTTCGGCTGAGAACTGGCTCGGTGGCACGCCGGGGAGGAGTGAGAACCTGCACGCTGTTGACCCAAACGGCCGGCGGGGACTTGCACGCTTGTGCTCCCAGGACCAACGTGGAAAAGGGCGGTTCACTCTTGTTCAAAACGGTCGGCGGGGAAGGGAGGGTGCGCCGGTGTCCCAAATACCTTTTCTCCGGCTTGGCTCCGCCGACCTTGTGAGCTGGTGCGACACTTTTATTCCCATACAACGCTCCTCCGACCCGTTCCAGCCCATCGTCGTGAGCTGGTGCTCACTTTTTATTCCAAACGCCGCGAGTCCGGATCGTCCCCGCCAGAACGGTGCCCTGCTAGGTTGTCAAACAGAGCCCAAACAGCTTAACTGTTCTATCACCTTTTTTCTTCTCATTGTATTTTCCAGGATCTGGCGAGTAGGAAGACGATTGGTGGTGGACATGAGTCTGGTGGCGTGTATGTCATGAACATCGATCATGCTTTTGGTGCACAGAAGTCTACCAATCCTGATCCGTTTATGTTGTAACATAAGAGATTTGAGCATGCTAGCTTGAAGACCCTAAAATCTATCTTTCTGTAGTTTCCTGATGTTACTAAATTTATCTTTAATTGTCAATCTTGTGAATTTGCTAAACACTGTAGAGCCAACTTTGCTCCTAGCTGGAGTCGAAGTGTGAGGTATTTTGATTTGGGCTCCATTTGGGGGGACTTATTTTCACCGGTCAAGCGGTCATGAGTCCCGGTTCATGCAGTCATGACCGCTTGACCGATGAAAATAAGTCCTCCCAAACGAAGCCTTAATACATTCTGATGTCTGGACATCTTCTATTTGTTCTGTGAATGGATTTTAATATTTTGTTTTCTTCATTGATGATTAATCACACTTTACTTCGGTGTACCTTATGATAAGGAAAAATGAGGTATCTGGAATATTTTAACTATTTTATCATCATTTGCAGACTCAGTTTGAAGCTAAGATTAAAATTCTTAGGAGTGATAATGGAGGCGAATACACCAGTAGTGATCTTCAGAGATTCTTGGGAGATCATGACATTATTTTTCAAACTTCCTGCCCTGGGACCCCTCAGCGGAATGGGGTGGTCGAAAGGAAGAGCTGTCATATCGTTGAGACTACTCGTTGCTTGTTGCAAGAGATGCACGTTCCTAAGGGACTGGGATGAAGGTGTACTCACATCCATCTACTTAATTAATTAGATGACCACTGACACTTTGGAGGGAAAGTACCCCACTATCCCCTAAAACTTCTTTGCCCAAATATGCCATTATTCAATCTCCCTCCTAAGATATTCGGATGCTTTGCATTTGTTCATATTGTGGGGCCCATAAAAATGAATTAGACCCTCAAGCGATAAAATGTGTTTTTGTTGGATATACAACCAACCAAAAGGGGTATAAGTGTTACTCTCCAGCTTTCTGGAGAAGGTTTATATCAAAAAATGTTACCTTCTTTGAACACACTCCTTATTACTCCGATGAGGGCAAAATTGTTACATATCAGGAGAAGTATAAAGAGAAGAGCTATATGATGCCACCACTATCTGTGCTAGTAAATGTGCTTACTCCGTGTAGCGTCGATATTTTAGTTAGAAAGGAAGTTCCCACTAATGACCTACATGTTTATAAAAGAAGGAAGAATTTTCAAGTCTACTAGAGAAGACAACAAAAATATTGGGCAAGAATGTCATACTCATGCTCTACCATTCACCACCATTCCGCCAGATCCAAACACCATCATCACTTAGGAGACCACATCTGTTCTCCAAATTTATTGTGGTCGTACTAGATATCTTATTGATAAATATGTTGGGTATCACTCTATCTCCCATTCTTTGAAAGCTTATCTTGCATCTATGTCTTATATTTTTATTCCTAACAGTTTTTCAGAAGCTAGCTTGAATTCTCACTGAATCAAGGCAATGAAAGAGATGGATGCTCTCCAACTCCAACAGACTTGGGAAATTGTCCCTATCCCACATCGGCGTCACCAGTTGGGTGCAAATGGATATATACTATTAAATTTCTTCTAGATGAAACCCTTGATGGATATAAAGCTAGATTGGTAGCAAAAGGCTTCCCTCGGGTCGATGAAGTTGATTTTCAAGAGACCTTTGCTCCCGCTGCTAAACTGAATTCCGTTATAATATTGTTGTCTATTGCGGCTCATAAGTCTTAGCCTTTGCACCAGCTTGATGTAAAAAATGTCTTTCTCCACGGTGAATTGGAGGAAGAAATCTATATGACTCCTCCACCAGGCATGGATGTTCCTAAAGGACATTGAGTGTCGTCTTAAGAAAGCCTTGTATGGTCTCAAATAGTCTCCTCATGTCTGTTTTGTCAAGCTAAGTGAAAAACTCCTGAATCTAAATTTCTCTCCTTGTACGTCTGATCACTCGGTCTTTGTCTACTGAAATGAGAAATGTACCACTATCCTCATAGTTTATGTGGATGATGATATCATTATTACAGGAACTGATGATCATCACATTACTCTTGTAAAAGGGGAATTGACATTTGCCTTTGAAATCGAGGATTTGGATCTTCTTCGATACTTTCTTGGGATTGAGATTGCTCGATCTGCCTGAAAGATTATGATCTCCCAGCTCAAATACGTCTCAGGTCTTGTCAGTAACATTGGATATTTGAGAGTCAAACCTGTGGATAGTCCTGTGGACCATGATTATGACATTCACAAGGAGACTTCTTCAGCTCTTGAGAGGAAGTTAGAGTTTCAACGCATCATGGGAAAGTTGATTTATCTGATTATTACCAAACCTGATATCTTCTTTGTTGTTGGTTTAGTTAGTCAATTCATGCACAATCATAAAGTTCATCACTATCAAACGATTCTTCGAATTCTTAAATGCTTAAAAAGGACCCCGAAAAAGGCATTATCTATCAAGATCATGACCACCTGATGCAGTGCTAAGGTCAACTCGGGGCGAACCCTCTAAATGCAACCATAAACGGTGAAGTGTAATGTAGTGCAATAGTGATCCGCTAAAATTACAATAAGTAATTAATTATTATAGAAATTAACGAAGGCATGCGTAGTTTCAAATTGTTAATTAAGGGGAAACGATTATCAACTTTAATTCAACAGAGGCACAATTACTATTATGCGTGCACACAGAATAAACCCCATAAGTAGTACAACAAATGAACTAATAGCACATTAACACAAAAATCCACTACAATATGAGCGTCGAATAAAACAATGATAGAGAATAAGACTATATATCACAAATCACAGGTGCGAGCGACAATGATGATGGGTGTAGAAGGCATCCTGGGTCGCTGCAACGTGAGGGCAGTCTGATTTGAAGTGGGATCCATGACAAGGGAGTAGGGGGGGGGATCAGTCAGCCATTTTCTGGGTGGAGGAGAGGCAGATGGTTGGGTGGAGATGTCAGGGGCTCTTCTTTAAGGAGGAGGGGAGGAGAAAGGTAGGGTGGGGATATTGGGGCTTTGCTTCAAGGAAGAGGGGAGGCGGAAGGTTGGGTGGATAAATCGGGGGTTCTGCTTCAAGGAGGAGGGGAGGCAACTGACTGAGTGGAGTCAACGAGGTGGGGTAACAGAAAAGAGAGGAACGGGAGGGAGAGAAGGAGGCGTGAATTGGAAATGATGGAGGCCGACGGGTTTTGACTGGCGCTGGACGACTGGGATGAGAAAGGGGAAGAGCGTCATGGGAGGGTGAACGCGGGGAAGCAGGGAGCAGATGGAGTCATGGGAGAGGAGGGTTGTCCGTTCCTGGAGTCGCATTAGGAGAAGAAGAAGACCGAACGACATCTCACCAGCGAGAAGAAGACCTAATGGCGTCGCACTAGGAGAATCTTCCGCAGGCGTCTCACCAACGAGAAGAAGAAGACCGAGCGGTTGCAGACTATGCGCCAACCTTCGATCCTCTCACATAAGCCGCCGTCTGTCTTTTAAAAGACCTAAAATAACTGTTTTACAAAAATGAAATCAAACCACCCGAATCAGATGACTCAGACTGTCTGGGCCGATCAGGGGCTAAATACATCTCGAAATAAAAAGAGTAAAATATAAAAGTGACTCAGATTGAACATCCAGACGCAACCACGGACTGTGATCGTTCGTCCGGGCAGCGGATCACCGCCTCCTGCGGGAATACACGCGTGTCGGTCGTGGCGCGCCGTCACTACCTTAAGGCCCACAGGTGCTGCGACTATGAGTGAATATTCTATCTTTGTTGGTGACAATCTTATTTCTCGGAGAAGCAAGAAACAAAATATGGTTGTTCGTTACTTCACTGAAGCGGAATATTGTGTCATTATCGTCACAACATATGAACTGATTTGGGTTAAATCTATCTTGGGAGAAATGTGTTTCCCAGTTCTTGAGGCCATGCACCTTCACTATGATAATCAAGCTGCGATTCATATCGCTAGCAATCTTGTCTTCCATGAGAGGACAAAACACATTGAAATCGATTGTCATTTCGTGTGGGACAAAATTCGGGATCAAACTATTACTATGGTGTTTGTGCCATCTGAAGATCAACTTGCTGACATACTCACCAAAGCTGTCTCTGGTGAATCTCTTCATTCATATTCCCTTGGGCTTGGGATGCTTATGGTGTTAGCTTGAGAGGGGGGGGGGGGGTTAAATAAAACTAACCAAGACTCACCGGGCGGTGACATCTCAAAGAGTGGCTGAAAGAGCTTAAATTGTTTTAACCCGTTGGTGATCGTAACGGTGATGAAACCCTAAAGGTACGCCTCTTCTCTCGCGACACATTCCATTAGTTTGCTCAAGCAACCCAGGCCTCGTATGATGAAACATTGCTTTTTTGTTTTCAATTGTATATTTCCAAAATTAATTTTGAGTTCTTGAATTTTCGTCAGTTCAGCTCTATCAACTTAAAAGCATTTATCCAAGACTTAAGCATAATTTAGCAAGTATTTATAATTGTTTGTGAATAAAATATAGTTAATTTCTTTAAAAAAATGACACAATTGTACGTTTCTAAGGTCAACCCAATACTGGAAGAGGAGACCCTGTTGCCATCCCGCCTGGGTACCTGAATACACTAGCATACTCCACACAATTCCAAGTGAAATGTAATTCAACGGATAATCGTAGAACTCTTGTGCACTCGCGACGTAATCCATGCCAGATCATCAATGCCTTCCTCTTTGAACTCTGCCATTATCAATCTCCTAAACCTAGACATTGCCAAGGATCTCACACAATGCCTCCCGACATCATGGACTCAAAATATTCTTGCCAACCAACTGAATATTGTGATTTTGTGCTGACATATCCCAATAGTTGTATTGTTCGGGTTGAGCAATTCTTCAAACTCAAATTATAACCGAATGCTAAAAGGCTACCATTGGCGATGATCTACTAAGAAAGATCCCTGTCCATTGGATGCGGTGGCTTCTCTAAACATTTTTAAGGTAAAATTTGATTCATCTCCATGCCACCTGACAAGACAGAAATGGCTTCGAACTTCCATGCGTAGTTCAGCAATTCCATCTTTAATGCATGTATCAATGAATTTATCTAGCTTGCCACTCACGTGCTCTTGCTATCCACAACTCATTATTTGGGCTATTTACTCTGTTCTCAACTCATGCGTGCCTTCACAGACAAAATCCCTCCAACTCGACACAATCTATGCACGTTGCCATTTAATAGGATAATAATTCAGTATTGTGTTAGCTACTTGATGTAACCTGGAATATACCATTTTGGTATTAATGTGTATTTGCGGTCAATTGAAATACATGCGAGTTGACCTGTCAGATAACAAAATGAGAGAGTTAAGCAAAAGTCGCATACTGCGTGCATAAGGACTTAGCATTCAAACATAATCAACGCCAAATTGAGATTCTTCCACATGCAAGAAGTATAATAAAACAACATGATATTTTTTTAATTACTGGCATACATGTAAAGAGATAATAAAGGCAAGCAAACTCTAAAGTTAATAACCAAATAAAACTAATCATATCATTATACTAGCATAACACGAATGAGGAATACCACAGTATCATGAATGTTGTGTTGAAATCCGCAAATAGCGTCTGGATTCTCTGGATATGGAGGGATTGGGCAGCGGGGATCAGGTATGGTTGTTGGCAAAGAAATTAGGCTCCAATAGAACCTCTGGGAAGGGGCAGGGGGAGGTCAGACTAGTGATTTAATCTATATTGTGGTTGTTCGGACGTAAAGAAGGTGGGAGGTGATCAATCAGATAAGAGGGTCTCCTGAAGATGGGGAAGTCTGTAAGGTCTTGGGCGGCGTAAAACAAGGAATTGAAGGTAACTGAAGATGCTGACAGTGTTGTGGACGAGGAAACATGAGGCGTCGGGCTACGACTCAGCAGAATAGGTTGTGATCGACGGAGAAGTGGTCATCTGGGTCCGCGAGTCCCCTGACGGTGGTGTAGAGGTTAGATTGGAAGCTTGGGAGCAAAATCAGGAGAAGATGGAGGGCCGACTGGCTTATCGAGCAAACATGGAAGGTCTCCTTGTTCTTGATTATTCCTAAACTACCAAATAGGCGAAGGGGCCTGTCATTTTAGTAAGAGTATTAGAAATATATAAAAAAATAATAATCAATAGAGGCTTTAATAAGTAATAAAATATGAGAATTCCAACAGTTTAATGTATATTTTGATATTACAATATGGGAGTAAGTGATGTGATTTAAAATTTAGGGCTGTAGTTTTAAAATATAAAGAGCGATCTCTTTTAAATAAATGCGGCACATGGGAACTTCGCGGTCTATTTTTAACGAATAACGACCTAGGCGTCGCTCGCGAACGAAAGGCTACCGTTCGAACGTAATAACATCACAAGTCATAATTCCACGGGTGGGGAAATACGGTGGCGGACATCCTTGGATATAAAAGACGATAATGAGGAGATGAAATTAACTAGGGGCAAGCTCATCATAATTACTATTCATTTAAATAATTTAAGCCCAAATGACCAGTGAATGCAAGCGGGGAGATCAGGAGGTATACCACTGGGGAAGAGGCCGCTGGAGGCTACAGGAAGGATCGGCTTGGGCTCGGGTCAGCCCAGAGTACACTGGGAAGAAAGGCAGAAGAAGGCCAACAGAAAAACTAATTGGGGCTCCTACGGAAGCAATCAGCTCAGGAACAAAGATTGGGCCTGGCTGGAAGGAAGAAGAACGTCGGAGACTCGCTGAAACTGCCAGAGGACGGTGCAGGAGGGGTCGCTAGAACCTAGAAGAAGTTCTGGCATCCTCGACAGTGGCATACAGGGCTGGCGGGAGAGGGAATGGAGGCGTCGAGGGTTTCCGTCGAACAGGATGTGCGGAATGTTGCGGTGGCTTCAGGCGGTTGCTCAACTGTTAGAGGCGGCGGCTTGGGGAGTTACCGACGAACAGGAAGCGAAGGTCAGGTGGTGTTAGGGCCAACACTTCCTTCTAAAGTCAGAGAGTAATCTCGTCTTCGGAAGGGGTTTTGTCCAGACTCCCCGAAATAATAAGATAGGAGTTGTTTTTATAAGAGGAATTAGGGTTTTCTTGATAGGAATTGCAGGCTTTAACATTTGGAGTGGGCCTTTGAGTGGGATGGCAGATCACAACAGAGTCAGGCTTAACATGAAAGGGAAGGGGGGTTGATAATTATACAGGAGGGTATGTTCATAGGAAATTCCCCCATTTACAATAATCAAGATATATTTTTAATTTTTTTAAAATAGTTAATTAGATAAGCTTGCCCTAATTAACCTATCCCTAAATTACCAGACCTATGCATTTAAGTTCTCGTTGGTCGGTCACCCCAACGAGCCAAACCAAATTGCGCGAACAATATGCGCTATACAAAATACACCCAAGCACTCATAACATGCACGATACAATTCGACGCTACAAAACAAGCAAAATAATGCGCAAAAGCGTGCGCTACAAAAATAAAAAAAAACATGTGCGATAATAATAATAATAACAAAGCGACTTGGGTTGCATCAATTCTCCCGGGGTTGAAAGAGCTCGACCCCGACGAGACTCGATGCGACCTGCAAGTAGAAAATCAAACTGTCGCTCAGAGAAATGCTGTAAAATGCCCTACGGAAATTGTCTCTGCGACTCCGAACCTGGAGATAACCTCTCATCCCTGAAAGAGACAGGAAACTAACCTCCTTTGGAAAATTATATTCCCGGTTGATGAAATCAACCATGGGATTATAAGGGGTCCCAAATAAACTCGCAAACCATTAGTCAAAAGTTCATGCCAAATATTTAAATAAACAGTAACTATTAGAGCTTTCAGAGGATGACAGGGGCGGTGTGTGGGGAAAACATGCGGCAGGAGGGAGAATGGGAAGCAAGTGGAATCAACCCGTGGAATCAGTAACTCATAACGCAACGTACGCTCGCTCGATAGATTCCTACGAACGTCCGCTAGACCTAGATCGACTATCGCTTTGATTTCACTCGATGCAGTTCCACTCGAGTCGCAAAATTTTAAAAAGACCTCAATTTTATTATGTAAAATTTTCCTTAAAAATCCCTTGAAACCAGTGTTCCTATGAGGAGTAAAAAATATAAGTATTGTTTTGACTCCCTCAAGACTGCAAAACCTAGAAGTTTCAGACCTCGAATGATAGTGAGGTGGTGGTACAACATACTTGCCTACAACTAAAGAGAAGTGATGCAGACTAAATGCGTGCTCGTCGAATACGAATTCGATGAAAGGTTGTGCCTCTAAGGTCACTAGCGAGTTGTCACAAAGCTTAATTGTTGCAGCCTCACGAGATTGGGGCAGCAGTGGGCTAAGAAAATCAAGACATATGACAAACGAGTTTATGTCTCCTAAGTTGAAGACCTCATCACTAGCCAACTCCTTCTCGGGGAGAAGAGAGAGCGGTGATGTGTCATCCGAGGGGAGAAACACGCCACTAATAAGTTCTTCTGAAAGCGGGTGATCAGAAAATAACTCAGTTGCTAAAATAGGTGTTGTCCCAGAGGTAAGTGGTTCCAAGATTTTAGCTAGCGTGAAAAAGTGGGATGAAGCTCTTCTTCCTGGAGTAGGGGCTCGGGAAGAAACTCCTCGATCGAAGGAGGTGCTATAACGAAGACAGGTGGAGTCACGATTTCAGTCAGGGTGATAAAAATAGGAGAAAGCTCTTCTTCCTTGAGCAGGGGCTCGGGAAGATTCTCCTTGACTGAAGTGAGTGTCACGGTAGGGGTGGGTGGGACCCAAGCGCTCGTCGGGAAACTGACGAGGTGTGGAGGAGGACTATCAAAACAGCTAACCTCGAGTTCCACTATGTAAAATGAAGTGGGGAGGTAAGCAGTAGCAGCATAATGCTTGTGCATTGTCACCTCTAGGTTGTGAACAAAGGTACACAACCCCCTCAGAATCTGCTTGCGGTCTGCGGTGACACACTCAACATCTTTCCGCAAAGCTTTAATACGCGCATCTAAATCATCCATTTTTTTGTAAAATCTTAAACTTAGAATTTTGAAAACGACCGACGCTCGACTATCCCACGATAGGAGCGAGTTATCCCAGCAGACACATTAAATTGATGTGATCTAAAATCTAGGACTGTAGTTTTAAAATATAAAAGAGCGATCTCTTTAAAATAAATGCGGTGCACGGGAACTTCCCGGGTTTTTTCTAACGAATAACGACCTAGGCGTCGCTCGCGAACGAAATTCTATCGCCCGAACGTAATAACATCACAAGTCATAATTCCACGAGCGGGGAAATACGGTGGCGGACATCTATGTATATAAAAGACGATAATGAGGAGATGAAATTAATTAGGGCAAGCTCATCATAATTACTATTCATTTAAATAATTTAAGCACATATGAATAGTGAATGCAAGCAGGATGCAAGTGGGGAGATCGGGAGGTATACCACCGGGGAAGAGGCCGCGACAGGTTGACTCTCCGCAAGAGGCCGAGATGAATGAAGGTCTTCAAAGTGCTGGAGGCTCTAGGAAGGATCTGCTTGGGCCCAGGTCAGCCTGGAATACACTGGGAAGAAAGGAATCTGGCAGAAGAAGGCCAGCAAAAAAACTGATTGGGGATCCGGCGGAAGCAACCGGCTCAGGAACAAAGGTTGCGCCCGACTGGAAGGAAGAAGAACGTCGGAGACTCGTTGAAACTGCTGGAGGACGGTGTCGGAGGGGTCACTGGAACCTAGAAGAAGTTCTGGCGTCCTCTAAGGTGGCAGGAGGGGCTCGCGGGAGAGGGAATGGAGGCGTCAGGGGTTTCCGTCGAACTGGAAGTGTGTGAATGTTGTGGTGGCTTCATGCGGTTGCTCAACTGTTGGAGGCGGCGGCTGTTATGGGCCTTCCAATGTTGGCCGAAGGAGAGGTCGACGGAGATGATCGGAGTGGCCAGTTGTAGAGATGAGGGGTGATGGAGATGGTGGCGGGATACTACGGAGCCGTGACCGCGGCTGCCTAAGCGGGGTTGCTCGTCGGAGGAGAGAGCCACCAAGATCTCACAATAGAAGATGAGAATTAGAATACTTTTCTTCCTTCCTTCCACATACACTATCCTTGCCTTTATATAGGCTTACAACTTATAAAAGGACAAACACTCATGATGGAACCTAAAACTAGACTCGGGGCTCGAGGCTCCCACTTAACGATAAATAATAATAACAACATCCAACTCATACTCCTAACACAACAAACTCATAACACATAACCAACACATAACACCGACACCTAACATCTCATCCGTGCCCCAAAAAGAGTTTGCCCGCAAACTCTAGCCGATGCCTTCGTCGTCAGAGTCTTCGACATGTAGGTAGAAGAGTCGGGTGCACCTGTGACCGCGAGTGTACTGCTCGTCGCAGTTAAAACATAATCCTTGTGCGCGGCGCTGCAGCATCTCAGCCCGAGATAAGCGGCGGACCTGTGGTGCTGGAGGACCCTCGCATCGAGCCTGTGGAACAATGTCGGTAGCAGGTGGATATGCCTCTTGGGATAGCTGGGGACGACGATCACAGAGCCGGGCCAGACTCATAGCCGTCACTAAGTCCGGAGGAGCCTCAAACTCAACATCCAGCCGCAGCCGTTCGCGAAGTCCTGCGGTGAAAATGTTGACCTGCATATCTGGGGCAAGAGGGACATGCGCTAAGAGGAGCTGAAATTGTTCCATGTACTCATCGATGGTACCCGTTTGTCATAGAGTTGTGAGTGCGCCGAGGGGATTGCTGCGAATAGGAGGTCCGAAACGCAAGTTGCAGAGCCGCTTGAAGTCGTCCCAAATTAGATGCGGCCGGTCGGTGAGAAGTCGAGAGGCCCATAAAACAACGGAGTCGAGCATATGGAAAGAGGCGAGATGGATTTGATCTGTTGCCGGAGTTTGTTGGTGACCGAAGAATTGTTCACACTTGGTCAGCCAACTCAATGGATCACTTTTCCCATCATAGGTTGGAAACTCTAATCTGGTATTGCGCGGCACAATTGCAGCGTCGGGGCGCGCGAGTACCAATGGTGGGGGTTCGTGGACGGTCAGGGGCGGTGGGACATTGCGGAGAAGTGGTTGTGCCTGACTGCTGCTTGCATGGTCATGTGGTGGGGCGGTTGACAGATCATCGATGCGCTTGGCGAGCGCAGCAATGGCCGCCTGATGACGGTCCGCGAGAGCAGTGTGCGCCGCCTGTTGTGTCATGAGGTCATGGAGCATGGACATAATCTGATTGAGTTGTTCCGAGGAGTCGCCCATAGTGCGGGATGAAGAGCGAGAAGAGGATCGGGTGACCCGGTGGTCGGAGTGCGCCGATTCGGAGGACTGAGAGTGGCCGCGAGAGCCGCGGTGGCGCCCAATATTGATAGCAAGGAGATGGGCCCACAATTAATTAAAAATAAGGCTTGGAATGGTCGGCCGACTGTCTAGTGGGAGAGTGGAGTTGGGGTGGGAAGAAAAATTAAAAGAGGATTTGAAGTGGGGTCCACGGTGGTGTAGGAAAAATACTTAATGTCCTGGATTAGGATGAAAAGGAGGCAGCAGAGCTCGCGGGATGTCTGGGGCAGCGGGAGCAGAGACGCGCAGGGCTCGAGGAGGCGCTGCTGCGCGGGGCTCAAGGAAGTCGTGGTCTGCAGCGACGAAGCAGGGGAGGGGCTCGAAACTGTTGCGGTGTGCGGTGGCTGCACAGAGAGCTGGCCGACGATGCGTGACGATGACGATGCCAGACGATGCGTGATAGAGGGAGCAACGAGGACAGACGATGAAGATGCCCGATGTTGCGTGATGGAGGGCTCGGCGATGCCAGGCGATGAGGAGCGGCTGGATGCCGGAGTTGGGGGAGGCGTCGACTGTGCTGGACAGGGAGTAGAGGCGGCGTGCTAGCTGGAACGCGGGCTGGAGGAGCGTGGTTCAGCGATGGGGTGGACGCACAGTGCGGGAGGTGCGTGCGCTGGAGCTCGGGCTGGAGAAAACAGAGGGAAGGCGTGCCGAAGAGGATCATTGGGCTCTGATACCAAGTTGTTATGGGCCTTCCAATGTTGGCCGAAGGAGAGGTCGACGGAGATGATCGGAGTGGCCAGTTGTAGAGATGAGGGGTGATGGAGATGGTGGCGGGATACTACGGAGCCGTGATCGCGGCTGCCTAAGCGGGGTTGCTCGTCGGAGGAGAGAGCCACCAAGATCTCACAATAGAAGATGAGAATTAGAATACTTTTCTTCCTTCCTTCCACATACACTATCCTTGCCTTTATATAGGCTTACAACTTATAAAAGGACAAACACTCATGATGGAACCTAAAACTAGACTCGGGGCTCGAGGCTCCCACTTAACGATAAATAATAATAACAACATCCAACTCATACTCCTAACACAACAAACTCACAACACATAACCAACACATAACACCGACACCTAACAGCGGCTTGGGGAGTTACCGACGAACAGGAAGCGAAGGTCAGGAGGTGTTAGGGCCGACACTTCCTTTCGAAGTCAGAGAGGTAATCTCGTCTTCAGAAGGGGTTTTGTCCAGGCTCCCTGAGAAAATAAGATAGTTGTTTTTATAGGAGGAATTAGAGTTTTCTTGATAGAAATTGCAGGCTTTAACATTTGGAGTGGGCTGGCAGATCACAACAGAGTCGGGCTTAACATGAAAGAGAAGGGGAGTTGATAATTATACAGGAGGGTATGTTCATAGGAAATTCCCCCATTTACAATAATCAAGATATATATATATATATATTTTAAAATAGTTAATTAGATAAGTTTGCCCTAATCAACCTATCCTAAATTACCGGACCTATGTATTTAAGGTTTCGTTGGCCGGTCACACCAATGAGCCAAACAAAATTGCGTGAACAATATGCGCGATACAAAATACATTCAAACGCTTATAACATGTGCGATACAACTCGACGCTACAAAACAAACCAAAAAATGCGCGAAAGCGTGCACTACAAAAATAAAAAACATGTGCGATAATAATAATAATAACGAAGCGATGCCGGTTGTATCAGTAAGTATCAAAATCAATGTAGATTTTGAAATTCTCTCAATAGTGTAATTCCAAATATGTAAAATTGGATGTCTCCTTTTAAATATTTTTTTATTTCTTTGATTACTTAATATATATTTAAAACATCTCTCTCTTTTGATTACTTAGGTTGCGTTTGGCACGGTGACGGCGGTCATAAATGTATGGGTTAAACCGTCATTCGTTAAGGATCACCTAACAAACATCATCCGTTAGAACATAAAAGTTGATGAAGCTCCTTAGGTGGGCATTAACGAATGACAATTTAACCCCCATGGTCATGACCGCCACCACCGTGCCAAACGGAGCCTTAATGAATAGTCAATTCTTGTTTACCCTAATTATCATGTTATCTAATTTGATGATCTTTTATTCGGAGTCTTATTGAACGATCACCCCAATAGGTTGTAACAATGAGTGTTAGCGATGTGTGTGATACAAAACAAACTAGTACGTGCGCAAACATAGACACCAACATTCACAATAAATAAATAATAAATAACAACATGCACACGATTAAGAAATAAATGTGCGATACATATTCACGTATACAAATAAAGTAACCGTGCGATTTTGCGACGCAGGTTGCATCACCACTCCATGAGGAAAACACCCCAATCTCTCCTCCATAACCGCCCTTCTTCCTTCCCATGAAAATCAACCCCACTACCCAACCCTAGGGACCTCCCCACTGCTTATTTATCACTCAAATATTAACACTCACAAAACCACCATCTCAAGCACGCACAAAACCACCATCTCAAGCATGTACAAAACCACCATCTCAAGCATGTACAAAACCACAACAACAATGTTTTTCCCATAACAGATTTCGACCTTTGAGCAAGTTCAAATGAATGTACTCGCCACGGCATGAGTGTCCCTATAAATGCATCATAATGATTATCATTTGATACAACTTGATTTGTTGGATTATCTTTCAATAGACAATCAATCCTTTTAAACTCAAAGAGCATAAATCGCAATTTCTGGGAAAAATGTCTGTAGTTATCGGGCTTTAGGTGAAATTTATGGTGGTCATTGATGATTTTTCCTCTTTGTATAGAAAGTCTGGAAATCGAACATTTTAGTTAGAAATGAAACCATATGAATTTTTTGTTCTTTTTGCTTGGGAGATGCATTTACTTATTTCTTACTTCTTGGTCAGCAGCGTGAAGTTTTGAGTTTGAACAAGGGACAAAGAGAACATTTTTGTACGCTATTGCACACAATAGTGACAAGAAGACTCGAGCTTTGCACGCATGTTAGCACAATTTCAACCACAAAATTTTACTTATTCATATAAAAGGGAAATCCTTGGTTATAAGTTAAGGGCAGAGCATAGTAAAAAACAAGAGTATTTTAATATTTTCTGATTTTAACTATAAAAATTTATTTTAATTTTTTTTAATAATTATAGATGATTTGTTTATCAAAATTTTCGTAACACATCTTAAAATTTGCTTTAAGTTTTGGAATAATAATCAAGGCATCAAAATAAATGATATCATTGAAACCAACATAACTGAGGGTTCGTTTAGTAGAGCAGTAGCGGTCATGAACATGGTGGTTATAAACTGTCATTCACGACCTCGCCTAAGGAACTCCATCCTTTTTATATTCAAAATTAGTATTATTTCTTGGTGGCGATCATAATCGTTGTCATGTAAAACACATTGTATGACGGTGGCATATTTGTCCAAACTCACCAGAGCAAAAACACAGAACCAAACGGACCCTGAAACTTATGGAATGGGAACAAACATCCTAATCTGATTTTAGAAACTTGTTAGGTACATTTGTTGGTTGAAACCATAAAAATGTGGCGACAAATCATGATCTTTTTCAGGTTCAAAGTGCCAATTCTCTGTGGAACTATTTTTTTTGTAGCCGTACTTGTTATTTATCATATTTAGCTCAAACATTATCTGATATATTTTACCAGCGGTGCTACTCTGATTTTCTGCATTTATTTTATATGTACATATTACCTGATATCACATGTGCCAAATTGCAGGATACCTTGGAATGGCAAACAGGATATTTTGATTGACAGGTGATTATTAGACTTGGATATTCATTATCACATGGATTGCTCTTTATTTAGCTCAGGATCACCTCTTCCTTGGCAGGTTTGATGGTCGCGCACTTTTGGATTTTATACGAGATCCGAGCTCTCGACCTTTTCGAGTTGACGAGAAGTCCGAAGAAGAAGAAGAAGTTGAAGAGTTTGTTAATTTTGAGCGTTACCGGGATTTAATTAAGCATCGACGTAGAGGATGTCGGTACTTTTTTTAATATTTGTTTCTCTATTGTAGCACTTCACTTTTTTTTTGGTGCTAGTATTCATTTTTGTCGGAAATATTTGCATCATTTGACAACTTATGGTTTCTTCTATGGTATTTTGAATGTCTTTTGATTTTGATTTTGTTCACTGTGTTTTTATGTGGTTGGCAACATTATACCTTTCAACAGACACTGATGATGACGCTTTGAGACACGTTTGTGAAGAGTTGGAAGCGAAGTCTACTCCTTCCTTTACCTTAGAAAGGTTTACTCTCATCCTTCAAAGTTATTTCACTGACTCTCATCCTTCATGTTTCATCATATTCATTTTGTTTTCAATGATCAAAATCCATTTTCTTGGCAATTACTTTGGCATGTGATTGCTTGCTAGTGAAATGAACCGAGTTTTTTTGGTGGAAAAAGAAAATTTGCATCGACCTTAATTGGATTAAACCTCCTCTTGGTTTACCATGTACATGCTTGATTATGAAAGATTAATAAGTTTTTCTCATTGCTTTAAAGTTCATGTTGTAGAGACATGATTAATGTTTATTCTAATAACTGTCATTCTTATAGGCCACACGCATCACAATCGACAGCAGGCAAAGGTTCTTATTCACAGGTAGGATTTTCTTACAAAGGAGATGGTAATGAGGAATCCAATGCCATGGATAGCGATGAAGAAGATGAAGATGAGGAGGACGATGATGATAAAGATATTAGTAGTGATGACAGCAACGATGAAGGAATGGAGTTGATTGCAAAAGATTTTGGTATCAAGAGGTATAATTGGCTTGTTTATATGGACCAAAAAGCCAAGGAGGAGGAGAAAAGACAAAAAGAAGTAATAAGAGGGGATCCATCTATTGTAAGTTCTCTAGTGGTTTTAAATATCTTCCAGATAGTTTTATATTTGCAATGCTTAATGATTTGTGTACTAAGCACAAGAGCTCTGAAATTTATAGAGAAAATTAAGCCGGAAGGAAAGAAGGAAGGCTTCTCAGATGGAAAGGGAAAAGGAGAGAGAAGCATCACGAATTCTAGGAAGAGCACCTTATAATGACCCTTATAGGTACAGTTCTTAGAAATATCCTTTTATGTTTGAGAAGAAAGACTTAAAAATGATCCCTACTATTTAGGGTATACTGTTTTTATTCTAATATGTTCCTTAAATTTATCTTATACGTAAGCTATTATGGTCCCTCCTTAAGTTAAATTGTAAAAAACGAGCCAAAAAAACAAGTTCAAGAATATCCCTTGTTTCTCCAATAAGGAACCTCAAAATGGTCGCATTTTAATGCCTAGACCATAGCGGCGAAAAAAAATTTTAGTGTCAAATTTAGCCAGTGGCCTATTTTTGACAATTTTGTCCTTTATGGTTCAGCAAAGATAATGACTTGGAATGAAACTATAAGGCATTATTGAGATTATGACTAAATATAGGGCACAATGGCAACAAAGGATTCATATAGCCGACCCGTCTATAGTGGGATAAAGGCTTGAGTGTTGTTGTTGCATGGTTCAACAAAGATACTTGGTTTATCTGCCATTTATTTGAAAATCAATTTTTTTATTGTTAAGTTTCCCAATTGCCTACTGCAGGGAGACACGCCGAAGTCCCACATATGAAGCTTATCCACATTCGAGAAGGTACACTACAACAGTATCATGGTGATGAATATTACTGAATATTATATCATCCTAACTCTCATCGGTGTTATTTCGTTTGGTCGTTTGGCAGATCGAGGTCCAGGTCGCGTTCACCGTCATACTCAAGGAGACACGACCGCGGAGCACATTCAGACAATGGTCATAGAAGCAAAGCAAAGCCTCCAAAAATTGAGTACATTACTGAGTTTGGGGGCTCCGCAGACACGAATGATAGAAAACTCGGAGCAATTTCTCCACCATCATCCCCATTACAAGATGATATACAGAACCGGTCGGAGCACTCGACCTCTTAAATAATTGCAAAGATAGATTGGGCCATGTTTACTCTGCTACAAGCTTATTCTGGTGGTGGTGTTTTCTTAGAGACTAGTATACTGAACTATGGCGATAGTCATAGCCTAGGATTTAGGGCATAATTGGTGTTTGTTTGTATAGTTCTCTTACTTCTCTCCATAGACATTATTTGCGTAGTAGGCCAGGGGAAGGTCATTGGGGTAGGTTGACAGAGCTTTAGAAACTGTTAGTCGATTATGGTGTTGATCGTCTATGATAGTCCCAAATGTTGCCTATGTTCATGTCTCTGATATCTGATACTCTTGCAGGTTGCCGGGCAGTCGTATACTAGAAGCACTTCATGTTGATCCTGCATCAGCTCTCTCTGTGGAGAACGATAAGAATACTAAGGTTTTTAGAAATACCAGGTATTCAATTGTTTTCTCCCTCTGCAATTTTCCATTCGATCGATATATTTCTAAACTCATAGCCACGCACTGTTTAAATTAGTCTGATTTAGTAGAGAGAGCAAACATCCCAACGCAAGACGAATGTATAGGTGGCGCACAAATGATGCTGTTACGGGCCTACTTCCGTAACAGCGGTAACTCGCCGGAGTAGTGGTCGGAGGCAAAGATGATGACGGTAGTGGGGGATACCGTGGAGCCGGAGCCGCGGCTGCCTAGGCGGGGTTGCTCGTTGGTGGAGAGAGCCATCGAGATCTCACAACAAGAGACAAGAACTAGACTTCATTCATTCATAATCTCATACAAGACACTAAGGGTCTTTTTATAGAACCCCTGGGTGGCACACCCGTAAATACATGAAAACATTAAAATATTAAAACACGACTTGACTCGATGCGGCATGACACGACATATAAGTTGACTTAAATGCATATGATAAAAAAATAGATAACCATTGGTTGAGTTGTAACCGATCTGTAACATCTCATCCGTCCTCCAAAAAGAGTTTGCCCTCAAACTCTATCTGACGCCCTCGTTGTCAGAGTCTTCGACGTGTAGGTAGAAAAGCCGGGTGCACCGGTGGCCGCGAGTGTACTGCTCGTCGCAATTAAAACATAGTCCTTGGGCGCGTCGTTGCAGCATCTCAGCCCGAGATAATCGGCGGACCAATGGAGTTGGAGGACCCTCAAGACGACTCTGTTGAATGATGTTGGTGGCAGGCGGGCAGGCCTCCTGTGCTAGATGGAGGCGACGATCGCAGAGCCGGACCGGACTCATAGCAGTTACTAAGTCTGGAGGGGCCTCAAACTCGACGTCCAGGCATAGGCGCTCACGAAGTCCAGCAGTGAAAATGTTGACTTGCATATCCGGGGCGAGGGGAACATGCGCCAAGAGAAGCTGAAATTGTTCCAGGTACTCGTCCACGGTCCCCGTTTGTCGTAGAGATGTGTGTTCGCCCAGGGGGTTGCTGCAGATAGGAGGACCGAAACGCAAGTTGCATAGGTGTTTGAAGTCGTCCCAGAGCAGATTCGGTCGGTCGGTGAGCAGTCGAGAGGCCCACAAAACAGCGGAGTCGAGCAGATGAAAAGATGCTAGATGGATCTGATCTGCTGCCGGAGTTTGTTGGTGGACGAAGAATTGCTCACACTTGGTGAGTCAGCTCAAGGGATCGCTTTTCCCATCATATGTTGGAAATTCCAACCGGGTGTAGCGTGGTACAATTGTTGCGTCGGGGTGTGCGAGGACTGGCGGCAGCGGCTCGTGGACGGTCAGGGTCGGCGGGGCAGTGCGGAGAAGTGGTTGTGCCTGACTGCTGCTGGCATGATCATCTGTCGGGGCGGTAGACAGATCATCGATGCGCTTGGAAAGCGCAATAATGGCCTTCTGTTGACGGTCTCCGAGAGCAGTGTGCGCAGCTTGTTGCGCTATGACGGGGAGCATGGTCAGAATCTGATTGAGTTGTCCAGATGAGTCACCCATAGTGTGAGTGGAGGAGCGAGAAGAAAAACGGGTGATCGGCCGGTGGGATCGCGCCGAGTCGGAAGACTAGGAGTGACCACGGGAGCCGCGGTGATGCCCAATAGTGGCACCGAAGGAGATTGCTTGCTGGAAAGAAAAATAAGAATAATAATTTGTTGCTTGGAGAAGGCCGGACACAGTAGTTTTAAACTAAGAGTGGGGCTGCTGGTGTGGAGAGGGGGTGGGGCTGCTGGTGTGGAGAGGGGGTGGGGCTGCTGGTGTGGAGAGGGGGTGGCTGGAAGACGCGTGGGGCTCGAGAAGAAGAGAGAAAAAAAACAGAAATGGTACAGGGCTCGAGAAGAAGAGAGAACGTCCAGGCGTGTCGGGGAGGGGCTCGAGAAGGAGAGCAGCAGGGCTCGCCGGTGCGGCTCGAGAAGAGCAGCCTTCGTGGGGACTCGGCGAGATGGCTGGAAGATGCGCAGGTCTCCAGTTGCTGACGCAGGTGGAGGAGTTGAGGATGTCGGAGGGCAGCGGCTTGAGGATGCCAGAGTGAAGGTTGGTCGGCGCTGGAGCAGGAAAAGGAACGGCGGTTTCCGCCGGATGAGTCGCAGACGAAAGGAAGCGGTCGTTAGCGAGGCGAGCAACTTGTTGGAGACTTGAATGGGCGTCGATTGCTGGATGTTCGACGCTCGATACTCGGCGTGGGAGCGGCTTGCTGTTGCAGACACGCCAGGGAAGCGATCAGAACGGAGGGGGGGGGGTGCAGATGTTGTTGGCTGCAATTAGGCCCGAGAGCTCTGATGTGGTGCTGATTGTTGGCTACAATGTGAACGGTGTGGATGCGGTGTGCTTCGAGAGAGGACCGATGTTCTGATATCAAGTTGTTACGGGCCTACTTCCGTAACAACGGTAACTCGCCAGAGTAGTGGTTGGAGGCGGAGATGATGACGGTAGTGGGGGATACCGTGGAGCCGGAGCTGCGGCTGCCTAGGTTGCCTAGGCGGGGTTGTTCGTTGGAGGAGAGAGCCACCAAGATCTCACAATAAGAGACAAGAACTAGACTTCATTCATTCATAATCTCATACAAGACATTAAAGGTCTATTTATAGAACCCCCGGGTGGCACACACGTAAATACATGAAAACATTAAAATATTAAAACACGACTTGACTCGATGCCACATGACACGGCATATAAGTTTACTTGAATGCATATAATAATAAAATAGATAACCAGTGGTTGAGTTGTAACCGATCTGTAACAGATGCCTTAACCCAAAATGCAATGCCAACGAGTAAGCGACTGCCCCAAAGGGAGAAGGCCGCTGCGAGGGGGTTTTCGGATGGCTGATAAACGAGATTGGACAGCACTTGGAAGGAAGTTTGAAAGCTGTGGGAGTTGAATTTACCTAGAATTGTAAATAAATGTTTTTTTCAAAGGCAATTACAAATGTTTTTTTGCTAACAAAAAAGTTAAATTTTCCTAAACCACCCTAAGGTAGCCCGGTGCACAAAGCCCTGCACAGCGAGGGTCCAGGGAAGGGTCCCATCACATCACATGAGTGAAATGTTTGACAAGCCTTTACCCTGCATTTCTAAATTAATATATTTCTGTCCATTGTCTTGCATTTTCTTTAGTCGTAGTTCAATTCCTCCTATACATAATAATAGTCTGAAACATTTCCTTGGAAGTGATAGAGAAATAAATAGAAAAACCACTTATGAAAACATGATTTTCTTATTAAGCCGACTAAAATGTTTTGTGAATTCCTTATTTTTCTATAGTTTATACTGTATACTGTCATTATATTTAGGATGATGATTACTGGAACTCAATTTTTAATGTTTGTGCAGCAGCTCCGGAGTTGCTAAGCTTAATAAAGCTGCTACTCCAGCGGGATCCATGAAGCCCGAGCAGGTTGAAAAAAAGGAGACTCCTCAAGAGCGGCTTAAAAGGATAATGAACAAGCAACTGACCAAACAGAGTACTGAACAGATGTCTTAATAACAATTATACCCTAATTTTATTACTTTTTATTCTATTTTTCTGAACTCGATCATGACTTTTGCAGTCAAGAAAGATTCTGCCGTAGAAATGGCGAAGAAGCGGGAGCAGGAACGGCAGAGGCTAGAGAAGCTCGCAGAAACCAGCAGATTAAGTCGCTACAGACGCCGAAGCCGCAGCAGAAGCCGGAGCCGCAGCCTCTCCCCAGAAAGGTCTTTATTTCAATGCAATGTTATAAGCAGTCTTATAGCGGCTATTCATATCCGCAGTCCAATAAATTTTAGTGTTTTTAGAATTGCGAATAACCGTCATAGGACTGCTAATAACCTCGCCCTTATTTTAATGTCTCTCTGCGTGCATGCCATCACTTGCATTTGTAGCGTAAAATCTTCACTAATGTCGCTGCAGAAAGCACAGGCGCAGCAGAAGCCGCGGGCTGAGCCGAAGCAGGAGTCCAAGGAGGCACTATTCTCGCTCGAGCTCGCGATCTCGATCCCCGCCCCGCCATTCCAGGCGAGTTCATTATTCGTCGCAGTTGTATGCTTCTTTGTAGAAACTAAGCGGCTAATTGAGACGCTCTCCGTGCTTGTAGGGCGAGAAGCAGGTCCAGATACTGAGTTGACTTTCATGGGCTGGTTTGTGCTGTTCTATATTGTAATTATAAACAGAGAATACTTGCGACACTTGATCAACTGCCTTTTAGCCTAATTTTGATGCAGGAATATTGTAGTTATTTGTTGAATTTTATGCACCCTTCTCAACGTCCCCTTGTTCATCAACTGCCTTTTAGCCCGACGTCGCCCGCCTGCAAACATTTTATTGTCTGGTTTGTTTAGGGTTTGTTTGCGATACAGACATAGGGATCGATGGTGTGGGGTTTGATTGGCTTGATCTCGATTTTTTGTGTTGGAGAGTGAATTTCTACGTTGTTTATGTGATTTCGGTTTGTGGAAAGATTTGGACAGCTAGGATTGAAGAATAAAGAATTATTTCAGTAGGATCTTCTTAAGTTGGGTGTTTATTGATGTTTTAAAGTGATTTTATATAGCTATTTTTTGATTTTTAGATGGTTAGTTCAGATTTGACATTTCTTGATATTTTTTGGCACTTCTTGATATTTTTTGACACTTCTTAAGTTGGGTTTGTGTTGATTTTTAGATGGTTAGTTCAGTTAGTTCACTTTTTATTAGTTCAGATCATGAGCATCAAATTCTAGATAAAGACTAAGGTTCCGTTTGACACTTCTTGATATTTTTTTTATTTTTAATGTTGGTCTGTGAATAACAATAATTTCTGTGAATAACAATTTTGAGTGCCTTTGGATCTGTGAATAGTAATAATCTGTGAATAGTCATATTTGATCTGCTGTTAACAATCCCTTAATAAATTATGGTGTTCAAAGAAAATTGAAATTTTTGATGTTATTATACAATTTTTATTTTTATACCATTTAGTGGCCCGCAATTCAAAGTATCTTTTCAATAAATAATTTTAAAAAAATTAATCAATAAATATTGAAAAATAAATATATATTAGTTAAACATCAAAATTTTACATTATTTCTACATTTTAAATTTTATTTGTACAATTTGTTTCAATGTAGAGAACATATGTTGAAATTTTAATTAAGTTTTTTTTTGTACAATATCTAAATATTAAAATTTTAAATATATTTTTCATGATTTTTGTGTCAAAACAGTAAATTTGGGATATATTATTCAAGAAATAAATTTAATGTAAATTTAATAATTGTATTAAGTAATAATAATAATAATTTATATTATAAGAAAATGAGAACCATGACCAACAGCATCTTAGCATCTTATATGATAAGGCAGCTAACTTTACTAACCATAAACAGAAGAAGAGAAAACATGGGGATCCGGATCCCCTGGAGTTCCTCCGGGAACTCCAGGGGGTGGAGTTCTCAATTTGCCGATTAACGGAGCGAAATTAGAAAAAGTGGTTAACACGAAAGTTGTAGATATCTCCGAGACGAATAACTTTCATGTTGAACATTTTTTGATTTGAAGTCGTTTAGACCCCCGATTTGGCTCCCGAAAAAAACTGTCCGCAAATGATTTTCACCACTTTCGTGTTAACCACTTTTTCTAATTTCGCTCCGTTAATCGGCAAATTGGGAACTCCACCCCCTGGAGTTCCCGGAGAAACTCCAGGGGATCCGGATCCAAAACATGGAGGGGACCAAAAGCAGCACACCATCTCGTTTCAGTCACCTTAACTGCTAGCATGCCATGCTAAGCTGTCTCCTCATTTGTTCCTTGCTTAGCTGTGCACACCATGGCGGCGTGGACTCGTTCGCTCCAATTTTTAGAAACAGCGTTTAAGTGCGGGTTCACTCACCTCACAGTGGCCTCCGCGGTCTCAAATGGCGGTAGGCAGATAGGAAGGCTTGCCCCCTGCACTAAATTGAGCATGCATTTGCTACAATTATTTAGAGACTAAACAAAAGTGCATGTAATAATAGAATGTTGGATCACCTGGGAATAGTCGTGTCCAAAAAATCCCGGTCGGGCCCCGATTTTTTGCATGCCGGGCTTAGCCTGGGCTTTTTGCCAATCGGGCCGGGTTTGGGCTCCCCCTCAAAGAGGGGGTCCGATAAGGCCCTTCATGCCGGCCCGGGCCTAGGCCGGCCTGATTTCCAGACGGGATTAAAATTCCATCTCGTTAGGCGGGATTAAAATCCCGCCTCGTTAGGCAAGATTAAAATTCCGCCTAAGTTGGCGGGATTTCCACGCCCAGGCTAGCCCGCCGTCCGGGCTTTGCCCGGCTCGTCCCGGGCCAGACAACCGGCTAAAATGGGGGCCCGGTAAGGCCCCCATGCCCGGCTTTGGCCCGGGCATTTCCCAGGCCGGGCCTAGGCGAGCTTTTGCCGGGCAGGCCCGGGTGGGCTTTTTGCCCACGATTATCTGGGAATGAATAAATTTTCTTTTTATTATTGGAACTATTTTAGTTGATTTTATTTACATAACAATAATTTTTTAGGCTTCATGTGAGATGGCGGTGGTGGTGAAAAAAAAATAGTGGTGAAAAACAATTGTGACATTAAAAATAGTGGTGAGTGTCCATGTCTTTCATTACTTGGTCCAGATGTTTATATTTTTAATAATAGTTGCTTAGATTTTAATAAAAAAATTCTATTTTATGATAATTATTTTTCACATAGATGAGTAAATTTATATAAATCCTAAATAAGTAGATTATAAAGGGTCAATAATGAGAAACAAATATCACTAATGGGTTGAAAATCATGAATGAAAGAAGAAAATCTTTGAATAAAAGAGGAAAAGCTGAAAGTAGCGAGAAATTTGATTTTTTTAAAAAGCAATGTTAGACCGGCTACTCAAAAAGTCCGAAAACATCTTTTTTGTAAAATCACTTTTGAAAAAGTACTCATCCAAAAAAACCTAAATAAAAACAGTGATGATGAGAATAAAGTTTTTAACAGAGGCTTAGAGTCCGTTTGACACGGTGGTGGCGGTCGCAAACGCAAGGAGGCAGGATCCCATACAACAAAAATAACATAATCAACAAAAATAACATCAGAATGAACTAAATCAAAAGGAATGGATGATCGAGATTCGCTGGATCGTTATGAGAGCTATAGTTGTTTACCAAGCTTACATCCCATACATTAGTGCGAGCGATCAACAAACACACAACTTAAGATACCCTGACAAACAAGATATGATAGATGAGCTTCACTAGGATGGCTGAGATGGTGATGCCACTGCGGAAAGCTGACCGACGAAAGACAAATGGGAGCTGCAACAGAGGGAGCTAGTAGCGAAGTGGGTGAGGGAAGCCGAAGATAGTCAAGAGCATAAACCCCGCGACGACGACAGTTAGTTCCAATGAGAGTTCCCGTGTGACGATCCAGCACAACACAACAGTGCATCAAAAAGAACAAGACATCATTGGGAAGCAAGCTGACCAACAAATATGAGATTCATGAAATGCTTAGGAATATATACAACATCGGGAATTTGAAAGTAGGCAGTATGCAAAGTAGCACAACTAGCAACAGACAGGGTGGTGTCATCAGCAATGATGACACGCAGGTCGGAAGAAACAGACCGACGAGAATGTAAGGGAGCGACATCAAAGATCATGTGAAAGGATGCACCAGAGTCAAGTAACCAAGAATCTTTAGTGATACTTTCAGAGGCAGATGCACCTGCTGAGTCGATTTGTGAAGCGGAGGCATGGCTGACAACATGCATAGAGTATGAGAGGGCACGACTCTGAGAGAGCTGCCGAACGAGGAGCATGAAGGAGACTGACAAAGAAAACACCATCGCACGAGATTAAGACCTGAAGGTTGTAGGAGAAACCTCACAGTTGATCCTGGACTATCAGATATGATAGATGATATTGAGCAGTCGATTGTTGTAGACACCCTCCAGAGCCTCATAAAGTTTCTCACCCAAAATCAATCAAAACACCAAGAACAGCGTGTCTCAGACACATTTCTGCAATTCAAACTAAAGCTTGTGAAACAATTGATGACACACGAGAACTGGAACTCAAGCTCCAAGGGCGCAGCTAGCGGATGAAATACAGGAAGGAAAACCTCACACTGAAAGCAGAAGCAACGATCGGAGCAGGATCTGCGAAGACCTGCGGAAGCAGAGAGCGGAAACGCAGCTGTTCGGCGGAAGCAGAGAAAGCGGCGTGATCTGCGACAATTCGGCGAGATCGGCGCAACAACAGGATTAGGTCACAACGAGATCAACGCAGCAGAGATCGGCAGGAGCAACGGGAGAGGAATCCAAACCTGGCTCTAATACCGAAAAATACCTCCATCGAGAGCCCAGTCAATCCACCACGAGAATAAGCGGCAACACAAGAGAAAACCCTAACCTGATCCTCTATCTGAGCCGAAGGAGAGATGGGTTTATATATATGTGAAACACATCTAACATCATCGAAGTTCGTATTGAAGCAAGAAATACAACAAAATTAATTCCTCCCGCTCGTCCTCTTCTTCGTCGAATATGAGGTCCCATGCGCGGGTTGTTCTCCCACTGCCTCACTGCAATAAACTGCCAAATGTAGAACTGGTCACAACGAGATCAACGCAGCAGAGATCGGCAGGAGCAACGGGAGAGGAATCCAAACCTGGCTCTAATACCGAAAAATACCTCCATCGAGAGCCCAGTCAATCCACCACGAGAATAAGCGGCAACACAAGAGAAAACCCTAACCTGATCCTCTATCTGAGCCGAAGGAGAGATGGGTTTATATATATGTGAAACACATCTAACATCATCGAAGTTCGTATTGAAGCAAGAAATACAACAAAATTAATTCCTCCCGCTCGTCCTCTTCTTCGTCGAATATGAGGTCCCATGCGCGGGTTGTTCTCCCACTGCCTCACTGCAATAAACTGCCAAATGTAGAACTCATCATACAGTTGCAATTACAAAAATCCAGAAAGACAAACTGATATGCCCAAATGTTCAAAAAAAAACATTTAAGAGATGTAGGCTGCAAAAAATCCCCCCAAAAATCATTATACCATTATCAGACCAAAGTAGTATTTAAAAAAATTTCAAGACTGAAGTTCAACTGCTATACTTCCTGGGAGCTTGGTGCACAAAATATTCCTGGGGAGGGAGGGTCTGAGGAAGGGTCCTACCACAAAAGTGAAATGCAGGTAAATCTTATCCTGCATTTTTGCTAGAGGCTGCTTGTAGGACTCGACCGGTGCGCCGAGACTCGCTCCCCTTGAACAAGCCAATTTAGTACTCAACAACAACAAATGTTCCAAACCACAACAACTAGAAATGGAAAACATTTCGTCAGCGGAGTCACTTGGTGCCCTAGTAGCAAATGCCGGCGACTGCATGCGCTCCAACCAAGGTGTCAATGTAGGGTCGTTAAGGATCACAAAAATAGCCATGTCGCCCTTCGTCAAGTCACATACTACTAGGAAGGTTTTCATATCCATGCCCCCATCATCCATTGCAATGAGCTTCTTTGTAGCATCCTCCTTTGTATGGGTCTTGGGTTTATTGGCCCGCTCGGACATCCATAACTCCTTCTGAAATTCAAGCCTGCTACGCCCAATCTCAACAATTTCGCAAACTCATGCCCCCAGATACTGGACGCTTAGTCGGGTTTGTAGCGGCCAATTTCTTTCTTTTGCTGGTGGCATCTGAGGGAATCCCTTTGTGTGGGCGCCCTTCGTGTAAATGGGCAGTTCCTCATATGTCCTTGATGCCACCTCCTAAACATTGACTCTGCCGCCGGTTGTCCCCCGGGATGGTCACATTGAGAGCTACCTTGGGCTGAGACGACCTGCCATCTCCATGGCAGTGCTTAAAGCATTTCGGCCTCAAGCAATGTCCGTCCCACAAAGCCACTCAATATCATAGTGCATGGCGTATTTTAGATTTATCTGTAATGGGGATTTACATTAGATGATTATTAAAATTTATGCAATCATGTACAACTCAAAAAAATACGCATCGCAAGCACGGTAGGCCATTCATTCTCCACAGGTCCGACAATAGTGATACCATCTCTATGTAGGGTCCAACGACTCTTAGTAATCAGCTCTCGAATAAGCCTGAACTGCCCCTTCAACACCTTCCATCGGTTTTGCAGGTGTTCCTTCACACAACGACCGGTGGGTCGATTGAAATCATCCAAAATCTTTGCACATGCATTCGATCCGAAGGAACCTCCTCCACCACTCCCAAAAGTAAGGTAGCCCAGGAAACAAGTATTTAGCATCCAACAAAGGCAGGATCGGCTATTCACAGACCATGTACCTCCATAGATTGCCAATAAATAGGTCCCCGTGACACAAGCAGAAGCCACGTTGACTTCCCCCGCCCCCAATGTTCCCCTAACCTTCAGTGCCCGCCTCCTTTATGCCTAGCTCAGCTTGGGATTTAAGAAGAAAAGTTCCTATAAACTTATGGGCGTGTGGCGAGATCTCCTCGCTATGGCTTGGGGGGGGGGGGGGTCTAGTTTATAGGCGATCCAATTCGTCACCTTTTGCCTTCTTGTTATGGTTTGCCAGGGTAGACCGCCGAATCAATGTCCTTTGGTCGAAACGGTTTTTTTTTATTCCAACACAATTCATAAGCAAACACACGTTTAGTTGAAATAGAGCATGATCTCATGCAAAGTAATTCTCATATAACGATTGAGTTATTTTATAATAATATTCTATGAAGCATTGGAGGACAATTTCGTTTGTTCGCATTGTGAAGATGGAATCTGGTTAATAAAAAGGAGAGCAACTGAAAGTATAATTAAAAATACCAGCAAATCTGAAGGCTAGAAAATAAAAATGACAATTACCAGAAAAACAATTCTATGCACGAAAAGGTTGATAATAGTCATTAATGATATACATGTCTAAAGAATTGCATTTGATTTCAAAAAGCTCCATGCCATGAATATATATTACCGAGATACCCCACAAGGACAAACTCGCGGTCCGTTCGCAGTAAGCTCATAGTCAGTTCTCAGTAAGCTCACATTCAGTCCGCCCCCGCGCTAGGAATCGTCAACCCGCAGCTGAGACCAGAGAACAGCTCGCCCCAACTCGTTGGCGACCAATTGAACCTAGCATGGTGGTCGGTCCCAGTCTCGGATCGGGGGGGGGGGGGGTGGTGGGGGGTGGGGGTATTCCCCCTACCGTTGCCTATAAATATGACCCACAGTCGAGGGGAGGAGGCAGTGTCGTCGACTAACAGGAGACCTCGCCAAGAACTCGCGAGCTATCTAGGGTAACCCGCAAGCCTGTCTCCCCCCTCCCCCTCGCCTAGCACAACACTTGGTTCCGGCGGGGAAGTTCCTAAGCACTCCTGGATATGTAGCAAAATGTAACACGACCACCTCGTTCGAGCAATGAAATAGTCTTTTGTTCTCTTCTCCGCCTCTGACTTTCATGGTCGCTCACGAACAATTAACCGCCGGGCACACTATAGTCCGAACTTTGCCGGCCGAGACCTTGGCCCTTGCGGGTCGAGATCTTGGCTCTTGAATGTGATCAAAATTTTGGCTTCAACAATCAATGTACATCAATCATGCTAAGCTCTTGGTGTAGAGTATTTTACCTATGTAGCTCCAAGAAACTTTGGCCTACAGTGGAGCTTATTCTTCCTCAGCTGCAGCCATATCTGAAACAAGCTTGATAAACTTAAGATCACCAGTAATCTCCACAAGAACATCTCCCTTCTTTAAAATGATGAAACCGATTCGAATCTCTGACAACAATATCTCGTTCCGTGATCCTCGACATATACTTTGTGGCATTATGGCAGTCCCCGCACACCCGCAGATTTTTAAAAACATGTAGAGGGCTTTTAGCCGGTGTGCTAATTATACCAAACACAATCGCCAATCTTTCGCTATGACTAGTTAAAATATGTTCTTTCTCATCATCCTCCACATCCTGCAGCACAAAACTGTAGTCAGAAACATACCCAATGCCCTTCATTTTTGCCAGCAATATCCACATCTCTCTGTATATCTCTCCGGACCGAGGATGGGACTTGTTTCCCGTAAAAAACACATTAACCTCACCATTTACCTCAATCGAACTCCATCCCGGAGTCTTCAACAGCCCTCTTTGTTCAGCCACAGATCTCACCCCATGAACCCCGCGCCATTCTCCGTTTTTCGCATAAAGATTTGATAACAAGACATAATACCCAGCATTCTCAGGGTCTATTTCAAATAGGCGGTCTGAAGCCAATCTTCCAAGCTCAACATTTCCATGGTTTCTGCATGCTGCAAGAAGAGCTCCCCAAACACTCGAATCCGGCTTCAATGGCATCTTCTGTATAAATTTATAGGCTGCCTCCAAATTCCCGGCTCTACCGAGCAAGTCTACCATGCACGCGTAATGCTTCACCATTGGTTCGATGCCGTAGCCTATCTTCATCAGCCGAAAGTATTTTTCGCCGTGCTGAACCAGACCAGCGTGGCTGCAAGCTGATAATAATGAAACAAATGTGACATGATCTGGAAAAACTCCATCCTTCTCCATTTCTGAAAAGAGCTCCAATGCCTTCTTCCCTTCCCCATGAGCCCCGTGCCCGGCAATAATGGCATTCCAAGGACCGGAGGCGCGCATGGGCATCCCCGCGAACAAATTCATCGCATCGACTAACCTCCCGCATTTCGCATACATATCGATAAGACAGGTGGCGACGAAAACATCAAAATGGAGACCCTCCTTGATCGCCTGCCCGTGAATTTTCGCTCCTTTTCTCAGGGCTCCAATGTGGGAGCACGCGGGAAGAACGCCGGCGAACGTTCCCTGAACCGGTCTCATCCCATCGTGCCGACCCATGCGTTCGTAGAGCTCGATCGCCTCATCGGCCAGCCCGTTCTGCGAACAGCTCGAAATCAAAGTGTTCCACGAGACCACGTCTCTCACGGGCATTCCATCGAACACATCCCGAGACGATTTCGCTCTGCCCATCTTCCCATACATGTCGATAACCGCGTTCCCGACGAAAACATCGACCCCGTCCCACCCTCTTCTGATGAAAAAACCGTGCAGCGAGCGGCAATTCCGGTGGTCTCGAATCTGAGCAACCGCGGAAGCGAGGCTAACCAATGTCAGAAGATCCGGATTCAGCCCCCGCGTCTTCATCAAAGCGAAGAACTCGAGGACTGTGGCCGAATCACCAAATTGCTCGTAAGCAGCAATTATAGAATTCCAAGTAACCAAATCTCTATGCTCCATCTCATCAAACACAAGCCTGGCATCCTCCAAACAACCAAGCTTGCTGTACATATCAATCAGACCGTTTGACACAAAAATTTCAAAATCCACACCGTGTTTTAAGCTATGAACATGAACAGACATACCCATAATGATGTCATTTAAGGAGGCGCATGCAGGAAGAACGCTCGAAATTGTCACTTTATCCACACGAGTCTCCTCTTTCACCATCTGGCTGAAGAGCTGGATAGCTTCGCCCGGCCTTCCATTCTGACAAAGCCCGGATATCATGGCGTTCCAGCAACCTGAATCTCTATGCGGCATTTTCGCAAACACCTTGTCCGCGTTGTCCACGGACCCAGACCTCAAATACCCGCTGATCATAGATGCGGCCACGAACAAATCAGTCGCAAAGCCTAGCCTTTCTATCAACGAATGCATCATTTCGACATCTTTCAACGTTCCGCAGGATTTGACGGCGACGGGGAAGGTGAAGGAATCCGGTCGAAGTTCCGGGACGGCGAGGATGCCGTGGAAGCAGAGGAGAGCGTCGGTGAGAGAGCCATGGCGGACGAAGGCGGATATCATGGAGTTCCAGGAGAATATGTTCTTTCTGGATGTTTTGTTAAAGGTGACGGCGGCGGCGGGGAGGTCGCCGAGGCGAGAGTAGAGGTTGATGAGGTCGGTGGTGAGAAGAACGTCGGCCGACCGGCCGGAGATAAGGAGGAGCGCGTGGAGTCTTCGGGCGGAATGGAGAGAGGTGCAAGAGAGAAAGCGGCGATGGAAGTCCATCTGGTGCAGACGGGGGCAATGGCTCTACCGCCCTATGCATGGTCTGTGGTCGGAGAAGGGAGGAGGAGGCCGGCAAAAGGGGCGAGATTATCATTAAATACTAAATTAAATTAGTATTTTTTTTACAAAAATTTACCCCTGCCTAGGTTAAAGGATCTACTTAGGGTCGGTTTTGGGGACTTATTTTCACCGGTCAACCGGTTACGATCGCATGAATCGGAGCTTAATTAAGACCCATTTCTTCCGGTCGTAACCTCTTGACCGGTGAAAATAAGTCCAATTGAGCTCCGGTTCATGCGGTCGCAATCGCTTGACCGGTGAAAATAAGTCCCCTCAAACGAAGCCTTAATCTCTGATACTATAGTGGGATGGTGGCGGACGAGGTGTTCGTGAACCGTCGTTCATGGTGGGGTGGTGGCGGTCAAGAAAAAAGTTTATTTGCTTGGTAACGTCATAATCTTGATCTTGCCAAATATACGTTCTATGATAATGAGTTTTTTTTTTACAAAATTCATCTGAACAAATAAGCGATGCCAATTGCCAAACCAAGTCGTAGTTGTGTGAAACTAAATATTTTTGTAGTGCTGTGCAAAACATTAATGCAACTGTTTGTTAATTTGATTCAACACACTCACCCATGTGATTCTCACAATGAGAATTGGCCTTCCTCGATTCCGCCCGCAAGTTAAAATTGAATTTACAGAATTCATATTTGAATTATATATAATTCGAGTTAGCTCAAATAATTAATCAAGCGATTTGCCCGAGGTTTGAAATCGAATTTGACCTACTTTGAAACAATTCAATTTGATTCGAATAATTTTATTTTTATTTGACTAAAGATTCAACAGTGTTCGAGCGACCATCGAACATCGATTATTATGCTCAGAAATAGGTATGGCGGAGTTGGATTTGGTCGGATATGACAACTTTTATTGCGTGAGTCGGGGCTCCTTTGATGATTGGATGTTTGATTTTGGTGCATCGCAGCTCGCTTGCTCAGACGCGCTGATGTTCAATTCCTTAGAGGTGATGGTCGAGTCGGTCATTTTGCGTGACGACTCGAGATAGGTCACGTGGATATGAATGATGGACTTGCAGACACATTACGAAGTGATACGTAAGCTTGAAAGGATGCATCTGGCATCCAAGTTGCGTGAAAATTTGGTATCATTGTGCAGATTGGACTCGGAGGGCAGCAACTGGGTGTCCAGACGTTGAGTTTTGAGGGTGATGCGAGGACGAACCGTGCATATGTGAGATGTACATCACGATAGGCTGTTTCGGCTGATGGGGACCACTGTGCAAGCTGGTGAGCCAATGATTTTCTACTGGCAATATGGTTGGCGATCGTGGTGGTGCGCCGGATCGCTTTTGTGGATATTGGGCTTAACGAGTCAGTTTTCGCGATCCGGTTGCATCGACTTTTCTGGGCTGAATCGGTGCAGAATGGAGTCGACTGAAGCGGGTCGACTGACACCTTGGTCACCGAGGTGGTGTTTTGTGCAGATGCTCAAGGCAGTTTGATGCTTCACACGGTTTGGTACATGTGATAGTGTAATACTATGTGTAGGTGCCCGGTGCAAACTTTAGTTTGACCCGAATTAAAGTCGTGTTTGTTAATTTGTTTCGGTTAAAGAGAGGCGCTCATTATGTGATTCTCATGAGTAGAATTTTTTAACTGGCTTTGTTTGTGGGCATACATTGTGGTACGGGCACCATTGTTCATGTTCGTGCAGAAAATTTTGTGCATGCATGATATGAACGGCAAATTTACAAGAGAGGTTTTCTATCATTTGAAAAGGCGGAGAGGTGCAAATGTATGATATAACATGTAAAGTAGCACACTTCAATAATGGATCATAAATATATGATACAGCACATGTCATTAAGTATAACAAAAAAGAATAACATAGGTGAGAATTTCACCAATAACTTTGTTGCGGCCAAACTCGGCGCTCCGGTCGATCCGTACTAGCTTGAACCGCCTTAGCTCACGGAGCGGTCGAGCGCGCACACAGTCAGTTGAAGAGGGGAAATGTACACAAGGAGTTTTAACGTGGAAAACCCTTCAACCGGGTGAAAAACCACGTGACCGGTTCGCTGCCAGTCAAAATCTACTAGATCAGGCGGATTACAGTATGTTGAGTGAATCGGGGCGACAGACCGCTCCCGTTACAGCTTGTGGGGAGAGAGGATGGCTATAACTGCAGGCGGGCAACAGACTGCTCCGCCAAAGTGACTTAAATGGTGGAATGCGCGGGATGCTTCTGACGCGTGCGCCTGGGGGCGGCGCACTTGCAGGCTTCGACTGTCTCCTTTGCTCGGCTTCCTCTCACTTTGGGCGCCTCCTTCCTAACTGCGCGTTGGTGGGGTGCCAATAACCGATGACAGGTGTTGATGGCCGATGGTGGCCGCTGGAGGTTGTTGGTGGCCGCCGGTGGCAGTCGATGGCCGCTGGTGGTTGGTGGAGAGCGGCGGCTGACTTGGTGGAAAAGGCGGGAGTTCTCTCAACTGAGGAAGAAGAAGGAGAAGAATAGGAGGAGAGAATTAGATGAGAAATGAAGAGCCCCTGGGGTCCTTTTATAGCTTCCAGGGGAGGATCATGGCGGGCCGCACCACTAAAGTGATGGGATAGTGGGTGGTTACCCCCTTAATCGGACGGCGACTAGGCGGTTAGATCGGCTAGGCGGTGGCGGCTAGGCGACTAGGCGGTTAGATCGGCTAGGCGATGGCGGCTAGGTGGCGGCGGCTAGGCCGGCTAGGCGGTGGCCTGGCGAGGTGTCCAGGCGACGATCTGGCCGGGCGGCAAGGCGGCTAGGCGGTGGCGGCTAGGCGACTAGGCGGTTAGATCGGCTAGGCGGTGGCGTCTAGGCGGCGGCGGCTAGGCCGGCTAGGCGGTGGCCTGGCGAGTTGGCCGGGCGGCGATCTGGCCGGGCGGCAAGGCGGCCAGGCGGTCAGGCGGTGGCGGCTAGACGACTAGGCAGTTAGATCGGCTAGGCGGTGGCGGCTAGGCGGCGGCGGCTAGGCCGGCTAGGCGGCGGCGGCTAGGCCGGCTAGGCGGTGGCCTGGCGAGTTGGCCGGGCGGCGATCTGGCCGGGCGGCAAGGCGGCCAGGCGGTTAGGCCGGCTAGGCGGCGGCTAGGCCGGCGAGGCGGCGGCCTGGTGAGGTGGCCAGACGGCGGTCTGGTCAGGCGGCCAGGCGGCCAGGCGGTTAGGCCGGCTAGGTGGTGGCGGCTAGGCGGTTTCCTTCCATGGGGAGAGGGAGTGGGTCCCGCTCCCCCATGATTCTCTCATCATGAGAGTTCATGGGGATGGCACACTCATGATCCACTTTTGGAGGAGATCATGGGGGGTCTTTTTCTCCTATAAATGAAAGGGGGAACCCATCAAATGCCCCTCAAATCTCTACTTGGCCGGGAACGAAGCGAGCGTGAGGAGAGATTTCTGGAATTCCTTGTTGTCATGGTGGGTGCCGGCGAGAAATCCGAGGTGGCGGCGATGGATCGTGGTTCTAAGGTATTGTGTTGTGCGGAGGTTTGGCGAACAGGTGCCTGGATGCATGCGGGCGGAGGCCGGCGCGGTACACGAGCGTCAAAACGGCGCGCGCGAGGAAGGGCCGCTGGGGTGGGCGCTGGCCGCGCGAGCTAGCAGCGCGCGGGCTGACCGCGTGCAGGCCTTGCGCGAGCTAGCAGCGCGCAGGCCGCACGCGCGCAGGCCGCGCGCACAGGCTGGCCGCGCGTGCAGGCTGGCCGCGCGCGCACAGGCTGGCCGCGCGCGCGCAGGCCCCTCGCGCGCAGGCCGCGCGCGCGCGCAGGCCCCGCTCACTTCGGCCATGCGTGCTCCGGCCGCGCGCGCACGTGCTGGCCGCCTGCGCAAGTTTGGCGTGCGGCTTGTGTGCGCGGGTCTTGTGCGCGCGGGCGGGCTTTGCGTGTATTTTGCGCGCTCAAGCGAGTGTTGTGCGTGCGTGCTCTTGCTCGCCTTGCGCTTCTGGAAGCGCCGTTATGGGCCTTTTCGTACTTGCTGTGATATGCACAATTGCGCCTTGTGTGCGCAAGGCGCGAGGTATGTGACGTGTGCACAAGGTACGATGTGAACGGTATGCAATATGCACGATGAGTGAGTGATGCGTGCGCGATACACGCTGCATATGCGATGTGCGAAAGGTGTAACATGCTTGGCGGACTAAGCGCCCAAGGGAAGAGATTACTGAGATGTGGAGTTTCTGTTGCCCCCCGAGTGTATCACCGAGTACTTCGTGTACAAGGTCGGAAGAGATACAAAGCTCAATCTTGGTGCGGCAAGGCGCATGGGTGCAAACACGGCGCCTCCATTTTTATCGAGGCTGACTGATACCTCAGTTGGTGAGGTTGATGCTGTTTTGACGTGCAGCGTCATTTTGCGTGAGACTGACTCACGATTATTGCTCGCGCGAGCTTGGGTCGTGACTTTTGCTCGCACGAGCTTGGTTCGTGATTTTTGCTCGCACGAGTTTGGCTTGCACAAGACTTGCGTGTGACTTTGCCTTGCGCGGTTTGTGACCGCGGCTTAGCTTGAACGAGGTTGGCTCGCGGCTTTGCTGGTTTGCTGTCGTGCTTGTACGAGGCTGGCTCGCTGCTTGATTTGCACGGTTTGCGACCGCGTCTTGACTTTCGCGAGGGTTGTTCGCATCTTAGATTGCGCGAGGGCTGCTCGCGGCTTGGCTTGCGCGAGGGCTGCTTGCGGCTTAGATTGCGCGTTGGCAGTTCGCGGCTTAGATTGCACGAGGGCTGCTCGCTGCTTAGTTTGCACGAGGGATGCTCGCGGCTTCTTCGCGAGGGGGGCAGGCCCGCACGGTATCGTCGGAGAGTGTAAGTACTCAATCCGACCGTCGGAAAGCGTAGGTGCTCAATCCAGGTGCCGGAGAACGTAGGTGCTTAATCCGGGTGCGATCGCGAGGGGGGCAGGCCCTTGCGATGGCGTCGGAGAGTGTAAGTACTCTATCCGACCGTCGGAGAACGTAGGTGCTCAATCAGGGCGCCGGAGAACGTAGGTGCTCAATCCGGGTGCGATCGCGAGGGGGGCAGGCCCTTGCGATGGCGTCGGAGAGTGTAAGTACTCTATCCGACCGTCGGAGAACGTAGGTGCTCAATCAGGGCGCCGGAGAACGTAGGTGCTCAATCCGGGTGCGATCGCGAGGGGGGCAGGCCCTTGCGATGGCGTCGGAGAGTGTAAGTACTCAATCCGACCGTCGAAGAACGCAGGTGCTCAATCCGTGCGCCGGAGAACGTAGGTGCTCAATCCCGGTGCGATCGCGAGGGGGGCAGGCCCTTGCGATGGCGTCGGAGAGTGTAAGTACTCAATCCGACCGTCGGAGAACGTAGGTGCTCAATCCGGGCGCAATCACGAGAGGGGCAGGCTCTGACGATGACATGACGTTGAAGGGGAAATTTGCTGAAGAACCTGCTTGTTCGGTTTGTAAGCACAGTTTTACCTTAAAACAAATATGATATTGTACTTAAAAATAAACTTGGTTCGTGCGAGCCCGAGCTCATGACTTTTGCCGTTCTAAAGTGGCAAAGTAAGATGATGGAAAAAGCAGACGATTAACATCATTAATAAAAAATACGGAGGGATGAGTGCGACGCAAATTTCGGGCTGCAGGTGTGCTGTAGAGGGTCGTCCTGCGTCGGGGAGAGCGTCCGTCTTAGGTATTCATTGCTGGGGATCCGACGATGTCTCTATGTTGCCTACCATCTGCCTTCCTCTACTGTTTACTTGTGCTGGGATCTATGCTTGTCCTTGCAAAAATCTCCCGAGGAGCCCCTGACGGACAAGACGTTCAATTTCATCTTTTAGACCGACACACTCTTCAATGTTGTGACCCGTTGCGCGGTGGAACTCGCAGTATCTTGTCTGGTCTGCCTTGGGGTTTGGTCGTTGGAAGGCTGGATCATTCTGAATGGCGTACATCACATTAGTGCGAGTGGTATTCAGAGGGGTGTATTCCTGAAGTGGATGTTGCCCCCCATTCCTTGGAAGGTCTTGCTGACGGCTATTGCGGCGACGCTCATTCTGACATTGCTCTTCTTGTCTTGTGAGGGTTGGTCCCTCTTCTTTCTTCCTTTTCTGTCTTCCTCCAAACTGCTGTCGGTGCGCTTCAATAGCTTCGTCGGCTGCTATCTAGGCCTCGACCCGCTGAACAAGTTCTGGATAACTAGGCACGGTCTCCCTCATGAGTGCTGAATAAAAGCCGCTGGGGCGGAGTCCGCCCTGGAAGACGCCTCTGAGAAGCTCGGGGTCGACGCCTGGAATTTGACGTGCCTCAGAGGTGAAGCGGTGAAAGAAGTCCCTGAGTGACTCACCTTCATTTTGTCGAATACCTGAAAGGTGAGAGGGATCGCGAACGATTCTCCGATTTGCGATGAACTGGTCAGTAAATTGCCTGGTCAGCTCTGCGAAGTTGGTTATGGTGCCAGCTCTCAAGGAATGGAACCATGTACGAGCCTGCCCTTTGAGTGTTGCTGGGAACACTTGGCAGAGCAACTGGTCTGGAGCATTGTAAATCCTCATGATGGTGGTGAAGTGATTGACATGTTCGAGTGGATCATCGGTTCCATCGAATGTATCGATGTTTGGAAGCTTGAATCCATGTGGAATGGGATGATCGAGGATTTGCGGCGTCAAGGGGGAGCCTTGGCAGAGCGGTCGGCGAGCCCGAAAGTCTCTTCTTCCAGCCTGGAGGTATTCTTCGGCTATAACTTCTCGAATTTCCTCCCGAGTAAATCTTTCGAGAGGAGGGGGGTGAATGGCGCCGGCGAGGTGGTGATGAAGATGATCTGCTCTTACTCCTCTTTGAGCTCGGTGAGTGGAGCCGGCGGCGTCAGAATAATCCTCGGGCTCTTCCTGGACCCTTTCCGGGTTTGGTTGCAGTGGAGGATTTGCTGGGGCTGGCGGCATCGGGGGAGCAGGAGGTGCTCCCAAGTTTCGGAGTAATGCAAGCATTTCCGTTTGTTGTTCTTCCATTTGGCGGACGCGCCCTTCCAGGGCGATGTCGGGGGCGAAAGCTACTTCGGCAGTCAGTGGCACGTCTACCAGAGAGTGAGAACATGCTGGTTCAGTGTGTCCGCAAAGTGCGGATCCTTCGGCAGTGCGGGCACTTCTCTTTGCCATCGCGGTTGCAGGGATGGTGAACTTGTTCTACGAAGGATGCTGGGAATGTTTCCCACAGACAGCGACAAACTGTTGCGGCCAAACTCGGCGCTCCGGTCGATCCGTACTAGCTTGGACCGCCTTAGCTCACGGAGCGGTCGAGCGCGCACACAGTCAGTTGAAGAGGGAAAATGTACACAAGGAGTTTTAACGTGGAAAACCCTTCAACCGGGTGAAAAACCACGTGACCGGTTCGCTGCCAGTCAAAATCCACTAGATCAGGCTGATTACAGTATGTTGAGTGAATCGGGGCGACATGCCGCTCCCGTTACAACTTGTGGGGAGAGAGGATGGCTATAACTGCAGGCGGGCAACAGACTGCTCCGCCAAAGTGACTTAAATGGTGGAATGCACGGGATGCTTCTGACGCGTGCGCCTGGGGGCGGCGCACTTGTAGGCTTCGACTGTCTTTTTTGCTCGGCTTCCTCTCACTTTGGGCGCCTCCTTCCTAACTGCGCATTGGTGGGGTGCCAATAACCGATGACAGGTGTTGATGGCCGATGGTGGCCGCTGGAGGTTGTTGGTGGCCGCCGGTGGCAGTCGATGGCCGCTGGTGGTTGGTGGAGAGCGGCGGCCGACTTGGTGGAGGAGGCGGGAGTTCTCTCACCTGAGGAAGAAGAAGGAGAAGAATAGGAGGAGAGAATTAGATGAGAAATGAAGAGCCCCTGGGGTCCTTTTATAGCCTCCAAGGGAGGATCATGGCGGGCCCCACCACTAAAGTGGTGGGATAGTGGGTGGTTACCCCCTTAATCGGACGGCGACTAGGCGGTTAGATCGGCTAGGCGGTGGCGGCTAGGCGACTAGGCGGTTAGATCGGCTGGGCGGTGGTGGCTAGGTGGCGGCGGCTAGGCCGGCCAGGCGGCGACCTGGCCGGGCGGCCAGGCGGCCAGGCGGCCAGGCCGTGGCGGCTAGGCGACTAGGCGGTTAGATCGGCTAGGCGGTGACGGCTAGGCAGCGGCGGCTAGGCCGGCTAGGCGGTGGCCTGGCGAGTTGGCCGGGCTGGCGATCTGGCCGGGCAGCAAGGCGGCCAGGCGGTGACGGCTAGGCGACTAGGCGGTTAGATCGGCTAGACGGTGGCGACTAGGCGGCGGCGGCTAGGCCGGCTAGGCGGTGGCCTGGCGAGTTGGCCGGGCGGCGATCTGGCCTGGCGGCAAGGCGGCCAGGCAGCCAGGCGGTTAAGCCGGCTAGGCGGTGGCGAGGCGGCGGCCTGGTGAGGCGGCCAGACAACAGTCTGGTCAGGCGGCCAGGCGGCCAGGCGGCCAGGCGGTTAGGCCGGCTAGGTGGTGGCGGCTAGGCGGTTTCCTTCCATGGGGAGAAGGAGTGGGTCCCGCTCCCCCATGATTCTCTCATCATGAGAGTTCATGGGGATGACACACTCATGATCCACTTTTGGAGGAGATCATGGGAGATCTTTTTCTCCTATAAATGAAAGGGGGAACCCATCAAACTTATTTTTTTTCATTACATATGTATGGACAGCTCTAACAGCTTCATTTACGACCGTAGACGCCCCAAAGAGAGTCTTGGCTTTTCCTAGGGGTGTGAATGAGTCGAGCTCGAGTTGAGCTTGACAAAATTTTCAAGCTCGAGCTAAATAATTCGAGCTCGAACTCGACGAGCTCATTTTGCATGGCTCGAGCTTGAACTCGACGAGCTCATTTTGCAATATGGCTCGAGCTCGAGCTCGAGATCAATATATTGAGCTTGAGCACACGAACTCGAGCTACTCTCGAGCTTTTCTGCTCATTAACCATTTTAAATTTATAATTATATATATTTTTTTAAAAAAAGAAAAAAATAACTCACGAGCCGGCTCGCGAGCTCATTAACAAGATCAGACGAGCTCGAGCTCGAGCTCAACTGGCTCGAGCTCGAGTCGAGCTTTTTTCGAGTCGGCACATTGAGTTCACGATCCGGCTCAACTCAACTTGCACAGTTGCACCCCTAGCTCTTCCAATGATCAATGATCACTTGGAAGGGAGAACAAGGGGAGAGATGCCCTATGAACCGGGTGTACTGTTTTTATTCGGAGGAACGCGAGTCATAAGTACGCAGAACATAGGCATCCTCTCCGGATAGCAACACACCATTATTTTTGGATAATTTTATTGACAGACCAGATTCAGATATTGACAAACCAAATATATTTAGAAAACTCCCCTTTTTTCTCTCCAATATTAGACTTATTGACAGCCCAGACTTTAAGCCGCAGCCTACTTGCGACACGACCTTTCTCCTCGCCGATCGCTCACATTGTTCACCTTCCTAGTTGCCACAGTCGTCCGCCACCTCCGTCAGAGGGTCTCCACCACCGCTGGATGCCCCCAACCGTGTCTCTCCACCACCCGTTGCTCATTCTACCCCAAATCTAGGTCATGCTCTGCCTTCCCGGCTCCGACACTCTCGTAGGTACCACTCGGGCTGTCATCAGTGCACTCCGACCCTCTTCTGTCACCCGCTTCATCGCTGTTCAGGTCCACCGCCACTTTCCCCTGCGCCCATATCCACACAGACACACCCTACCCTTTATTCAAAAATTTAGGTTTTCATATAAATTTTTCTACATAACACAGGCTGTGCTTCTTCCATTATGATTAAAATCATGAAAAATGACAGATATCAGGAGATAACAGTGCACAAATTCAACTTCTATGTCCTTCAACTATGCTTCGTAATTGGATCGAAATGAGATACTAACTTTTTTTTCTTCATTTTTTTCGATTGATCTGAATGATCTGTGTTTATATTTTTACGATATGACATTAATAATGAGCTGCTATTAGTATAAGTAGGTTTGTCAATAACACACCATCCTTACTTTAGGCGATTGTTATTTGCACTACAGTTTTGGTTAGTCGCACTACGTTTTCTCCTAATTTTTTGCGCCTTTTGAAAATACGCTCAGATTTTGCGCCTTTTAGAAATATTGTACATGCATTTTTAGGAAAAGTGTTCAACACGAAAGTTGTAGATCTCGATGCGATCTACAACTTTGGTGTTGTACACTTTTCTTAAAAATGCATGTACAAGACGTATTTTCAAAAGGCACGAGAAATTAGGAAAAAACATGTGCGACTTGTCAAAACTGTAGTGCGGATAACAGTCGCTTTATTTTAAGGGCTGCTTTTCAACTGAAAAGGCCACCTCTTAACCGGGCCCACTGATGCATTGATGCGAATATTCCATTGCCTCCACTCTGGGCCGGAATGGGCCTTAATGTAAAGTGGGCCTCCACAAGCAGGTATTGATTAGTTGTGTTCAGGCGCGGACATAATTAATATATATATATATTTCATTAGACCTATTAATTATCTTCCTCACTTTTAAGGGAAATTTTTCTATGGGGCCCACTCAGGTTTGAAGAAAATGCCGCCGCGATTATGACATGTGGCCAGTTTTAAAGTGAACATGAAGTGATATTCAAGCAAAAATGACAAGTGTGGCTCCATTATAGGAGCAATTTTTGCGTACGGCTATCGCACGGCTACAGTGCCGTGCGATAGCCCATCCCGCCGTTCACTCGTTCATTAAAAGAGTTGCTCACATCATCAACTGCGGGAGTGCGATAGCCGTACGCAAATTTTTTTTCCATTATAAATCTACAAAGATTTTACGAACATTTTTATCAGCATTTTGTTTTGACTATCCGCAAAATTTTGATATGTGCAAAACAGTTTTTGATAAAATTATATATGCAAATCAAAATAATATGCGCAAAAAAAATTCAATTTTTTTAAAAATAGCCTCCATTCAAATCAAATTTTATTTATTTTAAAACAAGCATGGAGCGGAAGAAGATGCGTCGGCGATAGAAGAGCACTTTTGCGATAAACGTTTACTTTGAAATATATATCGAGGACACGAAGAAATGACTTTCACAATCATGGCAGTGCAATTGTGCAAAGAAGACCAATAAATTTTTTGTAGAAGTCGCGTCCTTTTGAGTAGGGAGCAAACTCACAATTTCTCAATGTTTAAATCCTTAGCACGAGGGAGAAGCTCGTCGCAGGTTTGCAGAACTTTTAGTGACTCTCTCCAGCTACGTAGCCTCACTTGGTTGAGAAATGCCTCGAAATATGAGACCAAACTCCGGTGTTTATGCATTTCAACTGTCGGGAAGATCTGGAAATGGGAATTAGGTGAAACGACAAAAGAAAACAACGCTTTACGATTATCTAACTGAAGAAAGAAAAATAATGTTTAATTTCGAAAGCGAATAGCCAAAACTGAAGTGCGGATAATAATCGCCTAAAATTAAAATCAATTAATCACATAACATTCCAAGGTGGTTGAGATGACTCATCTTTCTTTATCGGCCATTAACCATCCGACTAATTAAGCATTAAGAAATTGCTTATTCTCTCTAAGCAAAGTTGAGGTAGAAATAAAAGAGGCGATCTTTGAGACGGGCCAAAATAAAAAAAATTCTCTTCAGTTGTATTTTTCCAATTATAGAAATCTTGTTTTTGATTACGGACAAGAAAAATGGTATATCGGCGTTTGCTGTTTGGACTCCGCTGCTGATCCACCGCCAGCAACCTGGACAAAATAGACGCTGCTGGGTCACTTTCACGTGAGCCTGAACCGGCCGTGAATCACCGGTCGACTGTTTGTCGCCGAGCTGAACCGTTCCTGGTTCGGATCAACCGAGCAACGATAGCCCATTACCAATCCAGAGGTACACGTGTCGCTCTGTTTTATGACTTCCTTGATCCCGAGAAAGTGGGACCCGCTGGCGGGAGTATGCCAATGTCTTTTCAGCTGATGTATCCGGATAGTCGCTAAGACGAAAATACCCTCATTCCCTTTGGCTCTTTTGCTAAAATTGTAGGGGTAGTTTGATACTTTAGTTCCATCTCCCTGTATTCACCCGCCATTGCTTCAGTTAAAACAGGGAAAATGAAGCTCTCCTGGTCATGAGAGCGCAGTGTTGTGAATGGCGGAGCTAGGGTTTGCGGCGGGAAAGGAGGAAGTGAGAGAGGAGAGGAGGAGGAGGAGAAATGGTGGTCGGTTTAGCTCGAGATGGAGCAGCCGCCGGAAGGGGAGAGCTCGAGACGGCAGCGCCGACGAATCCACCTTTTACTCCTCCGGCCACTCTTCCGTCGACGACGGCAGCTTCCACGACGAATCTTACTGGTTCGCATCTGCACCGGGAAGCTTTGGAGGACGCCGCTCCTTTGGATCCGATTTATCCGCCCTCTCTCCGAGCCCGCGCTCCTCCGTCCCGGTGTGTTCTATCTCTCCGCCTAGATTTAGGGTTTCGGTATTGAAAATGTTGCTATATATTGCTCCATCGGAGATATTATTTGAGGAAATTTCGTCGTGGACGGCGACTGGGTTTTTTGCTGTAGCATTTGAGACGCTTCAATCTTTTCTTTCTTTCTTTCTTTGATGTATTGCAGCATTTAGCCGGATGCGAGCCGTCCATGGTTCCAGGCCTGGAGCCGGAGCCGGAGACCCGATCATCTTCTCCATCTACCGTTGTCAAGCTTTCCTTGACCAAAAACAATCCCCCATCTTCATCAAAAGGCTGTTATATTTGCTACAGTATTTCTACCCCATTTCTATCACTGGATTGTGCTTCAAAGGTCAATAATATCTGCATTTTTTTTGTTTATGCAGAGAAACTGCTGGATATAGTGAAAGAAGAGGTTCATCAGCGGGAGGGAAGAACAATAAGCCCTTCAGTTTGCCCCATCTCTCAAAATCCTAGAGGTATATATATTTTCATCCTGTATTGAGTAAGGTTTGGGAAATGCTGGTGAGTAGGAATTGAACACCAAAATGCTTTCTATGAACATCTTACAAGATTGCCAGAATCAAAGAGTTACTTTCGAGTCTCTCGGAGACGGGCATCGAAGATGGAGGCCTGGATCCCTTGATTTGAATGCCCAAGATCAAAATGTGGCTCCTTCATCACTCCATTCCTTCTACGGAGGCGCTGCTTACATAAAGAGCAACTGCGCGCCCTCCATGCATAGCCGATCCAACATGTTTCCGAGCCCTGGAACGCCGAGCTACTGGCACGGTGGTGCTGGGGCCGGTTCTTATCAGAAAGGCTGGTGTTCGGAGCGGGTTCCATTGCCGGCGAGCCGAGGGCAGAGGTACGGGGACAATGTTCCTTTGTTCCCCTTTAACAATGGGCGAACGCTGCCATCGAAGTGGGAGGATGCCGAGCGATGGATCTGTAGTCCAGTTTCTGGCGATGGTTCGAGGCGGCCTCTAATGCTCCCGCCATATCATAGGCGGCCCAAGTCGAAGAGCGGTCCTCTGGGAGCTCCTCCATTAAACTGTGGATCGTATGCATCAGCTTCGCCGCAGATTCCATGTTTTGATGATGGGAAAGTCGTGAATTTCATGGGTGGTGGTTCGCCTTATCTCGCAGGCGTTCTCGTGGCCGATCAACAATTGTGTGGCATTACTGCCGGGGGAAGAAATGGGCAAGGTTTTAATGGTGGAGAGAAAGTTTGTGCCTCTAATTTTGAGGCTCATGTTGATCGATCAGCGAGTATGCTTGGATGGCTGGATACGTTGGTCGAACCTTCTACTTCATCGTCTCCGGCTGATGGTGTTTTCAGAGGTTATCCACATCTTTTATTGTTGTTAAGTTTAATAGAATGGCAACAGTAATCAATATTCTCATTTTTTTTATATGGTTATGGATAGACATATTCTTCATGTTTGGATTGTTTCTGATTTCACTATTGGATAAATAACGCAACACTACTTTGAAATTGTCAAGAAAAGAAATTTGAATGATATTTCGTCTTCTATTCAATAAAATTTCTTTTGTTTCCTTTGGTGGTCTTTCTATTTTTTTGCATATTGGGCTCTAAATATTTAATTTTAGCACTTTGCATCCCAAAGACTTTAATATTTGCATTTTGCATCCTAAAGATTCAATTAAGAGAGTGCTAAACGCTAATATTAAAATCTTTTTGGATGCAAAGTGTCAAAATTTAATATTTATGGTGCAATCTGCAAAAAAACTTCATAATTGGAGGGTGCTTAGTGCCAAAAGTCTCTGATTCAATGGTACCAACTAAGTATTGACCCAGCTGATGTTTGCGCTTGGTATTTATGCGAGTCACATGAGTTCAGGAGTCCTATTCTGCAACCTTGTGCAGATTGTCTGTAGAAATCATATTCTTCTAGAGTTGCATATTCCTTCTATATCTGGATTCTTAATTCTTTATCTGCATCATCTCTCCATATTTTCAGGGTACATAGTCGACCGCACTCAGGAAATAGACACCATGCCATCTCCCATGAATCTGAGCAGGGATGTAGGCACACAAATGAGTCCTGAAGGAAGCAACCGCTCATCTCCCAAGGAGCGGCATTCTTCTTTATCCCAGTCCCCGCTATCTGTGCATACAATCAAAGAATTCAAGAGCCATTTTCCATGTCTAGAGATTAGAGATGTGCAGGTGGATGACCGTGTGACTGTCACCAGGTGGTCCAAGAAACATATTTCTCGGTGCTCCGATAGCAGATCGACTGATATTATAGAATGGAAAAGGAAAACCGTGGAGTCTCGGACGTCTGACTGGGAAATCGCGGACTCGGAAAAATGCATTTCAAAGTGAGTTGATGCATTTCCATGAATTTACGACGCCATACTCACCCCTTATGTTTGAAGTGTCAACTCATTTATTTCTACATCTAAATAGAGTGGTAGATTTCAGTGATCAATAGTTGAAGGGTTGATAAGGTCAACATTGAATAATCAGGGAAAACTTCAATTTCATATGGTCAACAATTGCGTTTGGCTGTATCATTGAATGCACTTGAAAGTTTGAGTTACTTGGTATGAGATGTTTGCACATTTAGTTTACAGTATTTAAGGATTGGTTGGGGACAACTGTGCCATTTGAGCCGTAGTGGTTTAAAATTGGGGCAATAAACCCAATTACCGGAGGGGGTTAATTCCATCTGAAAATTTTGTTACTAAATTTTTTTTTTTGCCAAAATTTAACTTTGTAGGGTCTGGGCGCACGACCGCTAAAGCTTCACCACATATGCAAGACTGTGCTGGTGTTTTGGCCCAAGTCATGGTTATGAGAAAATGCCTTTCGTGATCTTACTTACCTATGTTTTCTAACCGCCCACTCTCCCAAACAATGGGTGGATCCAAGATTTCAATAAGGGGGCTTAGACATCTTCTTCCTTCAGCTTAAAAGAAATCTAAACGCTTTCATTTTACCGGAGCATTTTTCCCTTCGCCCAACCACTGTTTTTGGCATATAAGTATTCAAAATTCATTGATTTGGCGAGACGAATCCAAATCCTCCATCAATTTTGCAAAATTCTTGGGGGGGGGGGGGGGGGCTGCCCCAGCCCGCCCCCTTAGATTCACCCCTGCTCCCAAGCAGGTATCCACATCCTCATCATCTTTTGCTCCATGCAATGAAATTTCTAACTAATATAGGTATTGCTGGTTCTCTTCAAGGACTTCCTAAATTTGGAAATTGTACCACTAAATATGCACTAACCATGGTGCTTCATGATTCTCCCGCATCTGTATCATTTCAGATTCTTATTTTTCTACTAAATTTCACATATTTCCCTTGTTTCCTGCTGCACACCAGTTATATTTCTTTCATTTTACTTGTTGCACAGGTATGATAAGGAGGAAGCTAAGATCACTGCTTGGGAAAATCTACAAAAAGCGAAAGCTGAGGCCTCACTACAAAAGCTTGAAGTACGTTGTTCCTCAAATGCAAGGATTTGCAATTTCATACTCGATTAAGTACAGTTTTGGGGACACCGTTTATACGCCTAATTTCATCTTTTTTGGACATATATCAGATGAAGTTAGAAAAGAAAAGATCTTCTTCAATGGAAAAGATTTTGAATAGACTTAGATCAGCTCAGAGAAAGGCTCGAGATATGCGAAGTTCAGTGGTGGATACACAAGTCTGCATGATCCCCAGGACTGGTGGAAGGGTCTCTTGCCTTAGAAAATATGGCCGGATGTCTTCTTTCAGAGGATGCTTTACCTGCCATGCGTTCTAGCACCACCAAAATTTCTGTCAGGTACTTAATTTTTTGAATTTTAGTAAAACTCCCTATGGTGCTGATACCCCCCAATGATTGGGGACTATATGGGTTTTGTTGTTGTTGTCCCTATGATGCCGATACCCTTCCCTACTTATTTTTTGCTCATCGGCTGCAGTATGCTTTAAATTTTTGCAAAAAATACTAAGGTTTTCTTGATTTTCACAGTAAGCCATTAAACAACAATCTATGCATAACATTGAAATTACACATTGTTACATTGGAATTATTATTTTGGAAAATTTCCTAATATAATATTCAGTATGGCTCTGTTTGGTAGAACTGTATAGGTGCAGTATGCCTCTAATTTTTGAACAGCTCCGCCAAACAATCTTTTTAGCGAGTCCAGTGCGATATGCCCCCACCTGCTAATCATGAAAAACCCATGTTTTGGAGTGAATTTTTTCCACGATTCAAAAACTGTGTTTAGCGATTTTCTCTAGGACAACCCCGCTACCCTCGCAATTTTCTCTAGATGCTACGGAGCTTCTCTTTTGGCGCCGACTGTCTTCACCGTCAAGGCCACAATGTCGACCTCTCCTGTCGCTGAGCATCTAGATTGGAATTTTTCTGTTTTCAGATCGTGTTCGGACGACATCCAGATAAACAAGTTCCAATTCCCAGACCCGACACCTACTGCAATTCTTGACTTCCAAAGCTTGATCTGTTCTTCGATCCTGATTTTGTAAATCGATCCTGATTTTGTAAATCGATCCTCGATCCGACCCTACTATCAGATCCGATCCTATCTCGAAACGATCTCATCTAGGATCTCGATCCTGACAACCTTGGTGGTGGGTACAATGGAGCCTTGACCGTTGCTGCCTATGCGAGGTTTCTCGTTAGGGGAGGGAGCCACTGAGATCTCACACACAATAGATAATAAATAGACTTCTTACTTATCCATTACAACCCTCCATATGCCTTTACATAAGCTTATGACGTATAAAGAGACAAACGATAATAATGAGACCTAATACTAGGCCTGGTGCTCAAGGCCCCTATATAATGATAACACCTAGACACAGATATTAAAGATAACACCTAGACACAGATATAATGATAACACCTAGACACAGATATTAAAGATAATCATAATAGACGATACGCAGACCATAACATCTCTCCCGCCATCCAGAACAAGCTTGACCTTAAGCTCAAGGGGGATGGATAATGGTGAAAGCTTCATCTGACTCCCTTCTCGTCAGAGTTCTTGACATGCAGGTAGAAAAACTTTTTGCACTTGTGTTTGTGAGTGTACTGCTCGTCGCAATTGTAACGTAGTCCATGATCACGTCGTTCCAACATCTCGGTCTGAGATAAGCGACAGATTGACAGAGCGGCCTGACCCTCAGTATGGATCTGCTGAGTGTTGATATCAGGGAAGTAGGCTTCCTGAGCCAGCTAGTATCGATGGTCGCATTGCCGAGCCAGACTCAAAGCAGTTACCAAGTCTGACGGGGCCTCAAATTCGACATCTAGTCGCAGATCACCGCAAAGTCTTGCAGTGAAGATGGCGACATACATCTCTGGGGAAAGTGCGACATGTGCTAGAAGAAGTTGAAATTACTCCAGGTAGTCGTCCACCAAGCCTGTCTGGCTTAGTGTTGTGAGGGCACCTAGGGGGTTATTGCGGATGGGGGGACCAAATCGCAGGTTGCAGAGTTGTTTTGAAGCCATCCCATGTCAGACCAGGTTGATCAGTGAGGAGATGAGCAGCCCAAAGCGAGACCGAGTTGTGAAGATGGAAGGAGGCCAAAGGAAGTTGTTCAACTGTCGGAGTTTGTTGGTGCTGAAAAATTGCTCGCACTTGGTGAGCCAACTCAAGGGATCAAATTTTCCATTGTAGGTGGGGAATTCCAGTCTGGTATAGCGCGACAGAATAGCCGCGTCAGGGCGTAAAGGGTCAGTGGATGTGGCTCGTGGCGGATGAGCGGCGGAAGCGGACTTGACTGTTACTAGCGTGATCCGTGGTGAGGTGGTAACCACGGGAGGTGTGTAGTCCATTAAGCTTGGTGGTGAGAGTTGTTATGTCGCCCTGATGACGTGCGTCCGCATCCCGAAACCGCTTATACATCCTGAATGCGTGCATCCATGACGGATATAACTGCGTGTAACCGGTTCATAACATCCAAGAAGTCAGCCAAGTCTCCCATATTGTGGATGGAGGTAGCATGGGATAAGGAGCGGCGGGTGACGGGATGGATAGATTGCTCGAAGGCGGCTGTTTGGGAGTGCCGCGAGATCCACATCGCCTTTCAATGGTGGCACAATAGCACAAGCTGATGGCGTGGGGAAGCCCTGAGAAGAGATAAAATAGTTCTCTTGGATTGCAATGGGCTCGCTATTTTGCTACCTTGGCTTGACCTAAGAGTCGAGGGAATAAATAGAAGCTGTTTATATCCGCACAGGGCTCAAGAGGTACGAGGTATGCAGTTCTGTCAGCTCAATGGAGCAGCCGGTGAATCAAATTAATGCAAAGAGGCGCTGACTCAGTTAACACGCAAGAGGCGTGTACGGTTTCAAAGGAGGCAGGCAGCAGAGGGCTCGAACATGTAACCGACGAGCATTCATTGAAGTAGACGCGTGCATCTGAAGCCAGTGTTGGCGTGTTGCGTGGTGAAGAGCGTCCGACAGAGAAGCATCGTTGTTTTCCTCGGGCCGGGAGGGTGCTGCGCTGGAGTGCGGAATCAGCCTGGGTTGACATCGGACCGTCGAAGAAGAAACACAAAGGTTGGAGTGTCGAGAAATGTCGCTCGAGAGTTGTTCGTGTAAGGGAGAAAGGGAACGCAGTCACTGGTAATGTCGTCGTCGAAGGAGTGGCGAAGCAGTGAAGGGGAGAAGCAGTGACAGTAGCGATCTGATCGAAAAACTGTAGAGAAGGACCGGTAAGCTCTGATATCAAAGTTGTTATGGACCTATTGAAGCGGTGACCAGAGTTGTCGTCGGAGGTGAAGATGATGGTGGTGGAGGATAAAACAGAGCCTTGATCGCGACTGCCTAAGCGAGGTTGATCGTTAGAGGAGAGAGCCACCAAGATCTCACATATAATAGATATGAAATGGACATCTTCTTACTTATCCATTACAACCCTCATAAGGCTTACAACATATAAAGAGACAAACAACAATAATGATACCTAATACTAGGCCCAATGCTCGTGGCCCCTACATAATGATAACACATTGACACCTAGTTAATAGTGATAATCATAATATATTATGCAACCCATAACAGATTCATTTTGTAATAATATTATTTTTTATATAACCTCATTTTGCAACGGGTGAGATGCACGATTCAACGTAGATACTTGTAATAGTCTCACGTCTTGAAAAAGAGATTAGTCTCTCTCTTCTCCCTATATATTTGTACTCATAATTGTATTTTTGAATTCAAGAAGTATATACAAGGTTTACACCACTCTTCTACATGGTATCAGAGCTACCTGGTCGACTAGGCGGTTTGTTCTTTTTTAACCGCCTGCCCTCCTGCGACCTGCTGCATTCGGCGGTCTACTCCTTTGTTACCTGCTTCTCTTGCGGCCTGTCTTCTGCGGCCTTTTTCCCTCCTTTCAGGCGGACTATTCTCTCTAGTCCGCAGGAGTCATAGTGCGATGCTTCCCTTCATTTTGGTTGGACTTCCTCCTTTTATAGTTTTGGCGGCTGGGTCCCACCGCAATAACATCCCGCGGTCTGCCTTACCCGCTGCGGTCTGCCTAGTTCGTCATTTCCCTTCCTTACCCGCTGCGGTCTGCCTTACCTGCGCGGTCTGCTCCTTTTCTTTTGCCCACAACGATTTGCCCAGTTCGGCTGCAGCCTGTTCGCCTGCTCTATCCACCGTGGTTGTTCTCTTTGGTCACATCTCCACTCTCTCTATTAGCGGCTACACTCATTGCGACTTTCTCTAGTAGATACCGACCTTGCTTTGTTGTTCGCCAATTTCTCCTTCTCTAGCCGCAGCCGGTCTTACTCTGTTGTTTTCCGGTCTCTTCTCTATCCGCTACCGGTCTTACTCCGCTGTCTGCCGACCTCTTCTCTAAGTCGTTGCCGGCCTGGCTTTGCTGACCGCCAGACTCTTCTGCTCTAAGCCGTTGCCGGCCTCTCCTAACTGTTGAGCGGCTTCTCGTCTAGCCGATGTAGGCCCGTCTTTGCTAGTCGCCGGCCTCCTCTCCACTAGTCGCTGCAGATTCTCAGGTCGCTTGCCTCTTGCGGACTCTCACTTCTCTGTTGCTATTTGCCAGTCCGCCTGAGTCTATTCACCAGGCCACCTTCTCTCTTGCAACCATGGACTCAACGATTGCCTCTTCACTTCCCGCTCGTGCCGCTGTTCCTTCTCATGAAGTTCGTGATGAACTTCAGATCACCACTATCTCCCTCAGCGGGAAACCGAATTTTGTGGAATGGGTGCATTCTGTTCGTCGCGTTCTCCAGACAAAAGGTCTTCATCATCATCTTACTCGGGATGCTCCTACTGTTCCCACTGATGAGTGGCTTCGTGATAACGGTCAAGTCTAATCTTGGATCCTCAATTCCAAGGATATCGAGCCATATCACATGGTCATGTATCATGAGACTGCTAAGGCGATGTGGGAGGAACTTCACTCTCTCTACTATGGCAAAGACAACTTGCTACATCTGTTTGATATCTTCTCTGCACTTCAAACTCTAGATCCTGGGACAACGGGTGATTTGACCTCATTCGTTGCCAAAGCCAAAACTTTGGTGGAGGCCTGGATACAACATTAGCCTCCCTCCACGGATCTTGCTACACAACGGGCGCAAAAGGAAGCAGTTGGGATTGCGATGATGATGGATCGAGTTCCTCCCTATCTCCACAGTGTAGGGCTCAGATTCTTTCCTCCTCTACAACGCCCTCACTTTCCAATGTCTGCTCTATGCTGCTCAAAGTTACACCTCCATCTGAGGCTCAGACAAATTTTTCACTAGCTCTCCTTCAGTAACCACTCCTACCTACTCCTGCTCTAGCTCACGGCTCTTCAACTAGGGGAGGACGCCACACGTCTCGGGGACGAGGATGTGTTGGGCGCTCTGCTTTTAAATGTACTTACTGTGGTCGAAAGGGTCATCTTAAAGCTACATGCTACCGCAAGCATGGTCTTCCTCCATACCTTGAGGCCTCTACTACAACTGCTCCTCCTCCCACTGGTGCTCCTATACATGATTTTGATCATTCTACCCGGTAAGATAACAACGCTCTCCGCACCCAGCTTCAACAGCTCCAAGGCGTTATCAGTCGCTCGTCTGGTTCAATTGCGTCTTTCTTCACTAAAGGTATATCCTGTCTCTCCCATATCCCCCACTGGATCGTGGACTCGGATGCTACTCACCACATTATATCTCAGAAACTACCGCAGTATATACAGTCTGCTTATCCCAAGTTCATCACTGTCGCAAATGACGAAACCACTCCGGTCTCAGGCGCGGCTGATCTTCGGTTTATTCCCACTCTTCCTCTATCCTCGGTTCTTCATGTTTCGGGATCTCTCTTCAATCTGCTATCAGTTAGTCGTCTTACTCAGGAACTTAGCTGTTGTATAACATTTTCTCCTTCCTCTTTTGTTGTGCAGTATCGCCGCACGCAGAGTATCATTGGTAAAGGGCGGCTGTCGAATGAATTGTATCTCTTGGATGTTCTACCCACCATTATCTCTACTGTCTCCATTGTTGATTGGCATCGCCGCCTTGGGCATGCTCCCCTCTCGATTCTCAAGAAAGCTCTTACTGATGTCTCATTGCGAGAGTTTAGTTGTGAATCATGTATCTACGACAAATAACATCATAATTATTTCCCTCCTATATGTACCCGAAGTGATACTCTGTTCTCTTTAGTTCATTCTGATGTCTGGGGACCTTATAAAGTCCCTAGTGTTTTTGGATATCGATATTTTGTCACCTTTATTGATAAATACTCCCGTCTCATTTAGTTATATCTACTTCACAATCGTATCGAACTGACATCTGTTTTTCATACTTTTCTTACTGAGACGTGTATGCAGTTCACCATTACGTTAAAAATCATTTGCACCGACATTGCTCGCGAATATATCAGTCACACCTTCTTAAATTTATGCACCGAGTTGAGAATCATACATCAAAACCTTGTGTGCTTATACCCCCCAACAAAATAGTGTGCCCGAGCAAAAAAATTTCCACATCCTTGATGTTGCTCGGTCACTTATGTTTCAAATGCAGGTGCGCACAAAATAATGAAACTTTGCGGTTTCTACTGTCTGTCATCTCATCAACCGCATGCCATCGTCCGTTCTTGACTCCGCCTCTCCATTTAGTCTCTTCATTTCTTCCAAGTTTCCTTTCTCTCTCACACCTCGTGTCTTTGGCTGTGTATGTTATGTTCACCTTCTTGGTCCGCCTATTGACAAGCTAGCTGCTCGTACTACAAAATGTTTGACTACTCCCTGATGGCGACGACGCCCGCCTTATGTTCGAGGTTATGTTCGTGACCGGTTCGGTGGCGACGCCGACTCGACGCATTATTCTGACCGCCATTGCCACGAGACTTTTGAAGACGTTGATGGACGTTTCCGCGAAATATTTGCCAAGCTTGAAGAGTTGAAGTTTGCCGCGACATCCTCCGCCAACGCCGCGTCAAGTCTCCGCCACAGTTCATGAAAGTTTTATTTCAGCATTTTTAGATTCCTGCAATTAATTCCAGCATTTTAATTCTTGTACATTTTAATTCGGTTTTTTGGTGTGGATGACCTAGATTAGATCTCATGATGGGTGGCCATGATTTGGTTTGTAAGAACTATATATATTCATATTAAGCTAATGGAAAGGGAGATTTTGAGGAACAAAAAAAACCAGCTCTCTTCTTTGGCTATAACCGAACCTCCCCTCTCCCCTAACATCCCAATCGGGATTTTTCTCCCCCCGGCTTGCGCGCCCTCCTCTCTGCCCCTCCCCTCTCGTGGCAACTTTGGCCAGCGCCTCCCCCCCTCTCCTCACTTCCGACCGTCTCCAACCCGGCGGCCTGTATCCAACAATCGCCGACCTCCATCAAGCAGTTCGCCGGCCGAACCTCCAACAACATCCCGTCGCCGACCTCCTTGCTGCTCTCCGGCCGTCCTCTCGTTGTCGTGGATTCCATCCGGTGACTCCGAAGAAAGTGGCTTGCGTCGCCTCCGCTCGGTGCAGTTTCGTGGAATCTCGTGGAAGTGTGACCCTTCCACTAATCTTCTTTTCGTTCGTTCATCTCGCTGGTTTTGGGTAATCCCCCCCCTTCTCTCGGTGTGTTTTGTCTATGTTACTGCGAGATTGTGGTGGATTTGTGGACTGAGATATTTATCCTAACTATTGAATCATTGCGCGTTATAAATCTGAATTTAAGGTATTATTATTGTCCGGATTTCCTCGTTAATTTTGTATCGGGTAGGTCTCTTGACGCTTTGCGAAATCGGGTTGTTCAAGTCCTTGATTTCACATTTATTTCTCGAGATTTGATATACCTCGTGTTGATTTAATTTTGGGGCTGAATTTGGACTCTATTTGATTCGCCATTTTAGTCCGGATTCTCTCTGTTTGGGAATATGAATGCATGTGGTTAATTTCAAGGTATTTAGCTAATTGCTCGGATCGTGTAGGTCCTATTCGCTTGATCGAACATTGGCCTATAACCCTTGTTCAATCTCAAAAGGCTTCGCGACCCTTTGTTGTGCTGTGAATGACTACTGTGCAATTAGAATGGATGTGTTAGGCACGTTAATGTAGATCTAAGCGTGAGAGAGCTGCTCGCTAGTGTTTGAACACCACAGTCACATTGAGTACACGTCGGCCTACATCAATTTGGTATCAGAGGGATGTTTGCCAATTTCTTAACTTGGCAACGATCTGCTCGTTCCGAGCTACCCCCATTTGCACTTATGCACGTTCGTGTGTTTCTTAAAATATATAAAAATAAATAAATAAATTTGTTGTACGTGTTCACTTAGTTTAAGTTTTTCATTTCTCCCGCCAAATTTACTTATGACGCGCATTGGGAGTTCTGCTCACTCACATTCATTCGATGAGCTTAACGTTATGTTAGCATAATATTTGACACCACCACCTCGCACCTCTAGGCCTGATAGAGTTCCTGGTCCGACCTATGATGGGATAGGTGGACCGCGAGTGTTTTTATGTTGGGTGAAGGATATGGAGTGTTATTTTGAGCGATATCATATTGTGGACCCCCACAGGATCCCCGTTGCGAGACTACAATTATTTGATCGAGCCCAGACCTTCTGGCTCAATGAGGAGAGACGTTTTGGGACGTCACTCGACGACTCATTTGTAAGTTGACAGATTATGAAGAATCTATTAACGGATGAGTATTACCCTCCCTACTGCCGTTCCCAGTTTTCTGATTATCTGAGTGATTCGCCGCCTAAGACTTTGCCTATATCGAACCGGTACGTCCCCTCGTACTCCCATACTCGGATGTCTCATGATTTTATTTCTCCCCGCCAGGGCACTAGACCCGTTTCTGATCGTGGGAGTGACTATAAGCCTCACGCCAGATTTTTGCTCCATCAAGATCTGACTATTTCGAGCACACATACACCTACCTTTAGGGAGAAGGAGAAGGTTTGGTTCTCTGTCTCGCCACCTGTCGTTGTCACTGCTAGGGATGCTATAAATCTGCGGGTTAAGCATAGGCAGACAGTTAAGATTTGCAAGGAGAATGCTATATGTTACTCTTGTGGAGTGATTGACCACTATGTCGTGGAGTGCCCCACAAAGCCTAGGGCTGTGGCTCTTTTAGCTTCGACGTCTGAGCCTCCTGAGATTGTGTATGATACTCCTGAGAATTCTGATGTAGATGTGATATCTCTTGATTCTAAGGATGACCAGCTAGATGAGAGTATTCCGTCATGCACGATAGTGTCCGACGATTTTGATGATTCTGACATTGATGGGATATCTAGTGATTTGGAAGATGATGTATGAGATGGTTGTATTCCGATCTGTGAGAGTATCTCGTTGCCTATTACATGCTCTGCTAGTGTTGTGTCTGATCACCCTATTATTGAGTGCCCTCTCCAGGCTACAATCCCCGTCATGATAGAGCCTACGATTGCACCAGCTGAGATTGTATCCGAGTCATCTGAGGAGCTGGAGAGTGAGGATGTCCCTATTGTTGTTGTGGGTGATTTACCTTATGAGGGAAGGTTGTTTTTGGATGACTTTAGCGCTGAGAACCCGAAAGATATTTCTTTGATTTTATCACCATTGCCTGAAGCTCAATATGAATTAGAAATTTTGTCGGGTTCGTTTTTGCCCATTTCTGAGGCCTTTACTGATTCTGATTTGGATGATGTATCCAGTGTGTGGGAAGAATTTTCTAGCGTGGGAGTTGTACTTTTGGATGACGTTATTGATGTAGACCCGGATGAGCGTCCTTTGATGCTGTCTCCGTTGCATGAAATTCAAGATGATTTTGATTCTCTCCCGGGTTTGATTTTACCGACTCTCCCTCCTGATCCGTTGACTCGACTAGTGGACCCTTTAGGATACGAGTTTGGTATGCCTGATTTGAATCGTTTTATTATGCCGACCTTGCTAGCCCCTCCATTGGACATGTCTCGTCGTACATGTTTTAGTGAGTTGTTAGATTTTGTAGTCGGTCTTTTCACCGCACCTTGTAGATCTGACTACGCGTCACCTTTGACAATTCATTTTTCTGCGTGTCCATCTACTGTTTTGTCCTCGATTGCGATCAATTCTGATTTCGTGGCGACTGTGCCTCTTATCTTAGTTTTGTCACGACGTGCTTACTCATTCGGTCTGGTTGCACATATTTTTCCTCCACCTGCTTACGACGTTTGCTTGCACGTGTCTATGACGATAGCTGACCACTTTGAGTTGTATCGCACGCACTTCTGTTCACTTCCGAGAGCGTCCTCCGCTAGAGTTGGTGATTTGGATTTAGTATGGTCATTCCCCGAGCGGATGTCTACGGGATCCGTCAATAAATTAGCACTTAGGGGCGCAGACCCATCCATGGTTATGAGGAACGTCGGAATGAATGCTTTTCATTCGGATTTTGACGATGCATGGGGTGTTTCACCTCTTTTCAATTTTTCGGATTTATTATTGCATGTCTATTTTTCACCTGAGTGGCCTTCTTTGTCGTTTCTCTCTCCCACTATATATTCTTTTGGGTTGGGGAGTGAGAGTTCTTCCGTGTCTAACTTCCATGTGAGTTCCTTGGTTCTTGCAACGGATGATAAGATTCTAGTTATTTTTCTTCAGACTGACACCCTTTTGAGGTCCTCGAAAGATTTGCTGTTGTTGTTATGTCTGATAGGTTTCCTCTGATGAGTGATGCCCGCACTCCTACGACTTGGGCACTCGGGCCAGATCTGCTACATGTTGGTGCTGCCTGCGACTATTTCTCTCTCCCAGGCCACTCATCAGTGATGAGTGATTTTGAGTGGGGGAAGATTGATGGCGACGACTCCCCGCCTTATTTTCGAGGTGATGTTCGTGACCGGTTCGGTGGCGACGCCGACTCGACGCATTATTCTGACCGCCATTGCCACGAGACTTTTGAAGACGTTGATGGACGTTGCCGTGAAATGTTTGCCAAGCTTGAAGAGTTGAAGTTTGCCGCGACATCCTCCGCCAACGCCGCGTCAAGTCTCCACCACAGTTCATGAAAGTTTTATTTCAGCATTTTTAAATTCCTGCAATTAATTTCAGCATTTTAATTCTTGTAATTTTTAATTCAATTTTTTGGTGTGGATGGCCTAGATTAGATCTCATGATGGGTGACCATGATTTGGTTTGTAAGAACTATATATATTCATATTATGCTAATGAAAAGGGAGATTTTTAGGAACAAAAAAAAATCTAGCTCTCTTCTTTGGCTATAACCGAACCTCCCCTCTCCCCTAACATCCCGATCGGGATTTTTCTCCCCCCCCGGCGTGCGCGCCCTCCTCTCCGCACCTCCCCTCTCGTGGAAACTTTGGCCAGCGCCTCCCCCCTCTCCTCACTTCCGATCCGTTTCCTCCAACACGGCGGCCTGTATCCAACAATTGCCGACCTCCATCAAGCAGTTCGCCGACTGAACCTCCAACAACATCCCGTCGTCGACCTCCTTGCAGCCCTCCGGCCGTCCTCTCGCTGCCATGGATTCCATCTGGTGACTCCGAAGAAAGTGGCTTGCGTCGCCTCCGTCCGGTGCAGTTTCGTGGAATCTCGTGGAAGTGTCACCCTTCCACTAATCTTCTTTTTGTGTGTTCATCTCGCTGGTTTTGGGTAATCCCCCCCCCCCCCCCTTCTCTTGGTGTGTTTCGTCTATGTTAGTGCGAGATTGTGGTGGATTTGTGGACTGAGATATTTATCCTAACTATTGAATCATTGCGCGTTATAAATCTGAATTTAAGGTATTATTATTGTCCGGATTTCCTCCTTAATTTTGTATCGGGTAGGTCTCTTGGCGCTTTGCGAAATCGCGTTGTTCAAATCCTTGATTTTGCATTTGTTTCTTGAGATTTGGTATACCTCGTGTTGATTTAATTTTGGGGCTGAATTTGGACTCTATTTGATTTGTCATTTTAGTCTGGATTCTCTCTGTTTGGGAGTATGAATGTATGTGGTTAATTTTAAGGTGTTTAGCTAATTGCTCGGATCGTGTAGGTCTCATTCGCTTGAGCGAACATTGGCCTATAGCCCTTGTTCAATCTCAAAAGGCTTCACGATCCTTTGTTTTGTGCTGTGAATGACTACCGTGCAATTAGAATGAATGTGTCAGGTGCGTTAGCGTAGATCTAAGCATGAGAGAGCTGCTCGCTAGTGTTTGAACACCACAGTCACATCGAGAACACGTCGGCCTACATCACTCCCGCACTCAGAAAGGTTATGCTTGATACTCTCCTGTCGACGACAAGCTCATTTGTTTTGGCTGATGTTGGCTGATGTAACCTTCTTTTAGGATTAACCATTCCATTACTCTCCTTCTACCCCGTCTCCACCTTCCACTGCCGCTCGTTCTGCCATCCCGGTCACTACTCCTCTACCGCCGCTTCCCTCACCACTCCCCATACCTTTTTTACCTCCTATATCTCCATCACCTCTCCGTATTTATACTCGTCGTAAGTCCAAGAATACTTCCCTACAACTGTCACAACCCGCATTTTCTCCGAATTAAGAATTATCAGAGTAAGAGAAAACACGCGTCGTGATGCCACGTCAAGCAGGGGATAACTGCTGACGTTCAGGCAAAACCAACTACAATCTTTATGCAAGAAAATCATGTGCTTAATGAATAGAAAATCAGTTATGATTAGAGTCCGTATCCCTCGGCTCAGTGGATCATCTAGTCCACAAAAGAAAAATTATATTAATACGCTGCGGAAAAATACTTTACTTAGATTCGACACCCTAAAGAGCGCATCAGGGTCCCCAGAGAACCACTCATGCTATGCAAGACTCTACATTAAATTTATGTAATATATAAGAAAATGGTCTTTATACGTGATTTGGACAAATAGTGATTTCGCTTATAAAACATGCTTGATCATGAGCTTTATTTATAATAACATTTATAGTTTAAAAATAACTAGCAACCTAGCATAAATCCTTCTCAGAGCAAGTAAACTATCTCCAGAAAATGGTAGCAGCAATAGTATATATATCTAGTACAAGGTAAAAACTACCAGTGGGCGCCAACAACCTGACACGAACCCACTAGCACAAATATATGTCTGTAAGAAAATACTGAAAACAAACTCACTAACAAGGTAAACGGAACTCCAAAGTCCGGAAGTCCACCAACAACACCACCTCCAACTAGCCACCAGACTGGCTACAGCTCAGAACCTGGGGTATTCCAAAAGAAAACAGAATACCTCAGCAAGCTAAACAAAGAAAACTGCATGAAAGAGTCAACCAAAGGACAAAGTAACAGAAAAACATGCAGTAGAAAGAGTCACAACTGTCCAAAACAGGACCACAAGAAATGCACAACGTGCAAAGAAACAGCAACGACCCAGCCCAGGAACCATATCCTGCAGGGCCTACTAGGCTGCCAAGAGCCAGAATGTTGCAAACTACCAAAGAAGAAACTTCTAACACCCTAAACTGTGGGAAGTGATAGTAGCAAAAACAACAACGAGGAACCGGATCGAAGGCAAACGCAGTCCCCCAATCCACCATGTCCAAGTCAAAAGCTCGAGGGTCAACACGTGAAAACACAAGGGACCTTCCACCCGACATGCCCAGCCAGTACCTGGAGCAAGAAAAACATGGGTGGCCTTGGCTATATCACTCAACTCCACCCCCATAAAGAGCTACAACCACCACTACTAACCACGATCCAAGATTTGGCCTTTAGGGAAATAAAGAAAACGGCCGACAAGGAAAACCCAGAAATACAACTGGAAATCCACTCGGAAACGAAATACAAGGTAAAGGAAGAGTGTTGACATAAACCAACACGACTAGGCGTTGAGTGAAACCCACTCAGTGCCTACCTAAACATTGGCGTTGAGTGAACTAGCCTCACTCGCCGCCAAAATAATACCACTACCCACAAGCCCACTAAAGAATACGGAGCTCGACGACAGTCGAACGACCAAGGCAGAAGATCCAGAACTCGAGTAGTTGCCTGCCACTTGAGTATCTAAACTCCCGCACTCGAAACCAGCTAAATTCGCCTAGCAAAAGAAAATATACAAAGCGCACGATCAGTGACGCACGATCAGTGGTCGTGCGCACTCATCGGCTGATGATCGTGCGAAGCGACCCTGGAAAACCTGACAGAAAACCTAGCAACTGCGCACGATCAGTGTCGCACGACCACTGGTCGTGCGCACTGTTGCCAGCGCTCGTGCGATTTTCCGAGACAGAACTTTGGAAACTGAAAGACAGCCGCGCACGAGCAGAGGCACACGACCAGTGGTCGTGCGCCCTAACGGTTGATGACCGTGCGCGGTCAACCTGTACCGTTTGGAATTTCCCGAACGACACCGGAACGCGCACACGACTCACGCCACTGCAGTAGCAGCAGACAACTATCAACGTCGCGCACCACTACCATACGAACTATGCCTAATCATTCGAGTAATACCATAACGAAAACAAATCGGCAACCACACCCCCCCTCCTAACTCTCCCTCTCGGCTACACCCGAACCAGAGCAACAATCAAAATAAAGGAAAACAACGGCTCCACGCCGACAATTTGGATTCCAATTATCACAAAATAGGGGGGGTTTCAGTAGGAAGAACTAAGCCCTATAGTTAGCAAGAAAATGAGAACAACAAGGCCTCTAACCTGGGCTAACCGGGATTTCAATTTCAGCAAGAAAATTCAAAAAAAGAAAACTTGGCAAGGGCAAGAATACCACTTGCCTCAATCACAGCGAAGCTTTGGACTGCTTTCCTCCTCTTCGCACGGATCAAAACGGCCGCAACACCTAAAACAAACACTCGGCCATTAATGGCGGAAAACTTCCAAAACCGAAAATTCCAAACCTCCCAAAACTCCACGAAAATCGAATTTCTTACCGCAGGAATGAAGGTCTTGACGAGAGCAATCCGAATCCACTCTCGGAATCGAATTCCGTCCACAAACGCTCCGGGAATCGGCGTCCGAAGGGAAGGGTAGGCGGTTTCTCCGTTTCCTCGTACAGGACCGGCGGTTTCAAGCGGGGAAGAGGATAGATCGGCTCCTTTCATTCTATATAAATATATATATATATATAATTATATAATTATATAATTAATTACAAAATTACATAAAGCACCACATCGACGCGAAAACCGAACTATCTCGGAATTCGACGAAATTCGCACCGTAGCTAAATACCCACGCTACGAACACAACGGCGAAGTCGAAATTACTTTTCGACAAACAGAACTCGAGTTATACCCAAATAAAGCCAAACACCAACATCCCCCCGAGAGCCCACACCGGGTCACCCAAAACGACTCGGCTTGCTAGGGAGATCTTGCCAACAGGCTACAGAATAGGGCACTCAGTTCTAAGGAGCTAAACCACACTCCACAAATAGCACAAGCCACGGAAACGCGTCATCATAACGCCAAACGAGAATAAAAATAATCGCTGAAAAAACGGGGCGTTACAGTCACTCCCCCTAAAAGAAAGTTTCGTCCCGAAACTTTACGCACAACCCTCCTACTAAAGAAGGAAAAGTAACAAACAGAAGTTACAACGGGAAACATACCGATCAAATCAGCGAAATAGGTGAGGGTACGCCCTCCTCATGGCCGACTCTAGCTCCCAAGTCGCGCTCTCCAAATCCTGATTTTTCCATAGAACTTTCACCATCGGTATGGACTTCTTTCGCAGCACACGCTCCTGAGTATCCAAAATACGAACTGGCACCTCAACAAAAGAGAGGTTGGGCTCCAACTGGGGCACAACATCCAAGAGTTGCCCACTGCTGCGCACACACTTCCGCAATTGGCTAACATGAAAAACATTATGAACACCAGGGAAGTTCGCTGGCAAATCCAATCTATAAGCAGACACACCAATCCGCTCCAAGACCTCAAACGGGCCCACATACCTTGGGTCCAATTTCCGATTTTTACCAAATCTCTTCACACCAACCATTGGAGAAACCTTGAGGTATACATGATCCCCTACTAAAAACTCCAAAGTAGACCTACGCCGATTGGCGTTCTTTTTATACCTCTCATGAGCTAAACGAAGCTTCTCCCGAATAAGCTTCACGGCGACTTCCATCTCTTCCAGAGCATCTGGACCCAACAAAGGCTTCTCACCAGCCTCAGCCCAAAACAACGGAGTCCTACAGCGCCTCCCATACAAAGCTTCGAACGGAGCCATCTGCAAGCTTTCCTGATAACTGTTATTACAAGCAAATTCCATGAGTCGCAGACGCTCATCCCACGCTCCACCGTGGTCTAAAATATAGCACCGGATCATATCCTCAACAATCTGATTGACCCGCTCCGTCTGCCCATTGGTCTGAGGGTGGTACGCAGTAGAATACCTCAGATCCGTACCCAAACCCTCCTGCAGACTCTGCCAAAAACGAGAAGTAAACCGGGAGTCTCGATCAGAAATGATGCTAACCGGCACACCGTGGAGTCGGATGACTTCATTCAAGTACAACTCCGCTATCTTCCTCATCGGGTAATCAATCTTATATGGCACGAAGTGAGCACACTTCGTCAATCTATCCACTATAACCCAAACAGAATCAAATCCTCTCTAGGATTTTGGCAAACCCGTAATGAAGTCCATAGATATACTCTCCCACTTCCAAGTCGGGATCTCTAGCGGAGTCAACTTACCACCAGGCCTTCCATGATCGGCCTTCACACGCTTGCAAGTGTGACACTCAGCAACAAATCGGGCTATATCTCCTTTCATACCATACCACCAGGCAATTTGCCTTAAGTCACGGTACATCTTCGTAGATCCTGGATGGTAGGCAACGCTGGAACCATGAGCCTCACTGCAAATCATACCTCTAATGTCCCCAACAGCGGGAACGCAAAACCTGCCGCGGTACTTCAAAGTACCCGCATCATCAATAGTAAAATCTGGCAACTCTCCCTTCTCTGTCCACTTCCAAGTCGGGATCTCTAGCGGAGTCAACTTACCACCAGGCCTTCCATGATCGGCCTTCACACGCTTGCAAGTGTGACACTCAGCAACAAATCGGGCTATATCTCCTTTCATACCATACCACCAGGCAATTTGCCTTAAGTCACGGTACATCTTCGTAGATCCTGGATGGTAGGCAACGCTGGAACCATGAGCCTCACTGCAAATCATACCTCTAATGTCCCCAACAGCGGGAACGCAAAACCTGCCGCGGTACTTCAAAGTACCCGCATCATCAATAGTAAAATCTGGCAACTCTTCCTTCTCTGTCCTGGTAAAAAGGTGCAACAGATCCGGATCGTCCTTCTGATGCAGTCTAGTCAAAGAAATCCAGGACGGCTCTGCCACTGACAAACTACTTTGCAAACCACAGCATCCCACTGAAATATCCATAAGGAGGAACTCCTCCACTAACCGATCGGCGGAGAGGTTAAAGATCTTTCCCGTCTTTCGGCTCAGGGCGTCGGCCACCACATTGGCCTTGCCCGGATGATACTGGATTTCTACGTCATAATCCGCCACATACTCAAGCCACCGCCGCTAACGCAGATTCAACTCTTTCTGCGTGAACACGTACTTCAGGCTCTTATGGTCAGTAAAAATCTTGCACTGAGCCCCATAAAGTAAGTGCCTCCACAACTTCAACGCATAGATAACCGCTGCAAACTCAAGGTCATGCGTAGGATAATTCTTCTCATGAGTCTTCAGCTGCCTTGACCCATAAGCGATTACTTTTCCATCCTGCATTAATACGCATCCCAGACCTATATGCGAAGCATCCACATACACATCATAATCTACACCCTCAGTAGGAAGGGTCAGAACGGGAGCAGTACACAATCTCCTCTTTAACTCCTGAAAAGCTTCTTCGCACTTCTCGCTCCAAACAAAAGCCACATTCTTCTGAGTCAGCTTGGTCAAAGGTGCGGCTAGAGAAGAGAAACCCTCCACGAATCTCCTGTAATAGCCAGCCAACCCAAGAAACTTCTGATCTCCTTAGGAGTATTCGGCCTACTCCAATCCATCACTGCTGCAATCTTTTCTGGGTCAACCGAGATCCCATCCTTGTTCACCACGTGGCCTAGAAAAGAAACCTAAGGCAACCAAAATTCGCACTTGCTCAACTTGGCGAATAACTTGTGGTTCCTCAATTCTGATAGTACCAAGCGCAGATGCTGCTCATGCTCCTCAGCACTGCGAGAATAAACCAACACGTCATCAATGAAGACCACCACGAACTTGTCTAGGAAATCCTTGAATACCCGATTCATCATGTCCATGAAAGCTGACGGTGCGTTGGTCAAACCAAACGACATCACCAAAAACTCAAAGTGTCCATGCCTCGACCTAAACGCAGTCCGTGGAATATCTGCCTCACGGATCCTGAGCTGATGATAGCCCGAACGAAGATCGATCTTGGAGAACACCGAGCTACCACGCAACTGGTCAAATAAATCATCGATCCTCGGCAGAGGGTACCTGTTCTTGATAGTGACCTTGTTCAACTCTCTATAGTCGATGCAAAGCCGCATCGACCCATCTTTCTTCTTTACGAACAAAACAGGAGCACCTCAATGCGACGAACTCTGCCTGATAAAACCTTTAGCCAACAACTCATCTAACTGAATTCGCAACTCCTCTAACTCACGAGGGGCCATCCGGTACGGCGCCTTAGCAATAGGACGCGTACCCGGCTCCAAATCAATAACAAACTCCACATCCCGCTCAGGAGGGATACCAGGAAGATCATCAGGAAAAACATCGGCGAAACCACGAACAACGGGAATCTCCTCCAAGCGTGGCACGCTAACAACAGTTCCAACCGCCGAGACTAAACAAACACAACAATCAGAAAGAAACAATCTCTGAACACATGCCGCAGAGAGAACAGGAGAATCCTGACACGGATCAGCATACACGCTGCCGGGCTGACAGTCGTCCCTGATGAAGTTCAAGCGCTTTCCTTTGCACTGAATGACCGCATCATACCGAGAGAGCCAGTCCATGCCCAAAATGACATCGAAGTCCTCTAGATCAATCATCTTCAGGTCCGCCTTCGCAAGAAAATCCCCCAACAAAACCGGGCAATCCAAAATACCCAAATCTGACAACACAGATTCACCAGAGGGAAACTTGACACGGAAGGAATCCCGAACACGATCTAGAGACAACCGATGACGCTCCACAAAGGCTCTAGCCACGAACGAGTGGGTAGCGCCGGAGTCAAACAGAACACGCGCCCAACGGTTCTTCACCTTAAATTTCCCTATAGGAACGCACAAAGCTAAGGAAATAGCACAACAGTACCGCAAATAATCTAGCAACTAAACCACCAGGCTAGAAAGAAAAACAACAAACAACTAACCTGAGATCACCTGGGTCGAAGTCTGAGCCTCCTCGGAAGAAATCACATTCAGCTTCCCTTTTCCCTTGTCCACACGCTGAGGTGGAGGTAAAGCCTGTAACGGAACTGCAGGAAGAGCTGGCTGAAACTGAGGACACCTCGACTTAATGTGACCCTTCTGCCCACACTGAAAGCAGACTTTATCCTTGGTCCAACACTGGGCCGCATCATGGCCGGATCGCTTACAAACAGAACAGGAGGCATCTCTCCTAGGAGCACCCTGAATCGCATGAACCTGCTCCTTCTTCTGAGCTGCCGCCTTCTTGAAACACCTCTCGACAGGATGGCCTGACCGGCCACAAAAATTGCACACCACCCTGCTCCTCTTTCCCGGAACAGCATCGGGTACCAAGGGTTTCTTCTCCTCTACCAACTTCCTCTTATCCTTCTTCAACTGCTGGCCTCTGCTCTTCGCCGTCTCAATAGCCTCAACCTTAAGAGCAGCCTCTACAACTCCAGCATAAGACACTGACCCATAAGCACTGGCCAACTGCTGCACCTCACTCCTCAAACCACCGAGGAATCGCTTAACTCGATCAGCCTCAACGCTGACCAATCCAGGGGCAAAACGGCTCAACTTGCTGAACTCTATCTCATACTCACCCACCGTGAGTTGCCTTTGCTTCAGATGGAGGAAGTCGTTCATGAGGCGGTCACGCTCGACCGAGGGTAAGAACTTCCTCAACAGCATCTCCTTGAACACTTCCCAAGAGCATCCGGCTACCAGGCTCTCCTTCTCTCTCAGCCACCAACTCTTAGCCAAACCTTTAAGCTGATAGGCGGCTATCATCACCCTCTGATCATCTGCAATCCCTGAGTACGAGAACATCTCCTCCATGGAGATCAGCCAGTCGTCTATCACCATGAAATCTGCCTTCCCATCATAAGTGGGAGGGCTCAGCCTCTGAAACTGCGAGATGAAGGCCATCTCTGCTGGCACCACCACTGGAGGTCTCAAGGGTGCAGGAGGAGGAGGAACAGCTAACCCCCCAGCAGGAACTTGCGCACCCTGAGCCTGCCCTGCCACAACTGCCACCAAAGACTGAATCTGGGCTTGCACCTCCTCCAACTGCCTGCCCATAGCTTCGCTACTCTGACGCAGACTCTCGATCACCGCATCATTCTGAGCTCCAGAAGATTCACCCTCAAACAGGGGAGTCGATCGAGTCGCAGGACGCCTAGCCATCCTAAAAATCATTACAACGCAAATCAGATCCAAATCCCACGACTAGAACCGATTACCAGTACAGACAATACATATGTAGATATAGACTTAAAGCTGCTAAACTTGCTCTGAGAGTTTATCTTCTTCACAATAATTAGATGATATGCCCTAACCTAGGATGGTTAACCACCACCTTACTAACTCTTGTGCCTAGATCAGATGCATGAACTTATGTTAATTTGAAAACTCATGTGTGTACATATGTCATCATGCAAATCTTTAGCTCGGCGCGTTGTGCTTATGCAATGATATGATATGCATGATTGTGCTATGCATTCTAAAAAAAAAGGCCCTAATGCATGTTATGAGCGGCGTACGCATGAAAATGTTATGCATCCCATACTACATAACATTTCCATGCAACGAAAAAGAAACGTGCTAGACGCAGTCATGTGGTGAGGTTATGCATCCCATACTACATAACCCTCACATGTAGCCCCTATGGTGGATCCATATACGAACACATATTATGCATCCCATACTACATAATATGCCCCGTGTACTTCATGTTATGCTATGAGTGTAGTGTTCGTGCTTTTGCCAAGACGTGCTGATGACATATCGGTGTGTGAATGACATGATGCTGAACTATTAATAAGCGAACAAGGAAGGTTGCTCAACTAACTTGTCAAGCAACCTCCCTCTGATACCAACTGTCACAACCCGCATTTTCTCTGAATTAAGAATTATCAGAGTAAGAGAAAACACGCGTCGTGATGCCACGTCAAGCAGGGGATAACTGCTGACGTTCAGGCAAAACTAACTACAATCTTTATGCAAGAAAATCATGTGCTTAATGAATAGAAAATCAGTTATGATTAGAGTCCGTATCCCTCGGCTCAGTGGATCATCTAGTCCACAAAAGAAAAACTATATTAATACGCTGCGGAAAAATACTTTACTTAGATTCGACACCCTAAAGAGCGCATCAGGGTCCCCAGAGAACCACTCATGCTATGCAAGACTCTACATTAAATTTATGTAATATATAAGAAAATGGTCTTTATACGTGATTTGGACAAATAGTGATTTCGCTTATAAAACATGCTTGATCATGAGCTTTATTTATAATAACATTTATAGTTTAAAAATAACTAGCAACCTAGCATAAATCCTTCTCAGAGCAAGTAGACTATCTCCAGAAAATGGTAGCAGCAATAGTATATATATCTAGTTCAAGGTAAAAACTACCAGTGGGCGCCAACAACCTGACACGAACCCACTAGCACAAATATATGTCTGTAAGAAAGTACTGAAAACAAACTCACTAATAAGGTAAACGGAACTCCAAAGTCCGGAAGTCCACCAACAACACCACCTCCAACTAGCCACCAGACTGGCTACAGCTCAGAACCTGGGGTATTCCAAAAAAAAACAGAATATCTCAGCAAGCTAAACAAAGAAAACTGCATGAAAGAGTCAACCAAAGGACAAAGTAACAGAAAAACATGCAGTAGAAAGAGTCACAACTGTCCAAAACAGGACCACAAGAAATGCACAACGTGCAAAGAAACAGCAACGACCCAGCCCAGGAACCACATCCTGCAGGGCCTACTAGGCTGCCAAGAGCCAGAATGTTGCAAACTACCAAAGAAGAAACTTCTAACACCCTAAACTGTGGGAAGTGATAGTAGCAAAAACAACAACGAGGAACCGGATCGAAGGCAAAAGCAGTCCCCCAATCCACCATGTCCAAGTCAAAAGCTCGAGGGTCAACACGTGAAAACACAAGGGACCTTCCACCCGACATGCCCAGCCCGTACCTGGAGCAAGAAAAACATGGGTGGCCTTGGCTATATCACTCAACTCCACCTCCATAAAGAGCTACAACCACCACTACTAACCACGACCCACGATTCGGCCTTTAGGGAAATAAAGAAAACGGCCGACAAGGAAAACCCAGAAATACAACTGGAAATCCACTCGGAAACGAAATACAAGGTAAAGGAAGAATGTTGACATAAACCAACACGACTAGGCGTTGAGTGAAACCCACTCAGTGCCTACCTAAACATTGGCGTTGAGTGAACTAGCCTCACTCGCCGCCAAAATAATACCACTACCCACAAGCCCACTAAAGAATACGGAGCTCGACGACAGTCGAACGACCAAGGCAGAAGATCCAGAACTCGAGTAGTTGCCTGCCACTTGAGTATCTAAACTCCCGCACTCGAAACCAGCTAAATTCGCCTAGCAAAAGAAAATATACAAAGCGCACGATCAGTGACGCACGATCAGTGGTCGTGCGCACTCATCGGCTGATGATCGTGCGAAGCGACCCTGGAAAACCTGACAGAAAACCTAGCAACTGCGCACGATCAGTGTCGCACGACCACTGGTCGTGCGCACTGTTGCCAGCGCTCGTGCGATTTTCCGAGACAGAACTTTGGAAACTGAAAGACAGCCACGCACGAGCAGAGGCACACGACCAGTGGTCGTGCGCCCTAACGGTTGATGACCGTGCGCGGTCAACCTGTACCGTTTGGAATTTCCCGAACGACACCGGAACGCGCACACGACTCACGCCACTGCAGTAGCAGCAGACAACTATCAACGTCGCGCACCACTACCATACGAACTATGCCTAATCATTCGAGTAATACCATAACGAAAACAAATCGGCAACCACCCCCCCCCCCCCCCCCCTCCTAACTCTCCCTCTCGGCTACACCCGAACCAGAACAACAATCAAAATAAAGGAAAACAACGGCTCCACGCCGACAATTTGGATTCCAATTATCACAAAATAGGGGGGGTTTCAGTAGGAAGAACTAAGCCCTATAGTTAGCAAGAAAATGAGAACAACAAGGCCTCTAACCTGGGCTAACCGGGATTTCAATTTCAGCAAGAAAATTCAAAAAAAGAAAACTTGGCAAGGGCAAGAATACCACTTGCTTTCCACTCTCGGAATCGAATTCCGTCCACAAACGCTCCGGGAATCGGCGTCCGAAGGGAAGGGTAGGCGGTTTCTCCGTTTCCTCGTACAGGACCGGCGGTTTCAAGCGGGGAAGATGATAGATCGGCTCCTTTCATTCTATATAAATATATATATATATATAATTATATAATTATATAATTAATTACAAAATTACATAAAACACCACATCGACGCGAAAACCGAACTACCTCGGAATTCGACGAAATTCGCACCGTAGCTAAATACCCACGCTACGAACACAACGGCGAAGTCGAAATTACTTTTAGACAAACAGAACTCGAGTTATACCCAAATAAAGCCAAACACCAACATCCCCCCGAGAGGCCACACCGGGTCACCCAAAACGACTCGGCTTGCTAGGGAGATCTTGCCAACAGGCTACAGAATAAGGCACTCAGTTCTAAGGAGCTAAACCACACTCCACAAATAGCACAAGCCACGGAAACGCGTCATCGTAACGCCAAACGAGAATAAAAATAATCGCTGAAAAAACGGGGCGTTACAACAACAGCTTCCTTCTACCGATGACATCCCACAGCCTGCTGATCCAACATCCACTTCTACGGCTCATCCCTTGGTGAATTATGTGTTTCTACATCGCCTCTCTCTGCCACTCCAAAAATTTGCCGTTTCTCATTCCTCAATTTATATTCCTAATTCTGTGCAGGAAGCGCTTTAGTACCTAGGATGGAGGGCGGCCATGAATGATGAAATGACTGGCCTCTGGGCTAACCAGATCTGGGATTGATACGCCTGAAATAGTTATGCGTATTACCGCAAGTGTACGCGCAGGATCAAGTAATAAAGTGTGAGTAGAGATCGTTCTCTCGGAGAACTGGTTAATCTAAAACTTGCAATTACTAAATACTCTGTTTCTTTAAATTCAAACAGATCTAATGCGGTGATTTTGAATAGTAATAAAAATTCTAAACGATGATTTAAATTAAATATACGATTTAAAGAGGTACTTTTTATCAGTTGAAACGAAACAATCTTGTATTTTTGATTTCTTATGCGCTTTGAGGTGATGAATGAAAATAATATCTTGTAATAATATTTGATTGAGTTATCTTGCAATAATTTTTATAGAAGAAATCCTCATTCCTCAAATCTTGAAAATCTTGATATCCTATATTTCTCTAGTCATCTCTAACTTAAGATATAATGAAGGATACTGCGAAAAATTAAAATCAGAGTTGCTAGTAAGAACGGGAAATCTCTTTCTCCTTTCTAAACCATAGCGAACTTAAGAGCACTTATACTTCTCCTCTCTCAAATCTCGAAGCGCAGTATAATAATAGAAATTTTAAGTTAAAAATTCACACCACTCGTCTCTCGATTCTTGCGGTGCGATAAAATAACCCTCAAACTAATATTACGTCACTCATCTCTCGATTCTCGCAGCGCAATAGAAGATAAAAGCATAACTTAAAAATTGCAAAATCAAATTCATAAGTTCCACCAATATAAATAATCAAATAAATTCAAACATAAGATAAATTCATCACCAAAACACACATAATACTTTCTCCATACAAGACTATTAGAGTTTAGTTCATAATGGAGATAAAACGCCGAAAAACCAGAGAGATCTCACAGTACATGATGTCAGAAATTCGGATCTACTCTCTCTAGTGACTGAAGTGCAGATTCTCCAGTCCAGAAACCCTAGCCGCAATCTCCTTTCTTCTCAAAATGACAAAAAGATGCTTTATTTTCCTTCTCCCCCTCTATTTATGGTTGTACACGCCCCATATGGACTCCATGATTTCTGAAAGGAAGTCTCTTTTCATTTTCATAACTGCCATTTTTGAATAAATTCAGAAATTCGAAATTTAAATTTGCAGATTTGTTGCAACAATTTTTTTTATATCCAGTTTTCAGCCAAAACTGCTCAGAAATTCCTGTAAATTTTCTGTAACATTTCTCGAATGCTCTTTATGCTTAACATCGGTCATGCCGGTTAATTTCTTAATGATTTCCTGTTATAAAAACAAGTTAAAACATCAATAATACTTGAATTTTATCACAAATAATGATTTACTCGTTTACGTATGCTTTTAATCAATATTTTTCAAATAAATTAGCCAAAATGAGACGAATTGACACACAAGATAACTTCTTTGTATGAAGTTATCGGGGATCTGGTTCCTTTTCCTCCTAGTCAGTCCTGTGTCAGCTGTAAATGAGTTTTTATTATCAAACATGTTGCGGATGGGATTGTTGACTGCCTCAAAGCTCGCCTCATGGCCCGGAATTTCACTTAACAGCAAGACCTTGATTATGATGAAATTTCCTCTCCGGTTGCCAAGTTGAATACTGTTCGGTTCCTGATCTCCTTGGCTGTCCATCGTTAGTGGCCCCTCCATCAGTTGGATATTAAAAACGTCTTTCTCAATGGTGATCTCCAGGAAATTGTTTATGTGCATCAACCTCCCGGGTTTGAGACCACGGGGGAGTCTCATGTATGTCATCTCCGGAAGTCTATATATGGTCTCAAACAGTCCCCACATGCTTGGTTTGAGAAATTCAACAAGGTTGTTCGTAAAGTTGGTTTTACACGGAGCTCGACTGACTTCTCCCTCTTCACCCGTCATCAGCCAACAATCACTATGATTTTCCTCGTGTATGTTGATGATATTCTAATTACTGACGATGACTCTACAGGGATACAACAAATCAAGCAACATTTGAACTCAACATTTCAGACAAAAGACCTGGGAAATCTTCGATACTTCCTTGAGCTTGAGGTTGCAAGACGACCTGATGGTCTCGTCTTATCCCAACGGAAGTACTGTATTGACCTCCTTAAAGATGCTGGCTACTCAGGATGCAAACTTGTAGACATCCATATGGATGTAAATCACAGGCTTTCTGCACATGGTTCTGATTCTGATCAACTGCTTAAAAATTTAGAATACTATCGGCGCTTGGAGGGGAAGATGATTTATCTTACGGTTATTTGACCCGACATCTCATTTACTGTGGGGGTTGTGAGTCGTTTTATGCATGCTCCTTAGACATCTCATCTCCAAGCTGCTGAGCTCATTCTTATATATCTAATGACTGCTCCGGGACAAAGACTAGTTTAGAAACCATCTACCTCTCTATCTCTTGTTGTGTATTCTGACGCTGACTACGCAGGTTCTCTTGATAATAGGCGTTCCACAACTGGTTTTTGTACATACTTTGGTGGACACCTTATTACCCGGCGTAGCAAGAAGCTGACCGTTGTTGCTCGCTCGTCTGTTGAGGCTGAGTACCGGACTATGACTGTTGTTGTATCTGAGTTAACCTGACTTAAAAATTTTCTTAATGATTTGGTACTCAAACTCTCATCTCCGACGAACTTATTTCTTGACAGTCAAGCAGTGATACATATTGCCAAAATTCCCGTTTTCCATGAATGAACAAAACATATTGAAGTTGACTGTCACTTCATTCGAGAAAAAGTTTAATCAAAGAAGATAGAATTGGAGCATGTTCCCGCTACAGGACAATTGGCTGACATCCTGACTAAAGCCCTCTCTCAGCTGTTATGCTATCAGTTCTTATCCAAGCTTGGTGCCTACGACTTGTACGCTCCAGCTTGCGGGGGAGTGTTAGAAAACAATCTTGTAAATGCCCATTTAGTGACCCATTAAAGGCATTCTTCTTCCTCATGTAATAGTCCCACATCTTGAAAAAGGAATTACTCTCTCTCTCTCTTTTCCATATATATTTGTACTCATACTTGTATTTTTTAATTCAAGAATAAAAGGTTTACACCATTCTTCTACAATCTCAAACCTAAAAAGTCATATTGGATCGCCTAAGTAAACTCAGTATATTTCAATTACCATGATAATTGATGATGTTTTGATCCCATCCCACTAATAATAGAGGTTTGGTCATGTCCCGAAAACGAGAGTAGAGCCTCTAAACAAACAGAAAACGAAAACACAGAAGATACTTATTTTTGCAGTTCATGAGCACCAGCAGTCCGCCTTTCACTATAAATTCTGAACCCTAAATATTAAATAATATTCAAAAAATTTTAAACCTAAAGTCTAAACCTAAACCCCAAATTTTTATCCATGAAACCCTAAATCATTTGCCCTGTAGCCTAAACAATTGACCAATAAAAAGGGCAGCCCGGGCACAAAGCATCCCCGCACAGTGAGGGTTCGGGGAAGGGTCCCATCACAAGGGTGAAATGGAGGCAAACCCTTATATTTTTTGCGAGAGGTTGCTTGACAATACCATAACTGCTGCGCCAAGGCTCCCCTTCTAGCCTAAACTATGGACCATAACCCCAAAACCCTAATCCCTGGATGCTATAATTGTAGAATAAGTTGTCTGAAGGTATTGCCATTCTTATTTTTGCAGTGGTTCCTTTTAGTTGAGGAGAGTTGGAAGATCTGTCCAGAAGCAGAAGTTTGTAGTATTATCCTTTTTGAATCTCAATTTCTGTTTCTTGTACAAGATGGATTATGTTTCTTTTTTCTCAATTTCTGTTTCTTGTACAAGATGGATTATGTTTCTTTTTTTTTTAAATTCAAGACTTTTACTGCATGTCTGATTACTTCTTGATTTTCATTTACATTTGTGCAGATTACTATTTTAGGGTTTTGGAGGTCTTTAATTGCTTGCAGAAGGAAAATTATTTTTTTTGGAAGCAATCATTGAGGCTCCGTTCTCCGGTGAGTTTGGACAAAAACACCACCGTTATAGAATGTATGCTTGGCTTGTCAATGATTATGACCTTCACCAAGAAAATATAATTAGTTTTAAACATTAAAATGGATGAAGTTCATTAGGTGAGGTAGGGTGGTGATGAACGACCATTCATAACCATTGCGTTCATGACTGCCACCATCGTGCCAGAGTCTATGTCTCCGTTTGGGGGGACTTATTTTCACCGGTCAAGCGGTTACGACCGCATGAATCAGGCCTTAATTGTGATCTGATTCATGCGGTCGTAACCGCTTGACCAGTGAAAATAAGTTCCCCTAAACGGAGCCTAAGGCTCCGTTTGGCACGGTGGTGGTGGTCGCAAACGCATGGGTTAAACCGTCATTTGTTAAGAATCACTTAACAAACATCATCCGTTTGAACATAAAAGTGGATGAAGTTCCTTAGATGGGTGTTAACGAATGACAATTTAATCCCCATGCTCTTGACCGCCACCACCAGAGCCTAAGTATGCAAAATTGAAATGAGGTTTTGTGATTTTTCGAGCTGATGTTTATTTATAATTGCACCTAATTAAATGTTATGCTGACAAATTTTGTTGTTGTTGAAATCTTATTATTTTTATTTAATAAATAAATTGAAGCAGTGAAATAATATTATTTTATGTCTTGATTTATTGTAGTAGTTTTGACAAAAATTGTATTAGGATCGGTTTGGTTTGGGCTCCGTTTGAGGGGACTTATTTTCACCGGTCAAGTGGTTACGACCGCATGAATCAGACCTTAATTACGGTCCGATTCTTGCTGACGTAACTGCTTGACCGGTGAAAATAAGTCCCCCCCAAACGGAGCCTTTGTCCGCTAGGATTTTGTTGAGTTCCAACAAGGCTTTTGGATTGTGTGGTAATTGTTTGCTTTAATGCCCCGTTTGGCGTGGTAGCGGCGTTCGTCAACGCAGTGGTTATGAACCGTGGTTCTTAACGTTCAACTTCACATAACGAATTTCATCCATTTTCGTGTTTAAAATTAATTTTTGTCTTGATGGTGGTCCTTGTAGTTGTCATGCCAAACATATAATACAGTGATATTTTTGACCAAACTCCACTGAGCAAAATTGTCACCTCAAATGAAGCCCTTAGTGTTCGTCGCCGATTATTAAAGCTCTATTTTTAAGATTATAGAAACAATTCTATTTCAGGTGCTATTTTTGGCTCTCATGAGTCCATGGGTGGATTGCTCGCCTTTTCTTAAGCAAATTGCTTAGGACACCGTTTGGCATGACGGTGGCGGTTGCGAACATGGGGGCTAAACTGTCATTCCTAACTGCTCAAATAAGGAATTTCATTCTCTTTTATTTTTAAATGGATGAAATTCCTTAAATGGGTGTTAACAAATGACAGTTTAATTCACATATTTATGACCGCCACCACAGTGCCAAACTGAGCCTATGTGATAACTCACTGCAAGAACAATGATTGCCTATATTGATGATTTTCTGTGTTGATGATAGTTATGCTATTTATATTGATGGTAGTGATAATCTTGATATTGATACTGGGAGCTGCTATTTGTGCATAAGATATCAAAAATATGTAGGAATATTTGTTATATATTCTCAAAATTATGTATATATTTTTATTTTGAAAAAATATTATAAAATCATCTATTGATTTTGTAAACAAAAAGATGAAGACAACTCATAAATAAAGAGATTAAAAAATTGAGTCTAGGTAAGACATGATCTGATGTAGCTATCGGTAGAGATTTTGCATAATTATCATTCATGTGATTTAGACAATTTATGAAACATGTGGTGTGCAATTAGCGGGATTCTGCCTCAGTATGGAAGAAAAATAATCTACTTGCATTCCAATCCTACAACGATAGAACGTAATAGAAACAATATTTTGAATAGGAGAATCAACGAGTGAATGTTAATTCCTACAAGAATCTTACTACTCGATAACAGCCCTCTTCCGATCAAAGGGTTGGGTGGCGGAGATGCAATCTTCTTCTCATGCTGATTAGCTCAACGATTTCAAAACCTACATTGAATCGATCACACATGCAATAACATGACAAGTGAAATTTCAGAAGAATCACACCCAAAGGAAGGGGAGAGAAATAATACCCGCTCGAGATAAATCTTGAGTCCCATGCGGGGGTTCCTATGCGTCACACATAGGGGAGGTGGCGTCACACCACTAGGTTGCCGATGTCACGCCAGAGGGGGACCGCCGGTTCTCGAATACGCTTATAGGAACTAAGAATCGAACTGTCGGTTCTACTGTTTTGTGGACGCATACTCGAACCAATTCAAACGAGAGGCAACTCGAACCGCCTAATTTTGTTTGGTTTCGGTTCTTCGATTATTTTTACCACCTCTAGTAATTAGACTTAAAAAATAATAAAAATGTTTTTATCATATTAAACAAAATAATAATATTAAATAATCACATGAGCATTATCCATTAGAAGGACAGTGCGACACTTCAACCCACCTTGCAAGGTATCCAAGCTGCCTTCCTTAAACTCTCTTAGAGGGCTGTAGCCCAACCGACCCAACCCATTTCCATGCCCACAGACGGGTTTTTGGAGGCCTCATCCTCCCTTAGATGAGCGAAACTCGATAGTCAAGTGCACACCACATGGACTTCTCAGGAGGTCACTCATCCTGTGACTACTCCAGCCCGAGGACGCTTAACTATGGAGTTTTTCCACTTCTCATCGTCAATTCAGCTGCAGCTCAATTGGTGATGAGAAGTGAAAGAACTCCATAGTTAAGCGTGCTCGGACTTGAGTAGTCCTGACTTGAGTAGTCCTGGGATGAGTGATCTCATGAGAAGTCCCCATAGGGGCGCTTAACTGGATCATTTCTCATCGAAAAGAGGTCACGGGATTAAGGCCAGATGACAACGTCTTGGTGTCCTCAACAACCCGCCACAGCCGTATTAAGTCGGGTCCTGGGTGCCCGGAATGGGCTAGGTCGCGGGCGGTTGTGGAGAGCGGGTTGGGTCAGTTTGGCTACAACCCTCTAAGGGAGTTTAAGAAAGGCAACCCGGATACCTTGCGAGGTGGGTTTAACCGTCGCGCGCCCCTTCTAACAAAAACTGGTTTTTGTTAGAAGTGGCGTGCAGCCGTATCCCAGCTCGCAAGGTATCCGGGTTGCCTTCCTTAAACTCCCTTAGAGGGTTGTAGCCCAACCGATCCAACCCGCTCTCCACAATCGCCCGCGGCCTAGCCCATTCCGGGCACCCAGGACCCGACTTAATACGGCTGTGGCGGGTCGTTGAGGTCACCAAGGCGTTGCCATCCTGCCTTGATCATGTGACCTCCTTTCGATGAGAAATGATCCAGTTAAGCGCCCCTACGGGTACTTCCCAGGAGATCACTTATCTCAGAACTACTCCAATCTGAGCACACTTAACTATAGAGTTCTTTCACTTCTCACTCCAAACACACGGAATGCAGAAATAAAAATGGCCCGCTCCATTATATTTGTGGTGGGAACTAATAAAAGCTCAAAATGCTAAATGTACTTTTAATTCTGAATTTATCTATTGAGGAACTTTGCATAAGCAAGAATCACTTAATTTTATGTACAAAAAATAGAAAAGAGGAATTGTTTCTTAAGAAGCAAATGAAAAAATTTGAACAAACCTATACACAGTCGATAATATATGAAAACAAAAGAACCTAGCTTCCATGTGCTAAGAATGCATTAAAAAGTTTTCTAGAACAGTGTTTTTTGGTTGTTAGCATTTAACCCATAAAAAAACAAATAGCAATGAAAAAAGCAAAAAAACAAATAGCAATTAAAAAAAGCAAATAACACCTCCTGCATTGTCTCGAGTGTGACGGGAACTTTGAAATATAGCTAAAACAAATCAACGACATGCTCCTGCAATGAGCAATGAAAATGAATGATTATTTCATTTCTTAACTGATTGAAATAATTCTTATCTATGGAATAAAATTTAATTGTAGTTGATGTCATACCGTACTTCTCGTCGTTGTAGAGTCAACCTAATCAAATATTTCTCTAAATACCACGTTCCTAGTGAGCACACCTTCACGACCCTCGATAGGATGGTTTTTTACTAATACTTGTGTTGCATGCGCTGAAATCCTTCGAGATAAAACAAAGTACAATTGGTCATGACTGAATACATGATTTGAAAGATAGATCCCGACATTTTCTATTGTCTATCTCTAAGACTTGTTAATTGTTAAAACAAAATTCAATCTGATAGGGAATTGTTGTCTAGTTAGTTCAAACGACATCTTATAATCCTCGGCACTCTTAAGTGTTATGCGTGAAATAAAACTCTTAGACCCTTGAAATACCCTATCAATATATTTGCCTCAATGATATTTATTCCAAATCTACGACATATTAGTCTAGTGTCATTACATAATCAAATTTTTGGATCTATATTTCGGAGCAGCATAATGAGACAACCACACTTCAATGTTAGTTTGTGTGGGGGTAGATTTTCAGGATTAATTGAGTTTAAGAATTCTGGGAGATATAAGTTATGATCATCAGAGGCATAGTCAAAAGAGTAGTAGACCGTGCTATCCCCCGGAAACATAAGCATGCACTTTTCGTTCAGTTTGTTAACATTTTCATTCAATGGAGTTATCAGGGTTCTTGTCTCCATATACTCAACATCAATACTGCTGATATTGTATGTTTGCATATTAGAGAAAACAAAATTTATTAAGTCATCGACTGAATGCTGTCCTTCCCAAGACATAACAATTGAGTTAAGAAGTTGGATCATATCATTTTCTACTGTTGGCTCATCGCCATCTCCGACACTGAGCAAATATTCTACAAATTGGACGTCATTGCGTGCCCTCATATTCCCTTTTAGTCTAAGCAACCTGACTTTTTGCCATAAAAAAGACTCAACGATGCTTGACCTACTTATTTCTAGTCTTGTGTCATTCACAACGACGGGTGTAACCTTATCTGAAATCACCGCCCATTATAAGAACCTTCCCCCCAAAAGGTTTGTCTTTTGTAACACATCTTCGGGGCTTCTAATAAAAGATGATGGTAAGATTGTTCTACGATCCACATTATCTGTAAAGATATTAAATAGAATTACTTTATAAATAAGGTAAAATTCTAAATTATAGAAGATAACTTTTCATCAAGTTTAATTGAGCATATATGTACTTGCATCGTTTTCACCACTATATAAACAATCTTGTAAACCCTGATAATACTTCACCCTAATATCACTTTGGTGGGATCAAATCCAGCGCAGTTTGTGTTTCAACTTTTATGTACATATCAACCATGTATTGTTGTAGTAAACGCTCAACAAGTAGTCGTATGGAAGGTGTGTCGTTGCGTTGCTGCATATAGAATCTCTAAATTAGCAGGTAGTTATAAACAATATGATGCATATAATGTGTGTTGTTATGTTTTTTTACCTGTAGCAAGTATGAGTAGTGCGTAGTCGCAACAAATAGTTTGGTCTGCACGATCAATTAGTTCGTCTCCACGCCAATCGTATGTCCCGTGCGGTAGGAGTAGCAGATACTATAGAGGATTGTAATAGCCAGAGTACTTATTTATAGCTATTAGATTGTCTGAAGTTGTTTCGATGAGTATGTCTGTTTCGTTGGCTTCCATAAAGTCATCAACTCCCACTAATATCGATGCAACCTGTGATGCCGTTGGGATTATTGGCGCTCAACTGAAGGTCTTTCCTTAATTAATAATCTACATTGTTGAAAGTTTGATTGTTTTGCAAGTTGCCTGAAAGTCTATACAAAAGGATTTACCGCATCTAGTATGGTGGAGATCTTTTCAAATGTTGAGATATGAAGGTCTGGACTCTCAAACAACCTATTCTCAATTTTATGCTCAGTGTCGTAAATGAACTTTTGCAAGTAACGCGAGCGAGTAGCGTTTTCTGGGAGGAGTGAGCTAATCTTGTGATATATTGCGTCGTTCAATCAAAAAGTGTAGATACCCTGATTAAATTCTTAGATATTTTAATCAAATATTACTCTCATAGATGTGAAAGAGTATACATGGTTGTAAGCACGTATATTCTGTTTAAAATTGCGTACTTTGATAGTTTGTGTAGTGTAAAGTTCAAGTAGCTCAGGTGGTGCATGAATATTCAGCAGATCTAACAAACCTCCTTTGCAACATAGAGTTGGTGTCTCAATATGGAAAAGCTTTGCATGACAATGTGGGCAAATAGTAGGGGAAGATAGTGTGATTGTGGCACATTAAGTGCAGGGTAACAATTTTTTACTGTGAAATGAATTGTCGTTCTTTGATTAAGATTGTTGTCTGCATGTTAGCATGAAAAGATTATTGTGCAACATTTGTGATTAACAGGTTTCAGTGTTAAATTTGCACAATCATAAGGTAAATTACCTTGAAGGGTTGACGGACACGCATGCATCTCCACATCGGCTACATTTGTTGTTCTTTGTTCTTGAAGACGTGCACTTCTTCGCGAGTTTGAGCTTGCATGTTTGATTGACGTCGTATGTTTATTGTTTCTTGTTGTTCAGGAAGATTGTCTTGTACAGTATGTGTTGTTGCATCCGTCGGACTTCTCTTCTTCGAGCACTTGTTGCATCACGTCGGTGTTAGAAAGGGGGCCGACCCACTCATGTGAGTATCCCGGGCCGCCCCCAGTCGGACTGCAGTCCACCGGCCCCAACCCTCTCTCCACAACCGCCCGTGGCCTAGCCCATTCCGGGCACCCTGAACCCGACTTAATACGGCTGTGGCGGGTTGTTGAGGTCACCAAGACGCTGTCATCCGGCCTTGATCTCGTGACCTCCTTTCGATGAGAAGTGATCCAGTTAAGTGTCCATACAAGGACTTCTCAGGAGGTCACCCATTCCAAAACTACTCTCGCTCGAGCACGCTTAACTATAAAGTTCTTTTACTTCCCAACACCAATTCAAGTACAACTGAATTGGTGATGAGAAGTGGAAAAACTCCATAGTTAAGCGTGCTCGGGTTGGAGTAGTCACGGGATGAGTGACCTCCTGGGAAGTCCCCGTGATGTGCGCTTGACTATCGAGTTTCGCTCATCTAAGAGAGGATGTGGCCTCCAACAATCCACCATGTGGCCATTTTAAGGTAGGCCGCCCGGTATTGGGCTTGGGCCGAACACGACATGTGGAGATGGATTGGGTCGGTTGGGCTGCAACTCTCTAAGGGAGTTTAAGGAAGGCAACCCGGATACCTTACGTGGTAGGATACCGCTGCACGCCCCTTCTAACAAAAACTGGTTTTTGTTAAAAGGGGGCCGACCCACTCATGTGAGTATCCCGAGCCGCCCCCAACCAGAGTTCTTTCAATTCCCATCACCAATTGAACTGCCGCTGAATTGGTGATGAGAAGTGAAAAAACTCTATTGTTAAGCGTGCTCGGATGGGAGTAATTCTGGGATGGGTGACCTCCTAGGAAGTCCCCGTAGGGGCGCTTAACTGGATCACTTCTCATCGAAAGGAGGTCACAGGATCAAGGCTGGATGACAACGCCTTGGTGACCTCAACAACCCGCCAAAGCCGTATTAAGTCGGGTCCTAGGTGCCCGGAATGGGCTAGGCTGCGGGTAGTTGTGGAGAGCGGGTTGGGGCCGGTGGACTACAGTCCGGCTGGGGGCGGTCCGGGATACTCACATGAGTGGGTCGGCCCCCTTTCTAACAAAAATCAGTTTTTGTTGAAAGGGGGCCGACCCACTCATGTGACTATCCCGGTCCGCCCCCAGCCGGACTGCAGCCCACCGGCCCCAACCCGCTCTCCACAACCGCTTGCGGCCTAGCCCATTCCGGGCACCCTGGACCCGACTTAATACGGCTGTGGCGAGTTGTTGAGGTCACCAAGGCGTTGTCATCCGGCCTTGGTCCCGTGACCTACTTTCGATGAGAAGTGATCCAGTTAAGCGCCCCTACGAGGAATTCCCAGGAGGTCACCCATCTTAAGACTACTCTCGCTCGAGCACGCTTAACTATAAAGTTTTTTCACTTCCCAACACCAATTGAGCTGCAGCTGAATTGGTGATGAGAAGTGGAAAAACTCTATAGTTAAGCGTGCTCGGGCTGGAGTAGTCACGGGATGGGTGACCTCCTAGGAAGTCCCCGTGGTGTGCGCTTGACTATCGAGTTTCGCTCATCTAAGGGAGGATGTGTCCTCCAACAACCCACCATGTGGCCAGTTTAAGGTAGGTCACCCGGTGTTGGGCTTGGGCCGAACGCGGCACGTGGAGATGGGTTGGGTCGGTTGGGTTGCATCCCTCTAAGGGAGAGTTTAAGGAAGGCATCCCAGATATCTTGCGAGGTGGGATACCGCTGCATGCCCCTTCTAATAAATGAACAGTAAGTTAGACTTGGATTAATTGCTGCGGCCTCAAATTCTCTGTTCGCGCGATTTGAGAAGGATAATCGGTTTGTTGTTTGCAGGTTGTGTGGCTAGCACTGAGAAGTCAGTACTTTGGTGCTGACTGCGGTCAGGGATCAGTGAAGCTTGCGGTTTACAATCAGTGGTTAGCAGCAGGTCGCAGTTGCGGCCAGTCGGTCTTCTCTCCTTCAACAATTCCAGTTCAATAACCTGTCCGCCGGCCTGGGCGGTCTGTTCTTTAGTTCGGCAATGGCTTGTTCGCAGTCTAACTGGCGGCTAGGCGACCTCAGCGGTCAGGCGGCTTGTAGTTTGCGGACAGCTCTTCTTCAGCTTGAATAACGGGTAGTCTGCGCGACCTCGCTGTCTCGGCGGACTTCGCTGTTCAGTTCGGCAAGGGCGGCGGTCTTGACGGTCTCGGCCTCAGTCCGCCCGACTTCTGTTTTTTGTTGTTCTCTGCTTCTCTGTTGTACTTGGCAAAATCATGTCTCGCCATGTATACCTCTTGTTGTAAGAAGTTTGTTAATACATGACCTGCTTATTACATTCCTTGCATCTGGTTTACTGAGCTTGGTTGTGGTTGGAGTGTTCCTGCGCTTGGTTTCCGTTTTCCGCTTCATCAAGGTGTCATCTTGATAGCTTTGAAAGTTTTACTTGGTATCAAAGGTATCTCTTGACCATCTTGAGAAATTTTAACATGGTATCTTGCGAGGTGGGATACCGCTGCACGCCCCTTCTAACAGTCGGTCTTGTGTTGATGCATATATTCTTGGCCTTTCTCTTGGGAGATTTGTTCTAGGTGGCAAGCTGGTTCCTGCAGGTCTCTGCAGATTGTTTATATTTGTAAATAGTAAGTGCATTGTAGAAAATAATTAAACATCGGGACCCGCCGACATGTTAGTCGACTCCACCATTTGATTTGGCAATATTCGAGGGATCACAACACCTGTAGAAAGAATGATTGTTTTTATTATTTAAATTGTAAATGTCATTGTCGTAGATGCATGACTAATGACGTTGAATATATGGAATACCTTCAACGTACGTTGGAGGATTGGTTGCCGATGGTTTTGCGGTAATTCTTGAGGTTGACATTGGCGTAATATTGTTTTCTGGAATTTGTTCTATGCGGAGTTGATTTTCAGGATGAATTGTTGCATTGATGAAGTTAGTGTTTGACCCTAAATTGTAAGTAGTTAAGAGTTGTTGATTATTTGGACCATCCTAATCGTGTAACAGGTTGGAATTAGACGTTTCCATGATTTGTTGCATTTGCGCCTCCTCTCTTCTTCTAACATTTGCTGCATCACGTCGGTCTTGAGCTAATGTATATATTCTTGATTTTCCTCTAGTGCGATATGTTCTAGGTGGCAAGCTGAAGCTGTTTGTCCCTTCACCTTCTTCCACATCCATGGTAGAGCAGTTATGTTGATGTGTTGCGTGAAAATGACGGAGCTCACATCTTCTTTGAGCACATGTTTGTAGTTGGTCCCTCATTAACATTTATTAATGGCGGACATGCATTTTTAGGAAGAAGAGAAACTTGCATATGGTGAATATCTTTCTTGAAGTATGGAAGAGGCAAAATGAGAAATATTTAAATGAGAAATATAAATACTTACTGTTGAGGAACCGCGCGATGCTCTTGGTAGACTGGGCCTACTCAACCGTCTTAGCCCGTGAGCGGCCCAGCATGCCAACAATCAAAGATAAACTAGATGCTGAGACGAAGACTTGATGATCGACGTGAAAACCCGCAATCGGGGAGAAAAACCACGCTGTCGGTACGGTGCCGACCTAACTTTCATTATATGAGCGTTTCTTACAAAGCTTCTGGGAGGAAAGCGAGGGTGACAGGTCGCGTCTCGTTATAATTTATGAGTGGGGAGGAGAATGAGTGATGGGTGCCTCCGTCTGTCGTGCTACTTTGACGGTCTTCTGATGCTTGTTTACAGAAGATGTGTGCGCTTTCTTCCTTCAGAGTTGTCTTGACGAGACGGCGGAGGCGGCTTCACGCGTCTTTTTCTTGACTTGCGTTCTCGCGAACCTCGTCTTGTCTTTGTAGTGGCGGTCTTGGATGTAGTTCTTGTAGAGAGAAGGGGGAAAGAGAAAGGAGTGAAACAGAGTAAACCGGAAAAAAGACTCCTTTTAAGTAGAGCTGAGCCTATTTATAGATTTTAACGAGAGCGGTCAGGTAATTTTGCCTAATAACTACCAGGTTGGCCAATAGGATCGCTCGGAAATGATCACGCGGATCACCACTTTTGGGAAATGACGACCTTGCCCCTGGGCCGACGACGCCAGCGCGGGAAGGCCCACCTGCAAAGAGCGGCGGCCCGACGATGCCAGTGCGGGCGGCCGGCCACCGCTCCTAAACATGGAGGCCGGCCGGGATGAGCGGCCGACCGCGGAGGCCGCCCGGGGGCGAACGACCTCGGGCGGCCCTCAAAGGGGCCGACCACTGCGAGGCCGCCCGGATCCGTGCGGCCTTGGCCGGCCCTTGCGAGGGCTGACCACGGGGAGGCTGCCCGGGATCAGGCGGCCGTGACCGACCCTTCGTGGGATCGGCTGCGGAAAGGCTGTCCGGGATAAGAATGCAGTTCCATAGACAAGGATGACCATTCGTCAAACCTAACTTGCGGAATGTTACTCATCGAAGGACAAGGATTACCCTTTGGCAATCCTAACTGACGGATGGTTACTCATCGATGGACAAGGATGAACCTTCAGAGATGACTGGAGGTTTGCTGACTCTGAAAAACGTAGGAAACTGGAGGCTTGTCGGTGATGAACCGAGATTTTAGGGATTTGCACGAGAGGAATCTCTCCTGTAAGCATGATGCGGGAAATGGTTTGCCCCTATCATTTTTACCATGAAATTCCAAATAAATGTTTAAGAGTTTTTATTTTAAAAGTTGGTTTGCACATATCCATAATAAGTTTGTACATAACAATCACCTAATTTAAGATTTATGCAAGAATGAATGGGTGATTCACCCTTGTTCACCAAAATGAGATTTCATTTTTTACTTTAATAGGATGAGCATTGTAAGACCCCCTTTTTTCGATTCAAAACTCGGGGTCTTATGCCCAGAATCGCCGCTTTACGATGACACCTTCGCACCCAGGAAGGTCGTCACTACAACGCGCCGATTCTGCCGGCCTTTTCGATCACAATCAAGTAGCAAGTAGTAAATAAAGAGAAATGCAGTCCGCAATAATAAATAAACTTTATGAAGGAAGCGTCCACAGTATGACATCAAAGTAAAAACAGAGTACTGAAAGGAAAAAGGACTTAAGTCCGGTACAACAACACCTCACTACATGGTCACTCAAACGGAAGCTGAAAAACAAACTGCTACTAAGGAACGGAACTCACGGTCCCGGCTGTCTGAACTCCTGAGCTAGACTGTCCTGTCTCCAAGCGCACCGGGCTCCTGGGCTGCTCCTCTGGGCTGGGCTCCACGATTCCCTAAAATGATGTGGTCCGAAAACCGTTAGTCTATAAGACTAAGCCCTATCATCCCCCACGCCTTCCCCCATGCCCTAAGGCATCGAGCGGAGAGGAAGAAAGTGAAGGACATGAAGGTGGAGAGTAGTCAAAAGCAGATGACGGTGGACCTAACTAGCAAGTTATAACAGGCGAACAATATAAGTGTTGTAATAGGTAAAATAGGAAGGTAAGTAAGTAAGAAATTAAACCTTCACTTATGTGAGTACACATAAGCCAAGGGATCTTTTACAAGGCTCCCATCGTATAAATGTCACATTCCACTTATACGTTGGGGTGTCGGTTATCACAAGCATTATTTAAATATTTAAAATGACCTTTATCAATAAAACTTGCCCACACAAGCTTATAGACCAAGGGGTCGTTTTGCAGGTCCTAATGTATAAGCGTCCCATTCCACTTATACATTAGGTGTCAAGGTTCTCATGAATGATTATGTATGCAACTATATGATGAGTTAATGATGTTCATGCAGTGCAACTCACCCACACGACTTTGTGTACACAAACCTTTAGTTCCCCCTTTCAGAGCCATTACCTCCCAGGATACCTCCGTAGTGGCAGACGGAAGCGGTGGGTTTGGCCTCGCCCACCTCAAAACCAGTATAGCACTACCGGTCTGACCTATCGTACGCCTCAACGCTTGGTGCACTAAGCGGACTCCTGTGTACTATTGCCGACTGGACCGCCGGACTTCAGTTTGGCGAAGTGTAAAACCACACTTGTTGAGTCAACGATATTGATGTCGGTGCAATGAACTCCCCAATATCGAAGACCCACCACCTTAAATTTTCCTATTTATGCACATGCAACATTTAATATAAGAGGTCAAGAGTAAAGCTCCCGGACCAAACCGTCCGGCTCAACCACAAACCGAGACTAAGCTCCCCGGACTAAACCGTCCGGCTCAATTCCAAACCTCATCCCTTTGAGCACCGCGGGATGACGCCCCTTTGAACACCTCGGGACGACTTAACCTTTTCCAAATATCTATCTAACTAGTGTGTGAAGTGTAAACCTATTTCAACTAATTACTCTTTTGATTTATCTAAGATTTACGTTAGCCCAGGACTGCCTCCGGATTATGCCCCATGAAGGGTTCTCAATAGGCACTAGGAACCAAGACGGCGGCATTACGGCCCGAAGTTCCCTTTCGCAAGACACTTATTATTATTGGTTGTTTTTCCCTTACTCGTTCCCTTTATAAATTGCATCAAATTAAACCTAGGGTGAATTTGACTCTTCACTCTTACGGGGACGACGATCTTTCGTCGGTCCCGCGCACCTTCTAGAGTGCATCAACTCATTCCTCACCACACTTTAAACCTCCTATGGTGATCCATCCACTTTCTGTAAATCCACCCAACACAACCTGTCCTTATGCTAACCCAAACCTTATCATGTTACACATTTCCCAAAATCACTAATTACAGACCACCCTATACTATATGATGTCTATGATAGGATGTCCTTTGTGTTTTCATCCGAACGACCTAAGTTATTTACTGGGGGCCTATCACGACATAATTGAATCAATTTCCGGTTATAACAATTTCCTCAATTAATCCATTAATTAATTAATTTTTCTAAGATCAAAGGTCTACCAAATTTGAACATAGAGTATACTTTTCAGTCATGGGTAAATCATAATAAATTTAAGATAAATACTACTATATCTAAAAATGATATATGCAAGGTTTGACATTTTTTTTACTAAGGTCTAAGGGGCCTAAACATATTTTAGCAATAATTCATTTCTTTCATGTCTAATGAATAAACTACATCAAATATTCATCCAAATAATTTGGATTAATTACAGGATACTAATAACACCATGAAAACAGTACTAGATAAGTTTCATAATTTTCCTACTGGAAATTAATTTACAATAAATCATTTACTAAATTCTTAATCTAGCATGCTTGTGAATCAAGTACTATATTCATAACTCCAAAAATCCTGAATAAATTCCCACTGGTACATATTGGTTTAAGAACCTTATTTATCAAATTTCATAATTTTCCAGAAAATAGTTAAGCCATAATATATTTTAAAATCATAAAGCCCTTTTATAACACTTGAGAAAGAACTACTAGATTTCTTCAACATAAAATTAAAATAAAAATTCAGGAGCATTTCTACTGGCCAACAACATCTAATTCCAGAGTTTCATGGGGTTTTATTTGACTTAAAAATCTTTAATAAATAAAATATCAAAAAGGGCTATACCCACATTCATAAGTGAAGTACTAGAAATAATTATCCAAAAATTCTAGTAAAATCATCCAAGGGTCCTAACTACCCTAGAAACACTCTACCCAAGTTTCATAGCTTTTAAATGAATTTAAGTTACTGTTTTGACCTAAAATCCCTTCTACCCTAAAACTAGGGTTTAGGTTTTGAGGTACCTACCTACCTCTAAATTCTCTAATATTTCAACCAGAGGGTTAAATACCCATTAACAACCTCTCCACCAAATCTCAAGGCCATACAAGGGCATTTTCCTCTATGTCCTTCACAAGCCCCCAAAGTCCTCATTTAGGGTTTGAACCTGGGCCCTAGGGTAAACTCACCCTAATCCATCCCATCTTCCCCAAGGGAGTTCTTAGGACCATTTTAAACCAGTGGTCAGAATCTCAACCTCTGTTGAGTTGAGATGACCACTCAAGTGTCAAAAGTACATTTTCCCTAAATTTCCCTTCACTGGGTCAAAACTAGGGTTTAGGGCAAAACCCTAGGTTACACTTTCTTAAATGGTCTACAATTTTTACAGGAGCTAGGTCAAGGTGATATTAAGTCCCTGTCCAAAATTCAAAGCATTTGGACCAAGGGTTAGATGTGGGAAATTATTTAAAAATCTGTCCTACATATAGAGCCTACCCTAAAACAATGGCCCTACAGGTCAGTAGTCTTGTCCTATAATTTTCCATAACATATCAAACTGTAGATAATAAAAAGGCCTACAACATTTATATTGATCATTTTTGATGAACATGCCCCTAAAAGGCCTAAATAATTTTTAGAATGAATCTGCCCTAGTTTTAGGACATACCCATATTAAAATGACCCTACAGGTCTAGGTTACAACTTTCATGTTATAACCTTTTTCAGGAGGTGTCTAGAAGTGGCCTTAATTTCATTTACAGTGAATCTGTTTAAATTAAATACAGAAATTGAATATAATAAATAATTAAATCATATTTTAGGGTTGCAACGGATCTTAAAGCAGATTCGACGGGAGTTCTACTTCATCTTCTCCAAAATGCCAAAACCAGAACCGTGGAGGGTGGTGTTCACGGGGCTATTCCCGGCCACTAGGGGCGGCGCCACCACCGGGGATTCACTCCTATATGTCCCCGGTGGTGGGGGCTGGCCTTGCCGGCGGTTAGGGCGGCCGGAGGTGGCGGCGCCGCCCTACTCGAGTCCACCAAAAACTCCATTAAAATGGTGTTTTTTTCTAGGTTTGCACTCCACCCGACCGGCTCGTTTGAGCTCGGGCTTACTCCTAACATGTCTAAGATCTAAGCATGAGAAAAAGGGAGTGAGGGAGGACCTGAGTTTGGGCACGAATGCGGGTTGAACGGCGGGATGCCATGGTGGCGGCGGTGGCGGCGTTTCTCTCCTTGGTGGCTCCGGCAAGCCTCTCTCCCTCCTGCTATTGTTTCGAAATTGGTCTCCCCTCTCCCCTAAATGAGTATATAAAGAGGAGAGGGGGAGAGGGGGGCGGTTTTCTTCAAGAGCCAAGGCACCTCTTCATGGTGGGGGGTGGTTAGAGGAGAGAGAGAGAGAGTGAAAACTCCTCTTGATGGCCGGGACAAGGGTGGGGGGAAGAGGTGTCAACCTCTAGGTGGCTGTGGGCCCCTCTTTGGCCGAGCCCCATGCCTTCTCACTCTCTAAAACCACACCTTCACTTCCACCACTTTTTTTCTCTCCTATATTTAGCCTATTTCTCACTTCTTTCTCTCTCCTAGTCACCCTCACGATTTCTCTTCCCCTAGAAGTCTAAAGGCAGCTCATAAAATGAATATTAAATCCTTAAATGCCATATGAGAGGGGGGCTCACGATTCTACCATGAAAATACCCCTTATTCTCACTTTCTCTCTCCTAGTCAACATGTTGGCTAGCCTAGGGTTTAGGATTGACTTGGTCAATTTGACCTTCGGAGTCAACATCAATAGACCCCTAGGGACCCATTGACCTCCCCTGAGGCCTAGGTATGGTTAGGTAGGGTAGACTTGGCATAACGAGGGTGAGTTGACCCAAGGTAGGGTTACTTTGGCCTAACTAGGGCTTAAGTTGACTTGGGTCAACTTAGCCACTAGGTTTGCACCCAATGGGTCCTTGGTGACCCATTGATCTCATATTAGGTCTAGGAATGCCTTGGAGTCATATTGAACCCACTAGGCCACCAAAAATCAGGGTTTTAAGATTTTACTATTTGCAGCCCAAGTGAGTCTCAACTAGCTAGTTGGGTCACTTGACCTCCTAGGTTCAACCTAGGACTTGTTATGACCTAGGCATGTTCAAGTCACTCCTAGGGGGGCCTAATTTGAAAATGGGATGTTACAAATCCCAATAAACAAAACAAAAATTTCGTCCTCGAAATTAAGGTTAAGTCTATGGGAGCTTTTCTACCGGGTTATCTTAAGCTTGTAACATCCCACGAGGGTTGAATTGCTTAACCAAGGTTAATAAACAAGGGCTAGCCCCAATAAACAAAGGATTAGCCTCTAATCTTAGGTGAAACTCCGGTGTAAAGCAAGTAGGGAAAAATAACTACAAGCATCTTGAGAAGTTAGAAGATATTACCTGGCTAAACAACTCCGGGTACTTCTCTCGCATCAAGTCCTCGGGTTCCCAAGTATGCTCCTCTTGCCCATGATTCTTCCACAAGACTTTGACTAGCGGGATCTTCTTGCGGCGCAAGACCCGTATCCCCTGGTCGTCAATCCGTATCGGCTCCACCTGAACGGATCGATCTGTAGCTACCGACCCATCAGTGGTGGTAATCTGTAGCTCTGGGCGTAGTAGAGCCCTCCTGAGTGAAGATACGTGGAACACGTCGTATAGGCCGGATAGCTCCTGCGACAGCTCCAGTCTGTAAGCTAATGGACCGATCCGCTCCAGGATCCTGAAAGGCCCCATGTATTTCGGACTGAGCTTCTTCTGCCGACCACGTACTCGTGAAACCCAGTGCATAGGCCGGATCTTCAAGAACAACCGGTCCCCAACCTGAAACTCTACTAGACGATGCCGAGCGTCATAATACTTTGCCTGTCTGCTTTGTGCCTCTAACATCCTCTCTCGAATCAGTCGCACCTGAGTCTCGGTGTCTTCAACAAACTCTGAATCTAGCATCTTCGGATCCGCATTATGTATCCAAGACAAGGGAGCCCGGCATCCCCTCCCATACAAGGCCTCATACGGAGCCATCCGTATACTGGACTGATGGCTATTATTGTATGAAAACTCCACTAGGGGCAACATCCGCTCCCAGGGCTCTCCATGATCCACAATACACAGCCTCAGTAAGTCCTCCAGCGTCCTGTTGGTACGCTCTGTCTGCCCGTCAGTCTGGGGATGGAAGGCCGTGCTGAAGGCCAGTCGTGTGCCAAGGTAAGACTGCACTGATCTCCACTCTCTGGATGTGAACCAACCATCTCGATCAGATACGATCGTCCTGGGCACTCCATGGTAACGAATAAACTTCTCCACGAACTTCCGAACCAAAACTCCAACAGAGTCATCCTTCCTGATCGGGATGAACCTAGCCACCTTCGTCATCCGGTCAACGATTACCCAGATAGAATTGTTTCCCGTGCGTGAACGAGGGAGGCTATGGATAAATTCCATCGCAATATCATCAAACTTCCACTCCGGCACTGGGAGTGACTACAGCAGACCAGCGGGGTGTCTGCACTCTGCCTTCACTAACTAGCACGCCTCGCAGTGGGTCACGAAATAAGTAATGTCCTTCTTCATGCCCGGCCAATAGAGTGTCTTCTTCAAATCCGTCGTCATCTTTGTAATCCCGGGATGTATAGAGTATCGGCTATAATGAGCCTCTGTCATAATGTCCTCCCGAATCTGCCCTCCATCCGGTATGTAAGTCCGACCCTTGAAGCATACCAGATCACCTTGCATCGAATAGTCCCCAGCTGAGCCTGCCTCTATGGCCCTGAAAATCGGCTCCAATTTGGCATCCTGCCTCTGCCAATCTCTAACTCTATCATGAATAGTGTTGGTGGCGCTCGTCGCAGCTAAATACTCCTCGTACAAATTGGTGTCTTCGGACGATACCAAGGTGATGTGCATATCTTCAAAGCTCCGCAATATCTCTAAATACATGACCTGGGGCCCTGCTCCTGAAGTAATAGCTCTCCGGCTCAAGGCATCGGCTACCACGTTTGCCTTACCCAGATGGTAGTGCATCTCATACTGATAGTCTGCCAGGAACTCTACCCATCTCCGCTGTCTAATGTTCAGCTCCTTCTGCGTATCCACATACTTCAGATTTTTATGATCTGAAAATATGTCGTAGTGAACTCCATAGAGATAATGACGCCAGACCTTCAGCGCAAAAATAATCGCACCAAACTCCAGATCGTGCACTGGGTAGTTTTGCTCATGCTTCTTTAGCTGGTGGGAAGCGTAAGCAATAACATGTCCATTCTGCATCAGAACAGCTCCCAAGCCCTGGTAGGAGGCATCTGTATACACCTGGAATCCTTCTTTCCCCGAAGGGAGAGTCAGTATAGGAGCCGAGGTGAGTCTCTCCTTCAACTCTTGAAAAGCTGCCTCGCATTTCGGGGTCCACACAAAAGGTGTCTCCTTCCTCGTCGAAGATGTGAGAGGGAGTGCAAGACTAGAAAATCCTTCTACGAACTTCCGGTAGTAACCAGCAAGTCCTAAGAAGCTCCAAAAATTTGTAGTTGTCTTCAATCGTGGCCAATCTCAGACTGCTTGAACTTTCGCTGGATCCACTGCCAATCCAGCTCCACTGATAACATGACCCAAAAAGGCCACCTCCTTCAACCAAAACTGGCACTTGCTGAATTTTGCGTACAACTGATGCTCCCGGAATCTCTGTAGTGTCAGTGCCAAATGCCTCGAGTGCTCCTCTTCTGTCGGAGAGTAAATTAGAATGTCATCGATAAAAACGATGACAAACACATCCAAGTAAGACTCAGAAACCTGGTTCATGAGAGTCATGAACGCTGATGACGCATTCGTGAGCCCAAAGGGCATCATGGTAAACTCGTATAGACCATATCTGCTACTAAAAGAAGTCTTCGGAATGTCCTCTTCTCGGATCCGTAACTGGTAGTAGCCCGATCTCAAATCCAGCTTCGAGAAGAAGTGAGCTCCCTCCAGCTGGTCGAACAGCTCGTCTATCCTTGGCAACGGATAAGTATTTCGGACCGTCAGTCGATTCAAGGCCCGGTAATCTATGCACAGTCTAAGTGTCCCATCCTTCTTCTTGATGAACAATACAGGGGCTCCCCATGGCGAGGAACTTGGCCGGACATAACCAGCTTCCACCAGCTCCTGTAATTGGCTCCAGAATTCCACCAGCTCCTTTGGGGTCATCCGGTAGGGGGCTCTAGATGCTGGCTTAGCCCCTGGCACCAGCAAAATCTGAAAGTCCTGCTCTCTGTGCGGGGGTAGCCCTGGTAACTTCTCGGGAAAAACATTCTCGAAATCTCGCACAACAGGAATCTCCGCTACAAGAATATTGGCCTCCGCCATCTCGAATAAAACCTGGTAAATCTCATCGCCCTATATATGGGCCTTGACGGCCTGAATAGATGACAAAAATGAAAAGGAGGATGGTCTTATAACTTCTATTATGACGGAAGAATCTCCATGTCTCAAAACAATCTTCTTGGTCACGCAGTCAATTAGGGCATGGTTCCAATATAACCATGACATGCCCAAAATCAAATCATATAAAGGCATCCTCAGGATTGCGGCTGGTGCCTCGAATGCTTTCCCGCCAATTTGTGCCTCCATGTTGCAATGCGCAGTGGTGTGTAGCTCGGACCCATCAGCTAGTCGTACCCTCAATGCCAAGCCGATGAATCTCTCTACGCATGCCAAGCCAGCAATGAAGGCCTCTGATACAAATGAGCGTGACGCACCCGTATCAAACAAAGTATATGCGGGCTTGCCGCTGATGAGGACAATGCATGGGGTAACAAAATTTTTTTTGAAGTCTAGTTAAAGTTTTCTTTCCTAGTTTGTAATTTCTTAGTTTAGAGTCTAACTATTAAACAAAGGAAATATACAAACTTTTGACGTACCTGTGATCACCTCCTCAGGATGTCGAGGCTAGGCCAGATCAAATGCATATACCTGTTCCCTCTCCTGCCAGTGATCTTCGCCCTGATATCCATGACCTTGGTCGCGTCCTCGGCCTCCATTGTGCTGAGCCGATGGGGAAATCTGCGGTGCTGGAGGGGATGCTCCCCTCATAGGACAGTTCCTCTTGATATGCCCCAGCTGGTGACAGTGGAAGCATTCCGGCGGAGTGTAAGCCCCACCTCCCGGTCTATGCACGTCTCGCATCTGAGGTCTCGGCAGTTCCCGCACCTGAATAGGCTGAGGGGTCAGTGTCACCTGCTCCCTCGGCTCCTGCCTCACCTCCTGTCGAGGTTGAACCTCTGTCCTCCTGCCATCTGCTGTATGGCCTCGACGTTGATCGTTCCGGGCTCCCCGGATCTGATCCTCCGTTGGCCGCTTCCGGCCTCTGGTGGTGCGCCAATCTGCCTCTAACCTCTTTGTCATCTCCAGAATATGGGGGATAGGCCCGTCCGACACAAATAGAAGGGCATCCCTCATGTCTTCCCGCAGACCTTTGTAGAACCTCTTCGTGTACGCTGCCTCATCTAGCTGGTAAGAGTCTGCAAAACGAGCCAGATGGTTGAACTCTCGATGGTATTCCACCACCGTCCTGATACCTTGCTTTAACTGCAAGAAGCGGTCCTCCAACTCGTCTCAGGCCGACTGTGGAACAAAATGCTCCAACAACATAGGCCTGAACTCATCCCATGAAACCTCAGCAGCCAGTCTCTCAGCAAAAGTAGTATCCAGAACTGTCTTCCACCACCGCTTGGCATGAGACTCCAAGCAGGACACAACCAAAGGTACTCTCTCCTCCCACGGGCTCCGTATCCCTGTCAGCATTTCCTCCATGATGTCCAGCCACTCTTCTGTCCGCACTGCTGACTCCGTCCCCAAGAAGGACGGAGGAGAAAGTCCTTGGAAGATGCTGAGCCAGTTGGCTCCTGGTATCTGCTGTGGAGCCAGGGCCTGTTAGGCCCTGAAAGCATCCAAGATGGCAGTCAAAGTCTGCCCCATGTCGGTTTGTAGGAACTGAGCGGGAATTGGTGGAATCGGTGCAGTATCCGGGGTCTGCTGGGCCCCACCCTGTAATGTAGGCAGTGCTGGAGGCTGCAAAACAAAACTTCATCGTCAGAAAACGTTAACTCAATCTAAAATGGATATATATTATGTGATCCCCATATGGGCCCACCACTGCTTCCGCTGCTTAGTTTGTCCGCAAACTAAACTCGAACGGGGGTGACCTAGGGTTTTAGTGGACTGCTATTTGATCGATCGTGGTTTTCCTCTGATACCAGTTTGTAAGACCCCCTTTTTTTCGATTCAAAACTCGGGGTCTTATGCCCAGAACCGCCGCTTTGCGGTGACACCTTCGCACCCGGGAAGGTCGTCACTACAACACGCTGATTCTGCCGGCCTTTTCGATCACAATCAAGTAGCAAGTAGTAAAGAAAGAGAAATGCAGTCCACAATAATAAATCACATATAAATAAACTCCACGAAGGAAGCGTCCACCGTATGACATCAGAGTAAAAACAGAGTACTGAAAGGAAAAAAGGACTTAAGCCCGGTACAACAACACCTCACTACATGGTCACTCAAACGGAAGCTGAAAAACAAACTGCTACTAAGGAACGGAACTCACGGTCCCGGCTGTCTTAACTCCTGAGCTAGACTGCCCTGTCTCCAAGCGCACCGGCCTCGTGGGCTGCTCCTCCGGGCTGGGCTCCACGATTCCCTAAAATGATGTGGTCCGGAAATCGTTAGTCTATAATACTAAGCCCTATCATCCCTCACCCCTTCCCCCATGCCCTAAGGCACCGAGCGGAGAGGAAGAAAGTGAAGGACATGAAGGTGGAGAGTAGTCAAAAGCAGATGACGGTGGACCTAACTAGCAAGTTATAACAGACAAACAATATACATGTTGTAATAGGTAAAACAGGAAGGTAAGTAAGTAAGAAATTAAACCTTCACTTATGTGAGTACACATAAGCCAAGAGATCTTTTACAAGGCTCCCATCGTATAAATGTCTCATTCCACTTATACGTTGGGGTGTCGGTTATCACAAGCATTATTTAAATATTTAAAATGACCTTAATCTATAAAACTTGCCCACACAAGCTTATAGACCAAGGGATCGTTTTGCAGGTCCTAATGTATAAGCGTCCCATTCCACTTATACATTAGGTGTCAAGGTTCTCATGAATGATTATGTATGCAACTATATGGTGGGTTAATGATGTTCATGCAGTGCAACTCACCCACACGACTTTGTGTACACAAACCTTTAGTTCCCCCTTTCAGAGTCGTTATCTCCCAGGATACCTCCGTAGTGGCAGACAAAAGCGTTGGGTTGGGCCTCGCCCACCTCAAAACCAGTATAGCACTACCGGTCCGATCTATCATACGCCTCAACGCTTGGTGCACTAAGCGGACTCCTGCGTACTATTGCCGACTGGACCGCCGGACTTAAGTTTGGCGAAGTGTAAAACCACACTTGCCGAGTCAACGATATTGGTATCGGTGTAACAAACTCCCCAATATCGAAGACCCACCACCTTAAAGTTTCATATTTATGCACATGCAATATTTAATATAAAAGGTTAAGAGTAAAGCTCCCGGACCAAACCGTCCGGCTCAACCACAAACCGAGACTAAGCTCCCCGGACTAAACCGTCCGGCTCAATTCCAAACCTCATCCCTTTGAGCACCGCGGGATGGCGCCCCTTTGAACATCTCGGGACGACTTAACCTTTTCCAAATGTCTATCTAACTAGTGTGTGAAGTGTAAACCTATTTCAACTAATTATTCTTTTGATTTATCTAAGATTTACGTTAGCCCAGTACTGACTCCGGATTATGCCCCGTGAAGGGTTCTCACCCGAAGTTCCCTTTCGCAAGGCACTTATTGTTATTGGTTGTTTTTCCCTTACCCGTTCCCTTTATAAATTGCATCAAACTAAACTGAGGGTGAATTTAACTCTTCACTCTTACGGGGACGACGAACTTTCGTCGGTCCCGCACACCTTCTAGAGTGCATCAACTCATTCCTCACCACTCTTGAAACCTCCTATGGTGATCCATCCACTTTCTTTAAATCCATCCAACACAACCTATCCTTACGCTAACCCAAACCTTATCCTGTTACACATTTCCCAAAATCACTAATTACAGACCACCCTATACTATATGATGTCTATGATAGGATGTCCTTTGTGTTTTCATCCGAACGACCTAAGTTATTTACTAGGGGCCTATCACGACATAATTGAATCAATTCCCGGTTATAACAATTTCCTCAATTAATCCATTAATTAATTAATTTTTCTAAGATCCAAGGTCTACCAAATTTGAACAGAGAGTATACTTTTCAGTCATGGATAAATCATAATAAATTTAAGATAAATACTACTATATCTAAAAATGATATATGCAAGGTTTGACAATTTTTTTACTAAGGTCTAAGGGGCCTAAACATATTTTAGCAATAATTCATTTCTTTCATGTCTAATGAATAAGCTACATCAAATCTTCATCCAAATAATTTGGATTAATTACAGGGTACTAATAACACCATGAAAACAGTACTAGATAAGTTTCATAATTTTTCTACTGGAAATTAATTTACAATAAATCATTTACTAAATTCTTAATCTAACATGCTTGTGAATCGAGTACTATATTCATAACTCCAAAAATCCTGAATAAATTTCCACCGGTACATATTGGTTTAAGAACCCTATTTACCAAATTTTATAATTTTTCAGAAAATATTTAAGCCATAATATATTTTAAAACCATAAAGCCCTTTTATAACACTTGAGAAAGAACTACTAGATTTATTCAACATAAAATTAAACTAAAAATTCAGGAGCATTCCTACTGGCTAACAACATATAATTCCAGAGTTTCATGGGGTCTTATTTGACTTAAAAATCTTTAATAAATAAAATATCAAATAGGGCTATACCCACATTCATAAGTGAAGTACTAGAAATAATTATCCAAAAATTCAAGTAAAATCATCCAAGGGTCCTAACTACCCTGGAAACACTCTACCAAAGTTTCATAGCTTTTAAATTAATTTAAGTTACTGTTTTGACTTAAAAGCCCTTCTATCCTAAAACTAGAGTTTAGGTTTTGAGATACCTACCTACCTCTAAATTATCTAATATTTCAACTAGAGGGTTAAATACCCATTAAAAACCTCTCCACCAAATCTCAAGGCCATACAAGGGCATTTTCCCCTATGTCCTTCACAAGCCCCTAAAGTCCTCATTTAGGGTTTGAACCTGGGCCATAGGGTAAACTCACCCTAATCCATCCCATATTCCTCAAGGTAGTTCTTAGGACCATTTTAAACCAGTGGTCAGAATCTCAACCTCTGTTGAGGTGAGATGATCACTCAAGTATCAAAAGTACCTTTTCCCTAAATTTCCCTTCACTAGATCAAAACTAGGGTTTAGGGAAAAACCCTAGGTTACACTTTCTTAAATGGTCTCCAATTTTTACAGGAGCTAGGTCAAGGTGATATTAAGTCCCTGTCCAAAATTCAAAGCATTTGGACCAAGGGTTAGGTGTGCGAAATTATTTAAAAATCTGTCATACATATAGGGCCTACCCTAGAACAATGGCCCTACAGGTCAGTAGCCTTGTCCTATAATTTTCCATAACATATCAAACTGTAGATAATAAAAAGGCATACAACATTTATATTGATCATTTTTGATGAACATGCCCCTAAAGGGCCTAAATAATTTTTAGAATGAATCTGTCCTAGTTTTAGGACATACCCATATTAAAATGACCCTACAGGTCTAGGTTCTCAACCAAATTTTCACCACAGCATATCAAATTATAGGTACTTAAAATACCTACAACTTTCATGTTATAACCTTTTTCGGGAGGTGTCTAGAAGTGACCTTAATTTCATTTACAGTGAATCTGTTTAAATTAAATACAAAAATTGAATATAATAAATCATTAAATCATATTTTAGGGTTGCACGGATCTTAAAGCAGATCCGACGGGAGCTGTACTTCATCTTCTCCAAAACGCAAAAACCAGAACCGTGGAGGGTGGTGTTCACGGGGCTATTCCCGGCCACTAGGGGCGGCGCCACCACGGGGGATTCACTCCTATATGTCCCCGGTGGTGGGGGCTGGCCTTGCCGGCGGTAAGGGCGGCCGGAGGTGGTGGCGCCGCCCTACCCGAGTCCACCAAAAACTCCAATAAAATGGTGTTTTTTTCTAGGTTTGCACTCCACCCGACCAGCTCGTTTGAGCTCGGGCTTACTCCTAACATGTCTAAGATCTAAGCATGAGAAAAAGGGAGTGAGGGAGGACCTGAGTTCGGGCACGAATGCGGGTTGAACAGCAGGATACCATGGTGGCGGCGGTGGCGGCGTTTCTCTCCTTGGTGGCTCCGGCAAGCCTCTCTCCCTCCTGCTATGGTTTCGAAATTGGTCGCCCCTCTCCCCTAAATGAGTATATAAAGAGGAGAGGGGGAGAGGGGGCGGTTTTCTTCAAGAGCCAAGGCACCTCTTCATGGTGGGGGGTGGTTAGAGGAGAGAGAGAGTGAAAACTCCTCTTGATGGCCGGGACAAGGGTGGGGTGAAGAGGTGTCAACCTCTAGGTGGCTGTGGGCCCCTCTTTGGCCGAGCCCCATGCCTTCTCACTCTCTAAAACCACACCTTCACTTCCACCACCTTTTTTCTCTCCTATATTTAGCCTATTTCTCACTTCTTTCTCTCTCCTAGTCACCCTCACGATTTCTCTTCCCCTAGAAGTCTAAAGGCAGCTCATAAAATGAATATTAAATCCTTAAATGTCATATGAGAGGGGGGCTCACGATTCTACCATGAAAATACCTCTTATTCTCACTTTCTCTCTCCTAGTCAACATGTTGGCTAGCCTAGGGTTTAGGGTTGACTTGGTCAATTTGACCTTCGGAGTTAACATCAATAGACCCCTAGGGACCCATTGACCTCTCATAAGGCCTAGGTATGGTTAGGTAGGGTAGACTTGGCATAACGAGGGTGAGTTGACCCAAGGCAGGGTTACTTTGGCTTAACTAGGGCTTAAGTTGACTTGGGTCAACTTAGCCACTAGGTTTGCACCCAATGGGTCCTTGGTGACCCATTGATCTCATATTAGGTCTAGGAATGCCTTGGAGTCAGATTGAACCCACTAGGCCACCAAAAATCAGGGTTTTAAGATTTTACTATTTGCAACTCAAGTGAATCTCAACTAGCTAGTTGAGTCACTTGACCTCCTAGGTTCAACCTAGAACTTGTTATGACCTAGACATGTTCAAGTCACTTCTAGGGGGGTCTAATTTGAAAATGGGATGTTACAAGCATAATTAAGAGTTAATTAACTCAATTGAAAATCCTAATAAAAAATTAAATATGAAATTCTGAAATTTAATATATCAAGGAATTTATTCATCATGCCAAAAATAGTGTCAAGGGCGAGATTAAGTTCGCGTCTTGAAGTTATGAGACATCTAGCTCATTTATCACAGGTTTTGAACGTTAACGCAACTAAACTAACTCACATTTGTGGGAGTCTTGTTGCGGATCGCCCGAGGCTCCGCTAGACCAGACTAAATTGCATCGTCTTAGCCCGGGAGTTGTCAAACGCGCAAACAGTCATAGAGAAAATTGAAACTTGACAAGACAATTTTTTGACGTCAAAAACTCTTCAACTTAGTGAAAAATCACGTGGTCAGGACAGTGCCAACTAAACCTCTACTAGAGCTGAGTGTTGTTACATGGCTTTTTTGAAGAACTCGAGTGCGACATGCCGCTTCTCGTTACAATTTGAGGAAGAGAGAGCTGCTCGGAGGGTGACAAACCACCACTCACGGAGCTAAGTATTTTACTTGCAACTGTAGGGGGCTTCACGCTCCGGATACTATGTAGTATTTGACTGTTGTTTGGAGACGGGTGCTGCTTGCTTGGTTTGTCTTGGATCCAGCAGCTTGGAAGTTTGAGTTGCTCGTTATGCGTGCCCTGTCCTGTGGCTTGTCTCTGATTGTCTTTGGAGTAGTTTTGGTGCTGTTGTCGTGTCGGTGATTGGAGCACTTGTTCTTGAGTGCACAAAGAGTGCTTGTTGGCGTAGAGTGGACGGAACGCTTGCTGGAGGAGAGCGCGCGAAGCGCTTGCTAGGGGAGATCACACAAAGCGCTTGCTGGAGGTGAGCGCGCAGAGCGCTTGCTGGCGGAGAGCGTGCGGGGCGCTTGTTGAAGGAGAGTGCGCGAGAGCGCGCAAGGTAGCCGAGCGCACGGGAGTGCGCAAGGAAGCGGAGCGCACGGGATCGCGCAAGGAAGATGAGCGCGCGTGAGCGAGTTAGGAAGAAATGCGCACGAGAGCGCACAAGGATGAGATGTGCGCGAGAGCGCGCAAGAAAAAGCCGGAGGAGTGGCCGGGGAACGGAGCGGCGGCCGGCCGGGAGGCCGACCGCGAGCCTTGAGGTTGCATGCATGAGGTTGCTTGGCGCAACGACAACCGGCCGCGGGCCTTGCGACCGTCCGCGGGCGGCCGCAAGGCGCGGCGACGACCGGCTGGGAGGCCGATCGCAAGCCTTGCGGCCGCTTGGCGCCACGACGGTCGTCCGGGAGCCTCGCGGCCGCCGGCGGGCAGCCGCTTAGTGCGGTGGCGATGATGGCGGCGGCGATGATGGCGGCGACGATGACAGTTACAATGGCGGCAACGGCGGTGGCGGCGATGTCGGCGGCTACGATGATGGTGGCGATGACGGTTGTGATGGCGGCGGCGACGGCGGAGGCGAAGACGACGGCAGCGGTGGCGATGACGACGACAGTGACGACGATGATGACGACGGTGACGGCGATAACGGTTTCAGCGCTAGTGCGGTTGATTTTGTCAACCCCATTTCCTCCATTAAGGGCCTGTTTGGCGGAGCGGCAGCCCGCCAAACCAAAAGTTGGTGGGGGCCAAAACGTTTTATATTTATAATATTATAAGTTTAATGGTTAACTTTAATTATAAAAACATTTTATAATATAAAAAACTTCAACTCTAAATTTTATAAAAACATTTTATATTTATAAAAATATTTTATATTTATCAATATTTTATAATATTATTCTTGTATAGTTAAATTTAATAATAAAAAGTGAAATTAGTAATGTTATTAATATTATAACTTTAATTATTATTCCTTATTATAATGTTAATTAATATATTAAAATTATTAACGTTAATTCAAATTTATAATTTATATTATTTAAATTATTAACATTAATTAATTTAAATATTAAGATTTAATTAGTTATAAATAAATTTATAATTAAATGTTTTATTTATTAATGTTTTAATTAATATATATTAATACTTTAACGTATATTCTAACTCGTGAGCGAATCGAGTGTACATACGTGCGTCCTGACGTCCTTTGGAATACTGAACGTACTCGATCAAAATTGTGCGAGAATGTGTCCGTTGGAATTGTAGCGTCGAGCCGGACAAGATCGGGGAAAAAAATTTATGGCTCGTCCAAACATATTTTGGGGAATCTCATCAATATTAATATATTTACTTTTATAATTAAATAAAATTAATGTCGAGCAAATTGTTTATTTATTTTTAAATTTCATAAATTCATCGGGTTGTTTAATAATTACTATCACTGTTTAATTCTGGATCACTGTTTCACACAACACTGTAAATACAATTTTTCAAACAGTTTCATAAATTTTTTCACCACTGCAAAACAATTGATTCATGCACCACTGTTTTCCACCACTACTTCCTGCACCACCACAGCTTAGCCAACCCAACCCTAAATTAGGGCTAATTTTTAGGTTAGGACTCCTGACCTAAAGAAAGGTCAGGACAACCAATGAGGAGTTAGAAACTGCATGGGTCCCGCGCAAAAGTGTATGACACAAGCCACTAGTGTGTGGGCCCCACCTCCATTGCAAGCTCCTCATTGGTGGAGTACCATGAGCATGGTCAGGAGTCCTGACCTAAATATTGCTCAAATGAGATGGGTTTTTTGATTACTGGCAATTCGGATCATTTCATGGTAACAGGTAACCTATCAAATCTGAATGACCTTAAATAATTACTTACGATTTATCCGAACATCTTGATATATGATATAAATAAATTCATATTAAATATTAGAATATAAAATAATACAAATATATAAATATATATAAATAAAAGCTGGCGCGCAAATATCCAGGCTGGCTTTATATAGTTTATATACATTACAAAAGAAAGAAAAGATAAGTAAAGTAAAAAAATAAATATAATAAAATAATAATAAAAGCCGGAGAAAACAAAGCGCGCGTCCTCGCTGGCACTATAACGACATTCTCGCGTCAATGTCGTAGGGTTGTTTCTGCAAATCTGCAAAATACAAACATTTGAAAAATCTCATGCCGTCGGTGACAGTTTTGTGCTTAATTTGAATTTTCTTAGCCAACATTTAAGATGGTGATTGTTAGCGACAATTTTTTTTTTTTTTTTTTTTTTTTGGATATGTGCGGATCATTATATTAATTAAAAAATCTAAATAATTACTTAAACATCTTTAAATTGGATATGCGCAAACCAAACTCATGCATGATAGCTTGCTTTGTTCTCGCCCAACCTCCCTTATCCCAGCTACTTGGCAGATTACGAATAACCGACCATGCTTTCGGAAGGGGGAAGTTGAAGAGCAGCAGCGTTCTAGCGACGAGTGAATCGTCAAGAACTCGTGGATTGTCGTCATGATCCCTTTTGCAACCCACCACGCAATGAGATCCGAGCTATCTCATGTTCGTCGGGAAACAAAGAACAATGGACGAAACATTGCCGCATCTCGACAGAAGGCATGCCTAGCTCCCATGTGCATGATCGCCAAAGGATTTTCGTAGCATTTTTGGACAATATGAAGCTCTATGCTCATGTCCTGACTGGAGGAAAGCATCTTGAATAAGGCTATGTCAGTAAGGATGAGGAAAAAATTTGGTAACATCAAGCTAGAGGAACTTGCCGGCGGCAAGGGAGAGGTGGAGGGGCAGCAGAGATCGAAGTTTAGAATGTCATCTGCATCGCACATGATTTTCTCGAGCCAGATCAGTGGGGGAAATTTTACCAAAATGTTGATTAGCCTTTATAATTTTGATTAATTGATCTTTGCATATAATTTTTTGATATGCATTTAAAATAGATCTGCACATATTAAAAATGTTAGGATATTTGGTGTATATGTCCGCGCGTGTCTGGACCGACTCGGAATGACCCATTGGGTTTCGTGTCACTAGGGTGTAACGGCTCTACGCTGGAGATACTATATAAGGCCATTCCACATTTGATGAGCCTTAGTGGACTATCTTGAGCGGAGCCTCTAACATTCTCAAGATAATTTTTAGGTTTTCGCTCTCGTTTTCACGCCCGCTCCTGATCGTCTTTTTCTTTACCGCCGCCGTTCGCGAATTTCTGGAGCCGCTTCAGTGTTCACTCGATTCCCGTCGGCGTGGTCTCTCAACATCACGTGTTTTTCGCCGACGTGGATTGCTGGAAGGAAGAAATCGCGTGATTTTGCGTCGGCGTGGTCGCTGTTTGGAGATCCGGTCAGGCTCTCGATCCAGATCTGGATTAAAAAGGTGATCTCGGGGGATCTTGTCTGCGTCGGTCTCTTCCTTATTTGGGCGGTGTTGCTGCAGAGTGGTGGTGGTTCTAGGCGGTGTTCTGATTGCAGGTCTCTGCAGATCGCCGGAATAAACTGTTATGCTCCCCACGCCTTGTTAGATCGGCTGATCCCCACGCCAAATCTGCTATTTCTACACCTGGATTTCATTGTTTGGATCCATTCTTGCTGGATCTAATTCAACTCGCTTATCTCAGATTCAGTCAATAAATAAAAAAAAAAGGGGAGAAGGTTGTGTGTTTCCGGCTATTTTTCTAGAGCAGATCGGGAGGAGCTTTTCCTCTCCAGGTCGTGGAAAGTCGTTCGCCCCGAACAGTGCGCCACTCCCGTCTCCATCAAAATCGCGAATCCTTACTGTTGATTCCTGCTGCAGTTTTAATCAGGAAAAAGAGAATCCTCCTTGTTGAATCTCTATAGGGCTGAGATCCAGTGAGCAGAGATCGGATTTTCACAGCCTTGGCCAGTGCTGGTTTGGCCCCTTCTCCATATAGTGCAGCAGATCAAGCCTACTGTTGTCGGATTCCATAGCTCATTTTCAGATTTTGTGAAGATCTGAAAGTAGATATCAAGTGAAGAGTTTTGTCGTGGATTTTTTTTTCGTATTTGTGCAGTTAAAGCTTGGAGGAGCAAAATAAATTAATTCTATTGGATTGGATCCGAAGCTTTGGACTCGTCTCCACACGGTTCAGGTGACCTCGTTCTAGCATTTCTTATTTCTGCTTAAATCTAGTGCGATGTCGAAGAAAAGCGCGCTCGACACTATAAAATTGCAATCGTTCGACGCCTCCGATTTTCTCAGTTGGAAAATTCAAGTCCAACTAGGAATGAAGGAACGCGAGATCTTCTATACTGTTCAGAGCGATTTCGCTTCTACTGTCGAGGACGTGGACGAATACCAGTGGAACAAGGATGAGGATTTCTGTAGGGATTACTTGTTGAATTCCCTGAATCCCCGTCTCGCGCTGACCTATCATGCTTACAAAACTGCAAAAGAAATTTGGGATCGACTGAACGCGCATTTCCAGAAGGAGGAAGGATTGTCAAAGTCGCTCATCGGAGAGAAGTTCTTCAACTTCAGATTCAAAGCGAACGTGCCTATCACTTCTCAACTCTTGGAGCTGGTCAACCTGCGTCAAAAGCTGGATGATGATCATTCGAAGATGGACGACAGCCTCTTTGTGTACATGATTCTGAGTAAGCTGCCTCCTGAGTGGCTCTTTTTCAAGACCGAGATGCATCGACTGAAAGAGAAGATCAGTTTGGATGAACTCAAAAGGTTCATCCATATTGAGGACCAAAACATCGCTGGGAAAAGCATAGAGCAGGTTGCGCAGCCCTCACAGACTGTCAACTTCGTTTCACGTCCTAGCAAGTCTTCTAGGAAGCCCCCGGCACCTAAGGGTGATACTCACGCACCGTTGGCGGTCAAAAAGCCTTCTCTCAAAAGGAAGAAGGGCAAGTGCCACAACTGCGGCAAATGGGGTCACTGGGCCGCTGAATGCAAGGGTCCGAAAAGACAAAAAGAAGAAGCCCCACAAAATGTGGCGAACATGGTGGTCGACAACTCTGATCCCAAGTCCTTCGTGGCTATGATTGGGAGTAGTCACCGCAGTGCGTCGTCTGAGTGGTGGCTGGACAGTGGTGCTACCTGTCACGTCACGAATGACATGAGTCTTCTCTCAAAGGTCACAACAGTCAAGGAAAAAGTCGAGAACTGCAATGGAGGAGCGACAGATGTTACTCATGCTGGGACTGCAGAGCTAGTCCTCTCTTCAGGTAAAACTTTAATTTTACAACATGTTAAAGTAGTTCCTAATTTAACTAAGAACTTGATTTCTATGAGTTTGCTTGATAAAGCTGGAATGTCTTTCACAACCATGAACGGTAGAATGACTTTATCTGTCAATTCTCACTACTTTGGTTGCGCTTATCTGATCAATGGTATGTATAGACTTAGCCTAGATAACGAGTGTATAAACCAAGTGAGTTCAACTCTGATTGATCCGAAGTTATTACACAATAGACTTGGACACATTCACTATAAGAAGATGCGAGATCTAGCTAGGAGTCAGAACATTCCATTAGATCTGTCTATTCGATTTGATAGGTGTGAGGTTTGTGCCCAGACTAAGATCACTAGAAACCCTTTCAAGACCGTTTCTAGGAGCACACAACTTCTGGAGTTGATACATTCCGACCTCTGTGATTTCCGCAGTCACGCCACAAGAGGGGGAAGGAAATATCTAATTACTTTCATCGACGATTTTTCCAGATATTGTCATGTTTATCTATTGAAATCGAAAGATGAGACTTTTGAGACCTTCAAGATTTTCAAATCTCGGGTAGAAAATCAATTAAACTTAAAGATTAAGAGATTTAGAAGTGATCGAGGAGGAGAGTACACTGCAACTGGGTTTAGGGACTTTTGTGCCTCTGAGGGCATAATCCTAGAAACCACAGCTCCTTACTCACCCCAGTCAAACGGCATCGCTGAGCGTAAGAATAGAACTTTAACAGAGATGTTGAACTCTATGCTCCTTACAGCTGGCATGCCTAATTCCTTTTGGGGGGAAGCAGTCCTAACTGCAAATCACATTCTAAATAGAGTGCCTCATTCAAAGCTCAACTCTACTCCGTATGAGTTGTGGCATGGGCATCCCTGTAGATATGACACTCTAAAGACTTGGGGCTGTATTGCTTATGTAAGAATACAAGACCTTAAGAGACCTAAGGTGGGACCTAGAACAACGACCTGCGTTTATCTAGGTAGTGCAGAAGATAGTGCAGCTGACCGGTTTTTGGATCTATCCACTAATACAGTGATAGAGTCTAGAGACGCTATTTTCTTTGAACACAAATTTATCAAAGATCATGGCTTGACCGTCTCTGGGTCTACTGACATGATTTCAGAATCTACGGTAGAACCTGAAGCTGGCCCCTTTGGCACTGCTCCTCAACCTCTAGAGGTGGAACCTGTTCCTCTTAGAGTATCTACAAGAGACAGAATCCCTAAGGATTTTGGTGAGAATTTCGTCACCTACCACTTAGAGGATGATCCATTCTCCTATCAGGAAGCAATGCGATCTAGAGATGCGTTAATGTGGGCAGAAGCCATCGATGATGAGATGAACTCGCTGCTACAAAACAACACTTGGCATCTAGTTGACCTGCCGAAAGGAGCTAAAGTCCTAGGATGCAAGTGGGTACTGAAGAAGAAGTTACACAGTGATGGGTCTATAGCCAGATATAAAGCACGTCTAGTAGCTAAAGGTTATAAACAACAGGGGGGAATTGACTACTTTGACGTCTATTCACCTGTATGCCACCTATCCACTATTAGGATTCTTCTTGCCTTAGCCTCTATCGAGAACTTTATAGTTCATCAGATGGATGTAAAGACAGCCTTCTTAAATGGAGAGCTTGATGAGGAGATCTACATGGCACAACCTGAAGGTTATGTACATAAAGATCTAAGAGATAAAGTGTGCAAACTCGATAAATCGATCTATGGTCTTAAACAAGCACCTAAGATGTGGCACATTAAATTTGATCAAGTGGTAAAGAGCGTTGGATTTCAGTCCAGTCTCTCAGACAAGTGTCTCTACTACCGCTCGATGTCAAATCAAACAGTCATCATATGCCTGTATGTGGATGACATGTTGATTCTGGGATCAGACCTTGCCGCAGTGAGGGATACTAAATCCGCTCTCGCGAAAGCGTTTGATATGAAGGACCTTGGTCCTGTAGATACCCTGTTAGGTATGAAAGTTAGAGTACATAATGGACGTGTCACTCTAAGTCAAGCTCATTATATTGAGCAGATTCTCACTACCTGGGGTTATAAAGATTGTAGGCCGGTTGAAACACCAATTGATCCAAATGTCAAGTTGAGTCCGAATGAAGGGACCAGCGTTGATCAAGTAAAGTACTCGAAGATCATTGGTAGTCTCATGTATGCCACAAGTTGTACAAGACCAGACATTGCCTTCTCGGTTGGCATGCTGAGTCGCTTTACCAATAGTCCAGGCAAAGAGCATTGGGATGCCTTAGATCGGCTGATGAGGTACCTGAAAGGTACTAAAGATCACGCTCTGTGCTACACTGGTTACCCTCCTACGTTGGAAGGATACTCTGATGCCTCCTGGTGTTCAGAAGTTGGGAACAGCAAGTCCACCAGTGGATTTATTTTCACTCTGGGTGGCGCTGCAGTCACTTGGAAGTCCAAGAGACAGACTTGTATAGCCTTGTCGTCTATGGAAGCCGAGTTGTTTGCCTTAGCTTCAGCTGGTGAAGAGGCAGATTGGATCAGGAATTTGGTTCTAGACATTCCCTTGTCTAGACTTCAAGTCAATTCTCTGAGCCTGTACTGTGATAATCAAGCAGCAGTCCAAGTCGTGAAGAATGTCCTTTTTAATACTAAGAGGCGACATGTACGATTGAGACACGCTCTACTGAATTATCTGAAAGAACAAGGCATTATCACTTTGGTCGATGTGCGATCGAAGGATAATCTGGCTGATCCACTGACGAAAGGAATGCCTAAAGACCGATCAATCAAAACAGTGGGGGAAATGGGACTCAATGCGTTTTAAGTTCAGCCTTAGTTTCAAGGTTAGGCGATTCAGTTCCGCCTTTGTCCAAATGTTTTGATTTTTCCACTTTCCTTTGTCAAAGCAAGCGTGTTGTGCTCCGCTGATGTTCGGGGTTGCTGAGTACGAATCTGGTGAGTTGTTTCATTCCACATTTGATGTTAACAACTTCATCTGGTTTCGTCTTCCTTATCTAGGAGGAGAGTGTTATTCCACATTTGATAACACAATCTGACTAGGTTTGGCTCTTCTTCTGTTTATTGGTTCCATTCCACTTTTGATGAGTTCCAATTAACTTTAGAAGAACAGTAACCGTGACATTCCACATAGGAACACAGATACAGCTGCGGTGTCCAGAAGTCTGAAATCGTTTCTTTTGGAAACAGATAACAGATTCTGAGGTAGAACCTAAATACTCTACACATGCTTTCTCATTCTGTACTACGTTCATATAAGTAGAACTAGATACTTGTACATTTTCCAAGGTTGAATTCATTCTGAATGAATTTCTATGTTGGAAATTACAGGGGCTGTTGCCGATGGAGGAGCACTTGCAGGTTGGGATCCAGAGGAGGATGACCTGCTGGACGATGACGTCTAGAGTGTTTGTTTGGTTTCTTTTCCTTCTGCTTAGAGCACTGTTTAGCTCTCCTTTCCTTCACTTGTTTTGTTTGGACTTTCTTGCTCTTTAGTTGGTCATGAGACACTAGGTGTTCTGGTACCTGTGCTGTGATTGTACTTTTGACTTTTGTTATGATGCTGCTGAGATTTTCTGTTTATTCTTATGCATGCATACAACTGATTTGTTTAACGTCCAATATGTTCTGACAAGTGTGATGGACACGGTTGTGTATTGAGTCGAATTCTGGTTGAATATTACACACACCACCCTCTTTTCCGACGTCGGTTTCACCGCGGACATAGGAGGAGATTGTTAGGATATTTGGTGTATATGTCCGCGCGTGTCTGGACCTACTCGGAATGACCCATTGGGTTTCGTGTCACTAGGGTGTAACGGCTCTACGCTGGAGATACTATATAAGGCCATTCCACATTTGATGAGCCTTAGTGGACTATCTTGAGCGGAGCCTCTAACAAAAAATAGATTTGCACATAACAATAGCCTTTGAGATTCTTGAACTCTTTTTTTAGTGAAAAAACTTTAATATTTTGAATAAGAGGAATCAAGGTACATATTCTTAGAAAGTAAAAAACTTAATTACCCTTCCAAGCAAGAAAGATATTTGAGAGGGAACATAAATCTAACTAGGCCGTGATGTTTATTCTCACGTAGAATTACTCGACAATCAAATTACTACTTCTTTCAACTCGGAGTCTACAATTCAAATCGTTCCTCCAAGCTAGACATACCCGACCTGATTAACTTCTTAAATAAGAGATGTTGAAGTCGGAAAGATTTCCTATTCCAAATGTTTGGACCTATGTGCACCCTAAGGTTATTGATTCTACGGTTGAACGTCACAATTCAGATGACAAAAGCAGGAGAGAGAAATGTCTACAAGCACACCACATGTATCTTAGCAGGGAGGTCCCACCACATACCCAAAAGTTTGGGAGAAACTTCCCCTCCACAACCAAAAGGCTGAGCGGGGTACGAGGAATGCACAAACTTGGCGAGTATCCAACTTGGGGGGATCTTTCCAATGTGCCCTTCTTGGTACCCCTAAGGTCTATTTATAGACAAATTCTGGGGGGGGGGGGGGCTATGCGAGAATACCTCTGAGGGCTGGGAAACTCGACCATACTAGTGATCTTGTTGCAAGAGCTACTCGTTCATGCTCGTCCATGCTCGCCCATGCTCGTCCATGCTCGTTCATACTCGCCCATGCTCGTGCATGCATGCTCGCTCATACTCGCCCATGCTGGCCCATACTCTCCCATATTCGCCCATGCTCGCCCGATGAGATCTGCGAATGAGACATGAATCCCATAAACTAATATAACCAAAAGCATACTACATCACTTTGAAGGATTCATATTCAATTATGCCTGGTTTTATTTACTTCAAACCCAAGCCAAACCCCATACAAACACCTCCATTTTGATGAAATATTGTTATCATTATTTCAAAATAATAGTTAAATGTTTTTGGTTTTTGAAAACAATTAATAATAACAATAATAGTTAGGAGATCTTGAAAGCAAAATTTTAAAACTTGTATAAACAGTAGAGTTGAGAAATAAAAAACAGAATATCATATAGGTTTAGAATCGAGCTTGGGCAAGACATGTGATCACTACCCTAAAGAAGTTGCACCACCGTCCGACAAGGCTTTCAACCGATGATCACTTCTCAAAGGTACAACACCCGGCTAGATCCCGAAACTCTAATGCGCGCGGATATCAAAGAAGCACAGAACACCCGAACTCCCATTTGACGAAGCAAATGTAAAGAAAATGAAATCTCGATGAAGATTGTTGAAGAGCCAAAGAGGAAAAGAAAAACAAAATGTTTTTCTAGAGTGTCCATAAACGAATAAAAAAAATTCTTCTAAATAGGAGTCTCAGAAATGATAAAAAAATAACCACGTAATAAATCTCAACGGTTATAATTAAAAACTTTAAACGTGAAGATGAGCGTTAAGTTGGAGTTAATGACGAGAAAACGCGTAACTGGAAACAACGCGTAATGAAATCTAATAGTGAACTCGACGTAGTTGCATCGAGTTCTAATCAACACAGTGTCGAGTCGTTATCGACGCAAGGCGGCGGCGACGAGTTCTTGTCGACGCAAGGGAAGTCGTTGGAAGGCAATCAATGCATGTGTCGAGTTCTTATCGCAGGCTAGGAGAAGTCGACGCAACTTGAATTTTATGGGCTCAAAATGTCAAAACTATTTTGTACAAAAAATACAATTCAATTCAATTATTTCCCAAATCCGAAATCCAAAATTCGGATCCGGTCCGATGCGGTGCATGCACGCGCGTGTGTGTGATGCATAGATCCTCCTTATGTTCATTTGAATAAATAAGAAGAAATAAAATATATTATATACTTATCAACAAATTTTAAAAAGGCAAGATGAGACTAAAAGGTTCACCATTCCATCATGAAAGGTTTCCCTCCAAAATTTGGAATCTCTCCTTTTGATTTTAAAGCTTTTCATCAAAAGCATGAAACTCAACATCAAATGACTCCAATAAAATATTTAATTTATAATGTTTTATGCATTAAATTTCTAACAATCCACAAAGCGAAAAACCAAAATACGAAGTTCGTAAATTTGATATTACTAATAATAACTAAAATCAAATACAAATTTACTTCATTAAGTTGTATCTATTATAATGTGTATAAGTGGAATGGTTACCTTGAAACTATATTTAACACTTATTTTCTCTACTGAAAAGTATAATGTGTCATGGGTTTTGAATTATAAACTTTTGACCGATAGATTAAATAAGCACACAAAAGATTGATTGTTCTTAGGTTATTGCGGTGAGAGCGTTAATGACCATGCACACTCCTTGATTTTTCATGAGGGTTATTAGAGTGCATCCCGGATCCAAAGTTGCGGCCTCACGACTAACCACTACAAGAAAAACATGAATTAGCAACGAAAATTAGAAAGGGTTATTAGTTTGTTGCTAATTAGGAACGAATTTAGCAACACATATAATATTTGTTTTTAGCTACAAAAATAGCAACGAAATTTTTTGTTGCAAAAATAGCAACGAAATATTTTGTTGCTAAATACTTGTTGCTAAATTGCAACGAAATTTTTCCTTTCAAAAATTTCATGCTAAAATTTTTGCATTAAAATATGACAAATGTTATGTGCAAACCGAATTTGAAAAATATTTATTGCAAACCAAATTTTTGCATATTTTTTTTTTGCAAAATATTTATTGATGAATTTTTTTTCCAGAAAATGACATGACTGTATCTTACAAAATTATCCTTTGCCATAAAACATAATTATTGTTTAATTTTTTTATAAATAATGTAAATTATTTGTATTAAACAAAATAGTTAATAATATATGTAATTATTTATATAATTTTATATTTGTATATATTATTTATAATCGTATATATAAATTTATAAATTAATAAAGATTATTAGTATTTAACAAATTAACTATAATTATAATAAATATAAATTATATGAACAATATATAATATAAATAACTATACATATAGTTATATATTATAACGTTATATTCAATTATTATATAGCAACACACATATATATAACAAAAAAATATCATTATATATAATAAATATATATTATATTTATAATTAATATATAAAAATATATTATATTATATAAAAATATATTATATAAAGGAATATATATGTTATATATAAAGAAATTTATATATTATATATTTATATTTGAGTATATAATTTTATGAATTATATGAAACATAGGTATAAGCAGGTGGTATATCACTATGTAAATAAAGCAGTGTAATAAATGAGCAACAACTTATTCTAGCAATTCTATCATCTACAGCAGCATGAGAGAATAATATTATAACAGAATGTAACTCAACTTATATGAATGCCCATACAAACATATAAATTGAGGGTCGTTCAGCAGTAAGTAACTCATCGTATAGGAGTGCCTATACAAACTTATACGATGGGGATCTTGTGTATGCAATAGAGTGTAATGACATGTATACAATGCAATGACTCACCCATGATCACACACATGCACTCGCTATGTCGACACAGACTTGTAGTTCCCACTTTTCGAGCAGGTAGCTAACCTCTCAGGCGTCAACCGTCGTGGCCGGACGGTGAAAGTGGAGCGGGCATCTCCACTACTAGGCTGGTATCCAAACTACCTGGCCTAGGCCTTCGTACACCTCAACGCTCCACTTTCACCGTCCGGCCACGACGGTTGACGCCTGAGAGGTTAGCTACCTGCTCGAAAAGTGGGAACTACAAGTCTGTGTCGACATAGCGAGTGCATGTGTGTGATCATGGGTGAGTCATTGCATTGTATACATGTCATTACACTCTATTGCATACACAAGATCCCCATCGTATAAGTTTGTATAGGCACTCCTATACGATGAGTTACTTACTGCTGAACGACCCTCAATTTATATGTTTGTATGGGCATTCATATAAGTTGAGTTACATTCTGTTATAATATTATTCTCTCATGCTGCTGTAGATGATAGAATTGCTAGAATAAGTTGTTGCTCATTTATTACACTGCTTTATTTACATAGTGATATACCACCTGCTTATACCTATGTTTCATATAATTCATAAAATCATATAATTTTATGAATTTGAGTATCCTTAATAGATGTTAACCCAACAAGGGTGGTGTCTCAAGAGATATTTCATAACTAATATCTCGCAAAAATATATGCTTTTGACAACCATTAAGAACTTAAAGTTCATCCTAAACTGTTACGTAGAGCACAACATCATAAGAATGTGGAGAAAGTTTTCTCAATCTTAAAGTTTTGTGCTCTCAACTACGCTACATCAATGACTTCATTTCTACTACATTGAACCCAATTCATGGGATCTCTAATCACATGAGTTGAATATCCATCGTTGGCAGGAATCATGTGGGCTTAAACCTCATTCTTCTCGATAACAATAATATCTTCATTTGGGACAATTCATTAGTAAGATTGTCAGCTAGATTCAATTCTGACTTTACATAGTTTAGTGATAACAATTCTTTTTTTCTTTGCTTCACTGATTTGTACCTGATTTCCATAAATTTGTTCATTTTGGAATTAGTTTAATTACAAACAATCAAATCTATAACAGATTTATTGTCACAATGCAAAAAAATAGTAGGTATTGATTTTTCACATAAATAAATTTTTGTAAGTTTTTAATCCTTTCCGCTTTAGCACATGTCGTATCTAAAGCTACAAGCTTAGATTTTATGGTACTTGTAAAAATAACAGTTTGTTTTGTAGAAGCTCATGAAATGACAGCTCATTCAAGGAGGAATATATAACCTGGTGTAGATTTAACGTCTAAAGAATCAGTTACTTAATTGACATCTGAATATTCTTCTTGTACTTTGGAAAAACTCTTATACACTAAACTATAATTTATAGTTTTTCGAAAGTATCTAAATATTCTAGTTAACACTATCTAATTTTCATCACTTAGATTACTAGTATATCTATTTAATCGGCTTACAACATATAAAATGTCAAGTCTAGTGCGGTTAGCAATGTATAGTAGTGATGCTATCATTTGTGCATATCTATATTGCTCAACAGGTTCACCAATATTTTTTATAAAGTTTTATGTTATCATCATAATGGGTAGATGGGGGAGCGGAATCATGCAAATTAAATTTATGTAGCATTTTCTCAATATAATGAGAAAGGAACAATGATACTAGTAATGATACACTAATATCAGATTTGAATAACTTCATTCCAAAAATGTTATTTGCTACACCCAAATCTTTCATATCAAATTTGAATGATAAATTATTTTTGGTATCGTTAACAATTTTGATTGAATTTACAAATATTAAGATAACATATACATAGCGGCAAGTTAGAACAAGTTCATTTCCATTTTGTTTAGCATAAATATACTTAACAAATTTATTATATTTAAACCAAAAAGATAAGACTACAAAATCAAATTTTTGATATCATTACTCTGCGTCTTGTTTTATACCATAAAGTGATTTAATAAGTTTACACACTTTGGTTTCTTGGTCTTTAACTACAAAATTTTCGGGTTGAGTCATGTAAACTTTTTCATCTAAATCTCCATGCAAGAAGACAGTTTTTACATCTATTTGATGAATGATCAACTTATGGATCGATGCTAAGGCAATTAGAACATAAAGAGAAGTGATCCTAGCTACGAGAGCATGTGTCTAAATAATATATTCCTTATTTTTGAGCATAGCCCTTTGCGACAAGACGAGCCTTATATTTATCTATATAGTCATCCAGATTTATTTTCTTTCTAAAGATCCATTTATAACTTATGGCTTTGGCAACGAGAGGATGATCGGTTATAATCCAAGTTTTATTCTCTATTATAGAATTAATTTTTAAATTTATGGCTTCTTTCTAAAAGGGAGAATCAGATGAGGTCATGACTTTCTCGTATGAATTAGGATCTCCTTTTACAAGATAAGTGAAGTAGTCATCTCCAAATGTTCGTTCAGTTCTAACACTTTTGCTTCTTCTAGTTTCATCATATTCTAACGGGTCTATAGAAGAAGAAGAAGGATGATTTGAGCTAGTAGAATGTAGAGATGAGTTATTCATTTTATATGAGAATTTATCTTCAAAATAAACTTCATCTCTAGCTTCTATAGTAGAGTTATTAAAGATTTCACTAATTAGAAAAATAATTATAAGAAATCTATTAGCACTATTATTCGATGCATATACTATAAAAATATAGTCTAATGTTTTATGTCCTATTTTCTTTTTTTTTGGTTCGGGAATTACGACATTAGCTAAACATGCACCCCCACACTCGAAGAATTTGGAGGTTAGATTTTCTAAATTTAAATAATTAAAAGTTGTTTTTATCACTTTGTGTTGAGGAATCCTATTAAGGATGAAGGAGGAGGTGAACAACGCTTCTCCCCAAAGATTTTTCGGGGCACCGGACTCGGCTAACATGTCATTGACCATGTTCATTAAGCTTCGATTTTTTACGTTCAGTTACACCATTCGATTGAGGTGAATAAGATGCAGTCACTTGATGAATTATCTCATGTTTTTGGGAAAATTGGGTGATAGAGAAAACCATGTTTTCCAATCTATACTCGATTAAGACAAATGTACATATCGAAATATACCATATGACATAAAAATATTAAGGTTGTAGTAAAACTCGGATCTGTCGTGTACTGCCGCTGCAAAAAAACAACTATTATTTTATCGGAAGAAAATTTAGATAAATTACATTTAAACTAAAATGCAAAAATAAGAATTCCTAACTTGATCAAAATGCGTTTTGAATGAAATATAAAAGATATTTTATAAACGTCTAATCCGATCCTTGACCTTAGAGATTCCCAAAATATGAACGCACCTCTCTCTCTCGAGGAATTCGTTCAACTGAGGTTAAGATTATCAACCGAACTCTCGTTCTATAATCGATAACCTAATACTCCTTACCGAGGTGAATCTCGCAAAACCGGAAGAATCACGTCATCCTCACTCGAGGGTTGCGTTCGAATCTCTTTATTCGTGAGTGATCGATTCGTACACGAGTCTCTCGGCTAACCGACAACAAAAAATACAAAAGTCCATACATCGACATATGAACCCGATATTAATCACGAATAAATCGAAAATGGAAAAGAACGATTATAAAGAGAGCGAAAAATTTCATTCTAAAGCTTGAAACGAACAAGAATTAACTTTTATAACAACTTGTTATGAATTAAAAGCACATGAAATGAAAAAAAAAAGACATTTGCATAAGTAAAGGAAAGTCTGAATTATATTTCATAAAAGAAACATACATGAAATCAAAGAAGTGCACAAATGGAAATTACAAAAAAAAAAATTAAACTAAGCTAAATAAAGCAAAATAGAAAATAAAAAGTAGACCGGGGAAGAGTACTTGAGAGAGGGTTTGGTATAAAGGAACCATGCACTATATAATAATGAGGAGGTGCCTAAATTCATGAATGGAAGTGGCAGTTTGAAGTGGAGGAGATGAATGGAGATGGTGGCTATTAAGGCTCCATTTGTTTGGGCGTTTCGTTGCTCCGTTTTGAGCAAACGCCGCCGGAAGGAGGAAAAACAAATGAACCTCCGGCGGCGTTTGCTCCGTTTCCACCCGCCCCCCTTGAGAAACGCTCCCAAAAAGCTCCGTTTGGAGCAGCCACCTCCCCCCTCCAGTTCGAACACTCTGTTTCCACCCGCCGGATCGACCCGCCACCGCCGAACCAAATGAAGCCTAAGAATTTGGAGGGAACAAGAAGAGTTGTAGTAATTAAAGAGGGTGACAGTTAATAATAAAAGGAGGTGAGGTGGCTATTAGGATATATTGAAGGTGGCAAGATCAAATTCATGGGGTTGCAATAATTAAATGCATGGTGGTGGTGGTTATAGGAAGATGAAGGGTGGCTGAACATCATCATTAATGAGGTGAACTTGACTCGTGTTTTGATTATGCGGTTAAGAATTTCTAACTGGCGCGACTAAGTAAAGTTTACTCTCTATGCAGGCTGTGCGGCTAAACAACTAGTGAAAGGTTTGGTGTGGAACAGTTTGCGGTTAACAGTCAGCGGTGTACAACATGTCGCAGTCTCAGCGCCTTGAAGTTTCTTCATCGGGGTTGCAGTTAAGTCGAGCAGTTCGCCCGATCTATCAGCGGGTTGTGTTCTAGTTCATCACCATTCAATAACAAGCAGTCTGCGCGGCTAGTTGCTGTTTGATGACTTTGGCGGTTTTGGCGGACAGAGCTTGCAGTTTCGCGGCCTGTGCGGTTACAGCTTGCTGTCCTCGCGGTTTCTTCTCTACCTTGAGTTGTATTTTTCTGTTTTCATCGGGTACATTGCGAAATCATGTCTCGCAATGTATGACTCGCATTGTAAAGATTGTTTTTAATTTCAGTGTAAACTCTTGTGCTTTTGTTGTCTCTGATTTCTACTTAGTTTTGATTGTGATTGAGTGTTCCTGAGACCTCTTTCTGATCATATTGTTTGAAATTTTTACAATTTCAACCATAAAGAGATTATCCATCAACTAAAGTTCTATTTGACACGATTTTTCTTTGCTCCCATGAGCTTGAACATAAGAGCCACTATCATAAAATGCATGTTTGACAATACAATATTTATTATCCACACCAAGAAAAGAAAACTAGTTTTGAAAATAAAAGTGAATGGAGTTTCGTCTTAGATGAGATTGGGGGTTCTTGAACGATAGTTCTGAACCACCACCATATTCACGACCGCCACCGCAATGCCATAAGGACCCTAAAGATACAACTGCCTCAAAATACAATTGCATGCTAGTTTCCCAAGTTTATTGCTTTCAAAATTTTAACATTTCTCACTCATGGTCATTCCCCTCTTTCTCTCCGTACGTCACATGGTTAAATGGAATATGTATCATTTAAATTATATTTATTCATAATATGGCTATAATTTAATAACAAATAATAATGGCTTTAGCGACTTGATCTTAAAATTAGGAAGTATGTATCAACTAAATGCAATTTTTAATAATAAATTATATGATTAGAAATATGAGAAATTAGGATATGAACATTTAAAAAAAGATTCACGCTTAGTTAATCACTGAGTTTTTGCTCCGATAAATTAGGACAAAAGCGTTACCGTCCTAAAATGTTTGTTTAACACGATACCGGCGCTTATGACCACCAAGATAAGAAAACAAGTTTTGAATATAAAAGTTAGTGAAATTCGATCAGTAAAATTGAGCGTTCACGAACGATAGCTCAAAACCACCGCTCACATTTACGACCGCTACCATCGTGCCAAACCAAGCCTTTAGTTGTAATCAAGCAACTTTTTTGTGCGACCCATTAACAAAATAAGAGAAAAGTATTAATAATTTGCCTGTAAAAAGAGCTTTCAATGAATTATTCAAATTTTTTTTTTCGACAACTTTCAAGAAACCTAAAATTCGAAATTACTACAATTCATATAAAAATAGATGAATAATATATAAACCTTCAAATACTCTAATCACTATAATAATTATGATTTTGTTTAAAAGCTCGCAAAAGTAAAACAAATATACAGAAAAGGAGGGGTGTTTTCGCAAAAATGTCAATTTATTGGTAAAAAGAAAAAAAGCGGGGACGGAGGAGAAATAAATCGGACCTTTTTCCCGACGGTGAAGATGGATGGACGCCATAGCTGCGGGAGTCCCACCTTTTTCCGACGGTAGAAGCTTGATGATAGGCGGGACGTCGCCAACGATGACGCCGACGGCGAATCTCCGGTCGGCGAAGGTCCGCCAAATCTTCAACAGATTCGACGCTAACGGCGACGGCGGACTGAACCGGGACGAGATGGCGGCGCTGGTGGTGGCCCTGAATCCGCGCGTCAAATTCTCCGACGAGCAGGTCTCCTCCATCCTTGACGAGGTCTTCCGCACCTACGCAGACAGCATCGTCTTTCCCGCCGGCCTCACATTTCCCGGCCTCCTCCGAACCTACGACGACGGAGCCGGCGACGTCGACCGCGACTTCGACGCCCTGTCCCTCACACTCCCACACTCCCCATCCACTTCCTCCAATTCTACCGCCTCCATCTCCGCCGGCGACGAATCCTTCTTCCCCACCAAAGGAGTACTCACTTTTGCCTCCACTGTGACAATCCTCGACGACCTCGACATCCTCCTCAAGCGGCTTCGATCCAACCAAATCCAAAAATCCGACAGCCAAAACAAAAATTTCGATTCTTTCTCAGAGGCAGAGGTTGAGCTCGACTGGGATGAGTCTAGTTCAAACTACGCCGTCTTCGTTAAGGATCTGGCGGCACTTCGCCGCCGTGCTGGCGACGCCGGCCCCGAGGAAGCTTTCGATGCGCACATGGCCGTCGGCCACTCGCTGTACGAACACCACCTCTTCTACGAGGCGCTCTGCTCCTTCCGGCTCGCCGTCGAGGTTTTTCCGACCGATTTGCGCCCTCACTTCCGCGCCGGCTCAGCCCTCTACTCGCTTGGGCGCCGGGCGGAGGCCAAGGTGGAGTTTTTACTTGCTCTCGAGGCCTCGACCGCCGGCAATAACCAGTGGGCCGATCTCCTCCCTCAAATCCATGTCAATCTCGGCATCGCTCTAGAAGGAGAAGGTTTGGTACTCAACGCCTGCGACCATTATCGGGAGGCAGCCATTCTCTCTCCCAACCATTTCCGCGCCCTCAAGCTTCTCGGCAGCGCCCTCTTCGGCGCCGGCGAGCTCAGCGCCGCGGAAAAAGCTCTTCAGGAAGCCGTATTTCTACGCCCCGACTACGCCGACGCGCACTGCGACCTCGGCTCTGTTCTCCACGCCATGGGCGAGGACGAGCGGGCTGTTCAGGAATTTCAAAAGGCGATTGATTTGAAACCTGGCCACGTAGACGCGCTCTATAATCTCGGCGGCCTGTTCATGGACGCCGGAAGGTTCGTCAGGGCGTCGGAGATGTACGAGAGAGTTTTGGTTGTCTGCCCGCACAATTGGAGAGCTCAGCTCAACAAAGCCGTGGCGCTTTTGGGCGCCGGCGAGGCTAAGAAGGCGAAAAAGGCCCTCAAGGAGGCACTCAAGCTGACGCAGCGAACGGAGGTTTATCACGCGATTTCACATCTAAAAGTGATGGAGGGAAGGAGGAAGAAGAAGGGGGGCAAAGCCGGCGAGCTTAACAAGGAAGGAGAATTCCTCGTGGTGGAGCCTTCACGATTCAAAAGCGTCGGAAGGAAAACGACTCTCCGGGAGGATTTGACCAATGCTCTGCAGATTAGAGTTTTTCAGAGACTTACCAGGCTGGATCGCTGCGACATTGAGGAATTGAAGAAGACGATGAATGACACCGATGTTCCTTTATCATACTCCGGCGGCGGAGGCCCTGTGAAATCCATCAGAAAGGCGGGTTTGGAAACCATTCTTCTAAAGCTGCTGCCTTTTCTGAGGGCAGAGACTTTCCAAGGATCTGTTAAAGCCATTAATGAGAAGATTTTATCTGTGCTGGACTCTTCTGGTCTGGCCGTGTGGATTTGGGCATGTTCTTCGCCGCCATTGCTCCCATTTGCTTGGGATCAACCGATAGAAGGAAGAGGATTGCATTTGATTCACTTTTATGGCGACAGACAGATGGAGGCAATGGAGAATTAATCAGAAGAATCGATGCAGTTGCATACATGAAGCTGTTAAAAGCTGTGTACATCCCTCGCCATGGCGTCGGGGAATCGACGGAGACGCGGGGAGAATCCGAATTCGACGCCTCCATGATCTCCTTCGGAGAGTTTCTGGAGATGTTCGACAATCCGAAGAGCGGGTTCGGGATGCTGAGGGCATTGGTGAAGCTCGAAACAGGGGACCGGATACGCCGCAGTCAGCATACTTGTTCGGTATGCCGATATTCTATTATGGGGTCGAGATTCATGGAGGCAAGACAGCAGTTCAATCTGTGCAGCCATTGCTACAGTGAAGGGAAGGTGCCTTCAGCTTTCAGGCAGGATGAGTACAGGTTCAAAGAATATGGAAGCGAGGCTGAGGCCATGAAAGATAAGTGTGCGTGCTTCAGTTTGAATTCCAAGGGCAAAAAATGTGACCGTTAGCTGGGTTTGATTTATATCTATATATATATATACACTGTAATGCCTGTCTTCTCTGTATCTACTCATAGCCTGCTTCTTTGATCTTCATTCTGTTATTACGAGTGTCTCGAATTTAAATTTTGTCCGTCCGTTACTCTGATGCCCTAAAATTGATGGCCTTGATGTTTTCGGTCCAAAAGGGAGCTGATTGGGTTTTAAGGAGGGGCGCTCTGGCAAGTTTCTTCTTGAAGTGTTGCTATTTGGAGCCGCACGGTCGGTCCACGGGCGATTTCGAAAAGGAGAACCTTGGTGTTTTCAGGGAGGTGAAGTTGGGCTAGTTTAGGGAGAGGAGAGTCTGGGCCAGATCGTGGAGGCGAAGCTTGATCGAAGAAGTCAAGCCCGGGCGATTTCGGAAGATACGGCACCTGGGCGTGCCCTATTGAGTCTGAGATTTGATAATACCTCTACAGGCAAAGATCTGGTAATATCTTCCTACTTAGTCGGAGATCCTTTGTTTGTGAGACTCTCCGATTTGTTTATGGGTGTTCCGGATGTAGCCGACACAGGCTTTGTAAACTTCTGCTTTTAAACAATAGTGCAACCTTTGGCCGATCGTGGACGTACCCGACATCAAGGGGAACCACATAATCTCTTTTGTGTTTGTGCGTGTGAATTTTTCCCTGCGTGCTGTTTTTCCTCTTTTTTGCGATTTGTTTTGTTTGCTTGCTGATACTATTGGTGATGTTGAGCCAGAAGCCCGACTTCACCTAGAGTTCAAACCTAAGGTTGCAGCTCATACTTACTCTTCCCGAACCTCTTTCTCGACGTAAGTATTGGAACTAGAAACAGACTGTGGGCTTCAGCTTGGAGGTCCTACCTCTTACTCGGGAGAATTAGAAGTTCTTCCCCTCCCTAGCCAGTGCTGAGCTAGGTGTCTTGGAGTAAGAACAATAAGTTAACCAACACTCTCTTCTTCTCTCTCTCTCTCTCTTGCCGTTTCCGGCTCCACCGCAGTGCCTCTCTCTATCCCCACTCCTCCTTCCACCCCTTTCTTCTCCTCCTCCTCCCCTACTTTTCCTCCTACTACCTGCTCCCATCGTTCCATCCTCTCCATTTTCTCGGCCTCTCCTTCCCAAGAAATGGTATTCACTGTCGTCATGTAGCACTCACTGGCTACTTTCGGATCTCCTCATACTCTGATCTGGGTCCCCCCGACATTGAGCTTCAGGCATTGGTGAAAAGATGATGGGACACACCTAAAGGCACTGATCAAAGGGCGCCCGAAAAAATGGCATTGTAACTGCTGGGGGCGTCTACTATGACAAAACGACAATTCCTGGACAGCCCCCCAGAGTCACCTGGAGTCCTACTCCCCCCTCGACTTCCATCCTTTCTCCCGAGAATCCGAACAACGGCCCATCTGCTGCCAACACCCTTCGAGCCTCCACCCTCATCTCATTGAATGCCTTTTTGAAGATGACATTCACCGAACTCCCATTATCGACAAGAATCCGCGACACCGTGAAGTTTTCAATGGCGGTCAGGATCACCAGCGCATCACAAAAAGGATCTTCGTGGTCTGGCATGTCCTTCCGAGAGAAGGTGATTTTCTCATCCGGGAGAGGGGCTTGTGACGTCGAGGCTACGCTCTGACGGTACATGGTATGAGGCTTTCCTTACGGGTAGCCTCAATCCCCACTCCCCCATGGATCACTCTGATCCCACCTCGATCTCCCACATCAGCTCGATCCTCACACCGGTCCTCCTCCCCGGTCCCAGTCATCTCCAATATTCACACTGGTAGCTATTGTTCCCCTACTCCCCTAGCTCTCTTCATCTTCAGAAACTCCGGGCAGGTAGCCGTTGCGTGACCCTCCTCCTCATGGAAGTTACAATATGGCAACGCTACCTCCTCCTCCCGTCTCCCCTCCTGGGGATTCCTCCTTCCAGCTCCAGCTCCTGCTCTCCCTCTTTCTCTTCCCAATCCTCTCCCTCGGCTAATGGTCATAGCTTGCTGAGGCGGGGTAGGGGTGGTGTAGGACCATATCCCTACCCCTGCTGGTTGAATCTTCCTAGTCCTCCTTGGTAGTTCCTTCCCCCTTGGGGAAAACCTCTTCCTTGCCCTTGAGCAGGGCCTCCTTGTTGCCTCCAAACCAACTCTTGATATGTCGGCGCCCTCGGCTCCTCCCTCCTTCTTCCTTCTTGCTGTCTTGCCCCTACCGGCTCTCTTGACTCGGCCTCCGTCAACCTTGTCAGCTTTCTGGCAAATGCAGGATTTGCCGCCTCCATCGCTATCTTTTTTGTTGCCTTCTTCATCAGCCCTTCAAATGACAGTGGTGTCTTTCGAGTTAGGTTCATCTTGAAGAAAACCTCCCGCAGTCCAACCGTGAAAGCCATTTGGAGAGCAAATCCTGGCACCTCTAGAATATCTAAGATTTCTTCCTGGAACCTGTCCACGTATTGGGCCCCAGAGATTCATCCGCCTTCTGCCAGATCAAAAAAAATCGACTCAGGATTCTTCTTCCTTTTCTTCGAGGTTGAGAAACGCAACTGGAAACTTCTACTTAGGTCTTCGAAGCCATACATTGATCCCGTTGGGAGTTGATGAAACCAGCCCCTAGCTTTATCTTTCAAGGTGATAGTGAAAAGACGGCACTTGAATGCGTCCGTCATTGGCCTGATGGAGACCGCATCTTCGAACCATTGAAAGTGCTGGAGAGGGTCGTCTTTTCCCACATAGTAGTCATTTCGGGCTCCCTGAACCCCTCCGGGACTGGAGCTGAAAGGATCAACTCGCAGAACGGGGACCCTCTCGCCACGGGTCTCACCGCCTCCACCAGCGCAACGACGTCTCCTGGCGAGACGACACTTGCAGGGCTAGGGAACAACTCCCTACTCGCCAGGTCTCGCCCGCTTCCTTCCACCACCTTTTCCTTTCCGGGTCCCCCCTCCACCCCCCCCCCCCTGAGGGGGGGGGGCGTCCTCTCCAATCCTTGCCAAGACGAGCTCGGCCTGATGTGCGAGAGCGGACGCCTGAGGTAAAGGACTCGAGCAGTCGTCTTGCCTCAAGATCCCCTGCAACATGTCGATGATGCCTCTAATGGACGCCATGAATTCTTCACTTCCTACAAATCCTCCTAGGTTCTGGAACCCGTCCCCGTCTCCTTCTCTGAGATCTCCCATCATGAAGTTGTTGAAGATTCTTCTGTGTAGGCTGCGGTCCACGCTCACCGCACCAAAAATGTTGAAGCCAGAAGCCCGAATTCACCTAGAGTTCGGACCTAAGGTTGCAGCTCACACCCACTCTTCCCGAACCCCTTTCTCGACGTGAGTCTTGGAACTAGAAACAGACCGTGGGCTTCATCTTGGAGGTCCCACCTCTTACCTGGAAGAGTTAGAAGTTCTTCCCCTCCCTAGCCAGTGCTGAGCAATGTGCCTTGGAGGAAGAAGAATAAGTTAACCAACACTCTCTTCTTCTCTCTCTCTCTCTCTTGCCTCCCTCCTCAAGGCACCTTATCGGTCTATTTATAGGCCTCTGAGTTTGACCTGCCAATAACCAAACTGAACCGACTTGAAATTACCAAAATACCCTGGGCTGGGTCTGCCAACAGTCAAAGTTCGATGTTCTGAAGGGTTATACGTAGACCCCAAAGGGCAAAAGGGTAAAACTACCTGGGGTAAAAGAGTAAAACCCCCACTTGGGGGTAGGAAAGTAAAAATGCTTTTTTCTTATATGGCGAGTGAGAAAATATCTGGCAGGTGAGAGGAGCCTATCAGCTCGCCTCGCTACAAGAGGTCAGCATACGTCGCGAGAGTCGTCTCACCACAAGAGGTCAGCATACGCTGCGAGAGCCGTCTCTCCACAAGAGGTCAGCATACGCCGCGAGAGCCCTCTCGCCTACTCCGCTGCTCCCATCTCACCTATTATGTTTTGCCTTTTTGGAGTACCGGCGAGTTAACCCTATGGTCCTACTCGCCTCTGCAATCCTCTCGCCCCTAACTCAGCACTTTTCTTTGAGCTGCCTCCTGCAAGCCCGAGGTTGTACAGGTGAAATCTTGTTGGTCATTGCTTGGATCTTGTTTCCACCGCCCTCCTCTTGTTATAACAAACTGGTACCAGAGGGAGGTTCTGATTCAAGATGTCCACAATGAAATTTGAGATTGAGAAGTTTGATGGATTATCAAGTAGCTTCAGTCTTTGGCACATCAAAATGAAGGCGTTGTTGACACATCAAGATTTGCACAAAGTGTTGCTCAACAAGAAGAAATCTGGGATTAGTGATGATGATTGGGATGATCTAGACGTGCAAGTGCTTTGTTCAATCCAATTGAATCTTGCAGACGACGTCCATAGGGAAGTCAAAGAGGAAAGCACTACAAAAGGAGTTTGATAGAAATTGGAGAAACTGCATCTAACAAAATCACTCACAAATATGTTTTATTTAAAGCAACGCTCGTACATGTTCAGGATGAAGGAAGACACTCATATTAAGGATCATCTTGATGAGTTTAATCAAATCATCATGGATTTGAAAAACGCTGACGAACCAGTAAAGGATGAGAATCAGGCCTTGATTCTACTATGTTCTCTACGCGTCCTTCGAGCAGCTTGTCACGACTTTGTTCTATGGTAAAGACACTATTTCCATGGAGGATGTGAAATCTAGCTTGTACTCCAAGGAATTTAGAAAGAATGTGTCTTGCAGCAATGTTGATGATCGAGCAACGGGTTTGTTTGTTAAAGGGAGACCATAAGATAGAACAGAGTACAGTCATAGGAGCAGATCTTATTTTCTTAGAAAATAAGAGGGGCAAATACAATTATTGCAAGAAGCCTGGACATTGGAAGAAAGAATGTTCTAAGCACAGGGAGAAGGAAATTCAGCGCAGTTAGATAATGATTTTGAGCACATTTCAGCTGGGATGTATACTATGTTGGATGTTACTGAGAGCAGTTCTTGCTATGGTACTGAGTGGATTCTATATTCTAGGTGCTCATACCACATGTGTCCTCATCGGATGTGGTTTACCACTTATGCGGAGATTAATGGTGGTGCAATTCTAATCGTTAACGATGTCGCCTGTAGAATTGTTAGGATTGGGTCGATCCATCTTAGGATGTATGATGACATTACGCACACCTTATCTGATGTTAGGCATGTACCAGATTTGAAAAAGAATTTGATGTCTCTTGGCACTCCAAATTCTTTGGGTTGCAGATTTTCTGTTGTAGGTGGAGTTCTTAAGGTTTCTAAAGGTTCCCTAGTCCTGATGAAGGGTCAAAAGTGAGGGAAATTTTATGCTTTGCAGAGCATTATAGTGAAAGGTTCAACAACTAATAATTTGGTGCATCTAGGGTGGCAGATGATGATTTGGCTCAGCTTTGGCATATGGACTTGGGCATATGAGCCAGAGAGGGATGTCAATTTTGAGCAAATAGGGTTTTTTTGGTACTCAATAGATTGGGACATTAGACTTTTGTGAGCATTTTATCTATGACAAGCAATGTAGAGTCAAGTTCAGTGAGACATGCCATCGCACCAAGGGGATAATGGACTACTTTCATGCTGATCTTTAAGGTCCCGCAGAGATTATCCCATTAGGAGGCACCCAATATTTTACGGCGTTGATTGATGACTTTTCTAGGTTTGTTTGGGTTTACATCTTGAAGAACAAGTTTGATGCTTTTAATGTCTTCAAGAAATTCAAAGTTCTGATTGAAAAGCAAACTGGAAAGAAGATCAAGATGTTGATGACAGATAACATGATGGAGTTTTGTAAGACTGAGATCGAGGAGTTCTGCAAAGATGAGGATATTGTTATACATCATGCAGTAGTCAGAACTCCTTAGCAGAACAGTGTAGTAAAGAGAATAAATCAGACTATTATGGATAAGGCGAGATGCTTATTGTCAAATGCCAGTTTAGACAAGAAGTTTTGGGGTGAGACCATTTCCATCGCATGCTATTTGGTAAACAGGTCATCTTCTACAGCCATTGATTGCAAGACTCCATTCGAGACTTGGACAAGTCATGTATGTAGTTGATTATAGTGGGATGCATATATTTGGCTGTCCTGCCTACATGCATGTGAACGAGGGCAAGTTAGCACCTAGAGCCAGGAAGTGAATCTTCTTGGGTTATGTAGTAGGGATAAAGGAATCAAGATTATGGTGTACAAAGAGTTCCAGGCTGGTGATCAACATAGATGTCATATTTGATGAGAGTTCTATTCTCAAGGGGTCAATGTTGAAACCGGAAACCGACTTCTGAGGAGTTCTGACCCTAAGAAGGGGTGACCGCACACCTACTTCTCCAAGTGAGCTCACTCAAACGGAGACTCAAGATTAGAGAATGACTCATGGCTGCAGCACAGAGATCCCACCACATACCCGGAAGATCTTAGAGCTCTTCCTGTACAACCCCGTATTCACGGAGCGGGGTCCCCAAGTAAGGCGTAAGACTTGTTACACATTTGTAAGCTTTTAGGGGGTTTTGCACTATTGGAGTTAAATATATTGTTGATCTGCATGATATTCTAGTAGGGGGACGAAAGACTTTCCTAGCTTGCTAGTGTTTGGTGTGCTCTTGGGGGGCGAGTGCGACGGGAGGCCGGCACTCGCCCCGGTCCCATTCCAGAGGACGAGTGCGGCAGAGGCCGGCACTCGCCCCGGCCTTATCTTAGGGGGCGGGTGTGGCGGGAGGCCGACACCCGCCTAACCTCATCTTGGGGGGAGTGCGGCGGGAGACCGACAATCGCCCCGTCCCCATTCCAGGGGGCGGGCGCGGCGGGAGGCCGACACCCGCCCCGACCTCATCTTGGGGGGCAAGTGCGGCGGGAGGCCGGCACTCGCCCCGGCCTCATCTTGGGGGCGAGTGAGGCGGAGGCCGACACTCGCCCCGACCCCATTTCAGGGGGGCGGGTGCGGCGGGAGGCTGGCACCCTCCCCAGCCTCATCTTGGGGGGCGAGTGGGGCAGGAGGCCGACACTCGCCCCGACCCCATTCTAGGGGGAGGGTGCGGCGTGAGGCTGACACCCGCCCCAACATCATCTTGGGGGGCAAAGTGCGGCGGGAGGCCGACACTTGCCCTGACCCCATTCCAGTGGGCGGGTGCGACGGGAGGCCCGCACCCGCCCCGACCTCATCTTGTGGGGAGAGTGCGGCGGGAGGCCGACACTCGCCCGACCCCATTTCAGGGGGCGGGTGCGGCGGGAGGCCAGCACCCGCCCCGACCCAATTTTTAGGGGGCGCGGGTGCGACGGGAAGTCGGCACCCGCCCCAGCCCTTCTTTAGGAAGGCGGGTGCGGCGGGAAGCCGACACCCGCCCAGCTCGTCTGGCTTGAGGATCTCACCCGGCTTAAGTGTCTACAATTTTGCCCCTAGTGGGCTGCGAATAGCTGTTCAGAACAGCGGAGTTTGGCTGTTGGCAGACCAGCCCCGGGGTATTTCAGTAATTTTAGAGCAGCGGGATTGCGCTATTGGCATGCCATCCCCAAAAATCTATAAATAGACCCTTGAGGCGCCTTGTAGAAGATTCGGTTTTCACCAATCCTCTTCTTCTTCCTTCATCCTCCAAGGCACCTAACTCAGCATTGTCTAGGGAGGGGGAGATCTCAAAGGTCTTTCGGGTGTGAGGTGGGACCTCCACGCTAGAGCCAAAGGTCATTTTCCAAATCTAGGTCTCTCACCAAAGGACGGCTTGAGAGAAGTATGTGTGAGCTGCACTCCTAGGGTCAAACTCTAGGTGGAACCGAATCTCGGTTTCAACACTTCCCCTCCTTAGCCAATGTTGAGTTAAGGGCACCTCAAAAAGCTCTACAAAACCAGAAATGAGAAGCTTGCCTTCTGAGGTACCCTTGTGAGTCTATTTATAGATTTCTGAGCCTTATCTGCAAATAGTGTAACTACACCTTTTTATTTTACTATACGCAGCCCTGGGTGGGTCTGCCAACAGCGAAACTCTGCTGTTTGAAAAGGCTACTGGCATACCAAGTTACACTAAATTCATGCTATTAGCACCCCTCATTCAAGGAAGAGCTCGAGTTAGCTCCCTAGCTCTTGGACGAATGTGGCCCTGCTCCCGCAACTCGTCTGTCTCTTAGGTGAGGGCGAGTTGGATTCCTGCAGCTCGCTCGCCTCCTAGACGGGTGCGGGGCGACTCCCGTAGCTCGCCCACCTGCTTGGCGGATGCGGGCCAGCTTCCCTAGCTCGCCCGCCTGCTTGGCGGATGCGGGGCGGCTGCCCCGGCTCGTCCGTCTGCCTGGCGGATGCGGTCGGCTGCCCCGGCTTGCCTAGGACTCGTGATCCCATAGCCTATTCTAAGGGCCTCATTTCACTCTGCTTTGTTGAGTCCACTCGGCAAACACGGGGTTGTATAGATCGAGGCAATCTAAGGTTGCGAGTTAGGAGCAGGGTGCTCAAGAGTGGGTGGAGTTGTCTGATGGTCCTTGACCTAAGAGAGTATAGTAATAGAGCGATAATTTGGGGAGTTGCGGAGGGAAGCTACACAGAATTGAATGATGTACCCACTGAACAACCACACAATATTGCGAGAGATAAGACTAAGATGGAGATTCGTCGCCCTGAAAGGTATGTTAACCATTCTAATATGGTGTCCTATGCACTTAGTGGCAGAGATAATGGATTTTGAGGAGCCTTCGACATATGCCGAAGCTATTTCTTGGTCAAAGGCGCAGTGGTTGTTTGCTATGCATGAGGAGATATAGTCTCTTTATAAGAACCAGACTTGGGAGTTGGTTGAGTCGGTGAAGACCAGGAGGACTGTTGGGTGCAGGTGGGTATATAAGCGAAAAGTAGGAATACCAGGTGTTGAAGAAGCTCACTACAAAGCTCGGTTAGTTGCTAAGGGTTTTATTCAGAAGGAAGGTGTTGATTATAACGAGGTATATTCTTCCCAATTGTAAAACATGATTCTATCCGTACTATTTTGCCCTTAATTGCTTTGAAAGATTTGAAGTTAGAGCAGTTAGACGTGAAGACAACATTCTTAGAGGAGCAGATCTATATGAGACAACATCAAGGCTTTATTGTTGTTGGTTCTGAAGATCAGGTTTGTTTACTAAAAAGTTCTTATACAGACTTAACCGCTCTGAGGCAGTGGTATAGACGGTTTGACACATTTATGATTGGTCAGTCATATAATAGGAGTGAGTACAACAGTTGTGTCTACTACAGGAGGCTACCTGATGGTTCAGCAGGTTGAAGCGGCAGTTGAGTGGTGAATTCTAGATGAAGGATTTGGGAGCAACACATTGTATATTGGGGATGGAGATATTCAGGGATAAAGCAGTTGATAGATTATTTTTAGGGCAAAGATCTTATATACTGATGGTTGTAGAGAGATTTTCTACGCAAGGCTCAAAGCCCGTTAGCACGCCGTTAACAGCTCATTTTAGACTTTCAGCAATATCAACACCATATTCAGATGATGAGGAGTTACACATGGCTCGAGTTCCTTACACCATTGTAGTAGGGAGTGTTGAATCTTACGACGCCCTTAGAGGGGGGGGGGGGTAGTTAAATAAGGGTATTATGGAATTTTAATTATTAAATAAAAAATAATAATTAATTAATGAAGTTATGGAATATTTTATATGAAGTTATTATTTTTATATATTTAAACAAAAATATTATATTAACGATTACTTTTTAGAAAATTGCGTAATTCAATATTACTTTACTACTGTTAGCGATATCACTATCGCTCGGTGCTAGATACAAATATTGAATTCTAAGAGTGTATTCTAAAAAGTAATTTGCAATATATTTTACTTAAATGTTATTGATAGAGAAAATAATATTTAAAATATTTTATGGTATGAAAATAAAATCAAGATAATGAGACAATAAATGACATGATTTTATTTCATAAGAAATTGATTACAAAATGTAATGTATCTCTATAAAGCTAGAGATCGAGGTTATGAAAAATATAAACTCATTTTGATTTCACCGGTCCTTCTACCAAGAACCGGTCGACTATAGTGTATCTCTCCCTAGATCTTGCTATTAGCCTCCCCTAGATCTCACCATGATCTAGTCGCTGCACACAAGACGACGAAAGCTCCTTAAGTTACACAAGGACCTAAACGGCACGCACAATCAGTGATTTCTCATAAGCCATACACGGACCTAGACGCCACACACAAGACAGTAATTTCTCTACTAATTACAAAGATGATAAGATAAGTTACAAAATAGAAATTCAGAATAAAAACTCCCTCCAAATGAAGCTCTGAAGATGACGTCGAATTCTTGCAAAGACTGCCTAAGATGCTGCGCACGAACCGTCTTTTCTTCGCTCTTGAACGTTCTTAGGAAAGTGAGAATTTTCTAAAGGCTAGAGCTCTCTGGATGGAATGCACGGAAAAATAATACTCCAGGTAATGAAATTCTTCATCTCCACAGAAAAATTGAGACAAATAATATACTTTGGAGCTATCTCCGACGATACTGGGTATCGCCTGCCAGCGATATCATATCTGACTGCCACGTGTCTCATGATTCTGAGATTTCCGCGGGATGATTCGATTGTGGGGTTATCACCGACGATATCCAATATTGCTTGGCGATACCTCCAAATAGTGCGATTGGTGACTGGATCGTGTGGAACATGGCCTTCGTCATGCTGACGTTATTTTCATTATCGTCAGCGATATCTCCTTTTCACTTTTTTTTATCCGAACCTTTTCAAGTTTTAGATGACTTTGTTCTCATTCCAAAATGGGGTGACACATTCCGTAACTCTTCCTGGATTAAAAGTTATGGTCATTTGAAGTCAGCACGCAAAACTCATTCTTTTGCTTTTTTTAAAGTATACACACCCTTGGATCATGCTCATGACTGAGGACTTGTCTCCTCATTTAATCTGTACAACCTACACACTATAAATACACAAAAGACTAAATCAAATTTATTACAGTATTTATTATTTTCAAACCAAGAGATGCGGAACACATGTTACAACAAGGAGTCTTATGTACGCTATGGTTTGCACTCGTCCTAAAATTTTACAGGCCATCAGTGTAGTGAGCAGGTATATGACTCATCTAGGGAAAGCACATTGAGAGGTCGTGAATTGGATTCTACGATATTTGGTAGAGACCGTTGACATTGGATTATCATTTGGACGCACCGGTTCAGGAGATCGGGTTGTCGGTTATGTGGATTCTGATTTTGCGGGTGATTTGGATAAGAGGAGATCTTTGACTGGATAAGTTTTCATCCTTGCTGACAGTGCAGTGAGCTGGAAGACAACTTTATAGGCTATAATCACGTTATCTACTATGGAAGAAGAGTATATGGCCATTGCTGAAGCTGTAAAGGAGGCACTATGGATGAGAGGTTTACTATGTAAGTTGGGGATTACACATGGAGTTACTTTTGTACACTGTGATTCTCAGAGTGCTATCCATTTGACTCAGAATCTCATTTACCATGACAGAACGAAACACATAGACGTTAGATATCATTTTGTTCGAGAGGTTGTCTCAAAGAAGCAGAATGATGTGCAAAAGATTGGGCAACGAACAATCAAGCAGATATGTTGACGAAACCAATTCTTGTAGCCAAGTTCAAGCATTGCTTGAACTTGATCAGAGTTTGCAGTTGAGTGCAATTGGGCACTTGTCAGGCAGAGATTTGTATTGATTTGTTTTGATTATGGTTACACTATCGTGTACATGAAGGTACTTTGTTCAGAGAATTTACAAAGGATTTTAGTTAATTCGAGTCAAGGTAGAAATTTATTATTATTGGTGCCTCAAATTGAAGGTTTTAAATCCTGTCCGTCCGTTATTGTGATGCCCAAAAATTGATGACCTTGATGTTTTTGGTCCAAAAGAGGGATGATTAGGTTTTAAGGAGGGGCTCACAAGTTTCTTCCTGAAGCGTCGCTATTTGGAGCCACACAGTTGGTCGATGAGCGATGTTGAAGAGGAGAACTTGGGCGTTTTCGGGGAGGTCAAGCTGGGCTAGTTTGGAAGAGGAGGGAGGCGAAGCTTGGTCAAAGAGGTCAAGTCTGGTCGATTTCGGAAGATGCAGCACCTGGGCGTGCCCTATTTAGTCTAAGATTTGATAATACCTCTACAGTCAGAGATCTGGTAACATCTTTCTCCTTAGTCTGAGATCCTTTGTTCGCGATACTCTCTGATTTGTTTTTGGGTGTTCCGGATGTAGCTGATACAAGCTTTGTAAACCTCTGTTTTTAAAGGATAGTGCAACTGTGGACGTACCCAACATCAAAGGGAACCACAAACCTTTTTTGTGTGTGTGTGCGAATTTTCCCTGCATGTTGTTTTTTCTCTTTTGTGCTTAGTTTGCTTGTTGTTACTATTGGTGAAATCTAGTTAGCCATCGCTTGAATCTTGTTTCTGCCGCCCTCCTCTTGTTACAACACATTCTACATGCTTAAAGTAAAAAATTTCGATGCAAACATGACTTCACAAGAAGGTACTCCACAATTTCTTCATAACTTCTAACAAGTAACAAATATTCATCTAAACACCATCTTTTCACTCTTAACTTCATTCTTCAGGCCCATTTGGTTGCTTTAAAGTAGAAAACCAATTCTTAGATAAACTATTTTGTTGGTTGGATGCTAATCTCAGGCTCCGTTTGTGGTGTGGGTGATTATTTGCACATATCTGGAAAAAAACTCTACCACTTCCTCCTTAGGCGCATACCAACCCTCAAGTGCCTCTGAGTAACTGCTGTAGATAGCTTCTTTCTCGATCACTTTCATCTCATATGTTGCCTCCAAATAGGTAACAACTTGTTGTGCAATCAGATCGAATCCGCGGTAGCGCAACAGAATTTAATCGAGCACAAGAAATAGCGCAAAAGAATATGGAACAAGATTTCAAGCACACACACAGACGACAAAACAATTTTACGTGATTCAGAGAGGAGTTCCTACATCCATAGGGAGAGCATGCCAGAAAAGATCCACTAATAAACAAGGAGTTACAAAGTAATACATAGAGACCGATACACGGTCGAGTCACAAAGAGAAAACCTCAAAACTGAATAGGAGGTGTCGGAATTCCGACAATGATGTCACCTACGATACTGAGAACTTCACCTCCTTCCGCTGGATTTTCCACCTTCACAGCATCGCCTGATGCCGGAGTTACCCGACTGGGTCTCTGCGCCGCTGCCTCTGAGTTGGATCTGGAAGCCGGCCGCCGGGATAGAGCCCGGCTTGATGTCGCTCCGCCTAAACCGACCAGAAGTTTCCGCCGTTCGCACGCCTGCTGCAGCCGCCTCTGGGTTGGAAATCGCCGTCGGGAATGAGTCTCCTCCTTCATCTTGATAGCCCTCTTGATTTGATCTCACAGATTTAATTCTCATGATATAAACGACTGATGGTTTCCTCCTTATAAAGGCCTAAGGACCCAGCCATAATTAGGAGATAATCTCCAATTAAGGAGGATGCCCAATCAGGTTCAACCGAAAAAGGAAGAGCAACCCAGGAGTAATATTCTCCTTTCAATGATATTCCAAATATAAGATTCCTCCAAACCAGGAATTATTGAGGCACACGGATTGATGAGGTGTCACAATCCAACAATCTCCACCTTGACGTCTCATACAATGAACTCTACCTACAACTTGGATCTTCTCCCACCGACAAACTATCCCCTATCCCTGGGGTCACCTCAATCAGCATGCGCGAATGTGAGCCAAGTCAAGGTAGTGCTTGAACTTGACTCCTGTCAGCGACTTGGTCAGCATGTCCACAACATTGTCCTCTGTGGGCACCTTTAGTAACTGAATGTCTCCGCTCTCAACAAACTCTCTCAACTTATGGTAGCGCACATCAATGTGTTTTGTCCTAAAGTGATAGACTGGGTCTTTAGCCAGACAAATTGCACTCTGACTGTCACAGTGCAGCTTCACCGCCTCTTGAGAAATCCTGTGTTTTTTGGCGAGACCTTCGAGACAGATGACCTCCTTTGCAGTTTCCACTACAGCAATGTACTCCGCCTCTGTTGTGGATAGATCCACGATGTCCTGAAGAGCGTCTTTCAAACTGATGGGACCTCCACATAGGAGAAAGATGTACTCGGAGGTAGATCTTCTCCCATCAAGATCATTGGCGTAGTCGGAATCAACGTAGCCCTCTAGATCACTAACATCCTTGCTCCTCTGGAACACTAAGCCAACGTCTGGCATTCCTCTCAGATATCTCAGAATCCATTTGACTGCTTCCCAATGTTGTCACCCCAAATTCCCCATGTATCTGCTGACAATGCTCACAACTTGAGCGATATCTGGTCACGTACAGATCATTACGTACATCAAGCATCCTACCGCACTAGCATATGACACCCTGCGCATCTTTTGGCATTCCTCCTCGGTGTCAGGATACTGTTGTGATGACAATCTAAACTGTTGTCCTAGAGGGGTTGTAACAGGTTTAGATTCTATCATATTGAATTTCTCCAGAACCTTCTAAATATAGCCTGCCTGAGAAAGCCAAAGCATGTCTCGCTTTCAGTCCCGCTAGATTTCCATCCCAAGGATCTTCTACTCGTGACCAAGATCTTTCATTTCGAATATAGCATGCAACTTCTGCTTCAGTAATTAAATTTCCCGAGCTGATTTTAAAGCAATCAGCATGTCATCGACATATAACATCAGAATCAGAATGTCCTCATTTACCAGGAACTTGTAGTAGACACAGCTATCGTACTGGCTCCTCCTGAAATCCTGTGAAGCCATGAACGTGTCGAACCTCATGTTCCACATTCTCAGAGCCTGCTTCAGACCGTAAAGGGATCTCCTTAGCTTGCACACATTTTTCTTGTTACCGGGTTGAATGAACCCCTTGGGCTGCAGAATGTAGATCTCCTCTTCTAAGTTGCCATGAAGAAAAGTCGTCTTCACGTCCATCTACTCTAGCTCCATGTCCCACATCGCCACTATAGCAAGTAGCACCCATATGGAACAGTGTTTCACCACAGGTGAAAAAAATTCGTTGAAATCGACTCCTTTCTTCTGCGCGAACCCCTTTGCCACAAATCTGGCTTTATACCTCCACTGGTCCTTTCCGGATGTGGACTCTTTTTTCCTGAAAATCCACTTGGAGCTGATTGTCGTAGCTCCTTTGGTTAGACTAACCAGATCCCATATCTGGTTCTTTCGAATTGAGTCAATTTCTTTCATCATAGTAGCTTTCCACTAAGAGTTGTCCCTGCTCTTTATAGCTTCTCAATACGAACCGGGATCTGAGGAGATCACCTGAAAGGCATATGCTATAATGTTTTGTAGCCTAAGAGACAGTTTGACCTCTCTCCTCGCCCTTTCTCTGGCAATTGAGTACGACTCTGCATCAGTAGGTTGTACATCATCAGTATCCTCTGAGTCGGAGGAATCATTATGATCGTCAGTTTTGTCACTTCCTTCCAGCTCTACCTCTAGTGGTGTGACTGGAGTCTTCTCCATCTCTTTAGATTGAGACTGAGACTTCTTAAGCATAGAAGCCTCATTGAAGATAACGTTGCGCTTCACCTCTACCTTCTTGGTTTCATGGTTCCAGATCTTGAATCCCTTCGTGTCGGCCTTCTAGCCGAGATAGATGCACCTTCTGGACTTAGCATCCAGCTTCGTCCTCTTCGAGTCCTACATCAGTGTGTACACAGGGCAACCAAAAATGTGAATATCATAATAATCAACGGAAGTACCTGACCAAACCTCCTGTGGGGACTTCAGATCTAGTGACATCGATAGAGACCGATTCACTAGATAGGATGTCGTATTAATGGCTTCGGCCCAGAACGACTTCGGTAGGCAGACAAACAAATGCATGCACCGATCTCTCTCTAACGTCCTATTCATCCTTTCTGCGATGTCATTTTGCTGCAGTGTACCAGGAATGGTGAGGTGGTGGGTGATGCTGTTGGGTCCGGCGTTCCTTCACTTGACCCGTGGCGCTCTGCTACTTATATAAAAAAATTAAGTAGTGCCCTCTTCAACAGTCCGGGCTTTTGGTGCAGCTGGGTATGCGCTTGATCCTTCAATTGGTATCAGAGGAGGTCACGGGTTTAAGACCGGGGGGGGGGGGCGCTATTAAATCCTTATTTTTCCCTTCTACCTGTGTGGGTCCGGTGGGTCAGACAACCGTGGACATGTGGTAACCCCACCTCTGAGCCGTGTGGGCCATGTGGTAACCCCCCTCTGAGCCGACGGGTTGTGCTGGATGCCGGGGGGATTGTTGGGTCCGGCGTTCCTTCACTTAACCCGTGGCACTCTGCTACTTATATAAAAAATTAAGTAGCGCCCTCTCCAACAGTCCGGGATTTTGGTGCAGCTGGGTATGCGCTTGATCCTTCAGATGCCCTCCTGGTTGTAGTATGCCTGGAATTCCGCTGAGGTATACTCGCCGCCATTATCAGATCTAAGTGCTTCACCTTATTTCCGGTCTGCTTCTCCATCTTATTCTTCCAGATCTTGAATTTTTCGAAGACTTCAGATTTGTTCTTCAAGAAGTAGGTCCAAACCTTCCTCGAGAAGTCGTCAATGAAGGTCACAAAGTATTTGGTGCCTCCAAGTGAGGGCTCTGGGGCTTGCCCCCACACGTCTGAGTGTATATACTCCAGCACCTGCTTGCTGCGCTTACTCGACGTCACTAATTTTACCTTGCACTGCTTCCCAAGGACGCACGCCTCACAAAAGTCCAACTTGCATGTCTTGACTCCTTTCAGCAATCCCTTCTTTTATAGCTTTAGAAGTCCTCTCTCGCTCATGTGGCCAAGCCTGGCATGCCACAACAAAGAGGAATCCTCATCTGACGTCGTAGAAACCGCCGCGTCGCTGGCAATCGTGGTGTCAATCAGTCTGTAGAGAGTAACACAACGCTCCCCTTTCATGACTACCAAAGCGCCTCTCTTGACCTTCAAATATCCTCTATTGCCGGTGTAAGAGTATCAAGCTGCATCCACAGTGCCTAGAGAAATCAGATTTTTTTCTCAGATCAGACACATATCTGACGTCTGTAAGAGTTCTGATTGTTCCATCGAACATCTTGATTTTGATACTGCCAATCCCAAGCGTCTTGCATTCTGAGTCGTTACCATAAAATGCGACCACCATCACATTGCCTAAAGGTTGAAAACCATTTTTTGTGTGGGCGCACGTGATAGGAACGTCCTGTATCCATGATCCACGTGTCGGTGGTATCAAGGCTGGGTGAGACATGAAGGACGTCAGCATCGCTCTCAGGATCGGATGCCACTGCAGCCTACTGTGGCTCTTGTGTCTTCTCCTTGAGCTTCTTCTTAGGGCAGTTGTTTTTCCAGTGCCCCTCTTCCTTGCAGTAGTGACACTTGTTGTTCTTACCCCTGGACTTAGACCTAGGTCAGTTTTCCTTCTCGCCTCTGTCTCTCGATCTGCCTTGGACCGGCTCTTTGTTCTTCACGAACAAACCCTCGCCGGTGCTAGGACCAGACTTGCTCCTTGTTTCATTCGAGAGCAGGATCGTCGTCACCTCCTGTTTAAACCACGAAACCGGTCCCTGTCGAGTTCGAACCTTGGGGGAAGGGGTGGTCGCGAACTTACTCTACTCCTGCAAGAAAATGATAAGAAAGTGAAGAACAAAGGACTAGACCAAGGGCCCGGCGCGGAGGTCCCACCACACACCCGAAAGATCTTAGAGTGCTTCCCCTCCTTAGCCAATTGCTGGGCTAAGGTACCTCAGAAAGCGCTAGGAGACCTGAAAATTAGTAAGCATGCCCTTCTGAGGTACCCCTTGGGTCCTATTTATAGAGAACTGAAAACGGCCTGTAAATAGCCTACCTCTGCGGGTCTGAAATTACTGAAAACCCCCTTGGGCTTGCCTGCCAACAGCCAAACTCCGCTGTTATGAGGGGCCAGGGGCAGACCACCCAGGGCGGGATGGCCACTGGATCCCCTGCTCGGCCAGGGCGGCGAGAACTCGATGGGGCTGGAACTTGCCGATTCTGCTCGGCTAATGGCGAGTGCGAGCTCGCCTGGCGAGCAGCTCCGGTTTGGTGAGTGCGGGCTCGGCTGGAAGAACTCTGAGCTCGGCCCGACGATCTCCGAGCTCGATATGACGATTTTCCGAGCTTGAGCTCGGCGGTGAACCCTGCCCGACCGTGAGGCGGTCTGGACCGGCCGGTCTGGACTTCGTGGACCCACTCGGCAGATACGGGGTTGTACACAATCCCCGCTCTTTGCGAGGTTTGGACAAGCTCGGAAAGATACATCCAACCTCGCAGGATCCGGCGAGAGAGGGGCATGCGTTGAAGAAAGAATCTTCTGGTAGGCCCCACAGACAGCTATATATATGTACCCCTACGCATTTAACTGACCCTTGCCCTTCCTGGAATCCTGTTAAGATGCCGCTTCCCAAGGAAGTCCTAGAGCGGCTCGCACACACTCGCGATGAGATCGCCGCTCAAGCTGCGGGCCTGACTAGCCTAGAGGTCCCTGCTCGCCGCTTCGCTGATTTTGGCTCGGCTAAGCGGGCGAAACCCTTTCCTCCGGGGTCCGAGCCCATTCTAGCCGATTTTTTGCGGCCTTGGGGAGCGGAGTTGGCTCCTCCAACCAGCCGACTCTTGATTCTCCTGCAAAAGACCTCATGGAGCTTTCTTCCAGCCGGGAGAATAGTGGCGAGGCGTCCACCCCGCGGGTCAAAAGCATTCCTGACAGCTCGCCAAAACGGGAGTCCGAGGTCAAGGAGCCGGACTCGCAGAAACTGGCGTCGCCGAGTCGTCCCCCTTCTCGGCAACCGTCCCCTGGTTCTGTACTCGCGGGGGGAGGCGCCGGGCATATCCCCGTCCCCGGCTATCAACCCATCCATCAGGAATTAATGCATGGTCGCGGCAAGGACCTGCGCCACTTCTCTCCTCGCGTCAACCCGGAGGAGCCAGGCTCGCGCGGTAAGTCTTCAGCTCTATACTTTCCTGTTCTGGTGGTGCCCGCTCTTCAAACTGTTTCGATTCTTCATGTAGACCTTCTTGGCCGGACTGAAGACGGCGGCGAGTCCGTGGATCGACCCCCTTACTCGCCCCTCCTCTCCACGTGCCCTGGACGCCTTCCTGGACCCCGAACTGAGCAGCCCCTAGCGTGCAAAACGGGAGCAGAAGGTTCTCAGAAGCTCGTGCGTGAGCTCCACGACCTGCGGAAGGACAACAACAGGCTGCAGTAGGAGTGCTCGCGGCTTGCGGATGGGGCGGGGGTCAGCTTGGCGTTCGAGGAGGCGTCTTCCTTAGTTCTGATGGATGAGATTGACGAGAACCTGCGGGTTGTGAATAGGAATATGGGGTGGCTTCGCGAGCTCCATGCGCGGCGATCTATGACGGCGGACCGGCGAGACCGGGGAGAATAAGACGGCTCCTCTGTCGGCCGACCGGTGCTCGCGCTCGCCCTCGCGTGGTCCTCGCGCCTCTACTTTTCCCTGCTTTGAATAACTCAACTGTCTGTAATAATTTAAACAAATTTTATGTGACTTCGTATATATATGAAGATGTGTTTTCGATATCCTGATAAGCGTCCTTTCGAATTCCTCCTTCTGGGACCGGGCTAGCTCGCGGGTCTTGGTGAGCAGAGGGCGGCGAGGCGGCGTGGAAGGGCTGGGCGGATCGATCGGCTCGCCCTCGCCCTTCCCTGCCTTACTTTCTTTTTCTATAAATAGGCCCTCTCACCTACCCCCTGGATACGCCTTTATTGCTTCTGAACCCTTACCTCCCCTCCGTCACCCCGAGCTCGCGCTTTTCCTTCGTTTGCTAGAATGGTGAAAACCAATCCTGACGCGGATGGCCGATCCAAGTGCGCCCGACACTTCATCGACCACTGCTTCTTTGAGGGGCACATCACAGAGGAGGAGCTCGCTGAGTTCACGGCTGAGTTCGTCCCTCCCGGATTTCAGGCTCGCAAGCCCGCCGAGCACGAAGCTATCAACTCTTTCCCTGAGGGTGAGCTCGCCTTCCCCATCTCGCACTTTGAGGTGGGGCTGCGCCTCCCCCTCTGGCCAGAGATCCGACAAATTCTGAAGTATTATGGCGCGGTGCCCGCGCAGCTGAACTCTAACGCCATCGCCATAATGGTGGCGTTCGCCTGCTTTCTCCGCCGAGAGCGGATCGAGTTCAATCTCATGGTATTCCGTAAGCTGTTCTCCTACAAGGCCACCCCCGATGGGGTCGCCTACTTCGGTGGATCCCTCATCAAGGTTCGCGAACTCGCGAACAAGAACCATAATTGGATGACCCGGCTCGTCTTTATCAAGGGCGAGCTCGGCAACATCCCCTTCCGGCCTCTGCAGAAAAGCGAGGACATCTACCGTCCTCCTTCCCTGTCCGACGGCGACGCCGACCTGCACAAATTTTTCCTTCACAAGGACTTCGAGGTCGCTTACCTCCGCCGCGGCCTCGACTCGCTTCGACCCGTTCTCCCTGGTGAAGGTATACCTCGCCCTGTCTTCTCCCGAACTCTATCAAGGTGAACCTTCAACTTTTCTGATAAAGCCCCTTTTTTCTTTCTTTTCTGCAGGGGAGCGGATTCTACCAGAGCACCCGCCGTTTGCCGACCCGGGGATATTCTCTGATCCTCTGGAGAGGGCCCGGGCAGTGGCGGAGGCCTGCCGAGACGAGCAAGCACGGGCCAATCCCTTAGCAAGAAGCGCTTGGAGACCGGGGGGCCAAGCTCGCGCCCAGATCCCTCAGCCCCGAAGAAGAAAAAGGCCAAGGTGGTCTCGCGCGGGCGGCTGCATCTCCCTTCGTCGCCCGCCAAATTCATGAGCTCGCCGGAGGTTTCCTCCGACGAGCCCCGGATGAGTCCGCTGAAAGAAGCGTCCTCCCCCCGAAGGGAGAAGAAGAAGAAGGATGGTCCTTCCTCCTCAAATTCTGCCGAGGGGGTCGTCCTTCGCGAGCCCGGCCTGCCAAAGGATCACCCCCACTTCGGCAAGGGAGGAAGGAGCAAGGATGCGGCCGACGAGCCTATCCTGAAATGGGATGAGGGGGCCCACCGAGTCTCTGTTTCTACTCGCGCCCCCTCCTGGGGAGCTCGCCGGCCTCCCACTGGCCACGCCTTCGCCTTCGGCTTCGGCCTCTACGGTCGTGACAGTGCCGAGTCGTATAAGCAGCTAACCCCCCGCCAGCTCGACCATGAGGGGTTGCAGGCCCACCTGCGGGCCTTAGAGCTTCACCACATGATGGTCCGCCGCGGCTTCAAGCTCAGCAACGCCTTGCTGACTGTCGAGCAGGAGCGCGACCTGGCGAAGGAGAGCGCGACCGATGCGGAAAGGCGGTTCGGCCTTGCCGACGCTCTACTCGCAAAATCCGTCGGTGGCTTGGTAATCACTGGATATCTCTACCCATCTTACTTAGGATTATTCTTGTGCTTGTCCTGAACTCTAGTCCCGCAGGATGACGAAGCCGCCGACGCGCTGCGAGGCGAGGTGGCTCAGCTGCAAGTTCAGCTTGCCGAGCGGGAGACCCAGCTTGCCGAGCAGAGGACGCACTCTCGCGAGCAGGAGGCTGTTGCTGCTCAGCTGAGGATGGAGGCGGCGGGTTTGAAGGAGAAGAACAAGGAGCTCCACGACGAGGTCCTCCGCCAGGCTGAAGCTCTCATTCCCCCAGGCGCCAGCGAGCCACCCTTCCCCTACAAGAGGCCTCGGGTCTTTGGCGAGGCTGACGTCGCAGAGCGGCTGCGAGTCAACTCCATTGAGTCTGCTGAGTGCCTCCTGAAGGCCATGCATGGGACGGGGATTTTGGCGGAAGGCTGCGAAGGAGTCACCGTCCGGGATCTCCTACCGACCTTGTTCCCACCCAGCCCGATCAGCGAGAAAGAAGACAGCTTCGACTCGCTCTTCGTAGGGGTGGGACAGAAGGATACTCGGCTCGGCGGCGAGGAGGATCGCCACGCAGGGGAGGAGGACGAGAGCTGACTAGGCTCCTCAATCATTGTTTTCTTCTTTTTTGTATCTTGCCGAGGCAAGCCTTATCTTATAATCATAATAGTAAAACAAACAATTTTCGCACAATTTTTCTATCTTCTTTTTAAGCTTGCTTGCGACATTGTAACTGTGCGCACAATATCCCTTTAGGCGATCCTGCCGAGTCCGACCCTGTCTGTAGAATGTCTTTGAGCTAGGACGAGCGCTTGCGGCGAGACTCTAGACACCGACCATAGCTGGACTCGCTGATGTTACCGGTGCTTGCGGCGAGGTCAGACTCGCTTGAGGGAACTACCCCCTCTCTCCCCTGAGTCCGAGATGGGACCATGACCTCCTTGGTAGCGAGCTGGGGGGAGGCAGAATATCCCAAACTCGCCGTCTTGGCTGGCGAGCTCGCCCCTGGGGCTTTTCTCAGACCAACTCAGTCGTGCCAACTAGGTGGAAACCTGACGGGGGAGCGACGAGACCTAACCCCAGAGCGAGAAAACTTAGGAACATTCGCCTATCCCGGGTGCTACCACCGGGCCAGTCAGCTAGGTGAAAGCCTGAGAGCGGGTGTTAAACATCCTCCGGGCTCAGCCCCAGGGTCATAGCGATGTCCATCGAGACTCAGCCGTGCCAGCTAGGTGGAAGCCTAGCAGGAGAGTGACGAGACCTAACCCCAGAGCGAGAAGACTTAGGAACATTCGCCTATCCCGGGTGCTACCACCGGGCCAGTCAGCTAGGTGAAAGCCTGAGGGCGGGTGTTGAACATCCTCCGGGCTCAGCCCCAGGATCATAGCAATGTCCATCGAGACTCAGCCGTGCCAGCTAGGTGGAAGCCTGGCAGGGGAGTGACGAGACCTAACCCCAGAGCGAGAAGACTTAGGAACATTCGCCTATCCAGGGTGCTACCACCGGGCCAGTCAGCTAGGTGAATGCCTGAGGGCGGGTGTTGAACATCCTCCGGGCTCAGCCCCAGGGTCATAGCGATGTCCATCGAGACTCAGCCGTGCCAGCTAGGTGGAAGCCTGGCAGGGGAGTGACGAGACCTAACCCCAGAGCGAGAAGACTTAGAAACATTCGCCTATCCCGGGTGCTACCACCGGGCCAGTCAGCTAGGTGAAAGCCTAAGGGCGGGTGTTGAACATCCTCCGGGCTCAGCCTCAGGGTCATAGCGATGTCCATCGAGACTCAGTCGTGCCAGCTAGGTGGAAGCCTGGCAGGGGAGTGACGAGACCTAACCCCAGAGCGAGAAGACTTAGAAACATTCGCCTATCCCGGGTGCTACCACCGGGCCAGTCAGCTAGGTGAAAGCCTGAGGGCGGGTGTTGAACATCCTCCGGGCTCAGCCCCAGGGTCATAGCGATGTCCATCGAGACTCAGCCGTGCCAGCTAGGTGGAAGCCTGGCAGGGGAGTGACGAGACCTAACCCCAGAGCGAGAAGACTTAGAAACATTCGCCTATCCCGGGTGCTACCACCGGGCCAGTCAGCTAGGTGAATGCCTGAGGGCGGGTGTTGAACATCCTCCGGGCTCAGACCCAGGGTCATAGCGATGTCCATCGAGACTCAGCCGTGCAAGCTAGGTGGAAGCCTTGCAGGGGAGTGACGAGACCTAACCCAGAGCGAGAAGACTTAGAAACATTCGCCTATCTTGGGTGCTACCACCGGGCCAGTCAGCTAGGTGAGAGCCTGAGGGCGGGTGTTGAACATCCTCCGGGCTCAGCCCCAGGGTCATAGCGATGTCCATCGAGACTCAACCGTGCCAGCTAGGTGGAAGCCTGGCAGGGGAGTGACGAGACCTAACCCCAGAGCGAGAAGACTTAGAAATATTCGCCTATCCTGGGTGCTACCACCGGCCAGTCAGCTAGGTGAAAGCCTGAGGGCGGGTGTTGAACATCCTCCGGGCTCAGCCCCAGGGTCATAGTGATGTCCATCGAGACTCAGCTGTGCCAGCTAGGTGGAAGCCTTGCAGGGGAGTGACGAGACCTAACCTCAGAGCGAGAAGACTTAGAAACATTCGCCTATCCCGGGTGCTACCACCGGGCCAGTCAGCTAGGTGAGAGCCTGAGGGCGAGTGTTGAACATCCTACGGGCTTATCCCCAGGGTCATAGCCATGTCCATCGAGACTCAGCCGTGATAGCTAGGTGGAAGCCTGGCAGGGGTGTGACGAGACCTAACCCCAGAGCGAGAAGGCTTAGAAACATTTGCCTATCCCAGGTGCTACCACCGGGCCAGTCAGCTAGGTGAAAGCCTGAGGGCGGGTGTTGAAAATCCTCCGGGCTCAGCCCCAGGGTCATAACAATGTCCATCGAGACTCAGCCATGCCAGCTAGGTGGAAGCCTGGCAGGGGAGTGACGAGACCTAACCCCAGAACGAGATAACTTAGAAACATTTGTCTATTGGGGCTTTGAATCGCGAGCCCTCCTGCCATCATAGTTTTGCAAAAGCACAAGATATGATAATGAGATTCATTTTCATTCATGGAATAAGAGTACCTACAATATTTTCAAGGGTAAAAACGTTTCAGATCATCGCCATTCCAAGTGTGGCTGAGGGTATCCCCTTTTACATCCTGGAGGCGATACCCCCCTGATTTTAAGACCTCCTGTACAATGTAGGGGCCCTCCCAATTGGGATGGAGTTTTCCCACAGCGGCCGATCTCCCTGCCGCATCCACTTTTTTCAGGATAAGGTCTCCTTCCGCGAACTGCTTGACCCGGACGTGCTTGTTGAAGTACTTGGCCATCCTCCGCTTGGCCTCCTCCTGTCTAACGGTGGACAAGTCACGCAACTCCTCGACCATATCAAGGGAGAGTCGGAGCTCCTCCTCATTTTCTGATCTCCACTCTTCCCTTCCATCCTCCGCCTCGGCGACCCGGGGTGTCCGGACCTCGAACTCGACGGGTAGAACGGCTTCGTAGCCATGAGAAAGCGTAAAGGGCGTCTCTCCCGTGGTCATATTGGGGGTGGTCCTAAGGGCCCAGAGGACCGAAGGGAGTTGCTCCACCCAGCTCCCCCTCAGATTTTTCACTTTCTTTTTCAAAAGGTTCACGATTATTTTGTTGGCCGCCTTTACCTGCCCGTTGCTCCTGGGGTGGTGGACAGAGGCGAACCGAAGGTCAATTCCCAGTTGTTCGCAAAAGCGAATGAACTCTGTGCTGGCGAACTGAGGTCCGTTGTCCGTGATGATTGCCTGTGGTAGCCTGTGCCTGCAGATGATCTCCCCCCAGATAAAATTCCTGATCACTTGGGAGGTTACCTTTGCTAGAGCCTTCACCTCCAGCCACTTAGAGAAATAATCGATCATGACCAACAAAAACCTTCTCTGCCCGCTGGCCTGAGGGAAGGGCCCTACGAGATCCAAACCCCATATGACGAAGGGCTATGGTGCCATGATGCTCCTTAGTCTCTGAGCCGGCCGTAACTGGAGTGGAGCATAGAGCTGGCACTTATGACATTTTTTTTACGAATTCGGCTGTATCTTGACCGAGGGTAGGCCAGAAGTACCCTTGCCTGATGATCCTCCCTTCCAAGGTCCGGCTCCCCGAGTGACTTCCGCACTCGCCGGAATGGACCTCCTCCAAAATTTTATGCACCTCCTTTTCGGCCACGCAACGAGCCAGCATCCCCGAGAGGGTCTTGCGGTATAACTCCCCTTCGCGCAGGAGGTAGTATGCTGCCTTGTGCTTAAGCCCTCTACGATCCATCCCCCCGGTACTCTCCTGTGGACAGAAAGGTGACGAAGGGCTCCATCCATGAGGGATGCTGCTCCACCTGCATTAGTTCCCCCTCCTCGATAGAAGGTCGGAAGAGATCTGTGATGGTACCCCCCACCCTGGGGCCGTGTTTTGCCAGCTGGTCCGCCTGCTCATTTTCCTCTCGAGACACGTGCTTGATGGAGAAGGTCTGGAAGGTCCCTATATCTTTGCCTTTGTCAGATAGAGCTACAGGGTGGGCTCCCTTACCTCAAACTCCCCATTGATCTGGGAAGCCACCACCATGGAGTCAGTGAGGACCTCCACGTCATGCACCCCTAACTCCCTTGCCAGGCGCAGACCTGCGATTACAACTTCGTATTCGGCCTGATTATTGGTGATAGGGAAATGCACTACCACGGTTTGTTCGATTCTTGTCCCCCGGGGGCTTTCCAAGATGACCCCAACCCCCAAAGAATGTCTCCCCGAGGCACCATCCACCAGGGCTTTCCAAGGGACCGGACGAGTGAGTTGCTCCTCCGCCACCTCAACCACATAATCTGCTAAGAAATCCGCCATAGCTTGGGCCTTGATCGAGAGGCGGGGAACGAAGGAGATGTAGAACTCACTCAGTTCCACCGACCATTTGGCCAACCTGCCTGAATGCTCCACCACCTCGAAGATGCTGCGGAGGGGGTGGTTAGTCACCACTCGGATCGAGTGTGCCTAAAAATAGGGTCGGAGCCTCCGGGCCGAGATGATCAGGACGAAGGCCAACTTTTCCAAGATGGAATACCGAAGCTCGGCCTTCCTCAATATCCGACTCACATAATAAATAGGGAGTTACTTCTTCCCCTCTTCCCGAACTAAAACCGAGCTCAAGGCCTCCGCCCCGACCCCCAAGTACAAAAATAGGTCCTCCCCCCCTTTGGGCCCTTGGAGCAGGGGAGCCTGAGTCAGCTAATTCTTTAAGGCCTGGAACGCCTCCTCGCACTCTGAGGTCCATTCAAACTTCCGATCCCCTCTCAAGGTTTTGAAAAACGAGGAGCACCTTTCCCCGGCCCGGGAGAGGAACCTTCTCAACCCTGCTAACTTTCCTGTCAACCGTTGTACCTCCTTAGTATTTCGCGGTGACCGTAGTTCCACGATTGCCCTTACCTTATCCGGATTAGGCTCCATATCGGCTGGGGTGAGGAGATGTCCCAGCAACTTCCCCATGCTTGCCCCAAAGGTTCATTTCAGGGGGTTCAACCTCATCTTATATTTGCGGAGAGTAGCGAAAGTCTCCTCCAAGTACTAGAGGTGGGAATCGACGTCCAGACTTTTGATCATGAGGTCGTCCACGTACACCTCCAAGTTTCTTCCCTTCTGTTCTCGGAAGACCATGTCCATCATTTTCTGGTAGGTAGCCCCCGCATTCTTTAGCCCGAAGGGCATCATTTTATAACAATAACATCCTTCCCCCGTGACGAACGAGACATCTTTGACGTCGGGAGGGTGCATTCTAATTTGGTGATAACCTGAAAAAGCATCCAGAAAACTCATTACAGGGAAACCGACGACTGAGTCAACCAGCACGTCGATCCGAGACAAGGGATAACAATCTTTCGGGCATGATTTATTAAGAAGGGAAAAGTCAATACACATCCTCCACCGGCCGTCTCCTTTTTTAACCATTACAACGTTGGAGACCCAGCCAGGATATTGGATTTCGGACACAAAGCCAGCCTTGAGGAGCTTGGCGACTTCCTCCCTGATGGGCTCGACGAGCTTGTCCGCAATGGGCCTCTTCTTCTGCTGGACGGGGCGGACCTCCGGGTCCAGGTTGAGGCGGTGACAGGCCACGTTGGGGTCGATCCCTGACATCTCCGCGGCATTCCAGGCGAAGACGTCCACATTCTTCTGGATGCACTCCAGCATCCTGCCCTGAGCCTTCGGGGTCAATCCTCCGCTGACGCGGACCTTCTCCACCCTGCCCTCGATGGTGAGAACCTCCATCTCCACCACCTCCTCCGCTGCCTCCAAACGAGATTGCTCCCCCCATTCCTCGGTACCTCCCCCTCCGGGGGCGAGGATTTCTTCCTCAGCTTCCTTCACGGCCATTGCCTCGACCGGCTCTCGGGCCTCTTTCGCGATCCCCGCCTGGGTACGGCACTCCTCTACCTTCATTTCTTCTCTGCCAGCTTCCTGCTCCACCTCCTCCAACCTCCGCTCCCATCTCATCGGCCCCCTCCAGCAGATGGAGTTCCACTGCCGAGACGTAGCACTCCCTTGCCTCCTTAGGGTCTCCTCGGATCCGGATCTGGACCCCCTCGACGTTGAACTTTAGGCACTGGTGGAAGGACGAGGGGACGCAGCGGAAGGCGCTGATGAGGGGTCTTCCGAAGATGGCGCTGTAACTGCTGGGGGAGTCTACGATGACGAACTTGCAATTACGGGACTGCCCCCCCAGAGTGACGTGGAGTCCTACTCCTCCCTCGACCTCTTTCCTTTCTCCCGAGAAGCCGAACAGGGGTCCGTCCGAGGCCAACACCCTTCTGGCCTCTACTGTCATCGCGTCGAACGCCATCTTGAAGATGACATTGACTGAGCTCCCGTTGTCGATGAGGATCCAGGAGACAGTAAAATCCTCGATGGCTGTCTGGATGACCAGCGCATCGCAAAAGGGGTCCTCGTGACCTGACATATCCTCCCTAGAGAAGATGATTTTCTCCTTCGGAGGCGGGGACTGGGACGTAGAGCCAACGCTCCTACGGTACATGGTGTGGAGGCTTGACTTACGGGAAGCCTCGATCCCAGCCCCACCGTGGATTGCTCCAATCCTACCTCGGGTGCCTAAATCAACCCGGTCCTCACGCCGATCCTCCTCTACCCGAGGCCGGATTTCCTCTATCCGCACTTCCTGATGGTTTCGCGGTTGTTGCTCCCTGCTCTCTCTCATCTCGAGGAACTCCGGGCACGTGGACGCGAGGTGCCCTTCTTCTTGATGGAAATCGCAATAGGGCAGGTCCACCCTGACCTCCCTCCTTCTCCTCAACTGTCCTCTCCTCCTCCCTCTCATGGCGATTGCCATTGCCTCCTCCTGGTCGGGGAGAGGGGGCCTCTGGCCCTACCTACCTCCCTGGGGGTTGAATTGCCCCCTGCCCCCCTGACGGTTATCCCCTCCCTGATAACCTCTCCGGGGTGCCTGGTCCTGCCACTCCGGTCTCCATCCCAAACGGTGGGTCTGTTCCGGACGCCCCCACCTGGGTTGTGGCTGCTGTTGTGGCTGCTCCCTCTGCCGGGGCTCAGCCCTCCTCTCCTCCTGAGCTCGACCACCCCTTGGCCTCTCCTCCTCCACGGCTCACTTGGCAAACCTCCGCGCAAACTCCGGATGCGCTGCCTCCTTATCAGCCTCTCTGGCCGCCCTCTCTAGGAGAGCCTCAAAAGATACTGGAGGTGATCTCTTCAGTTCCATCGCGAAGAACCCGGACTGGAGACCTAGGGTAAAGGCCACCATCATGGTGTGTCCCGACATCTCCTGTACTTGGGACAGTTCCTCCTGGAACCTGTCCAGATAGCTTCCCAAAGTCTCCCCCACCCTCTGCTTGATGCGGAACAAAGACTCCGCCTCCTTCTTCCTCTTCTTGGAAGTGGTGAATCTCAACATGAACCCCCGTCGCAGGTCCTCGAAGCAGTAGACGGACCCGGTCGGGAGTTGATGAAACCAGTCTCTCGCCTTCTCCCTGAGGGTGATGGCGAAGAGTCGGCACTTCAAGCCATCCGACATCTGTCAGATAGAGACCATATCCTCAAACCATTTGATGTGGTGGACTGGGTCCCCCCTTCCGGAGTAGTAGGACATCTACGGCTCACGGAACCCCTCTGGAACTGGGGCTGAAGAGACGAACTCGCTGAAGGGGCTCCCCCCTCAGCCGGGCGAGATGGGAGCTCCCTCCCTGCTGTCTCGCCGAAGTGGTACTCGGCAGCCGAGCCGGGGAATAGGACTCGCCCCTGGAACTCGCGCTCGCCTCTCTCGGCGGGCTCCTTCCCTGGTCGCCTGAGCGGCGCGTCGTCGCCGAGCGTGGGGGCGGCGACCACCGGGACTGCTGGCATCGCGCTCTCTCGGCTCGCATGCCGAATGCCGTCCTGACGAGCCCGAGGATCTCCTCCCTGAGCTCCGCTGGCACACCCGACGCTGGGGGCGGAGGAGGGGGTGGCGAGTTGCCCCTGCCTGATCCTTGTCCTTCTTCTCCGGCCATCGAACCTGTAGAAGATTTTCTCTGCTGACCACTCTCCACGCTCACCGCACAAAAATGTTGAAACCGCGAAACCGGTCCATGTGGAGTTCTACCCTTGGGGGAAGGGGTGGTCGCGCACTTACTGATCTGCTCCTGCAAGAAAACGACAAGAAAGTGAAGAACAGAGGACTAGACCAAGGGCCCGGCGCGGAGGTCCTACCACACACCCGGAAGATCTTAGAGCGCTTCCCCTCCTTAGCTAATTGCCGGGCTAAGTTACCTCAGAAAGCGCTAGGAGACCTGAAAATTAGTAAGCATGCCCTTCTGAGGTACCCCTTGGGTCCTATTTATAGAGAACTGAAAACGGCCTGCAAATAGCCTACCTCTGCGGGTCTGAAATTACTGAAAACCCCCTTGGGCTGGCCTGCCAACAGCCAAACTCTGCCATTATGGGGGGCCAGGGGCAGACCACCCGGGGCGGGATGTCCACTGGATCCCCTGCTCGGCCAGGGCGGCGAGAACCCGATGGGGCTAGAACTCGCCGATTCTGCTCGGCCAATGGCGAGTGCGAGCTCGCCTGGCGAGCAGCTCCGGTTTGGCGAGTGCGGGCTCGGCTGGAAGAACTCTGAGCTCGGCCCGACGATCTCCGAGCTCGGTACGACGATTTGCCGAGCTTGAGCTCGGCGGTGAACCCTGCCCGACCGTGAGGCGGTCTGGACCGGCCGGTCTGGACTCCGTGGACCCACTCGGCGGATACGAGATTGTACACCTCCTCCATCTTAAGAGTATCCTTTCTGTAGAGGATTGTGGTTACCTGATGGTCAAAGGACTTCGGTAGAGAAGAAAATAAAAGAAGAGCCTGGTCTTCTTCTTCGACCTTCACGTCCTTGCTCCGCAACTGAGAGATGAGTTTATTGAACACGTTCATGTGCTCTAGTAGCTGAGTGCTATCCGACATCCTCAAGCTGTACAACTGTCTCTTCACGTAGAGCTTATTCGTGAGAGACTTAGACAACTCCTCCAGTTTCTTCCACAGGTCTTCTATTGTCTCAACATTGACTACGTTATACATGACCTCGTCTGCTATACACAATTGGATTTTGCTGATGGTCTTCAGATCTTGTTCCTCCCATTCGTCATCCTTCTTCCCGGACTTCTCCTTGCCGAGGAGCGCCTTGTGGAGACCTTGCTGAACAAGAACCGCCTTGATCCGCTTCTGCCATAGCCCGAAATCGATTTTGCCGTCTTACTTCGAAATCTCGAATTTTGCCGCCATTGCTTTGCTCTACTAGGCAATCTGATTAAGTTCACAGATCAGATCTGAGAAGATAGGGAGCGGACCGATGTCGTCACCTATCGTTGACTCAAACCTAAAACCGGAACGTCCAATCGATCACCCCCGCGGAACCTGGCTTTGATACCAATTGTTGTGCAATCAGATTAAGTCCACAGTAGCACAACAGAATTTAATCGAGCACAAGCAATAACGCAAAATAAATATGGAACGAGATTTCAAGCACACACACAGACGACAAAATAATTTTACGTGGTTCGGAGAGGAGCTCCTACATCAACGGGGAGAGCGCGCCGAAAAAATCTACTAATAAACAAGGAGTTACAGAGTAATACACAAAGACCGATACACGGTCGAGTCACAAAGAGAAAGTCTCAAAGCTGAATAGGAGGTGTAGGAATTCCGACAATGATGTCGTCGACGATACAGAGAACTTCACCTCCTTCCGCTGGATTTTCCACCTGCACAACGTCGCCTGATGCCGGAGTTACCCAACAGAGTCTCTGCGCCGCTGCCTCTGAGTTGGAACCACCACTGGAAGCTGGCCGCCAGGATAGAGCCTGGCCTGATGACGCTCCGCCTAAACCGGTCAGATGTTGCTGCCGTTCGCACGCCTGCTGTCGTCGCCTCTGAGTTGGAAACCGCCGCTGGGAATGAGTCTCCTCCTTCCTCTTGATAGCCCTCTTGATTTGATCTCACGGATTGAATTCTCATGATGTAAACGACCGATGACTTCCTCCTTATACAGGCCTAAGGACCCAACCATAATTAGGAGATAATCTCCAATTAAGGAGGATGACCAATCAGGTTCAGCCGAAAAAGGAAGAGTAGCCCAGGAGTAATATTGTCCTTTCAATGATATTCCAAATATTGGACTCCTCCAAATCAGGAATTACCGAAGTACACAGATTGATGAGGTGTCACAATCCAACAATCTCGATAGCTTCTTTCTCGATCACTTTCATCTCATTCGTTGCTTCCAAAGGGGTAACAACTATCTCTGCCAGCTCCGCACGGTCCCATCCTCCCCTGCCTCCAACCTATACGCCATGAAGGTCCTCGACGACGAGGCGCTCCCCATATGGAAGATGCTTCAACGAGAGAAGATAGAGGAGATCCTGCGTTTGCTAGACCATATGTTCTTACTGACTATATACACCCCCACATCAACAAGTCTCATTACTCCTGCTTGGTCATAGAGTTTTGAACCGATGGTGACCACCGTGTTTATAGACAACGACAACTTGGAAGATATTTCTTCTTTCAAACAAGGCACTTTCAATTTCCATTCCAATAAATAATATAAATTTGTTTGAAGTTAGAAAGTAAACGAAACTTCCATGCTATTAGCAGTCCTAAGATCCGAATTAATATGTCCAACCGGATCCGAGGGTGTAAAGTGCACAACTTTACGGTGCAACGCGACATCCAACGGTGCAAAGCACATCACAGCTCGTGCGAAGATAGGTGCACATCTCAGCCCGCTTTGAGATGTGCGCGCGAGCTATGATGCCGCATGCATCCTAAAATGCAGCGAGTGCACTTTAAACCCCCGGATCCTGTCCAGCTATTTATGTGGATATATTGTTATTAACACTGCACTTTTGGATATTCGCACTATATTTACTCTTAATTTTCCGCGCCTTTTGAAAATACTCCTTGTACATGCATTTTTAGGAAAAGTGTTAACCACGAAAGTTGTAGATCTCGACGAGATCTACAACTTTCGTGTTGAACACTTTTCCTAAAAATGCATGTATAAAGCGTATTTCTAGAAATCCGCTCAGATTTCGCGCCTTTTAGAAATACGCTTTATACATGCATTTTTAGGAAAAGTGTTCAACACGAAAGTTGTAGATCTCGTCGAGATCTACAACTTTCGTGTTGAACACTTTTCCTAAAAATGCATTTAAAAGGAGTATTTTCAAAAAGCACGAAAAATTAAAAGTAAATGTAGTGCGAATATCCAAAAGTAGAGTGCTAACAACAGTCACCTAAATAAAACTATTTGATCAGTAAATATTAAGAAATTTTATTCTCCCTCGGCCGTATTCGATTGGCGCGAACCATATTCGCACCTCGCAGTGTAGGTAGTGCTCTCTCTCTCTCTCTCTCTCTCTCTCTCTCTCTCTCTCTCTCCACAGTACAGTTCTGGAATCGCTTCACTGCTCGAAGCCGACCTCCTATAATGGATCCTTGGGATAGCAGTCGGCATTCGCTGCTCGGGACCTTCCTCTACTCCTCGTCCTCCGCGCGGGCTTTCGCCGTGGAGCAGCTTCTTAGACGAATCGCCGGATCGGCAGATCTGGCCGACACCGTCCCCTCAAATGGAGGCAAGTATTGGGGATCTTCTTCTCCCGACGCCCCATGCGGTCACAAGAAGAAGATCGAGCTATACTCGCCCATGTTTTACGTTGCCTGCTCCGCCGGCGGCATTAGCAGCTGCGGCCTCACTCATACCGCCGTAACTCCACTCGATCTCGTCAAGTGCAACATGCAGGTATTCTACTCCCCTTCGACGATTGAGAATTGAAGAACACGGACCAGGAACAATTTCCTCCTGCGCCTTGATTATTGATGTTCGTCTCCTACATTTGACCTAATCTCAAGTTTCCTCTAGATTATTTATATTCGGGGATACTACACTTTTTCCAATTTCTGTCTACATATTGACGATCCTTTCAAATAGGAATCTCCTGGATCTTATGCCTGTTCTGCTTCATTTCTCCATTTATTTGCTATTGGCGGAGGCAACTTCAGAGGCTGAATTACAGGATGGCTACTGAATTGATATGAATTTGTTCAGCACATTCCAACTGAGAGGATCTATTTCTCTTTAACAGATTGATCCATCTAAATACAAGAGCATCTCATCTGGATTTGTTGTTCTGCTAAAGGAGCACGGGTTTAGAGGTTTCTTCAGAGGATGGGTGCCAACCTTGCTGGGATATAGCGCTCAGGGCGCCTTCAAATTCGGTTTCTACGAGTTCTTCAAGAAATTTTACTCGGATATGGCTGGGCCTGAGTATGCTGCTAAGTATAAGACCATGATCTACCTTGCTGGTTCTGCCTCTGCTGAGTTGATTGCAGATGTGGCTCTATGCCCCATGGAGGCTGTCAAGGTTCGAGTCCAAACACAATCGGGGTTTGCGAGGGGTTTATCTGATGGATTTCCCAAGTTTGTGAAATGCGAAGGATATACTGGGTATGATTTTGTTGTATTCATGTTCAGTATATGGAATGATGTTTAGTGATATCTGCTCATCAACACATAATCAATGCTGTGTGCTTGCAGACTGTACAAGGGGCTAGTTCCACTCTGGGGTCGTCAAATACCTTGTAAGTTTGAATTTTTAATCTAATTGTTCATATTCCCTTGTGAATGTTATATTGATTCAACAACATTGGTATAACACACTACATGCTGTCTTTGATCTGTTTTCTAGCATCACTTGCCTGCCATATGCAATACTTTATGCTGTTGCCAAAAGACATGCTTTGAGCTAAGTTTTGAGATTGACATGAAATCAAAAATTTTTTCTCTCCCAATATGAACATCTTGCAGCAAGCAGTAGATCACAAGTTTTTGCGCCCAAAAAAGATGCTAAGACTTTAATGGCATGGGTCCAAAATATTGAACCTTTGTATTTTGGTAGGTGCCATCCGAGGCAGTCTTTTTTTGCATTCTAACATCTTTTCTGCTAGAAGCATGTGTATCTATTGTTAGGGAATGCAAGCTAAAGGGGGATTAATGTTTGATTTGATGCTCCAATGATCAAACCAATTTTTAGTTGGAAAGATTAATCTATAAATGAAGTTGAATTTCTTGGTTTTTCTACACGAACATATTTTTTCACCTATTCATGCAGGATTAAACCAATGATTTTGAAAGGAGAACAATTATATCTCTTAGAATTTTCTAGAGGGCGGGGGGGGGGGGGGTGAATAGAGATTTATTTTTTTTTATTAAAACTATTTACCAAATTCAAATATTCTCAAATTAGCATCCACAATCACACACATCCACAACTAAGTTAGCACATAAAAAAAATGCAGAAAGTAAAACATAGAAAAGAACCCAACACAGATGACACAAGAGTCATAGTGGTTCCCCAAAATCTGAGTACATCCACTCATCTACCACTTTGGTAGGAATTCACTATCCAATGTAGTCTTTTGATAAGGAGATTCTTAGAATCAGTGACCGAGTTTTTTGATAAGGGGGCTCTAAGAACCAAATTTTTTTGATAAAGAGATCTTGAATCACAAAACTAGATCTTTTAATAAGAAGATCTTGAATTACAGACTGAATTCTTTGTAGAGAGATTCTAAAAACTCTTTTCACAGAAATAGAAGTGAAGTGAGTAAGAATGAAAAGAGAGAAGAAGCAAAATGTTTTCTGATTTGAATCCTCCTTCAACAAATTATCTGAGGATTCTTGGGCACTTCAGTGGACTGGATCTTTGTGTATGATTAATCCTTGTTGAAGAAGAAGCAAGGATTTTTAGCTCTTAGATCTACTGTCTCAGATTTCTGTAGCAGAGAAGGAAGAAGGAAGAAGAAGAGCAGTCGTCTCTGTAAGAATCATTTATGTATTAGTTGGTTGTTTCTCCTTCTAATTCAAATCACTTTTAATCTCTGAGTGAATTTGAATTCTTCCCAATGATTGATTCTTCAGAAGGAATATAGTAATTTTTTTTCTAAATTTGTCTTTAGAAATCCCGTCCATTCTTATTCAAATCTTTTCCATATATATCTTCAAAAATTCTGCAAAGAATTATTTCCTAGCATTCTTCTATCAGCTAAAAAATCTTCAAATAATCTTGAGAGAAATCTTTTGAATATCCTTTTTGGATGGATGTCGACGTTATGTCGAGTTCTATTGTCAAATTCTGCTTTAGAATAAAAATCCGTCAACCTGTTACGAATATTCGCATCGGACGTGGAGCGGACCGATGAGGATGAACCGGGCGAGTTGCCCGACGAGGAGGACTGATGTAAACTGGCTTCGTAAAACTTTAAATTCAAGTGGAGGATCACTTGGCACAAAATTATTTTTTTTCTAAAATAGGCGCACCACCGAATAACAAATAAAAGAAGCTTTTATCTTCCGAAGTTGTAGGCCTTTAAAATAAATGCAACAAGTTCACTACTAAGAAAGAGACTAACACAAAATAAAATAACGGTGAGGAATGATTAGGGCATAACGGTGTGGAATGATTAGGGCAAACGCGCGCTACACTTGAATGTGACAAAAACTTGCTGAAATTGCCATAATTAATTGATAACAAAGAGATTGTGAGGTGGAGAAAGGGGAGATCTCACCGGGAGGTTTCCGACAACAGCGTTTCGAGCCCTTCACGACACAGTCATAGCAGGCGAGCGATGAAAAATAGGTAGCGAGGTGTATCTGGAGTGGAGGGAGAAATGATGGCTATAATGGTGGCTCTAGCGAGAGACGGGGTGACGTGCGGGTGGTGGAGAACTGCTGTGGAGGAGTTGGAGTGTGGGAAAGAAGGAGAAAGCTGTTAATGTCGGCTCTAATGGAGGTCTAAATTGTTGCAGGAGGCGAAAGACTGTCACTGGAGGTTGTTGGGGTTGCAGGGAAGGATGGCGTCAGAGAGAGAGAGCAACGGAGATGGCTCGAGGTAAAAACACAGCGGCGGGGGAAGAACGATGGAGAAGAAGAGGCCTGGTGCTGGGGTTGCAGGGGAGGACGACGAAGGAGCTGGTGTCGGGCGCTGATAGTGGGCGGCAGGTTTTCACCGAGAGATAGAATCAATCTCAGTAAATCTCCAGCCGAGCATTAGGGCAACCAGATGTTAGCTTATATAGGCCCACTCCCCCCTCTCAATCAAACTTTATAAAATAAAAATATAAGCTTTAAATTTTAATTTCAGCAATTGTCCTCAAACTAACAAAAATGCGACGACCCACCCCACCCATTCCAAATTGGACTAATCCATTCAGGGTCACACGAGGTGATCAATTTCACGCGCCGGGCCAAAATAATAATAGTTCGCATGATGACAGGAAAATAAATACATAGCTGCAATAGTAAATAAATAAAAATGACAATAACGAGACGAAACTAGAGTGTTGGCGACATGGTCACATCAGTTCCCCCGAGGTTGAGAGAACTCGACTCTGGCGAGACTGTGCTGCTGGCAGCAACTGAGAGATCTGGACGTCGACGCTGTGATTCTCTGACGCTGATCCAACTGCTATCCAAAACGTCCCTTCCCCGCCAGGAGACCAAGTATCACTGGTAGGCTCCTGCACGAGTATGGAGCTCCCGAACATCAAGCACCTGATCAATCTCCTCCGTGGTGGGTGTGAAGGCCGACTGAAATCCCGCGGTCGCACCGAGCTCCAAGATAGGTGTTGGCATAGGAACGGTAGGTGGAGATCCGTGGAAAGAGCAAAGGCCTGTCACATGAAAATCGGCGTTGTACCGAATTCCAAGGGCAGATCAACAAGGTAGGCATTCTCACCCAACCGTTTCCTTACCTGAAAAGGACTGAAACGACGCTGCCGGAGCTTGTGGTATGTCCCACCGGGAAACCTTTCCTTTCTGAAATGTACCAACACCCAATCTCTTTGGAAAAAGACACGTCGCGCCGATGGATATCGACGTTGACCTTGAATTATTCAGCTGTTACCTATAACTTATTATAAATAGTTTCATGCAAAGATTTTAAATTACCACTCCCACTAGTAGCATCAAAGGAAACACGCTCGTGAGAAGGTAATGAGTGGCGATCAAGGAAATGAGGAATATGGAATCCATAGACAATCTCAAAAGAAGACTTTTGGGTGGAGCGATTTATGGTACTGTTGTAGGTAAACTTAGCTTGTGCTAGTGCTAAATCCCATTGCTTTGGTTGCTCACCTGCTAAGCATTGATAACTTCCCCAAAAAACTTATCTATTGCTTTATTTTATTTTAATATTCATCTTATTGATAAAAAAATGAATTTAATAAGCAAAAATATAAGAAAATTCATATCTATTTTGTTTATAGTTAATATGTCTAATTTTTCCATATTTTTCTTGCTAGAAATGTCAAATGAATCGATCCGGAGAAGTTAAGCTGAAATTATTTTGGACTGTGCAGGTTGTTACAACAACCAGAAAAAGTTGTTGCAATAACTGCTGGACGGATTTTGAATTTAAAATTCGAATTTTACGCCAAAATGAAAATTGGAAAGAGACAACTCTTGGTAAAGGGCTCCACGTTTTTATGAGTAGAATCTCATACCATATTGGGGAAGATAGGGAGATTAGAGGGAGAGTTTTGGAGAGCCATCATCTTGGAGAAGGAGAAGAACGGCTAGGGTTTGGACGCACCGGCAAGGAGAAAGAGGACTCTAAAGCGGATTCTGAACACAAATTCCGGCAGCGTTTTCATTTCTAAACATCATGTCTAGTAAGATCTTTCTTGTTGTGCGGTTTCTCCCTTCGAGCATGAACTAAATTTCTAGGTTTTGTACGTTGAGAGTACTTTGATTTATTGTGATGTGCTGGTTGTAATTTTCCTTTTATGTTTGATTAAAAACTCATCTTTGTTGGATTTATGTTGTTATTTTGTGAAATTTTTGGATCAAGTGTTCTTCATCTAAATTACGCAGCGAGATTCGAGAGAGGAGTAACGTTATTTTAGGGTTGAATCCTTTATTTTGCACTGCGAGATTCGAGAGAGGAGTCGTGTAAATCCTTAGCCAAAATTCCATCTTTATATTGCGCTGCAAGATTCGAGAGAGGAGTGACGTACGTGTAGCATAAATTTCGACTTAACATAAAGAAAGAAAGAGATTTCCTCTTGTGCTAGCAATATTGATTTGAGTGCTTTATGTTATTCTCATTTTACCTAAGTTAGAGATAACTAAGAGAATTAGGGTAAACAGATTTCTGAGATCGAGAGATGATGACTTTCACTTTCAAATCGTTGCAGGATAGTAATTAATCAATTCATGAAGGATCACTTTTAAAACAGATTTCTGAGATCGAGAGATGATGACTTTCACTTTCAAATCGTTGCAGGATAGTAATTAATCAATTCATGAAGGATCACTTTTAAAACTCATCGCAATAGACAAAGGAAATCAACGTACGAAACTACTTCTCCATCTTGATAAAAGAATTTCTAAATAAGCATTAGTAATTTAGTTTTATTATTGCTCTCTTTTTATCTTTTCACCAATAAAAATTTACTTAGTTAATTCACTTGAATTTAAGGAAAAGGTAGAACTAGTATTTGCAAGCACTAGATTAGTCACTTCTCCGAGGGAACGATCTTTTATCACTTTATATTACTTGATCCGGCACGTGCACTTGCGTTATTATATACATCTATTTTGGGCGTATCAAGTATCTCAATAAATTGCCCAAACTTCAGCTAACCACTTCAGTTTGCCCATTGGTCTGGGGGTGGTACGCGATACTGAAATTTAACTTCGTGTTAAGTTTACTTCATAAAGTTTTCCAAAAATAATCCATGAAACGAGTATTCCTATCGGAAGTGAATGTGCGTTGAATCCCGTGGAGTCTAACCACCTCTCTAAAGAAAAGATTTGCTATGTGTGCGGCATCAGAGGTTTTCCGGCAAGGTATAAAGTGCGTCATCTTGGAGAATCTATCAACAACTACAAATACAGAGTCAACTCCACGCGCCGCACAAGGGAATCCACTAACAAAGTCCATGGAGACCTCATCCCATAGTCACTCAGGAACGGGTAATGGAGTGTACAATCCAGTATTCTGGGACTGTCCCTTATACAACTGGCACTGTGGCAGGTACGAACGTGACTAATAATATCCTGTCTCATGTCCACCTAACCCAGATGAGTGCAACTCAGTTAGCAAAGACTCTTGTTGTGGTCCTTGTCAAATACATAACCTAGTGCCCCTAAATAGGTACCCCTCACTCATGCAGAAACGTCCTGTCGGGTCAGCTCCATGTAGCTGACACTCCACCCACACCTCACTAAAATTGGGATCAGTAGCATACAACTCCTTCTGGGAGTCTAAGTCAGTCAATCTAGGATGTAGAGATACTAAAAGGTGTGCACGATGGCCAAGGGCGCCGACAACTCCATTGGTGACTCCTAGCTTGTGTCGAATGTGAAAGGTGTACTCCTGCAGAAATGCTGCCCATTTGGCGCAGCGCCTGACCTCCTTTTGGGAGTTCAGATGGCGCAACGCATCATGATCCGTGTTCAACACGAACTCGTGCTGTATCAAATAATGCCGCCAATGCCGAAGAGCCTGAACGATAGCAAAAAACTCAATATCGTATGTCGAATACCTAATTTTCGTGTCATTTAACTTCTCGCTATAAAATGCTACATGTCGACCCTCTTGGCTCAATACAACCCCAATACCCATGTGTGATGCGTCACAATCTACCTAAAAAATCTTCTCAAAATCTGGTAGCTTCAGAACAGGTGCACTGGACATCTTCTCCTTCATATGGAGGAATGCCTGCTCGGCCTCAGCAGTTCAGGTGAATTGCCCTTTTCGGAGGCAATCTGTGATGGGTGCAATGTGAGTGCTAAAATTGCGGATAAAGTGTCGATACAACGATGCTAGACCATGGAATTCACGTGTCTCAGTGAAGTTCCTGGGGGTGGGCCAGGACTCTATCGCTCAGATCTTCTCTTGATCCACCTTAATACCCTCAGAAGAGACAATGTATCCCAAGAAGGTGAGACTGCTAGTGAAGAAGGTACACTTCTTTAAGTTGATGATCAAGCGATGCTCTCTCAAGATCTGCAGAACCTGATGAATTTGCCTAAGGTATTGGTCAGGGCCGAGGCTATAAATGAGGATATTGTCAAAGTAGACGACGACAGAAGTCCCTATCAGGGGTCTAAGGACTTGGTTCATCAATCTCATAAAGGCACTCAGAGCATTGGACAAGCCGAAGGGCATGACCAACCACTCATATAATCCTTCTGTCGTTTTGAAGGCTGTTTTTCATTCGTCACCGGGTCGGATCTGGATCTGGTGGTAGCCATTCCTGAGATCAATCTTTGAAAAAACTTGTGCCCCACTTAGCATGTCTAGCATGTCATCCAGCAGGGGAATCGGGAAACAATACTTGATAACGATCTTGTTGATAGCGCGGCTATCAACACACATACGTCAAGTTGCGTTCTTCTTTGGAACAAGAAGGGCATGAACAACATAGGGACTAAGGCTCTCCCTCACATGGCCTTTCTGGAGTAGCTTAGACACCCGTCTCCTAAGCTCCTCGTGCTCCTTCGGGCTCATGCGGTAATGTCGTAAATGCGGCAGACTTGCTCTTGAGACTAAGTCAATGCAGTGCTGGATGTCCCTCAGTGGAGGGAGCTGATCGGGTAGTTCGTCAGGATTGAGGTCGCTAAACTCTGTGATCAGTGGTCGAACGGCCGCAAGAATCTCCACAGGGGTGGTGGGAGACTCCAGGCCAACTAAGATGTGTACATAACAATAAAGATTTTATTTATAAGATATGAAAATTCGATATTTTAAAATATATTCGACATCTGACATTAAAAAAACAATCTGATGTCACCGACATCCGATATATACAATATTGTCTACAGCATGACCGTTAGGACACTCAGACCTACACCCTACCTATCAGTGATTGGCCTTCACCCTGTACTGGCGGGGCATTATGCGGGTAGTGCGACAGTTCTTTGCCAAGCGCCTAACATGTCTGAAGGCCAAATACCAGACTGTCACCTCGGCCGAGATGCTTCATCCTCTTCCGGTTCCTGACATCGTGCGGGAGGACATCACGATGGACTTCATCACTCGATTCCCTGCTCTCAGGGCTATGACTGTCTCCTTGTCGTGGTGGACTGTTTCTCTATGTATGGGCACTTCATTCTCATTAAGCATCCCTACATGGCCAGCTCTGTTGCCCGAATCTTTATATGGGAAGTGGTATGTTTTCACGGGTTTCCCTGGTTCCATCATCAGTGATCTCGATCCGGTGTTTGTGTGTTTTTAGTAGATGTTTCGCCTACAGGGCACCAAACTTCGGTTCAGTACGACCTACCACCCCAAGACCGACGAGCAAACAAAGGTCCTCAATCATTGCTTCGACACATACTTGCGCTATTTTGCTACCGAGCAGCTTCGTCATTGGACACAGTGAATTGCATGGGGGAACTTTGGTATAACACCTCCTACCAGTTCTCTGCAGGCTCGACCGCCCCTGAAGCTTCAGTTTGGTCTGTCTGGGGAGTGCCAAGTGCAGGCCTTGGCCACTGATCCCCAAGATCGTGACGAGGCTCTCCTCTAGCCGAAGCATCATCTTTTCTGCACTCAATAGCGCATGGTCTAATAAGCCAACCAACACTGTCGCGATGTGGTCTTCTCACCTAGCAAGAAGGTGTTTGTCAAATTGCGGTCTCATTGTTAGAGTTTCTTAATCGTCCGCTTACACCCCATATATTTGTCTGCTACTTTGGCTCCTTCCTGATCCTGAATAAGGTAGGATAGGTGGCATATTGCTTTCAACCGCCTCTTAATAGCTGCATTTACCCAACCTTTCATGATTACCAGCTCTAGTGGGCGCTGGGAGATCACCCCTTCCAAGCCACCCTACTCCAGGGGATAGTGGCCGAGTCCATTCCTTGCTATGTGCTTGGTGCGGTGTTAGATCTTGCATCGAGAAAATTCAAGGTCAGCACGTGCGACAGGTCCTCATCCAGTGGAGGGGACTACTTGTAGAGGAAGCTACGTGGATCCTGGAGGAGGTCAAGTCACAGTTCCCATGCTTTGACCTTGATGACAAAGTCATTCTGAAACCAGAGGTGTTGATATGAGCACGAACGATCCCATCCCTGGGCAACGATACGCACGAGTTTACACACGTCGGGCACGCGCTTCAATCACGATGGCAAAATGATTTATTCTACTTATGCTTGCTATGGATTTTTCCTTGGTAGCGGACCCTCCAATATATAAAGGAGTCTAGGATTAAGAGTTATGCAATTTTTGTATCAGATTTTCTATTGAATCTAGGGAACTACCCATCATCCTACCCTAAGTTTCCAAGAATACTATCAATGCCTCCCTCGAGCCTCACGTCTCTATTATGGGGCTTTTCCTTCTATTTATTTCGCCATAAGGGTAAATACTTCAGATGAGGTTGCCATCCATTTGATGCTATGGGAGATGATGGCCTCCATGTCTCAATTCAATGCCAAAATTGATCGATTGGTGATGTCGGGACACATCGGGTTCCGCTTCCGCCAGCATAGCTGCCATCCCAACCAACACATGTTGTTTCCCCTTCCATCCCAGCTTGTCCGATCCCACCACTGCCTACGATTTCTCCACTGAGGCCGTTGATTACTTCCACCTCCCTTGCTGCTAGTCGTGTTCAAAAAGCCCGATTGGGCTCGTGCTTTTGTGAAACTGGGCTCAGCCCGAGCTCAATTTGAGACGGGCCGGGCTCGGGCTCCCTCCAAAAGTGGGGGCCGATTAGGCCCTTCAGGCCGGACCGGGCCCGGGCCGGCCTGAATTCAAAAAGGCGGGATAAAATCCCGCCTAAATAGGCGGGATTTTATCCCGCCGCCCGCCTAATCATAGGCGGGATTAATCCCGCCTATATTGATTAATCCCAATGATAGGCGGGATTAATCCCAATCCCGCCTGATCAGGCGGGATTAATCCCAATCCCGCCTGATCAGGCGGGGGATCAGGCGGGATTAATCCCAATCCCGCCTGCTTTCGCTTAGCCCGGTGTCGGGCTCAGGCTAGCCCGGTGCCCGGGCCGGGCAACCGACCAAAATGGGGGCCCGGTAAGGGCCCCAAGCCCGGGCCGGGCTTTTCCCGGGCTGGGCCTAGCCGGGCTTTTGCCGGCCCGGGCCCGGGCGGGCTTTCCGGGCCCGGGCTTTTTGCCCATGACTACTTGCCGCTGATTCCATTTCAGCCGCCGCCGCAGTTTACACCATTAGCATCGTTGCCTCCTTGCCTATTAGTAGTGCCACATTTTGTGCCGCCGTCATTCGTCCTCGTAGTCTCCATCCCGCAGCCTCCGCTCCGGACACTGTCTCCGCCAATCCCTTTGGAGGTATTACTTCCACCGTCCTCTCTAGAGCCGGCGCCACTTCCCACTTTCAGCACAGTTCTCCGTCGCCTTTGATTGTAGCAACCACCACGCACCCTCACCCCACCTCCAGATATGAATATATGATGCACGACAGTCTTCCCTTCACAAGCGCCTCGGCCCTGCTAGATCCTTGCCGCTCCTTGTGACATATGTGAGGACGATGACGACCTACCGTTCAATGCTGCCTTCGCTACAACGCCGCTTTACTGGGAGCTGTTCTGGTGGGAAATGAGGAAATCAAAGAGCCGGATGATCTGGTCATCTAAGTTATTTAATAATTATTTTATTATGAGTAATTTGATATCAAGTCGATTTGTATGACTCGAGTCGTGTTGTATGAGTCGAACCGAGCGGTGTCATAGTTACGGGTTATTATAGTCTTAGTGTTTTGATTTTCAAGCATCTCTTTATATTAGGTATTTACGCCCTTGTCATCGGTGGCTTATATAAAGGGACCTTTGGTTCATGTATGGGGTATGCAAGAATTAAATTAAAAATCTTCCAACTCTTCTCTCTCTAGTCCCTTCTTCTCTCACTTTTGTTCTTCTCATCTTCTCCCTCATTTGAGGGCTAGCCCCCTTGTACCTCCGCCTCCACCGCTACCTCCTACCTCCTTCAAACCCCCAAAATAGGTTCATAGCAACATTTTGCTTTTGCACGATACAATCGAGGGCTGATTCCCTCACCTAGGCAGAGCCCGATTCCAAATTCTTGAACATGAGCTGAAAAACGAACACACATACATCTCTCCCATATAGAGATAAGCTACACAAATTTTCAAATAGCCCATACTAATCCATAGGGGCCTAACTAGACTAATGCATCTGCTATTTCAGATTATGTTGCATGCATACATGCACTTATATATGTAAGATGCTTCGGCATTGCATTAATTAATAATGTTTACAACTGTGTCGGCATTACCAAATATAGCTTTTTCATAGAATTCTTCATTATCTCATTATGATCACACCAAGAAAGGAAGTTGTCTTACTCTAGAAACCTATACATATACCGGCCATGCAGAATCATATGGTCAATTTACGAAATGGGCAACAATCTTGCTCCATTGGAAAAAAAAAGATAGTGGTGAAGTCGAATTCATTGAGTTTGCGAACTATTGTAGTTACAATCATTTTAAACATATCCAGCATGTTAAAATTGAATCCATAGATCACATTGAAGTTGCCCAATTATTCATAAATTAGTAGTTAAATAATGATTTAATTAGCACTCAATAATTGTCAACCTAAGGTCAAATAGTTGATGGTCGCATGAAGGATTTCCTAACAGGAAGTTTTTTGCAGTTAGTGAGCAGGCTATAAATGAAATATAACCCCTCCACAGCTTGAGATGTACAGTTGCAATGTTTTCTCATTTCTATTATGTTATTTTCATTTTTCTTGCTGCTCCCTGAGCAGGCTATAGTTATTATTATTATTCTTTTAATATTCTCTTGCTACTGTATTACTGATGTTTCTTTCAAGTGCTTCCCCATTTTTTATTCCACAATTTGGTTTTACATCTGAATGAAATAAGAAAACTAATATTCTTTTCTTGGAAAGATAATATGTGCGTTCTTTCTTATGATTTCTCATGTTAAGAAGTAAATTGTGTAGATACTATGATGAAGTTTACTTGTTTCGAGACAATTGTCGGGATGATATACAAGCACGCTATCTCGGTGCCAAAGGAGCAGTGCAGCAAAACCACTCAGGTAGGAGTCAGTTTTGCTGGTGGCTACATCGCCGGCATCCTCTGTGCAGTCGTGTCTCATCCAGCTGACAACCTAGTCTCCTTCCTTAACAATGCTCAAGGTGGCGCCACCATTGGCGAGGTATGCCTCTACTTCTCAACCTTATATTTCCGCCCTTATGCCATCGTAACTTTTGCCCTTAGGCTGTCAGGAAACTCGGAATGTGGGGTCTTTTCACTCGCGGCCTTCCTCTTCGCATTATGATGATAGGAGCTCTAACTGGAGCACAATGGGGGATTTATGATGCTTTCAAAGTTTCTGTTGGCCTGTGAGTAACTTCTTTTTTCTTGCATCCTTCTTCTGTCCTCCACTTCTCAGATTATATCTGTAGTTGTTACAGAATTTTAACAATTCTGTTCAGGCCAACAACTGGTGGGGTTGCACCTGCTCCGACCGCTGTTCCTGGGGCTTGAAAGCTGACAGAAGCAAGCTGATCTACAATATAGGTTAGTGATTTCTTAGTCGGTAAAAGATTTATTTCAGTTGACCCAGCAATTAGAGATTGGATAAGAGATATAGGCTCCGTTTGGCACGGTGGTGGCGGTCTTGAACATTGTCATTCCATAACGCCCACCTAAGGAATTTCATCCACTTTTATGTTCAAACGGATGATGCTTGTTAGGTGCTCCTTAACGAATGACGGTTTAACCCATGCATTTACGACCACTACCGTGCCAAACGGAGCCATAGTCGATGAACGCCGTAGAGGAAGCGTTTACATTCTTGTACATATGAATCCCTATTTCATTAAAAAAAAGTAACCTGTACCAAATCTCCTTAACCATCAACCGTTGTTATTCATTTACATTGTTGAAGAAACCTTAAGGCAACCAGAGTACGAGAGTCAGGAAGAGTAGTTATTAGAGAATTTGATTTTCTTTGGGATTTTCCTCGCCCGATTCATTCATTGATGGGAGTTTTCCACAGACAAAGTTTGGTTAAACATTCTCTTTAGCCTTTAAAAACGCATTATTTTGTCTTTGAAATTCTCATACAAGATATAAACGACTTGCAAGAATGGTTCATTTATTTTGTAAATGGTTGAGAATGGATCACATTTTATAATTTGATTTTGTCAGAAATCACATAAAACAAACAAAATTGTATTCCTGATATACTGATACATGCTGTATTATTCTCATACAATAAATATTATTCAACGTTAATTATGTTGGTAGTGGTGTGTAAATAGTGCAAAATGGTGTGTAGATAGTGGTCTCCTCCTTTCTGTGTTTAGTCCCACGCTGCTAATTACATTTTTGTAGCTCTATGTATGTGTGTATAAATATAGACAAGATGTAATAAGCATTCTTAAGAAATAATATTTCTTATTTTCCACTTGATATCAAAGCGAGGTTGGGAGAAATCCCGTTTTTTAAATCTTTCCTTTTTACTCCCTTCGGTCCTGTAAAAGTGCCTTTTCTTCTGTGTTTTCCAAGTGGGCCATCCAGCAGGAAAGGAAAGGATTGCCAGAGTGCTGCTGTAGGAGGCGTGCACAACAAGGAGAAGGAGCGACGCGACAGGGAGGTTCGCAAGAAGCCACACATCCAGAATCGCGCAACGCACATCTCGAGAGAAGCATCGTCGCAGAGAGCGACGCAACAGGGAGGATCACGGGAAGCCGCACATCTAGAATCGCGCATCGCAGGAGAAGCACGTCGCAGGAGCGATGCAACAGGGAGGATCGCGGGAAGCCGCGCATCCAAAATCGCGCATCAACCATCCAGAATCGCGACAGGGAGGATAGCGGGAGAAGAAAAGCTTTTATGCTCAGGGTGCATCGCGCATCCAGAATCGCACACAGACAGTATCACAGGAGAAGGAAAGCTTCCGCGCACAGAGGATTGGATTAGCCTTTCAGCCTGCTTTACATCGATGCGGATCTACCGCATGTGCAGTGGAATTGCGGCAGTACGAGGGCTTCTCTGTGTGCGTTTCCCAGAGTAATTCATTTGCTCATGGAGAAACTAGTTGCCAAAATGGAGGAGACGGACCTCAAAGTTTTCTTTGAGTTCCTGAGAATGCCCAAAGGAGAGGGCTCGACTCAGTCGTCGTCGTTATCTTCAATGAAGTTGGATCTTCCCCCAACTGAGCTGAAGCTCGATGGATCAACTACATATTTAAGCTGGTCTCGTCAGGTGAAGAGGACAATCTCTGGGAGGAACCTGGAGGGCTATCTGACGGGTGAAAGTGGGGAGCCAGAGAAGAAATCGAATGAATACGAGTGGAAGACTACACAGCCTGCTGCACACTTGGCTCCTAAACTCGATGGTCGCATTTATCGCTATCATGGTGGATGGTATAGAGATTCAGGCGTCTCCCGACATGTTACTGGGAATGCTAGGAAATTTCTTTCTTAAACTCCCCTAGTAGTCCCAGAACACATTCAAAATGCCGTTGACACAACTCAACTTGTGGTTGGTAAGGGTACCGTACAGTGTATCAACACTTTGGTATGCCCAATGTTTTGCATGCCCTTTCTTTCCCGTAAATCTCTTATCTATTAGTGACATTATATCTCAACTAAAGTGTGTTATCTTATTTGATATCCCAAAGGTGATCTTCCAGGAGAAGGAGACTGAGAAGAAACTTAAGACTGACACATGGCGTAGGGGCTTGTGGTACCTGGATAGAGAAAGCCTAGACTCGACCCTTTCCACACTGATAGAGGATACTGCAGGAGTTGGAAGGAGCGTGGAGGACCAACTCATACTTCATCATAGGCGTCTGAGTCATCCTTCATTTTTTGTTTGGTAAAAATATATCCATTTTTATTTGAAAAAAAATCAATAAAGAGAAACTTGTATGCGATGCATGTGAACTGGGAAAGCATACCAAAAACTCATACTCAAGTTCCGGTAGGAGTTCCAATTCATTTGATCTAGTTCATTCTGATGTCTAGGGACTATGCCCCATGCCAACAGTGAATGCATTTCAATATTTCGTGTCTTTTATTGATTGTTTTTCACGTGTGACTTAACTATACCTAATGTAAAATAAAAGTGATGTGTTTGTTTGCTTTAAGGATTTTCATAAAGGGGTTCAAATGTAAATACGACGTAGTGGTGAAGGTGTTGAGGTCGGATAATGGGATAGAATACACCAACAATGCATTTGAAGAGTACTTGCCCTCACATGGGATCCAACATCAAATCACTTGTCCATATACACCAGAACAAAATGGAATAACTGAACGGAAGAACCGACACCTTCTTGAAGTAACTCGTAGTATGATGATTTTGATGAATGTGCCGAAGCATTTGTGGGGGCAAGCTATTCTGACATCGGCTTATTTGATCAATCGAATACCCTCACGAGTCTTGAATTGGAAATTTCTAGTTGAGATGTTGCGAGAAAAAACCGGAGATACTTTTCCCTTAAAACTTTTGGACGCATATGCTTTGTGCAAGATAATAGACCAAATATGGAAAAGTTGGATCCAGGTCCTTGAAGTGTATTTATGTTGGATATTCAGCCACCCAAAAAGGGTATGTATGTTGGAGCCCAGTGGAGAGGAGATTATTTATTAGTATGGATGCCACTTTTTGTGAACATGAGCCACATTATTCCTCTCCGATTGACTCGCCCTTTGGGGACTCACTCATTACAGACAATACGAGGTAAGAAGGGGAAGATAACAGTAGTGGCGAGAAATAAATAATAAGTATCCCTTACTCCATGTTGCCAAACATGGAGTCAGGTGTAATACCAGTACATGAGCAGAATGCATCTGTGCAAAAGGGGACCTCACACCCAAGGGGAGCCGAGAGTATATACAAGAAGAAGAAAGCAAAGTGAGACTACAATACCTACAGTGCCCAAAATCCGCCCGTGCTAAGTATGTTGTCGCTGGCTACTCCGTCTCTTGCGACACCAATTCCATCTACCTCAATCTTTGCTCAATCCACCTCAACATCTGAATCGACAAGTGATATAATTCCTCATCTCACTATTTCTATTCCCATACCGGTAAGAAGTACCCTCAAGAATGCAGACGTCACTCACCTGATCGGTATGACTTTCCTCATGACATTGGTAAATTTGTTTCATATTCCAAAGTGTTGGCAGATGGCTAAGGAGGATCCAAAATGGAAAACTGCAATGATAGAAGATCTTGGAGCATTGGAAAAGAATAAAACCTGGGATTTTGTGTCGCTGCCACCAGGAAAAAAAAGCAGTTGGGTGCAAGTGAGTTTTCACTGTGAAACAAAACCCAGAGGGACAGATCAAACACTACAAGGCTCGACTAGTAGCAGAGGGTTACAATCAGATTTATGACATCGACTACGATGAGACCTTTGTACCCGTCGCAAAAATGAGAACGGTGCGGATGCTGATATCTTTGGCGGCAAATGGGGGATGAAAACTACACCCTGTTTGACGTGAAAAATGCCTTTTTTCATGGGGATCTGTTGGAAGAAGTGTACATGGAAGTACCGCCGGGCTTTGACACAAATAAAAAAACAGGGAAGGTGTGTAGACTCAATAAGTCACTTTATGGGTTGAAGCAATCTCCTCGAGCTTGGTTTGACAGGCTCAGGCGAGCCATGACAGCCATGAGATATCAATATACCAATGCTGACCATACCCTGTTCTTTAAGAGGCTTGAAGCTCACATCACAGTAGTTGTTGTGTATGTTGATGAAATGATCATCACAGGAGATTATGAGAGTGAAATTGCTTAGCTTAAGAGGAGATTGAGAAAGGAATTTGAGGTGAAGGACTTGAGTCAGCTCAGATACTTCCTTGGAATTGAGGTAGCCTGTAGTGCACGGGGAATTGTTCTATCCCAACGAAAATATGTGTTGGACCTGCTCAAAGAGACAATCATGTTGGGTTGCAGACCTGCAAGCACTCCTATTGATCATAAGTTCAAGCTCGGGGGGTGAAGGCAAGAGAGCAATTGATAGAGAAAGGTACTAGAGGCTGGTTGGTCGTCTGATTTATCTGAGTCACACCCGCTCTGGCATATCTTTTGTCGTGAGCATGGTAGCTCGCTATATGCATGATCCTAGGGAGGGCCACTTGAATGTCGTATATCAAATTCTTCGATATCTGAAGAGCGCACCTGGGAAGAGACTGATATTCCGGAAGAATGAACATTTAAACATCGAGGGCTATTTCGACTCTAACTTGGCTAGCTGTGCAGATGACAGAAGGTGCACATCAGGATATCTATGTTTGTGGGAGATAACATTGTCTTCTAAAAGAGCAAGAAGCAGACTGTAGTTGAGAGATCTACAATTGAGGTTGAGTACATGGCCATGACCTAAGTGTAGGGGAGATGTTATGGTTGAAAGCTTTGCTGGTTGAACTCAAGATAAATCAATGAGGGCAGATAACATTGTGGTGTGATAGCAAGTAAGCCATTAACATTGCAAATAATCCCGTTCAACGTGATAGAACCAAACATATAGAGATCGATATGTTTTTTAACAAAGAAAAATTAGATGGTAGAACACAAAAGTTAAGACATGTTGCTACAAAAGAGCAAGTGACTGATTATTTAACCAAAAGACTTAGCTCACTGGACTTAAGCAGATTGAGTGACAAGATGAGCATAATGGATATTTTTCGTCCATCTTGAGGGGGAATGTTGATAGTGGTGTGTAAATAGCACAAAATGGTGCGTAGATAGCGGTTTCCTCCTTTCTGTGTTTAGCCCCACACCGCTAATTAGATTTTTAGCTCTTTGTATGTGTGTATAAATACAAGTAAGATGTAATAAGCATTCTTCAGAAATAATATTTCTTATTTTCCACCAATTACATGCATAAATGTTATATGATGTTATTTTTTTTCATTTTGTAAAATATCAGATATCTCTTTTATTAGACAAAAATGATAACATATGGGATGCATTTTATATTGTTAAAGCCCAAAGGAAAAGCCTATTTTCAACCCATGCCCATTCTTTTTCTCTTGTTTAGTCCCATGTCTCCTATGAAAGATTGTTGAAACCTCTTATTTGTATGTATGTATAACTTGATTCATGATAGGAGAAATCTTTCATGTTGATAGTTCTTGCAACTCAGTAAAATTTTGGCAAAATATTCCAACTTGAAGAAGTGTGCATCTCAATTCTATGCTTGATGAAATCCCCCCAGCTTGCTCGAACGTAAACTAAGGGCCTATTTGGCGTGATGTTTTTGCTCTGGTTTGTTTGGACAAAAGTGCCATCATCATAAAATATACATTTAGTATGACAACGGTTATGACTGCCACCAAGAAAACAACACTAGTTTTTAACCCAAAAGTTGATGTAGTTCTTTAGATGAGATTAGACATTCACAAATGACATTTCATAATCACCACGTTTATGACTGCCTCCGCCGTGCTCAAAAGACACTAATAATGGTTGATAGATCGATTTCCGATTTTGATTTGTTCAATGGCTGTGAGATCACATGTAAATTACATAGAAGCGCCTTTCAAAGATCGATCAAGGGACCAACACCATGCTTCCCACAATCCAACGACGTAAACCCTAGAATGACATTGCGGTTAATTTTAAAATTAGCCTGACATAAATCTCGATCCCAAATCCGCAATTGTTGCTATTTAGCCGACTTGTTACATTATTTCATATATTAACAACACAATTGAAATAATTATCGTAAGTCCGTTAAATTTGCATTGGATGGCTATAGAACTCAAATGCCACCGTCATAATCTCATAGAATGCATGTTTGGCATGACGATGGTTATGACCGCCGCCATGGTTATTCTACGATCCTTTCTATTTGTCTATCTTTAGGAGAGAAGGAGGGAGGGAGGGAGGGAGGGAGGGATCCTAAGTTCCTTTCTTTTTGTATATCTATATGAGGGAGGGAGAGGCCAATCATTTTGGATATTATTATGTTGGCTAGGGGGATTTCGAGTGTTCAGTTTCTATTCTCTGAATGTATGACCAATCGGATGACACATATTATTGCGTAGATTTCTTTTTAGTTGTCTACTGCTTTGCCTTTATTTGTGTTGAATCTGTTGTATTTGGATTGTGAAATGAATGAATGAATCTCAAAGCTCTGTCAAAAAAGCATATACATAATTATTAATAATGTTTTCTTCCTTTTAGTAGTTTTTATTTTCATTGTTTAAACTTTATAATTAAAGCATATTAAAAATACTAATATTGCTATTTGCTAATGAATTTAAGACATCTTAGCAAGGTTTTAAGAACGATGAACCTGACAAAGAATGGTTCGAAGTCCAATCGGTCGGTCTCATCTTATCGGGATTAAAGTGAACCTGATAAGGTATATTTTAACGAATATAAATATAAATAAAATATTTTTTATATAATTTTTAATATAATCTTACGAGTGAGGCAGGGGGCTCCGCCCCTACGGCCAATCGCGATAGTATCCTGACCGCGATAGTGCACGGGGAGAGCCTTCAATGCCTCGTGCGACAGTACTTTGACCATGACATTGTCCTGACATGACGGTGCTCCTGCCAGACGCTATATTCCGCCCGTCGCTTGTTTTTTTCTTGTGATCAGAGTAAATTTTTTTTTGTAGATAAGAGATTTAATCTATATGAGAGTACTTATTTTAAAATTAAAAAAATATATATAAATTAATGAGATTAAACTTTTTGTAATAATGACATGTAAAATGGAAAAATGAATATTTAATCAAAGATGTTTTCCCTTTTAATATGGTATGGTATAGTCGTATAGATGCATCATTATCTCATATTACAGTCTGACCCCCCGAAAAAAAGTGCCATGACAATGATGAAGATAATTTTTTTTGAACAAAGAATATTAAGCTCCCACTATAAATAAATAAATAAATAAACTAAAGATAATTATCTCAAAATGCTCAACGTTGATTCCTTGGTATACATCAATATCTATAATTTATATTATATATATACTGTGCGGTGTAACATCTAAGTCTCCTTAAAAAATTTTTGGCCTGAAGAAGTAGCGGGCTACAAATAAAAGTTATGAGAATTTCTTCACGACTCCAGCAGAAACAATCCAGAGCCCACCAAAAAATAAACTACTGAACGCTATTCCTTTTAGGGTTGCCGCCGACGGTGGAGCTGCCTGAGGCCTGCCTGGAGCCTACTGACGGGGTTGCCGGACCCCGGAGAACTCGTCGGGGGTAGTCTACCGTCGCTCCGGCAGAGCCACCGCTGGTGGTGGTCCTGCCGGAGCACCCCCAGCCTACCCCTGATGGCTTCGAGTACGTAGGGCATCGGCGGCTCCATCGCTGGAGGCAACCCTAAACGGTGGCTTAGTAGTTTTTTAAAAAATATAAAATAAATAAATACTAAAAATAGCTGACCACTACTGGCAGGTTTGTCGGGTTCTGACGACCCTGCGGGAGGGCTCCGGGTCCGTTGCCGGCGGGGACTGCAGGGGCGTGCCAAACCGGCGGGGTGCATTGTGGTTTTTTTTTTTTTTTTTTTCAATTTTCTTAAAAAACAAATTTTAAAACTGTTTAAATAATGAAAAAAATGAAAATACTAATTAAAAATTACGTGCAAAAATTAAATAAAAATTATTAAACAAAAAATATAAAATATTTAAAAAGTAAATTCAACAAAATGATTTTAAATAAGCCCGCCCGTCTCGGGCGGGCAAAGCCCATTGAGGGCGGGCGTAGTCTCTCCCGGTGGGCACTGACGTGCGGGGTACGTGGGCCTCATGCAATGTCACTCGTATATATACAAAGGTATATCGCCGACCATTGTAATTTCATGGTGTAACACTTGGGCCATTGGGTGATTCAGGGTTGTTGGATCCAAAGAGAGGAGAGGGTCTACAAATAATGAAAAGCCCTCAAAACTATCATCAGCCTCCTGTGCCTCTCCTGATTCCGCAAATCTTTTTTTTGCTCTGTCTCTGGCGGCGGAGTCGTTGGCGGCTTGCCCGGCGCCCACCAGTAGTTTTGCCGAACTCCAGCAAATCTGTCGGGGTTGTCTGGCGGCGAGCGGGCAGGGCCACCGCAGGTGATGACCCTGCCAGTGAGATCCATGATTCCACAAATTGTTTTCTGCGCTGTTGTCGGCGTCTGCCCGGCTCCCACCGGTAGGTTCACCGGACCCCGGCGAACCCGCTGTGGTTTTCCGGCGTCGACCAAATCATATGCGAAGATATATCTGTGCGAATACGCCTCCTCCGCCGATGAACCCTGGGCTGCCGATGGCTGGCGAACCTGCTGACACACACGTTGACACGCGTGCCTCACACACACGCATGAGTGAGTGCACGATGGGCAAAATTTAAAAATATTATTTTTTTAAAGAAAAAATGTTAAATTAAAAAAAATGCCCGTTCCCGACGATTATTAATATTTATATTTTTTTAGCATGTATTTATATGAATATTTATATTTATATTTTTTATTTGCCTAAAATTTTAAAAATTTTATACTTATATAATTTCTGTTATAAATTTTTTTATTATTTTCTTTTTAAATTTCTAATATTTTTTTCTTAATATAATTTATAAATTAATGAAAATTAGTAGGATTAAATTGATTTTTTAAAAAAAATATTTAAGGAAATAACAAAATTGGCAGGACCCACAGGTTAGGCTCCGCTGTCGAATTAGCCAACACCGATACGCAAGGCTAAAGCTAATCTGCCGCCCAGGTTAGGTTTCATTTGGTTTAGCGTTTTCGGGCGACGTTTGGAGCAAACGCCACCGGATGGAGGGTAACCAAACGAAACTCCGTCTCCGTTTGCCCTGCTTGCACCCGCAGCAAGGAGGAAACCCCTCCCCCCCCCTCACCGCTCTGTTTCGACCTCCACCTCCCCCCTCCGGTTCGAAAGCTCCGTTTGGATCCGCTTGCTCCTCCTGCCACCGCTAAAACAAATGAAGCCTTGTCTGTTCATATGTATAATGTCAAATTAAACCGCACTTTCCCAATACTTATACACGAAAAAGCCAATTAATCCCACTATGTGGGACTAAACAAAACAGAGTGAAAACCCCCGCGGACCGCGCGAACTGGCCGGTGGGCCTAACGCGCGGCCCGCGTGGTCTTTCACTCTTTTTTTAGTTTCGCATCGTGAGATTTATTTGATTTTTCGGGTATAAATATGACGGGAGCGCTGTTCGGTTTGAAGTTAAAAATATGAGTGAGCTAAATCGGGCGGTAGGTGGGCCAAACACACGACCAACTGGTGTTTTTACTCTTTTTTTTTAGTCCCACATCATGAGATTTATTTGAGTTATCGGGTACAAATATGAGGGAAGCGTCATTCTGTTTGAAATTAAAAATATGAGCGGGCTAAACCCGAGGGTAGGTTAGCATAGCGGGCGGGGCTAGACCGGGCGGGCCGCCGGCGTTGCATTGGTTTTTTTCCAGAAACTAAAGGATAAAATAATAATTTTTCATTGAAGAGTAGTAACCCTATTAAAATTATAGGTTTAGGACTCCCTACCATCTTAGGTATAGGAGCCCATGAAAATCTAGATGGACAAATCTGATTGATTGGATGGTATGTCAGTCATCGAACGACTGCAATATTATTTTTCAGAATCTGTATGGTAAAATGATAATTTCTCATTAAAGGTGATAACCCTATAAAAATTAAAAGTTTAAGACCCCCACTAGACTGAGATATTATAATCATAATGAAATACCATGGTTACACAGTATGGCGTGAAAAAATTAAATGTTTGTATATTTTCAACCTTATCAGCCTATCAGGTCGGCCCTGAGGTGTTTATTTTATTATATTATATTTCAAGGAATTGCGTTTAATTTAGGTTTAAAGGCTGGCCGTTGGATTAAGTAACTGTTATCCGAAGGTGAAGTAACTTGTATCATTTTGGTCATAGTCTCCTCACAATTTGTAAACCATATCTATCCCAGCTTTCAAAAACAAATAAATATTAAGTATATCATCTATATTGTTTTTGCTTGCTATTATTTACATATTATATTTTTAAATATTTCATTTATCCCAACTAACTAATGCATTAGCATATCATGGGACATTGTGCACCTATGCGAGATTTAATTAATATACCTATGATTTAGGGTTTGATATTTAAAATACATAGAGATTTCTTCGTATAGTACGACATGCGAAACATACGAATACTAAATAAGATAATTATGTGCATCATGAGTCTTTCAATAAGAAGTCTCCTTTCGTTATGAAAAGCTTTGCATGTATTTTTAGCACAATTTCTCGGATGAAGCTGCTCGACGAGCTATTAAAGATATGTTTGGGGCAGTGGTGGCCGTGGAGAAAGTGGTGGTGGAAAATCATTGATGATATTAGAGCCGCCCAAGAAACTGTTTGAAAAACTGTAGACTGTAGATAATCTCCATTTAAGTGCTTTCTCAAAAGGTGCTTTGTGTTTTATGTTTGAAAGAACAATTTTTTTAATAATAGTTGTTTAACTTTTTAATAATAAAAAGTGTTTTATGTTAATCGTTTATTGCAAGGATAAGTAAATTTTATATAAGTCATAAATAAGTAGGTTACCAAAAGTTTGTGGCGAGAAGCGAAGATCGCGAATGAGTGAAGAATCGTGAATGAGAAAAGAAAACCTTTTTAGTCACGAGAAAGAAGAAAGACAAATCGTGAATAGTCGGGGCGTTGCCTAAGTTAACCATCAAATGCCTCTAAGTTAACCATCAAATAAACGAGGAAAAACTGAAAGCAAGAAGTCATTTTTTATAAAGCCTTGCTGGACAGACTTGCTCCATCCCCCAAAACACATTTCTTGAAAAAACTTTTTTGAAAAAAAAAATCTCCACATCCAAACAATCCACAAAAGACGGTGGATGTGAGAATAGAGATTTTTCCACCATCATCGTCACCCCAAACAGAGCCTAAGTCTTCTAGATAGAGATTTCCACCAAAGGTGAAAAAGCAAGACGTGACATTTTTCAATGAGCCATCGGGGGTGTTGATCTCTACATATTTGATTTAAGCTCCTTGCATTGCCTCGGTGAGATGTTTCTTCTTGAAGAGAACTCAACCCCAAGTATTCATTACGATCATTACTCGCATGCTCTCTAGCTCAATCCCTCACTCTTATAGAGAGCTCAACCTCAAGTTAAGGATGTGCCCTTCATCCGTGCGATCACTTACGCCGAACATCTATTTGTGTACAAGCCCCAACCCTGATTCTCCACGAGCACAATCGACTACAATGTCATATGAGACACTTTGATGAGCTCATCGTGGCCGCCATTTTTCTTAAATGTTCCTAGCTCCCATATGCTTTGAAGTGAGCCACTTATATAGTTTGCGACTTTTCCTTTTATATTCCCCACCAACATACTCAAGTTCGGTTGGAGTTACAATGTAGCTCTATCTTTGTATGTTTTCGTCATTTAGCCTTCACACTGATATACTTCGAGGCTCTTTAGGTTCTGCAAGTGTATCATGGAGACTGATTTTTGAGCATCATTTCTCCATAGGTGTATCATGGATAAAACTCTTCTTCTTCTTCCTCCATCAACGCCCGCAGTTCGCCATTGTTTCTCCAAGAGTGAGCTAGGTGTTCTCTTTCTCTTCTTAATGTGAGCTTGGAGCTTCTATTTGAAATGGGGTGCACATGAATTTCCCCCCTTTATATAGCCTTGAGCCTCCTTTATGGCTGGAATAAGTAGAGCAACTATTGGACCCTATCTTTCTTCACATTATAGGAATTGAGATGCTCATTGTATATGATTCTTGCAGCATATTATCATGGCTTACCTAGCGTGCGATATGTGACAAATGTTGAGACGTGTGGAGATTCTGCAATATGATTTCTGATGAGAGGAGAATAACTCGACATCTTTCACCCAATTTTTGCGCTTGCTTCCCATGAACCCATTCGAGTCATCCGACACAATATAGACCGTGAAGAATTTTGATCATCAACCCCATAAATTTTGTTTAAAATGTTGAAGTGAGAAGGGGGCGGTCTGAATGTGTAGACCGCGGAGACCGCATGGTTCCCAAGTTGTCCGTACGATTTGGTTTTTTGGTTAGCGGCGAACTGCGCGGTCTGATTTCCGGCAAACCATATTGTGCGCGGTAAGACACGGCAGTTCACACACTTGTGCAGCTACAAACCATTATGCTGGAGCCTGGCGGTTTTCCTATCACCTTGAGCGGTGACTGCATCCCCTTGACCGCCTATAAATAGGAGTCCTGACTCCGTCATTCATAACGGGAACTGTTGTGCAGCTAACATTGGACGACTGGTGTACAACCCCATATTCGGCGAGTCGGTTCGACAGGAGCCGATCCAGCCACGTGGCGCAGTTCGAATCTCAGGCAGGTCGGCCAGGGGGTGCGAGTGCATCAGTGCAACTCGGCTTGCCCAGATTGGGGTAAGGCGGGCGCGGGGCGAGTGGGGCAGGCCATGGCCGCACTCGCCCCAGGTCATCTAGAGGCGGCAAGTGCTAGCCCAATCGAGCATTCGCCGCCCCGTGCGAATGGAAGCTTCAAGGACCATTCATCCAGTAACATGTGCAATCCAGTGTTCGCCGAGCAAGCCGCGCGAGCCATTTCCTTGGTGTTGAGTGAGGCTCGCCCTGTCGACACCTTCTGCTCTTGGCGTTGAGTGAGACGCGTTTTGTCGACGCCTTCTGCTCTTGGCGTTAAGTGAGGCTCGCCATGTCGACGCCTTCTGCTCTTGGCGTTGAGTGAGACTCGCTCTGTCGACGCCTTCTGCTCTTGACGTTGAGTGAGGCTGGTTTTGTCGGCGCCTTCTGATCTTGGCTCAAGAAAGCGAGCGAGACCCTTCCAGAATAGCATTCGCCCAAGAAGGGAAAAAGGGAGCCCGCCCACAACATGCAGGGTGGAATTCGCCCAAAGAAAGCGTGAAAGGTCTCGCCAGTACTAGGCGAGTGACCTTTAGATCCCGCATTCATCCATATTGGGGTGTCGTGGAGGCGAGTGCCTGGCTTACCCAGCCCTCGCCCCTTTAGGCGAGTGGCGCCTTCATGGGCCACTCGCCTAGTAGGGTCCAGAGGTAAAATTACCTGGATACCCTTGCAAGGCTACAAATAACCTTCCAGAACAGCGGAGTTTGACTGTTGATAGACTACTTTTGGCTGCATATAGTTGTTTAGAACAACAGAACCTCACTATTTGTAGGCCAGACTTTAAAATCTATAAATAGACTCAAGGGGGTACCTCAGAAGGCAAGCTTCCCAGTTCTCTTACCCTCTTGTCTTATAGCGCTTTCTGAGGTGCCCTTAGCTCAGCACAGGCTAAGGAGGGGAAACGCTCTAAGATCTTCCGGGTGTGTGGTGGGATCTCCATGCTGGAGCCTTGGGTCACTTTCAAGTTCTAAGTCTTCGGTCAGCCAAGCTTGTTAGGCGAAGTAAGTGCGCGATCACCCCTTCCCCAAAGGTTCGTACTCCACAGAAGCCGATTTCCGGTTTCAACAACTGGGTGAATAGTTCTTACGGTTACTTAGTGGAGGCTAAGTGTGGTTTTGTAGATAATAGTGATGGTTAAGCAGCATGTCGTGGGTTGTGCGACTAGACAGTCTTCTTTCTTGGTAGTTTCCCAGTTCAATAAATCAGTTCGCCCGTTCGCGCGACCAGATGGTCAAACATGTCAGGCAACCGAAACGTGCAGACAAGTCAGAGTACCAGAAGGTGCGGACAGGGCAAGTTCTTCAGCAGTCAATAAAAGGCAGTTTGCCCGACCTTGCGGTTAAAGGTGTGGACTGGGGGCTAGGCGGTTTCAGAGTTCAGTCCGCCAGCTTTGATTGTACTTGTCTATTTTTTGTGATCTCCATCGGATGTATTGTAAAATCATGTCTCACAATGTATGTGTTGCATTATAGAGCAACTAATAATACAAGTGTTATTTTTGCATCTTCTGTTCACTAGAGGTTTACTTCACTTAATTGATTGAGGGTGTTTCTGCGACGTTTGTTTTATAATTTTTTTTACAAATATTACTATACATCAATGCTATCCTGTAGGAAATTCGGAGCACCGAGAAGCAGAAATCCGAATAAAGCAGTAAACAAATGAAAAACAGAGCAAGCACACAAACACAGCGATATACAGAGGTTCACCCAAACCGGGTTACGTCCTCTCTCCCCTTCCCTTCTCAGTTCTTGTAATCACCAAAAGAAAATACAGATTACACAAGGTTACAAGGATCTAAATCGATCCTACCTCAACTCCTTCTGGACAAGAAACAAAAGAGAAAAAACCCCTTCTGGATCGCCGCCAACAATCTCCTCGTATGCGCCTCCAAAAGGTATACCAGCCGTAAGCCGACGTTTCGTCCGTATCGACCGTATCCCTAAAAAGAACCGGAATACGCCTTAAATAGGCTTCAGCATGACAGGATCGTCGATACGGACGAAACGTCGGCTTACGGCTGGTATACCTTTTGGAGGCGTATACGAGGAGATTGTTGGCGGCGATCCAGAAGGGGGTTTTTCTCTTTTGTTTCTTGTCCAGAAGAAGGAGTTGAGGTAGGATCGGTTTAAATCCTTGTAACCTTGTGTAATCTGTATTTTCTTTTGGTGATTACAAGAACTGAGAAGGGAAGGGGAGAGAGGACGTAACCCGGTTTGGGTGAACCTCTGTATATCGCTGTGTTTGTGTGCTTGCTCTGTTTTTCATTTGTTTACTGCTTTATTCGGATTTCTGTTTCTCGGCGCTAGATATGTCGGAGGGGGATCACACTTCGATTCCTCTAAGCTCACGTGGGCTAATCCGGTGTGAGAAACAAGAGAACCGGAAGTGTTCCACAACCCCAACATATCCGACCGTCATTATCGATAAAAACCAAAACTTTCCTCACACATTGTTTATGGAGTACTTACAAAGAGCTTCTTCTGTTTGTTTAAATTCGTTGATTTTGGATCCGTTTAGGGGGACTTATTTTCACTGGTCAAGCGGTTACGACCGCATGAACCGGACCTTAATTGATCGTAACCGCTTGACCTGTAAAAATAAGTTCCCCAAAACGGAACCTTAGAGTGACAAAGTAATCCCTTGCACCACTCCTTCCATATAATTGCTTGGAGTAGATATTATGGCGTTCATGGTCATCACGGGACGTTCTACATAAGTTACATTTTGCCTTCATGTGTAGTTGAAAGATTTGCATTATTTGGAGTTATTGACGAGCTATGCCAGAATGATGCGTTTTTAAATGGTGACCATGGTGAAATTTTGTCAGAGATGAAGCATGGGTGTTGGCCACTAAAATTTTGGTATGAGGCTGAGAGAGGTCAGAGGGAGTTGTTAAGGGCACAATAGTTTTGGCTAGGCACACTGTAGTTTCTCCTAATTTTTTGTGTCTTTTGGAAATACGCTTTGTACATATATTTTTAGGAAAAGCGTTCAACACGAAAATTGTAGATCTCGACGAGATCTAAAACTTTTGTGTTGAACACTTTTCCTAAAAATGCATGTACAAGACGTATTTCTAAAATGTGTGAAATCTGAGTGTATTTCCAAAGTACGCGTTGTACATGCATTTTTAGGAAAAGTGTTCAACGCGAAAGTTGTAGATCTCTTCGAGATCTACAACTTTCGCGTTGAACACTTTTCCTAAAAATGCATGTATAAGATGTATTTTCAAAAGTCGCAAACAATTAGGAGAAAATGCGGTGCGCCTAGCCAAAACTGCGGTGCCCTTAACAACTCCCAAATGTTAATTGGTGGTAGACTAGCTGCCACTACAACATTTTTGTCTCTCAAACTGTTGAAAGTTGGAGAGGAGAAAAAGTTGGCGTGTATAGACTGTGTTAAAATTTTCGTTGAGAGAACTCCAAATAAAACCAGTACATAAACACCAACAACTGCAATTCCACCAAAGATCAAGCTACAACACACATCAACACAGTACACACTTGCGAGGTATTGAACATAAATAAAAAACAACAAACAAGGTAAATCAACCAAAATAGAAACAACCGACAACACGACATCGGTTAAGAGCAGACCGACAGCGACCTCTATAGCATCTAGCTCGGCAGCGGTTAAGTGCAGATCGACAGCGACTTCAAGATACTCCACTGACTACACCTTCTCAACTCGCCAACGACCACAACACCATATTGACAAGGCCACGGAGAAACTCCAGCTCGCTAGCGATCACAAGAATAATTTGAAGAAGCCCGGAATCGCCAGGTCAGATCCACCAAGCCGCCGAACTCCTACAGCTCGCCTGCGACAACTTATCCAGTCCGACCACACTCAACAGCTCGTCAGCGACAAGCTCAGCAGCTCGCCAACGACTAACCCAACAGCTCGCCAACAACTACTACCAGTCCGCCCAGATCTCCTTGCAGTCCGCAAACAACTGACGGTTACAGACAACCAGTCTGCAGAAAGCACCAAAAAACCACCTTGTCCCTTTTTTCTCAATAATATAGGAAAAGGGGAAGCACACTGTTTATAGAGAGCATACATAGACGCCAAACACCAGACACCGCAGCAGATCCGTCAAGAACACCAAACGACAATTTCGACCAACCAAAAATCACCCTCCTCATTTCACAAAAAACAACAGACTGCAGTCTGAATGTTGGATCACTCATTTAGCTATTGCTCGTGAGTGGTGCCTAAACCTAAAGTGAGCTTATTGAACTCGAGAAGAATGTCTTGACCCAACTTTCAACACAAATCATGACCTCAGAATGACCCACAAATCACTGTCATAATCCTTCTTCCATGCTCTTTACAATACATTCTTCATGCAGCATCATCTGCATATCGGACTCCATTCATAATATTCTGTTCTTTCCTTAATATTAAATGTAATTAATTGTGTATTTATTTTAGTCCCGCATCGTCTGAGCTGTTTTATGGCTCTGCTCTTCTCCTATATCTAGACCCCAATGGTTCTTTTTTACACATGAATACAAATGCTATAATATTAAATGTAATTAATTGTGTATTTATTTTAGTCTCATACTGCCTGTGGTGTTTTCTGGCTCTCCTCTTCTCCTATATATAGACCCCAAGAATCCTCCTTTTACACATGAATACAAATACTTTGTTACATCTAATACCTCTCATAGATGATGCCAACGCCCACGAACTCATTCAAGCCAGATTCACCAAACACCACCACCACTATCACCCCCTACGGGTCATCCGCATACTCGACTTCAATCATAAAATTTCATTCCTCAATCTCGTAGGGGTTGGAATCACCCACGCCCTCACTCAAACTCGATTCCCCCAAACACCTCAACATACAACTTTCTTCCTCCTCTATCATATATAGCGACCGATGTTATAGCGTTTCAAGGTTTAAAATTAATTTGAAAACCGTCGCTAATGAATGCATTTCATACTTTGGCTCCGTTTGTCTCGGCGACACCATCTTGGAGCGTTTTGGAGTGTTGTGAATGGAGAAAGAAGTTTTATCAAACATGTTTTTCAGTGCTGGTATCTTTTCTTCCACCGCCAATGAAGAAAAAACGCCAAAACAAACGGAGCCAAATTTATCCTTTGATTGGGATTGAATGAAATAGATTTTATATTAATCTTCTTATATAATACTTATCATGAACGCCACTATTCATTTTCTATTAGAATGAGATGCTAAGCCTTTGCAAATTTGGTACCCTAAAATGGAACAAAAACAGTTCTTTGTTAAGATTAATTATTCTCATCATTATCATCATCAATTATTTTATTAAGGAATCTTTCTTTTTTATTCCAAGTCAAATGTTGCCTGAGATTATTTTGTGTCCCAGCCTTGCTCGACCTCATCTCGCTCCATCATCGCCGGACGCTTAGACGAGAGGAGACGAGCTGCGTGAGTACTGTCGCGCAAAGCACAAGGACTCTCATGTGCACCGTCAGTCCGTCACTGTCACTCGAATGCTTATTATAGTTTTTTTCTTTTAGGTTTAATTTAATTTGTTCACCAGCTAGCATAATCTTTTGCCATTAATTTTATTTATTGATTTATTTAATATATTATCTGATGTTAGCATTAGCTGAATTTTATTTCAGTGTATGCTTTATTTATATTTTATATAGAAACGCTTAAGAAAATATTTTCTTAAATGATTTTAGAAAAATATGTGTGATACATTTAAAATTTATAATAGAGCCAAATGAAATTCTTACTTTATTAAAATTTGATAATAAGGCCAAACTTGATAATTAATTTAGATAAACTTGTTAAATGTTTATTCTAAAGATTAGAATTTATATTTTTAACCATTCTATCTATTAAAGTGTTTTTTTTTTAAAAATCAACTAATTATTTAAAATTTAAGGTTCCTTTGCCCTATGGTTGGTGGAGTAGGATATTCTCCATTTGGAGTGAAATGAATATTATCCATCAGCAAATGATATGAGGTTTTTTTAACGTGAAAATCACATAAATGATGAAAAATCACGTGATCGAATCTATGCTGGTCCAAAATCCATTATTTCGTTGAGTTTACAAGAATTAAAGTTTTCTTGAAAGGTGACATGCCACCTCTCCACTACAAAGTCTTGAATACAAGAATAGTAGAAAGTAAACGAAGTCCACGATGCTCTGACAAGAACGTCCAATGGAGCGAAGAATTGACTAAGTCCTCGGGACTTGAATGCGAGCGTTCTTCTGGAAAATGGCTAAGTCTTTGTAGCGTTGAGATCTAAACGGTCCGGAGAGGGAGCGAAGCGAATTCCGAGCGGAGAAATGATCTAAGTCTCACGTCCTTGCTGGAAAACCTCAGAACTCTCTTTAGCCTCTGGAATTGCTTGCATTCAAATGAGGGTCTGGAGACCCTTTTATAGTTTTATGGAGGGACATGATGGAAATTGCGTCCGGGCTGATTTTGTACCGGTGAATGATGTCGCTCCGTTTCGATCACCTGTATCACCAATTTTAACAAAATAACGGGCATTCCCCCGGGCGGCTTGGGCGGGTTGCCCGACGGTGGCGGCCAGCGAAGGCCGGTGGTGGCTGGAGACGATCGAAGGCGACATTGGTTATCGACGTGTGCGCTAGGGGCGCGTGCTAGTGCGTGGGTTTTGGTCGCGCGCGCGCTGGCCGCGTGCACATGCGCTGCACGTTCATGCACGCGGGTGCGGTTCATGCAGTGGTGACGCGCGTCGGCGCACGGGGCGTGCACGTGCCTTGGGGGTGTTTTTGGACCCCTTTGTGCGGGCACGGTTTGTGCACATAGTTTGCCTGTTCGAGTTAGTTTTCTTGCGTGTTTTTGGTCGGATACCTTTGTCTTGATTCGAGAACTTTTTAGGGAGAACCTCATCAAATGCTCCCAAATTTTTGTGGGCTGTGATCCGTGAAGCGACGAACTCAAAATTTTTTAAGCTTGGTCACTTTTTCTTGGGGTTGCGGGCTTCGAATTTATTCATCAAGCATGTGTCGCAAGTTGTTTTTTGTTTACGACGCAAGAAGTCCTAGTCGGCGTTCCTTGCGATGATTGCTCATGCATCGCCCTTGCTCGTTATGTAGTGCTTATGGTGCATCGCAGAGACGTCCTGCTTTGTGAGCTATGCCAGTGCATAAACACGTTGCTTTTCATGTTCCTCCCCTTTGTAACAATTCACGAGTATGATGTGGCATGTTAGCTTGGGCCGTCGTCACAGAGCGCTAGCGCTGGTGGCGAATTCTTGGATGTAACGTGTATGGATGTTTTGCCCCCTTGCCTTAGCGTTGCGGAAGGAATTGCAGGTCTGTTTGTTTTGGGAGGCGGCGATGAAACTTTGTTCGTTTGTGCCTCAGGAGGATTGGGGTCCATCCGGGTGGATGTGGATAAAAAACTCTTTGTTCGTTCATGCCTCAAGAGGATCGGGGTTTGTTCAAGTGGAGGTGTCGAATAACCTTTTTTTTTTCGCGCCTCAGGAGGATCGGGGTCCGTCCGAGTGGAGGTGACGAAGAACCTTTGTATGTTCGCGCCTTAGGAGGACCGAGGTTTGTTCCGTTGGAGGTGGAGAAGGACCTTTGTTCGTTCGTACCTCAAGAGGACTGGGGTCCGTCCCGGTGGAGGTGGTGAAGAACCTTTGTTCATTCGCATCTCAGGAGGATCATGGTCTACCCTAGTGGAGATGGCAAAGAACCTTTGTTCGTTTGCATCTCAGGAGGAGCGGGGTCCATCCCGGTAGAGGTGGCGAAGAACCTTTGTTCGTTTGCGCCTTAGGAGGACTGGAGTCCGTCTAGGTGGAGGTAGCAAAAAAAACTTTATTCATTCGTGCCTCAGGAGGACCGAGGTTTGTTTCGTTGGAGGTGGAGAAGGACCTTTATTCATTCGTGTCTCAAGAGAACTGGAGTCCGTCTAAATGGAGGTGGAGAAGAACCTTTGCTTGTTTACATCCAGGTGGAGATGGCGAGGAGTAGGGTCCACCCGGATGGAGTTGGCAAATAACCTTTGTTTGTTCGCGCCTTAGGAGGACCGGGGTCCGATCGAGTGGAGGCGGAACCTTTGTCCGTTCACGCCTCAGGAGGATCAAGGTCCGTCCGGGTAGAGGTGTAAAAGGACCTTTGTCCATCACGCATAAGGGGGTACATAAGGGCTTTCACCGAACTCGTTTGAGAGGGTGGTCCTGAGCTTCTTAGCGGCCGTTTCGGTAGACTAGACAAAAGTTTATTGCATTTATATTGAAAAAGATACATGAGTATGAAGGTCTGACTATGCAGCTTATCATCGATTATTGGTAAAAGAGGCGCAGGTTTTTCTTGTTCCAAGTCCGGGGGAATGTCTTCCTGTCCGAAGCCCTTAGCTTGTAGGTCCCGAGTTTTACCGCAGTTGTGATGACAAAAGGTCCTTCCCAAGTTAAAGAGAGCTTGTCCTTCTGAGCACCCTTCCCTGCTGCTTCGGGGTTCCGAAGGATAAGGTCTCCGATACTAATAGGCCTCAACTGTATTATCCGGGCGAAGAAGCGAGCCATGCGACCCTGATACGTGACGATCGTTTGAGCTGCTTTGTACCTGACTTCCTAAACTAAGTCCAGTTTTCCCCGCAGGCGGGCTTCATTCTCTGCTATGTTGAATGTTTGGACGCGGGGACTTAGGATGTCGATGTCCACTGATATGACCTCTTCTTATCCATAAAAAAGGTTGAAGGGTGTCTCCCGGCTGAGTTTCTTGACATTGTCCTATAGGCACATAAGACACTGGGAAGAGCATCAACCTACTGCCCCCCCGACCTCTCGAAGGCTAGTATTTAGGCCTTTCAAGATGGTGCGGTTGGGGAATTCGGTCTGTCCGTTGGCTTGGGGATGCGTCACAGTTGTGTGGCAGAGTTCTATTTTTAGGTCCTCACATATTTTGGTGAAGACCTTTCCTGTGAAATGCGTCTCATTGTCGGTGACGATGGTAGCCAGGATGCTGAACCCACAAACAATATTTCTTTAGACGAACCGCTTGGGTGTTCTCCTCGATGATTTTGGTTAGCGGCTCTGCTTCGACCCATTTAGAGAAGTAGTCGACAACCAATTTGATGAACATTCTTTGCCTGGAGGCTGGCAGAAATGGGCTGAGCAAATCGATCCCCCAATATGTGAAGGGTCGTGCACTTCAGAGAGCGGGGTGAGCCTAACCATGGGTTGATGCGGGACACTGGAGTGAAGCTTACAGCTTTTGCATTTTAGAGTGAATTTAAGAGCGTCTTTTTTTAGCGTAGGCCATTAAAGTCCTTGTCATAGGACATTCAACGCCAGAGCCTTTCTTCCCAAATGCTCCCCACATACTCCCACGTGTACTTCCCTCAGAGCATAGTCTGCCTCCGACGAACTTAAGCAATTTAGGTAATGCCTGGAGAAAGAAAGCTCGTAGAGCTCGTTGGCGATGATGGAGAACGAGGCAAGTGGAATTCATAGGCGTAGGACATCCACTGGATCCGTTGTTAATTGCCCACTTTCAAGATAGGCGACGATAGGATTCATCTAGTAGGCCTCCCCTCCCGCGATGGTGGCGATCTCCCAGGGGGGCCGTCACTACAACAAAGTCACTTTACGGCGACATTTTTTTATGCCTTTAGTGACGATTTCAAAGCGTCGCGATAGTTTTATTATGACGTTTATAAAAACGTCACCAAATCGTCACGATTGTGCATGTCGCCGTAGCTCATTGCGACGCTTTTAAAAAAAAACGTCGTGATTGAAAGTTACTCTACCGCGACATTTTTTCCAAAAACATCATGATTAGCAGTGATTCTACGGTGACACTTTTCTAAAAAAACGTCATAATTGAAAATTACTGTATCGTGACACTTTTCCAAAAAAAACATCATGATAAATAATTGTTCTACCATGACACTTTTCTAAAAATGTCATGGTTGACAGTCTATTGCATCGCACAACAATAAAATGATTTTATCGCGACACTTTTTTGAGCTTTCCACGACGTCATTTAAGCATTGCAAAAAGCTTTTGCGACATTTAAAAAAATGTTACAAAAGCAATCAAATCCAAATATAAAAAATACCCACTCTCGGATAATTTACTGAAAAAAATATTTATTCCATTAAATACAATCATGTCCAAATATAAAGGCAACACTACAATAAAGTATTTTAACTAAACTTACTTCAGGTAACTTCAAGATAATCACATTGTATCAATAACCATACAATACAACATAATATCGGAACAAACAATTTGTCATAAAAGTACAATTGAGGCACAAACATGTGGTGCAATAACCTCGTCACCAACATCTTCAATTACATCTACTTAATACTTCGGGGCATTTGACATTCATTTTCTTCAGCAATATCTTCGTTAATTGCGTTTTCATTTTTGTTTTAAATCTGCAGAGCATAGAAGTGGGGTTAGTAATAACTTGTTCATATCAAACCAAATTAATGCGACAAGATAATTTATATCAGAACATAAGACCTGTTTTTGTGAAGAACCAGAATGTTGAACCAAGCAATTACTGGACACCCTTCTTGAGGTTCAGGTCTTATCCACTGAACAACATGTGGTGTCGATGAAGAATGAAATGTTTAACATATAGAACCATATAATTATGCAGTAACATATTATGTGTGCATGTGTTTTTTTTTCTATTTTTAGTTGGGGGGTGCCAGAATACCTGAAACATTCGGTTAAATCTGTCATCTCTAATGTTGTCAAGGCCACATAAAGCTACATGTGTTGTGCCTGACATCCAAGACATTAGCAATTCCAGATCTATTAAGCTCATGAATGATATTTTAAAAAAATTTACCTTCCTTATAAGTATAGGATGTACTGTTATCTGACCGACTCTAGAGCCGCCAAGAAACATTTAACCAAAATAGTTTACAAGATTGCTTGAAGAAAGAATATCAATGGCAGAAAGGTTAACATGTCAGATAAAAAAAAGAACCTGAAGGGATGCAATTCAAGTAACATTAAATGCTGGTTTGAAATATATCCTACCTTGGGTAACATTAGGTCCCTAAACCTTATTAAATTGAAAATTCATGTGCAATTGTGACTTCCGTGGATCGAGTATGATCAATGTACCATCATTTCCTATATAATCAATTGAGCATTTGACTCATGAGTCAAATGTTGGCCGGACTTTGCAATAAACTTGAATGTTTCCTGTAATAAGAATCTCCTTTTGACAATATCCCTTGAGAAATTGCCTCTAATAAATGAACATACCTCTCATTTCTTAAAGCATATTGTTCAGGTTTTCTGTTTTCCTTAACTACTCTATGACAACCAACAGTAGCAGCAGAGAGCCCCTCAATTTGGCATCCTGCACATATGATTGGTGAAGTTCTAAGGAACAAAAAAAAACTCCAATATATATAGCTTACCTAAAAAAATAGCACAATGTTAAAAATCTGATTTCAATCAATTCCAGAATGAAAGCAAAACTGCATATATATAGCTTACCTAAAACACCATTTTCAAAATGTGGTATATGGACAAAAAACTTCATTCCTCTGAGAATCCTAAAGAGGGTATATACATGTGTTACTGTGTGTAACTTATCTCAAAACTAAGAGAAATACGCCAATACACTAGCAGCTGCTCACAGGAAACATCACCAAGCAAGAAGCACTACAACTGTGCAACAAATAAAAAATTCAGAACACTGAAAGTTGGAAAAAAAGGCACGATCACATACTGAGAATCAATAGGAACATGAAGAAATCGGGCACTTCCCACTTATAAACCAGTCGGCTAGTCGTAGTTGGACAGCAGGAAGTCGGAACGACGGAAGTTAGGGTTCGCGACGGCGACGGGGTGGCGAAAGCAGAAGCGGGAAAGTCACTCTCGAATCTCGATCGAAGATGGCAGGCTTCGCAAAAACAAAGAGGGCCAAAGGGGATATGTGGATAGAGTGCTCGAAGCATCCGCGTGACCGTCTAGTTTGGAACGGCCTACTCGTTGCCCCTAGCTTGGGTATAAATAGGGAAACCCTAAATACCCGACTACGGTTGTTGGACTCCTATCGGATCCTAACCGCAACCCGTTAAGCACCTGTCCCCCCAACCCTATTCCAATATACCTCAACAATCTCCTCCTATATTGTAAATAGGTGTTAGCACAGTACATGTTACTTAAACAAAAATTAATAACGACCAAAAATGAGTTTTCCAGAGAAATATAAATATGAGTTTAGATAACAAAATGCTAAACTCAAGCACAGTCCCAAACATAACAATAGAATATCTGAAAGAAAACTCAAAACTGAAAATTATCTATGCAAACAATAGATCATCTTCATCTGGGTCGAAATCAACTTTCTCCCTCCAGTCTCCAAATGATCTGCAAACAAACACAATAAGAATGTCATGAGACAGATCTCTATGAATTCTAACATTTGCCAATCAAAAGTAAAGTGATTAGTTCTAGCAGTAAAAGAACGTAATACTCTAACAAGGAAGAAAGAATCACATATCAGCATCTCTATCTAATTTACACAAAATTAAAAAAATTGATTTCATAGAATCAAACCATGTTCCATCGATTATTAAGATTATTATTATCATTTCACAATTGTGTTATATCATCAAGAATGGAATGACACAACAAGCTGTGACCATCATATCATCAAGTTGGAATGATATAATTAATAATCATAATATCAGGACTCATATCAGCAACTTCAGTATTCCTTTTTGGAATGATACCTGATTCAGCCTTCGAATGAAGTAATTGCGTAAGTCATCAAGTTTGGAATGACTGTCAACTAACCATCTCTGGCTTTCATCAGATAGCATCTGAAATACTTCAGTGTACCCAACTCTAGATGCTTGAATGTAAGCAGACTACGGTTCTAAAATTTAAAACATAAGCAAGGTATTAAGTCCTCCTAAATGACTTTAATCCCATCTCCCCTGATGTTTTAGTTGTTAGAACCTTACATAAGCCTTTGGTGAGGACATCTGCTACATTATCTTTTGATCTCACGTCCAAAAGGGAGATTATCCCTGACTGGTGAGATAGGTCAACCAGCCTATTTCATCTTAGTTGTCTTCGCTTTCCATTGAACAATGTATTTGTAGCAATGGTTTTTGTGGCTTGATTGTCACAATATAACGAAATAGAGTGCATTTTCAGACTCGTCATTGGAATGTCCATTATCAGGTCTCTTATCCACTCTGCCTCTTCTCCAGCTGAGGCGAGAACATAGAGTTCTGATTCCATAGAGGATAGTGCTATACACGTCTGCCTCTTAGACTTCCAAGCTACTGCTGCTCCTCCTAGGGTAAACACATAACCACTAGTGGATCTACTGTCAGCAATTTCTGAGCACCAGGAGGCGTCAGAATAACCCTCAAGCACTGGAGGATATCCACTGTAACATAAAGCATACTTTTCAGTGTACTTTAAGTATCTCATTAGCCTTTCCAAGGCATCCCAGTGTCCTTCCCAGGGTTACTCGTAATCTACTTACTTAACATGCCGACCGTAAAGGCTATGTCAGGTCTAGTGCAGGTTGTAGCATACATGAGACTTCCTATGAGTTTGGAGTAATCCAACTGTCTAATAGGTAAACCTTCATTAGGTTTCAGTCTATTGTTGTAGTCGTATGGAGTCTCGGCCTTTTTGCTACTAACGTAACCCCACTTCTCAAGTAGATTCCTAACGTAGTGACTCTGACTTAGGGTAATACCCTTTTCAGTAAAGTTCACTTCCATGCCTAGGATGGTCTTTACCACTCCCAAGTCTGTCATGCTAAATATAGCCGTCAAGGCAACTTTCACGTCTTCCACCTCAGACTGATCAGTGCCCAGAATTAGCATGTCATCAACGTACAAGCATATAATTGCGACTTTATTTGAACTCGTTCTTATGTACAGATATTTATCTGATAGACTAGACTTGAAGCCCAAGTCTTTAACACAAGTGTCAAATTTCTCGTGCCACAATTTCGGTGCTTGCTTCAATCCGTAGAGTGACTTAATCAACTTATAGACCTTATTTTCTAGACCTTCTACGACAAACCTTCAGGTTGGTGCATATAGATCTCCTCAGTCAGATCTCCATTAAGAAATGCAGTCTTGACATCCATCTGATGAACAACAAAATGTTCAATAGATGCTAACGCGAGAAGTATCCTAATCGTCGCAATGTGACAAACAGGTGAGTATATATCAAAGTAGTCTATACCACTCACTTGAGTGAAGCCTTTTGCAACTAGACGTGCTTTGTATTTAGCGATACTCCCATCAGGATTAAGCTTCTTCTTCAGAACCCACTTACTTCTAATGGTTCTAGCCCCCTTTGGGCAAATCAACCAAAGTCCAAGTGTGGTTTTGCAGGAGAGAGTTCATCTCATCATCTATGGCTTCTTTCCATAACAGAGATCCCGAGATCGCATCGCCTCCTTATAGGTCGATGGATCAACTTCAACTTGGTAAGTCACAAAGTCGTACCGAAGCTTTTAGGAACTCATTCTCTATTAGATAACCTTTTAGATGCTAACGCACTAGTGTCTATGGGCTCAGTGTCAGAGGTTCTCATTTCTGGCTTAACAAAAGTCTCAGTATTGGTGACTGTCAGACCTGGAATCGTCAGGTTTTTATCCTTAAGGAACTTATCCTCAAAGAAAACTGCATCTCTAGATTCTATTACAGTGTTAGTTGAGAGATCTAGAAATCTGTCTGCAGCACTATCCTCTGCACATCCTAGATAGACGCAAGTGTTCGTCCTAGGTCCAATCTTAGCTCTTCTAGAGTCTGGTATCCTAACGTAAGCGATACACCCCAGGTCTTTAGATTGTCAAATCTAGGAGGTCTCTTAAACCAAAGCTCATAGGGTTTTTAGTCAACTTCGCATGAGGAACTTTATTAAGAATGTGATTTGACGTGAGGACGGCTTCACCCCAATAAGCTACAGGCATGCAGCAGTCAACAACATGGAATTCAACATTTCTGTTAAAGTCCTATTTTTCCGCTCAGCGATACCGTTGGATTGTGGTGAATACGGGGCAGTCGTTTCAGGAATTATGCCATTGCTGGCAAGAAAATCTCTGAACTCCCCCGAGACGTATTCGCCTCCTCTATTACTCCTTAGCCTTTTAATTTTCATGTCTAGTTGATTTTCAACTATATTTTTGAAAATACGAAATTTTTCAAAAGCTTCATCTTTGGATTTAAGTAGGTAAATATGACTAAATCTAGAGTAATCGTCGATAAAAGTTATCAGATACTTCCGACCTCCTCGAGTGACAAAACTTTTGTAGTCATAAATATCGGAATGTATTAACTCTAATAATTGTGTGCTCCTAGAAACCTGACCAAAAGGTGTTCTAGTGATCTTTGTCTGAGCACAAATTTCACATTTGTCAAACTTAATGGTTGTGTCTAAGGGAATGTTGTGAGTTCTAGCTAGTAGAAGTATTTCCTATAGTTCACGTGTCCTAGTCTTGCATGTAAAGTCTTAGGATCTATCAATTTGAACTAACCTAATTGACTACCTCATTTGCTAGACTCAGCCGATACATCCCGTTGACAACATACGCACAACCAAAATAATTGCGAGTGAACCATAAGGGTTACTCGACCACCACTAATGTTAAACGACATACCCGCATCGCATAACAAACTAATAGAAATTAAATTAGCAGCTAACGAGGGTATAAATTTAACATTCTTCAAAATTAAACGCGTACCTGAAGATAGAGTCAGAGTAGCATTTCCAACCCTCAGAACATCAGCAACAACACCATTTGCAACAGTAACAGTCTCTTGAACAACTTTAGCATCCTCCAGAAGCGCAGAATTATTGTTGACGTGGCAGATAGCACCTGAATCGAGCCACCACTCTGAACTGGCCTTCCCCTTTCCGACCATGGCAACAAAGTCGGTAGGCGCAGTCTGATAAACCATATTGGCTTTGTTATCAGTCCTGGGTGTGCTAGATTCGCCCCGTTTGGGCTGCTTGCAGTCGGAAGCGCAGTGACCCCACTTGTTGCAGTTGTAGCACTTGCCTTTGAACTTTTTAATTTTCTTACTGTGGCAGCAACTGCGGGTGCACTAGTAGGTGGTTTGGTCTTGCCAGGCTTAGGCTTGCGCTTAGGATAAGAAATCATGTTAGCAGCAGAGGTCTGCTTGCTAATCGTCTCTAAGGCATGCCTAGTCCGGTTCTCATCCTCAATGCATATGAAGCGCTTGAGGTCTTTCAAGCTCACCTGCGTCTTCTTCCGATACATCTCAGTTTTGAATGAGTACCATGCCGAGGGTAATTTGAATATTATCGCTCCTGCAACGAACCCATCTGGCAGGGGAATGTTCTCACTGTTCAGCTTGTCCACCAGAGTCCCAAAGTCAGCAACTTGAGAGAGTAGCTCTCTGTCTTCAGTGAAATTGAAGCCCATGAACTTGTCCATCAGGTGCGTCTTAGACATATTCTCTTCCTCTCTAAATTGCTCCTCAAGTGCGTCCCAGATCTCCTTGGCAGTTTTCATCTTGCTGTAGGTCTCGGCCAGCCTATTAGAGAGACAATTTAAGATGTAATCTCGGCAGAAGTCTTCATCGTTGATCCACTGATCCTCATCTTCTCTTCCTTTATAGGATTCGAAATCGGTCTGCACCGTGTAGAAGATGTTCAGGTACTTCATACCGAACTGCGTGTTCCTTTTCCAGGCACTGTACTCAGCGTTGGAGAATTTCTCCAGCTTGATCATCGGCACAAGACGACAGATTGCTTGCTTTCGACATTGTGGGTTCCTTACACGAAACTAGAGCTCCACTAGCAATCTAGAATAAGAGCAGTAAATAAGAAAGAAATCACCTGAGCGAGCCGACGACGGTCTTCGGATCCAATCCAGAAGAGTTTTCTTCTCCACGATTTCTCACAAGAGCACGGACAAACGATCAACCACAGAGATTAATCTTGGATCTTCCTTATCCCGAGCAGCACACTTTTTGAATCAGCACTTGCCCAAAGGATGAAGATCTGGTGAAAAATTTCTTCTAGGAAATGCTTGTTGAGATCAGGAATTCTTCTCCAGGCTAGATCTCACGATCTTTCTGATCTACCATAGAAGAACCAGTGATTTGATTTCTCACAGAGAAATCGCAGACGGGAGCAGCAGGGTCTTTTCTCCTAGGCAGAAGAACAGATTGCTATGCTCCAAATACACGAGTGATGCACTGCTTTCCTATTTCCTTTTATCTGCTGCTTTGATCTGGAGATGGAGCGGCAAAAAATCAATCAGCACCGAGGATAAACTGTAGCAGGATTCACTCCTTCGCGATCGGCGACGAGAAACGCGAACGCCGTCCTTCTCCTCTCCCCGATCGGCACGGGAACAGCGGCGGCGACGATTGAAAAATCGCAGAAAACTAGAGCAGCGGCTAGAGATCACCGGCGGCCCTCCTCCTTCTTTGCGAGCGACGAAGGCGCAGATCGAGCGTCGGACGGCGACGAAGAATAACGCGAATGGGGATTTCTCCTGTACTTCCCCTTCACGATCGGCGCACGGGATGGGGTGGAACCGTCGGGAAGGCGGCTGGGTCTTCTTCCCCTTGGCGATCGATCGGCAAGGGCGACTACTTCTCCGATCTATTTCCCGGTCGAGGAAGAAGCAAGAGCGGCGGAGACGAGCTTCCTCTTCGAACCGATCCCGATCGACGACAGCGATCAAGCGACGGGGAAAAATCGCGAACGGGAGAGACGGCTGCGGAGCGGAGGCTAGGGCAAAACGAAAAAAAAAACTTCGAGAATGATAGAGTGCTCGAAACATCCGCGTGACCGTCTAGTTTGGAACGCCTACTCGTTGCCCCTAGCTTGGGTATAAATAGGGAAACCCTAAATACCCGACTACGGGTTGTTGGACTCCTATCGGATCCTAACCGCAACCCGTTAAGCACCTGTCAACCCTATTCCAATATACCTCAACAATATGGGCTTAGATTCCGCAAAAGGACCTAACATCGCCTAAATTTCGCGAAAGGGCACCCGTATGTCATCGCCCATATCAAAATGACCTAGCGGCAGCTTGCAGAGGCTCTGTATGTCATCGTCCGTTTAGGAGTGGAGGAGAATGGAGAAATCAAAATATCTTGGCCCGCCGGAACGGAGGATTGGATCGTCGGAGTGGAGGAGTGCGGAGAGAAGCAAGTGGTCGAGGGGCTGGGAGGTGATATCGTCATATCGGGTTGGGGAGGAAATGGTTAGCTAGGGCTTATTTAGGTAGATAAAAGAATTTAAAATTTTTAATTATCTTTATTAAAAGCATAATGAAAATTTTTGGAGGGAAATCAAATTTTCCCTCATAAATAATTTGATATTAAAATATTATTAAAAAAATTGAAAATAAATATTTTGTTTCTATAGCAACAATATTTTGTAATAAAATAATTCACTGTTATTTTTGCAATAATAAAAATCATTGTTATTTTTGTAGATAAACACAAATTATTTAACTTTTTTGATTTTCCTTGCTAAATGACGTGTTTATCTTGTAGTGGTTACACAAGAGAAAGCAAAACAGTGAGCACTTTCTAAATGCATAGTTAATATACAAAAAATTTGGTTGGCGCTACCCCCGAACCCCGCACACGGGGCATTAACCCTTTGATCCTCGTTAGTTGATCAGGCACCAGAACCACCAAAAATTTCGTGTATATGGACATTTGATATGAGGTTGGACATGTGCGGCGAATTAGAACCCCCAAATCTGTGTTTGGGCATTTAATACGAGATTTTGGGGTCTCGGAACCCCCAAAAACTCTTCGTACGTAGGGGCATTTGATATGAGGGGATATCTCATCTTAGACTATTTGTCTAATCTGCTCGTCTTTGATAGTCATCTTCATTACTATCGTGACTCAAGTACTACTCCTACCGCAGAACATTGATCACCTAACGCCTCATCGATCGATGTCAACATATTCTTCGTATAGAAAGAAATATCTTGGTATGATCGCATGATATTTTATAGGTAGTAACAATTTGACAAGACTAGTGAGCTACAAGCCGAAAAATGCATGGCTAGCTACCTGATGTACATATAGTACGTGCACTGATCACATCAACCCTAACAATTACGTACACTGATAGACATTATATCCATAGTGAGCACATTCATATTATGTGTGTGTGTGTGTCAAGCTTACGATCGAGATGGTCACTATCATTAATATAACTTCAGTGCCATCAAAAACATCACTATCAAAACTTTGACAAAAGATACTATGTTTTGATGACGTTTTAAAAATAATCGTCACAAAAACTAAACATGTATGTTGACGTTTTTTTGAAAAGCGTGGTTAATGCTAATTCTTTATATTGGCGACGCTTTTTTAAAAAAATGTCGCTAAATAGAAAACTAATGGCGACGTTTTCAAAAACGTCACAATAAAAACGTCATCGTTGAGTCTATATCTTGTAGTGCGTGATATTGGGAATGAGTAGGTACTTAATTTGGCGACACCGAGACTGGTACCAGATAGTGGAGCTGGCGAGGTTTGACAAAGTGTCATCTCTGCTGTTCTGTTCTCGAGGAATGTGGAGGATATGTTGAGACTTGATTTTCCTGAGGAGAGATTTCGCTAGCTGGAGATACTACGCGAGTTGATAGAATAAATCGTGTTCTCCAATCTATACTCGATTATGATAAATGCACATATCGAACTATAACATAAGATATAAAAATATCAAGGTCATATTAAAACTCGGGTCTGCGATTACTGCTACTTCGAGAAAACAATTATTATTTTAACGACGAAAAATTGAAGATAATTTATAATTAAATTAAAATGCGAAATAAGAAACTTATTTTTGAACAAAACGCACTTTGAATGAAATATAAAAGAAATTTTATAAACGTCTAATCCGATTCTTGACCGCGGGGATTCCAAACATATGAACGCACCTCTCTCGAGAAATACGCTCAACTGAGATTAAGAATATTGATCGAACTCTTATTCTAATCGTTAACTTAATACTCGCTTTATCGAAGTGAATCCTGTTATAGGATTGGACTCATATCCAGAAGATTTTTGTCATCCTCTCTCGAGAGTTGCGATCAACTCTTTTTTTTCTGAGCAAGCAATTCGTATGCACGATCCTCTCGGCTACTATAGATAAATAAAAGAGGACATGACATGCCCAAATGAGAAAAGAGAAAAAAGGACATGACATGCCCAAATGGGCAATGAGAGAGAGAGGGATCATAAATGGAATATAACCTCTATTTATAGATAAATGACAGAATGAATGTGAAGAATATGAATGGTTGGAAGGGGAAGATGTAAGAAAGAGAGATGAATGAGTGACTTCATATAATAAATGGGAATGAGAGGGAAATGCATAAATGATTTAATTAGAAATAAGGAGGGGTTGACCTGTGAGGCCCATTTTGGACCCCACATAATTCTGTATCTAAGCTACTTTCAAGACAGTTATCCCAGGACGAAGTAAGACTAGTGAGTATAAAATAAAACACATAATAAGACGTACCTCATAAATTGTAGAATTCTTTGAATCTTTTCGGTCTTTCCACAATCAACTTCACTTATCCTTACACACCCAAAATCATGTCATGTACCTGAACAAAATGACGATGGGTTTAGTCATAAAATATGACTAAATGAGGTGCATACTTTTTATTTGTTGTACACATAAACACATGTAACAGTTATAACAATGTCATAAACATAGATCTTTACTAACCATATTACATATCTGTCTTGAAACTGTGTATCAATATTATCTCTGTCATGTTAGTATTCATAAAACATATAATCAGTTATAGGACAATTTAATCAGTAGCTCTATACTCGTATCAGTGTAATCATGAAAATAATTGAAATAATGTATCTGTAATAATGAAAGCTACGTAACCGTAAATCTATCTCAGTTCGCATGTTCAGTAATGACGTATCGATGTAACCGTATAAATATACATTCTTATGTTATCTTTACTTTAGGTCATGATATGGGTCACTGTCACCGTATCAATATTTATATTCGTATTTCAGTATTTCATTCTTTGGGCCCAACCCTTCCGGGTCATCAGTATACCAAAACCAATACGTACAACATGCGTTTATGCCCTCAGGCTCGACTGGTTTGGCAAATCATCAGTATTTTGTATGCACATTCATGTTCAGTTATACCCTTATCATTACCATTCATCGAAGCAATCTTATTTATGTTTGCCATACAATTCATTTCTATACTTAGAGTTCATTTGTCTCTTAATCCCCTTAGAATCTAATCGTCTGTTTGCCTTTGTACAAGGCCATACATATGCGAGGAATCATTATCAGTGATATAAATTATGTCATGCTAATAATAACAGGTAATCATGAGCTTAACATGCTAATCATAAGAGTGCACATACTTAAAAAGGGGGCAATAAAACATATATTTAAACAGGTAGCTCTCACCATCACCGATGTTTTTTTTCACCGCAACTCATGTCATTGTCGTGTATTTTTGGAGGTGTCATCCTTCACGATATCTGTGATTAGCAATCGTTTCATTAGGCAATTTTTCTATCGGGTTACACCTCTTTATAAATAGATCATTGACCATTATGTTAGCATCATTTGGGAGCTACATAACCAAGCATTTGCTTTGCATAATCATAGTTCAAAAATATAACCAAACTCCATGTTAGTTTATCATGCTTAACAACCAATAACCCAAAAACAGTAAACAGAACTATGATTGACTATCCCAATTTAGTATCACTAGCCGACCAACATAAGTAATACCATATAGCTTCTAATTGAGACCATCCCGCCAATAACACCCCACAACAACCATTACTAACAAGTACGCAACTAAAGCAAAGTAGAAAGATTACTCAGGAATGATCCAACCCCTTTATAACTTGTTTTTACACAGCAATGTTAAAGTTCAACAATTGGGCAACTAAAGCCCCCAAAAAATACTCCCACATATATCAATGATCAATTGCCAATCATGCACGGTTAAACCCAAATCTCATTCCCAATCATGCACAATTTTGTTCTAACCAAAAAGACATAGCAACACCCACAACAATAACAATAACTACCAACTTAACCGGCCACCAACAACCACAAGGCAGCAACAATTACTCAATTACTGGCCATGCACAACAAGAACCCCAAAGTTATGAGATTTGGTTCAAAGCACTTAACAATACCCATATTTAGAAAAAGAGTAGAAGCAATCGATCAATGTTTAAAGAAAGAAGAAGGAGAGCTCATACCTAGGCTGATCAACCTATCAAAATCAGTGGAGTTCTTATCGACGGTTATAGTCCACCTTCAAAATTTCCTTCGGAAACAAAATACTATGCCATAGATCGAATCCATCAATGATAAAGAAGAACTCACAGTGGAACGATTGAGGTCGAGATCTGCTGATCGAGGGTACAAATCTTTACAAAAACAACAGTAGCACCACAAAGAGCCAACCATCAGCCCTTGCCAAGCTTTCCCAACCCAGTCGACTAGAGGAAGAAAGGCTGCCTAGCAGCAAGGCGAGAGACCGAGTAAACCCTAGCTCAAGGAACTTTGTGCTAGCCCCTGATGAAAGGAACTCCCATTCGAAATGCAGAAGAAGAAGGCACAGTTAACCCTAGACGAGGATGAGATTGAGAGAAGAATCGAGAAACCCTAACGCCAAGATTGTTCGTCTCCCCTCCAGGCGGTGTCAAGATAAGATGAAGCAGGCTCGGGCTTATCAATACCACCGCCTCACTATTTGAAGCTTAATCTCTTAATACCCCAACTCATAAATTGACTAATCCATTAGTTATTGAAGCCGGCCCACTTACCCAATACAACAATTTCCCAATTTAAACACATAGAATAATGATAACACACAAATCCAATGATACAGTATAAAAATAAAATCTCAACATTCCCTCAAAATGACTCGAGTGTCGTGAATTTTCTCAATCTTTCAAAGCGACGCCGAGTCAACACTGATTCTTTCATTATCATCATAGGGGATATTTATTGTTGAAGTTTTATTATTAGTTTGGGTCACTTCATATTTTGGGCCGTTACAAAGTCTCCTTCTCTTATACAATTTTTCGTCCTCGAAAATAGGACACAATACCAATGCAAACATGAGTTTGTTCACTTTATATAATTTGGAATCATTAACCTGTAAACCGTTACAAGCATTAATAATACTATAGTTGTGCTTCATGAAACATTTAGCACATGTCCATTTCGTGTATTTAAATTCATTTGTTATTATCTTATCACACGTTTTGAGTCAGTGTATCATCATGTGTCTGACCATGACAATTTATTGTCATTTATCTGATTTATCATTGTTGTACCAACCATTAACACGTGCTTATCGTGGTTCACTTTTTATCATTTACTATTCCGATGTAGATCATGACTTACTACAAAGGCGTCGTACTAATGATAACTATTAATTTAGTGACATCTTTCTTTATAATGACTCAACGTAATTCGACAGTTAGATTCATATACTCTTTCAAGGAGTAACTTAATTCTAGACCAGTGTCAACTACGTTATCCTCGGTTATATTCATAGTGATTTTCTATTCAGCTCAAACAACAGTAAGCGAACTTCTTTACCGGCTCGACACACCAATATGAACTATACTTGAACTATAATGACTTCGTTTTCATTAACGCAATGTTGTATGTTCAAATTTTTGAGTCAATGATTCTAATCACTTCTCATTTGTTCTTTTTTTGTTTCTGTAATTCTGCCCATCCCTCTCTATTCACTCATGATTATTTCCTTTAATCAGTTTCGTTAACTCATTTGGCCTTCTTTTTCTTTCCTATGTTCAACCACCTCAACAAATCGTATTAAATAAGCGAACTTACAAGGCCGTGAATTTACAGGGCAGTGAAAGTACAATTTGTATTACATAACCATTTCCGTTTTACTGTTCCTTTTACTTACTATTCAGCAATAACATACTATAATTATTCCATAAAACATTTTGTGCTTAAATTTCATAAGTAACATTTTTCTTTATTCCCTATTTCAATGTAAATGATATCGAATTTTTAACATTGCCTCGTTTTGGTATATTTATTGGTGATTTTCCTCGTTCAAACCCATGTATATCATATAAGATGAAGGTAGATTTACAATGCATATTCATTTTCACAACATTTTTTGTTATATTTCATTTCATAATTGTCATCGCCGATGCCAATACGTGTCAAAGTGTTGACAATGAGTACTGTAGCTATTTACCTCTTTTAGTGTATTAGAGGTTTGAGCCCATTATTTATACACTTTTTGTTAAGGAGTCAACTATGTTGCATATATCAGTCTTCCCGTTATATAAACATACAACTATAGTCTTTCTTCCGTTTCTACTCACACTCATTTTTCATTCTCATTATATTTTCTCTCCATGGTATATTTAAGAAAAATGACAACTATACTTTTCTTTAATTTTAGTAGGTGGTTTCATACAGTAGAAGCAACATCACTTTTCTCCGTTCATTTCGCTTTTTTGTTTGTTTAAACATTCATTTGCCTTGTTACGTATTATCGTATTCAGACGACAAATATTTCTTTCCTTTCATGAACTCCTTCTCAAACCTTTCTACTTCCGTTGATTTGGATCGGTTCATTCTATCTTTTATTCGTCCAAATTTATCTTAGTTTTCTATTTACTCAAATGTATAATTCAATTTTGACTATATGTTCGTTTTATATTTTATGTCGTGTATTGTCTCCCATGCTCATGACAAATGTTTTTCAGTATTTCCGTTCATGGTAAACAATTGTCTCGTTTTAAGATATTAGAGCCCGTAAGTTGCACACCCTCCTTACATGTTCAACCACTTTGTCAATATCAATCTGTTCTTCAAATGAATCAAATTAATTCGATAACTATTTTCATCGGATCCTCCCTCTCAGTCATTTCTTGTTTTCCATCATTTCGAATCATTAACTTGTTTCACATATCTCTTAGCAACAACATGGTATCGAAGGCACTTTGTCAACAAATGCATATTAATTTACCGTTATTTCAAAACTATAAGATAAAAATGAAAGTGGAGTGGTCATGTATATTCATTTGCTTAACTATATATACATTATGTCCTAATTATTTACATAACGTGACCCATTTCTGTTCATTTTATTTAACTGTATGATTTCAATGCGTTGTCTCACTTTTTGAAACTCGTGACACAAATCATATCATATGTTATGCATGGATTTGTTGATTCATATTCTCGTAATATGGCAATGCCTTACTTTGTGCAAGTGAATTTCCTTATTCATAACATCAAATTTCATGATGCCCATATGATGTTATCAACTTTTATTTCTCAGTCAGAATTTCTTTTACCGTTGATTTGTTACCTCAATTGCAGTTTGACTTCGAACCCCTAACTTCTCTTTACAAACATCGAAGCAATAATTTACCATATATGATGCAGGTGGGTTATCCTACGTAAATTTATTTCGTGAAATGTTTCATACCCATCATAATGATTTCCATTTCGTCTTTCATGATCATGATTCTAATGCAATAATTTTCGAAGTTTTGATTGCAAACGTCGTTATTTAACTTTCATACGAATGCGTAACAGTGTCTCCAGTGAAAACAAACACTTGTCTCTTTTAAGATATTCAAGATTAAAACCCATTATTTGTACTCTTCATTAAATGTTCGACAATTTTACCTATATCCGTTTGTCCACATATGGTTTTCTTAGGTTGTCTCGGGAAATAGAAGCAATACCAATATCAATTGTATTCTGTTACGCACATCTCGCCTTAATTCGATCTGGACCAATTTCGTCACTTAGACTTCTATGTGTACTATTAACGTCAAATCGTGTGTAAATATTTTGTACTCACCACCGAACTTCTTGAAAACTTGGCTCCGATACCATTTGTGAGGCCCCATTTTGGACCTCACATAATTCTGTATCTAAGCTACTTTCAAGACAGTTATCTCATGACGAAGAAACACATAATAAGACGTACCTAATAAATTATAGAATTCTTTGAATCTTTTCGGTCTTTCCACAATCAACTTCACTTATCCTTACGCACCCAAAATCATGTCATGTACCTGAACAAAATGACGACGGGTTTAGTCATAAAATATGACTAAATGAGGTGCATACTTTTTTATTTGTTGTACACATAAACACATGTAACAGTTATAATAATGTCATAAACATAGATTTTTAATAACCATATTACATATCTGTCTTGAAACTGTGTATCAATATTATCTCTGTCATGTTAGTATTCATAAAACATATAATCAGTTATAGGATAATTTAATCAGTAGCTCTATACTCGTATCAGTGTAATCATGAAAACAATTGAAATAATGTATCTGTAATAATGAAAGCTATGTAACTGTAAATCTATCTTAGTTCGCATGTTCAGTAACGACGTATCGATGTAACCGTATAACTATACATTCTTATGTTATCTTTACTTTAGGTCATGATATAGATAACTGTCACCGTATCAATATTCATATCCGTATTTCAGTATTTCATTCTTTGGGCCCGACCCTTCCGGGTCATCAGTATACCAAAACCAGTACGTACAACACGCGTTTATGCTCTCGGGCTTGACTGATTTGGAAAATCATCAGTATTTGTATGTGCATTCATGTTCAGTTATACCCTTATCATTACCATGCATCGAAGCAATCTTATTTATGTTTGCCATACAATTCATTTCTATACTTGGAGTTCATTTGTCTCTTAATCCCCTCAGAATCTAATCGTCTGTTTGCCTTTGTACAAGGCCATACATATGCGAGGAATCATTATCAGTGATATAAATTATGCCATGCTAATAATAACAGGTAATCATGAGTTTAACATGCTAATCATAAGAGTTCACATACTGAAAAAGAGGGCAATAAAGCATAAATTTAAACAGGTAGCTCTCATCATCAGTCGTTGTTTTTATTCACCGCAACTCATGTCATTGTCGCGTATTTTTGGAGGTTCCATCCTTTACGATATCTGTGATTAGCAATCGTTTCATTAGGAAATTTTTCTATCGGGGTTACACCTCTTTATAAATAGATCATTGACCATTATGTTAACATCATTTGGGAGCTACATAACCAAGCATTTGCTTTGCATAATCATAGTTCAAAAATATAACCAAACTTCATGTTAGTTTATCATGCTTAACAACCAACAACCCAAAAACAGTAAACAGAACTATGATTGACTATCCCAATTTAGTATCACTAGCCGACCAACATAAGTAAATCCATATAGCTTCTAATTGAGATCATCCTGCCAATAACACCCCACAACAGCCATTACTAACCAGTACGCAACTAAAGCAAAGTAGAAAGACTACTCAGGAATTATCCAACCCCTTTATAACTTGTTTTTACACAGCAACGTCAAAGTTCAACAATTGGGCAACTAAAGCCCAAAAAATACTCCCACATATATCAATGATCAATTGTCAATCATGCACGGTTAAACCCAAATCTCATTTCCAATGATGCACAATTTTGTTCTAACCAAAAAGACATAGCAACACCCACAACAATAACAACAACTACCAACTTAACCAGCCACCAACAACACAAGACAACAACAGTTACTCAACTACCGGCCATGCACAGCAAGAACCCCAAAGTTATGAGATTTGGTTCAAAGCACTTAACAGTACCCATATTTAGAAAAAGAGTAGAATCAATCGATCAATGTTTAAAGAAAGAAGGAGAGCTCATACCTAGACTGATCAGCCTATCAAAATCAGTGGAGTTCTTATAGACGATTATAGTCCGCCTTCAAAAACAAAATACTATGCCATAAATCGAATCCATCAATGATAAAGAAGAACTCACAGTGGAAGGATTGAGGTCGAGATCTGCTGATCGAGGGTACAAATCTCTACAAAAACAACAACAGCACCACAAAGAGCCAACCATCAGCCCTTGTCGAGCTTAATTTCCCAACCCAGTCGACCAGAGGAAGAAAGGCTGCCTAGTAGCAAGGCGAGAGATCGAGTAAACCCTAGCTCAAGGAACTTTGTGCTAGCCCTTGATGAAAGGAACTCCCGTTCGAAATGCAGAATAAGAAGGCACAGTTAACCCTAGAAGAGTATGAGAGATCGAGAGAGGAATCGAGAAACCCTAACGCCAAGATTGTCCATCTCCCCCCTAGGCGGTGTCAAGATAAGATGAAGCAGGCTCGGGCTTATCAATACCACCGCCTCACTGTTTGAAGCTTAATCTCTTAATACCCCAACTCATAAATTGACTAATTCATTAGTTATTGAAGCCGGCCCACTTATCCAATACAACAATTTCTCAAGTTAAACATATATAGAATAATGATAACACACAAATCCAATGATGCAGTATAAAAATAAAATCTCAACATTCCCTCAAAATGACTCGAGTGCCGTGAATTTTCTCAATCTTTCAAAGTGACGCCGCGTCAACACTGATTCTTTCATTGTCATCATAGGGGATATTTATTGTTGAAGTTTTATTATTAGTTTGAGTCACTTCATATTTTGGGCCGTTACATGACCACCTTGAATTAATTTGAAAAAATAAAGAGTGGAAGGTGGAGGGTGGTGTCATGCAATAATATTAAAATAAATGGAGGAGTTGAAGGGGTGAGAGAGAAGTGGTGGAATGGTGAATTTATGTGGAGGAAGTGAGTCTTTCATGAGGTGGCAGAATATGAAGAGGTGTGTGTATATATATAATTAAAGATGTGACATGTCATGAAATATCAAAATAAGATATATGCATGCAAAAGGTAGCGGCAACATGCAAATGTGGCGGCAAGACTAAAATAATTGTGAAGGAGGCGGCGATAACGCGACAACTATATTATTCTTGGACAAGTGCATCATGAACGGGCATATGGCGGCAATGGCGAGGTGAAGTAGACGATTTGAACTTGTGCGGTATGAGCTCGTAGAGTTGGCGGCGCAAAAGAAATCCAATTGGCGCGAATGCGGTGGCATGCATGTAACGTCTTCAGTAAAATCTCCATTCACTATGGTCGGGTGCGCGACATCAATATTAATCTTTCAAAATAAAATAAAACTTAAATTAATATAATAATATAAAAGGATTGATTTATAAATGAAAATAAATAAAATATAACTAATTTATATTAAATATTAAAATAAATTATAGACTAATAATATGTACAAATTCTACTCATCAAATATTCTCATACTTGAGCTTTTGTTATTGTAGAGGAACAGAATGAAAAATATTTATTAGACATTAATAAAAATTTTAATTAAAATAAAAATTTATTAAATCAAAAGAAAGCTAGAAATAAAATTTAGAAATTTAAAAGATAAGTCCTAAATTGTGAAATTAAATCTAAAATAGAAATATTTAGCCAAAAATTCTCAAATAAATTAACTAGCATTTTAAAATTGAGTAATTAACAAACATTAGATTAAAATTATAAAAATCCTAATTTTAAAGAAACTTGAAGGAAAAATGCAAACTACTACTTATGCTCTCCCAATATTTTAATTTAAATCTAAAACAATTATATTGGCTAAATAATTTTTTTAGGGAAACAAGACATATGGAGAGATCTTTGATAGGAGATGATGAATTTTATCCTCTCACCCCACTCATTTTTTATTTTTTTTTTTTTATGTTTACCAAAAAATGATAGAATATTATTCTATCATTCTTTTTCTTCATTTTCTATCATTTTCCTATGATATATGATCTAACAATAAAAGGGAAAAACAATGGTAGGGAGGGGCTAAGGTAATGGATTAAAAAAAATTTAGAAAATAAATCAAAATATTAGAGAGCAATTACTAGTATATTAATTTTTCTAAGCATTTAAAAGCATAAAGTGAATTAATTAAAATATAAAAGTGTTAAGCAAAACTACTACAAAATTGAAGATATTTAAAATAAAAGATAAAATATGCTAAAAAAATTATTCTAAACAAATTAAAATTATTAGATATTTCTTAAAACTAAATCACCTAAAAATTAAATCTAACTAATTATGATAAAATAAAAGATTAGCAAACTAAAAATAATAAAAATATTTATAAATAAATTCAAACTAAATTTCTGAAAATAACAAAAACAAAGTTGAGTTTTATTATATTTTTGGAATTTTAATGTTTTTCATTTTTTTGGATTTTTGAATATGATAATTTTTGGATTTTTTATATTAATAATAAAACTAATAAAAAAATAAGTTTATAATCTTTTTTTTTTTGAAATTTTTACTTTTTTTTTATTTTTGTGCTTTTTAAAATTTTGCTAAGAGATAAATAAAAGCAAAATATTTTTTGAAATTTTGTGGTTTTATAAATTTTTTTGTAAATTTTTAAAGATTTAAAATGAAAGGGAAAACACCCCTTGATACTTAAAGTTCAACCTTGTCCCCAAAATTAAAAATGAAGTTTTGAATGAGGAAAAACACAAACATGAATATAAAAAAAGGGGGGAGAAGAAAACACATCCCTGATTTGGAGACGGAGCGACCACAACGAACACCAACAAACACATGTTAAAATAAAATAAAATGAAAATAAACACACGGAAATATTTTTGTATTTTTTTTAAGTTCTATAATTTTTTTTTAAGTTTTAAAATTTTTTGGATTTTTTAAACTTTCTAGAAGCAACAAAAAAAAAGAGTTCTTTTTTGCGGCTTAAATTAGTCTTGGACTTCCCAAGGGCTACCCGGTGAAGGTTCGCAAAGTACTATGAGATACGATGGGATGACACCCCAAATCTCTCTTTCCAAGAATTTAGTTGCAATTTTAAATTTTTTTAGGGAGAAAGAAAATCAAAATAATAATTAATAGCGTCGTCTTTTTTCAAAATATCGACAAAATATTCACCGGCAACGACGCCAAAAAATTGATAGAGAAAATCATGTTCTCCAATCTATACCCCATTATGACAAATGTACCTATCGAACTATCACATAAGATATAAAAATATAAAGGTTATATTAAAACTCGGGTCTGTCGAGTACTGCTACTTCGAGAAAACAACTATTATTTTAACGATAAAAAATTGATGATAAATTTATAATTAAATAAAAATGCGAAATAAGAAACTTATTCTTGAACAAAACGCACTTTGAATGAAATATAAAAGAAATTTTATAAACGTCTAATCCGATCCTTGACCGCGGGGATTCCCAACATATGAACTCACCTCTCTCGAGGATACGTTCAACTAAGATTAAGAATATTGATCGGACTCTCGTTCTAATCGTTAACTTAATACTCGCTTTATCGAAGTGAATCCCGTTATAGGATTGGACTCATATCCGAAGATTTTCGTCATCCTCTCTCGAGGGTTGCGATCAACTCTTTTTATTTCTGAGCGAGCAATTCGTACGCACGATCCTCTCGGCTACTAGAGTGCGAAAATATATATCGAAATTCATAACTGGCATATGAACTCGACGCATGATAAATCAGAAATAAATCGAAGGTGAAAAGGAACGATTATAAAGAGAACGAAAATTTCATTCCAAAACTTGTAATGAACAAGAATTAACTTATTATCCACTGAAGAGAAATGACATAAAAGAAGACAAAAACATTGCTTGAAAAAAAACTAAGTACTATTGCATTTCATAAAAAAGAGGTATAAGAAAAAAAAACTACATTGAATAAAAAAAGAATAAAATAAAACTAAGCTAGAAATGAGAAAAGAGGACATGACATGCCCAAATGGGCAATGAAGAGAGAGAGAGAACATGGTTAGAATATGACCTCTATTTATAAATAAATGAGAAAATGAATGTGAAGATTGAAGAATATGAATGGTTGGAAGGGGAAGATGTAAGAAGAGAGATGAATGAGTGACTTCATATAATTAATGGGAATGAGAGGGACATACATACATGATTTAATTAGGGAATAAGGAGGGGTTAGCACCTTGAATTAATTTGAAGAAATAAATAGTGGAAGGTGAAGAGTGGTGTCATGCAATAATATTAAAATTAATGTAGGAGTTGAAGGGTGGAGAGAGATGTGGTGACATTGTGAATTTACGTGGAGGAAGTGAGTCTTTCATGAGGTGGCAGAATATGAAGATGTGACTGAATATTATTTAATTAAAGAGATGACATGTCATGAAATATCAAAATAAGATATATGCATGCAAAAAGTGGCGGCAACATGCAAAGGTGGCAGCGAGACTGAAATAATTGCGAAGGAGGCAGCGATGGCGCAGAAGCTATATTAATCTTAGACGGGTGCATCATGAATGGGCATATGGCAGCAATGGCGAGGTGAAGCAGACGATTTGAACTTGTGCGGCATGAGCTCGTAGAATTGGCGGCGCGAAAGAAATCCAATCGGCGCGAATGTAACGTCTTCACTAAAATCTTCATTCACCATGGTCGGGAGCGTAACATCAAAATTTTCCCTGCAAAATAAAATAAAACTTAAATTAATATAGTAATATAAAAAGGAACGATTTATAAATGAAAATAAATAAAATATAACTAATTTATATTAAATATTAAAATAAATTATAGACTAAATATATGTACAAATTCTACTCATCACGAGTTGTTCATTCTTTGTCTCGTAGTCCTTCTCGACCTACGAGACTACTAACTGAGAGTCGGTGTTGATAGTTAAGCTTTCGGCCCCGTAGTCGATGGTCAGACGAAAGCCGACGATCAGGCCCTCGTACTCTATGATATTGATGGTAGCCGAAAACTTCACTCGGAGCCTATTCTCGAGAGTGGCCTCCTCGGGACTTATCAGTAGTAGGCCCACACCTGCCCCCTCAGCTCATGATGCCCTGTCATCGTACAAAGTCCACTACACGGAGCCACGCTTTCAGAGTTGGGCGCATCTTCTAGTGGGATTGTGCATTTTATTATGAAGTCTGCCAGGACTTGGGATTTGATGTCGGGCCTCCACAAGATTTTGACGTCAAATTCTCCCAGCTCCACTGTCCACTTAACTAGCCTTCCTGACACCTCTGGCTTCTGCAGGATCGTGTGAAGTGGCACCTATATGAGCACTTTGATTGTGTGGGCTTGGAAGTATAACAGAAGCTTTATTTCAGAAAACACTAAGGCCAAAGTCGTTTTATCTGTCGTGGGATATCTGCTCAAGGTGTCAGATATGACCTTGCTGAGGTAAAGACCGGGTGCTGGACCCCTAACTTCATCTTTGACTAGGATCGAGCTGAGCGCTTGCAACGAGACTACTAAGTATAGGAAAAGAGCTTCCCTTTTAAGGGGCTTTGAGAGTAGCAGAGGAGTTTCCAAGTATTGCTTGAGAGGTTGAAAGGCGGGTTGACACTCATCTGTCCATTGGAATCCAGCATGGCGTGCTCCGCGGAGTGCTTTGATGAAGGGGAAGTACTTGTCCCCCATCCAAGCCAGGAAGCTACAGAGTGCAGTTATGCTTCCGTTGAGATATTGAAATTCCTTGATTGTGCGAGGGGGAGACATGTCTTCTAATGCCTTGATTTTCTTAGGGTTGGCCTTAATTGCTCACTGCATTACCATGAAGCCTAGGCACTTTCCCACGGTAACCTCGAACGCACACTTGGATGGATTTAGGCATAGCTGGAAATGACGAAGAAGTTGGAACACTTGTTCAGGTCTTCTAGGTGGTGGCCTCGCTGGACCCTCTTTACTAGCATGTCGTTGACATAAAACTCCATTGATTGTCCGATGAGATCTTTAAACACTTGATTCATCGGCCTTTGGAAGGTAGCTCCAGCATTCTTTAGTCTGGAAGGCATTACTTTGTAACAGTACACCCTTTTGTCTGTACAAAATGTAGTGTGCTCTTCATCCACCGGGTTAATATGAATCGGATTGTATCTTGAGTAGGCGTCCATGAAGTTGAGGAGTTCATGTCCAGCTATCACGTTTACAAGCTGATTGATGCGGGGGTGGGGGGAGCGAGAGTCTATCCTTTGGATAGGCTTGATTGAGATTGATGTAGTCGACGCACATTCTCCACTCCCCCGAAACCTTCTTCATCATGACTATGTTGGCGAGCTAAGTAGGGTATGTCGCTTCTCGGATGAACTGTGCTCTCAAAAGTTTGCGTACTTCCTCCTCTATGGCCTGAAGCCGCTCAAGTGCGAAGTTGCGCATTTTCTGGACTACGGTCTGTATGCTGGGTTGATATATAATGAGTGCATGATGATTCACGAATCCACTCTTGACATGTCATCGGGACTCCATACAAATATGTCCTGGTTTGCGCGTAAGAAGTTCATGTATTCTCCTTGCTCCTTTGGGGACAAGAGTGACCCGATCTGCACTATGTGAGCAAGGTCCCTTGCGTGAAGCAATTTGGACCTCCACTGGTGTTGTCTGTTGAAGCATGGCTTCATCTCATGGATCAAAATTTTGATGTGACGGTTGCCCCCGTGGCGACTGAGCTTAGTTAGATAGTTGATCTTTGTCATCGCCTGATTGCCCCGAACAATTCCTATGCCGCCGAGTGTCAAGAACTTCATCGCTAGATGCGGGATGGGAGGGAACCACTCCAAACACAGTTTTGTAGAGGCCTGTTGAAGATGTCAATTTTAGGTGGAGTTACACTCCACGACCAGAAACTAGATATTGTGGGTTGCTTGCCTCAGATACTCTCCCAGGGTTATCGGGAGGAAGATCGCGCTCTACACCCAGACTGTTAGTTGTTGAATCCATAGATGGGTCTGTTCGCCAGATAAAGAGATTCTTTGCGGATCCCCATGCTTCGGAATGTGGACATGAAAATAGACATCAATCGAGCTTCTTTTATCCACATAGAATCTTTTTGACTTTGAGCAAGACTCTCATATCCCTGCGCTGATGACGAGGGGGTCTTGATGTGGTTTGCACACCCCTAACAGATCTTCGTCTCTAAAGCGGATGGAGTTTTGGTCCCTGCGCTCCCTTTTGTCAGGGTGGTCTTCCTCGCGCCATGCTAGGGAGAAAACTTGTCTATCCAGGGGAAGGATCCTGCAATTATGTTTCACTTCCATGCTTGGAGCGTGCCCCCTGCACCACATAGTGGCTTTTATGAAATAAACCGGTTTGTGTGGGTCAAGCATTGTGCCTTTTTCATTGTTGTTGTTGCTGCTGGTTAGGAGTATTTACATGGGGCAAGCGTTGTTTTCTTGAGATTCTTCAGATCTTTTGGGAACACATTCCCACAGACGATGCCAAACTATTGTGGGCACCACCCAGTTTTTCCTCTGTCTGGAAAATCACACCGCATTAGCTCGGAGTTGAACCAAGTTCGCAAACAGTCAATGAAAAACAACAGCAAACAACATTAGGCTTTTTTTAATGTGGAAAACACGAAAATGGTGAAAACCACGTGTCTAGATATATGTCAGACCAAAATCAACTATTTCATTGAGTTTACAAGAGTTGAATTTTCCTCAGATGGTGACAGACCACCTCTCCATTACAAAGCCTTGAATACAAGAACGGTAGTGAGTAAACCAAGTTCACGATGCTCTGCTAAAAGCGTCCAATGGAGTGGAGAATTGACTAAGTCCTTGGGACTTGGATTAGAGCGTTCTTCTAAAAAAATGACTAAGTCTTTGTAACGTTGAACGTTGAGTGCTAAATGACATGGAGAGGGAGTGCATCGAATTCCGAGCGGAGGAACGATCTAAGTCTCACGTTCTCGCCTGAAAATCTCAGAGCTCTCTCTACCCTCTGGAGTTGCTTGCATTCAAATTAGGGCTAAGAGTCATTTATAGTTTTTTGGAGGGACATGCTAGTAATTGCGTCAGGGTAGATTTTGTGTTGGCGAATGACGTCGCTCCATTTTGATCACTAGGATTGATAACTTCTCAAAAAGAAGTTATCTAGCTTATTGTTTTGACTCAATATATATCTTGATTGAATGATAATATACTTAAATGATGAAGAAATGTGTTTAAATTAATTTTTATATGATCTATGTCTAATTTGGGTTTGTTCCAGTGCATTAATAAAAGATGCGCTGAAGAAAGCTGCTTGGAAAATAAAGCTGTCCAAAACTGCAAAATCTGGGAAAAAGGTTGCAGCACTCAGAGAAAAAAAGGTTGCAACGTCTCCTGGACGGTTTTCAGCATTTAAATTTCGAATTTTTGCGCCCTTTTCAAAATGAAAGGAGGCATCTTTTGGAAAGCGGCTGGGCATTTTTAGGGGGGAATAACATTCAGATATGGGAGGATATTATTCATTAATTTTTCGAAATTAGAGAGGAGAAGAGGAAGAAAACCTAGGGTTGCTCTTCTTACTCGAGGAAGATGACGAATCTCCGGACGGATCAAGCAAGCAACCTCGAGAAAAGGATTCTATAGTGGTTAGGACTAATTTCCATCATGTTTTGTAAGAACTTTCCAACCATGGTGTGTGATTTCTCCATCGTTATGAACTAAATTCTTTTTAATCTTGTATTATGAGAGTACTATGACTTGTGTGATGATGTTCTTATAATTTTTCTTCATGATTGTTTGGTGAATGTTCTTTATCGAATTTAAGATCTTTATTTTGAAGCTTTTGGCCAAGGTTTCGCTTTTCTACTGCGCTACATAAATCGAGAGAGGAGTTGCGCAAGTGCGTCTTAGATTCGGTATAACATTTAAAGGGAGAAAGAGATTTCCTCTTGATGCTAGCAACTTTGGTTTTTGATCTTTATGCGGTAATTGTTTCACCTAAGGGGAAATGGATACTAGGGATTTCCGATATCGAGAGATACAGATCTTCTACTCTAAAATTATTGTAAGACGTTTCACCACTTATATTCATGAAGTCACCTTTTTAATTTCATCACGCTAGGCATAGGAAATCATGATACAAGATTAGTTTTTCAATTGATAAAAAGTATTTCCTCAAGTAATTATAGTTTATTTTTAATTAAGACTTTTTTATTTGTAGTTTACAATAATTAAATATTATCATTCTTAACTTACTTGGATTTAGAGAAAATGCATAACTAGTATTTGCAAGCACTAAATCTAACACCTCTCCGTGAGAACGATCTTTATTCACATTGTATTGCTTGATTCGACGCGTGCACTTGCGTATAGTACGTATGCCCATTTTTAGCGTATCAAGTTTTTGGCGCCGTTGCCGGGGAAGTGCAACTGATTTAGCGTCTTTTCTTACAATATTAGTAAACCCTGAGTATTTAGAGCTCAAGTTTTTATTATTATTATTTTTTTGTTTAATTTCTAGTTTTTTTTACTTAACAATTTTAATTTTATATATTCCTAATCTATTTTTTTTTTAATTTTCAAAGTAGGTTTATCCATTTAAATTTTTTTTATGTAGTTGATTTCTCCAAAGATTAATATCCATTTGGTGAATTCTCTCACGCAAAATCATGTATTCATATTTATATTCTCGATGTCATTATTGCGGGACATTCAATCATGCTAGTGATGATTGTTATATAAAAGACTGTAGTTACATGTCATATGGATCATCATATGGAGTACCAACATTTGATGATACTTCATATAGTGATCATAATTTTTATAATTATGCTCCCCCACAACATGCAACATTTTCGCATTTCAGCCCGACCCTCAAAGGCCGAGAAGAAATGAGAAACAATGCATATTTTGTCATAGCATCGAGCACGCTTTGAAAGAGTGCGTTGCATTTCAGCGTCAAAGAGAGGAGTATAACAAACCTAAAATTCAAATCCTCCCATCCTCTTCTTATTATGACATTCCTTATGATTCTAATGATATATACGCATTACCTCCTTGTCTACGAGGAAGTATTGGAGATATAACCATCATGTTTCGTTGATGATCTGTGCAACGACGTTGCGGAGCTGTCTCTCTCTACACATTCATCACTTATTTTTTATTCACCCATAGAGGAACCAACCCACATATTCTCTGATAATGCTATCACCACGGTTTCTCCACCTTCATTGCACAAATTTTCTACACCAGTTTTTAACGATCATGCCGAAGATATTGCGCTTGGGGATTAGAGCTGTCACGGTTCCAGTTCGGTTCCGGTTCTACTAAAACCATGAACCGAACCGCTAAGCTAACGGTTCTTCAAGTTAGAACCAAAACCTTATTTGGTTTGACCGGTTCTGGCTCCGGTTCCGGTTCCATCATAATTTTTGGAACCGTCGTGTCAACGGTTCCGGTTACGGTTTAACAAGAACCAAAATCAAACCGGTCACTAACGGTTCGGTCCGGTTCTATGCGGTTCGGTCCGGTTCTAATCGGTTCCAACTAAAACTAAAATCAAATTTGACAGAATGAAATAAAAACGGTCTGCAAAAAACTCAAAACACCTTAAAAATAGAAATAATTAAGTTGCACACTCCTCGACGGTCTTTTCCACGATCGGTGGGCTAGTATATGTCGCTTTCCTACGTGTGTAGGCTACGACGTCTAGTTGGCTTGTGCGTGTCTCGTCGACATCCTTCTATGTGGTTCGGTCCGATTCAAATGAGTTCTAACTAAAACAAAACCAAACTTGACGGAATGAAATAAAGCGGTCTGCAAACAGTAAAACTCAAAACAACAATGAAATAAAAATAATTAAGTTGCGCACTCCTCGTCGGTCTCTTTCATGATATGTGAGCTAGTATCTGTCGCCTTCCTACGTGTAAAAACTTGCCACAACGTCTAGTCGGCTTGCGCGCATCTCATCAGTTTGCATAATCGTAATAATCGGCTACAATTAGTTGTCTTTCATGATTACTATTTAATAGTAATTATATACCTTTTATATTCTTATAATAAAATATTTCATAAAAATATATAAGTAAAATTGAAAATACATTATATAACTGTATAAAAATCAAAACTGTACTGTAAAAATTGATTTCAAACCGCACCAATGTCAAACCATATCACGCGGTTTTAGTGCGGTTTGTTCAGTCCAAAACCGACCCATTTTGGTGTGATTATAGTTTGGGTTCAAACTGCACCAATTTCACCCATGATAGTAAGTATAAATATTATAGATAGATTATAAAATTATAATAATATTATAATAAAATTAAAAATAATAAACGGGTTGCGGTTCGGTTCAACTTCGGTCCGGTTCGGATCGGGTCCAAAAATCTTGAAACCGTTTGAGACTTGTATGTTGCGGTTTCAGTTCCGGTTCCGGTCCGGATAATAAAATATAAGAACCACATCCGAACCAAAGTTGTTCACGGTTCCAAAATTCAAACCAGAACCCGAATAATTTGCAAACGGTTCGGTCCGGTTCTTTGCGGTTCCGATTCGGTTCCGGTTCGATTTACGGTTTTCGGTTTTAAGTGACAGCTCTATTGGGGATAATCCTGAACCTGAGGATGTGCCAAAGTATGTCGAAGATATTATCCTCTCCGATGGAGGGAAGGATTTTTTGGAGTTTGATGATGCGCCAAGGTGGGATGAAGAAAATATCCTTTCTGATGAGCAGGTATACACTTCTTCATTGGATGAGGAGGTCGAACTCACCATCGAGGCTCTCGAGTTCTCGGGCCCCCTTGTTATGATGCTTACGATACCGACATCGATTAATCTTCGGAACCTACTGGGAGTGAAACCGGGATCACTCCCACGATTAGAAATCATTTATGTCTTTCTTCTATTTTATTTCCTAATCTCCTTTCATTATCTGTGCCCAAGCAAGTTGTTGTGTCACAAATGCTTCGGGAGGTTATTGAGCATTATCCTCAAGTTGATGAGATGGGTATCCCCTTATGTGAGGAGGTTGAGTCCTCCTCCATAGTTGATGTCTCATTTTTTTTTGTCCTTATAGCCTTTCTGTTGACGATGGTATCTTGTAAGGCAAAGATATAGTTTATGGTGAGAATAGTGAGGAGTACTCATCTTCTTACTTTTTATTCCCACTACCTACGATGAACATGTATTATTATTTAGGAAAAGAGGTGGTGGTTTTATCGTCGTATTGGTACCTGCTACCGACACGTATATTAGAACAATTACCTGATCATTTTTCTTTTCATCGACCAATAATTTAGAATTTTAAAATTTCTGAATAAGTCATGCTGGAAAGACAATAAACTCAGTAGTTATCTTTAGTTTACTGCATATTATGCTTTACTTTTCTTGTATGTTTTTTTTAGTCCAACAATAAATTTAGTGCTTGGTGGGAGGCAACTCATCACTTTTATGTTTAGTTTTAATTTTTATAAAAAATCGTTTAAATTAATAACAAATAATTAAGTAAGTTGTATAAATATGTTCGTTTGATTGCTATTGGGAGAAGACCGCACGTGGGAAGGCTTATAAATATGATTACTGTTTGAACAAGAAGAAATACTAGGAACCAGTCTAGTTGAAGAAGTTGCAACGTATAAAAAAAATAAATAGTTGCAACCTTTTGGTTGCTGTCCGGTTCAGGTTACAGGATAGGCGCAAGTGTTGCAACGTCCAAAAAAATAAATAGTTGCAACCTTTTGGTTGTTGTCCGATTCAGGTTCCAGGCCAGGGGAGGTTGTTGCAATGCTGAAAACAAATAGTTGCAACCTTTTGGTTGCTGTCCGGGCTTAAAGAAAATGGGTGAAGGGTGTAGCGCCAGTTCAAATGAACCGAACGTGGTTTAGCTGGGCAGAACGTTTCATTAACAAGTTTAATTCAAAAGACGCAACTGACATTTCGTCCACCCGAGCGATCTAGGGCAGAACGGTGATTCATTTCTTCGGTCGAGACCTAGGGCAGAGCGGCGATTCCTTCGCCCGAGCGACGAAGTCGGTGATACGAGCGACGAGGAAAAGGAAGAGGAAGATGTTTAGTTTTTTTTATTATGCTGAGTTTTATTCTGGATGGTGTAATATTTTGGCGGCAGACTATTATCTTGTTTGTGCTTCTGATTATCGGTGATGACATTATATATATTTTCGAACGGCTTGACAGTGTTTTACTTTGATATCCTATTATATAGTTATATTTTCATCTTCCATAATTCCCTTCAACCAGTCAGGATGTTTATATCTTTATGATTCTATATGTCATTAATGCAAAGATGTTGATTCATTTTCAATTATAGTTTATAACATGCTCCTATATAATGTTAAAGCGTTGTTATGCATATTATTGGGATGCATCCATATTTCTTTTACTTCTTTGCGTACTTTTAATTGAATATTCTACTTTCTTGATGTCATATTACCTGCAAAAGAATGTTTGGATGCGTTATTTTATGAGCAACGCATTTGTAATTAATTTTATGGAGTATTATTATTATAATGAGATATGACAGGAGCATACTCTACATAAGCATGCTGTGCTAGAGTTTATATTGAATATCTGAGTGATTGTGCTTATAGTTTATGTATGATGCAATGGGAACTGCATAACACTCCACTTCATGTGATAACCTCTGTATTTGCCAAGATATAAGTTTTGCAGGACAGAGCACGTATTTTGGATTGTAAATGGTCACTGGAGAGAATTGAACACATCATCAAGAGGGCGAAGGACAATCATGTGGATACCTCACGTCTCAGGGAAGTACTTAAATTTTAAGTTTATTTTTTACACTTATCTACATATCCTACTTTGTAAAAGTACTTAAAATAAATCTTCTTTTTGGGTAATGAGTCTCTTTGCTAGGGACTGACAAAGGGTGTAAGTGTGGAGGTGGCGGTGTTATAACCACCACCAATTGGGTGAGGCGTGAATAATTGGAACAACAGAATTAACGAGTTTGCTCAAGAGTATTCATGATTATTATGCGATAGGATAGTCAATCCTAATAGGTCATAGTATTTTAATTTACGTTAGTAAGATGGGTAAAAGCTCTCTTATATATTTCCATTATTTAAAATTTTCCTTAAATGAATTTTCCTCTTAAAAATAGATTGTTATGGACTTCTGAAATAACGATGGAATAGTGAGTAAGAACCGAGTCGAATTTGCAAACCAAAGTGTTGAGATATCTAGTTAAGTTGTAAGAATGAGTCAAAATTGCTGTCGATCAAGCTGTGCTTCACTACCTATTTTTGACTTGATTATCCATTATCCTTTGATCTTGAACTCTATGTCACCGTGCACTATTTTCTTACTTTCCTGTTAATGATCTCTTAGTGATGTCTCTTCAATTCTGGGTGAGTGTCATAAAATATATATATATATATACATAAGTCATAGTGATATGTGGCCTAAATTCGTGTACAGCCACTTGGAATGATCCCAACTGTGACTATATATAGTGAGAGAGATGTTTTTAAAAAAATAATAATATTGTGATAGTGATATGCAGTTTAGGTATGTTCATTCATACTTGGAATGATCCCAACTATGATTATAAAAAAATATGGGAAAGAATTATATAAATGTCATAGTGATATGTGGCCTAAGTGTGTGTACACCTATTTGGAATGATCCCAACTGCTTATTAAACTTCGATGCACGTCCATAATTTAGAGAATCGCTAAGAAGAATTAACTAGGGAAATACCACCTACTCTACAAATATATTCCGTACCAAGCTAAAGTCAGTTTCATTACAACTTTTCATGAGTCTTTTCAAAGTTAACCACCGAGCTCTTGTGGAGGCCACGTCAATGACTCGGCTTATTCTCATCCACCTTAGTTATCAAGAAAGTTCAATAATAAAAATTTGAAGGAGGGTAAAGGATTTTAAGGGAGAGCACACATCATACTAAAAATATTGATTGAGTTTTACCTTCATCAAACTAATAAATAGCCAAATATTTTGATCATTTGTGATTGACTAATTCTATCTTCATTTTTAAATAAAAATATGCTCGAGCAGGCTCTTGTTAATTAGGCTTGAAAAGAAGGATCCTTGGTCATATGGTGATATTACTATCGCCTCATTCAATTTGATTTTGAATTTATCTTTGCTAGGGACTAGCAAAAATTTAAATGTGGAGGTGTGATAACTTTAAAAAAAAAAGTTATCTAGCTTATTATTTTGACTCAATACCTATCTTGATTGAATGATAATGTACTTAAATGATGAAGAATGTGTTTAAATTAATTTTTATATGATCCATGTCTAATTTGGGTTTATTCCAGTGCATTAATACAAGATACGCTGAAGAAAGCTGTTTGGAAAATAAAGCTGTCCAAAACTGCAAAATCTGGGAAAAAGGTTGCAACACTCAGAGAAAAAAGGTTGCAACGTCTCCTGGACGGTTTTCAGCATTTAAATTTCGAATTTTTGCGCCCTTTTCAAAATGAAAGGAGGTATCTTTTGGAAAGCGGCTGGACGTTTTTAGGGGGGAATAACATTCAGATATGGGAGGATATTATTCATTAATTTTTCGAAATTGGAGAGGAGAAGAGGAAGAAAACCTAGGGTTGCTCTTCTTACTCGAGGAAGATGACGAATCTCGGACGGATCAAGCAAGCAACCTCGGGAAAAGGATTCTACAGTGGTTAGGACTAATTTCCATCATGTTTTGTAAGAACTTTCCAACCATGGTGTGTGATTTCTCCATCGTTATGAACTAAATTCTTTTTAATCTTGTATTATGAGAGTACTATGACTTGTGTGATGATGTTCTTATAATTTTTCTTCATGATTGTTTGGTGAATGTTCTTTATCGAATTTAAGATCTTTATTTTGAAGCTTTTGGCCAAGATTTCGCTTTTCTACTGCGCTTCATAAATCGAGAGAGGAGTTGCGCAAGTGCGTCTTAGATTCAGTATAGCATTTAAGGGAGAAAGAGATTTCTTCTTGATGCTATCAACTTTGGTTTTCGATCTTTATGCGGTACTTGTTTCACCTAAGGGAAAATGGAGACTAGGGATTTCCGATATCGAGAGATACAGATCTTCTACTCTAAAATCATTGCAAGACGTTTCACCACTTATATTCATGAAGTCACCTTTTTAATTTCATCACGCTAGGCATAGGAAATCATGATACAAGATTAGTTTTTCAATTTATAAAAAATATTTTCTCAAGTAATTGTAGTTTATTTTTAATTAAGACTTTTTTATTTATTGTTTACAATAATTAAATATTATCATTCTTAACTTACTTGGATTTAGAGAAAAGACATAACTAGTATTTGCAAGCACTAAATCTAACACCTCTCCGTGGGAACGATCTTTATTCACATTGTATTACTTGATTCGACGCGTGCACTTGCGTATAGTACGTATACCCATTTTGAGCGTATCAAAAATCAACAATTTTAAATAAATGACAGGCATGCCCTGGGGCGGCCCGGGCGGGTTACACGGCGGAGACCGGCGAAGGCCGACCGGCGGTGGCCAGAGGTGGCGACAGTCGTCGACGTGCACACACACACACGTGCGCTGCGCAAGCGCGAGGGACGCACGCTCGCTCGTCGCATGTTGGTCGCGCGTGCGCAAGCCGTGCGCTAGTGCTCGCGTGTGCTGGCCGCATGCTCAGGCGTTGCACGTACACGCACGCGGGTGCCCTGCAAGCCGAGGTGACGCACGCTCACGTGCGGGGGGTGCGTGTGTCTTGGGGGGGTGTTTTTAGACCCCTTTGAGCTGGCGCGGTCCGTGTGCATGGTTTGCATGTTCCGGTTGGTTTTCTTGCTTGTTTTTGGTCGGATACCATTATCTTGCCGAGAACTTTTTAGGGGGAATCCCATCAATTTTAATTACAAATTTCTAACAGCTCATGAATAACCGTTTATGACAATCACAATCAATGACAGAATTAGGATTTTAAATTAACTCAAGTATCAATTAACTTTTTAAATGATGCATTCCGAGAAGCACCTCATGAGCTAGTACAACGAAACATAGGCTACGTTTGGGGGGACTTATTTTCGCGGTCAAACTTTTACGATCGCATGAACCAACCTTAATTAATGTCCGGTTCATGGGGTCGTAACCGCTTGACCGGCAAAATAAGTCCCCCCAACGGAGCCATAATCCAAAAAAATGCAGAATTGCACAAAGATTTCTTATAAGCTCATGATCGCGCTCAATCTTGTGCACGATCGTGCTCATGAAGTGCTTGACGTGTACCCTTCGTAGGATATGAGATTTTCTCCAACTTCCTCAACAAGGAATTTCCGTCTTTAGCTCCTAGAGTATATATCCAATATTATGTATCCATGTATCATAAATGAATAAAAGTATATATCCAATATTATGTAATTATCTTAAAATCACTCTATAAAGAAAGACATGATGTACTTGGGCATTAGTGAGATTATGAGAAAAGATAGGACACAAGGGCGACAAAAAATCCATATAGCCAACCCCATTATAGTGGGATAAAGACTTAAGTGTTGTTGTTGTATCATAAAATTACTCGCTAAACATGAAATAATTGAATGCAAGTTACTGAAGTCTGAAGTGAGGGACAATAAATTAAAGCAGAAAATAAAAGTTTTTTCATCACCCATTTTTTCTACAAATTGTATGAATAGGCTTCACAAGTCCATTAATAGCAATGATTCTTCCTCTAGAAGAAATAAGCTTGGGAAAGTTGATTTATACAAAAATGATGCGCCTTCAAAACAGCATGAAAAACTTCATTAAAAACTGTGTTTTTGTGAGGGGGAGCCAAATGCCGCTTTCATATTTGAGTTTCTTTGAGCCGAGCGGTAGAAGAGAAATCTATTTTTAAAGTTTTATTATTCATATGAGCCAAAGAATGTGTATATATATATATTTTGGTGGTAGTAAATTATAAAATTTTATAAATTACTCTCCTCTGACCAAGTGTAAACTTAAACAATCAATGTCTTTTTCTCATGAGTAGTGTCTGACAATAAAATAACATATTTTTCAAGCTTTCGTGCTGATACCGGTGACAAAATGATGAAATTTACGTCAAAATGATGAAATTCACGTCAAAATGGTGAAATTCATGTCAAATTGTTGGAATGGAGTTGTCCACATACGCTCAAACTTCGTCGTCGTGCCTTGCTCAGGAGAAGAAGACATCAATTGCTAAAATTTAAAGTTGGTCTGCTTATAGTAATTTATAAACATGAAAAATTTGATCTATGAAAAGATGTTTATGGTTTGCGAATAACAACTATCTATATTTTTTACGACGAAAATTGAACCTTGGTGTGCTTGTGAATTGTTATGCCCCTGATTACGCTCACTGCTGCCACCACTGTGCTAAATAGATCAAGTGAGAACGCAACCACACCATGAAATAGACCTCCATTTGAAGTCTCAAATGTGGAGGATCAAATTTTTGATAGCCGGGTATAATGAACAGAATTGATGGGGTACCCCTTTAAATTCCAAGTCAAATCGGCAAGACTTGAACCGAGTACGCGCAAGCCTGACCAGACCGATTACGCGCAAAACCGCAAGTCCCAAGAGCCCCCGAAGGAGGAGTCGAACCCATGCACATGCACTGCGGGGCGCGCAGAAACACCTGCATGCGCGCAGGCCCGCACTGCCAGCCCGCACGCCTGCACTCTGCGCGGCCATGCCAAGCCGCGGGACCGCGCCCCCACGCGGCCCCGCCCCGCGGGGCCACTGGGCGGCGTCCCGCACGACAACACCCCTCGCCGCCACCAGCGGCGCCGGCTGCGGCCCTTGCCATCTAGCCACCTGCCTCCCG